>OZ030006.1:79841131-81211756 GCA_964023405.1 Apodemus agrarius | reverse complement strand
TCAGAGATCGGCTTCTCCCCTTCCCAGCTCATTCAGACCAAAACGATCGTCAATACTGACCCAGGTAGGAGTCAGCGCAGTGCTACTACAAGCCGAAGTTTGGGGCAAGGCATTGGGGTCTGGAAATGCTGTAATGCTGTGGGCCACGTGGGCATAAACGTGTAGCCAGCCAGCAAGGGCGGGCATCCTGGTGGCTTTAGGCTCTACCTCACCCAGCAAGCCCCAGGTCCTTCCATTTTGGAAAGAAGAGATCGTGCCTGACACCAGAGCTCAGACTAGGTGGTTGCAACTGAACCAAACATGTGGAGCGACACTGTCTCCTTTTTCTTGCTTTGATTTTAGGGATGGAAGCCTCGGCCTTAGGCATGCTAGGCCTTACCACTGGTTTCCACCTTCAGCCCTCTCTCGTAGCTTATTTTAGGCCCCATGAATTGCGAAAACAGCCTTTGCTCTGAGTGCTTGCCCACTGCCTTCTCTGACACGGAGATGGCAGCTTTGACACTGTGGGTTTTGCTTATTTGTTTTTTTAAGTTTGTTCCAGGAGGGCTAAGATACCCCTCAGTGGTAATGTATTTGCCTAGCATGTTTAGCTCTGAGCTCAACCTCCTATAATATAATAATAATAATAATAATAACAATAATAATAATAATAATAATAATAATAACAACAACAACAATAATAATAAAAGAAAAATACCTTTCCAGAAACAAAATTGCCAGGTTTGATTCTAGGTAAAGTTCTTTGGTCACTCAGGAGTCAGTCCGTGTTTACAGATTCCAATCATTGCCCACTTAGCCCATAGTTTTTATGACACACCCAACACACGCTGAAGCACTGTGCTGGACACTGAGGATGCGGTAATGGCCAGGCATAGAGTGTGCTGTCTTCCAGGAGTTCAGAGTCTACGGCAGAGTGACCAGAGCAGCAGCAGCAGCAACAGCAGCGCAAAGTGAAATAGGCAGGGCAGAGTCCGCTCTGGGAGAGGGTGATCTGTTCTAGCTCTGCTTTGTGACAGCTTTTGACATCTACCAGGAACCAGGAACAAGCCCCCACCCCCACCCTTCCAATTTTAGACTCTAGTTTGACCTGGGGTTCTAGTCACTTTATAACCCTGTGACAAAATGTCTAGAAAAGCAACTTAAAGAAGAAAAGCTTTGGTTTAGTGTCTCAGTCCACCGTTGCTTGGCTCCTTTGCCACGTGTCTAAGTGGGGCTGAAGCAGGACGGTGGAGGAACTTGTTAGAGAGCCGCTGCTCCCGACCAACAGCGGCAGGCAGCCAGGAGCCAGGGACAAGACACAGTGACCCGCCGCTTCCCTCTAGACCCCACCTCCTAGTTTCTGCCGCTTCCCTACAATTCCATCAGGTCATGAAACTGTCAGTGGACTCACCTTGGTGAGGTCACAGCCTTAAAGATCCATCACCTACCCAAAGCCCGATGACCGGCACTGTTAGTGGCCTTCATGGGACATATCAGATTCAGGATGTTACACTCGGAAACAAAAATAACCTTCCCAGAGAGTGAATGTTTACAGAGAATAAAGCCAAGCCGCAGTGCCAAGGCTGAGTTTGCTCCTGTGGCCCAAGGTGCCAGCTGTTCTAGGGCAGCCTCTTGCTCATACCGTTCTCTTCCTGCCTGCCTGCCTCATTTCCTTCCCGTGTGTGTATGTGTGTGTGTGTGTGTGTGTGTGTATGTGTGTGCATGTGTGCTTGTGTACCTGTATGTGTGTGTGTGTGTGTGTGTGTGTGTGCATGTGTGTACATTTACTCCATGCCGAGTGGCTCTCTCGAGGACTTCTCTTTTGGTTCCTTCAGTCATGACTAGCATGTGGAGAGTAATTTATTCTACATGATAGAATCATATTACAAGATTTCACATCTATGAATGGCCAGAAAAGCACATTTATAAAGAGAAGAAGCCCACCGGCAGTTGTCAGGGTCTGGAGTTGGGACAGAACAGAGGCTGGCTACAAATCAGCTCCAAAGACTTTAGGAGGGTGATAGACATTTCTAGAACGGACTATGGCAGTACTTATTGAACTCTATAAACTTACTAAAACTTAAATGACTAGTATATAATGGGCTTAGTAAAATTTCTGCAATATAAATTATTATGAGTTAGACCCAAGGAAGCTAAAAAATAATGTACAATTAGCTTTAAACTTCTTATATTTTTAAAAATGAGGATTTGTGTTTTGGGAGCAGGATCTACCAATATAAGCCCATGCTGGCTTTGAACTCTTGATCATCCTGCCTCAGCCTCCCAACTACAGAGATTACAAAGGCATGTGTGCCGCCATCCCCAGCCCTCTTTACAAATTTGGAACAGTCAGTTGGACTAATTTCATGGGATGAATCCAGGAGTTTGCATATGCGTTTCTGATTTTTGTAAATCAGATCATTTAAACTCAAGAACTGTTTTAATGGAGCGTGTAGAACAGCCTTTTGCTTGGCATAAGCCCCATTTTTTTTATCACTCAGGTTTGATGGGAGCATGGAAACCATGGGGCACATTATGGCGTCTCTGCCTCTCGTGGCAGGTTGGGGTTCACCCTCGGGGCTTACACTGAGCATCTGTGCCCCAAGGTGCCCGCCCTGGGAGCCAACGTCACACTGTGTTAGCGCTGCACTTTGATGTGATGTTTGAGGTTAGGCACAGCTCCTTTGTGCGTCATTAAGGAGCTCGGGACCTGCTTAACATCAGATTAATGCCCAGCCGTGTATTTTTTTTTTAAAGATTTATTTATTTATTTTATGTCTGTGAGTATACTGTTGCTTCCTCCAGACCCACTAGAAGAGGGCATTGCATCCCATGACAGATGGTCGTGAGCCACCATGTGGTTGCTGGGATCTGAACTCAGGACCTCCGGAAGAGCAACCAGTGCACTTAACCACTGAGCCATCTCTCCAGCCCCCAGCCTTGTATTTTTATAACCAATTTTTTTTATTTTTATGTATATGAGTACACGCTGTATCTGTACAGATGGTTGAGAGCCAGCATGTGGTTTTCTGGGAATTGAACTCAGGACCTCTGCTTGCTCCCGTCCTGCTCGCTCCGGCCCCGGCTTGCTCTGGCCCAAAGACTTATTATTATATGTAAATACACTGTAGCTGTTTTCAGACACTCCAGAAGAGGAAGTCAGATCTTACGGATGGTTGTGAGCCACCATGTGGTTGCTGGGATTTAACTCGGGACCTTTGGAAGAGCAGTTGGTGTGCTTAACTGCTGAGCCATCTCTCCAGCCCATAACCAAACATTTTTGATGTACAGTTTTGTCAGACCCTTATTTAAGAACAGAATTAAAGCGAAGGACGGCTGGGTATCCACCCCTCCCCCACCACCAAACAAGACTCTCAGTGCAGACATTCAAACAGGACTGTGGACGGGCCGGGGCGGCAGAGCCTGGCCCTCAAGCGTGAGTGGCTTCTGTCTCTAGAATTCAACGACAACATTGTGCAGAGGAACAAGGGAGGCCTGTCTCAGATACTTGACCAGGAGGGGCCTGCCGCCGCTCCAGCTGGCTAAAACTAAAGTCAAGCAGAGTGAGGCAAGTCCTGACCTCCGGTTCTGGGACACTGGCTCTTTGAGGCCCTGGGGACTCCGAGGGGGGGGGGGAGTACAGGAATTGGCTCAGGGTCTGAGCATTTGCGTACTTGCCTCTCCGTCCCTGTTGCTGCTGATCTGTTTAATACATCTACTCCCTTCCCCTCACCTGGTTACTGGGAAACTCTCCTCCCTGCACCAGTAAGCAGGTATACCCAGCAGCTGCGACACCAACTGGGCCGCGACTCCAAGTTCATGCTGTGCTACGCCCAGAAGGAGGACCTGCTGCTGGAGGAGACCTATATGGACACGCTCATGGAGCTGGTAGGCTTCAACAATGAAAACCTGGGCAGCCTAGGAGGCCTGGATTGCCTGCTGGACCACAGCACGGGCGTCCTCAACGAGCATGGCGAGACTGTCTTCGTGTTCGGGGACGCGGGAGTGGGCAAGTCCATGCTGCTGCAGAGACTGCAGAGCCTCTGGGCGTCCGGCAGGTTGGCCTCGACAGCCAAATTCTTCTTCCACTTCCGTTGTCGCATGTTCAGCTGCTTCAAGGAGAGCGACACGCTGAGTCTGCAGGACCTGCTCTTCAAGCATTTCTGCTACCCGGAGCAGGACCCCGAGGAGGTGTTCTCCTTCTTGCTGCGCTTTCCCCACACCGCGCTCTTCACTTTCGACGGCCTGGATGAGTTGCACTCGGACTTCGACCTGAGCCGCGTGCCGGACAGCTGCTGCCCCTGGGAGCCGGCGCATCCTCTGGTCCTGCTAGCTAACCTCCTAAGCGGCAGGCTGCTCAAGGGTGCGGGCAAACTGCTCACCGCTCGCACAGGCGTGGAGGTCCCCCGCCAGTTCCTGCGCAAAAAGGTGCTGCTCCGGGGCTTCTCCCCGGGCCACCTGCGCGCCTATGCTCGCCGGATGTTTCCCGAGCGCGCGGCACAGGAGCACCTGCTGCAGCAGCTGGACGCCAACCCCAACCTCTGCAGCCTGTGCGGGGTGCCGCTCTTCTGCTGGATCATCTTCCGTTGTTTCCAGCACTTCCACACGGTCTTCGAGGGCTCCTCGCAGTTGCCGGACTGTGCTGTGACCCTGACGGATGTCTTTCTGCTGGTCACTGAGGTGCATCTGAACAGGACGCAGCCCAGCAGCCTGGTGCAGCGCAACACGCGCAGCCCGGCGGAAACCCTCCGTGCAGGCTGGCGCACGCTGCACGCGCTGGGCGAGGTGGCTCACCGAGGCACCGACAGGAGCCTCTTCGTGTTTGACCAGGAGGAGGTGCAGGCGTCCAAGCTGCAGGAAGGAGATCTGCAGCTGGGCTTCCTGCGGGCTTTGCCCGACGTGGGCCCTGAGCAGGGCCAGCAGTCTTATGAATTTTTCCACCTTACGCTCCAGAGCTTCTTCACCGCCTTCTTCCTGGTAGCGGATGACAAAGTGAGCACCCGGGAGTTACTGAGGTTCTTTCGAGAATGGACGTCTCCCGGGGAGGCAACCAGCTCGTCCTGCTATCCTTCCTTCTTCTCCTTCCAGTGCCTGGGTGGCAGTAGCCGGTTGGGCCCCGATCCTTTCAGGAATAAAGATCACTTCCAGTTCACCAACCTCTTCCTGTGCGGGCTGCTGGCCAAAGCCCGCCAGAAACTCCTTCGGCAGCTGGTGCCCAAGGCTATCCTCAGGAGGAAGCGCAGGGCCCTGTGGGCTCACCTGTTTGCCAGCTTGCGCTCTTACTTGAAGAGCCTACCCCGGGTCCAGTCTGGGGGCTTCAACCAGGTGCACGCCATGCCGACATTCCTGTGGATGCTGCGCTGCATCTATGAGACCCAGAGCCAGAAGGTGGGGCGCCTAGCCGCCAGGGGCATCAGTGCCGACTACCTCAAGCTGGCCTTCTGCAACGCTTGCTCTGCCGACTGCAGCGCCCTGTCCTTCGTCCTGCATCATTTCCAGAGGCAGCTGGCCCTAGACCTGGACAACAACAACCTTAACGACTACGGAGTGCAGGAGCTGCAGCCTTGCTTCAGCCGGCTCACAGTCATCAGGTGAGGCGGGAGGCCTTGGGGTCACATGACTAGTAACCTGGGTTAGGATTCTTGGTCTGTCCATTGCACAGGGGCTCGACCCTTCTGTCTGGGAATGGGTCGGGGAAGGCAAGGAGGAAAGTGAGTCATGTGACCAGTTCGGAACCAGCTGGGCATCCTTCAACTGCAATCTCAGGAAGCCTCTAGGAGAGTTGCTATTGTCCTAGCATGGCCAACCCAACAGCCAGTGTATACAGAAAGAGGGTGAAATGCATTAGGGTTGTAACCAGCTTAATGTTCTTCCCCCTGTGGTGACAATTCTGGAATTGTCTGGAATTTGTTTTCTTTAAAAAACAAAAAACCACAAACATATTATAAGATTGTGCTTTTGTTTTAATCCCAGGTATGGGATGTGGGGCTGTGTTGGGCTGTGTAGCAGCTGACTATGATTTGCCTTGTGCTCTAGCAGAGGCGTGGTTTTGCCAGCTGCAGATATTTTTCTGTAATTGTATGATATTTGGAACTCTGGGAACTTTCCAGAGGGTATATAAATGCTAAAAACCCAAAAGGGTTAGTGGTTTCTGGTCATTCAGGTGGTTGGGATCTTTTAGTCATGCTCAAAGAAGAAGGAGAAATTAGATTCAGATCTCTCTCTCTCTCTCTGTCTCTCTCTCTCTCTTACCCTTCCCCTCCCCCCTTCTTTCCTCTGTAGGGAGGAGATGAAATAGGGTGTGGGAAAGGGTGGGGAAAAGAAGAACCCACAAAGTAACAAAGACCAGCAACATCTCCTGTAAGGGGGGGGGGGCTGCCATGGCCTTGGAACACTACTGCCCACTTAGGCAAATAGGAAGCAAAGATTAGAGAATTGCTCCAGGCCCCACAGCTGGGGTGTGGTGGGGCCAGAGGGGGACGAGCTGTCCTTGAAGACTAGCTTGAGGCTTAGAAAGAGCAGAGAGTTTGGCTCCTGGTATCTGGTGTGGCTCCAGGGAAGGCAGACGATGAACTGATTGCTTCTCCGCCTCCGGGTGGTTTTCTTGCTAGATAGTAGAAATGAGTAGAAGCCACTCCGCCTCTCCTGTCAGCAGTTCCCGCAGGGAACAAACCCTGTCAGTCCCTTCAGGGACTGGAGTCGGCCACAGCTTGCCTCATGCGGTTCTGCGGCACTGTGGGGCTCTGGAGCTCATTCCCAGGCCTGGGAACTAGGTGAGAACCGTGTGGGGACTCCGGATACACGAAGCTGGGGACGGGAGGCAGCCTAGAACCGAAGCCGGCGCTGTCCTGTCCTCGGTGTGGTGGGTCAGCCGCTCTCCCGGGCAATCTCCACCTGGTGCCTATTCTGTAAGAAGGAGCTCGGGAGCAGAGTGGGATCCTGCCCTGTCGTTCTCCACACCCACAGAGGAAAGAGCAGCTTATAGGAAAGCGGGGCTCATGGTCGTCCTTACAGAAGCACCTTGAGTCCCTGGAGGACATCAGGTAAGGTTCATGGCAATAGTTTGAGAAGACATCAGATCTTGGTGGCTTACATAGATCTTATTGCTCTCTGGAGCAAAGTCTAGGAAGGTGCTTCCTCCCCCTGAGGCTGCCCTCCAAAGCTATATCAGAGTATTAAAGTCCTGCCATCAAAAGCCCCCTTTTGGCTCACCCAATTAACAAGCTCAATTAAGATTAAACACCTCATCCTAACACAGGGTTTCCCCTTCTACCTTTATAAACTGCCGTTTCCCTTTGTACTACATTTGTCTTCTGCTCATCCAGAGGCGGTCCTTTGTCCTTTGTCCCCCCCCCCCCAGGTGGGACAAGCGCTACCCTTCCCCCCTCTCTTCTGTCCCCTTCCCCTTCTCCCTCATCCTCTGTCTCCTGTCTTTGTTTTTTTTTATCCCCTGCCCTCTGTCCCTCCAGAGCAAATAAATCTTTGTGCTTAGAACTTGGTCTTGGGGGTTTCTTACTGGTATGGTGGAGGGGAAGGTTTATTGTCAATAAATGGGAGAGCCATAGCCAGAGGCAGGGACATCTGGGAGAGTCTGGGGCTAACAGGACCACACTGAGCTGAGCCACAGGGGAGATGGGGGAGGGGAGAGCCAGGAGCCAGGGGACCAAGAGTCTAAAAGGGCAGAAAGAGTGAAAAAGAGCCAGCATAGCCATGTCTGGATTATATAGGGAAGAACAGCTCAGGGAAAGACAGCCCAGTCTCTGGACCGAACAGTTCAGATGGGTAGAGAGGTAGAGGGCAGGGTATGCTGGCAAGGAGCAGGTATGGACTGAGGGATGCTGGGAGAACCTGGCGGCCAGAGTCTGCTCTAATATGTTAATAGGCATCTCAGCCCTTTGTCCACAGTTTGAGACCTAAGGGGAAGGCTGTGCTGTGAGCACCCTGTGCTTGCGCAACACCATTGCTGCCGAGTTCTGAGAGGCTACTCTCATCTTTTTGATGTGGCTTGATAAAGCTTTTTCTGTTTACTTTTTATTTGTCGTGGATGTCAGTTTGGGGTCCGACTCAGCCGTGGCTTGTGCTAGTAAGTCACGCTTCATTGGAGCGGAACCACTCCCTGTGTTTGCTTTTCCTGCAGTTTCACCTGGGAGGGTTGAGCAGTTCTGGTTGGGCCAGCAAAGTCTTCAGCTTTTGCCAGTTGGTTTTAGGGTAGCAAGTCTGCTGCCCCATCCTGTGCCCTCATAAGGGGTTGGGGTGTGTGTGTGTGGGGGGGGGTCAGTGTCCTGTTCCTACCTTGTCTCTCAGCTGCTTTCCTTCTTCAACATCAGGGTAGCTTGTTTCAGGGATTGCTTGGTGGGTGGGTGGGGGTGGGGAGAGAAAGAGAAATGGGAAGGGGATGAAAAGGAAGGCTGTTGGTAACTCGGGGGATACTTGCCTAGCATGCTACAAGCCCTGGGTTCTACCCCTGGGCTACCAATGAAAATATACACTCATGGACATTTTGGTCATAAGAAGCTATTCTGCTGGTTCAGAGATTTTTTTTTTTTCCTAGAGAAATTGCAGCCTAAAGCTGGCTCTTGACCTATAGGGAAGCAGCCCCTAGGCCCTGCTTTCCTGTTTGTCTTGTGGCCTGTGCCCAGTCTGGCCAGCACAGGCAGAGTTTGCATCACAAGCTAGCTGGAGAAGGTTGCTGCCAAGACCCGCCCTTTCCCAGAAAGCTACTGGTTTCTCTTGAGATTTCCCACCCAGAGCTGCTTCAAACGAGCAATTTCCCTGGGCAGCAGGATGTCGGGCCTCCTTCTGCATAGGAGCTGGGTCAGTTCTAGTGGCTACTGTCCTATCCTGTATTTTGCAAATTATCTTACGTCCTGACCCCACTCCTAAAATGCAAGGGTACCCTTAGCAGCAGTGATCTCAAAAGGTGGCCCCTCACGTTTCAGACTTCATGATCCCCACTGTGTGGAGAGGATGGAGAAGCCATACTCAAAATGCAGGAGGCTGGAGGTCGCTGGTTGCAGGGGCCCTTCTTGGTCTCCGTGACCCTTCTGTTCCAGGGCTGGGCTTCAGCCTTGCTGCTGGCCCTGCCTATAGACATTCTTGGACTGAGCTGTCTTCACTGTTGTGTTTTAGACTCAGTGTGAACCAGATCACCGACACGGGGGTGAAGGTGCTGTGTGAGGAACTGACCAAGTACAAGATCGTGACGTTCCTGGGGTGAGTCTCGCCTGAGGATCCTGGGCCTGCCGGCTGGTCACAAGTCTAAGCAGCAGAAAATTAGCAGACATGTGGTCCATTGGAGATAGAAACCATGGCCAGTGCTGGCATCTTCCAGCTTCAGCCTCCGCGTGCTGGGCTTATAAGCATGCACCACCACACGTGCTCTGGGTTCTGTTCTAGGCTGACCCAGTATCTAGGTAAGATCTGAGCTCATCGCAAACTTGTGTGGAACCCCTGCTTCCTTACTTGGACAACTGAGACCCAATCTGGGCAAGCTCCTTTGGAGGATATGAAGAGAAAGCATATCGGGATAGGTCTGTAAAGGTTAAAATCCCTGTTTATATATTAGACCTGACTGCTTTGGGTCTATTCCTAGGCCAACAGCAAGGGGCATATATGTTGAATATTAGTAATACAGCCAGAGGGGTCCTAGACTTCAGAAAAGGGAGTGAATACTCAAAGCCAAGTAGGGTTAAGTAAAAACACACACAGATCCAAGTCAGCTGCTAATCAGTTACAAAGAGCTTTGAGTTTTGGAGTTGAGGTGAGGGCAGGTGGGCCCATGGCTGGCGCTACTTCTGTCACTGTGCACCCTGGACCTCAGTTGTGGACCCTGGAGCGTGATGTCACATAGTCAATAGGTCCCACGCCCCTCTCTGTTATGTACAATGAGAGACAGCGGAGAGGAGCCTGGCTGCTTTACTGTCTTACATTTCAATCAGAATGGTTAGGGATTTTTTTTTTTTTTTTTTTTTTAAAGACACAGGACTTACTTTTCAGAAAACCTAAATCTCCATCACCTGCATTTACTGAATTGTGTGCCAGGGCTGTGCATGGTGGTATAGACTCCCTGTGACCATGGGGCAGAGCGGTGTAAGGATTCAGCACAGGAGGGAAGTCTGACTTTGGAGCCAGGCTGATGCAGAGCCTAAACTCTGGGCTCTGTGAGTTCCCCTTTAAACCTAGACAGTGGAAATCAGTAGGCGGCATGTGCTCACTGTAGGAGAGGGTGTTCAAGTGACACTGAGACTTACAAAGGCCCCTGGCTGTGCTTTCTCTCCAAGTTTATACAACAACCAGATCACTGATATCGGAGCCAGGTATGTGGCCCAAATCCTGGATGAATGCAGAGGCCTCACGCACCTTAAGTAAGTAAGTGGGGAAGGGGCAGGGACTCCTTAGAAATTGCTTTTCTCTACAAATACCCCATTATCTTTTCCATTACTGCATGAACCAGTGTCATCATAAAGAGGTTTCACCCTATAGCCTCTGCCGGTCCCAAGGCCATACTGGTCCAGTTGGCCAGATGTGCTCATCCAGTGTAGGAATTTGACCCAGGGTGGGACCAGGATTGTGAAAGAGTCACCTGTTGGTGGGGAGTTAGCACTTTAATCCCCCTAACTATTGGCTAGGAAGAAGGGTTGTATTGATTGCCCTTTCTGGAATGCCAGAGAAAGATCCTCCGCTCCCAGGGAGCTCGCTCCTTGACACTGTCATGGATAAGCCCTTTCAGGCTGTTGATCAGTCCTTCTGGTAATGGAAGCACGCACTATGGCTGTTGTCAATAAGTATTGCATTCTTCAGCCTTCTGAAGTGAGGGATGGTCTTGGGGTCACTTAAAGAATCCAGGAAAGGCTCTAGTGGTTGAGCACCAGCAGAGATCATGAGTGATCTCCTCAGGTGGCTGGTCCTGGGCTGTGGGTCCCACGCTGAGAGGAGACCCCAGACATAGATATATGCGTACCAGGAGGAAGATCACACTGGCAACAAGGCCTGGGGGGCTCAGTGCTGGGAAGAAGGATGACCTGGGTGGCGCTCCTATACAGAGACTAACCGTGCGTGCCTCTCTCTGCAGGCTGGGGAAAAACAGAATAACCAGTGAGGGCGGGAAGTGTGTGGCCCTGGCTGTGAAGAACAGCACCTCCATCGTTGATGTCGGGTGAGTAGAAGGGCCCTCCCCCGCCACGCGGGTGCACACAGCCTGCCAGCTGTGCGGGCACCGGCTGCTCCTCTGGACATCAGGGAGCCAGAAGGGCCCGGGGACCAGCAGCACAGACGCCCTGGTGGCTTCTGCACGGAAAAATGGGTGGGAAGTCCCAGAGGCAGTGACACTCAGAACTACACAACCTTTTAATTACTCATTTGGAAGACAGCGTCTTTGTGACTGGGACTGGAAGGAGCCGTCCTAGCTCTATGTAGTCACTGCGGCCGGAGGCTGGTCTTGGTTTTAAGAATTTATTATCCTCTGGGTAGCTTTTTTTTATTTTAAAAATGATGGTAAAATGCACATGATATAAAGTCGACCACCTTCACCACGTTTAATCATGCAGTTCAGTGGTATTAATTTATACATGCAAGACAGCCGTAAGACCATCTTCTCCAAAGTGCTTCTTGGCTCTGAAACTGGCATGCTAATCCATTTCTAGGCATCTAAATCTGAAGTGTGTACCGTTAGTTAGTTAGTTAGTTAGTTAGTTAGTTAGTTAGTTAGTTTATTTATTTACTGATGGCTTGTTTCACTTAAAGTGACACCCCGTGGGCCATTCTGCCTCCAGGGTCATTCCTGCATGTGGGAGTTCCTTTCAGGCTGACTGTCCTCTGGATATTTGCTTATTGGTCTGCTTGTCACTAGACACGTGGGTTCTGAACTCAGTTAACAGGCTTAGGAGCACAGGCCTCCCTGCTAGATCCTGCTTGCACGTTCAGGGGTTAACCAGCCGCCCCCACCCCCATTGGGGTTAATTCTATTTTTGATTTCTGTTTTCATTATACTTTTTAATTTACAATTTTATTTTATGCCTGCATGCATGTTTGTGTACCACCTGATGCCCCTGAGGCCAAGGAGGGCATCTGGGAGCCTGGAACTAAAGTTCTGGATGGTTGTAAGCTGTCATATGGGAGCTGGGAATCAAACCCAGGTCCTCTCCTCCCTGGAGCCAGCTCTGTCCCCTCCATCTGGTTTCTTGGAGGTCCACATATGTTCCTCAGGGCAGCACCTCAGTTTACACTCCTGCCAGCAGTGCACGTGGGCCCCGTCTCCTCCACCTCTCCGCCAGCACTTCTTTCTTCTGTCTTGTTAACTGTAGCCATCTTACCATCAGGAGTGGTATCTCCTTGAGGCTAAGAAGCTCCTGTGACATTGTAATTTTTCCTGGATTGTAAAAGGAGCATTGGTGCTTTTCTTGAGAAACTCCAGGGCAGATGAACAATAATAAGCTTGTCTTCCCAGAGTTTGCTTCTAAGCTGGATATGGTTTTACATGCCCAGAAGCTCAGACTCTGGAGGGTGAAGGCAAGAGGGTTAAAATGTAGTCCCAGCCTCAGCTACATATCAGGTTCAAGGCCAGCCTGGGTGAGACAGAGGGAGAGGGAAAGGGAGGGGGAGGGGGAAGGGGAGGGGGAGACAGAGAGGGAGAGCATTGTCATTGGTATTTGAGACCATGTAAACTCTTCCCTCTCTCTCTTCTTCTATTACTCTTATCACATAGCAGAAGCCAACCACATAGACTGATTTTATCTTCATTTTTTTTCACTTAGTTTCACATTTTAAATACTCTGACACTTTATTTAAAAAAAAACAAAACAAAACAAAACAAAACAAAAACAACAACAACAACAACAACAAAAAAATGCTGCCGGGCGGTGGTGGTGCACACCTTTAATCCCAGCACTTGGGGGGCAGAGGCAGGCAGATTTCTGAGTTTGAGGCCAGCCTGGTCTACAGAGTTAGTTCTAGGATAGCCAGGACTACACAGAGAAACCCTGTCTTGAAAAACCAAACCAAAAAAAAAAAAAGATGCCACTCAATTGTATTGTGCATGCCTTTTTTATTTTATTTATTTATTTATTTTTTTCTCAGCAAAGTACTGAAAACCAGGGCCTCGTAGCCCGCACCTGAAAGCAGCCTGCTGGTCCTTGCTGCAAAGGGCAGGACCTGTTGTGAGTGGGCAGATGGGGTAGTTTGTCCTGTTCCCTGGAGACAGAAACCAACCCTCTTCCTGCTGGAAACGGCTAACCCTTCCAGGCCAGGCGCCATTCCAAGGGCTAACCTCTGGAATCACAGCACCTCTCTCACTGCTCTGCAAAGGCTGCTGCCCTCATCACCCCATCGGACAGTGGGTTTCAGAAACTGGGGCTGAGGACATTTTAATGGTGACCTAAGGTTGCACAGACAGGTATCTGTCTTAGTTTACATTTTTTTTCCTCCGAGACAGGGTTTCTCTGTGTAGTCCTGGCTGTCCTGGAACTCGCTCTGTAGACCAGGCTGGCCTTGACCTCAGCAATCCGCCTGCCTCTGCCTCCCAAGTGCTGGGATTACAAGCTTAGTTTACATTTTTAATGCTGCGATAAACACCATGGCCAGAATCAGCTAGGGGAGGGTAGGGTTTGTTTGGCTTAACATTTTCCACATCACAGTCTATCACTGAGGAAAGTCAGGGCAGGAACTCAGGCAGGAACCTGGAGGCAGGAACCGTAGCAGAGACCACAGAGGAGTGAGGCTCACTGGCTTGCTCCCGGGGCTCACTCCAGCCTGCCTTCTTATACACCCTAGGAACAAGATGTTCTCTGCTCAAGGATGGCTCTGCCCACAATGCACTGGGCTTTCCCACATCAATCATCAATCAAGAAAACTTCCTACAGAGCTTCTATAGGTCCGTCTAATGGAGGGAGGTTCTCCAGCCCTCCAGAGTTTCCTACAGGTCCATGTGATGGAGGCAGGCTCTCCACTGAGATTCCTCTTCCCAGAGGCAGAGCTTGATGTGAGACTTTGACCAGGCAGATTGTTTATTTTGCCCTCTGAGAGGTCTGCCTGGGGCGGGGAGTCGGCTTCCGTGTTCTCTAACTCTCCACCGAGACTGAAATGTCTGGTTGGCAACATCCTTGCCACATACAAAGAAGGTTGCTGGTGTGATTCCAGCCCAGCTCCAGGCCTTGGCTTCCTAGGAGGCCAAAATCATCCACAGTGGCTATCCCTTTGCTGCCTCAGTTGATCCAGGGAGGGAATCTAACTTCTGTGCGCAGCTCCTCAGAGTGGCCTGGGAATTTCTTTCCAGGGCAGTTGCCTGCTGAGTATCTCTGACTGGAACCTTCACGAAGTTCAGAGAGGCTGCACAGCCTGCTGATCTGCCTCTCTGGACTTCAGGCTGTTGCTACTTTCACAGCTCAGTGTAACTGGTAGCCCAGGGCAGGCCCCGTATGCAGCTGCAGGCTGGGACTGAGGTATCGGCTCTGGGAGTCGCCTGTTGAGGATGAACCAAGAGGGCAGCTGTCATGGGATGGAGGTGTGGCCCTGTCACAGTCCTTGTCTTACCTCTGCTTTCAGGATGTGGGGCAATCAGATTGGAGACGAAGGGGCAAAGGCCTTCGCGGAGGCATTGAGGGACCACCCCAGCCTGACCTCTCTCAGGTAACACACCTTCTGAGATGTGGGCTCCAGGAGCCCGGGGGGAGCTGTGGGGAGTGGGCGCCTGGCCTTTCCACGGGGGCAAGATTGATTGGCACTTGGCTTCCCTTGCTAAAGTTTTCCTCAGTGGGTGTTAGGCTTGCAGTCAAGTGCGTCATTCTCACGTGCTCAGTGAACAACAGGATGACACGGGACGCCTGCAGCACCTCAGTTTCTCCGTGTGCACCCTCTGTAGGGGCAGAGGCTGCGAGCAATGTTCAAGCCCAGATAAAACAGAAGGGACACTGGCCAGCAGCTTCTTGTCCTTCCTCTTTCTTAAATGACTCTAGGACAGAGGGGGATCCTCCCTTCCTGTCAACAGCCATCCATTAGCGTCTTGGCCTGACACCAGAACCTTGGAGTCTTAGAGTCTTGTGGGCTCTACCATGGAAAGGAGTCTAAGACTCTAGCAAAGAGACTTTCCCAGGTCTTGCCATGGGTTTCTGAAACTGTCAGATGGTCTGAGCGGCCCCGTGAATGCCCCCACACATACAAGCCTGGCACCATCCACTTTGAGAGCACCGGGATTCCTTGGCCTTCAGCTCAAATGCAAACCCTGGAGTTCTGCCTTTGTTTCTACCTGGTCTTTTCGGACCTCTCCCTCTCAGGCACCTACTGATGGGCTCAGCACCCTGCTTCTGGCCCGGTGCTGTCTAGACAGAAACTTCTCAGGTGACTGAGAGTTGGCGGGCAAGGCCAACTCTGGACATGCCTGGAATAATCCGTCCCCTGTGTTTTCCTTTCTAGTCTTGCGTTCAATGGCATCTCCCCGGAGGGAGGGAAGAGCCTTGCACAGGCCCTGATGCAGAACACCACGCTGACAATAATCTGGTAACATTTTGAGTCATTTCCAAGGGTTGGGTCTGGTCACTGTTCCCGAGGTCACACAGGTTATGAACTCTAAACTGAAAAGTGCTTCTTTATTTAAAAGGTGAATTAAATTTCCCCCGCTCTTTCCACAAACCTGGGCCTACCTCGAGGACGAAGCGGGCTGTGTTGCTCGCCCTCAGCTTAGTTGAAGGCGCCAGAAGTCCCCTCAGAACAGTTTCCCTCAGGGCCAGCTTTTCACACACCTGGCCCAAAGGTACCCCCTGACATTGGATCTGCTAGCCAGTCAGTACACTTTTTAAAAATTATTTCCCTTCCCAAAAGTTAGTATTTTTAAATAACATATGCTTTGTAGGGGGGGAAAAAACACAAACGTGCAGATGAAAGTGTGAAAAGCAGAAATAGAATTTCTCATGGTTTCCAGATCGCATTGTTCTCCTCGTGTCTTTCTGTGTATTCAAATATGAACAAGACAGAAGAACACTCGGCTATTGGCTATTGACATAGCTGGTCACTGTGCATTGCATATCTGACGCATCTATTCTTGTCAGGATGTCTTGCCTGCATACTGCTGTCTTGGCTGTTGCTTGGGGCTTGCCAGTACTGAGGGTGTATAGAAGCCTCCGTGGCGTCTACCTGTTAGGTGCCAGGAGCATCTCAAATTGTGGTGGTCAAAAAGGTCTCCCTCTAGGCAATGTTGTGTCCAAATCCATACTGGTTGGGGGCAGCAAATTTCTTAATGCAGGCCATGGGTCCTACTGCACATCCACACATGCAGACTCAGGCCACCTGTGATGGACAGCTTGCATATGTTTGGCCCAGGGAGTGGCACTATTAGAAGGTGTGACCCTGTTGGAGTAGGTGTGTCACTGAGGGTATAGGCTTTAAAGTCCTCACCCTACTGCTTGGAAGTCAGTCTTCCACTAGCAGCCTTCAGATGAAAATGTAGAACTCTCAGCTCTGCCTGCACTATGCCTGCCTGGATGCTGCCATGTTCCCACTGTGACGATAATGGGCTGGACCTCAGACCATGTAAGCCAGCCCCAGTTAAATGTCCTTATAAGAGTTGCTTTGGTCATGGTGTCTGCTCACAGCAGTAAACCCTAAGACACCACCAATTCTGGATGTTGCTCTTCACACTTGCCCATGAGGATGCTGAGATCAGACACAGTAATCCATTTGTCTGAGTTGCCTCTGCTAGTCAGCAGTGTAAGGCCAGCAAGCTGGTGTCCAGAGCACTCTAACACTTCTTCTTAATCTATCTTACCATCTCTAAGGCACAATACACCTACAAATGGATGCCTGCTATTTTATCAGTCTTGTCTGGTGACGGGTACCTAAAATTGTTCACATTTTGCATCCTGAGCACAAAACCCCAGCGTGTGTTGCAAAGTCTAAACCTGTTACACATCTTTTCCCTTTTCAGTACTGAGGGTTAAGCTCAGGCTTTGAGCACACTGGGTAACAGCTCTGACAGTGTTCTCTATTCCCAGTTCTTACTTTTTTTTTTTTTTTTTTTTAACTCGAAATATACTGAGGCTGGTCTCAAATTCACTATCCTCCTACCTCTGCCTCTGAGTAGCTGGGGTTACAGAAATCACTTTTCTTAGCTTCGATGAACACCTTATACATATCTAGTCTGATGATTTTTTATCTCAGAGTAAAATACATTTAAGATTGGGATGGATGTGACCAAACTGCCCTGCAGAGCATGATCTTTTAAACAATGCTAATTCCTGCAATCTTCTTATTCTTTCACCCATTGCAACAAGAGGCCCCTCCTCTGTTGACATCTGGGAGTTTCTGGGTACTTGTCCCATCAGCTGCTGTGTTTAGAGCATCCAAGAGGCTCCCTGAGCTTTGTCACGGAGTCCTTGTCTTTCCCAGTGACCTCAGCGCACAGCTGAGCATGGTTTACCATGCGGGGCTTTTCCATGTCTCCATCCTGACCTGGGTAGTGTGCTGCTGATGACAGTCAGAGACCTAGGGCTGGAAGCTGACCGGGAGGCTCATCTGCAAGCTCTGGCCCCTTATACTGGGGTGGGGGTGGGGACTGAAGTCTATAAGATCCAAGAGCTCCGTCTTGGTGGGGAACTCCGCTGCAGGCAGGAGGACAGGAAACAAGATCTCTAGGAAGGATTACCTGGGAGCTAGAGCCCTTGTTCGTGCTTATCTGCCGTGATGCAGGGTTTCAGAGTAGACTGGAAACCTGGCGCTCAGCATGTGATGCCAGGCTGGAGGGAAGGCTCTAAGCGGCCTCTGCGAACTCACAAACAGCATCTGCCGTCAGTGCTCCTGACTCAACATCTCCTTTCTTCCAGGCTGACCAAAAACGAACTTAATGATGAGGCAGCCGAGTGCTTCGCTGAGATGCTGAGGGTCAACCAGACGCTGAAGCACTTGTGGTAACTCACGGGCCCCGGCCCCAGACCCTGCTCTCTGTACATAGTCTTTGTGATAGATTCTACATATCACAGCATTCAGCCACGGAAAGGTTAGAGGGAATTAGTGTCACAAAGCTGCACAGCTGTGACTGTCTAGGTCTAGACCATGTTTGCTGCCCTTCCCCCAAGCCCTGTCCTGCCATCTCTGCCCTGGTGACACAATTCTGATTTTTGCCTCTGTGGAGGGCATTTTGTACAAATGGACCATTCAACCTGGCCTTTTGTCTATGTTCATTATCACAGTTCCCAAGGTTAGCCCATGCATGGAAGGAACACATTGGTACTACCTTGCCTTGAAGCCACACGAACTTGAGGGCATAGAGATGTGACATTTTGTTCTTTATCGGTTGATAGATATTGGACCATCTCCTTTTCCTATGCGTTCTGACTAGTGCTTCCATGAGCATTCATGCACATATTTTTACCTCTTCTTTGTGTATATACTTAAGCACAGAGTTGCTGGTAATACGGAGAGCCTGTTTAACTTTCTGAGGAAACTTTACACAGCTTTTCGATGTAGAAGCCAGTATGGTGAGGGCCAGTTCTCCTGATTCCCACTGAAAGCTGGTTTCCCGTTTTAGAAATAAATAATTTATCCATTTGTTTGTTTTCTTTTCTTAAATATAATTTATTTTTCACTTCATAAACATATAAAATGTTCTTTCAGCAAAGTTCCAATTATCTTCCCTTGTTCCTTCTCCCTCCCAACAAATCTCTTCTTCCCAAGTCTTCCTATTTCCATGTTTGTGTGTATGTGTGTGTGCATACTCGTGCATGTGTGTCCCATTACAATTAATCATACTAACTGACAAGAGCATGAACAGAGGGTTTCTTATTTGAGTTGGGTACCAGTGGCTGCATCACTGAGGATGGCAGAAGCCTCACCCGCAGCCTGGTGAAAAAGAGTCCATGATACAATGCAGACACATCAACACCTCTGTCTGAATTTATGTTGTGGTTGGCAAAAGCACTGCTACAAATCTAGCTTTCAGGCTGCAGAACAGACTCCAGGATGCAGGCCAGGACTCCAGGCTGCAGGCCAGAGTCCAGGCTGTGTAGACCAGAGTTCCAGGCTGTAGGCCGGTGTTCTAGGTGTCAGGTTAGGGTTTCAGGCTCCAGGTTAGGGCATCAGGTTACAGGCTAGCACTCCAGGCTGAGGCCAGGGCTCCAGGCTGCAGGCCAGGGCTCCAGGCAGTGTCTGCCTTCTCAGCCTTGCCTGTCCGTTGCTGGGCTTGGTTCATGCCTTGTCTGCAGCACACATCTTCTATGATGGCCTGTTTATCAGTGCTGCACCACTGGCGCCATGAGTGACAGCAGCAGAACCCTCTCCCTGCTTGTTCTTCTAGATGCTGGGAGGACCTGGCCCCATCTTACAAGGCTACTTGGTAGCTACGTTAAATTCTGAATTCAAATTCCAAAAACCTTAAAGTCTGCCCTGCCTTTGCCTAACTACTTGGAAGGAGTGGCAAACAGCCTTCTCTTGTTGTTTAGATTGATGGTCTTCAATTCTTTTGGCCTGGGGATCCCTGCAATGAAGGGCACACACACACACACACACACACACACACACACACACACACACACAGAGAGAGAGAGAGAGAGAGAGAGAGAGAGAGAGAGAGAGAGAGAGAGAGAGAGAGAGAGAGAGAACGGGGGGTGGGGTGTGGAGAAAGATTTGTTTATAATTATGCTATGCATGAGTCTGGATATATCACACTCACTGTGTAAAACCACGGAGGATTTCCTGGGCTGTTCATTGTTCTCATGTGTTGAGCCACTGTCTGTCAAGTGAGGAATAATTATGGGGATCCTGTTACCACCGAACCCTGACCCCACGGATCTCAGGTTGGACCCCGCCTTCTGTGTTGACACAGGTGCACTCTTCTTTCAGGCTGATCCAGAATCATATCACGGCCAAGGGGACAGCCCAGCTGGCCAGGGCACTGCAGAAGAACACCACCATAACAGAGATTTGGTAAGGCCAACCAGCTTTTGGTTGTCACAGCAACCGGATCCATCGTTTCTCACCAGGTGCCACTTACTACCTTGTGCTATCATGGAAGCCCGTTCCGCTTCCCTCTTGCCTGTGAGGACACGGTGGTGAGGGGCAGCAGTTACAGGACAGGAGGGATCCCAGTGGCCCTGAGTACTCACACGTGCTCTGGAAATGTGTCCTGGAACCCTGGCCTGGAGTGTCCCTCCCAGTGTGATGTGTGGAAGCTGACAGGGACAGAGCCAGCTGTGCACTCTTTGAGGCTTATGGAATAGCCTCACCAGGAGCCAGAGTCCCAGGTCCAAGGGGTGGACACCACTAGCCGTTGCCTCCTGTGTCCGTGGGGAGGAGAATTACAACACCCGAGACCTACTGAGAGATAGTCCTCCCCAGTCTTCGCTCCTGAAAGGTGTTAGTGGCTTTGCCTTGGAAATGTCCCTGGCCACACACTAGTCCAGGTGCTGCAGCCGGCATTGTTTGAAGTGAAACAGGAAGGGCAGGATCCCAGCAGAGGACGGTGTCTCGCCCACCTTGCCTGAGCTGGGCGTGTGGACAAGTGTTCAGATGCTGGTTCTAGAACGCAATTCTAGATCCTTCCAAGTTGACAACTGATTAACTATTATATAGAATCTGTCACTCTTATGGTCACAGCAAAACATTTATGAAAAAGACTATTATAGAGAATAGAGCCCCACTCCAACAAGAGACCACTGCCTGGTACTCAGAGGCCAAGCTTTCTGTGAGGAGGACCTGATTGTGAGCCGCTTGGGCCTGCCTCTGGGTACCAGTATTTCTGGTGCTGTGTCGCTATCTGTCACTAAGTAACATGGGCTTGATCGCCAGCCTTGGGCTGCTCCTGAGAATCCAGTGGCGAACACATGTGAACTGCCCTCATGGCCTTACCCTGAGATGAGGCACATTAGCGGAGATAGACAAGTGTAAGCGTGAAGGCTGCAGAACCAGGCAAGGCCAGGAGGGGGCTGGGCTCAAGGCACGCCTCCTGTCTTAGTCGGGGAGGGGGGTGGGGGGGTGTATTCCTGCACAAAACATCATGACCAAGAAGCAATTTGGGGAGGAAAGGGTTTATTTAGCTTACACTTCCACACTGCTGTTCATCCATCACCAAAGGAGGTCAGGACAGGAACTCACACAGGGCAGGAACATGGAGGCAGAAGCTGATGCAGCGGCCATGGAGGAGTGCTGCTTACTGACTTGCTTCCCCCTGGCTTGCCCAGCCTGCTTTTTTATAGAACCCAGGATCACCAGCCCAGGGATGGCACCACCCACAATGGGCTGGACCCTCCCCTCTTGATCACTAATTGAGAAAATGCCTTACAGCTGGATCTCATGGAGGCATTTCCTCGAGGGAGGCTTCTTTTTCTGTGAGAACTCGATCTATGTCAGGTTGACACACAAAATCAGGCAGTACACCTCCTAAGGAAGAGACTTAGACTAAGCCACCAAGGAAGATTGGGAGTTTGAAGCCTGGAGCGGTCTGTAAGTGCTACCTGTTGGAGAGGACACATCCAAAGGCTCAGAGTTTGAGAGAACATGCCAGGCAGGCATGGCGGCATATGTATTTAACCCTAGCACTCAGCTCTCTGGGAATCTGAGGCTAGCCTGATCTAGTGGAATCTCTGGGTGTGTCTATGAGGAAGTTTTGATTGAGTTAGCTGATGTGTAAAGACCCACCCTAAACACGAGTGGTAGCATCCCATGTGCTGGGCCTTCAGACTGGGGAAAAAAAAAAGGGTGGGTGGGTAGAGGAGAAAGCAAGCCCTGGCATTCATCTCTCACTGCTTCCTGATGCAATGTGACAAACTTCCCCATGCCCCTGTCACCACGCCTTTCCTGCCACTATACCCTCAAGCTGCATGTTAAAAGAAACCCTTCCTTCCTAAATTGCCTTTGTCACAGCAACAAGAAAAATAATACACCCTGTTTCAAAGACATCTACAGTAAGTTGATGTCCATAGACTCGGGTGGTGTGGAAGAGGGCGCTGAGGCGAGAGGCAGAGCCTGGGCAAGAAAGAGGCAGATCGTGCACTTTGATCTTTATACTAAAAGCAGGGGACGGGTAATGAGGGTGTGAAGCAGAAAGGGGGTGTGGTCAGGCCAGAGCGCATCAGTGACACCCAGAGAAGGATGGTGGGACCGGAGCTGCAGAGGGTCAGAGGGTCAAGCCAGGGCCACTTAGGAAACAAAACAGAACCCCATGCTAGATGTCGCATTAGCAGGAAGGAAGCAGGCCTCGGGGACTCCAGCATGCCCCCTGACACAGCTGGGCTCAGGGAGGGACCGTTCCCTGAGCTGGGGGCCTGGGCTGCTTTGAAGCACATGGAGACATCCAGAAAAAGACTTCGATAGGAAGCTTGCCTAACTGATGTGTCTGTGGCAAGGTAAGAGGCCAGAAGCAAAGGGCCCAGTCAGACCAGTACTGAGGATGGAGGGAGTGAGAAAGCAGGTAAGAAGGAGTGCTCAGAGACAGGAGCAAAACCAGAGCCTGCGATATCCATCCGAGAGACGACACGGTGCTCCGGGGAAGAGGTCAAAACAGCCTCATGCCTATGCAGGCTCCAAAGAAATATGAGACCTGAAGATGTCATTAAACTTGAGCTTATAGAGGCTGCTAGTGAGCCCGGTGAGACCCAGTAAGCAGAGCACAGGCAGCTGGGTATTAACTGCTAAGACTGGTATTCATATCAGAGCATAATTTGGATCATGAGTGATCCTTTATTTCAGGGTTGTATGGTGTGCACAGGGCGTGGGGCCACTTATTAAAAAATGATGGATAATAGTCTATAACGTCTTATATAAAATTTGCTTTTTCTCCTTTTCGCCAGCCTCAATGGAAACTTACTTAAGCCCGAGGAAACTAAAGTCTTCGAAAATGAGAAGCGGCTCATCTGTTTCTGACGGACATTCCTGGACTGGAGCTTTGTCCTCTGTGGCTCCTCAGACACAGACAGCACTGTGCAGTCGGCAGGGAAGCAGGATGCTTTGCAAGGGCCTGCAGCAAGGTGCCTGTCAGGAGCCCACACCTCCACAGTGCAACCGACTCCCCCTGCAGAGGCTGGGACTGGTGGCGCCCGAGCCGTGGCTGAGACTCCGCAGAAACAGTGTCTTATGAACCATCGGCACCACTCACAGCCAGCAAGGCATTTTCTGTCACAGAGATCTCCCTGCATATCCAAGTCCGAAGTTGAAGGGATGGAACAGCAGAGGAGGCCAACCTTGGTTCCCACCAATGCCTGGCTGACGGCTCTGAGCCTGGGACCAATGATGTCACCTTCAGGAAAGAGCTGGGGACATGAGCAGAGTGATGGCAACTTCTCAGGGAAAGAAGGCCCGGGGGACCACGTGATTATCATGAAACCTCCTTCCTCTGCGTAGTAGCTCCCACTGCACAGGTCTGCTTCTTCCCCACAGCTATCGCTGCTGAGGTAGGTCCACTGTGGGGAGGGCTCATCTGAGGACTCACAGCGAGCTGGTTGTCAAAGGCTCATCACAGACTTTGGTTCTGTTCTGAATTCTCACTGGTGGTAACTGAGAGTCAGAGGGTGCCCGCTAAGTCAGTCTCAGAGGACTCTGCTTGGAGAGGGCTGAGGTCCCACCCATAATGTTTACCAGTTTCTATCTACTATGCCTGCCCCAGGAGGGAGAATCAGTCCCCAACCTCCACAGCAGCAGGCACGGCTTGCCTCAATGGTCCTGAGATTCCCAACAAAACTCTCTCCCTTGCCTGTGAGCAGGAAGTATCTTCGTGTCCTCAGAAGCTGGAGGGTGACTGAACACAGCTAAGACTCAGAGAACCAGCTGATGGCTCGGGCAGCAAAGCGTGGCAGATACCCACCACCACACCATGGGGCACCGGGGCTGCCCAGCAGGGTGGGGCGGTTGGGATGTTGCAGATAAGATGTTCTTTTGCCACCTCATTTGTTAATAAAATATTAAAAATTCTCACTATTTCTAATGGCCAGGCCTGGGGTTTTCTGAAGGGACTCTGCCTGGAAACCCTGCTTTGAGCTCGGCCCGGCTCACTGCACCGCAGTGGGGATTCTGAGGTGTCATCCTCTACAGAGGGCAGATAAACAGAAGCTAGAGGCGTCGCCAGCTTGATCCTTCACAGGTCCCACCAAGGAGCAAAAAAGGTAGAGGTGGCATCCAAGGCCATTCTACCTGGTGTCCGGATCCAAACGGGCTGCTCCTGAGTGAGGACACATGGCTATATGGGGGCAGAGAAGGCCCCATTTCACAGTCACCAGCCCCCACACAGTGGGTTCTTCAGGCCAGGTTTGCTGCTGGGTGGAAGTCCATGATGAGAGGCCCTGAGCCAATAGGGACCGAAAGGGAAAGTTCAGGGGATCCTCCAACTGCATCTTTTGGTCTTAGAGTTCAAGTGTGGTTTCATGTGACAGCTTAAAGGGGCAGGAGCAGCTGAGGGTGCAGCAGAGGACACTGGGAAGAAACCTATAGGAGCTGACAACCCCACAAAGGTGGCTTTCCTAAAAGCTGTGCTGTGGGGATCCCCACCTTCCACACTACAGGCCACAGTGTTCATCCAATCATCACCCTCGGGGCGGTAACACTCTCTCTAGCCGGATTGGGAGGAATCTACCAGAAGCACCAGAAACAGTGTCATGCGGAAGGCCAGTGATGCTTGCGACAGGCTGCACCCTCACCACATCATACAAGGACTTCTCTGGGGCAAAGCACCCATTTATTAACAGCCAGAGTGGAACCCTTGAGGAGAAAATGGACTTGTTACTGCCCTTTTGGCCATCAGAACCGTGACCTTGGAGAGGCTGGGTGTTAGTACAGGTTAGGATTTCAATTCTCTCACATTTGAGTCCTCCTGGTGGTAAAGGTGGACTTCCTGCTTTATAGCAGAGGCATGGGGCTGGCAGGTGGCTAGAGGTTCCGCATAATCGAGGAAAAGAGACCGGGTCTTCCAGTGGCCCACATCTGGAATCCTAGCACTGAAGAGGCGAAGGCGGCAGGACCTCAAGTTCGGGTCAGCCTGGGCTACATGGAAGAAGACGTGCCTGAGAGGTACTCAGGGCCAGGTTCCATCCCTGGCATTTCCCTTCCAAACGTAAATGACAATGGAAATTTCTGATATGAAGTTTGAATGAACTTATTTCTATAGAATGTTCTGGCTGACTTGTGACTTGGGAGAAGAAGGAGGTGGAGGAGGAGGAGGAGGAGGAGGAGATGAGGAGGAGGAGGAGGAGGAGGAGATGAGGAGGAGGAAGAGGAGAAGGGAAAGATAAAACCCAGTCTTTCATAGCTGCATTTATGACATAACCAAACTAAATCTATCTCCTTTTAAAATTATTGATTGATTGGTTTACTTTGTATGTGTTCTCCCCCCGCGTGCAATAGCATAGCATGCACATAGAGGTCATAAGACAAGCTCTGGGGCTCAGTTCTCCTCTTCTACCATGTGGGTTCCAGGGATTGAACTCAGATCATGAGATATAGCAGCAAGTGCTGTACCGTCTTGATAGCCCATGATTTGGAGCTGTGTGTGTGTGTGTGTGTGTGCGCACATGCACGCACATATGAGTGGGCACATGTCACCATTGGGATTACAACTGCCTGCTACTATGCCTGGCTTTTTTTAAAAAAAATTTCTTTTAATGTAAGTTCTGGGGATCAAACTTATGTCCTCAAGCCTAGCGGTAAGTTCTTCACTGACTGAGCTGACTCCCACCCACGCCTGTAAAATCTCTCTGTACCTGAGTCGAATTAACTCCCCCCTCTTCCGCAGCCCGCCTGGTGGCTATGACTGTTAGAATCTCCATTTCTTCTTTGACAAATGAGAGTCAAAACGTCCTAACTCAGGAGGCTGTTGTGAGGAGGAAGGGAGGTGACGTGCAGGGTATGGAGTAGTGCTGGCACAGAGTCCCCACCCTACGGGCTCCAGTTGCCACAAACCTGACATCCTTGTGCCCAGCCCAGTGGATTCTCCACTTGTTTCTTCTCCCTCAGGCAGAGCGCTCCTCCCAGCAAAGTCAAAAGGGACTGTGACTGTTCTCATCGCCTCCCCAGCAATACTGGGCACTACGCGACCTGTAACCCTCCAGCTCTGCCAGTGAAAGGCAGCGGGCAGTCCTGACCACAGTTCCGGACGGGCACTGCAGTAGAAGTGTGGATTTGCTGAGCACAGCCGGGGGCCATGTCTCCGTTGTGCAAGACAGGGACCAGAACTGCGGTCGGTGCAGAGTTAAGCCACGAGCTGTCCACTTTCCTTTCAGATTCTGCTATGGTTTCATCTTGAAATACACATCTAGAAATCTTAATAAACACACACACACACACACACACACACGCACACACGCACACACGCACACAAATATTCTTTGATATGGTGAAGTCCCAAGCTGGTACTTTGGGAAAGTGATTGTATTCGATGTTCTGGCCTCATCAAAGGGTTAATCTATTGAGTTATCAGAAGAGGGTGTGAAGCTTAGTTGAGGTCAATTGTTTAGGTCAATGGAGGCATGCCCCTGTTCGCCGGCCCCTACTGGTCATTCACTGGCTTCCTTGTTCTTGCTACTTCCTGGCCACCCTGGATAGAGCAGAGCTGTCTTCCACCCCAGCCTTCCACCACGCCACCCTGTCCTGCCTCACCCAGGCCCAGGTCAAGAGTTCACGAGTTGAGCCAAGTTAACCAAGTTAAACTTTTCTTCTTTAAGCTGGCCGCTCTCCAGTATTTTGTCACAGTGATGGAAAGGTGACACTACCAAACAAGGGATGGTGGCCTCATCACCGTTTTTAGTTCACTTCCAGACATGGCACTTATCTGTTTCTGGTAAGTAACTGCTTAGTTTATAGAAGCGAGCACAGCCCTGCTGTGGTGCTGAGGTAAGACATCGGCCATTATCCAGTTCTACCTCTCTAGAGGAGGACGAGACACGCTCACACACAGGTAGAAACATGTCCTGTAACAAAGCTGTGTGGGTGTCGGGGAGCACCCAACGCTGACCTCATCAACTAAGATGGAAGGAACCTCACCCACAATCAGCCTAAGGTTTCTAGAGGCACCAAGTGCTGAAAAGGCTCCCTGTGATGATTTCGATGGCCCAGAACGAGGCTGTAAAGGAGAAATGAGGATGCTGAATAAGCCTGCGGTTTGGTTTCCCCCTCCCCCCACCCCCGCATGCCCGACTTAATTACTTAGCTACTTTGAGTTGCTAAGTGTCTAATGCCTTGCAATGTCTCCTTAATCGCATTTTTCCTCAAAGCACATTTGTTTTTGTTGTAAAACAGACCTTATGATGTCGGACATTGAAAAATACTGCACGTAATCATGTTCCTTTTCCGTTGATTCGACCAAACACCTGAGAAGTCCAGCTTAAAGGAGAACCGTGGGCTCATGGTTCTGTGGTTTTGGGCCAAGGCTAGGCTCCTGGTGGCAGGCGTCTGTGGAAGGGAAGGCTGTTTATCTCCTAGCCATGGAGCAGAAAGACCCAGAAGTTTAGAAATGAGGCATTAGCGTTCCCTTTGTAGGCTGGTTTCAGAGATCCACTTCCTTCAGTAGCCCATGTCCCCCAGTGTCCACCATTCCCAGCATCCACTGGGCTACAAGCCCGCTCCAATCCTCTTCATCGGAACACCTCTCAGTGAGTAGCACTACCAACTGGAGATCAATACATAAGCCTTGGGGAGTATACGTCATACCCAAACCAAAACATTAATAATACAGCTACTTGAATTTTCCCAACAATTGTTTATACTTTGCAGGGATAATTTTAATTAATAAATAATTAAAAATTATTTATGTGTGCGGGGTGGGGGTGGGGTGGGGAGGTGCATGCACGCCACAGTGTGTATCTGGAGGTCAGAAAGCAACTTCAGGAGTTGGTTCTTGCCTTCCACCATGTGGGCACCAAGGCTTGCTGGAAGGCGTTTTTACCCACGGAACCTCACCGGCCCGCAAACACCACCTCACTGTTGCAATCACAGTGCAGATATTTTTATGTAACTTTGACTGGCCTGCAACTCATTATGTAGACTAGACCTCATGGAGGTCTGCCTGCCTCTGCCTCCCAAATGCTGGGATTAAAAGGTGTGTGCAAACACACCCTATGTCTGCAGTTCTTTTTTAATAAAACATTTCTCTCACATTATCATGCTCTTAATAACTACCATTTACGTTCCAAAAAATTTGAGAATTCACTTAATTATATTCTAGGGATTAGACAGTCATGTTTCCAGACTGGTTGTAGTGCTGGTGGTTATAGCAATGTTTTGGTAGAACTAAAAATCCTTAACAGTTATTTCTTTGGAGTGGGACGGTCAAGGCAGAACTCTTGCTATTATGAGATTTTATTTCATTGTCAGCCATGTTACAGATGTGAGGAATGGTTTATATAGACAGAAAACCAGAGAACAGTGTAATATCATGCCAAGGGTGTTTCCACAGAAGAGCAAAGCTCTGTGCCCCTGCCCCTCAGCCTAGACACTGCCCAAACACTGCCCGTGCCCCAGATGTGCATGGCTAAAGATTGTTCGTTGGTGGTGGCAAGAACAGCCACAAGAGGGGTTGGTAGCCCCGAGGAGGAGAGGCTCCTGTTTTAAGGAGGCATGTGGGAGACAGTAGGAAGTGTGCAGGGGTTGGGCTCCTCCCCGACTGAAACATGTCCTATCTCTGGGTGGGTTCACTCGGCCTGAACAAACCCAGTCTAAGCCCGTGCCTGTGGCATCTGCTTCCCTGCACAGCCTGTGGAGTGGAAATGCTTCTTGAACAGGGACAGCGAGAACCGGGGATGCGATTGTGCATTGTCTGGTTAGCCAGGACAGACCTAGGATGAAGCAAGCAAACCGTCAGGATGGGACCTGGGCAGATGTGGAAGACCACACTTGTCCTGCTGGGAACTTGAGGCTCATGTGACCCAAACCCTCACCCCACCAGAGAGAAACTGGTATCAGGTGGCAAGAGTGACACGGGAGTGCCACACAGCTCATCAAGGGGGGGGGAAGGGGGGGTAGGTGGGTGCTGGAGTGAGAACACAGTTCAAAGTCTTCAGTTTACTTACAGCTAACTCTCCAGCGTCCCTATTAAACACGGGCAGGCCAAACAGAAAGGGACTTCCCTGAGGGCCCCGCGATCTGCTCGGTGTCCAGTATTTCTTCAGGAAGCCTTACATTTACTCTTTCAATTAAGGTACCTGCATCCCAGGATGCAGTCAGGCTGCTGGGCATCACTGGGGGTTGTGCTAAGGGGCACTGTGGAGTAGCATCATGGGCAGGAAGAGTGTGAGAACCAACAGCTGTATCCTCCACCCTCCAGCCAGGACACTGGACAGATGGAAGTCAGCCGGGGTATACTAGAGCTTCAGTCACAGGGGGTTGGGGTGAGGGGTAGGGGGGTGACTTTCATTACAGGGGGACCCAAAAGAGGCAGCTGAACAGGGTCCCTGGTGACTGGTGCAAAGTGTTTATTTGCTTGGTGCTTGCCCGCCCAAGCTCACATTTGCACTTCCCTGTGTGAGCTGGGTTCCCTGTGTGAGCTGGGTTCCCTGTGTGAGCTGGGTTCCCTGTGTGAGCTGGTTGTGCGCATGCCAAGGCTTGCATAGAGAGGTCAGGCTCCCTGGCCGCCATCCACCTTGAGACAGGGTTTCTTCTGTTCCTGCTGCTGTGCTGCCCTCTTCAGGCTAGAGTGCTGACAGGCTTCTAGTTGGTTCTCCTACATCTCACAGTAGGGTACTGGGACTACAGATGCTCACCTCTGCACCTGGCTTTGGATGTGGGTTCCAGGCGGCATCAAACTCGGACGTCACTTGCCAGCACTTTTACCTGCTGAGCCATAAAACCCAGACCAAAGCAAACTGTGCTAAATAAAAGAAAACATCTTAATTCCATCAGGTCCGAGACAGCAACACACGCAAAGAACTGGCTAATGACTCCTTAAGAGAGTACTTGGTCAGTCACTCACTAGTGCAGAAGAGCTAGGTTCAAATCCCAGGGCTTCTTGCAGCTGTGTGACCTTGTACAAGTGACTTAGCTTTTCTGTTGTTGAGTTTCCCATCTTTAAGCTGGCTTTTTTAAACAGTGCTCCTGCTGTAGGGTTATTTGAGTAAGCAGGTTAAAGAAATTAACGTAAAGCTCTTACCCAGCATCCATGCACAGTTAGGGCCCCAGAAACAGCGACTCCCGTTACCTCATCAGTCTGTTTTCCTCTGGTGCTGCCTCAGTGGAACCATTAGTTGGGGTGGGCAGAAGCAGAGAGGTGCTGGGCTACCCTTCCCAACCTTAAGTATACAACCAAGACAGCAACACCGGTTCACACAGCCCAGACACAAGAGGCCATGTGCAATGCTAAATGCCGAGGGCCGAGCCAGCACCCACATCTGTAACAGCAGCCTTGTATCCAGGTATGCAGGGCCTGGGTCGGACAGACAAGAGGGTTTCCATATCAGAATCCACGGCTGCAGTTCGCTTCTGTTTATCAGCGAGTGGTTCTCTTTCTAGCACCCCTTTCTCCCATGCGATAACACTGCCGCTCCGGCTCCTGCCTAGAACACAAAGATATGAGAACCGGGAGGAGGGAGAGGTGACAGGAATGAGCAGGAGGAAGTGGCTGGGCTAGCCCCTGGAGATTGACTTCCTTCCACTCCACGGGTGACCGGCTGGCCTCACATGTGAGGTCACCACCCAGCAGCCCGGGCACAGGAAAAGCAAGTTCACAAACTACTGAGCCCGCAGGACAGACCAGATGCCTGCGGTGGCATTTAGACGTCCAGTCGGGTGTTTTACCGGGTGACTTGTAAGACTCTGATTCCTGGTACTGAGATGTGCTTGGTTATTTGGAAGGGTCTAAGGTCTCACTATACAGTCCAAGCAGGGCTCAACTTTATGATCCTCCTGCCTTAGCCTCCTGGATTCTGGGAATACAGGCATAGGCCAACACAACCAGCCGAGAGAATCCCTGTCTGTGATGAAATTCCCAGCAGGACTCATTAGTAGCCCACAAACTCCTGTGCCTGTCCCAAGTAGTCCAGCCATTCCTCCATCTTCACCATCAACTGACTTCCGGTATATCTTCTCCAAGCTCTTCCCCTCAGCACGTTAGCCACATGATATGCTGCATCTCTGTCTCATTTCCCAAGGGTCACAGGTCAAGGTCTGTGCTCCCTCCTCCCCAGCCCCTCCCCTCACCTGGTTTTGTCTGCTGGTGCTGCTTGCCCTATTTGGGGGTGCTCTTCTGTCTGTCTCTCCATCAGCCCTTCAGTACATGGTACAGTTTTCAGTTGAGCAAGTCATGGTCACAGGTCTAACAGTGGCTTCTTGTCATTCACACGCCCCAGAGACCATCTTACCCCTGCAATGACTTTTCCTTTGGTATTATCTCTCTTTTTCAACCTTCTATGAAAGGGGAAGAGGTCACCATAGGAGCAGCTTCCTTCTAAAGTGCACGCAGCAGTGGCCCTGTAGGACTTCCGCCATGGCCTGATTCCTGAAATCGGCCCAGGGCCGAGTCAAGAAGCCAGGTTTGCTCACATGTGCTGCTGTTGGACTTTCTCTTATTTCTTGGGTTCCTACCATCCTGTCTGCCAAGGGACCGGGAGCCTCCTCTGTGGGCACCCAAGTTAGCCTTAGTGTCCCCTCCCCCGCCACACATCATGTCACCACACCACTAAGCTTCAGGAGGTTGAGAGCAGAATGCCCGTGTTGCACGCTCTGTCCCCTATCTCCAGCAGACCGGCAGACAGGCTTCTCCTACAGCCTCCTTTACTGCCCACCCCATCGTCTCACACCAACTCCCGCAGGCTCCCTGGGCACCTGCCATCACCCTCCAGCCATACTGGCCAGAGAAGCAAGTGGGTGAGCTTCAGAGCTTCACTCTCCCTCCTCTTTTCCAGATCTAATGCCACAGACTCAGCCCCAGCCGGGGAGCAAACCATTGCTCTGGCCTTGCTTTTTCCTTTGTCGCCATCCACTGAGGATCTACAGACGTCCTCACCGTCCCATCCCTTTGTCTCAGCTACCAACCCCATGCAGACATTCCGTGGAAACCTGCCTGCCAGGGAGGTGGACAGGCAATCTTCGGATCTTCTCTCTCTCCTTTCCTCCCCAGTGTCATCCCCAGCTCCTTGGAAGGTTGCTGGCTGTGGCCTCTCTTCGTGGACCCTCTCACACACCCTATCCTAGTCAACTTCTACCATTTAGTGTCAACTCCCAATACCAAGAAACACCTTGTTTCTACCTAGAACACCCAGAGGCCACATCTGGAAGGACTCCAGAAGCATTCCCTGCCAGGCAGTCCACGGCCACCTCACTCTTAGAACAAGAGAGGACAGCAGAAGCCATAGAACCAAACACCCACCCAACAAAGACAAGTCCAGATATTAGAACCTAGAATTACAATCTTCCCAAACCTAGATGCCTAGATGCCAGCCCCAAAACGCAAGCAGTAACGGCCAAAAGAATATATCTCTGCTAAAGTCCAGCAACCCCACCACTGCAAGCCCTGAGAAATGCAACAGAGCTAAAACACAAGACAAAACTCCACAATAGTCTTTATGAATATATTAGAGGGCCCTAGAGTAGATGAGGGGATCCTTGGAAGGAATAGAGGAATAGAGGAAGGAGGAAAGGAGAAGAAACTCAGGTCAAAGGCACAGGAAACAGAATCAGAAAATGGTATCAACAACGACAACAGAGTCATAGAAGAAATTTCCCCAGCCTAAAGAAGGAAGGTACAAGAAGCATTCAGAACACCAAATGGTCAGGACCAGAAAAACTCTCCATGGCACATAATAATTAAAACACTAAATGTACAAAAGAAATAAAGACTATAAAAAGTTTCAAGGGAAAAAGGCCAAATAACATATAAAGGCAGACTTATTAGAATAGCACATGGGTTTTCAATGGAGAGTTTAAAAGCCAGAAGGGCCTAGATAGATGTTCTACAACCTCTGAGAGACCAGAAATGCCAGCCCAGACTAATATACCCAGCAAAACTTTCAATCATAATAGATGGGGGGGGGGGGAAATCCCAAGATAAAAAAATTTAAGCAATATTTATCTATAAAGCCATCTCTATAGAAGGCACTAGAAGGAAAACTTCAACTTGAAGGTTAACAACACCCAAGAAAACACAAGAAATAAATAATATCAGACCAACAAATTAAAAGGAGGGAAAAACCATACCACAACAACAAACTAACAGTAATCAACAAATACTGCTCATTGATATGTGCAGTAGTCTCAATTCGCCACTAAAAAGACACAAATTAACAGAGAAGATGTGAATACAGGATCCATCCTTCTGCTGAATCCAAGAAACAGACCTTAACATTAAGGACAGACACCACCTCCGGGGTAAAAGGATAAACAAAGATATTCCAAGCAAACAGAACTAAGAAGTAAGCTGCTCTAACCATTTAAATATCTGACAAAATAGACTTCAAACCAAAAATAATCAAAGAGACAGTCACTACATATTCATCAATGGAAAAAAACTCTACCAGGAAGGTATTATAATTCTTAACATCTATGCACCAAACAAAAGGGTACCCTAATTCATAACAGAAACACTACTACATCTTAAATCACTTATGACTTTCACGCACACTAGTGGGAGGCGTCTATACTCGACTGTCATTTACCAATACACTCACCCAAGCAAAACTAAACAGAAATGCTAGAGCTAAATGCTGATGTTATAAACCAAATGCACCGAACAGGTATTTACAGAACATTTTACCCAAACACAAAACAATATAGCTTCTTCTCAGCAGCTCATGGAACTTTCCCCCAAATTGACCACACACTTGGACACAAAACAACTTTCAACAGATACAAGAAAACTAGAATGATAACCTGTATCCTATCTAACCACCACAGAGGAATGCTGCATATAAGCACAATGAAACAACAGAAAACTTACAAATTCCTGGAAACTGATCAACTGAGTGAAAAATGGGTCAAGACAGAAATCAGGACAGAAATTACAAACATCTTGGCACTGAATGAAAATGAAGATCCAATATATACAAAACTTAAGGGACACAATAAAGGTGGTTCTAAGAGGCAAGTTCAAAGTACTAAGCACCAACATAAAGAAATGGAAGAGATCTCATATTAGTCACTTAACAGTATACTTTAAACACCTTAGAACAAAAAGAAGAAATAACACCCCAAAGGTGTAGGTGGCTAGAAATAATCAAACTCAGAGCTGAAAGCAATAAAACAGAAACAATGCAATGCAATACAAAGAACAAGTGAAACAAAGAGTTGGTTCTTTGAGAAAATCAGTACGATTGACAAAGCCTCAGCCAAATTAGCAAAAAGGTGTCAAGAAAATACCCATATTAACAAAGTTTGAGATGAAAAATTGGAAACACTGAGGAAATCCAAAGAATTATGAAGACATACTTTAAAAGCCTCTACTCCATCAAACAGGAAAATCTAAAAGAAATGGATACTTTTCTCTACATATGCTACCTACCAAAGTTAAAGCATTAAACAAACCTATAACCCCAAGTGAGATAGAAGCAGTCATTAAAAGTCTCAACAACAACAAGAACAACAACAACAACAAAGCCCAGAGCCAGATGGTTTTTGTACAATGCTACTAGACTTTCTTTTTCTTTTTTTTAATTTTTTAATTGGATATATACTATATTTACATTTCATTTCCCTTTTTCTGGTTCCCTGCTCCCCAAAGGTCCCACATGCCCCCTTCCCTCCCCGTGTTCCCCCATCCACCCCTTCCCACTTCCCTGTTCTGGTATTCCCCTACACTGATTATTTGAGCCTTTCCAGAACCAGGGTCTACTCCTTCCTTCTTGTCGGACATCATTTGGCATGTGGATTGTGTCTTTGGTGTCCCAAGATTCTAGGCTAATATCCACTTATCAGTGAGTGCATACCATGGGTATTCTTTTGAGACTGGGTTACCTCACTTAGTATGATGTTCTCCAGCTCCATCCATTTCTCTAAGAATTTCATGAATTCATTATGTCTATTGGCCGAATAGTACTCCATTGTGTATATATAACACATTTTTTGTATCCATTCTTCCGTTGAGGGACATCTGGGTTCTTTCCAGCTTCTGGCTATTATAAATAAGGCTGCTATGAACATAGTGGAGCATGTGTCCTTATTGGCTACCAGACTTTCAAAGAGAGTTAATGCCAATATTCCTCAAATTATTTCATAAAATGGAAACATAAGGAACACTGCCCTAATTTTTAATGAGGCTACAATTACTCAGATACCTAATCCACATAAAGACCCCAAAAGAAAGAGAATTACAGACCAATTTCCCTTATGAATATAGATGCAAAGATTTTCAATAAAATGTTTGCAAACAAAATCCAAGAACAAATTAAGAGATCATTATGATCAAGCAGGCCTCATGCCAGAAATTCAGCAATGGTTGAATACACCTAAACCAATAAATGTAATCACAATATAAGCAGACTGAAAGACAAAAACCACATGATCATCTCATTAGATGTGGTAAAGGCCTTTGCAAAATTCAACACCCTTTCATTATAAAAATCCTGGAGAGATTAGGGATACAAAGGGCATACCTCAACATAATAAAGGCAATTTACAGCAAGCCCATAGTCAACATCAACTTTAAATTGGGAGAAACACAAAGCGTTTCCACTAACAAGGAACAACCTTTCCAGGAACAAGAAAAGGTCGCCCACTCTCTCCATATGTATTTAATATAGTACTTGGAAGACTTAGCTAGAGCAAGAAGACAACTGAAGGAGATCAAGGGGCTATAAATTGGAAGGGAAGAAGTAAAAGTATCTTTATGTGCAGATGATATGATAGAATATATAAATGACCCAAAAATCCCACAAGAAACTTCTACAGCTGATAAACACTTTTAGTGAAGTAGAAGAATGTAAAATTAATCCACAAAAATCAATACCCTTCTTAGATACAAATGACAAACATCCCGAGAAACAGATCAGGGAAACAACACTTTTCATGAGAGCCTCACATATAAAAAATATTCTAGGGGTAATTCTAGTCAAGCAGGTGAAAGACTTTCAATGAAAAAAATTCAAGTCTTGGAAAAAAGAAATTGAAGAAGATATCAGAAGATGGAAAGATCTCCCATGTTCATGGATCAGTAGGATTAACACAGTGAAAATGGCCATCCTACCAAAAGCAATTATACAGATTCTTTGCAATTCCTACCAAAATTTCAGTACAATTCTTCAAAGAACTTTAAAGGACAATTTCCAACTTCGTATGAAAAAAACACAAAACCCAGGGTAGCTAAAACACTCCTGAATGATAAAAGAACTGCTGAAAGTATCACCATCCGTGATCTCAAATTTTGTGTCAGAACTATAGTAATAAAAACAGCATGGTACTAACACAAAAACTGACACACTGATCAATGGAATAGAATTGAAGACAAGGGCTGGAGAGATGGCTCAGAGGTTAAGAGCACTGACTACTCTTCCTAAGGTCCTGAGTTCAAATCCCCACAACCACATGGTGGCTCACAACCATCCAAAATGAGATCTGATGCCCTCTTCCAGTGTGTCTGAAGTCAGCTACAGTGACTATTTATTTATAACAAATAAATTTTTAAAAATAATAATAAAAAAGAATTGAAGACCAAAAAATAAGTCCATACATCTATGGACACCTGATTTTTTACTTTACCAAGTTTAACTATACAGTTTGACTATGCAGAAAAATGTAAATTGGTCCATACTTATCACCCTGAATGAAACCCTTTTCCAAATGGATCTAAACCTCAACATAGGGCTAGATATATTGAATCTGATGGAAGAGAAAGTAGGAAAGTCCTTAACTCATTGGCATAGGAAAAGTCTTTCTGAACAGAACACCAACAGCACAGGCAGTAAGAACAACAGTTAATAAAGGGGACCTCATGAAACTGAAAAGCTTCTATATGGCAAAGGACAGCATCATTTGGACAAAGCAGCAGGCTATAGTACTGAAAAATATTTTTACACATCCAATAGAAGGCTAATATCCAACATATATAAATAACTAAAAACTGAACAAGGAAACAAATAATCCAACTTTTAAAATGAGGTACAGATCTAAATTCTCAAAAGAGGAAATTCAAATGGCTCAGAAACACTTAAAGAAATAGTTAACTTCCTCATTCATCAGGGAAATGTAAACCAAAACTTCATGGAGATTGCATCTTACACCTGTCAGAATGGCCAAGATCAATAAAACAAATGTTAGTGTATGCTGGTGAGGGGACACTCATCTTTTGCCGGTGGGACTACAAACTTGTACAGCTATGAAAAAAAATCAGTATGTCAGATCCTCAGAAAGACGGGAATGCATTACTTCAAGCTCCAGCTATACCTACCTACCACTCTTGGGCGTATACCCAAAGATTGCTTCATCCTACCACAGAGAGACTTGCTTAACCATGTTCCCTGCTGCTCTAGTCATAATAGCCAGAGACTGGAAATAATCTAGATGCTTGTCAACAGATGAATGGATGAAGTGAATGTGGGACATTCATACCATGGAATTTTACTAGCCTATTAAAAAGAATGATATCATGAAGATTGCAGGTACATGAGTGGAATTAGAAGAAGTCATCGTTTCAGACCCAGAAAGACAAATGCAGGATGAATTCTCTTATGTGTTCATTGTTCACTGTTAAGTCATTGACAAGCAAGCTACAGTCCATATAATCACGGAAGCTAGGTGGTAAGAGACTGGAAAGAGAGATGGATCTCTCTAGGAAGGAGAAATAAAATAGGTGGTTATTAATGATGGGGGGCATTGAAATGGGAGGATCAAAGCCGGGCGTGGTGGCGCACGCCTGTAATCCCAGCACTTGGGAGGCAGAGGCAGGCGGATTTCTGAGTTCGAGGCCAGCCTGGTCTACAGAGTGAGTTCCAGGACAGCCAGGACTACACAGAGAAACCCTGTCTCAAAAAAAAAAAAAGAAAAAGAAAAAAGAAAGAAAGAAAGGAAGGAAGGAAGGAAGGAAGGAAGGAAGGAAGGAAGGAAGAAAGAAAGAAAGAAAGAAAGAAAGAAAGAAAGAAAGAAAGAAAGAAAGAAAGGGGAGGATCAAGCAGGGAGAAGAGTGAAGAGGTGGAAGAGGGAGGGAACACAGGAAGGAACAGCTAAAGCCACGGGCTACTTGAGGGGCTCTGTGGAGGCTGAATCCAGTAGAAGCTTCCTGTAATATAGACATATATGAAGGGGATCGAAGTGAAATCACCACATAATGGGGAGACAGAGCCCTGGCTGGGCATCTTATTACCAAATAAGGCTTCCAGTACTGGAAATAGGTTACATCTAACAGAATTGTTGGCCAAAAGAATCTCCCAAACAACTCATGCTATTGCCAAGGCTACTGGTGGCTCCACAAACTGACGGTCAGACTATCGCAGACAACGACACCTACAGAACTCATTGACACAGCAAAGAAGTTGAGCTGGTGCCTCTCCGGTGCCTTCAACCCTGCAGACTAGTATTCATAATGCTGGGGGGGGGCTCTGCATGCTACTAAAGGAGACAGGGAAACACCAACCCAGCTACAAACCCTTCAATCTACAAGAGTGGCTTGCCTGCAAGATGTGCTGGAACAGGTACAACAGTGGCAGGAAGCTGCTGGAAGCGACTAGTATGTGATTTGTGTCAAGGCCTACTCCCCCAGGTGGAGCCCATACTCAAAGCTGCTTGGGTGGCCAAGAGCCTGAGCCTAGATAGGTCAGGGACCTAGGGGAGAACCACATACTACTGTTCTGCTAAAGGAACATAATAATAACAGGCTTCCTAATGGCACTGTTATGTTGTACAGCGGTGCTTTGCCCAGCACCACCAGAGAAGCTTCCTCCTCCAGCAGACGGAAAGCAACACAGAGACCTACAACTGGACATTATGCAGAGAATGAGAGACCTCTGAGCACTCTGCCCTGAATGGGATGTCTCCATCAAATCCATCCGCTCAGGGCTCAGTGAACTCTGTGGAGAAGAGTCTGAAAGAGTATCAACACCAGAGGGCTGGAGGACACCAAGGAGTCAAGGCCGTCTAGGCACAGTGGGGCTGGAGCAACTGTGAACTCAGTCTAAAGCAGCGTGCCCAGGGCCTGCACGGATCTGCACCAGATGGGGTCCTGGGGCAGACAGAAGCACACACGTGTCCCCAGCCCCAGCTCAGAGGCTATCTCCGGCTGATAGCCACTTGCAAATGAAAAGTTGGTTCTCTCCAAGGGAGTCTCCCTAGGGAAACAGACTACTCCTATCTAAGGCAAGACGCATGCCCAGCAGTAGATGCCAACAGAAAACAAACTCCACGAGATCTCTGGAGGTTTTGTCTCATGTCAAGTCAGGGCATTACTTTTTTTTTTTTTTTTTTTTTTACCCTATTTTACAGGTCCTTTCGCATATTCGTTTCCTGTTGGAGTTTTTCAATGGGATTTCTATATGTGCAGAATGTGTCTCTGTGTCTATATTCGTTTCTTGTTCTTTACCTTGGGCCTTTCTCTTGTTTCATTGTTTTGCCTATCCTAATTTTTAAAAGTCTTATTTTATTAGTATTTCTTAGATGCCTATTTGTTTTCTTTTCTTTTCTTTTCTTTTCTTTTCTTTTCTTTTCTTTTCTTTTCTTTTCTTTTCTTTTCCTTTCCTTTCCTTTCCTTTCCTTTCCTTTCCTTTCCTTTCCTTTCCTTTCTTTCTTTCTTTCTTTCTTTCTTTTTTTTTTTTTTTTGGTCTTTTCGAGACAGGGTTTCTCTGTGTAGCCCTGGCTGTCCTGGAACTCACTCTGTAGACCAGGCTGACCTCTCGAACTCAGAAATCTGCCTGCCTCTGCCTCCCAAGTGCTGGGGCCTGTTTGTTTTCTAATGGATGCAGCTCTGGATGGAAGGGGAAGTGGGAGACACTGGGAGGAGTAGGGGAGAGAACACTTTTCTTACACTATATTGCATGAAAAATATCTATTTTCAATAAAAGAAAAAAATGCAAGTGTCTCATGGCAATACCTGTTCTGGCTATTTTGTCATCTTGACACACAACCTGGAGTTGTCTGAACGGAGGAAACCTTACTGGGAAAACGCCTCCATAAGATCAGGTGCACTCCTCTGTGGCCTCTGCAATGGCTCCTGCCTTCAGGTTCCTGACCTAATGGAACTCCTGTCCTGACTTTTGTTTGATGATGAATATCAATATAGATGTATAAGCCAGAAAAATTCTTTCCTCCCCAGCTTGCATTTTGGTCATGGTCTTTCATCACAGCAATAGAAGCCCTGACTAAGACAGTACTCATGTCAGATAAGTCATATGCCAGAACAGGAGTTGGCTGTCTGAGAAAGCTCTCATTAGGTATGTAGAGGCAGAGACTTCAGGCTAAATCAATTTCCATGTCCTCTTGGTTAGCTTTCCACAGCTGTGAAAAAGGACCAAACATAGGAAGGAAGGCTTACTTTGGCTTACAGTTGCAATTCATGGTCCTGGAGCCTGTTTCTGGGCACATGGAGCAGAACATGAATAGGGGAGCAGGGGCTCCCCTTATGGTGACAGAGGAGGGGAAAGGGGTTGGGTACATGGTATAGCCAAGACCCACCTTTCCCACCTACATTCTTCCTGCTAAGTTTCCATCCCTTCCCAATAGCCAGGCTTCTTTCATTGCAAGGTTTTGCTTGTTTGTTTGAAACTGGCTCTCAAGAATCCCAGGCTGGCCTCAAGCTCCTTCTACAGTTGAGAATGACCTCAAAGTCTAGACTTTCCAGCCTCTGAGATTCCACTTCTGAATCTCAGACATGCAGGAATCCAATGAGACCTATCCCAGTCCTTTCCAAGGGTGTGTCCCAGTGATCTCCTCATGAACCTCACCTCTTAAAGGGCCTGCACTTCCTGACAGTTCCACCTTCCACACATGAGTCCCTGGGAGAAAAGCCACATCCCAACCATGATAATTGGTAAATAGCTTAGTCTCATATCCAGACCTGAAAAGTAATAAAAAATAATTGGGCTTTTATTATGCCCAATACTGAGTCAGTTGATTTGGAAGCCAGACACTGAGGTATACATCTACAACCCCATCTTCTCAGAGGCTGAAACAGGATCAAAACGTCAAGACCAGACTGGGGCTATACAGGGAGACTCCTGTACATGGCCCGTGTAAGTATGAGACTGTGGTTATGACACAGTACTTACCCACTTCTGCCCTCCCTCTGAAATATTTTCAATTGATTCAGGAGGTTAAAAAAAAAGACTTACAACTGGACTTTATGACAAAATATGCACTTAAGCTGTTATGCAAATATGCACTTAAGCTGTTATGCAAATGTGAACCAAGTGCCTACTTTGTATACTTGTCACATACACAGGAGACTGTAGCAGGAAATGGCCCGACAAATCCTGTGTCCCTCTAGCCTGTGTGAGGCATCAGGGCCGTGGAGCAGTGGTGTGCATTAGGGCAGAGCAGCTCCGAAAGTCTTTGCAGAGCAGGGCTTGTCCTCTCTTGCTCCTGGGAACACTATCACATGAACGAGCTCAGGCAAGCAAGCTGGAAGCACGTGCTGCAGCCGCAGCCAGCACCTGCCGAGGAGCTGCAGACCAGCTAGAGCCCAGCTAGACTCCACGGGATCCACCTGCTGGTTGGAACTGCACAAACAAGCATAGGTGAGAGTCCAGACTTCTGACCTACATAATCAGGCGCTAATTAAGACTGGTTGTGGTTTGAAGGCACTACACTTTCAGAGTACTCTGTTACCCCACTAAAGGGTAAATGAAGTAGTCCAAACACATTAAGGATGAATAACCCTTGAAAGAAACAGACTCCTGAGGATGAAACAATTTACATATAGCAGAAGTTTCTCTTGGATTTACACATGTAACCCAAGGAGGCTTATCACCCCACTCCCATTTCTCTGTTCTGGTAATCCCCTACAATACTGGATCAAGTCTTTTCAGGACCAGGGCCCTTTCCTCCCTTCTTCTTGGGAATCATATGATTTACTAATTGTGTCTTGAGTATTCAGAGCTTCTGAGTTAATCTGCAGAAATCAGGACCTTGACAGGGCTGAGGAACCCACTACACCTGTTCCCAGGATATTTATTGCTGGAACACACATCTCTCCTTGTGGCTACCATTCAAAAAAGGCAGAGCCATATGGCAGTATTTTCTTTAAGTATCACAAATCTGGCAGAACCCAGGGAGAACTGGTCACAGAAAGCTATACAAAACCTATGGACCCATCTGTTTGGGATGGAGACAAAAAGCTTTCAGGACGGCCCTTGCAGATGGAATGTACCTGACCAGATGGCTGGAACTTAAAGCATCTGTCCCAAGGCACAGAGCACAGGATGAAGCAAAGCTTCCTTCAGTTTCTCTTGATGACACTCCAGGTGTGCACAGTTTGTAACCTGCTGTATGAATTGGCAGCATCAAAGGAAGTAAGGCCAGGGGAAAGACAGAGAGAATGTTAGAAAGGAAAGATCAGGGTGTGGGAAGTAAGAATTTCTTGGCTATAACATAGTACTAAGTACTATGACTTAGTGTGTGCTTGTGTGTGTGTTTAGAATTAACTATCTAAAGTATACCTCTTCACATCCTTGTCAATCAATTTTAATACTTACATCATGCTGTTGTAACTCATTTTCAATTTTTCAGCATGTACAACTGTGTTTTCCAAAGAGGGACAACTGGTCTACCTACCTTGTAGGTGTAAAGAGAGGCAATGGTTCACCCTACCTCACATGTTCAAAGAGGGTCCCTGATCTACCCTACCTCACATGCTTTGTTAATAGGTTAACAGCATCCATTCTTGTTTGGTGGGCCTGTCTTCTTCCTGTGAACCTAGGAGGACCTTTGTGTCCTTGCCACTAACCTGATAGAGTGGAAGTGATTGTGTGTGACTTGTGAGCTGAGATCATAAAATCCAAGCACTTTTACCTTGTTCTCTTGGGAAAACCTCACTGAGAGCCCAGTCTCTGGAGTTAAGAAGCTGCCACTCAGACACACTGCAATGTTGGTTTCTTTTCTCTTTGCTGTGATAAAATGCTCTAACAAAGGAGATTAAGGGAGGAAGAGTTCATGTTGGTTGACAGATCTAGGAGTTACAGTCCCTCATGACTGAGGAATCAAGGTAGCAGGACTTGACACAGCTGGGCACAGAGCCTCACAGTCAGGGACAGAGGGCACTAAGTGCTTGCTGCTGCTCAGATCCTTTTCACGTGTGTAGTTCAGGATCCCAGACAGGAAATGGCGTTGCCCACAGTGAGTGGGTCTTCCCTTATCAAAGAACAAGGTATTTCCCCAGAGGCAGGCCCACAAGTGATTCTAGAGTCTAGCAAATTAATACCACTAATCTTCACAGTATGTGTTCTAGCAAAGATCGCCAGCTGAGTGAGGTTCACACTGACCACCAACATCACCCAACAGACAAGAGTGAAGGCTCAGGCAACTCCCACCTGGTCCTGTGCATCACACCAGCTCCAACTGAAGTGCAGGGAGAACAGATGAGCAAGCAGCCTATAGCCCAATGTGGATATTACACAAAGACCACTGTCACTAAAACCACTAAGTCTTAAGTCTGAGGTGCTTTGCTACACAGCAGAAATAATCAGAAGACCATAAGATATTGTTACATTAGTGAGGATATTGACTCTACCCAGAGAGCTAGGCAGCAACATATATTGGCCATAAATGAATAAAGTAGGTAAATTTTTGGTTAACTTTTTTTTTTTTTAAAGAGATAGGATCTCACTATATAGTTCAGGCAGGCCTCAGACTCTCAAACCTCCTGCCTCAGCTTCCAGAGCAGGAATGACAGGCATGTGTCACCATGGAAGAGTTTTTAAAAGTTAAAAGGAGGCTGGAGAGATGGCTCAGTGGTTAAGAGCACTAACTGCTCTTCCAGAGGTCTTGAGTTCAATTCCCAGCATCCACATGGTGGCTCACAACCATCTGAAAGGGAATCTGATGCCCTTTTCTGGTGTGTCTGAAGAGAGGAACAGTGTACTCATATATATAGAATAAATAAATCTTAAAAGTCAAAAGGGATGAATGATAATTACATGGAATAAGACGATAGATTACAAAACATAATATATGATGAATAATTAAAGAATGCTAATTATTCTTATCTGTAGCTAAGTAAACATTAAAATTCCCACATATTTTTCAAATATTCATGAAGTCTAATCAATGACAAAAGTCAATCAGAAGGGTGATAGGATTCCTAGCACCGTGTGTGCACAGAAGCGAGGGCACGGCTGCACATGCTCAGAACCCTGCATGGGGGAGCTGCTCTTGACCACAGATGTGATATAACGAGCTGTTTGAAGTTCTGCCCACAGTGACTGGCTGTAACCGAATTGTAAGTTGAAATAAACCCCTTCTTTCCTAACACACTTTTGTTGGGTGTCTTATCACAGCTACAGAAAGGAAACGAGAACACAGCCTAACCTCAAACTCACAAAATCCTTCTTTTGAAACTACTCTAGCACAGCGTGCTAGCGTGGGAACACATACTTGTGCTGTCCTTACCGTGAGGGTCATCTGCTTGCTTCTGAGATGCTCTACCCCGATTCGCAGACACTAGTTACCTTCCCCCAGGAACTCTCCCTGCCTCCCAAGGGAGGAAACTGCCTAGTACCTGCTGTAATAAATCTTACCCACACTACTAGAATAATCTGCTTCACATCTTGGCATGGCCTCTTTTCAGCCAAGGCACAATCTGTGACATGTAGGCTAACCAGTACACAGAAGGACATTGCTAGTATTCTGTATAAACTTATAAAGTAGACTAAGGAACAGTTCCCAAGGCTCTTAATGAGTCCCTCATTTTCTAGAAACAAAAAAACAAAAATAATGCAACAATGAAAAACCATAGATCAGATGACATTCCATATGGGTGGTGTAAAAAATTCTGGACCAAATACTAGTTGAATAAAACTATATGAAAGGTTGTTTGAGCATTCAAAACAGTTGTTTCTCTTACACCACAGTCTCTCCTTTCACAATGCCAATTTTGGTATTACTATTGTTTAGCTTACTAAGTGACAACTATAGGCCTGGCAATGTTTGGTGTTTACATTGGATGGTTAAAGAGTGTCTTCATTAGGTGACAATCATGCCAAAGCAAACAAGGATTCTGGGGAGGAAGAGTCATAGGCAGAAGAGCCCAGAACAGGAAGGCAAGTGAGGGAAGGTGATGGAAGGGCTCGAGAAGGAAGTGGGAGGGGCGTGCCCATGCCTGCGTATTATGGAGCCTTTAGGTCACTAAGGACCTTAAGCCTTGGTGTTGAGACACAGGATCAGACTCTGGAAGAATATCATGACTGGGCATTGTAACTGTTAGCTTGATCCATCAGCTTTAGATAACAATGTTCATTTTAGTCTTATATAAGACATTTACAAAACTTAGAGGAGTTACTCAACCATGGCACTGTTAAATATTTATTATTAAATAGGGTTATAAAATATTAATAATATGTAATATTATGGCACAATTTTGAAATGAAATGCTATGCAAAAAATAATAAATGGGATGAAATGATCATAAAATACTATATATAATTCCAAGAATATATACACACAGAAAAGAGTCTGGAAAAATATTTACTAGGAAATTAACAGGAAACAAATCTCTGGTCAGAAGAAGAGGAGGAACACGATCAATATTTTTTCTTTGTGCCTTCCCTGCATTTTCAAAAGTTCCTATAACAAATATCCATCATTTTGTAAGTAGAAAGATTTATTTGGAAACGAAGGATAAACTATTAAAGCTGCTGTCCTGGTTGGTTTTTCATCAACCTGACAGGTTAGGGAAGAGGTACCTCAACAGAGAAAATGCAACCATTAGGCTGTCCTGTAGGCAAGTCTGTCGGGGCATTTTCTCGGTTAATGATGAATGTGGGAGGGGACCAGCTCACTATGGTTAGTACCACCTCTGAGCACATGGTTCCAAGTTGTATAAAAAAGCAGGCTGGGGGCGGGGGGGGGGGGGGGGCGGCGGCGCACGAGAGATGGCTTAGCAGTTAAGAGCACCGACTGCTCTTCCGAAGCTCCTGAGTTCAAATTCCAGCAACTACATGGTGGCTCACAACCATGCATAATGAGATTGGACGCCCTTTTCTGGAGTGTCTGAAGACAGCTACAGTGTACTTACATATAATAAATAAATCTAAAAAAAAAAACAAAAACAAACAACAAGCAGGCTGAGCAAGCTTTGAGGAGCAATCCAGTAAGCAGCATCCTTCCATGACCTCTGTATCAGGTCTCCCCTTGAATGCCTCAATGATGGGCTGGGATGTGGAAGTATGAAATGAACCAAACCCTTTATTCTGTCTCTCTGTATGTGCCACAAGTATGTGGTGGACATCTATATGGGTACACATGGGTGTTAACCTTAGGAGACATTCCTTTAAAGCAAACCACCCTGTTTTTAGAGTGATGGTCTTTCACTGGCCTGGCTTTCCCATTGGGCTCTGCAGGCTGGCCAAGTGAGCTCGAGGATCCACGTGTCTTTCCCTCCCTAACTCTGGTGTAACCCGGCTCACTTTAACTTTCTACGTTTCTCTTCACTTTAGGATTCTTATAACCCCAAGATGAGAAAACACTTTGTGTGGATAAGAAGAGGGGATAGGAGAAATCCTATTCAGTGGCCATGAGTAGGGAAGCAAGCAGTCAAACCTGGAAGTGGTCGAGGGTCATCCGGCACGTACTCTCATTCCTAGGACACGTCTGTTCTAGTTTTCCTGTGTCTAGCTACTCCAGCCTTAGTGGGATACGAGGACAATGGTTAGTTCTGAGACGGGCTGCACCCAGCAAGGCTCCCTCCCTCAGGTGCTCGCATCTGGCTGGCAGCCATATGCAGCTGGTGGCATCTGGGGAGAGCCATCTAGAAGCTTCCTTCATATCACTTGCCTAGTGACCAGTTCTCCTTAATCTTGATGCTGGGAACCATGGAGATCCCCCGGAGCCAGGCTGAGAAGGCTTTTCTAAACTACTGCTGGAGCTTATGCAGTACATAGGCTGATTCTAATGAGTTAGGGGCAGGGCGCCAGGACCAGGCTATCATCAAAAGGAGCAAAACCTGAAGCTCGCTCTGCATGGAGGGAAGGCAAAGAGGTCTGTGGGCACGACCGAGAGCCAACGGTTCATTCCCTGGCCGGTGTGTTAACAACTACACCATTTCCCCAGTTCTAGGCAATGGTTTCTTAGATACACTTAATATGCAAGCAAGCAAGAACCTCATCAAAATCAAGACTGTGAAAGTCAAAAGCAATGAAAAGACAACCCTCAGGATGGTAGGAACCATTTACAAACCATATATCTGAATATAGGCTAGTATGCAGAACTCAGTAACAGAAAATTAGTTTTAAAATGAGTAAAGAATTTGAACAATCTGCTTTCAGAAGTACAAGTGGCCAATAAGCTAATGAAAAGACAAGGAGTGACACTATAACCATGGAAAGGCAAGTCAAAAGCAAGCAATCCCCAGCCTCAGAGCTGCTGGATGACCATGAGCTCTGGATCTGTGAAGTGGCAAAAACAAAAAGCCTGACAATTTCCAAACAGGTCCATGGAATTCCCACATGACCCAGCAGTTCTGAAGGGTAGATCAGAAGGAATTAAACCCATGTTCATGCCAAGGTTCAGTAATGCCAATGGCAACTTTACTCATAATCTCCAGAGTGGAAACACCAGAGGACATCAAGAATTCTAATCTGCACAAGAGAAATAACTCACGGTAATATAGAGATGACCTGACAACTGGTGGCTAAGTAAAAGAGACAAGACACACAAGGCCACGCACTGCACAATTCCATTGTTGAAATGTCTACAACATGCACACAACAGGCAGATCACTGGGAGTTCCCGGGGCACAAGGGGCAGCAAGAGGTAAGAATGACTGTTACAGAACATGGGTTTTCACCAGGGCAGTGGTAGATACATGCCTTTAACTCCAGCACTGGTATCTCTGAGTTCAAGGCCAGCCTGCTCTACACAGGTCCAAGACAGTCAAGGTTACACAGAGAAACCCTGTCTCCAAAAACAACAACAACAAAAACAAACAAACAAACAAACAAAACAACCAAGCAACCAACCAACCAGCCAGACAACCAATCAACATATCTAGATATCTAGATAAGAGCATGAAGCTTCTTCCTGGAGTGATGGAGTTACACGATGAAAACAGTTGCATGACTTTGTGGATATACCAAAACGTGTCATGCACACTTGCAGATGGTGAATTTTATATGCACTCCTATATGGTGCTGTTAAGACAAAAGAGAATAGAGTTGTTAGAAACGTCAAAGTACTAGAAGAAAACAGAGCAAACAGAAAACACAATTCATGATACTATGCCAGCAAAAACTTCAAAACTGAAGGTGATGGCTTTAGATCAGCATAACCCAACAACAACCGAGTCAAGAACACATTAGCATGAGCACAGCCGACCACAGGGGACAAAGAGACAAAAGGAAAAAACTCGTCTTCAGCGAAGATGTCAAATTAGTTCCATAGTAAATACAATCAGGGGCTAGAGAGATGGCTCAGAGATTAAGAGCATTGACTGCTCTTCCAGAGGTCCCGAGTTCAATTCCCAGCAACCACATGGCGGCTCACAACCATCTGTAATGGGATCCGATGCCCTCTTCAGGTGTGTCTGATGGCAGCTGCAGTATACTCACATAAATAATAAGTAAATCTTTAAAAAAAAACATTCATCATAACAGATTATCTGGAGTGTCATATGAAGAAACACAAACCTACACCCTTACTATGACACAGCATACAACTGCATCATAGACCTAAATATAAGGGCTACAAAAGAAAAAACAAAAAACAATTACCGCGCCCCCCCCCCAAAAAAAAAAACACCAAACCAAACCAAACATGCTGTGGCTTTGTATTAGGCAAGAATTTCTTAGGACAGAAAACAGGAAGTTAGGAAAAGAACACACTAATAAATTGATGGCATTAAAATATAACATTTTCATTTTCATTGAGGCTAGCTGTAACACAGCCTCAGACCTTTGTGAGTCCCTGGACCTTAGCACAACTGACTCCATGATGGAAGTGCCATCCAGGCTGTAAAATTCAGCATGTAGACTGCACCACCTGCCAGAAGTAAAACAAAGGCCTAATCCAGCAAAGCCCACATGGTTCTGGGGAAGTCTCAAAATATACTAACGTTGCTTTTTTACCTTCTGTAAAACTTCTTGTTAACTGATGTCAACCCAGTTCATGGTTTCTGTGTGTAAAAGCTCACCCCAAGAAAGGCTCAGTGCTCCACTGGGATCCTGAATACCCAGTGTAGCTGACTAATACAGACTTCCTATTGGCTTAAGCCCATATCCCAGTAGTCTTCTCCGGTGAGTACCTCACAACATTAGGCTTGGTGTGGAACCCAATTATTACTCAAATAGATCCCAGCGCCGCTGGTGGCTCATTTCTCCATTCCCACCACAATTCTGGGTTCCTGAATGAGACACACACACTCAGCCTTTATATTTTGATATGTCTTAAACAGCTCAATGGATGGGCCACTTCCCTACTTCCATGTGACTAATCCACCTCCGTCTGGTATTCTCAAGTTATTACTTACTAAAATCTATAGTCCATCTTTGCTGCCCTGGACCCAGGTGTCCAGCTCTCCTGGGACTGCTCTCGCCCTCGCCCAGCTCACACATGGCGGCTATGCTCTTGGTCCCACACCTTCGCTCCTCTCCTCCACCTTTTCCTGGCATGGCGGGTCTCCCTCTGTACCTCCTTCCTTGATCCCTTGCCTGGGAATCTTAAAAGTCCTACCTCTGTCTGCCCTGGCCAGCCATGGGCTGCTGGCAACTTTATTTACCAATCAAAACCAACTGGGGGCAGGGACCTTCAGTGCCTTATGAGTGGATCTGGGGATTTTTTGTGCAATTTTAGGAACCCTAATTAACATAATGCAAGCAGCATTAGACCAAACCCACTACAAACCATAGACTACCATTCTACAAATCAGCTAATAAAAGATTTGTACTCCCTGTAAAACTTAGTAAGACAGAAGAGCCAATTAAAACTGAACAGCCCAGTGACCACACAGTTTACCAACTCTCACCCCGCACTCCAAGCGTTGACAAAGCTTTGTAAACTGGTGAAAAGCACACAACAGAGCAGGTTCTGAGGCAAAGTTCTACCAGGGTGGAGCCAGCTGGGAGGACCAGACAGACTGTGAGTAAACTGAACCGCTTGTGTCAGTGAGTGTTGGAAACTGTTGATGTAAGGGGCACAAAACCAGGGGAAGCCAATGTGCTCACCAGTGCCAGGACAAGAGACTGGTTGGAACAGGGAGCAGTAGAGCCAGGAATCTAAAGGTCTGGGCGATGAGACCGACAGCGGAGGTAAGTGCATGCACATGACCCAGCAATCCCACTCTTCAATACCTACCGGAACCAATCCATATAAAGACTCGAGAGGGTGACCAATGCGGCGTTCTTCAAAACAGCTAACCACAGAAGCAGAATGATAAAAACTTCCGACTAGTGGGTGGATAAGATGTGTCATATCAGCACACTAAACTATTCATTAAAATAAGAATGGCTATTCTGTACTAAACACGGGTGTCATTTCAGGTCCATCTTGGAGTTCGCTGACATGGGCTAAAGCTGGCTGATCTACAGAAAGCAGGATGGTCAGAGTCCACAGGCTGAAAAGAGAGTGTAGATGAAAAAAAAGGTTTTTTTTTTTTTTTTTTGGAAAGGACCTTGGGTACTATAGGCCTCGAACCTGGGGTATGTAACTGAGGCTGGCCCTGAACTCCTGACCTACCAGCCGCCACCTCCTGAAAGTTGGATCACAGGCACGTGCTAATTATGGTGCTGGTGGGAAGTAACAGACAACAGCCACTCCGTCACAATCTGGCAGCATCTTATGACGTTAAGTAACCACGCAACTCAGCCATTTTTAACCACCAATATTTATTGAAGAGAAATGAAGTTATATGTTCACATTGTATATAAATGTTCATAAGCATTGTATTCATAACATCCCAAACTAAAAGCAGCTGATGCCCACACCAGTAGGATATATTCATGTAACAGAATACTAATCTCTGAAGAAAACTGACTCAAGTAACATGGATGCTTTTCACAGAAGCATGCTGAGTGAAATCACACTCCAAAAAAAAAAAGCCATATTAACTGTACTAACTGCCTTCATCTACCACACAGCAGGATGAAGCAGACAGCAATGGCTCAGGGCTGAGCACTGAGGGATGGGAACTGACTCAAGGGACCTGAGGTGACCTGGGATGGCAATGTTCTCTGTTTTGGTTGTGGAGATAAGCCACGCAGGTGCCATTTCTGTCCAATTCCTTAGGTGTGGTTTCCCATGGGTATTTCTGTTATATGTAAAAAAGAAACAGCTTGATTAGGACACACCATTGTGCCTGATGAGGAAAGAGGGCCGACAAACCTGCCTCGCTCTCTTGCGCCTGCACCCACGGGGCTCTCACTGGTTCTCACTAGTACATTAGTCTGGTTCAGCATATGAGACCACTGTCCTATGCAACAACCCTCGGTCTCCCCCTCCAAACCCTGAGGACAGTTTCAAACCTTTGTTGCTGAGACAGCCTTGTCACGTCTCTAGCTGATCTGGCATTTACTACAGAGGTGAGGTCAGTCTCAAACTCATGGCAACCATCCTCAGATCTGAGTGTTGGAATCACAGGCTCGTGCAGGCACGCACTATTTCTTCTTATGTTTGTTTGCTACAGTGACTATCAACCCCTTCTCTATCCCCTACCAACAGCCTTACTCCTCTGTAGGATGAAAGCTGAAGGTTCATCTATGAATTAGGCATACTGGGACAACTTTCCCATCTCACTGGAATATATTTTGGGGGGACAGGGTCTGGTGTAGCCCAAGCTGGCCTCTGGCTATGTAGGGTGACCTTAAAACTACTGATCGTCCTGCCTCTGTCCCTAAATATTGGGACTATGGGTGTGTGCTACTAGGCCAGCTTTGGATACTAGTTTTGACTACTCTGGTCCTCATTCCTGGTAACTGCTTGTGTTCTGGTTGCTTTTGGCAACTGATGCACTGGAGTCATTGCTTCAGGATATAGGGACAGATGTCAGTGTTGTCCTGAGGTTCAAGGCTGAGTTTATTAAATGTGAAGAAGACAAATGCCTGAAAGCAAAAGGATCTGGTTTGCCTGAGTGCCAAGCTCTGGAGGCAAAAAAGGCTCAGAGGAATCTACTAAGCTTGGCTGTGCAAAATCAAAGTCAGAGCCTTAGCCAGTCAGTTAACCAAAGAGGTAAGGATTTATAACATCGCCAAGAGCAGTTTTCTCATTCAGCATGAGAAGTATGACCAGAAGGAAGAACGGCAGAAGAGATGTGCAGAGCCTGTCTGCACAGGCTGAGGTCTCTCGGGCCCATTTCTGAGTATGGATACCCGTGATAAGCCACGAGGGTAGTTGAGGCCTTAACAGGTTTAAAAAAGCTGCCTTTGTGCCTCAAGTTGATCTAATACTTGACCAGGTTTTGAGAAATGACTGACTCACAGGAATCAAAAGGCACAACAGCTTAACATTCCCAGGGCACAGTTCAACTTGACACAACTCCATTCTTCATAACACTGGAGCGCAAGACCCCTAGGCAGGCTGGGCAGTACATTCAAGAATGCTTAGACCACACCACCTCTAGACTGACCCTCGTGCTAGTGTGAGTCTATCACTATGCAAATGACTGTTTTGTGGATCAGCCTTAATTGCACTAAGTACGAACATGGTAGAAAGTCAACTACAATGACATGGTCAGGAAAATGACCAGGCAGAACCCGAGACAGGGGATATATCTTAAACAGGCTTATAAACAACTCTAGTAACCAGACTTCACAAGCCCTTCGGTTCCTGTGTGTAGACCAGCTAACCAAAAGTCTGCTCATCACCTCCAAAAGCTGCTGCCACAGTAAGGCCAGAGTTGTCCATGAATGCCCCCAAGGACCTGAATTTTCCTATGGTTTCTCCAGTTCCTTTTACTGAAAAAGTTGACACTATTTCCATCTAGTTTCAACACAGGGCAAGAGCTGCTCACAGGAAGCTGTTAAACCAAACCAACTCCAAATGTGGTCAGAGTCTTCAGAAGACTTCAGAAATATCCAGGCACAAAAAGATAATATATTAAAAGATTCCTGAGGTAGAGTTACCCGAAGCTGCTTTCCAGAACAACAACCAATGGTTACCTAACTGCTGAGCACTGAAAACAGGCCCAGTTCCAAATTCCAAAGATGAAGACAAGTTAGTAATGTGTCAGTGGAGGACCATCAAATTAATGCCATGATAAGATGGATCTGTGTATCTGGACAGACTAGGGTGGTTTGTGGCTTTTATGTTCTAACAACAGGTGAATTAAATGCTCTTTGCCATCCTTGATGTAGAGGATCTAGGTAGTAAACAGCCTTAGAATTAACATTTTGTTTTTCAGGGGGTAGGGGCAGAGTGGGATGGGGTCTGGAATTGGCTGTGTAGACTAGGCTCATCTCTAACTCAAGAGATGCCTCTGCCCCGACATCTGGCCTAACACTATACACACCAGGCATTGATGAGCGAGCCACCAAAGGCTCACGGTGTGCAGTTCTTCATTCTTTGACATCTCCTGAAGTAGTTTACACTATGGCCAACACTTGGCAGCCACTGTTCAGTTAATGTCCTGGTCACTCAGCTACTAAAGGACCAAATAAATCAGAAATACTAAACACTCAAATTTACTTTTTTTTGAGAAGGCATTTTTGTCTGAATTCTATTTGAATATCATAAACAGTGAATTCAAGAGCTCACAGACAATACTACTAGTGTAGTTAAAGCACTAACAGAATTTAAAAATTTTTTTAATTTATTTTTTTATTTATATGAGTACACTAGCTGTCTTCAGACACAACACAGAAGAGGGCATCAGATCCCATTACAGATGGTTGGGAGCCATCATGTGGTTGCTGGGAATTGAACTCAGGACCTGTGGTGAGCAGTCAATGCTCTTAACCGCTGAGCCATCTCTCCAGCCCCAGAATTTTAAATTTTACATTAGCATTAAGTACTGAAGAAAAAAGTTTTAAAGCATTTTATGTGGAATATATAAACTTAGGTCCTTTTGTCATCTAGGGATATCGTCAGGGTTAAAACTTACTGTGGTGTTGCCATGGGGATGCTGATAGAAGACTCTTTGGGCCTCCTTCTTGGCCCACACAGCTTACCCTGAGGTTGCCACTCCTCCAAGAAAGCTTTTGCCAGTCTCTCCTTTCTGTCCTTTGCTCAACAGCAAAGATGACAAAGCAGCAACCTGCTGCCTTCTGGTCCTTCTACAGAGCAGAACACAACCTATCTTTAACAGCAATCTTCATCAGAACCACTGGTACTCACATATGTGATCAAGAACCCAAATCAAATAGTGCCTTTAGTTTTGTTGTCAAGATTTGAAGTCAGGCACAACAGAAAGGGTACGGGAAGTCAAGACAAGACAAACCCCTCAAGAGTGTCTCAGGGTGCATGCTGGTACTTACTAAGCAAGGGCCAAAGCAACAGGAACTAAGGCAACGGGGCCTTGAGAGAGAGGTCCAACCCAGCCAAGCTAGAGTAACTCTCCAACTAGTCAGCTAATGCTGACAGTGTCTGCAACCCTGAGGCAGGTGACCCTGAAGCAACTGCCCCTTATTCCTGTCTGGCTTTGTTCTCAACACTTTATTCTGGCCTGCTCCATCTCCCCAAATTAATTCATCCTCAAAGTTCCGTAGGATTACTCTTGGCATAACTGGATTTTCCCAGACAGAGTTAACCTTTTAACACATCATTATTAGAGTTGTCCTGGTCCCTCCTACCCCTTTCTACAAAGATGGTTGCTGAGATAAAATGACTTTCCTGCCTGAGTTTGCTGGGTCTCCTGCCCTCATCTTCTCTTTACTTGCGATTTCTTTAGATTTCTTTTACTTTACTACAGATTTCTTCACAGGCCTTTCTGCCTCATCTCACCATCCCCAATCAGAAATGGAAACATGATTGACCTTTAGAGTCCTCTCTTTCATCACATACGCACACTGCATGATCTGTTGCTTGCTCGCCTCTCTAGACAGTGAAGGCCGACGTTGTCTACTGCACACATTCCTTTCCCCACTTTCTCTACAGCTATGAATCACATATTCTCATCTCCCTACAGCATATTATTCTCTAGTGTACAATGTACATCAGACTTAGTAGTTTTGTAGAACAAAATTAGGCTCCTAGAAGCGCGCCATCTTTCATTATTGTGTAGCTGGTACCAAGACACCATGAACTCAAATGCTGCTCAATGTAAAGTTGCCTGAACAGCACTCTCACTACACAGTGAGGATGGGAGTCCAAGCCCAGATGCTGTCACTCCATGGCTTCTTTCAGTGCATCAGTTCTCAGATGTTATTGCCATCATACTTTTATGGTAAATATATTGATAAAAATCATATAAATGGGCACAAATGTTTTTTGTCTAATAGATCAATCAACATTTATGTGTACCACATATCTGATTTTGCGCGCTCGCGCGCGCACACACACACACACACACACACACACACACACCTTCTTACCTCATACAAGATCAAGACAAGATATGGGGAATAAAACCCATGGCCACAGATGTCAGAGATGAAGAGATTCAGCCCTAAAGCATAGTTTCTTAATCACTTTTCTACAGAACTCAACCATGTTTAAATCTTGAAAACTGATTCCAAAAATAAAGGCAAGTTCTGAAACAGAGTCTCCAAAGGGGGACTGCACACCTGCAGTGTCCAGTACTTAGTGCCCAGGTACATATCAATAATAGCATTAGCAGGTGTACATGAGGTATTTCAAAGTACATCTTTACCTATACAGTCAAGGAAGTATGAGTCCCTTTTTTCCATTACCATAAGCTAGTAAGACATTTCATAATTTTGAAACTAGCTTTGTCATTATGGGCATAAAAAAATAAAGAGGCAATAACCTCAATTAAAGCATGGCACCTTTTCAGCATTTAAATAATTGTTTTATTGTAATACACTGTCAACTAAAAGTTATAAGCTGGAAGAAAGGACAACTTCCCTTAAGATCATTTTACTGTCTATTTCTAAAGAACATAAGAGCTTAAAGAAATCATTTGGAAACTTTATTTATTAAAATATCAATGATGAATTGCTCTGTTTCTGTTCAGAACACACTAATACAGGATGTTCCTAATACATTTTCTCTATTTCTTAATGATCAATGCTTTTAGGGCCTTGTTTAACAAGAACAAAATACTTTCTAATCAAGGAAATTAAGAGGTATTATCGAAGAGAATAAATCAAGAGGTAAATATTGTGATTTTTCAAGCAAAGAAATCCATATAACAAGTCATCTGCAAAGCGATGCAATGACCTGTTAGTGCCAGCAAGTCCACTGTTCATGCTGCTTCTCCCAGACCAGTCTCCTAACCATGCAGCATAGCCAACACGCTAACATGACTACAACCAAACTTTGAGACAAGCTCTCATGTTGTAGTTCAAGCTTGTTTCAAACTCACTGTATAGCCCAAGCCGGTATCAAACCCATGATCCTCTGCCTCTGCCTCCTGGGATACCAGCAGTATACAAGCTTGGCTAATAAAGCAGTTCTGGTACCACAGTTACTGCTAACAAAACGCAGGCAGTTATTATATCTCCCAAATACATGATGAGTATATGTCAACTCCAACATACAAAATCAAAAATGGCAGGCACGGGCAGACAGTGATAAGAGAACTGTTACTTCTGATGTCCAATCTTGAGATTCTCAGGGCCAAGGGACAGAGCTAAGAAACACACACATTAGTAAATACTACAGTAACACATTTTTCATTTTTTTGTAGAGATGTTAGCTCATGCCACACTGCTCTTTGCTTCTCTATGGACACACACACACACACACACACACACACACACACATCAAAAAATAATAGTCTGAACATCTGATAACAACCCTGTGAGGACAGTGATGGTATATGTTAAACTGAAACTAAATATTAACATTTCTGGTGTTCAAGGACTTTTATTTCTCACAGAAAGTCAACAGACTTAGGAGATCAGGTATTCCCATTTAAAACAGAACGCTTTGATTTTTTTTTAAAGTCTATTTCCTAGCTTAAGTGCATTTACAGAATATGTTATAAAGTATTAGTTGGGTACATTATCACCGACAATTTTATCAATGATTTCAGGAGTACCCCAGGCAACAGCCATTCATACCCAGCAAGAGTTGTGGGATGGAGAAAGAGTGGGGTAAAACAGGAAAGGTAACTAGTTCTATCACACAGCTAAGAAAAATATCAGAAGTTCTGTACTCTAGGAAAGACAGGAGAATGGACTCCAAAGGACTGACATGCTACAATTTTAAAGTCAAGTTAAAGTCGCTGTATATATAACAAGGGACACTCCATGTCTCACCTCTCACTGTCAGTGAATATGGAGTTTAGCCCAGGGTAGACCAAACCTACAGAAAAATGACTAAGTGCAGCAGAGACCTGCAACTAGCACATGGTGCTTGTGACAACAGCACCTGAGTCACTTTGTATGCTCCGATGCTTTGGTTTGGTTTAGATGGAACCTGCTCTGTGAAGAGTAAGCTATCTGGATTATATGGTCAAAACACAGTGTGGCTATCAGTCAGATGGCAAACTCAACCAATTCTTGAATTTTAATGGCTTCACACTTTGCTCACCTTTAGCTCCTGCTGTAGAACTCCTCTTACTTCCCTTAAGTTAATACAGAAAAAGCAGGTCCTATTTACATTGAATTCACAATCCTCCTTACTAAAAGGAATATATCTTGCTGTAACATATTAAAATGATTTTTTTGTTGTTGTTGTTGAGATAGGCTAGCCTAGACTTCACCATGTAGCCCAGGCCAGCCTGGACCTTGTGGCAATCCTCCTACCTCAGTTTCCTGAGTGTTGGCATGAGTGACCATGCCCAGTAGGAAATGAGTGCTCTGAAACCTCGCTATACCCATACTTAGAAACACAGTCTGAAATATGCTCTGGGAAAGATTCTGCCATCGCTGGCAACTCAGTCAGGTGGAAATATCTTTTCTGTGCATACTGCAGATATGCTAAGGATGGTTATTCTGGGCTGCAATCTAGTATCTAAGTGGAAACCAGAATAACCACGTAAAATTTAAGAATGCACAAGACTTGCACTGGAAAGTCCAAACCAATATACTCCAACAGTCACCAGGGCTTTGCCACCATGGTTTGTGCTGTCATGTAGACAAGCCAAGTAGAGACCACTGCTTATATCTTAATCATAAATATTCTTCTTAAAACAATCTTACAGTCCGATCTGTAGCTAGGTTTGAAAAACATGTTTTCTACTTCTCTAAAGAGGAGCCAAAGAAAGAGAATGATTTTACAAAGAGGACAGCGCTTCTCTTAAATATACTGGTGAAGAAGGAATGAAGAGGTTACATAGGATCAACACTGGCAATACATTCACTATGGACAGAGTGGATTGGAGAAATCCAAGCATGTGCCTCATTCTCTACACACCTGTGACCTTATCTGAAGAATATTTACAAAGATTCTAGAAGGCTATGACCGGCTGGATAACTGAGGCTTTCAATTTTTTATTTTGTCTCCATATTCAGTAGTTTCAGCTGAATACTCTATAACTTCATGACAGATGTTACTCAGTGTCTGCATACAGACTGATAAATATTATAAGCAATATTATATAAAGTATCACTTACAGAACATTCCCAGAATAGTAACTGGAACATCTAAGCTTCTCTCTTTTCTTCTATTTCTAAATTATTCCTTTTAGGAAATCATTGCAGACAAAATTTAAAGTAAAAATGTCAACTTTATAAAATTTGACCAAATGAAAACAAAACAAACCAGGCTGCCTGAGTGGATTTCAGTAATCACTGTCCAGACAAACATCAGCACGGTCAGTGTCCACGGTCTTGCCCCGGCAACAGTGAGCTCTCTCTCACACCACAGGAGTTTGGAGGCAGCCGTCGCACAGAAGCCCCGAGGACTGCTGGAGGACAGTGACGGAAGGGTGAACTCTGGCCGAGACACCAACAAGTTGAGCTCAGCATGAAGTAGGTCATCTTCCGAGGAGTCTAAACAATTAGCACAGCGGCACTCCGAGAAGAGAAGACAGCAGAAGTAATTCTTCTCCAGACAATACACCAGTAGTAAAGAGCAAAGTGGTTATTTACATTCTAAGAGCTCTTTCCTGGAGAAATCAGGGGGAGAGGAAAGCTTACAAACTGAAAGATGAAGTAAAATGGATTCAGATTTCATATTAACAGGAAACAAAACAAAACAAAACAAAACAAAACAAAACAAAACAAAACAAAACAAAACAAAACAAAACCTAAGGAAAGACTATTTCCCTCGAAGGAAGAGTAACCTTCCTAGCCTTGGCTGAAAAGAGCACCTACAGAACTGTGCAGGCAGCTGTCACACTGGATCAGACCGCTGGCCCTAACAGGTAACCAGAGTGTTAACTGCAGACATACTATCTAGCCTACAGCCACAGCCACAGCCACAGCCACAGAGAGCAGGTAAGTTCTTGGCAGCAGGACAATCCCCAGCCCAGCCCACCCCAGCAGCAGATGCTCGCCACTGCCCATGTGAACAGGAGGAGGCAGACACAGCAGGCTGGGGAGCAATTAGCTCTAGGAGCAGAGCAGCACTGCAGACTCACCCCTTCCTCCACACCCAGGGCAGCTCAGCGGCAAAGTAAAGCAGGGCTGTGCCGCCTTGACTGGACCAGGGGAGCAATGCTCTCCCGGGGGACTAACCGTGAAATCTATTTAACATTTTCATAATTATTTAAACAGACATTCACTGTTGTAGCCCTGATAACTCTCTTCCAGTATTCTTAACCATTAGATGTATTTTGGGGGAATATTTATTCACATAATTTTGCTTAATACAGTTCTTTCTACAAAGACTGAATTTAAAAGTATCCACAACATTTTCAATTACAGTAACAACACATTAATAAATTATAAATTAACAAAATCTTTATATTTGCTTAAAAAATCATTTATCAAATGCTAACTTCCGGATTATCTGGAAAACTAAAGATGCAAGTTGCTAGAAATCTGGCATCCCAATTAAATTCTGATTTTTAAAAGTATATAAAATGTCCCTCAGATTACTCCAAGTCCCACTGCAGAAGTGTTTATTTCACCCTTTATCATAAGGGGTTATGTTTACAACTTGCTAAACATTTTACCCAAACATAGGGAAACTGCCTGGAAATGCAAAGCACAATGAAGTAATTACAGGAAAGGAACAAAAGACACCTGTTAGGACAGAGTCACTGTGGCCCTAGAGCAGGGACCATCAAATCTGGACTTTTCAAAGTTGCATAGCTGCGAGATGGTCACTGCTAACAAGCTATTGCACAGTTTCATTTTAGAAGAAACAATGTATTTCAGAAACTGCAGTTCAGTAGACAGCTCTGTGTAATGAACTAAATGTAATTATGTACCTTGATTTACTCTTTGGATGGCACTTTTATATTATTAACCTTTAATTCACACTACTAATTCATGTAGTTCAGCTCTCCAACCCAGAAACCTACTTTTCATACATGAGGGGGAGGCGGAGGTGAGGGTGGAAGAGCTTCAATTACACTCTCCATTCACAGAATAGTATACTGCTTTGATTACATTTCTTAGTTCACATTGAAGAGTTTGTAGGAAAGAAATTGTGTGGCTTTCAAGTTAAGAATAGGTGAGTGCAGAAACATTATGTTCGGGGAAAATAAAAAGTCCCCAAACTAAAAAAAAAAAAGAAAGAAAGAAAAAGAAAAAAAAAAACAAAAAACAAACAAACAAACCAAAACCAAATACACTAAAACAGCAGCTCTACAGAACTTAATAAAAAGTAAATCAACTTTGAAATGAGTTAACTTTGGCGTCTGAATACAAAATGTTTATCAGTGTCATCTATGCAGTGACTGGTACAGGATGTGCAGCATTTTCAAAATCCCTGTGTGTCCCTTATATGCAAGTTTGGTACGCTGAGTTCTGTGGTTCCTGTCCTTCTCTGGACTACCCAAGTGTCCCAGAACTCAGATCCTGGCTGAATAAGCCTGCAGTTCTCATTTTCTTCCAGAGACAGATCTTCAAATCTTCTAGATTTCTCAAGCATCTTGAAAAGACAAGAAAACCTGTATAAAAATAGATTGTCCTAAGTCATGGTCAATAATCATAATGCAATAGAAATACAATATCTACTTCCCCATGAACAGAATTTTTATCATGGTAGCCTTTCACGCCTCCCCTTCTACTGCTTCAAAAATTTATAAAACTATTCTGTAGAACAAAGCAAGAAACAGAATGATCAGTTAAAGCTTAACATAGTCTCAATAAATGTTGAGAACTAGGTACATACATGCACATACACGCACACCTTCTCAATCATAAAATCATCCCCCCAAATAAAAACAGTAAGCAACTTCATAATTAATCAAGACTATGCACCTTCATGTCTCTATTTTGAGTTGGTAAATTCTTACACTGTAAATATAATGTGGGGGTATTACTACTTAAAAAGTAATTCTTTCAAGTTTTTGGAAACAGACTCTGTTGTTTAGATTTCTGCAAGAAAGATCAACCTATCCTGTTTAAGTTCATTTCAAAGCTCAGGTGTCAGGACCCCTAACATGAATGAATTAAGATGTCAGGAACAGAGATATTGTCTGAGGTTAGCATAAAGATGATGGTGACTGAGATGGGGTGTGTTCCAAAACTCCCATAAGCTTTCTATTGACACTAACAAAAAAAGGTTAGTGATGAGACCATGAATGAAAAGCCTAGGTTTGTGGTTTCAGTGTCTCCTAATCTCCAACACAGCAGCATCAGGGCCCAGTAGGGCCCTTCTGCCATCCAAGGATACCCAAGAGAGCAGTCATCCCAGACACTGTCTTCTGGCACCTTGATCTGTACAGGAGAATGTCCATTCTGTACAGAACTGCGATTTTGTTCATTAGCCATTTACGGTACTTTGTTAGGCCACCTTCACTGTGCTAGCACAGACTAAGACACATATTTATCTGCAGGTTAAAGTTTAGGGACAGATTTGGTATATTAACCATTAAGTTAAAATACCTCCCTTTTACTATAGCTCAGGCTGACCTGGAACTTCTGCCACCATGCCCAGCAAAACTCTCATTTTATTAGCACTGGTTTTCAGTATCTCTTAAAATGCTTCAGTAATTTTCCATAACTGTGTTGACCCAGACACAGGGCAACACTTGACAGCATCTCAAAGCATCCTCTTCATCCAGAAAACATTTTTTTTCAGGCTGGGGATTCAGCTCAGTGGCATGGAACCCCCTGGCCAGCACATGTGAAACTTTAGGTTCAAGCTTCAAAACAAGCACAAAACTTTCCTAAGGACTGTGGATGTCCCTCAGTTTGACTGCTGGCATGGACAGGACCATGGCTTGACTTCCAATATCATCAAACAAGACAATAAAATCTCTACTTTTCTAATAGTGAAATAGAAACAGAGATGTGTATGTGCCCCAATACTACTTCCATATCCCACTGCTCTGACCAGAAGAAATCTCACTATCCCATTTTTACTCAGGGTCCTACTAGGTTCCCAGGTGATGGTCTTTTCGGCCCCAGGCTCCTAGCGCCTCCGCTTTCACATGGACCCTGCTGCAGTCCTCACTTCTGAGTCTGTTAACTTTAAAATTATCCTCATCAATGCTGCAAGTAAGTTTCTTAAATACATCACTTCAACAACTAGACTTCGAGGCTAAAGAGCAAGAGCTACTAGTTACATCATTTATGTATTGTTTGTGGGGGCAGGGCACATGTGTGGAGGCCAGAGAACAAGAGATGGGAATTGGTTCTCTCCTACTATTCAGGGCCAGGTTTTCAGGTCTGGTGACAGTCACCTAAACCCATTGTCTTAGGGTTATCACTGCTGTAATGAAACACCATGTCCAAAAGCACTTTGGGGGAAGAAATAATTTATGTGGTTTATACTTCCACATCACTGTTTATCATAAAAAGAAGTCAGGACAGAACTCGAACAGGGCAGGAACCTGGAGGCAGGAACTGATGTAGAGGCCACAGAGGGGTGCAGCTTATTGGCTTGCTCTGTCTGCTTTCTTATGGAACCCAGGACCACAAGCATAGGGATGGCCTCACCCACTGTGAGCTGGACTCTCTCAGATCAATCACTAATTAAGAAAATGCCCTACAGGTTTGTATACAGTCTGATCTTCATATGGCGTTTTCTCAGTCAAGGTTCCTTTCTTTCTGTTGACCTCAGCTTGTGTCAAATTGACACAAAACCAGCCAAGTCCTTGCTAGTCTAAAAAGCAAGAAATGATCAACCTGAGAGGAAGTATGAGGATGGCAGTTACAGGACCTCAGAACACTGCCACCAGCCCTCCGGTTGCAGTGACAGTGCAGCCCTCCTACCGCTGGCTGCAGTCGCTCCACTGCGCCTTTCCCAGTCTCTGAAGCACTCAGACTAGTTAATGATTCATACTTAGAATGGTTTTTCCCTCCAACCTACAGGATACCTTCTTTAAATTACCTTATGGATATTAAAAAAAAAAAAAAGAGAGATAGTCATGGGTTTATCTTTGATTCATTAAGCACTAATGAACTAAGTCAAGCAGAACAAAACTGTGATGTTTGGCTTATTAGAGATACAAACATTTCACAATGAATTTAGGATGGGGAGGAGATTGGTTAGTCACATGATGCAGCTTCTGGAAGGAACTGCTACCTAATCATCTCAAAATTGCTAACCTAGTCATCAGCATCAGAATACCTGTGTTCAAATTAGCACAGTTGAGGACTGTGTGTCCTCAACAAATCAACTTTCCCAAGCACTCTGACATCCTTATCTGTGTAAGAGGAATAACAGTACTTGCAGGTTACTTTAACACCAATCAAGTAACAGACAGAACACCTGGAACAGTGTGTGTGTGTGTGTGTGTGTGTAAAAATCTCTTTGCAGGGGCTTGTTTCTTTTCATCTTTTATGTGTGAGAGCAGATGTGTGCGTCTGTGCATGTGCTCAGGTGGGAGCCAGAAGTTGGCACCTCGGGTGTTCGTCGATCACTCTCCACCTTATTTTTGATAGTCTCTTACTAAATCCAGCCAACTAAGCTAGGTTAGCTAGTCAGTAAGCTCCAGGAAGCCACCTACCTCAGCATTAGAAATTCACTGTGTACCACTGGCCCATGGGCTCAGGGAGAGATCTGAACTTAGGTCTTGCATGACATATCTTTAGCCCTCTTTCCTTAAAGCACATGACTCAGACGTAAATGACATACAGAAAGTTGTGCATATCCCATGTAACTGGATGAGTGAGGTACAACTTGCTTTTTAAAATCATGGGACTTAACTATTAACTACTCTGACCCTTCAAGAATTCTTCCCGGACAACATGGTCATGATATGTACCTCACTGTCTGGCTGATTCCTCCCAGCACCAAACTTTAATTAAATAAACAAATGTGTTTTAGAGTACCAAGAGTATTCTAGTTAATCGATACCTAACTGTATTCCTGAATCCAGAACAGCTGCTGTCTTTTCTTTTTGCTGTTGTTTTGGGAGTGGTTTTTGGTGCTGGGAATTAAGCCCAGGATGTGCTAAATGTGCATTCTAACACTGAGCAAGACTCTTAAGCCTCCATAGTGTATCTTTACTATATAAAGACTCATATTTAAAGATACAAACTATCTAGAACACACACACACACACACACACACACACACACACACAATTAAAAAGTTGAAAAAAATGAAGATGAAAACAGTAATTCAAGATAACATTTTACAAATCAATTAAAACAAAAAAAGGGACAATTACCCATAACACAGGAATCTGGTGTGCTTAATCTGAAGGGTGCTCTGGACAAGATCTATTTACTTCAAACCACTCATCTATGCAGCTAGAAAAGAACAAAATTAAAAAAGTGTAAATCCTATGTATAAGTATATCCTAACAGTTACAATAAAAATACCCACTACTTGACTTTGCTGTCTTTGGAGGGGGGGAAAATGGTATTTTTACTGATTACACCCCCCCAAAAAGATGTTAATTATACTTTAGTTATTCTACATTATTAAGGGGGAAATCCTCACAACTATGCAACGAAGTACTTTCACTATCATTTCATCAATATTTAAAAATCAAGTCAGAGTTAGAAAAATATTTCCTTTCAAAATAGTTACATACAGGCCTGCTCAGGTTGTCTATCCATATAATAAAAAGAGATTTAAATTTCTAGTTCTTGGCATTACTGAGTAACATTTAAAAAGTCCACATTTCTTGTAATTATTGAACCTTTAATTCTATCCTGCCCTGAAATCCATAGATACACAGACAAAGATACCAGTTATAGAACACTCATGGACTTACTGGAAATTATGTACAGGGTATATATAAGTATCCTTTTTGGATTTGTGTGTGTGCATGTGTGTATATGAATGTGTGCATACATGTGGAAGCCAGGCACAACCCTGGAGGGCATTCCTCAAGTGCTGCTCACCTTTTCTTATCCATCAGGGCCTTCTCACTAGCCTGGAATTCACTGAGTGAGGTAGTGAGGCTAGTGGAGCAGTGGGTCCCAGGGACCCGCCCCCTCCCCCCTCCTCCCCCAGAACTGAGATTATAAGTGCTGGTCACCACACTAACTCTTTTTTGTGGATTCTGAGGACTGAACCCAAGACCCCATTCTTGCAAGACAAGCATTTTACTGAGTTGTCTTCAACAGCCCATAATTATTCCTAATATAAATCTGCACTGTCCAAAGCAGTAGTTCTGTAAATTCATTAGATTAATTAACAACAGAATCCCATTTCTCAGTCCCATTTCGAGTGCTCACAATAGTGATACCTGAAATGGCTGCTCTACTGTCAGCATAGATGGAACACACTCCCCTCACTGTACAAAGTTCAAAGTCACAGAGCTGTAGCAAATAAACGATCAGTGTCTTCAAAGAACAAGTAACTTTGCCCAGCAACCTGTAAGTAAAGTAACTAAAGCAGGATTCAAGCATTCTCACTGGGGGCACATGTTAATCTCTGCACACTCATAAAGCCAGGTTAGCTAATGCCAACATAAAACTCTGTTGTCATGTTCAGGGCCATTTGTACCATTTCTACCTGAAATGTAAATATGCTTCAATCTGTAACGATTTTATCAACCATCTAAGTTTATCTTTAAATCTGACTGAGAGTACGTAGGTGACCCATATGTGCACATGAGCTCTGGACGTTAGGAGAGGGGACGGTGTCAGAGCCTCCATAGCTGGGATTACAGGAAGCTGGTTCTTAGCTGCTGAGCCATCTCTGAGCACTCCTTAAGCTTATTTTGGAGAGATGGAGGGAAGAAGTATCTTAAGCAAAAAGAAAGTTCTTATAAAAAGGTAAAAAAGCCAGGCGGTGGTGGCGCACGCCTTAATCCTAGCACTTGAGAGGCAGAGGCAGGCGGATTTCTGAGTTCTCAGCCAGCCTGGTCTACAGAGTGAGTTCCAGGACAGCCAGGGCTACACAGGGAAACCCTGTCTCGAAAAACCTAAATAAATAAATAAATAAATAAATAAATAAATAAATAAATAAATGTATGTATGTTTTTAAAAAGGTAAAAAAATTCCCTCATTTTTCCCGAGTTCCTTAGACACTGAATTTCACATGTACTGCAGAGACAACCTAGAAATTCTTTTCCCATTTCCTCTTCACTAAGCTTTAATTATGGCTGCGTTTTTTTTTTTTTTTTTTTTTTTTATCTTTAATCTTTTTTTTTTTCAGCCCAGCCGTTATCCCCTTCCTGGTCCGAGGTTGGTCCTCAGTTCCTCATCCCATTCCCCCCCCAGCCCCCCCAGCCCCCCATTCCCCCCCCCCAGGCCTTGAGTCTCTCCAGGGTTAGGCCCACCTTCTCTCTCTGAGGCCAGACCAGGCAGTTCTCTGCTGTATGAGTGTCAGGGGCCTCATATCAACTGGGGTGCTGCCTGGAACAACCTAGAATCTTTATTTTAAACTTAAAAAAGGGATTCAACTGCTTTTTTGTATCTGTTAACTGATTGATCCCAGCACCATTTACCAAAAGCTTATTCTGTCTAAAACACTGCAACAGTACCTCCCTCTAGTCAAATGGTTTCATTTACTTAATTTTATTAGTGCTAACATTTTCCAAAATTTAATGTATTTAAATCCTCATAACTAAATAAGTCTGTACTATTATCCTTACCTCAAATACCGAAAGACAAGGAAATCAAACCCGTCTAAGATCACAGAGTGAGTTACTCAGACGAAGGACTGGCAGTCCGGGTAGCAGCTGGCCTGCCCCTTGGCTTCATGCTGTGGATGCCCCATGCAGGCCCAGGTGCTTATCAACTCAGTTCTGTGCTTGTTTATCTCTGCAGCTCTCAGGATACGTGCCAGCAACATTATTCTTTGGGAGTATGCTCACTGCTCTGTCTGGCCCTTCACTTTTAGTCCATATATATATATATATATATATATATATATATACACATACATACATACACACACACACATATATATACACATATATATATACATACACACACACACACACACACACACACACACACACACACATATATATATATATATATATATATATATATATATATATATATATAAAAACAAACAGTGTCCAGTTACAAAAACCTAAGATTTGATTGGGGCAGCATTAACTATTCAGATTAATTTGGGTATAAATATTTTTATAATACTAAGTTCTATATACAATATGATTTACATGTATGTTACTCTTAGATACTTATGTTTCGATAACTGTTGGGTAAATGTACAAACATTTACATTCATCAGACTGAATCACAGGGCTAGGGACGCAATGTAGTGGGAAGGAGCAGCTGGCCCCTGTAAGGCCTGACGTTCATCTCCATACTAACAAGTAAACACGGACATTGGAGGCTGGAAGTCAGCACAGGAAACCACGTGCTCTCAGGAGGCCGAGGGGAGGCCCAGCAGTGGGGGGAGCCTAGGTTACAGGACACTGTGAGGCTAGCCTATGCTACACACTTAGATTCTATCTGCAAAAATAAAGTCTACACTTGGCAAGCTGCAACTGCTCAACTCTTTTTGTATCTTGACTCACTTGTTTTTTAGTCAGAAATTTTTTTTAAATAATCAAGATAGTTTATATCAAGATAGATAATCAAGAAGAGTTTTCTGTATTTACCATTACATACTAATTCTAGTCTAATGCTTCCTGCGATGGTTTACTTTGTGTGATGTTAGTACACATTGTTAGTTTAGCTATTAATTGCCTGGATATAGTTCTCTACCCTTTTAATTTTGTACTCATCTGTGCAAGGGAGAGACAGGGAGGTGGACTGTTATTAAGATCCTAAGGTGAGCAGAATAGTTTGCATGAAGAAGAAACCTTTTAGTCCTAACTAGGATGCTGCTATCAAATGAGTTAGAGGCCTCGCAAACTCACCCTTTGTGATATATACACAGGCAGGGCAGCCGTGCTATGGTGTCCCCCTGCTGCAGCTCTTCAAGGCATATTGCACACTCCCCCGCATCCTTACTCAGCACATCCTCTGTGAAGAGAGGAAGAATTTAGTACAACAAAACTCGCCATCCAACTGAAAAACTAAAGATGAAACCAAAGCACACCAATGAATGACATACTGTACCTGTACAGCTATACACACAACTCAGCACCTATATACCTTGGAGTGCTGTTGACAACATTCAAGGCGCTCACCACACCTGCCTCTGATGTCTTATGTTCCCAACTCACAGAGGCCTGAGTCAGCACAGACCCATTACCATTGTTCTCAACGTGCACAAGATGCTGATCCAAAGCCAACAACTCAGTTATTTGTAATTTGAAGTTCATATTCTTTCCCTTATGTAACTATAAGTTTGGTGTCTAAAATAGTTAAAAAAATTTAGTGTAGTATGGCTAAGAAGACATGACACCATTCTAAGTTTTTTGTTTTGCTTTTAATTGAAGAAAACAAAACAAAACAAAACAAAAAACAATGCCCTACAGGAAATTGCTAAAAAACACTGCTTATCTCAGAGAGATAGAGATAGAGATAGAGATAGAGGGAGAGGGAGAGGGAGGGAGAGAGAGAGGGAGAGGGAGAGGGAGAGGGAGAGAAGGAGGGAGAGGCACAGAAGAATATAAATGTTCTTGTTTAAAAATTCCAGGGTTGGGCTGGAGAGATGGTTCAGTGGTTAAGAGCACTGACTGCTCTTCCAAAGGTCCTGAGTTCAATTCCCAGCAACCACATGATGGCTTATGACCATCTGTACAGCTACAGTGTACTCATATACATAACTAACTAAATAAATAAATCTTTAAAACTAGCATTTTGGAGATTAGGCAAAGAAAGGAAGGAAGGAAATCTTAACTTTTCCCATCAACAATGGCATGCCAACCCCAGACAGTGATCTAAGTGATTTCCAAACAGCGCTAAAGGTACTGTAAAAACTCCATGATGTTTAAAAACACAAGGGAAAACCTCTTACTACAAATCAGATGTTCCTTTAAAAAAAAATTCAGAAATTGAAATTTAAACTGTTACTGTTGTATGTATGTATGTATGTATGTATGTATGTATGTATTTTTGAGACAGGGTTTTACTATGTAGCCATGGCTGGCCCAGAGTCACTATGTACACCAGGCTGGCCTCGAGTGTACAAAGATCCTTCCCCGCCTCTGCCTCCTGAGTACAGGGAATAGCAGTATACACACTACTTGAGCTCAATGTTCTATATTAATGTTTAAAGCGACCCTGGCTGAAGTTCATGTTAGTTACATATCCTTTGTGTTCCTTTAAAAAGGCTGAAAACCTAAAGCATGCCATCAGTATTGAGTATGAATAAAACCTTTAGAGACTATGCAGCTCCCCTCAATGATTCATTCTGACGAAGCAGACTCATGGAGACTAGAAGCCTGGTAATGAACAACTTCCATGAATAAAAAGGTATTAGCATTCATAAACTAACATGTATCATGACCAGCAGCTAACACAGAGATGAGAACAAGTGCCACAGCATTCTCAAGTTCCTGTACTGCACTGGTTTCTGGCCAGAGGAGCCGCTATCATTAGCAGACACTGGACAGAAGCCATTCTCTTCCTCTTTTCTCTCTACAATGGAGTTCTCCTTCTATTGCCACCTCCCCCTTTCTTCTTGTCCACTGAAGTCTTGGTGTCTTAGTGTTTGGCCTATCATTTAAGGACCCAGTTAACAGACAGATAGCAGGAAGAGCAAAAGATGATGGGCTTCATTCATCCCCAGCACTGCAAAACAGAGAAAACCACTTAATAAAGATTTCTAATTCTTAAAAAAAAAAAAGTATATATTCCTAACATGTAGATTTTACCTGCAAAAACAAAACCAATTTAAGCCTAATAAAGGTGTGAATGAGATTTCTAATAAACTTCAAAATTGAAGCACTACTTTCTATGCAGCCCATATATGACTCTGAGATATATCACTGGTTTTATATCCCAATAAGAAAAAAACACCTCCATAAATTATGACACATAATGCCAGCACAGGAAGAAGCTTCAGGCAGGAGGACTGCAAGTTCACAGTTACCAGAATGACCCTGTTATACAGAATGACCCTGTCTCAAAAGAAACAAAAGCAAACAAAACTGCAGCACACACCCATCTTAAAACACGCCCATCTCCTCCAGCTGACTGACAATGTACTCAGGGCTCCGGAGACATGGGCTCTCAAGCTCACTCATCACGACAGCACAGATGAGTGAGATGAACAGCTGAGAAACAAACTGTGTCCCAGAAGTCCACACAACAGATTCAACACGAAATAGAATATGAAGAACCAAATATATTGTTGAAAGAAAAACACCCGACTTCTCTAACACTTCTATATTGACCTATAACCAGGTTAATGCCTTAAAAAAATTTACTATGATAATTTTAATATTTATTAAAGCTAAAATATTTAAAATTTTCATTAAATATATTTCTAACTTTTATGCTACCCATAAAATTTGTACAAAAGGAAAATCCAATCTATAAAATTATATTTTAAGAATATAAGAATAAGAATTGTATTTTAAGAATTCTATATAATGTTTTAATACTTGACGGGGCGAGTATAAACCTCAAACACTTTGAGTTTAGTTTAAAAAAAACTGTCCTACCTTAATTCAAAATGCTATATTAAAGGCAGTTATTCTGATTTTTAATTCTTTTAAGCTCCAGTACAATGACAACTATATTTTCAATATTAAGAAAAGTGCACCCATACACAAACATTCCAAACAGCAGCTTAAAGCCAAAGATCAAACTCTGCTGGAAAGGGTTTCCTGTAGACCTTTCATCTGGTCAGACAATTAAAAGCCAGGGTTAATACGCAGATACTCATGCTCAAATCATACCTGGCAAGCAACCAAGTTAGAATGTAGCTCATTCTTAAAACCTCATAATTACTGTCTCAAAAAAAAAAATGCTCAGTTTTACAAAATTTAAAGTCCTCTTATAAAATCTACATGAAAACATTTTTTACAGTTAAAAAAAATCACTGTACAATATGAAAACTGAACTGCATTTTTTCAGTGTTCATCACTGATCTAACACATCTGGAGTAGATGGCACAAACACCATTCTACCTCTCTGGTGCTTTACTATTGATGTATGATTTTATATATATATACATACACACACACACAAACACACACACGTTAAAATTCACTTTGGGGCGCATTCCATTTCAACACAGTAAAAGATACCCAAGTTTCTCGGTATCTTATAACATACACTTGCCTGAGAAAGGAGACTGGTGGGGGAGGGGCTGTTCGGAAAGAGCAGGTGAGAGGAGGAGGTGCATGAGGCGTGGAGTCGAGCTGGGCAAGGCAGCACGGTCCTACCTACACCTAGGAGGTTAAGACTGGAGGGAGGTACTCAATGAAGCTAAGGAAACAGTGAGGAATGGAGCTGGGATGAGACCACCCACAAAAATTTAAAGATTTATGGGCTGGCACGGTGGCACCCACCTCTACTCCCAGCACCGGGGAGGCAGAGGCAGGAGTATCTCCTCTCCTTAAGTTTGAGGCCAACCTGGTCTACATAGTGAGGACAACCTAGAGTACCATGAGAACCTGTCTCATAAAACAAACAAGAATCCCCCCAAAATAACTTAAGTTGAAAATTGAAAACTTAATACAGATGTCCATTTTGCTAGTAATCTAAGTCAACCTTTGAAACAGTCTATTACTTGTCTTCAATATTAACAAAGGGAATGTACTAAAAATATAGTTAAGATTTTAAAGAATTCTGTAAAATATTTTGTAAGTTACAAAATTTTTCTAAGTTACCCGAACTCTTTTATTAATAGGAAATACTTTACAGACTTCTTCAAAAAGCAAAGCCAATTATTATCCTATTCCTTTTACACCTCATCCTGCTACTTCAGTGGTTCAGAGGAATGCAAGCTGCTGTGGCGTCTAAGCTCCTCTGAGCTCACACACCATTTCTACGGGCAGACTACAACAATCACATGCAGAGGACTTGCCCAACACTGCACACCGTGGCTTCATTCACATAAGGCAATACAAATAAGCACTTTATTGCATTCTTTTGGACATACTTGTACATGATGGTGATCTTACACAACAATGACTGTTATCTACATTTACATGTGAGCAAAAAGGCTTGAGGAAGTTAAGTAACTTATCAGAAACACTAAATTAGTTGTGTTTTGGGAGCATAACTTGGATTAGGTTGGCTAATTAAGTATGATTTTGCCTACTTCCGTGAATTATGTTGAAAAATAACTTCATTCCATTTTTTTTAAATCTTCTCGTGAAACTAGCATAAAAATTGATGCAAATGAATAATTTCAGACCTTAAGTGTGTGAAATTCTCAAGATGGAGAGGGGCACATATTTAGAGAACATACACTGTGCATGCTAGTCCTCTCAGGTCAGAGGTGCTGGGTCCTCTGTCCTGCCTACAGTCACAGGCAGTTGTGAGCTGTCCCATATGGTGCTAGATATTAAACTGGGGTCTTCTGCAAGACTCGTACATTCTTACCACGGAACCATCTCCCTCCAGCTCCTGGGGAAGTCTTGAGGCTGACCACACTCCGCTGCTGGAGTCAGCATTATATTATAAAGGTAGAGAGCAGCTCACACCCTACTGCTTGAACAGCTTTAAGCAATCCTGGCCAATAACATGTTCTGTCAGAAAAGAAACAGCATCATCTGTGCTAGCTACAGTGGCCACAAGCCAACTGCAATCAGCTCTTTAATTTTCAACTTTAGTTGTAAAATATTAAACCTTAAAATGCAATAGCTGAACATATATTTATAAGCTAATTATAAACTTCTATATATTGATATTTCACTTATAGCTTCTCAAGCTCTTTAAGTTTGCATTGTCCAAAGAGATTACTTACAATTCAAGCAGCCAACTATGCAAAATTAAAAAATGTAGCAGGTCCAAGCACATATCCATAGAGTTATTGTGAATCAAGACAACATGAAGAAAAGCAGACAGCCAAATGTCTCCAAAAGCCAAAACAACAAAGGCCGAGTGTCAGAGGCAGCCAGGGCTCCATGCACAAGTCTAACCACCACAGTCACTTTCAGACACGCATCCCAACAGTGGGCCATCTTTCCAGCCAACAGATGCCGAGCACTATCACAGATCAGGCATTTTACCTGAGGATTTACTTTTTCTTGAACCCTCAATGATAGCAGAAGAAAACAAAAGCAGCTGAAATGTGAAATAATCCCTAGAAAAATCAAGAATTAAAAAAAAAATCACAATATTAGTAAAAAGCAGTTACTCAAATAATGAAAAGTGGGGATCTCTTACTAATATTTTCAGGTATCTTAGTTAGTTTAAAAGGAGTTAATGCTAATATTTGACATTTCAGATACACAAGGGGTTGCTTTACTCAAATACTGTAACACAGCTTATGATATTTAATAAAGGGAAGCTGATTCTGAAGTTAAATATATAAATATGGTATCAACCTTTATTAGTCTGCCTCAAACTGCAACCCCTGGTGAGTGCTGGTTTTCATCTCTCAGAATCACACTCTGGTTCAACCTGGAATTACAGGCTTCTCTGCCTCAATGCATATGCTTTTGTGTGTGTGAATACAACAAAGACTTGATTATATTAACCATGCAGCCACCGTTCAACTGTAATGTTACAAACAATATAAAAATCAGATCAACTTTGAGGGACAGCTCAGTCTAAGAACTTAAGCATGCAGAGGGTCACAAGCGGGAGGCCAGCTTGGGCCTCACAGGAATGTAGTTCATGGGTCACAAGAGCAAACAAAAAAGACTACTGAGAAGCAGAGCTTTTAATAATTTAAAAATCATGCCTGGAAATATTTTGGAAATGCACACTTGGCATCTCCTTCAAGAAAATGTGACCAAAGTGAAATGGACTTGAATCTGGTGGGAAAAGTGGAACAGAAGGGAAGAAAAGACAGCTTCCAAAGCACATTTCCATTCCCAAGGTGACCTAACAGCAAACTCAAAAAACGTACTAAGAAAAAAACTCAAAAAGGCACTAAGAAAGGTAAGTTCCTTATAGGCTGCAAATAGACATACAAGCCATCTAAGGAATTAGTATATACAGAATTACTTCATAATCTTCCAAATTTTCAATCTATTCCCCATTTGTCTCACATTCACAAAAATAAAACAAAGCTCACAATTTGCTATACCTAATCAAATGCTGCCCTACATAGCCCCCAGCCCTCCAACAACTTAAACTGTTTACTACATTTTAAAACTATGCTTTGAATTAAGATTCAGGCTCATTCATTTTGAATCACTACAAGGGGGTGGTGAGAATCAGTTACTAAAAAACAAAAATGCTATCATTTCTACATGATTTTCAAACTATTTATTACCATGTTCTTTGAAAATCAGAATAATGCATGAAGTTATATGTTAAAGGTAGGCTCATAATGGCAATAACAGAGTCAAACAATTTGAATATAGAAACAAACAAAAACCCAACCCAAAGCCATAAAAACCGTACAGCATGTGTATAGCTTAGACAGCTTCAGGTCTGAGTCTAAATTTCCAGTTTATTTAGGAACATTTGGGGGTGGCAGCTGCTTCATAAAGCAGTAGTGAGACATACCTTGTACCTGACTGGCACTAAACCTGGCATGAGACAGGTTATACTGAGATGATCCATTACTAACAAAAACAAAAAGGGAAGAGAAACCAAACCCAGAAATAAACTCTAATCCTCGAAGGCTACAATGTATGTCCACTATCTGGAACACAAAAATACATACAACCTTGGCTGGGCATAACTGTAAGATACTAGTTCCAAAGACATTCTCGGCTTTTTACATACAGACACCCCCTCGCTAATGGAAAGAGTGCAAGAAAGTCAAGCTACCTCTCAAAAGAACCAAGGACTTGCTAAGGTGAGAGAGGACTTTTCACTGGACATTTTCTGTCTTTGAACTGTAACCATGCAAACATATCAAGTCAAGAAGAGTTAATTTTAAAATGAAGTAAGAACAAAGATGGCAGGCAAAAGCATCCAAGGAAAGCACACTTGGAAGGCCGGCCACTCTCCCGGGTCTGACACTGGGGGTTCTGTGCCCTTGGGGAATCTTTTCAAGGATGCAATGCACAGGTTCCTTGAGCTCCTCTTCATTAAAGCTGCTCACTGATGTGGGAACCAAGGCTTCAGGACCAACAAAGGACTTTTTATTTCAGCTGTTGTTATTTCATGAGTACCAAAATCCTTTGATTCTTACCCCAAATCAGAGGTTTACATATTATACCAGAGTTTACACAACCACGGTGACAGGTTAACTGGTTCTGGAAGGTAAACAATCTCAGCAGTTCAGGAAGTGGATGTGTGAGTGAGTGAGTGAGTGTGTGTGTGTGTGTGTGTGTGTGTGTGTGTGAGGGTTGGGGGAATCCAGGTCTGGCTGCACAGTGAATTCAAGTACACCTTTGGTTACATGCGACCTGAACTTAAAAAGTTCTTGTCGCAAATAGTATTGCTCAAATAAACAAATATTTTTGCAAATAACATAGCTATGCAATATATAAAGCCAAAGGCTATGAGGTGGCTCAGCGAGTAAAATACTTGGTGTACAGGCATAAGGACCTGAGTTTGGATTTCCAGCACCCACGTAAAGGCAGGGCCTAGTAGCATGCATCTGTAACGCAAGCGTTGGTGAGGCAGAGACAGGCAGATTGGAGCTCTCTGGTCAGCTAGTCTAGTGGAATTGATGAGTTACAGGTTCAGTAAGAACCTGTCTGAAAAAACAAGATGGAGAGCAAGTAATAGAAGATAATATCAATCTTTAATCTCTATATACATGCATACATATGTACAAATACCTGCACATACATAAACATGTACATACATATAAAATATATGGAACCAGAAAATTTTCTATAAGGCTGATGCCACCAATACAACTTAAGAGACTATAAACACAAGAAGATTTGGTAAAACCAGTTATAGTGGAGGATTTTATTAAAATTTCTCCACTGATACAGAATATAACCAACTCAATGTATGTGTCGGTGAACTGCTGACGTAGCCAGGTATGGTGGCACATGCCTTTGTCCCTGTGAGACAGATGCTGGCTGAGCAGAGGCTTAGCCCCGGATGCTCCAGCTAGCTAGCTCCAAGCCACTCGGGCAGATCCTGGAAACATACAGTGAGCACCTATCTCAGACAGACAACACTAAAACACAACTTCTTTTTTTAACTTCATAGAAAACATGTTGGGCTGGTGAGATGGCTCAGCGGTTAAGAGCACTGACTGTTCTTCCGAAGGTCCTGAGTTCAAATCCCAGCAACCACATGATGGCTCACAACCATCCATAGTGAGATCTGATGCCCTCTTCTGGTATGTCTGAAGACAGTTACAGTGTACTTACATATAATCAATCAGTTGATCAATCTTAAAAAAAAAAAAAAAGAAAGAAAGAAAACATACTTCACTTATGTTCTAGCTTGCTTCTGTTGCTATGATAAATACTGACTAAGAGAAACAGGGGATAAAAGTATTTATTTGGATTATACTTGAAGGTAAACTTGCAGGAAGGAGCTCAAAAGTCAAGCAAGAATGAAAGTACAGACCGTGGAGGAATGGTGATTCTTACTGCCTTGTTCATAAGCTCATGCTCAGCTACTTTTTCAAACTGTGTTTTATGTATGTGCGTGCTTTGCCTGCATGTGTGTCTGTGTACCACGTGCTTGCCTGGGGCCTGAGGAGGTCAGAAGAGGGCACTGGATCCCCTGGAGGGAAGCTGCAGAGGGTTGTAAGCTATCATGTGGGTGCTGGGAACCAAAGCTGGGTTCTCTGCAAGAGCAGTTAGATATTGTAATGGCTCAGTTATCTTAATTTGGCCCAGGCTCACTCTATCAGTTAGCAATTGAGAAAATGCCCCCAGAGACAAGGCCAGGCCCCAGATCAATTTGAATAAGGCACGTCTTCAGTCGAGAGTCCCTCTTCCCAGGTGACTCTAGGTTTGTGTCATGATAGCTAAAACTATGATAGCTTATAATCATTATTTACAGAAAGCTGTGATGTACTTAACTACAAATACATCAATACATTTCAAAAACAGAGGAGCTCTGCAACATTAAAATCCAAATGACTTTCTACTGTATACCAAATTTCTTTGAAATTAATTAGTAAAAGGAATGAAGCACATTAACTTGGTTAAGGGTATTAAAATGTTATTCTTAAAATGTTTTTATTAAAATATAGAAAGTGAAAACTATTTGGTACTTAGCATTAATACATTTTAGGTTAATTTAAAATATTGTCTCCTTTGAAAATATCAATACTTTAGCTTGTCTAAAGCACAAGTACAAAAACACACTTTATAATGAAAAAATACAATTTAAAGAGGAAAAAAATCATGTAAAATGTTGTAATAATGCAATCTAAAGCTTAGAGGAAAATATTATTACTTTGGGTAGTCCTGCTTCTTTTGCTCCACCCTGGGGTCATTACACCACACTCAGTTTTAAAAAAGGATTATTTTCAAACAAAATCCCCAGAATGCATTGAAGAAATAATAAGAACTTTACTGATGAAACTGTCAGTAATCTATGAGTAGATGGTCTCACAGTATTGCTATAGCTGATAGAGAGACCAGAACTTTTAAATTAGACAACTTCAGAGCAAAGGAAGAGTTTCCAATTCATAATCTTTGCTTTTGTGTAACCTCAATAGCCAAGTTTTTAAATACTCCATGACTGAAATGTAAAAATTCAGCAACATAAGAAGTCAATACAATTTAATTAGACCATTTGTAAAATCTACCAATACAATCTAGAAAGAAAGAAAGTGAGGGGGGAAGGGAGGGAGGGAGGCAGAGAGGGAGGGAGGGAGAGAGAGGGAGGAGGGAGGGAGGGAGGGAGAAGAAAAAACTCAGAATCCCAACCCTTGGAGAGGCCGAGGCCAGACATTTGTTAAGTTTGAGGTCAGGCTGGGCTACAGATTCTGTTCAGAAATAAACTTAAATAAATTAAGCTGCCTTTTGTTTTAAAAGAGGAGAAAATGACGCACACATTACTTCGAACTCAAGTTCGAAGGCAGCATCCATTCAGCAGGTTAATGCTAATTAAGAAAAAGCAATAGGCCTCACAGTATCATGACTATCCTACAGTAAGCTCAGGATGATTTAGTAAGCCAGGGAATAAAACCCACAGAAACACTCGGTAACAATTCACTTGTAGATGACACATGCTCACAAAATCCAGACTCACGAAAGTCAGTATTAGATCTCATTCTGTGCTACCGCTGTGTGCCAATGCTTAGTGCCAACACTGGGTGCCACGGTAGGCGAGAAGGGGACCATTGTGGAAGAGTAACAGAACCACCGCCACATCCTCTCTTTCACTCTCTGCTTCCTGGCTACCAAGAAACAGGACTCTATCTCTTCTGTCACACAATTCTACCTTCCAAGGGCCTAAGCCATGGGACTAAAGCATGAAGACCTGAAACCATGGGTCAAAAACTAATCTCCTATCAAGCTGGCTCTTTGGGTTCTTTTGGTCACAGCTGCTGAGAAGCTAACTAACAGTATGGAGAACTGTCATTCTTAACCCCAAGATTAGGAGTAGCCAAGGACACTCGGAATCCAAACCAATGCTGACAGAGCCGGCTCCTCGACAGAAGCACGCGGAGCATCTCTGTGGGATGTTTCTGATGCTGACGGCAGCTCACACCCACAGGTCTGGAACTCATCCTCTCCCAGAGCTCCTCTATGAATACAGCTGTCTGAAAATAAGCCTGACTATTCTGTGAATTTTTGTAGATAGTTAATATATATCTTACAAATAAATTTTAAAATGTCAGACCTAGTTATTTCTGGAAGTCTGCACAAGATACAATTACTAAGTGTATCGAAAGACAATTCTTGTTTAAGCACTAACATGATTCACACCAACCCAGCTGAGCTGGTGTCAACATTTAGGAATTCAAACATGAAACTACAGAGTCATGTGACCAAATGATTCAGCCTAAGAGTCTCTGACTCACCTGTCTAAACTTTATGATAACATAACAAATGCTTTACTTAGGCATTAAAAAGGCCACCTCCAAATAGACTCACCACCAGTGTGGTAAGTGGTATTGGGCCTTTGCCTTTAAAGCGGTTACAATTCTCCACACCTAAGATACAGAGGCACGTCATACACATTTCCAGAACCCCTATATCAACACAGTCGCAGATCTTTTCTTCATCATCACAGCCCATAGGCTAGTTTTAAAATTAAAATGACATAAAAGTTTATGAAAACTTTGCTTCTTGCTATAAATGTTTATAGACTACCCAGGCCTCATTTTCAGAATGGCTTTAACTTTGTTTCCAAGCACAGGAGAGAGGAGGGAGAGGGGGAGAGAGAAGGAGAGGGAGAAGGAGAGGCAGAGACAGACAGACAGAATGCACTTGCGTGCCTGTGTGGTATGTTTTGATGTCAACAACTGTCAGGTAGAACAGGTATCATTAGGTGCAAACTCAAGGCTGCTGTTTTGTTTTCTTTCTTTTTTTTTTTTTTTTTTTTTTTTTGGTTTTTTGAGACAGGGTTTCTCTGTGTAGCCCTGGCTGTCCTGGAACTCACTCTGTAGACCAGGCTGGCCTTGAACTCAGAAATCCGCCTGCCTCTGCCTCCCAAATGCTGGGATTAAAGGTGTGCGCCACCACGCCCGGCGGCAGCTGTTTTCTAAGAAGACTTCTAACAAGCCTTTCAAATTGTTTTGTTTTGGGCTTTTTGTTTCAGTTACAACTCTACAGGGAAATTTGAAGGTCTTATTAAGTTCAGAGTCACTTTGACTCATTCTTATAGACAACCTACAGTAAACCTTGTTCCTTATCACACTAAATAAACAGTTTGCACAGACGACCCCACCTTACAAGAGCACTGCTTTGAGAATAACCTCAGACTCTCCTTACTTGCTGAGAGCTACAAGCCTCTCTCCATTCTCTATCTTCCATTGTACTCACTGGCTTAGCACTCAGCAAGTCAAGAGCCCACTGCATTAGTTATACTTTGAAACAATCTAGTAGACAAGTTTAATACATTAAACAGTTAAATCAGGAAATAAAAAGCAGTTGAGTCATAACATATGTTCTGGATATGCAAAAATCAAATGTACAGAATACTGAGATTATATACAAATATATTATTCTTTTCAATGTAATTAATAAAAGGTAGCTGCAATTTTTAAAACCAGGAGTTAACATTGAAGAAGTTATTTTAAGGATATACACAGTAAACATAATGACAGAAAAACAGAGTAAGAATGGAAACAAACCTATCCAGTTTTAGCCTCAAATTCTGAGCTTGAATGAAAATCTTAAGTGACAGAATTTCAACTAGATTATGTAAAGAAGACAATTTTATAAGGCAAAAAGGTCAGGATTTAGCCAAAACATACATTTGGTATTCAAAGTAATTGCTAGAAGCTATTACTTCCTATACATTGGTAAAAGAAGGGAAAGAAATGCTTTGTTGCCACTGAGGTACTAAAACTGGAGACACTATGTAGAGGAGAATCTTCCTAAAGCACACGGCAGTTATCTGAGGAATGTATTTAGCATGTTACTCTGGGTAGGCTGGAGTTCTACCTGTCTTATTCACTGGATCTTGGCACTTAGCATAGTGTCTTAGATAGGACACAAAAGACAGCTGCTGAATTTAGCTAGTTACTAAGACTTTTGCCACTCACTTTATTTCAAAATAACTTTTACATTTGGAAATTTTAAGCCTCTGAATGTCTTTTCTTCTTTTTCTTAATGGCATCAGTGCAACTAAGTTCCTTATCTACTTATTTCTTTGCATTAAAGACAGGATCTTAGCTAGCTGGGCAGTGGTGGTTCACACCTTTAATCTCAGAATTTGGGAGGCAGAGGCAGAGGCAGGCAGATCTCTGTGACTTCAAGGCCAGGCTGATCTACAGAACAGTTCCAGGATAGCTAGCTCTAGAGAGAAATCCTGTCTAAAAATAATAATAATGACAAATAAATACATTTTAAAAATAAAATAAAATAAAAATAAATAAAAACAAAACAAAACAACAACAACAAAACCCCAGGATCTTAATACATAAATAGCCCAGGCTGGCTTCACTTATGCTAAAGTTATGGGAAATAACACAAAATCCAACTCTTTTTCTTATTAGCCAAGAGGAAACTATTTGATTTTTAGTTCCCAAATTTATTCCACTTGTTCAGTGATGACACTGAAGACCGCATGATTAGGGTTAAGAGAGAATATTCTAGTGCAACACACCAGACCCAGTGTCTGCAAGTTGCCAGTTACTGCAAGAATGAAATTCTTTTGTGAATAGACAAGGACATGGTGACAGGAAGTTTCAGTCTATTTTCTGAATTTATTTTCTCCCTTTAGCTATGTATTATATTCATGAAAAAACTGTCACTACAATTAACAATGTATCATTTATTATAGATTTGTTTAATAGTTGTTTACTTTTATGCATATAGGTGCTTTGCATGTATGTATGTATGTATGTATGAATGCATGTATGTATGTATGTATGGATGGATGATGGATGGATGTGTACCACATGTGTGCAGTGTCCAGAAGCCAAAAGAGGTCCCTTAGAACTAGAGTTACATAGAGTTGTGAGCCATCATCTAGGTGCAAGAAATTGAACCTGGTCCTCTGGAAGAGCGACAATGTTCTTAACCATTAAGATACCTCTTTGGTCTTTCACTTATAAGTTCTTAAACACAGTTTTTTCTCAACACAGTGATCACAAGCATTACTGGTTTTTTTTTAGGCCTAACCTAAAAGACTTTAGTGAGCACAACAGTTCTCAAAGTGTAATCTAACAATCTAGAGTCAGGAAGTGAGGAAGTCTTGGCCATCCCAGAACTAGCTCTATAGATGCAGGATGGCCTCAAGCTCAGAGATCTGACTGCCTCTGCTTCCCCAGGGCTGGGAGTAAAGGTGTGCGCCCCTACCATCACCTGGCTAAATCTATTGTTATGGTAACATCATCTGCCTTTTTCACTCTCACTCTCAGGTACCAGTGGAACTTCCTAGGACATCTGATGTGTCCTGTTATATAAAAGAGTTTTGGTATTTCTTTGTCATTAAGTCAGATATTAAGGGTTAAAAAATACAAGACAATGCCAATTTGCCATTAGATGTCTTAGAAAATATTTTTTTCACTTATCAATAGATATAATCTAAATTAATAGATTATTTTTTAGACATGTAAAGGTATCTCAAGATGAGAATTTGAGTCCTTCCTGCCATTTAAATTTTGCTTCAAACATGAAATTCACATTATTTATGGTAATTCTAAATTGAAATGTTATCTTAAGGCAGCGAACTTACCATTATACGTTATTCTTGGCTTTGTTAAACACATCACAAGATGCAAATCCATTTCATCTGAGGGTACAAATTTTGAGCATACTGGGCACTTAAATCCTAAAACATAAAGGAAAGCCAGGTTATTTAACTATTATAAATATGGAATTAAAGTTTTTAAGAGGTGTGTAAGACCAAAAACATTTATAAATTCAATATAAGACTAATAATAATGTGGTATAATACTTACATACAACTCAATTTTGGAAAAATGTTTGTGACTAGAGTCAATAGGACTTAAATCAACGTATAAAGCAAATTAATAAGAAAAGTGAGCTCCACCATAAATTCCCTTATCTAATTCTATTACTTAGATTTTCATTTTAAAATCTCAATCTCAGCCAGGCGGTGGTGGGGCATGCCTGTAATCCCAGGACTCTGGGAGGCAGAGGCAGGCGGATTTCTGAGTTCGAGTCCAGCCTGGTCTTCAGAGTGAGTTCCAGGACAGCCAGGGCTACACAGAGAAACCTTGTCTCAAAATAAATAAATAAATAAATAAATAAATAAATAAATACCAAATAAAAAAAAACAACAAAAAAATCTCTCTCTCTCTCTCACACACACACACACACACACACACACAATTTCATGTTAGAATAGATTTCTATGTTGATCATCTTTGTGAAAATTATCTTTTCCAATTTGATACATCAGCAGATTCCATTCTTTATAGCTGTACAGTACCAGTGTTGGTTTGAATGAGAATGTTCCCCACACATTCCTGTTTGAATGCTTGGTCCCAGTTGTTGGAACTGTTTGAGAAGGATTAGGAGGCCTGGTCTTATTGGAGAAGGTGTGTCTGTCACTGGGGGTGGGATCTGAGGTTTCAAAAGCCCATGTCGTTCCTGGCTAGCTAGCTCTCTGCCTTGAGGTTGTTGCCTATTGGCTACTGCTTCAATACCATGCCTGCCTGCCACTGTCATGCTCCCCACTAAGGAAAATGGACTCACCCTCTGAAACTGTAGGCCTCAATGAATTATTTCTTCTATGTTGCCTTAGTCATGGTGTCTCTTCACATCAACAGAAAATTAGTATCTTAGCAAATATTCTACCCAGTCAATATTTTAAACACACATCTGATAAAGAATGCAAAAGTACTGAGAAGAGCAAAAACAGGTTTACCATCTACAAGTCCTGAGGTCTACATTAGCAGCTGCTATGCTTGGAGATGCTTTGTGTTTGCACTTCAAGAGTTCCGATGTTCAACTCATCACTAACTTGTTTACATGCAGCCTTTTAAAATGGGGTTCTAGTATGAGGATGTTGGGTCACTGAGGACATGTGCTCTAAAAATTTAAAGGAGTTTCCATAGGACTGTAGAGCAATTTTTCTAACAGCAAATTGTTGTGTAAGTCTCAGCCTGAGCCTTTAATGGCTCCCTCGCTTCTTGTGTGGCAAAATAATGCATCCCCTCCACATGCATACCTGCCACTGTGGTGTCAATCACCATGAGCCTCCAGAAATGTGAGCTAAAGCAGCCTTCCAAAATCAATCACACTTGGATACTTCATTACAGTAATGTGAAATGACTAGTGAGTGGCCTTTCTGCCATACCATACTAACTCCTAATGCAAACAAATCATGGGAGGCACTTTCAATTTTGGTAACTTAAATGCTAGATTCTTTCCTACAACATTTAGTGTGAACTACTATTTACCTGAAGTGCTCTGTTAAACTAGCATACTGAATGGAAGAATGCTATCTATCTCTACTTAGGCAGTGATCACACATCTTGCTGTCTCATTATTCTTTCCACCCTCACAGTTTTAAGGTGGTAATACAGAGAATCTGGAAACCTTTGATGTCAGATATGTAATTTAGTTTGGCCAGGAAAAATCTGAAATAAAACAAAATGAATGGCCAATGTGATCAGTTTCTCCTGGACATAAGACTCCTCTAGCACAAGCACAAGCAGACCTGTCAAAGGTCAGTCTGGAATGTTCATGGTGGCTCAGATATAAGTTGAACTGAGAAGAAAGAAACCAAGACAAGTACAGGAAAAAGGGCCTCCAGGTGGCCCTGGAACCAATGTGCAGACAGAAGCAGAAACACTGAGAGATCCATAAGCAGTGATGAGAGAGCCATTCTACACCTACTTCTAGGATGTGAAGGTTCCTATAGGAACTGTCTTCTCTCAGTTGTGATATCAAAGTCATGAACAGCCTCATGGCTTAGACTAGAATCATAGCTTGTATATAAAAACTATATAAAGCCAGGGAGAAGATTTCCTACACTGCTCATTCAGGAGTTCTGTTTCCCTAAGTGAGATATATCATCCAAACTTTAAGAGCTTATTTACCAGGGCTGGAAAGATGGAGCTGCAGGTAAAAGCACTGGCTGTGCTTGCTTCTCTATACTTCTCAACTCACTGAACTGAAGAGCAAATAAAACTTCAAAATGGATAAATGAAGAGCTTGAGATAAGTCAGCAACAAGAGTGAGAAAATACAAGGAGTTGACAGGATTTGCTAAAACAGAATCTCAAGTGCTGTTAATACCTTAACAGCCAAGTCTCACTTCATAATTCTCAAAGGCTAAGATGGCTAACAAGGGTGCCCATGGCTTCCCTAACGACGACGCATGAGGCTAAAATGTATGGCCACAGGGACTAAACACAGGCATTCAGGCTCTAGTTCATGACATACAACATCAAATGTTTGAAACGCAGTGGTTTCTATCAGTCATTCCTATACAAGGAGGAGCTCCTTGGGGAACCAATGTTTCACAATCTGGGTAGGAACAGTAGCCAGTAAGCCCAGGATATGGTCTATTCCAGTTTTAATGTGCTTAGAAACTGATACAAGAGCAAGAAAATAAGAGATTTTACTATAGAAAAAAACAACCAAAGAAAGTCAGAGTTTCTAACAGGCAGTGAGTGTCACAGCTTCACCAGTCAACCTAGAGTCAGCAGGGAAGAAGGAACCTCAAGTGAAGAAATGCTCAGATCAGGCTGGCCTGTGCCATGGCTGTCATGCATCTTCTTAACTGCTCATTTCTGCAGGAAGGTCCAGGCCACTGTGGGCGCTGCTGTCCCTGGGCAGGTGAGAAGGGAGGCTGAGCCCGCCCGCCCAGAAGCAGCACTTCTGAGGTTCAGGTCACGCCCCTGCCTTGGCTCTCTTCAGTGATGGACTGTAACCTGTGAGCCAAAATAAACTCTCCTCCCAAGGTGCTTTTGGTCACAGTGTTTGTCACAACAACAGAAGACCAAAACTGGGGCAGGGGGAAAAGAGACTAGGAATGAAGAAAAATCTCACACTGGGGGAGAAGAAGCAAAAACCAAACATACATAAACACCAACCAATGCGAGCATGGCAGGCAATGCACACCTGTCATCCCAGCACTGAAGACAGAGACAGGCAGATCTCTGAGTTGGAGGCCTGTCTGGCCTACATAGCGAGTTCCAGACAGCCAGAGCTACACAGTGAGACCCCATCTTTTAAAGAAAGAAAGAAAGAAAGAAGAAAGAAAGAAAGAAAGAAAGAAAGAGAAAGAGAGAAAGAGAGAGAGAAAGAAAGAAAGAAAAAGAAAAGCCAAGCACCAAAGGTTCTTGTCTGTTATTGAGCCCTATCTTCCCATAAAACCATCAGTCAGGGTTTTAGAGGAACCTTTCTATTAGGCATAGTACAAAATAAACAGAAACACACTAGAAGCAAATTCAAAAGATAGCTGACAAAGAATATTTGCATTATCTATTAAAAACAAATGTACAGTATCTTTACTATATAAAGAACTCTTTAAAATTCAATACAAATAAGCACCAAAACTATAGTTTTTAAAATGGGCAAATTTTCTAAATAGTACCAAGCACTCCTTGGTGTGACATACTGGGGACAAGATGTATCTATATATATTCCTGTGAAATATAATGTGAATGTAGTTAAGGAGTCGAGAAAAAGCCTTTAACATGCAAGAGATCTCAAAATAATAAAAACATTATCTGGAAAACAGAAGCAAACTTGAGCAGCTGAAATTCTGACCCCTACCCTAAAGGCTTTACAACTCTGACTTACAGGAGTTGTTACTAGTTACTTTCTTTGGCTTCCATCTTATACGTTAAAGGCATTTGTCCAAAAGTTCTCAACTGTCCAGCTATATTTAGGATGACACTGCATCCATGAGCTAAGAGGCTAGGAAACAGTGATAGAGAAGGGAAAAAGGTATTAGTGCTGGCAAAATGACTCAGCAGGTTAAGGCCCTTGACAGGCAGCCAGAGGCTCTAGTTGAATCCTCTGAACTCAGGCAAAGGTCTAGGAGAGAACAGACTCAAGAGTTGCCCTCTGATCTCTACACACACCAGGGCATGCATACACGCATGTCTGTCTTGCTCTGTCTTTCTCTCTCTCTCTGTCTCTCTGTCTCTCTCTCTCTCTCTCTCTCTCTCTCTCTCTCTCTCTCTCTCTCACACACACACACACACACACACACACACACTAAATCAAAGTTCAAAAATTATAGAAATTAAAAATTTGCATAGAAAGATGGCTCTTAATTTAAGGTAATACTCTCAATTAAGAACATTTACTATGTATGAGAAGATTATCTAGGTACTTTGACTACAACAGTTTACCCCTGCACACTTTGAATTCAGTCTTGACACCTTAAAGATAAAAGTAGACAGGCTAAGAACAAACATGGTTATAGCTAAAAATTGGCCACAAGAGGATTCCAACAGCCCTTCTGGCTCGAGAGGCCTCATCACCACGTGACACAGCCTCTTCAGTCTCCCAGGAAGTAGGACCAAAAGTCAAGGAAGACAGATAATAAAATAAGATCAGTTCAGGTGCTCTATTATCCAATCAAAATAGAACCACAGAACTGAGGAAAGAGGAAATGCAGCATTTTTCTGAATTGTAGTTAATGAGTACACAGAATGGAAGACTGTAAAAAATAAAACAGAGAGCCATGCCAAAGTATATTACTGTGAAAAAAAGCAATAGAAACTTTAAAAAAAGGAAATGAAAAACTAAAACTAGAATGCTCAAGTTCAAAAGACAGTCAAAGTAAAATATCTAAAGCATCCCTCTAGTCTCCGCCAGAGAGGCCTGACTGTTCTAACAGGGATTGTCTGGCTCCTCCAGCTCTCTGTCTGCTTCCACTCCCTTCTCAACCCCCCTTCCTATGCACCTAAATAAACTCTATTCTACACTACACTCTTCAGATGGCTGGTCCCTCAGCGGAAGGGACGCCTCAGCACGTGTTCGCCAGGGCATCCCTTCCACCTCACCGCACTTCACTCTAAAAAACACATCCTGGTCCTTAAATAAAATACAACCCCAGGCCTTTTGATTTCTGGTAGAGAGAGGTTTAGCCACTTTTCAGAATCTGGGCGGCCTTAGTCTTTTCAACAGAGCTGGATGCTCCAGAGAAGACCAGTCAAACAGTAACTTCAAAATTCTCAAGAGCCACTTCACCTATGATTTATTTAAACTATTCCATACTTCCATTTCATTGAAACATACAGTTTTGTTTCAGATAGGCAAGGCTTCAAAACCTTTACCTTCTATGACTATTTTCAAGATGCTTCCAGAGCATGAAAACCTCTAATTCAAAGGAGCAAAGAATGCTATGAGAAGGGACATCTTTGATGCAAAGCCATGTAGCTTACAAGAACTGTGAGGCTGGAAATGCAAAGTGAAAGGAGGGTGTTTGGTTTTGAACCTTCAGACAAGGCTTAGGTACATAGTTTACACATCAAAGCCGCCATCTCCTGCAGGTTCTCCCAGCATTCCTCAGTTCCTAAGGGACCTACCCAGCCCCAACCCTGAACTCTCCAGTGCAGGGGCTGGGCTGCCCTTCCCCAGAGGCTCCTCCCTATATAATCCAGACACTTGGGTCTTAGCTCTTCTTCCCCCTCCCCCCCCTCCCCTGCAGGAGCACTCACCCTTTCTGTCTTTCTCCCCAACCCCCATGCAAACTTCCCTGGCCTGGGTCCTTGGGGCCAGTGCTTCTCATGTATTCTAATCTGGCTTTAATTGGCTCATATCACTGGCACAGAAATAACCTATCAGAAGGAGGTCTCAAAATTATTCACAGACTAACACAGTTATTAACTGAGATATAGTGTGGGAGCACTTACACAACTCTTTAGAAGGAAAAGCTGAGAATAAAAAGGTATATCTTCAGATATTCAGACTTAAGACCCAATAGCTAAAGACACAAAAATCTAGGAATGAACAATCAAGTGATGGTTAAAAGCATGTATTTAGGGGCTGGAGATGGCTCAGTGGGTAAGAGCACTCACTGACTGCTCTTCCAAAGGTCCTGAGTTCAAATCTCAGCAACCACATGGTGGCTCACAACCGTCTGTAATGAGATCTGACGCCTTCTTCTGGTGTGTCTGAAGACAGCAACAGTGTACTTACATATAATAAATAAATCTTAAAAAAAAAAAAAAGCTTCCTAATGTCTCTAGAACTCCCTTCCAAATGCTAACCACCAATCTTCTACCATAAACAACTGTAAATTAATATTGTCACCAAAAGCTTCATAAGGTGATGTCTTTCTACAGTAATCTTTCTTAAAATATTCTTTCTCCACAGTAAATTTAATCAAACCCACTTTTGTGTTTTTCCTGGACTTTAATAATACTTCAAATATACAGCAGAGCAAGGAGAGTATTTGCTACATACATATTTACCATCCTTTTAGCTTAGTAGTCTAATAAAACTTAATTTTGAAGCCCAAAAGTATTTAGGCTAAAGATCCCTGGTTCAATCCCAGGTTTTGGCATCAGATGAATGAAAAAAGTAAAATATTAAAAGGAAAGGACATGACTGTTCCTAGGTATAGAAGAGGTTTATTGTAGATAAAAAGGAGATCCTAGCTGGGCGGTGGTGGCACACGCCTTTAATCCCAGCACTTGGGAGGCAGAGGCAGGCGGATTTCTGAGTTTGAGGCCAGCCTGGTCTACAGAGTGAGTTCCAGGACAGCCAGGGCTATACAGAGAAACCCTGTCTCGAAAAACCAAAAAAAAAAAAAAAGAGAGAGAGAGAGAGAGAGAGAGAGAGAGAGAGAGAGAGAGAGAGAGATCCTAGCCAGAGACAGGGACATGGGGAGAATCCGGAGAGGACAAGACCCTGAGCCACGAGAGCAGAGAATGTAAGGGAGCTAGGAGGCGAACCAGGAAGCATCCTGGAGGTCAAAGGTACAAAAAGGGAGGGCAACCAGAATGTCTGGATTATATGAGGGAGAGCCTGAGAGTTGGGGGGAGACCCGCCAGCCCCTGGGCTGCACAGTTCAGGGTAAGGAGTTGAGGGTAGTGGGCATCACATGCCAGCTGCAACAGAAACTGTGGGCTGGAGAACCTGGAGGCCATGTGCGTTTTGATGTGTTGAGTAGGTACCTCAGGGGTTTGTCCCTGGACCTAATATCTGGGTACAAACACTAGTTGTGCTACGAGCTATGGTGATGAAAATGCAGATAATGGTAGGTGCACACGGACATCCAGATGAGGATCCTAAAGCACAGGATTCAGCAAACAGTGGCTGTTCTTTTCTTCTAGAAACCAACCAATGACAAGTACAAGAAGACTGATGCTCAGCTTTAGCCTTGTATTATTTCAACAGGACAGGTAATGGAGAGATTTCTCCACCCCTAAAACAAGGGCAAAAATCCCCCTTACCATCATCAGTCAGAACCTACAGCAGAGTGGCAGAGAGGGTAAGTACCCAGGACCTGCTCTGGAGCCAACTCCAGGGCCTGCAGGAAAAAGGCAAGCCTTATCAGTAATGCAAAGTCCTGGTGAGATTTACATATCAATGCATCATTGACAAGAGGCAGTAAGCCATGCAGATGCGACGTGATTAACCATAGGAGGCCTTTGCTCAACCAGGCAAAGAAGCTATTTTCTCCAAACCAGGGTCCAAGCAGCAGGAAAAAAAAAAGGTAGCCCAGGCTCAACATTAAGCTGGCTATGTGGATGGCACTGATCCAGGCTTGCAGGTTCTTGTATTTTAACCTTTATGTTTTAATTGGCTAATAATTTCTAGAAGGAAATAGGCTTACACTAAGTATATATGAACTGAATATAAAACCAGAATAAATTAATGATAGACAAATGTGTTTACAAGACTTTTTACAAAGTAGTCGCCTTCAAATACGGCAGCTGTCCTCTCCCATCTTCAATAATGGAAAACATAAAGAGAATGAATATAGGTCCAACTGGAAAGACATCCAAAGTCACAGACCTGAGCTCTGCGTCTGGCTGGCTGCGTCTTGGCTCCTGTTGTGCATGATCATTACTGTACACACACATGCCATCTGTCTTTGGACTTGGCTTTTCATATTATTTCCCATTATTATCTTAATACAAATTTAGTGAAACCATTTCATTCTTTTCCTCCAAGAGAACAACTATGTCACCTGTTTTTGCTCGAGTAAATATACTTTGTTTTCTGATATTTGTTAAAACCTATTTCCATCTCTTCAAGTTCAGATCAAGTTTTATCACATAATCTCTCAAAATCTTAAACTCCAAACACTCTCCATTGGCCTGTGAAGAGCCCAGAGTAATTCCAGGTACAGATGTGCCACCCTCATTTTACAGCTTGCATGCCTTCAAACAAGTCTTTTCAGTAGCAGTAACAGCAAGAGGCCCACAAAGGCAGAGATAAGACCACTATTGTCTTAGAATAGCCTAGAGCCAGTACCAAAATCCTGCTATCTGCCACACCCAGCACTCCAGAACTAACCATCAAATGAATTCCTTTATTATCCCCGAATACGTTTCAAAAGGAGACTGCTAGTCAGGTCATTGTGTCAGCTCCTGAGCCTACCAAGACCCTAACTGGTTAGCAGCATTTTCTCATAAAGTTGCTTTTGATTTATTTCTGTCTTTGGTGGTTCTTTCATTATTTGTGCACCATGCTAGGAAATGATGCAGTTAATTATAATATTAAATTTTATTTGGTCTCCTGTTTTGTTTGTAAAGTACAGGTTTTTGTTGTTGTTGTTGTTGTTGTTTTGAGACAGAGTTTCTCTGTGTATCCCTGGCTGTCCTGGAACTCACTCTGTAGACCAAGCAGGCTGGCCTCGAACTCAGAAATCCGCCTGCCTCTGCCTCCCAAGTGCTGGGATTACAGGTGTGCACTACCACCTCTGGACCAACGCGAGGTTGTAAAGTACAGTTTAAAACAGATTACTAAGAACAGACCAAGATGGTTTAACTCATATATGCTAGGTATGTACTAGCCCTCAAACCTGTCAGCAATCTGCTGAATATGGCATTTAATATTTAAACTTACTATGACAGAGACTCCCAAATCCTAAGTGTGATTCCCCCAAGAAGAGAAGGACACAACAACTGAGGCCACCACCTGGGCTGTGGCAGGGTAACTACTGGGCATAACTGTGTCAATGCTTGCCAGCTGCCAGGGCCTCGTTAAACTGAGAACAAACAGAACACTGGAGAACTGACTACCACATGTTGCTTCAGACAAGGTGAAGTGAGTTCTCCCCGGTTCCTCCTCCACAGGAAGGCCTCTAAGATTTGTGGGGCCTGGTAGCTGAAGACTGATCCTGCCCTGGGACCTGTGTTCCCAACAAAGCCATTGACACCACAGGAACCTAATGGGGTGGCTGTCTGGGTAACTGGTAAGTCTGTCATTTTAAATGACATTTTAAATGGCACACAGGCCATTTACAGTATAATTCTTCCTTCTCAAGTCCCTGATTACATTGCCAGCTAAGCTGCCTGTAGCTTAGCAGCTAGACCACGGGCAACTAGCTCCTTATCTCAAGGTAATCTACCACTGTGTTAGTTCATTAGTCAATTTATATGAGAGAAAGAGAGAGAGAGAGAGAGAGACAGACAGACAGACAGACAGACAGACACTCTACCAGGTCTCTTATTTAAAAGGCAAACAGGTTTGCCTTACTCACGGGCTTCATGTTAAAGGTGGTTGATTATTGAGAATTAACACTGACCAGTGGAATTCTGATAAGCTAGTGGAGCACTGGCTGCTTACAATTCAGTCACAAGCTCAAGACTTTAAATTCCCATTGGTTGTTTCCTAAATGTAGACTCAAAGGTGTTTCGGATCATGCTGAAAACATCTCTGTTCAATCTGTGTATTCAGACCTCTGGCTGAGAAAAGAATGTTCCATGCCTTTTAACCCAAGCCTAATAGCTTTCACCAGGTCCCAATGGCACTAGCCTACTTCTGTTGTCCAATAGATACCTGTTAACTACTTTTGTATACTAATGTATATCTTTTTGTAAACTATAATTCACAAAAACTTCAGGGAATCAAAAAGTCATTAAGACTTGGAGCCAGATGAGTACACCTGCCTGTTTTGAAAATGGGATTTTCCCCTTGGACTTGGGATTCCTTGCCTTATCCAATTACTGGACAATTAGCTTCTGTCCCTAGTCTATATTTGTCGCAGCAGATTTTCACCTGGCTGGCAGACTCCATCCAGGGATCTCCTGAGGACTGCAAGCTGCTGATTTCTGGACTTGCTGAAATCAAAGCTGAGGTAGACAGTCCAGACAATGTGATTGCTCCCTGTCTTCCAGCTGGATCAGCCAATCAGATACTTCTGACAAATGCCCCATTACCCAGCCTTGGTCTATCATTTCAGCCTTCCTAGTCCCCAATGTCAACATTTCTTAAAGTCAGCTAGAAACAGTTACAGAAGAGGATATAATGTTCACTGTCCCACCTAACAGGCTTAAATGCTAAGTCAAAAAGGAAACCCCACTGGGCCCATGCTGAAAAGATCAAAATTTGGATTCAACACTCATATAAAGCCTGTTCCTGATGGAAGACCAGACATCCCAACATCAGATAGAAAGCCTCAGCACCCTGAAGACCCATTAAGGATCACACTCAAAGCCCAACATTCCGTCGGTCTCCCCTTCTTAGTCCCGTTATTCCTATCTCCCCCCCCCCCAATTTGCTAGTTAATTCCAGTCCCTCTTCTCTTCTCATGGTCCCCTGGCTCACTACCTAGTTTCAGCAATGACAGAACCATTACTCTCTCTACTCCTTGCCCTAACTGCCCATAGGTCCTGCCCATAAACGCCCTCCTCTGGTTTGTCCAGGCCCACATTCTGGCAGTAAAACTTATAGTACCCCCTTGGCCAATGACCTTGAGAAAACTGACAAACCTAGGATTTGATTCAGTTACAAGTCAGAGGGAGGACACGGAGAGCCCAGAGTAATTCCAGGCATTGGTCTGCCTACCCCTTCTTACTGCATACATTGTCCTCCAGCCCTACATTCTTTACAGTTTCAGTAAAACCACCGGGCCTGCAAGAGCCCTGGAAGGGTTGAATGAGAAGGCTGCCTTAGAATAGCCTTGAGCCTGTACTACCACCCTGTTATCCAACATACCCTGGGCTCAAGAATAACCCTCAATTTACAAATTCCTTCTGTATTATCCCCTGAACACCTGCCTGTGGGTTTATGCTTCAAAAGGCTGCTTGCGCTCTTTCAAGGATGTTGTGTCAGCTCCGAGCCTGACCGCGACCCTAAACCAGTGAGAATAAAGTTGCTTTTGGTTTACTTCTGACCTTGGAGGTTCTTTCCTCATTATCTGTGCACTCTGTGAAACCAACAGCCTGCATATTCACTCTATGTGACATCACTGCTTCTACGTAGATCTTCTCTCTCAAGTGGGACACCCTCTGTAAGGCATAAGTTATATATCCGTATATATTCTGTGTATATACTCTATCCCCAATTCCTCTCCCATCTAGACCTACAGACAACACTGAATACCTAAATCACCTTGGCTTCAATTCTATAGAGGGAATAGAAGCAAAATTGAGAGGCAGAACAAAGAACTCTAATTATGGCTAATCATAATCACAAGCAGTCAAGTCCTAAACAGCTCATGATTTTCCAAATTTATTCATAAGGAAAAACTGTTTCAAACATACCAATAAGAAGAAAAATTAATCAATTCCTGTAAGCAAACAAGTTTTATAACGTACAGCTAAAGTTCTGAAGTCTAACCTGAGAAGACAGCCATTTCAGCTCTTAGGGAGGCCTATTAAACAGTAGGTATGTGTAGGATTAACTACTAAGAAAAAAAAAATCTCCTAGAAATACAAGATAAACAACTTCTGAGGCCAGGGCAAGACACAGATGACCTAAACTATTCTGATTTTCTAACTGGAGTGACATCAGCTAGAGAGGTCAATGGAGAAAACAGCAAATGAAATCTCCAGCACTGAACCCTACTTCTGTGAAGAGAAAAATATGTGAAATGAAAACACTAGAGCAGGGAAGAACTGACTGCAAATGTAGCAAAATACATTCCAAAATAAGGTTGCTTGCTACATTGTAACCTTGTTCAACAAGCGCTTTAGCCTAAAGATAAGATTCTCTAATGAATCACATAAAGCAGTCTTGAAGGAACATACATAACTCATGTCAACAGAGATCACTGCATAACAGAGATTCTTGGAAAATGTATTTCATGTGGGTCTAAGTTTTATGCCCATTAAGGAAAGTCAATGTTTTCTATTGTCTGCCTGTGTCTGATTCTTTGTTCATTTTTTTTAGTAGTCTTTATAAAATCATTACTTTTGAGATAATGGAAACAGGAATGAATGAAGCAAACTTTAGGTGACTTATTTTGCATAGTCCAAAAGTCATTAATACTACTTTTTGACACACAGTAAAGGGCACTCAAATATCTGAGTAATTAGAAAGCAATAGCTGCCTTGACCAACACAGAAAATGAACAGAGTGGGATTTCTTTTTCTTTTTTTTTTTTTTTTAAATCTGTGAGTGAATTAATTTATCTTACGGGGAAAATGTCCAGTAAAATACAATTGCTCTCACCAAGCAGACAACAGAAAAGGGGAACAGAAACAAAGGTGGGGTGGAATGATTGAAAGTCAAAAATGGTTGGGGACAGGCCAGGACAATGGGAATCAAATCAAACCCCAGGAGGCAATGCAAACATTTTTGGTGAATTACCCCAGTGAGGAAACAAAGATCAATGCTGTAAATGGCCCCCCAGTGAGACAAGGACAGGATGATCCTTAAAGGAAAACAAAGAAAACAATTTAGGAAATGCTTTGTTTCAGTGTTTCCACCCTCTGCAATGTTTTATTTTTTGGAAACCTGTTCCAGAGCTCTGTTGGATGGAGAGGTAGCAGACATTTTAAGGGGTGGGACCTAGTGTGCATGTAATTCTCAAAGGACTGTACCAGTTTCTGCAAGAACCGATGTAGTAATTAGTCCTTGAGTCCCTCTAGGCTCCTGCCCAGCCCAGGGATGCCAACACAGGCTCCTCCCACTGTGGAACAACCACCATGAGACAGACCTTCACCAAAGGCAAACAGATGGGGCCTTCAGATTCTTGGCTATGTAGTCCTCCAGACTGGACTAAACACTTTCCTCTTCTTTAGAATGGACTCAGGTAACAGGAACATGTGCAAAGGAGGTCACATGCCAAGACAGAACGTCGGAGTAAAGTAGTTACACAGAATGCTAACCACTGTCATTACTATTTATACTTTTTGGCTTAAAACAACACACTCGAAATCTGTATTATGGCTAAAGCTCTCCTCTTTTAAGCCAAAATTCTCAGAATTTGCTTCTTAATATAAATATTACCAATTCTTTTCAGTTTCACAAAATATCTGACCAAAGTCTAACAGCAAATCCAGAGTCCCAAGCTTAGCACAGGCCCGTGGGCTCTGTTTCGCCTGTTACTTTAGTTTCTGTCTGACAAACTCCCATTATTGGATCCCTATTAAATATCTGCTGAAGGTTCTGCCGAAATTATCTCAAATCTTAAATCTCTTAAAATATAAAGAACTACTGCTTTTATCATAGTGTGACTAGGTAATAAATTCAATAGATTTAAAAACCAAGAACCAAAGGGGCAATTACAACCTTATTTAAACCACCAAATGCCTTTAAGACTTCAAAAATAAAATATTAAGTAACTCTAATTAAGAAGACAATGATCTTAAAGCATATCTTGTTTCACAGCAAAATACCCATTTCCTTATATAGCTCTGCGGAAGCCAGGGGCACGGCACTACTGAGTGAGCACACAGGCCTCTCACCTGGCTGGAGGACGAGGCTCACACGCTTTTAATGTAATGCTCCCATTAACAAACGCAGCTCTCAACAGACAGATGACATTTTAAATTGTGTACAGTGTTCATTATGCATTTTCTCCAAGATGGAGATTTTACCATGCTGTCCACTATCAAAATACAACCTGAATTAAAAGCAACAAAAGATGTACAATTCATTTTTAGATACTTTCCTACTGGAGGAAGGGGGGATGGTAGACACTGCAGGACTACACAGAAAAATTCCAAGCCTTGTACTTTCTTAATGTAAATGTTAATTATTGGGTGGTCCATAGCTGGTGGCTTACACTGAAGTTTACAGGTAAGTCATATATTAAATGATTTCACATTCCACTAACCTACAGGAATGTGAAGTGTTGAGAAAGTAACATAATGAGTCAAACAATCTCCTGGTAAATGTCTGTGGTATGAATCCTCCCCAACTCATAAAAATATAGCTGTTTTTATCAAATGGGAACAACATGGGAAATCTTTACAGTGTGTTCTCTGAGGGTTTACCACCATTATCAGTGATCCCCAACTCCACTTCCTAACACATATGTACTTAAGTCTGACAAAACCTGTTAGCTTTCTCTCCCATGGGGACCAACCTCTGGAACTTACTGGTATGTGTTAATTACCTTCCTAGAGAGACTGCTCTTCTGGGAATTTACCCAGATATACTGTACTGGCCAGTGGTTTCTTGTTTATGTGTTTTGCCTTTTGGGTCCCCAAACTCAAACAGAAATAAAATATACCATCACTATAATAACCATAAGGACATATGACCCTTAGGGATCAAGGGAATTAGCATCTCAGTCTTATTCTATCTCCCTCAAAGTTTCTTGTAAGGGAAATGCACTTGGGGTTACAACTTGTTTTTTACAGCAACTGTTGTCAGTTGCTGTCAGTTGCTGTACACTTTACACTTGCAAATGGATAAATAAAGAATAAAGTGACACATTAAAAGTATAGGAAACTAACACTTCGGTACACACTGGTAGTTTTACTTTCATTTATTTTCTGTGGCTCGCTTATGTGAGAGAGAGAGAGAGAGAGAGAGAGAGAGAGAGAGAGAGAGAGAGAGAGAAAGCCAAAAACATTTGCTATATGGCACTCTCCTGAAAATCTGTATCCTTCTACAAACTATTAGCTGCACAGAATTCCTGTTTTCAAAAGGGGATCTAGGAAAATCGCTTCAAAAAAGGTTTGCTTTTGGCATGCTGTGAGTTACAGTCAAAGTGACTAAAAGGTCCTCAGTCTCAGCAAGGCTGAGGACAAGGGTGCAGTCAGGCCTGGGGTACAGTGCTTCCCACAGTACTGCCGTGCCCAAGCACCTCTCCACAATGCCAGATTCGACCTCCTAAGTATGTCACATTTAACCATAATCATCCACTGGAGTATAACAACAGGAGTTTGCTACCTCCTGGACTACCTCAACAGGAGTCAGCTATCTGCTGAAACGCGAGAGATCCCTGCTACCGGAGCTGCTCCCCTCACCCACGAACTGTTGTTGGACACATTCGTTCTCATTTCTCCCTTGCATGGCGCGCGCGCGCGCGCACACACACACACACACACACACACACACACACTTTTTACTCATTGTACAGACTTCCTCTATTCATTTACTCCTTTATCCCTAATCTACATTTACATTTTTAAATGATTTTATTTTTGAGTTATATACATTAGAATTTTGCATGCCTGTATGTATTTGTGAGGGTGTCAGATCCCCAGGGACTGGAGGGACAAATAGTTGTGAGCTGCCATTGAGTGCTGAGAATTGAACCTGAATCCTCTGGAAGAGCAACCAGTACTCTTAACTGCTGAGCTATCTCTCCAGCCCAACATATTTAAACATATATTACATACTATGATATCAACACAACTTAGTATTTAACTCAATCATTGTAATTTCAAGACAATTACTAAGTACCGATCTGAACTACTTAATAACATAGCATATTTCTTAATTTTTGCCTTCCTAATTATTGTAAAAGTCTTTCTCTCTTTCTCCCCCTCCCTCCCTCTCTAATCCAATGATCAGCATGGTGGACAAAAACAAATCCCTAACCACCCTTTGCTTGGGTTCTCTAAACACTAATATTGAATAGTTCAAAAGCAAGCCAGCAGCAGGTTTGAGGGGCATCGTCTGGGCCTTCCAGGAACTGTTTCTCAGAACTGAGTGCCATTTAAATCTCTACTGTACTTGATAACAAAACAATCACATATTGGGTTGGTAAATAGGTGATGAACTACAGAAGATCTGAAACACTTTCTTATCCTTAAAAGAATCATGGAGGGGTGGGGGAACATGGCCAAAAATGAAAACTATAATTCCTTTATATCATGGTGGCAAAGTTAACAACATTATTTAAGTAATTATTTCAAGAAGAGTAGATTTCTCACTCTGTTGGGGAAAGAAAAAACATTCAATCTGATCATGTGCCAAACGAAATTTTTTAAAGAATAATTTAACTCAAAAATCTCCAGGCTCTAAGTATCTAAACAGATGATCACTTGGAATTTCTAAACATGTTAACATATTCTTATGCTAACTCAAGCTAAAAAAAAAAAAAATGCCCTTAGTATGTAAAACATCGTGTTTACATCATGAAAATGGCTCTTATTTTAGATATTCATGTTTGAGTACAGGGAGTGAAATGGCGTCATACCAGAAAATTGGCTTAAAATAATTCAAAGAAAAGCAATGAAGCAAATGTAAGAAAATACAATAGATGTAGAATGCACATGACATAAAGCTTATTTGATTTGTTAAGTATACCCTTTATATTTCAGAGTATGTTTTGAAAATTTTCTAGAAAATTCTCAGTAAATTTGTCAGTTCTTTCAGTCAATGTGAAAAATCAAAACTCAACTGTTGTTAAAAATGAACTCAGAAACTATTCAAATTCTCCTTACAAAATTCAAAGTTTAAAATAGGTTTCTATTACAGGCTGCACAGGTACAGATGCCCAACCACCTCCCAGTGCTAAGTAAAATGTGATCCATACAACCTCCACGGAAAAGTTACACTTCCAATCTGCAATAGCACACAGGCTGCAAGTGCCAACAGCTGCGGCTCAGAAAGCCCAGTCCCAGGCATCAGGGTGGCGGGTACCCTAGTTCCACAATGTGCAGAATCCATCTTGAAAGCCTAACTTCAGTTTTCTGAGTCCCAGAGATTCCAACCGAAAGGGGTGAGGGGAGGCAGCTTGGGGGGGGGGGCAGGGAGCAGTCAATGATTCTGCATTTCTAAAATGTTCAAAACATTTTGAGGAATCTTGTCCTAAAGGAGTATGGGCTTGAATGCAGCACAACACATGCTAACAAACTAGTGACCCAGCAATAGTTTTCTCAGTAGCAAAATGGAAACAAATGCCCAATTATAAAATGGTAAGATAAAATTCATCATTCCAGAACATTGTCAGATTAGCTTCTGAGACCAGAAGTAGCTGTTTAAAAACAAACAATGAAAAACAACATGGAAAAGAAATTGTAAATGTAAAAAAATAAATAAATCTCATAATAGGCAATCTTGTCTCCTATTTCACTGGGCTATGTTTGTTTCCTTAGTACATATTACTTTTTTCCCCCTAGAAAATAAATTCTGGTATATTCATAAAAGGGAATATTACACTCTATAATAGCTATGCTCAATATAAATGAACCTTATAAACAAGCCTTATAAAAGTAATATTGGAGGGAAAGAAGCAAAATTCAAAACAGGAATATAACTTACTGTATTTGTATCAAGGTGGCAAATGTTATTTAAAATGTACCAATAATGAAACACAAAGGCAAAGGAATAATTATCAAGAAGCAAGGCTTACAATTACTCTAAGACAAAAGGGAGCTTTATAGTTAAAGGGTACATGTCTAGGTACTTATACTCCTTCTGTACAGAGTAACAGTTGGGGATTTGGTGTATAACTGTATTCTTTTACTAATTTTGCTTAAGTATATTTCACAAATGTATAAAAAGTATACATCTGATTTGATGATAGAATTCTATCAAAGTTCTTTCCCAAAGTTCACTACTTAAAAGTTTAGTCTTCTACTCCATCCTGGCGCTCTGGTTTTCCAAATATTCGTCATAATCTAAACTTAAAGAATAAAGAATCTGACCTGGTTGTAAATGTAAATTTAATTACAACAGAGTCCTGAGGTAAATGCCTAACAAACTGCATAGTATGGTATGATAAATGCTAAAAACATGTGTACCTTTAAAAAATACTTCACAGCGTATGAATTCTTTTTTTTTTTTTTTTTTTAACATTTGAATGAGTTATACTGAAACACAGAATTTGGCAGAAAATTTACCAGAAATACCAGTCAATGACTTTTCAAATGTATCATTAGTCTCCAGAAGAGTTGGTGCACACCTTTTGTCCCAGCACCTGGGAGGCAGAGGCAGACAGATCTCTGAGTTCAAGGCCAGCCTGGTCTACAGAAGAAATCCAAGACTGCTAGGGCTACACAGAGAAACCCTGTCTCAAAAAACAAAACAAATAAAAAGTATGATTAGCAGACTCAGACTGACTCTAAAGCTCAACAGCATTAGCTACTGTGCTGTGTGTGCTGTACACTCGACAGACTCAGCTTCCTAGTACTGCAGCAGAAATACAGTAGTGGGGACTCAGTACAGCCTTTCCCTCCCTCCCCGACAGAGCCCCTAAACAAAACACAAGAAAGAAAAGGGGGAGGTAATACAAGCTCCAAGAGAAACATACTATGAAACACAGACAACGGATGCCTTTGACACACATGCAAGGATGGGGACCTCAAACGAGAAGTTTTATCAGCCTACGCACAAACAAGGCCACAGTGAAACCTGCAAAACCAGAGACCAGCTGGAGTCTGCAAAGTTTTCGCCAAGATAAGTGAGGGTAAAAAGATCCTCACTAAGTCAAAAACTTTGTAAGTCTTATTTAAATACTTACCGTTATACTACAGGTTCCAGAAGGACTAGGGGTAGCAGAGGAGGAGGGGAAAAAAGAGGGAAAAACCCAATCAATACTAAGGATAAGAAGTGGCAGCTCAGTAGCATCAAATTTAGGCACCCAGAATAAATAAATCATAAAGCAAATAAACAGAGGAGGGGCATCTGCCCACGTGCCGGCAAGCCGGGAGGCAGCTGCGGCCCTCGGCTTCTCAGTCCTGTGTACTCACTTACTAAGCTCTCCCTGAGAACACATGTGGGAAGGCAACAAAGGAAGACCACGGCTGTCCTGACGGTGTGTGCAATCCCAGCACTCAAAGGAACCCGGCAGCATCCTGCTGCCTCACTTCTCTCTCCAGTGCTTCAGCAAAGTCAGTGCTGGCCACACTGGATCCACAGCTGAAATGGCTGTTCAACATTTCACTGAGCAAAATAAGTACCTTTATTATTTACTGGTGTGGTTGGTAATGAACCATTATCCTGAGAAAGAGTGAACTGACCCACTTGCCGTCTGTATCTCATGCTGCAGAAGGCAGGGACTTCCGTTATTCCAGCCGTGTCTCTTTTGCATTGCCACCTTTCACACAGGGCACTCAACATAAATTGCTGATAAAGAATTTAATAAATTTGATAAGATGTTAGCTTTCATTTAAAAAGATTTTACTTCAAGCCAAAAACATTTTGCTAAATGCTTCTCTAATTCATCTAACTTTATTATCATCATTACTGTTGAGATGAAATGTTTACAAAGTTCAAATGACTTAAAGCACACATATAATATATAAGTTATTTTTTAAAAGTATATTCCTTCTTGTTCAAATGAATTCTAATGATTTATATAAGAAAGGTAAACTGGGAGGGGGGGTGGCTATTTGGTATAAGAAAAGATTTTTCAAAGATCCCTTTAAATAATATACATTTTAAAGACTTAGGAGTTGTAGCCAGGGTAAAAAGCTTAGCTAGTATGTTAGCCTATTAGCAATGAGTTCAACCTCTAACACACACACACACACACACACACACACACACACACAAGTATAAAGTTCCATACTGCACACACTCCTAATTCCAGTGTTTAGGAGATAGTGGCAGGCAAGAACATTTCAATTTCAGAGTGAGACATGTCTCAAAAGACCAAGATACAGACAGCTCAGTAGTTAAGTGCTGGTATGACACGAATTCAAAAAAAAGAAAGAATTCACAGCTGACCTCATGACAGGTTAGATGTGTGAAGTTAAAAAGGCTGTACAAAATACAGTGAGCTTACTCATATATAACTATAAAATAACATTCAAGTTACATATTTATGTATTTGTTTTTTGAAACACAAATGGGACAGTGTACACACTAGTAATCCCAGCACTTGGGGAGGTGGAAGCACAAGGACTGAAGGCTGGGCCAGCTTCCCAGTGAATGAGGACCTTGCTGCACAGGTCACACAGCAGAGAGCCCCAAGTCTGATGCCAGCACCACATAGCCGTTGAGGAAGTGGGTGGCTCCTCTGTAGTGCAGACCTCTGGAGACAGTACAGGGGATGCCCGCCTTCCCTTCTGCACATTTCCCTCACTTTCCTGTAACTTTTGAGTATTCAAGAAAGTAAATAGCCAAGCAATGGTGACACATGCCTTCAATTCCAGCACTAGGAGGCAGAGGCAGGAGAATCACTGAGTTCAAGAGGCCAGCCTGGTCTACAGAGTGAGTTCCAGGACAGCCAGAGAAACCCTGTCTGGTCATGTTGGGGGAATCATAATTGTTCTCAATCTCTTAAAGAGATTTCCCCTAAATTCATATAAATGTTCCCAATAGCACAACACACAGGTTGGCAATGTTGTCATACTAACACCTCAGTTTGCATTTTCCTAAACAGAAAACTAGAAAAAAAGTCTACTCAACAGAAAAGGCTATCCCAGAAATATTGCAGGACAGGTACTTGGACCTATCCTTTTGTTAGAAATTAATCCAATACCCCAAATTAAAAAACAAGAACATCAAATGAGCTGGCAAGTGTGTTCTACATTCCTGGGACTGAGAACAAGGTGGAAACCCATACAGATATAGAGAACCACAGCAGCAGTCATTTTGCTGCTAGAATGATGTCCTTAAAGGGCTTTCTTCGTTGTTACCATAACCTAGGTAAGATTCATTTCCATAACCTCCAGCATCATCCAGCAAATTCATGATACTAGGTACAGAAGGAGTAGAAAACCACGAGAATGTAGAATTATAAACAGGTACCTGCAGTTTTTGAAGCTGATTTGTAATTCTTTGGTGGCTTAACATCTGTCATTACACTGACATTCCTATACTTAAGCATAAATCAGAACCACATGAGGCTCTATTGCAACAGACTACATCTGTCCTGTATGCCCTACTATGTTTTCAGTGTGTGTGGGGGGGAGGGGTGGCAATAATCTGCATATGGCCAGGTGATGATGACACTGCTGGTCTATTGGACACACTCTGCCAGAAACACTAAATAACATCAAGTGCTCCAAGTATCCCAAGCTTCAGGAAAAGAAGCTTCATTTATTTTATGAAATGGTTGCACTAAAGATGATTGATAAATGGTTCTACTATAACTGGGTATAAAAATGCAGATGATTTAAAAAATGAGTCCCAGGAGCAGTTAAGTCTGAGCGTGAAAGGCAAACTGCCATGCTTCTTACATTTTCACCACTAAGAGTCCCTTTCAGACTGAGGAGAAAGGAGACATCTAAAGACCAGGGAAAGACAACTAACATTAAATAAATGACTATGTCCGCATTGGAAGTGACGTGTCTAGGACTTGCTTGGGGGTGGGGTGGGTCAGATAACAGGTTCATGAACATTGAATGTGTGTAATAAGGGTTTTTATGAAACTTTTTCCTCAATCTTTATGTATATTTTCCTTATAAAAAGAAAAAAGCATTAAACTCAAGATATTTGGAACTTATGTAACAAAAAACAATACATTTAGAAACCCTGTGAATCACTAAGTAAAATACTAACGATCTAGAAGAAAAGTACAAAAGATATTGGAATCATGGAAAAAGAAATCATAAGCAGTAAGCCATCTATGATAGCAAGCATGTACAAACACAGGACTCAAAAACTGAGCAGGAGGATCAGAGATTCAAAGGCAGTCTGGGCTACATAGTGACCCCATGTTGTAAGAAAAAAAGGAGAAAAAAAAAAAAAGAAAGAACAAATATGAATGTCAAACAGCATATTCCCACCTCTCCTAGTTAACTTTAACTGTCAATCTGGCACAGCCAGTACTAACCTGAGGGAGTTTCAATTGGGGCCTGCCTTGATTGAACTGGCTTATAAGCATGTCTGTGGAGCACTCTTGATTCTGAATTGATGTAGGTGTGCAAAGCCTGCTGTAGATAGTGCTAGCCCTGGGCAAGTGATCCTGGGCTAAGAAAGCAGGCTGCACATGAACCAAGGAAAGCTGGCCAGTGAGCTCCTCTATGGTGCTTTAAGTTCTATGCCCAAAATTGGGGAAACAAAAATGCATTCACAATAAAATCCTATTTATGCTAAGTATATATTCAATTTTGAACAATTCAATTTTACTTTTAATTACCTGTGTATTATTAAAATAGCAATTAATATTTACTATGTAGAGCCTGATAAAAATTTTAATAAAATTTAAAATACATGAAATCATATATAATATTATTTATATTTGGACATATTTAGAAGATTAATTTTTAAAATATTTTTAATGATTTATTTATATTCTATTTGAATTGGTGTTTTGCCTGCCTGCATGTATGGATGTGTGAGAATGTCAGATCCCCTGTAACTGGAGATACAGATAATTGTGAATGCCTTGTGGATGCTGAGAATTGAACTTGGATCTTTAGGGAGTGCATCCAGTGTTCTTAATCATTAAGCCATCTCTCCACCCTCTTAAAAGTGTATTTTTAAGAGATTAGTATTTATAATAGACCTGACATTATATCTATTGAAATGCTCAATTATGACAAAACATGAAATGTAAACAGTGTAAGACAATCGAGTTGTGTTGTTTTGACTCACAGCTGGGGACTGAATGCAGGGCATTAGCAGGGTAAGGAAGTGTTATATCACTCACTTACAAGCCCAGTCCAAAAGGGCAGCATTCAAAATTACTTGTATTTGAAAAAGTGTGAAGACCACTGCCAGAGAAGACATGTAAATCCAAAGCCACCTCTCCAAATGTTCCCACAGTATGGTTTATAGTGCAAAACCAACCAGCAACCAAGGGACATTCATTCAGTGAACATATCACTATGAAACCAGTCAAGCTACTACTTAAAGATAATAGGGACATAGCATTGAAAACCAAAGCCTCCTGTCTGACATCTGTGCTGGGACGTGCCCATGAGCAAAAAACTGTAAACTTTAGGAAAACTATGCTTACCACAGGAGCACAGGAAACACACCAAAGGAATATTATCAAACCACAAATGGTCAATTTCTTAGCAGTTAATGGCAAATGAAAATTTATTTCTGGAGGAGTCCGTACTTTTTCCTATACATATAAAAAAATTCCGTTTTGCAATACAAGTAATTTTAAAACTTGTCCTATCCTGAAATCCTTTAGAGATGATAGCCATCAGTATATTAGAGTTCGTGAACAACTGATCACCAGTAAAAAAATGTGAAATGTGTCTAATTTTCTTACCATGGAATATCATGCATTTTTTAAAAATGAACATGAAGGGCTGAAGATACTGCTCAACTGTTAGAAGCATTTGTGCTCTTGTAGAGGACCAACGCTCAGTTCCCAGCACCCACATTAGGTGGCTCACAATTGTCTGTTAGTGTAATTCTAAGAGATTCTGAGATCCCCTCTCTCAGCTGAAGGCATTGCATGTGGTACACATACACAAAGCACATATACACATAAGAAAAAGTATGCAAAAAAGCTTTAAGCAAACTTCAAAGTAGTGAGACAAATAAGATGCTGATGAGGTCTATAACATAATGTCAGCTCTGTAAAACAATGAGCACAAAATCCCTATCTATACATTTGTGTATTAAATCACGTATACACTGTACAAATGAATCAAGGAAGTACCTGGTAGGGTACGTAGGATGCGAGGGATAAAGAAGGACTCACACACAAAAGTGAGAGTGAGTGAATGCGGGCATGGTTGCAAGTGTGTGTGTGTGTGTGTGTGTGTGTGTGTGTGTGTGTGTTAGAGTTGTCACAGTCTTAGTGCTAGTTATTGCAGAGAATACATTTTCAGGCACTTTTCACTTTTATGTGTTACTTCAAGACTTAACAATACCATTACCATTTTATAGTTAGGGAACACCAAGAAAAACAAAGTCAAAGTACTATAGGCTCTAAAATAAATAGTACATATTCTAGTTGAACATCAAAGACAATGGAAACCAGCCAGTTTATAAAATGGATCAAGTAACTCACATACTATATTAACCATGAGTTGCTTTTTCCCAACATGTAAGTTACACTGGTGCTCTTCACAAGGCAAAGTGCACACAAATCTATTGAACGTTCTCAAAATTCGGACTTATAGCAGTCAGTGTGAGGCGTAGCCCGAGATTCCATATTTCTAGTAAGTTTCCAACTAAAAGAATGAAATCTAGCCCCTTGATTTACCATCTGATTAGTAAGCTGTAACTAGAAGGTGAGGTGCCCTATACTGTGCTAATACATCATGTAATCCTTAACTAGAACCTTTCCCAAATAGGCTTCATCACTTTTTTTGTTTGTTTTTTTGTTTTTTTCGAGACAGGGTTTCTCTGTGTAGTCCTGGCTGTCTTGGAACTCACTCTGTAGACCAGGCTGGCCTCGAACTCAGAAATTCGCCTGCCTCTGCCAAGTGCTGGGATTACAGGAGTGCGCCACCACGCCTGGCTAGGCTTCATCACTTTTAAGCAGAGAACTGAACTGAAGGTTACAAGGCTAGCAAAGACAAAAGGGGAATAATGCTATCAAGGGTATTGGTGTTAATTCAGACCACTTGCCCTAGGCCTTCTACATTAAAAAAGGAAAAATGTTAATTTCCTAATTTTGTTTATGAGGCATAGCTTGGAATGCCTTGGAATGTGGTCACACCTAGTGTGCCAAATGTCAAGGTACTGTCTCACTTTTTTATTGCCATGATAAAAGAGAAAAAAGGCAGAAGGTAATACCCATTTATTAGATTGCCTTTACCGAGGCAAGTCTAAAAGAAAGCAGTCAAGTTGGTGGCTCACAGTTCCAGAGGGTTGGACTCTATGACCATCATGATGGGGCACATGGCAGCAGGCAGGCATGGTATGGGACAGCAGCTGACAGCAACCAGGAATCAAGGAGAACGCCCTGGGAATGGCAAGAGTCTTTGAAATCCTAAAAACCCAACCCCCAGAGACACCTCTTTGAACAAAACCACATCTCCTAATTCTTCCTAGGCAGTTCTACCTATTGGGACCATGTCTCCATGTGAGCCCATGGAGACCATGCTGATCCACACCTTCCAACAGTCACTGTTCCAGGAGCTTACACCTCAAGGAAGCACGATGCAACAGCAAACCTGTCTGAAATGCTAAGTCCCAGTCCACCCCAAATCTACTCAAACAGAAACAGAAGCAGAATAGGGTCCAGGCCACAGGATTCACTTCTCCAGAGAATTTTAGGAAGCCAGTCTTCTACAAACGTTTCAATGATGCCATCCCAATTCCATCTTGTTCAGCACTCAGATGGGATCAAATCCAGACAAACCAGACAATAAACTAGGTTCTAGAAGTATTAGTAATAAATGGGTATTACCTTCTGCCTTTTTTCTCTTCATGTGCACACACATTAATAAAGTTGTTGAAATAAAATACATAGCACTTTTTTATAATAATTTCTTTCCAAGGCTATTTATTTAGTAAGCATATTTTTCCTATGGACAACAATCTTTCTTCATCTTTATATTCAGATGCCTAAAGTCTACCTAACTACTGCAGTAGTCACAGTTTTTTTTTTTTTATTGCTTACAGCAATAAAAATATGATACATCTCAGAGATTAAGCATGGTAATTAGAATACTTAATGTTTCCTCTATGCTCAATTTTAAGTGAGCTACAGTACAAAGATTAGCTAAGTCCTGGGCTGCTCTGACTGTAAAAGGCACTGCCTCACACTGTCTCTCCTCGCTATACAGCCTTTAAAAGTGACCTAAGACACTGGGTGTGCAGACAAATAGCTGCCGCGAGAGGGGCGCACAAGAGGACGGCCTGCTCTACCGATCACAAGCGTCTGCAGGACACCAGTCCGTCTTCTCAGTTCCTCTAGGGCAGTGGCTCTCAACCTTCCTAATGTTGTGACCCGCTAACACAGTTCGCCATGTGGTGGTGACTCCCAGCCATAAAATTACTTCACTGCCACTTTGTAACTGTAACTTTGCTACTGTTATGAATCATACTGTAAACTTCTGATATGCATCCCCTGTGAAAGGGTCATTTGACTTCAAAGTGGTCATGACCCACAGGTTGAGAACCACTGCTCTAGAACTCTCAACAGGAAAAACTGTTGTCTTCACACAGAGGAACTAGTGACAGAAGTAGCTTTGTTCTCACGGGAAAGCAAGTGAAACTCCCTCCCGCTCCTGACAGTTGTCAGGAGCCCCCTTGTTCTGGTACACTACCTGCAGAAGCGCTTTTCCAGCAGACATACAATGTGCAGCTCAGCGCCTTTGTGGAATGGCTCCAGTGGAATTTTCCCTGTACTGGGTCATTAAAACACTGAAAATATGAACATGGATTCTTAAAAATAAGCCACAAAGGATATGGAAACCTCCAAAAATGATAAATGAAGTTCTGACGTCAAAGCAAAATGGTCCCTCTTTCTATTTAGAGGGTAATATGCCAAAAGCAAGGCCCAGGAGCACGTTAGCACCGTCAGGAAACAAACAGGGCTGCTCTGGTCTGCGGCTGGCGGCCCTCGCGGGGAGCTCCAGGCCAGGCAGATCTACAGGGCAGGACCATCTCAAAACAAAGCAAACAAAGTGCAAGCAAATGACCACAACCTGGATTCCCTTTACCCAAGACCCTTTTCACTGTTTAGCCTCTCCAGAGCATCTTGTCCAGCCTCCAACCCCCGCTCTGGCCCACTCACCAGCTCCCACCTTCACAGGCTCTAAGAACTGCCTTTTCTGGTTCTTCTAGTATAAAGCTGAAATCTCCTTTAGTTCCAGTTTTTGTTTCAAATCAGATAACTTGAACATAAAACACAATATTTGACTCATTTATTTTTTTCTCTGCTTCTACACACACACACACACACACACACACACACACACACACACACGACTACAAACCAACAGCCCAACTGCCACTGCCTACCTGACTTTTAAAAAATATTCATATCAAACTACAACTATAAATGCCTAACATGCGAATATTTGTTCTCATGTTGCTTCTATATTCCTTGAACAAGTAGACTTTCTCCTATACTTTGAAACATGGTCTTAAAAATAAAATCCCCTGCCAGGCGGTGGTGGCACATGCCTTTAATCCCAGCACTTGGGAGGCAGAGGCAGGCAGATTTCTGAGTTCGAGGCCAGCCTGGTCTACAGAGTGAGTTCCAGGACAGCCAGGGCTATACAGAGAAACCCTGTCTCGAAAAAACAAACAAACAAACAAACAAACAACAACAACAAAATAATAATAATAAAAATAAAATAAAATAAAATAAAACAAAACAAGATAAAATAAAATTCCCTGAATGAAATTTCCACTTGTGATGATTTGCAACCTAACCTGAAAGTGAACCAACCACTATACCCCACTGTTACAGTGAATTATCTAAAAGTTTAATGAGATCCTAAAATTTAACCAATAACTGAAAACTAAAGAATGGATTAAGTGAGGGGGCTGGAGATATGGCCCAGCGGGTTAAGAGCACCAACTGCTCTTCCGAAGGTCCTGAGTTCAAATCCCAGCAACCACATGGTGGCTCACAACCATCCATAACAAGATCTGACACCCTCTTCTGGAGTGTCTGAAGACAGCTACAGTGTACTTACATATAATAAATAAATAAATCTTAAAAAAGAAAAAGAATGGATTAAGTGGAAACAAGTTAAATGAGTTTTGACTACTCTTACTAGAGATATCCACACATTTAAGTCTAAGAGTCTGCCATCAGTAAAGCACACTGGGTATTTTCACTCACAGGACAATGTTTCGGTGCAAGGGGAGAGGATTTCATGGTCCTTTCCAATGACTCTCCATCCTACCTGCTCCTTCTTCACATTTATCCAAATTCAGGGAGTCCATGTATAAAATTTACTCAAATTACATTTTAAGATAGCAAACTTTACTCTTCCATCATTTTTTCTTTCTCTATATCAAAACCATACTTATATAGTAAGGACAGTTGAGTGATTTATCACACTAAGGTGGGCAGGATGGATCCCTGACAATGTCTATATACTCCAAATCCTAGAACTATCTCAGATTACATGGCAGTGAAAAATTAAGGCTACATGTGGAGTTAGCTCACTTAATTAACTGATCTAGATTACCGTCGATTACCTGGGCATATCCAAGGTAATTTCAATGGTTCTTAAAATGTACAAGTCTAAAATAGAGACGTGACAGTGTGAAAAGCAATTGGCCTGATGTGGGTAGCTGTGAAGAGTGGGAACAAGACCATAAGGAAAGGAATCCGAGCAGCCTCTAGAAGCTGGAGAAAGCAAGAAAACAGAGGTCTCCAGAAGCACTCTGCCAACACCTTGATTTGAGCCCCTCAGAGGCTTACTGAAGACTTCTGCCCACAAGCATTGTTAGATCACAAATGTGTGTAGTTTAAAGCTACATTTGAGGAGATTTGTTACAGCATCAATAGGAAACTAACGCTCAGTGAAACGGAAAATCAAAAAAACAAAAAACAAACAAAAAAAACAAAACAAAAACCAAAAGCCCACTGGATTTATCCAGTCATTCAAAATCTGAATATTGCAGAGTCTTAGTTTCTGATTACCTTCCTTGTGCAAAGTGTTACTTGGAGACATAACTGTGAGTATATCTGTGTGCTTTGGTAACTGAAGTATCTACAGACTGAAAATAATACCCATATGCTGCTAGCGTTACTGAAACTCTAATACATATTTCTCAGTTTTAAGCCAAAAATACTTCAGTCCTTTAATTTGTAGGAAATATCCATTAAAAATTGACAGACTTTATAGTTTTAACATTTTTACTATGTGGGTATGTGCAAGTGAGCACAGGAGCCTGTGGAGGCACCTGTGGAGGCAGAGGTGTCAGTGCTGGAGTTACAGGGAGTTTGGGATCTGTATGCAAGTCCTCTGCAAAAAAAGTGCACACTCTTAACCTCTGACCCATCTCTCCAGCCTCCGAATATTAATTTTGTTGGTAAGAATTAACTCTTCCACTATATACTTCTATACAAGGACACAATACTACACAGCTATTTATAGAAATACTATTCACAAACTATGGTAATAGCCTCTCATATAGTCTCTTCTTCATCTTCAACTTGTCCTTACTCTTAAACAAAAAATGTCCAAAAGAATGAGACATACATAGCTCCATATATTAAGAAAAATTTAATTTATGAAATTCAACATTATATGATTTATGTAGTAAAAAACCTAAAAACCCAAACCAAAAGCAGCCATACAGACATATAGACTAACCTCTGACTTCCAGGCCAGCCTGGTCTACATATTGAGTTCCATGCTAGCCAAGGACACTTGCTACTTAGTGAGACCCTGGTCTAAGAAAAAATGAAAAGAAGGGTAAAAAGTAGAGATCTTTTCTTCTTCAATTATAGGAACAAATTTATAAATACCATTTTAATTTAAATTCAGAACCCTGTGTCTATTAAAGATCAGTAAGTGAGCCTCACTCCTAAAACTTTATTTTATAAACCAATGGTATGAGAAGACGATTTGAAATATGTACACATACAAAAAGCACTATGTATTTGCATTAGACAGGGAACCACAATGCAATATAAAATAAATGTGTCAGCTAAAAATGATTAAAGCTGATAAACAGGCAACTCAAACCAGACAAACACGGCTAACAATGAGCACATGGAAACCATTATTTTCACTAGTATTCAAGAAATACAATTGAAAAAGTTTTATCAGCAAAACAGGAAAATAGAAGCTTTCTAAAAAGAAGAAAAATATCTAACAGTAAAGTTAGCAGAAATCATACTAGTGGCACAGAATAAATTAGAATGCCTTTAGGGAGGGTTGATGTCTAATGAATATTAAATCGTGCATTCTGTTTAACTAGAAAATTGTATTTCTTGGTAACCGGTGTATAAAAAAGAACTTTTCAGGTTTTTTTTTGTTTTTGTTTTGTTTTGTTTTTAAATCCCAAGATTCTGGCAGTGCTTCTACTTTTTTTTCTTTCCAAAAGTTTCCAAAGTGATGGGCCCACACCTGACTTTAGGCTTCCGACATTCATATGGAAGCTAGAAAGGACGCCTTGTGATTGAAGAAGGGGGCTCTACGTCAGCCCCACACTCCAGGGAGGTTAGTCAGTAAACGGACGGGCAAATTTCCACTTAATCATGTCAACATAATGAAATCCAAATATGATGTGGCTATCGAGACTTAGAGGAACTGTCCGGTGCAGGCACACAGCACATGGATTCTGTGGGAGCTACAGTTGGGGGTGGGGGACGTGGGGGGTGGGGGACCTCTCCTTTCTAGCTCCTAAGGATCTTGATCCTAAGGGAAGGATGGCTCCATTTTGCTGGCCCTGCCTTAATTTTCATAATAAAGCTGCAATAATAATGGCAGAGTTCTCCTGAGCTGTGTATGTCAGTGCTGAATTACCACACTGGAGAAATTTGCTGTGGTGCACGGGCCTGTTATCCCAGCTGCTCTGGAAGCTAGAACTGGATCGTCACAAGTTTGAGGCTTGCCTAGGCCACTTAATGAGATCTTATCTCAAACAGTAAAGAGAGCTGTGTTACAGTCCAGTGTTAGAGTACTTGCTTGGCAGACAGGAAGCCTTGGACTCAATGCCAGTACTTGGAAATAACCAAAACCCTGAGAAGCCTGGGAAGCCCTGAAGCATGGCTTGCATATGCATGCAGCATTCTTGAATCTAATACTAATCTTAGGTGATTAATACCTACTGCTGTCAAAATAGCATCCAGACTAGAAGAGTCGGTGCATGTACAAAGACATACTCAGTGATACTTATTACAACACTGGAAAGAGCTGGGAGCTCAGCAGGGGAGCGCTTGACTAGCATATATATGCAAGGTCCTACTTAATCTCTAACAGCCACAAAAATTAGAAGCTTCCTAAATGCCCAATAATAGGAAAGATTTCAGGAGCTACAGTGCATATGTATCATAGAATATAAACACACAATGGCTAAAAACAAGAGCTGGGTTTATGTTTTCTCACAGAAAAATCCCCTAAACACATTAAACAGGAAAGTGGGTTTCAAAATTGTATGAGGACAGTCTTGTCAATTAAACACTGTACTGCTGAGTGGGGCGCGGTGATTCACGCCTTTAATCCCAGCACTTGGGAGGCAGAGGGAGGCGGATTTCTGAGTTCGAGGCCAGCCTGGTCTACAGAGTGAGTTCCAGGACAGCCAGGGCTACACGGTGAAACCCTGTCTCGGGGGTGTGGGGGGGGGACTGTACTGCTGTGAAGAGGCACCATGAGCATGAGCATGGCAACTCTTATAAGGGCAGGCAGTTCCTGGGGCTGGCTTACAGTTGCGGGGCAGAGATCTCTTTCCACTGTGTGTTCTGGGACCAAACTTAGGTTGTCAGGTTTGGCAAGTACTCTTTCTTATCAATTGATCCATCTCACCAGCTCCCCAAATAAAATATATGAAATTAATATACAAAATTAATCTAATGGCACAATGAGAAAATAGTATTCAGTCTTTCGAAAGCATGTAAATGAGCGATAATTTTCACATAAAATCAGAAAAGCAGAGGCAGACTCAGCCTTTTTGGACTGAAGGTCTGTCCAAAGGGCAACACTGCCCAGGTGAGGCCAGAAGCCGTAAGCTGCCCGCTGTGCTCCCTGACCTCGAAGGGCTAGGAAATCCTGGTTCTGGCAGTTTGTGTGTGGAGGCACCTTTCTGGACTATGAGGCAACAGAGTGGTCAAAGGCACAGATACACTGTTTCATACTGAATCTCAGCAAAATACCACTTTTTAAAAAAATCTTTCTTGCTATGCTCCTGCAACATGGGAATAAAAAGTTATGTCTTAGGGCTGGAGAGACAGCTTAGCAGTCAAGAGCACTTATTAATCTTGTAGAGAATCTGGGGTTAGTTACCCAAAAGGCAAGCCACAGCCTCCTACAACTCCAGTTCCAAGGGGTATGACACCCTCTTCCTGCCTCAGCGGGTACCAGGCATTCATGCAGTGTACTTTCTTTCACATATGCAAGCTAGCCATTTCATACACATAAAATTAAAAATAAGTCTTAAAAAAACAAAGTATGTCTTCCAGAGCTGGAGAGATCACTCTGAGGTCAAGAACACCTACTCAAATCATGAGGTACCAGTTTGGATCCCAAGATCCATGTACAAAGCAGGCTCACAAGTCCAGGAATCCAACACCCTCCTGTACACACCTACACACCCACCACCCATTACATAGATCATCACCCAGACACAGATATAAACATATATAAACTATCTTTCAATTGTAATTCCAGCACTCAAGAGGCTCAAGATAGAGTATTAATTACAAGTATGAGGCTGGCTTACATGCAGTCTTTGCAGAGGGGTACATGTTGATGATAACGTCTTACATAGAAGAAAAGCCATTTCTGGAAAATATGACCAAGTCCAAGAGAACACAATTTGACATTCCTCAGATGATTATTTGTGCAGAAGGCTTCCAACTAGCTTACAAGTGCTTCAATGTAGTATTTACATGACCAATCAAAACCACCAAATATTTTAGGAAAATGCCCCCCAAAAAAGATCCAAAAAGCTAAACAGAGAGCAAGAGCAACTAGTAATTGAATAATCAGGAGGAGAGAAGGCATACACACTAGTATCATATATGTATGCATATACAAAACACAATATTAAGTACATTATCAGGAGTCTCAAAAAAGGATGCTGTATCACAATAATTTTTTTTTGTTTGTTTGTTTTGTTTTGTTTTTCGAGACAGGGTTTCTCTGTGTAGTCCTGGCTGTCCTGGAACTCACTCTGTAGACCAGGCTGACCTCAAACTCAGAAATCCGCCTGCCTCTGCCTCCCAAGTGCTGGGATTACAGGAGTGCGCCACCACACCCGGCTAAAAATATTTTTTTTAAAAACAAAACAAAAAACAAACTCTAAACACACTCTATTTTACTTTCCTTCTAAGGCAACTCTATACCATCTCATTTATAGAGCTCAAATAATATCACCTTTCCTTGTTCAGTAAGTCAAGGTAACATACATTTTACACCAACAGCATACTACTTTTTTCTAGAATACATTTTTATGTGATTTAAATATGACAATACTTTTAGTGACCAGTAATCCTGTTTTAATATATCATAATGTAGCCTTCAAGTACATCTTAGGAAGCAATCAATATTTGCAAAGTTTTCGCTACAACCGTGGCTCAGCCAATGTGCTATGACGCGTAAGTCAACAGTCTGAAGAGAATTATGAAGAAATGTAAAAACATAAAGAGTGGTGACTAGAGGGATGGGGACAGTCGGCTCAGCGCTGTGGCACAAGCACGAGAACCTGGGTGCCCAATACCCTTGGAGCTTGCTGGCAGCCAGTCTAGTCCAGCTCCAGGCGAGCGCCAGGTCCAGCAAGAAACTGCTTCAAAAGTAAGGTGGAGCTGAGAAGATGGCTCAGTGGGGAGAGCTGGCTCAGTCTCAGCTAGCTGCTGAGGGCGGATCTCTAGCACACAGAAGAGCGAGTTGTACTTGTTACCCCACTGCTGACAGAAAGGAGATAGGCAGATTCTGCAGTGCTGGCCAGTTTATCAGAAAGCTAGCTCTATGTTCAACTAAAGGTAGACAGTGACAGAGAAAGACATCCAGTGTCAACCTCTGGCTTCCACATGTATGCACGCTCACATACATGCACATTACCACACCCACCCTGTTGTAACTTTAATTTTTTCAAAATCTATTTTTAATGATGGTTCTTGAATGTGTTAACCTTCCCTTTAGCCCACCGCCCACCAGAGGTAGCAGGAAAGAACACAGGGGAAGCGGGCCTGATTGGAAAGATTCTTTGGAGCACTTCCTGTCTGTGTTGCCTGGAAATCAGCAGTTCAGTTCACAGGTTAGCAGCGGCAGCTCCATCACTCGCAAACACTTCATGGCTACACCAGCAGTCCAGTACGGGAGAGCTGGGATAGCAAATAGGACTCAGCAGTGGTGGCACTATCCAGCAGACAGCCAGGCCTCGGCCTTGGCAGGAGTCAGCAGGAGGGACCAGATGGAACACTGCACAGCTCGCTCGATAAGCAAGTCTAGCTCAGCGTCCATCACGGTCCTTGAGTCCTTCTTATATGCCCTCCAAACATCACATGTCTCCACGAGTCTTGCTCAGCACGTCTTTCATGTGAGGCTGCACAGCTGACATCACTCTGCCAAGTCCACAGAAGCAACAAAAGCCCAAGGCCAGAAGGCTTTTGGTGTGTTTCTTTCTAAGGAGTCCCGACAAACAGAGCTCAACTACACCATGTAAGGCAGACCAATACATTAGTATTGACAGCAAAGAACCTCATCGCATGTCCTCTCACGTGCTTGTTTTAGCAGAACACACCCTCTCTCCTGGGTCTGCTTCAGGGAAACACTCCTTCACGTGTTTGTCCCACCAAAACACCATCCAACACAACTGACTTTCCTAAGAACTCTGAAGTTTCCCCTTCACCCTGTCATGCAGGAATAACCCCACATACACAACATGGTTGAAAAGCCATCCAGCACTGAACTCTGACCTCCACATGCACATGCCCCCCCCATACACACATACACACAAACACACACACACACTGAAAAAAATTGAAGCACAAGCAGTTAGATAAGACGGTAAACTAGTATCCACCACAAACATTTATCTTTTTCTAGTTAGTGCTATTTTGAGCTAGGTTTCTTCCTTTATTTTTTTAGACAGGGTTCTTTGTGTAACAGTTCTGACCTCTAACTCACAGAGACCCACCTGCCTCTATCTCCTGAATATTAGGATTAAAGGTGTATACCATTACTGCCCAACAAGATTTTTTTTTAAATTTATATATTCATCTTATATTGGAGTTATAGGCAGTTTTGAGCTGCCATGTGGGTACAGGGATCCAAACCCAGATCCATGCAAGAATAGCAAGTGCTCTCTCTCGCTCTTGCTCTCTCGCTCTAACTCTCTCTCCCCCCTTCCCCCTCTCCCTCTCTCCAGCCCCCATTTACAGATTCTTAACATTTTCTGACCATGATGCAATCTACTTCTAGTCTATAGTGTTGCTTCTATTAACAAAAAGTGGGAAGACAACCACAAACGGCCACCTACAAATTCTAAGTAAAGCCACACTTGAAAACAGTTCGCAGGCACCAAGCGCCCGCTACAGAGCTGCCAACTGACTTCTCTTAAGATGACGAGTGTGTGAGCATGAAACCATAAAGCATCCAGATGCTATGGAAGAGGATCGGAGGTACTGAAAGGTAATTAAAGCCCGACTGGGTTTGTAACATTAGAGAACACATGAAAATAAGGCAGCTACGAAACAAATATAACTCTAAAATGAAAATGAAAGCAATAAAGATAATAAAGCTAGTGAAACAAAAATCAATAAAAATGTAATGCATTGTTCAACCCAAAAATAGACATTTAGGAATAAATCACATGCAATAACCCAATTCTCTCTCTCTCTCTCTCTCTCTCTCTCACACACACACACACACACACACAGTATTTATGCCCCACCTTGTTTTCATATATGCAAATAAGATAAATTAATGAACTGTTCAGGTTAGTTATTCAAGTTACAATTATTGATTGAATATATTTGAAACTTGAATTATTTTACTTAGCTTCAGATATAATTCATAATCTTGTTTTTGAAAAGCATACTCAAGGTGTGTTTACTATTCTACACTTATATAAAAAAATTCTCATTCTAGGGAGATTTCATGAAGGGAAAATAAACAATCACATCTCCCCTCCCCCCCCCCCAAAATACCATGTTTTAGGTTGCACCCCTGGAACAAAAGTCATATACCTTGATCAAATGTAGATCTGGGGTACTAATAATTTCATCTCTCTAGTAAATTTCCAAGAACAGAAGAAATGTAAAATTTGGTTTAGTAGGATGCTAATAAAACAACCAAAGCTAAAACCTTCATTCTTTCTTGGCTCTACCCTTAAAAACACACACGACGACTCTTGCCACCTCTCACTACTATCTGATGCTATGCCTCGTCTACAGCCACCACTGACTTGGGTTTTTGTCTACTCCCACACAGGGACCATAATCATCTCTTAAAACCCATCAAGGTCCCATCAATTCTCCTCTGGAATCCGGTCTAGGTCACTGTGTCACTCTTTAGAGCAAAGCCATGAATCCCTGACGGTGTCACATGGTGTTCCACTCATGCTCACCTACCCCACAACTCTGTTCTAGACCAGGATACCTAGAAGAGCCACACTGCAGGGCCTTTCTCAGTCTGTTCGTGGACTTAGGGGCATTCTGTCCCAGCCCCGGGCTTGCTCCTTTCAATCTGCTGGAACGTCATCAGGTCAACTCTAATGAAAGAAAAAGCACAGACAAGCCTCCATTCCACAATCGCTCCCTCCCATACTCCAACCACCAGTCCAGTTTCCACTCTTTCAGCTTGCTATGTTCACCGTTCCTTCCCCAACTGGATAACCCAGATGGAATGCACAGAATTTCAAGCTTCTCTAGACTTTTACAAAGTCTATAGTGTGATTCCTACCAAAAATTCTAAATCCTTTCAAAAACACTTAAAACATGACTTCCTTTGTGAAGTCCCACTCCCACAATATATATGTAACTAAGCATCCTGCAAGTTGTTACATTACTGGTGCTGCAGTAATCACCAGTCAGTCTTCTCAGCTTCTGAAGGGAACTAAGCAAGGGCAGCCTCAGGTTTATATTCTGGACACTACAAGACTCTTAAAGGACTAAAGTCAAGGTTAGTTATTACACTTGCCACATAAATGACCACACTTAGGGTTAACTCTCACTTTAGGAAGTAAATTAAAAAGTGAGGTTTATTTAAATTAAGTTATATGTTAAGCTTAGGTCTACTCAATGTGATAAACAGATTTTAGAATGACCATTTTTAATTCCCACGTTCTAGTGTTTAACCCTTTCCCTCCCCCTTGAGTGTAGCCCAGGCCTAAATGCACTAAGCAATGAAAAGTGGTAAAGGTGTTGGACGCCTGAGCCTGAGATGGAATACATAGGGTCTCCTCTGCTAAGACTGCCGCTAACAAGGGGCTGGACAGCTGAGCCTGAGATAGAATACATAGGGTCTCCTCTGCTAAGTCTGCCACTAACTAGCCACTGTGGCAATCAGTAGGAAAGCTCATCAGAAAACTCAAACTACAACTACCCCTATGAACCAGAACACTGCTCTTGGGAACATACCCACACAAATCCAAGTCAGTGGATCACAGGGATATTTGCACATCCACAGTCACAGTAGCATTGTTCGAGATTGCTAAATTACAGAACTAGTCTAGGTCTCCTTCAATGAGTGAGTAAAATATGGCACGTGCACAGACAGTGGGGGGGGTGTCTCTCAGCCATAAAGAATGTAATTAGGGAGGGGCTGGAGATGGGATCCAGTGGTTAAGAGCACTTGTTCTTGCAGAGGGGTTCAGTTCCTAACATCCACGCCACAGCTCCAAACTTCTGGGTCACAATTTTGAGTTTTAGGAGATCTGACATCCTTTTACGAATTCCTTGTGCAGCAGGCACAAACATGTGCAAGACATATAAGCAATCAAAATACTCATATACATGAATTAAAAATCTCATGACATGTCATTTTCAGAAAATGGACAGAAATGGAAAGCTATGGTTAAATGAAATAAGCCAGACTCAACATGAATACCTCATGTATTTGAAATCCAGATTTTAAAAGAGGATGAAACTAAAAGCAGAACTATCTGGGAGGATGAAGGGGACAGGATAGAGAGGTTGATGGTAGAGTGACTAGGACCAAAGCAAACAATATAAATGTATGACAATGTCACAAGCCAGGAAGTGGTGGTGCACGCCTTTCTATTACCAGCACTAGGGAGCAGAAAGGCAGATCTCTTGTGAGTTCGAGGCCAGCCTGGTCTACAAAGTGAGTTCCAGGACAGCTGGGAAAACACAGAGAAATCCTGACCAAAATACCAAAACAAACAAAAGCAAAAAAAAGAGGAGGAGGAAGAGGGAAGGAGGGAGAGAAGGAGAGAAGGAGAGAAGGAGAAAGGAGAGGAGAGAAGGGAAGGAGGAAAGGAAATGTCACAACAAAACCCATCATTCTACCATGACTGCACTAAGAATTAGGAGTGGGGAGAAGAGTAAGGAACGGTGAACCTAACCACCACAGGGAAACAAATTTGCTAATCCAGCTGAGCGAATCTGCAGGCAGATCCGTGGCGGGCGGGCAGGCAGGCAGTCCCAGTGCCCACACCAACACCCTGGCCCTCTAAGCTGTGCCCAGACTCCTGACCTACAGATATTAATGAATGTGTACTGCATCAAAGAGCGGTATTTCTAATACTCTACTAACAAGCAACATAGTACTCTTACAACATAGAAGTTTTTTCCTGAACCTTTTGTTCACACAAAGTACCATGGTTTCTCCAATTTCTAAGCATGTTAATATTTAGAACCTACATTTAGAAATTTGAACAAACTTGCATTTAAAAATGCTTAGGAATACTTAGCATAAGAGAGTAAATCCAAAAACAATTCTTTGCTACATAAAGCACTTCAAGAACTTTTCTCTCAGCCCATCTGCCCACATCCCAGATTATATGAATAGCCAGTGTAACTGGTAAGTAGAACATTAGGACAATTCTCCACAAAAAGAGGTAAGTGGACAGCCAGCAATAAGATCCTCCTTACTGGTCACCAGGCAAAGCACCAAGCAGAAGGGAGTCCGGCAGGCTTTCCTCGCGAGCATACAGCAGAAAGCTTCCCACCAGCCAAGTCTTGCAGCTCTCAAAGGGCCGCCCTGGGCACGCACTCCACTCCTCCCACCTCAAGGTTACTTCCAAACAATTCCCAAAGCAGGACCATCCAGGCCGGAAGCCCCACTTCAGCAAGCAGCAGAAGTATCACCTGTGGACTTCAAAGATAGACTACTGAGTTTCCAAGTGAGAAATAGTAACCATCCAAGTCCTTTGGCAAGGACGGCAGAAGAGGTTGTTACCAGCATGGCTTCCCCTTTGCACCAGCATGCAACTTCTGCCCCTCCCCAAGAAAATCAACTGCATAAAGGAAAATCCAAGAACGGGAAGCAGGTTAACTACCACCTCCCAAATTCAAATATTTTGGTACTTTCTGTAAGTAATGCCTGAGAACAGCTCCATAAAACTTCACATCTGTCCTGAAAAGTAATTTAAAGAAATCTTCCTAGGAACACAAATCTTACTTAACACACTCAATTTTAAATGATGGCTCAGTTTTTTTCAATATAAGTAACAGGAGACACCTGAATTACAGGCTGTGTAACTGCTCACAGGCACGCCACACCCAAATAAGCTCAAGACAATTGAGCAGCCAAAGCAAGCAAGGAGCTGCTGGTTCAATGTCTTAAAGTAATTAACTCACTTTACAATCTTTTTTTTTTTTTTTCCCCGAGACAGAGTTTCTCTGTGTAGCCCTGGCTGTCCTTGAACTCACTCTGTAGACCAGGCTGGCCTCAAACTCAGAAATCCACCTGCCTCTGCCTCCCAAGTGCTGGGATTAAAGGCGTGCGCCACCATCGCCGCCCGGCTTCACTTTACAATCTTACTACCAGACCCGAATACAGTACTCCAGTCCATAGGATTTCTCTAGAACCAACCTTCACTCACTGGGGCATTTAACAGTCTAATCCACCTCCTTTGACAGCTGAATCAGAAATGACTTACCAGGCCTATTAACAGCTTTTATGAACATCAGCAATGTAGTGGGAAAATATAGGCATAAAATAAAGTCAAACAAATCCTCTTTAAGATATCAAAGCTTTCAAATATCAACGATGCTCTTAAGAGACCAGTTTTTAAAACAAATCTGGGACCAGAATATTATCATTATCGAAAGAGAAGACTTGTGTTCACGGTATATGCAGTATTCACCTCACCAGTCTAGGAGTAAATGAAAACACGCCAGCCCTGCTTCTTCTAAAAACTCCACACAGCTTCTAACTATCTCCTAATCTCCATGAGAACTCAATGCCTACAAGCTGAAATGTCTGATCACTCACCTCCCTTCCAGTCACTTAATTCTCTAGAGAGAAAAGAATGCTGCAGTCAAAACATACACCCCAAAGAGAGAAAACAGCAACAATCCTCACAGAAAACCTTACTCCATTCGGCAACTCACTGTGATGGAGCAGCTTACAAATCTACTGGCTATACTGCTCAACCGAAAACAATTTAAAGAGTGACAGTTTAGGTTTTCTCTTTCAACATATAGCATTGAGAGTCTGTTTTTTAGTAGCATACTTTCTAGTTAAGAAATAATACAGATATCAGTGCTTTATATAGTTATAATAAGTACTTTCTGGTAATTTAGAAATACTTTTTCTCAATTTTCAGTTGGAGTCCATTATGTATGCCCTAACAATTCATAACTCGACTAGCACTGCATATATGCCCAACCTTTAACTATAACTGAATAAACACACTGGTATAACACTTAGTAAAATGAAGTTAATGTAAAGAATCAAGTCTGATTACTTAAGACAGCACATCTAGCCCCCTCCCCCCCCCATCTCAGAAGCATTAGAAACATGCTCGATTAATTTTTCTCATGACCCACCCACGGGCACACACATCCAAGTCTCACTACGTGAAACCACTAAAGCTGGGCTTCACTGTTTGAAGCAACAAGTACTTTAAGGTCACCACGATTCTGACCCCTTCTCAAGTCATGCCATTCCTGGTCCTCTTTAGGTCTTTGGCAGTTGAAGTCTCTCACAGAAATGATTATGTTTCTCAAATGTCCCAAGAATGACACATGTCTGTCACAGTTCTTAATGAAGTGGAGGAAAAAGTTGAAACCATTCCACACAATTAATGACAATTAATTAATTAATGCAAGCTCACCAGAGATCTAAAACTGTCACTGTCCTGCTTGCAAACCTACCTCCCTAACTCAACAAGACTACTAAAGAACTACACGCTAGGTGCACAAATCTAAGAATTAGCTTAAAACAAACAAACAAACAAAAAGGCTTGCATTCCAACACTTGGCAAATAGGTCTTGCCAGTTTTTTAGGAATAGCAGGAAAGCCAGCTAGCTGCCTTGCTCCAGTTACTTTAACAAAATAAAAACATACATACTGACAACTCTTGTCAAAGAGAATTATCAGCCCGGAGAAAAACTGAATAAAAATAGTATTCAGCACATAAAATATTAACTTCAAAATAGACTTTTCCTAGTCCCTTTTCTTGTTCCTATTTGTGACGACTGCTCAATGAAACGTCATTTTTAAAGGATACGTATTTTTAAGATGTATCATTACTCTCAAATTCTCAGGAAACTACAGTGCCTCAAATCAGTAAGGACATACTCTTTTCCTCAAAAAACAAGATTTTTTTTTTAAAAAAGATGCTTCAACTTTTCAGAAACACTGCTGTAATTATTGACATTGCAGAACTTACCATAAAGCAAGTCATTTAAGAGTTAGGTTAGGTGTTTGGCTCTGTGGTAAAGAGCTTGCCTAACAAGCTCAATAACTTAGGTTACAGTCCCAGAACCTCACAAACAAAACAAATGAAAACACCAATAAATAAATAAATAAATAAATAAAGGTAGCTAAAAGCTAGGTGCTTTCATACCAAGCATACAAAATATCATTAAGATGGCAGAAACTAAACATGACATTCTCATGAACTAACACTAGGTTCTGATTGCTTTAGAACACAAATCAATAAATACTCGGCTTAACCAAATTTCTTACAGTTTCAAACACATGAATAAAAGGGCCTTAAAAATTGAAGTGATACAATTTACACCATTCTGTGCTTTTAAGTGTGAATGTATGATATCAGTCACATAACGAAAGAAGGTGGCAATATGCCGCTGAGTTCATTTTCACGATCAATTGCACCCTTTCTCCTGTTTCAAACAACATAAAAGCACATCACTGACCTCTAAATTGTTCCTTAACTCTAGTCAACACCGCTCTTCGAAAGTCCTTGTCCAGTTACTGCCTCTATAGGTAGAGTTGTGATCACTGCAAAGATTATCTCTTTAAATAACTGTTCTTGAACTTTTCCACAATCCGCTTCAAACTAAGCAGTAGTGACATTTGCCACATAGTAAAAAGTAGCACTTTCCTGGGGGGGGGGAGGGGGGAGGTGTGTGTGAAGCAACACTGCATTAAGACATACACCCAGAAACAAGTACCCGGTAAGTAGCTAGGGCTATTTACAGAGACGCAAGGATCGCAGCTTTGTTAGGAGTCGATCCAAAGGAGAGATAACTTCCTTTTTTACAAACAGTCAAACGTCCACGTGAGTCCCTTCTGGCTTTGGGCCTTTAAAATTGCTCGCCCTTCAGCTCCGGGGCAGAACTACACTCAGCCACTGATCGCCCCTGACTTCCTGGTGCTAAAAGCTACAACCACGAGGCTGTTTCGTCAGTTTGTTTTAAAACAATACTTGTTCCATTCACCGCGTTGCAAGGGTGGGGGATGCGCTTGGGGTACTGCTGCCAAGGCAGGGAGCCGTACCTCCAAACAAGTGCGGGGAGAGGTGGGCCGGGAGCGAGCCGATCACCAGACGCGGCCCGCCAGGGCCCCCGCCCGCCGGCCGGTCCCTAGCGCCGACGCCGTCCTCTGGGCTGCTGTGCACTGAGTCCTGTGAGCCGTACGGGCCACCGCCGCCGCCGCCACCGCTGGGGATGCTGAAGGCCGACTGCGCCGCGCGGCCGCCCGCCGCGCTGCCCACCGCCCCGCCGAGCGAGCGGCTACGGGGCGCTGCCGGGGCCGAGGCCGCCGCCACAGCAGCAGCAGCCGCAGCCGCCGCTCCGGCCGAGGCGCTGGGCTGCTGCGCGCCGGACACCGGGGCCGCGAACCGGGCCGCCCGAGCGCCGTCCGCCCCGCCGCCGCCGCTGGTCCCGGAGGGCAGGTCCGAGCCCGAGTAGGCGCGGGTGCGGCCGTTGGCGGCGGGGCCGCTCTGCTTGGCGCCCATGTCCGCGCCGCCCCGGGCCGCGAGCGAGCGAGCAAGCGAGAGAGGCGGAACGCAGCTCGCGGCTGGTGCTCAGGTAGCCGTGCGGACGCGGTCGCTGCCGGGCCGCCGCGACGGGCCGCTGCCGCTTGCTGCCGCGCTCCGCGGCCTCCGCACCGCCTCCTCCCGGGCGGCCGCTGCCACCGCCGCCATCCTCCGGCTCCCCGGCGGCTCGGAGAGTGGGAGGCGCCCGGCCGGATTGGGGGCCGCCTCCCTGCGCGCCAGCCGCTCGCAACGGGAAAGAGGAACGGGCGGCGCGCGCCCCGGCAACCGTCGCCTCGCGGCCCGCACTGGAGGAGCGGCGGCCGAGTAGTGGTAAAGCGCGGAGATTGGGTCCCGCTGTTCTGGCTCTGCCCTACAACTAGGCCGGCCAGTCCAGGCCCCGCCCAGCATGTGGTGATGGACAGACAGGTAGCTCCGCCCTCCAGGCGAGACTCCGGGCACCAATCAGGAGGCGGCCCCTCCTCCCGCACGTGGCCTGTGAACGCTGGAGAAAAGCAAGTGCACCTTTTGCTGGCTGGGGCGTTCGTGGCTGTACCCTGTGTCTGGAGCTTTTGGGTGGGTAGATAATGACCTTCGTTGGTATTGTATACACTGATTAAGCAAACAAACCAACAATCTCAGCAATGAAGACGATTTAAAACAAACAAAAAACAATACAGGAGCGAAGGACAGAACAAAACAAGGGGAAGGCTGAAGCCAACTTGATCAGAATTATCCTAGGGGAAAAGAAGAGCACAAAATTGGAAGAACAAATAAAATCCAGCTTGACCTTCAAGGGTAGAGCAAAAACTATCTTCTTGAGACCCAGCTTTCGGGCCCAACACCAAGCCAAATTATGCAGACTGTCAATTATTATACCTTTTTGGACTTTAGCTTCCTTGCCCAGAACGTTTGAGTTAAATCTCCAGAGCAATAGCAGCTTTAAAATCTTGTGGTTTCTCTAAATGGAACTTAACGGGATTCTAACCGCCTTCCTGTGTGTGGTACTTGGTCCCGCAGGCTCTGACCCTCCCATGTGGAGGGTACTGATAGCACTGTCTCTGTGCAAGTGTGTTTGCACAAACTGCAGAAATGCACTGTCGCAGTTTTCCCCTTTTGTATTTGTGGCGAGTCATTTAAGCAGTGATTTTAGACATTCTTTCAAAAGATAGGGGAATGGAGGTGTTTTTTTTTTTTTAATTTTTGTGTGTGTATAAATGTTTTGCCTGCATGTAAGTTCCCCACGTGTGCTTGGTGCCCATAGGGAAGGTCAGAAGAAGGTATTAAGTCCCTTGGAACTGTAGTTATGGTTAGATGTCACCCGGACGTGCAGGGAATCAAACCCGGTTCCTCTGCAAGAGCAGCCAGTGTTCTTAACCGCCGAGCCATCCACAGCTTCAGCCACAGATTAGGTTTTGTAAATAGGAGAAATGAGGCCTTAGGAACAGGCTTGCCTGTAGTTCCCAGCTTCTGGAGAGACTGAATCATGAGGATCACTTGAACCTCAGAATTCAAGGTCAGCCTAAGAAACAGCAAAATCCAGTCTCAATAAGAAGAGGGAGGGAGAAGGAAGAAGAGGAGGAGGAAGAAGAAATGTAGTTTTACATATATATGTTTATATATGTGCATAACGCATGCTATATAGTTACTCTGAGCTTTCATATGAAATATCCTGTATCACATCACGTGGTCAAATGTCTTGTCCCTGCAGATGTTACCAGTCACCCCATTCCCAGGACTGAAGACAGTGCTGTGTAACAACGGCTTCATAGCTCTGATCATGGCGTTCATTAGACACGCAACAGTCTACAGCAGTATAGTAGCTTTTTAGTGAATTTTATGTTTTCCAGTCATTCCAAAATTACTCTTTTATTAAAAAAGGGTTTTTTACTTTGTATTGATTTGTATGTACGTATCTATGTGGCTACCTCATGCTCCGGCCTTGTGTGGTGTCAGAGGACAATGCGCGAAGTTCGTTCCTTCTTCCACGTGGCCTCTGGGGGTTAGTGCCGTCACTTCCTTGAGCCACCACGCTGGCCCTAAAATGATTCTTGGAAGTCACGTGTCCCCTTACATTATTACTCTTTGACAGCAGCAGTGTAGAGGAGACTCTTCTCTGTTCTTTCCTTGTCTGCTTCTCTTCGGGCCTTCTCTCTCTCCAAATAGTAATCCCATGAAGACTGTGCCTTATTGCCAAGCAGTGGGGCTTCACTTACAATCTGTAGCCTTGTCACACCCCACCCGTTCTTCCCACATAAGAAACTGTTCCTGAGTGTGTTCATAAGTGTTCCTTAAGAAAACATTCTTCCTCTGGTACCTCCATTGGTTCTTTAATGAGAAGCAACAGACAGGAATCAGGACAGTATTGTAAGCACATGCCAGAGTAGTATGGTCAAGCTGGGATTAGACCTTGATCCTTTTCAGTGCTGGCTTTGGGACTGGGGGCAAGCCAAGACCTTTGCCTTAGCTAAGCCTGTTTCTTGTAAAATGTGTAAAGTGTACATGACCATAGGAGCAGTCCCAGAGCAGCTGAGTCTCAGAAGATCCACTGTCCATTTGAAAATACTTGGAAATTCCTTATTCCTTATTATATATGGAATATAATTCCTTATTATATATGGAATAATAATATGCATATTGCCTGTAGCATACTGTGATACTGCAAAGTTTCGAGTATGCTAAAATTTAGTGGACTTGATCTCACTATTTTGTACAAGTGAAGTACATTGTTAAGCCTTCAAGTATTATTTGTAACTGTTTAGTAGTCATTACTAGTATATACATCACCATACTGGCTTGACGGGATACGCATATATAGAAAAACCAGAGGTTATTTGAAATCTTTGTAGTTAAAGTTTTCTTTTTAAATAAACTTTTCTTTATTTCATGAGGTAGCTAGCACTTTGAACAGTCTTTGGTGTCCTAAATAGGCTTCAATGTGTCACAAAAATGCTTCGTGTTAATCAGCTGGTTAGCAAAGCCCAATGTTATATTTAACATAGATTTTGGAATCATTTTCATTTCTAAAAATAGCTAAGACAAAATGTCAGCACCTGCTAATAAAGACAACTTGATTCTTGCTTATCAGACTAGTATAAAGTTATTAATAAGAGATTAAATATTATATTTCACTCTCAGTTCACTCTGGCTTGCAAGCAATATTTTAATTAAAAAAAAAAAAAAAAACAACAAACCCCAGCATCTTGGGCTAAGGAGATAGCTTGGTCTGTAAAGTGTTTCCCACGCAAAGATGCAGACCAGCGTTCAGACTCCAGGACCGTGAGAAAAGATAGGCTTGGGAGTCCGGTTCGTAATCCGGTCTCTGGGGAGATGGACATAGGAGGATTCCTGGGGCTCACTTAGCCATCCTACCCTAATCAGTAAGCTAAGCCCCAGGACTCAGTGAAGAGACTCTGACTCAAAAAAAAAAAAAAAAAAAAAAAAAGTGAGCTGGGCACTTGGGAGGCAGAGGCAGGCAGATCTCTGAGTTTAAGGCCAGCCTGGACAGACAGGGCTCCACAGAGAGACCCTGTCTCAGAAAAAAAAAAAAACAAACCCCAATAATTATAGTAATAACAACAATAATATTGACAATAATAACAATGTGGAGAGCTCCTACTGAATGACAACCAGGATTACCCTCTGGTCTCCACACACATGCACAGACACCTGAAATATCCATGAACAAACATACACACACACACACACACACACACACACACACAAGCCTTAACACCAAACAAACAGACCCTATAACACTTTTCCTGCATTCTTACATTTCATAGTGTTGAAAAAGACTTTACTGGGCCCATCCTGTTGCAAAGACATAAAACACAGTGGGAAGAGTAACGCAGGCCTGTACCAAGGGGATTTCCCAGCCTATAGAAGTGAAAAGGACCTTAGAGGAAAAAATAGCTCTCTACTACATAATGCATGCATTCTCTCCTCCAGTGCATAAGCACCATCTCCTCAGTCTCGGGCTACTTTCCCGAATCCCTATGGTAATGCATGAATGATTAAAAAGTAGTATAAGACGTTTCCCAATACCCCCTCCTCCCTCAAGGGTAGCCAAAAGCAACAGTAGAGACGCAAGCTCTGTATTTTAGGCCTAGGTTGTATAAACCTCCCAAGTACAGAGGCTCTAGTCTCCCGTATCTTTAACTCCCCACGGTGAGTGATTCTCCAGGGCGCTGAGACAGTCTTTAGGCAGGAGGTTGTCGGGGCCTGCTGTGGATCATAATGGCAGGGAGTCGTAATGAATGCGTGCCCTGGGTTAGCACTGACTTACCTAGCTGCTCTTGCCGTGCCACGTTTGTTGCCCTCTACATTTTTCTACACTTCAAGTGGCCGGCTCCCTTGCAGTGGTACCTGAATGATCTTTGCCCCCAAATTAAGGCAGGTGGGAAAGAGTAAGGTCAGCAATGCCAGGCCAAGAGTGAGAAAGCAAACTGGGTGGTAAGAGCTACTGGTCAACTCACCACACCCTCTGTTTCCCAGCAGCTAGACGGTCTTTGGCTGAACTCTAGAGATCCAAGTCTGAATCAAGGGTTCTGGAACAGAGCCCGGAGCAGGGTCATCCCTGGTACACAGAAACATTAAGAGACATCCGGACCCCTATGGAAGACATCTTCATTCGTAAGCAAACATTGGCTCCCCGTGTGTAATGTCTTCCTTTGCACTAGATACACAAAGTTCATCAAGGACCCACAAAACTGTATGGCCTGTAGCCACCGCGCCTAGATGGGGCTCAGGTACAGAGTCATCGCACCCCAGAGCCATAGGATGGAAGTTGGGTGAAGAGCAAAGATGCAGTCCCACATGTGACGCCCAAATCTGAGACAGTCGCCGGCCTTATGCATCTGTAGGTATCCTAGGCTGTAGAGCCGGAACGCAAAGGAGGGCTTTGAGCATCTGAGGAGCTACCAGCATTTCACTAGCTGGAATGAAGAGGAGGAGGCAAGGAAGGCTGAGAAGAGTGGGCTGGGACAGAGTCCAGCTGGCTTGGCCGGCTGGGCCAGGATCCAAAACACAAAGGCGAGCTGCTCCCCGAGGCAGCCCCAGCACGGTTGTGTTTAGATTTTTTCAGAGGATAGCTTATCTCCAGCAGCATTCTGGAGCGGGAGGAGGCGTGGAGACAGGAGTGGAAGGCTCTGAAGCCTGGTGACAGGCTGTCTGAAAGAAGCAAATGGCCAAGGTGCTGCATGAACCTTCTGGACAGTGCTTTCGGTCCCGGGTATGAATATGGAGGGACAGACTGCTCGGGAAGAGGAACTGCACTCCGCTCTATGCAGGCAGAAGGAAGCCAGTGTTTGGTTTGCGGCAAGGCAAGGGATCAAACTGGGTGTTTTTGTTTGTTGTGTTGGGGCCTGAAACCAGAGCATCCTAAACCAGCGGTCTCCTACTGAGTCACATGCAGCCCTTTTGTTGGCTTTGGAGTGGGATACTCATCTAGCCTGCCCCGCCCCCAACCCCGGCGCAGGGTTTAATGCTACTCAATGCTGTCCATGTATGTACTCGCCCAATTATCCTGAAAGTAGGGGTCACCAGGGGCCGGGGCTAGTGCGATGAGGCTGGAGAGTGACTGAATATTAAGAGTGGGTATAACATTTCGCTTTTCCCATTTTTGAGATTCCATGAGCTAAGCCAATTCAGGCCTTAAAATTTTCTGACAGTTTGTGATATAAAAAGCACCTGCCAGAGGCACTTGGAATTGCATCGTATGTTTTTGTTTGGTTGGTTGTTGTTTTGGTTTGGGGTTTTGATGTTAACTCTGGTTCTCCTGGAACTTGCTCTGTAGACCAGGCTGGCCTTGAACTCACCCAGATTTATCTGCCTCTGCCTCCCCAGCGCTGTGCTTGAAGGCATGTGCCGCCATCACCCTGCCATAGGTGGTTTTTAAGTTAATTACTGCGGTAGAGATAGAATCCGCCCCACTCCCAAGTCTATGGTGTCATGAAATCTGTCAATATGTTATTTGGCAAGACGGCCTTCGCTGGTGGAAGGGTCCTGAGCTAGGAAGATCGCCCTGAATGAACTGGGTTGGCTCAGTTCTTCATAAACAAAAGAGGCAAACAGGAGAGGCGGGCTAGAGTGATGTCAAGAAAAGGCTGGAGAGAGCCGAGCTTGGTAGCCCAGATCTGTAATCCGAGCTGCTACAGAGCCTCAAGCAAGAGAGGCATAAGTTCAGGGCCTGTCTGGGCCAGTCAGTGAGCTAGTGCTCAAGTAAAAAATTAAAAAATTGGGGTGGAGGCTGGGGGTCATTGGGGATGTACCTTAGGGGTTCTAGTTCTACTCCTTCCCAGGGTGGGGGGACTGGATTGATGAGTGTTGGTTTTGGAGACGGAGGGAGTAGGGGCGAGGGGCAAGCCAAAGGCTGGAGAGACTCTTCAGGAGCCTCTAGCAGGAAACAGCTCTCTGCCTGAACCTTGATTTGAGCTCAGTGACCTTCAGAAGTAGTGAGTTTGTGCTGGTCTAAGCTGCTCAGTTCCAGATAACTCCTGTGTCAGTGATAACGAAGCGGGGACTTTTCCTCAAGGCTGCACAAACCTCCGGATTACTAACTATATCAAAAAAAAAAAAAAAAAAAAAAAAAGACAGCTAAAACCCCAAAAGTAGTAAACAAGGCCACTGTACCTCCTGTGTTCATAAACACTTTACCACAGCTTCCTGCCCCCTCTTTGAGAACAATGGTGACAGGGGAGGACACTGTGGCTTCCTGAGGCTGGGCCTGTAGGTTTTCTGACTGACAGTGCTACTTTTAAGACCCCCCCCCCCAAGGGGCAGAACTTTCCATTGCCTGCCTTGGGAGTCTTTGCAGGCTGCCTTCCTGAGGCGAGCCCTGAACTTAGAAAGTTGTGTATTTAAAAGAGTGACCTTTAACTTAGAGTGTCTGTTTGAGTTTTTGAAGGTGCTGGAAAGTGGAAATAGACAAACTACTTGGTGAAATGCGGGCTCTGAAGACAGCCCCGCATTAAAGGCCCTAAGCCACTGTCTTCTACATGCAAAGGTGAAAACGTGGCAGCTGGGAAAGTCCACACTGACATCTAGTGCTACAGAGTAGCACTGCCAAGGACTTCCGGAGAAACTGTTGGCATCCTCCGACTCCTCCTTCCTGGTGCCTCCCACAGGACCCGGACGCTGTGGCTGTGGACTGTGCTGTGGACCGGCCGGCCAACCTCCTGCTTCGGCTGAGGCAGGTCACGCTTTCCGGTCTTTCTTCACATGGCAAGGGTTGGCCATGTGAAAGGTTTAGCTCTTCATTACTTTAAATTTGAAACGTAAGAATTTGAAAATCTGCCGGGCGGTGGTGGCGCACGCCTTTAATCCCAGTACTTGGGAGGCAGAGGCAGGTGGATTTCTGAGTTTGAGGACAGCCTGGTCTACAGAGTGAGTTCCAGGACAACCAGGACTATACAGAGAAACCCTGTCTCAAAAAAACAAAAACAAACAAACAAAAAAGAATTTGAAAATCTTATACATGAATGTGTTTTGATCAAATCCATCCCCAACTCTCTCCTCTCCAACTCTTCCCATGCCACTACTCCCCTCCCAACTGTCTCATGTGTGCGTGCCTCTGTGTGTGCATGCCTCTGTGTGTGCATGCCTGTGTGTGTGTGCGCGCCTGTGCACATGTGTGTGCATGTGTGCATGTGTTTGTGTGTATGTGTGTGTTTAACCCACCAAACACACTTAGTGCTGTCAATATTGAATGGGGGTAGACCTATTCACTGGAACCTATGTAGGAATAATTTCTTCTGCTTTTTTTTTTTTTTTTTTTTTTTTTTTTTTGGTTTTTCGAGACAGGGTTTCTCTGTGTAGCCCTGGCTGTCCTGGAACTCACTCTGTAGACCAGGCTGGCCTCAAACTCAGAAATCTGCCTGCCTCCGCCTCCCAAGTGCTGGGATTAAAGGCGTGCGCCACCGCCACCGCCTGGCTCTTCTGCATATTTTAAAGCAAAAAATTTTACTTATAAATCAACTTTTGTGAGTGTGTGCTTTGGGTGGCTAGGCCTCTAATGGCAATGAGACTTTTAAGAGCATTTATGATTTCTATACATTATGAAACAGTTTAGGCTATGCTGTTCTGAGCTGAAATAACATAAATGCAGAGACAGATCCTATGTAGCCTGGACTTGTGCTTCTTTGCCCTGAGACCTTTGCTGGGTTTGATTTTGAGAAGTCTGAAGGCCAGAACTGACAAAGAGTATACCTTTGCTTTTCCTTCTGGGCAACAGTCAGAAGCCAGCAGAGACTTCCGTTTCTCTTCTTACTGGGACTACGTCAGAAGTCAAGGGGGGGATTCTTGTTCAGTTCTATTTGGGTTTGGACATTGGGGGTCAAACCAGGCACCTCATCCATGCCAAGCATGTGCTGGACCAAACTTCCAAGCTGCATTCTAAAGACAGTTACAGTGACCTGAGAATTAAAAAGAAAAAAGACGATGCACGATTGCATGGCGAGGTAAATACATGTAATGCGTCTGAACTGTACGCTTAAAGTGCTTAGAGTGATAAATATTAGGTATTCCCATCAAAGATTTTAAAACAGGATGAATGGCTGTGCAGTGGCGGCAGCAGACTCGGGAGACGCCCCAGGACTGGGAGGACGCCCACACCCTCACAGCATCCTCGGAAGCGAACCGCGGATGAAGTGCAAGTGAGCAGCCCCTCAGTTCTTTAGAAGGCTCGTGCTAAACACTCCAACGGCTGCCCCTCAAAACAGACAGACCTTGATAGCATGAAATAATCAGATTTTACAAGGAAGCATCGTTTTTTTCCTCCGTGCATTTAGAACATTTTATTGCATATAAATATCAGAAGCCTTGAGCAAATCAAACAGAAGGGGAAAAATAGTGACACTAAAAACTTCAGATGTACCAGAGCAACCCAAAACCAAAAGGATGCTGTGAAGCAGTGAAGCACCCGTGCGTGTGCGTGTGCGTGCGTGTGTGTGTGTGTGTGTGTGTGTGTGTTTGTGTGGGAACACTTATGTGGGTACATGTGAGTGTGTGTGTGTGTATGTGGAGGTCCAAAGATAATGTCATGAATCCTCCTTGATCATTCTTCCACCGTATTCAGTGGGATGGGGGCCTCTCAATCAAACCTAGAGGTCACTAATGTGGCCCGTCTCACCTGGCACCTTCCTGGGGTGTTCTTAGGCCACCCTGTCTCAGCCCTCAAGGCTGAAATTAAAGATAGGCCCCTGGGCCCTCGCAGCATTTACCTGGAACTCAGATCCTCACACCTGCTGAGGCAAAGGCTTAACCAGCCAGGCAGCTCCTCAGCTCCTCAGCCGCCGGAAGAGGCTTTGACCACGGGGAATGTTGGAGGAGAGCGGTACCAACGTTCCCAGAATTTGGTTGCTTGTGTAAAGCTAGCAAAAAGGACAAACCTGAACGCCTTTTAGGAAGCGACCTCAGACTTAACCTGTGCACGCAGCCCCTGGGAAAGTTTCAAAATGATGATTTTTGACTTCTTAGAGTTGACAGTAAACTGTAATGGTTATGCACTGAGATTCCAAGGAGGCATCTGGGATCTTTTTGGTAAAAGGTAGTTTTGGTGGTTTGTATGTGCTTAGAACAGGGAGCGGCACTGTTAGGAGGTGTGGCCCTGTTGGAGTAGGTGTGTCACTGTGAGTGTGGGCTTTAAGACCCTCACCCTAGCTCCCTGGAAGTCAGTATTCTGCTAGCAGCCTTCAGATGAAGATGTAGAACTGTCAGCTCTGCCTGCACCATGCCTGCCTCGATGCTGCCATGCTCCCACCATGATGATAACGAACTGGACCTCTCTCTGAACCAGTAAGTCAGTCCCAATTAAATGTTGTCCTTTATAAGACTTGCCTTGGTCATAGTGTCTGTTCACAGCAGTAAAACCCTAACTAGGACAGTAGTCTTTCAGCAAGTCTGGCTTCTCAAATATATTGTTAACAGATGAAGCCTCCTGTTTCTTCAAGCCCCACAACCCACAAATAACAATGATTCCTAAGATCAGTAGTGGCTTTGAGAATGACAGCTACAATTGGGATTCCACTTTAGACCAGATTAAATGCCAGTGTATTTCCTTCTGATGATAACTCATGCATTGCAGTGGCAAGAGTGTCTTTTGGAGCTCACAGAGAAACTTAGGATAGAGCCCTTGCAAAATACAGTATAAGCCAGATGTGTTAGAATCCTTCTGTGATCCCAGCTACCAGCAGGGCTGAGACAAAAGGAGGGCTTGATTGTCGGAGTTCCAGATCAGCACCGACAATACACACACACACACACACACACACACACACAACTATATGAAAACACAAGGCCTTGCCATGCACACAATGCATGTAGCTTGACACAGATGCTTGCAAGGAATAAAGGGTTTGGGGAAGCCAGGCCAAGGCCTCTAGTGCTCTCCTGCAGATGAGAAAAAGGAAGCAAGTGTCACTTGCCTTCAGGGACCAATTCTAGAACAGTAGTGATTAGTGGACAAGGGGCGCTGGGCTGATAAACCAGATAATAGGAGCTGTCTTGCTTTTCATATTTAGTATAATCTAGCTAATGGCTTGTGTATAATTTTCCAAACCACTTAATGTTTTTTTTTTATTATGACTTAAAACAATTATCTTTCATGTTGAGGGAAGCAGAAAACATTCAGATTTCCTCATTTGAGGGTAAATAGCCTCAGGAAGAAGTTTATATCTATCTGAGCAATCATTCCAGGACTGGTTTATACACCAGCACATCTGTAATGAAGTGTGTTCCCCGGGGAAATGAGGACAATATGGTAGTTGTGATATAAAAAGTGCTAGACGTAGTCAATGTTTGAAATGATCTATCATCCAAGATAGCATCTCTTCTGTTTTCATGTTTGGCGATAGACTGGGTAGAGGTGTTGATGATCCATCCCTGCCACCACCTCCACCACCATCACCTCCACCACCACCACCTTTTCCTCCTCCTCCTCCTTTTTCAAGTATTTCCTTACATGGGACAAGGAAAATCTGATACTGATTTCTAAGCTGTTTTTTAATGTGTACTGATTTTTGAAATCCAGACAGTACAAAGCCGTTACTCAAGAGGCTGACACTCCCTGCCTTTGACTTCTTCTGCTCTATCACACAGCAGTATGAGGCTGCAGCCCATCGGCCAGTGCCCCACGCAACTTGTCAGCTGCAACTGTGGCTCCCAACAGGAGAGTTGCTTGTCAGAACAGCTGGGAGATGCACGTATCAGACCAAGACCCTACCTATGCAGTCCTAACGGGCCCTTTTCTCTCCACAGGTTGCATTTCTCATGCCCAAGCCAAGCTTAGCTGAGACTTCCTACTCAGAAGTAGCCAAACATTCAGTGTGTCTTGGAGCTAGAAAAGACCTGGATCTCTCACTTACTAATTAATTCATCATCTTCCTAAACAAAGGGACTTCTGGAAAAGGCAAGTCCTAAAATACCCAATGATCAATGGGTTCTCTGTTTTGAAACAGAGTCTTGCTATGTAGCCTAAGCTGGCCTCGTTCTGCCTCAGTTCTCCAAGTGTTGTGGTTATACACATAAACCGCCAGTCCTGGCATACAAATTCACTGTCTCTACTGCTCATCCCTCAAACTAGAATTTAAATGTCTTTGCTTTTCTAGGCAAAGTCATCTGATTATTTTGGTTCACTGCTTCCTTGAGGAAAAAAAAATCAAAGGACAGAGATCAAATTCTTTCAAACTAAAGTTTCTATCCCATTAGTGAGTGAGGAAAATCAACAAGCCAAGCATAACCAATATACATATTATACCTGCCTCTCTCTACATGTATATGTATACGAATATATGCCTATATGTACATGTGTATATTAATACAAAGAATACTTTTTGAAACACCAGACAGTTTAAAAGTGCTTTCCATTTGTCAAAGATATTGTTTCATAAACAATATATGTTCTGAAACCTATCGTATGTCTCCTAGTGTGAGTTAGAGCCTGCAAACATATGACGATCATCAGATTAATGACAGATGTGGGTGGGTGGGTTTGCCGGGACTGAGCACAGGTTTTGATCATGTTTGGCAAACATTTCACCACTGAGCTACCCCAGCCCTCCATGCTCAAGAGGTGAGCTCTATAATACCGTACAGCCCACAGCACTGTGAGCTTTTACAATGGGTCTCACTTTGTAGCCCACGCCAGTCTCTAGTTTATGATCTTCCCGGCTCAACCTCCTGCGTGCTGTGACTACAGGTTTGAGTGACCATAATGACTCTATCAAACTTATTTAATGAGCACAGGACCCTTCCTTCACCAAAATAGCTCAGCACCACCCTGGGCAGGTTGAGGACTGCCTCTTCATCCTTTGACCCGCCAGCCAGCCAGTATCCTCCAAACGGTCTCTGCCTTGACTCCTCAAGCAGAGTGGGTGTCAGGCTGCCTCTGGGGTGCCGGCATGGGCAGTGGTGCACTCGGTACTTATGTTATGGCCATCGTTTACCATCACCCAGGCTTATACAACGTGCCACTGACACATCTGAGAAGAGCAAGGGAAGGGAGGGAACAAGCCACAGCTGTATTTAGGCATCTGTCAGGTCCAAGAATCTTGTGTTTCCTTCACTCCGCATGGGCCCTGGGCTGTAAAGATGGACGGCGGGGGATAGACTGTATGCCACGCTCTTATTCCCACACGCCATTTCAACAGCAGGCCTTGTTTTTATTACTCCACGGAGTTCACGAGGGCAGGTTTTAGCAGTGGCAGTTTTTCTCTTTATTAGTCCACAGATGAAGAAGAAATAGATTTGGCTCTGACATGGTAGATTTTTCTCGAGCAGATCCCACATGAAGGGTAAAAGCTTTTCATTCCAATCAGAGGCAGCTGGAAATGCTCCTGACTTCCCGCTTCGCCAGCCCCCCCCCCCAAAGACACTTTGAGGGCATGTGGCGTGCCAGGTGCTGTCCCACAGTCACACTGGGGGATGTGAGAGAGATCTAGAGGAATTGCTGCAGGTGGGGGTGGGGGCTGGGAGGGTAGGGGAGGTGCCTCTTTGCGGACGGGGAGCGCAGCAGATAGGATATGCAGTTCCACAGAAGAGACTGCTTGGCTTAGTGCGGAAGAGTGTGGATTTAAGAAATGACAAAAAGCCTTCAGGATGAGAGGATGACACAGAGGGTGGGCGAATGGGGTAGCAGGTGGCAGCGGCCACACTGTAAGACAGGTAAATCTGGCTCTTACCCTGACAGCCACGAGAGGGTGGCCACTGTCCTAGGTTTCTATGGTTGTGATAAAGACCATGACCAAAAGCAATTGAGGAAGAACATTTCATTTACCCGTACACCTCTCAGGTCATACTCCATCTCTGAGGGGAGTCAGGGCAGGAACCTGGAAGCCAGAACTGAAACCGAACCCATAGAGAAATGCTGCTTATGGACCGCTCTCGTGGCTTGCCCTGACTGATTTTTTATCATATAGGACCACCTTCCCAGGGTTAGCATTGCCTACACTGGGCTGGGCCTGGGCCTTCCCACATCATTTGCTAATTAAGAAAATACCCCATAGATTTGGCTACAAGCAATCTAGTGGGGGGATTTTTCTTATTTGAAGTTTCTTTTCCCCAGATATGTCTAGGTTTGTATTGAGTTAACGAATTCATCATTTACACAGACCGTTTTGCAGGATGACTTGGTATGCCTGCCAGAATAAATCATCTAGAAGGAAATACAACATTCTAAAGCCAGAAGGGACCTTAGGTTGGGGAAACTTCTAAGTGCAGACCCTGAACAGATCTATCTATTAGAGAGGGGATTCTGGCAGCATTTCTGTTAGAAATGGGGTAGGGATGCCCTCAGTCCCAGAGGTAGCTAAGAAGGCAGGTAATAGAAAGAAGGTGCAGAAAGGGTTCTGCCAGAGGTAGGATAGATTGGACATGGAGGCGCACTGAAGAGAAATAGTTTCTTAGTTTCTGTGATGGTTTGTATATACTTGACCCAGAGAATGACATTATTAGAAGGTGTGGCCCTATTGGAGTAGGTGTGGCCTTGTTGGAGTAGGTGTGACATTGTGGGTGTGAGCTTTAATACCCTTATCCCAGCTGCCTGGAAGTCAGTATTTTGCTAGCAGCCTTCAGATAAAGATGTAGAACTCTCTGCTTCTCCTGCACCATGCATGCCCTGATGCTGCCATGTTCCCACATTCATGATAATGAAACTCTGAGCCTGTAAGCCAGCCCCAATTAAATGTTGTCCTTATAAGACTTGCCTTGGTCATGGTGTCTGTTCACAGCAGTAAAAGCCTAACTGAGACAGTTACTTTTCTATTTCTGTAAAGGAACACTATGACAAATGTGACCTGTAGAAAAATGAGTATATGAGGGGCGGGTCTTACAATTTCAGGGGGGGAATGAATCCGTGAACTGGCCACAGGCAGGCATAGCTCTGCGTCAGTAATTGAGAGCTCACAACTGATCCATAAGCACGAGGCAGACACACACACACACACACACACACACACACACACAGAGTGAGAGAGAGAAAGAGAGAAAGAGAGAGAGAGAGAGAGAGAGAGAGAGAGAGAGAATGCACCCTGTCACATGTGTTAATACTTCCAAAACAGTTCCGCCAAATGGAGATCAAATATTCAACTACATGAGCCTATGGGGCCATTATCATTCAAATCATCACAGGTAACTAACAATGATTCCGGATCTCCAGGCTGAGGGTAATATGAAGACTTGGAAGGAAAAAAGGAGAAATGACTCTTGTGGGACATGTTTGGTTATAGAGACTGCTAAATATCCATGCTGGCATGAGTCGGCATTTCTAACCCAAAGTGCGAGAAACACAGAATTGAGAGGTCAGAACTAGGGGCATGCAGCTCACAAGTGGAGATCAGAGACACAGCCGTTGGCCAGCATGCTGCTAGGTAGACGGTGCAGAAATCGCCACTGGAAAAAACAGAATACCCAGAAGCCAAGGAGGGCTTCCGAAAGTGGCAAATAGCTGGTGGGCGGAGTCAGGGAAGGTCTAGGTACAGTCAGCATTGTAGGAAAAAAAAATAAGAGTGAGGATATCCCAGAAGGCAATAGCACAAGGACATTTTAGGGATGAAGATCACTTCATTCATTCAAGACTGCCAAAAGTAGCTAAAGGGTACAGAATGATGAATGCTGGCAAGCACAAAACCAGGCGGAGGAGACCATCTGTCACTTGGAAAGGAAAGGCTCTTCTTTCCCCCAAGTTGGAGAGGTAAAACAGCCTGCAGCATGGGAACAGGGCAATTAGGACCATCTTCTCGGAGGTCCCAGTGATAGGCAGGGGAGGGAGCTCCCAAAGCCTGATGGGAATGCAAGGTTCCCAACTTCATTTTGCTCATACTGTTTACTTTTGTCCTGTGTGAACATGCAGTCAGAAACGGAAAGGAGAAGCAGCAGAACCTGACCCAGGTCATCTGGGTCGCACTTTCACAGTTCTGAGAGCTGAACTTGGAGGACTTTTCACAGTCGTAATTGCTGAGCCAGTGTGAAGTGGTTACACAGGGCTTTTAAGCCCTAAATCTGGATATCTTGACTTGCTTTCCCATACAACCTGACAGTTAAGACACTTGAATGATCTACTAATCACTTTTCTGTTGCTGTGATAAAGTACCATAAAAGCAATTTATAGAGTTTATTTGGAGCATTCAGTTCCAGAGGGACAAGAGTCCACCACAGTCATGGTGGGGAGCATGGGGGCAGGCCGGCAGCCATGGTGCTGAGCAGCAGCTGAGAGCACACAGCTTGATCCACAAACAGAAAGCAGAGAGAGCTAGCTGAAATGGCATGAGTCTTCTAAAACATCAGAGCAAGCTGGCCTACAGTGACATACCTCTTGCAACAGGATCATAAGCCTTCCTAAACAGTTCCTGTGGCTAGGGGCCCAGTATTCAAACATATGAGCCTATGGGAACCATTTTCATTCAAGCCACCACAAATATATGATGCTTTTTGCACATGAGTGTTGGAAGTGGAATCTCTTATGATGATAGATATTATATATACACTGTAAAACATCAACTAAAAGAATTTTACACAGCCAGGCATACTGGCACACACCTTTAATCTCAAGAGGCAGAGGCAGGTGGCTCTCCATGAGTTTGAGGTTAGTCTGGTCTACAGAGTGAATTCCAAGAAAGCCAGGACTACATAGTGAGAACCTGTTGTGGGAAGAAAAAAAAAAAGATTTCATACTCTGGGGACTCTGCCTCTTGGTGCAAACCGAGCTTAGCACTTTCCCATGGACCCTCTCAGACTTCCCTTGTAGCTCATCTCCATTCCTTTGTATGAGCTTGTGGCAATAATCAGAAACACTTTTTTTTAACCAGGGAATCCCAGTGGCTACACTAGGCTAGGAGTCAGGTAGGTGATCTTCATTATCCTTCCTGTCCTCCATTATAGCCTCTCCAGCCTCACCTGCTTGCAGGTACCTCTTCTTCCACCCCAACTCTAATCACCTGAGGCTCCACCTTGGTATAGACACAGGGATACACTAGCCCTGTCATCCTTGTCTCTCCAGAAGTACTTCTATCTTACTGCATCTTACTTTCAGGAGCCCCCTCCTACCACATCTCCACGCCCTAGGGACCCTGCCTCTTGGTATGGACTGTATCTCCTCAGCTCTTTCCCACAGCCTTTAACACCCTTTTCTTCCTAGTCTATCTTTCTTCCTCTCAGCCTTTCACCAACATGTAGAAGTACTCTCTACCAGAACTCACAGCTGTCACATTTACTGCCTAAGATCCTAAGAGAGCAAAAACTGGGACACCAACACAGCAAAGACAAGACCAGATACCAACACCTACAAAAACCTCAATTATCCTAACTCCAGATACCTAGACCCGAAAGCAAAAACACAAACTGAACAGCCAAGACAATTTGCTTCCACCAGAGCCCAGTAACCCTACTATAGTAGAACCTGAGCAATATAAGACAAGGACTTCAAAATAGCAATTATGAATATATTCAAGGACCTAAAAGAGAATACAAATAAATCTCTTAATAAAAGTTGAAAACATAAAGAAACTATTGACTAAAATAATGAAATTCAAGACATAAAGGAGAATTTAACAAAAACTAAAATCATTAAAGAAAACCCAAACTAAAATCAAACTGGAAGTGAAAAATTTAGGATGTCAAACAAAAATCCTCAGAGGCAAGCCTCACCAACAAATTACAAGACATGAAAGAGAGAATCCCAGGTGTTGAAGACAAAGCAGAAGAAACAGATTCCTCCACGAAAAATTGTTAAATCTAATAAAATATGGGTACAAAACATGCAGAAGGTCTTGGATACCATGAAAAGACCAAATCTATAAATAGGGATAGAGGAAGTAGAAGAAATCCAGGTCAGCAGCACAGGAAACATTTTTCAACAAAATTATAGAAGAAAATTTCCCTAACCTAAAGAATGAGATGCCTACAAAGGTAAAACAAGCATACATAACACCAAATAGAGAGGTCCAGAAAGGACATTCCCCATTACACATAATAATCAAGACACTGAATATACAGAGCAAAGAAAGAATATTAATAGCTATAAGGAGAAAACGACCAAGTAAATATACAAAAGTAGTCTCATTAGAATAATACCTGACTTCTCAATGGAGACCTTGAAAGCCAGAATAGCCTGGATGGGTGTTATACAAATTCTAAAAGATCATAGATTCCAGCCCATATACTATACCTAGCAAAACTATCAATCCTGGTTTCCAGAGAAAGAAAAACATCCCACCATAAAATCAAATTCAAAGAATCGCTATCTACCAATACAGATCTTCAGAGGGTTCTTGTAGGAAAACTTCAGTCAGAAGAGACCAACCATATACCAAAAGATGCAAGAAACAAATAATCCCAGACCAATAAGTCAAAAGTGGAGCAATGTCCACACCATAAGAACAAAATAACAAGAACCAGTAAACACAACTCTTGTTTGTTGATAACTCTCAATAAAGAGACAAAGAGAAACAGACTGGATTGGTAAATAGGATCCATCTTTCTGCTGCATCCAAGCAACACATATCATCCTCAAGGATAGACAACACCTCGGGGTGCAAAGATTTAAAAAAAAAATTTCAAGCAAATGGACCCAAGAAGCAAGTAGGTATGGGCAACTTAATATCTGAGTAATAAAGACTTCAAACTAAAAATGATATGGAAGGAGATTACATACTTATCAAAGGAAAAATACACCAAGACGATGTTGCACATCTGAACTTTTATACACCAAATGCAACAACAACAAAGCATATAAAAGAAACATCATTATAGCAAAAAAAAGCAAGAAAGAAAGAAAGAAAGAAAGAAAGAAAGAAAGAAAGAAAGAAAGAAAGAAAAATAGAATATTCACCCTTCCACCATGATGGTGAATGTGATTGTTATTTTTGGTTGTCAATTTGACTTAATCTGAAATTAACTAAAACCTAAGAGGCTAGGTATACATATAAGAAATTTTTCTTAATTAAATCACTTGAAGTGGGATGGATTAGGATGCTAAATGCAGACATTTTGAGGCAAGCAGATCCACCTTAAATTTGATTTTATTATGGGACATTTTTTCCTTCTCTAGCTATTGTGATGAATAGCTTAGCTGGGTATAATAGTTTTGGCTGGCATATGTGATCTCAGAGTTTGTAGACCATCCATCCAGGCTATTCTGGATTTCAAGGTCTCTATTGAGAAATTAGGTATTATTCTAATGAGTCTACTTTTATGTGTTACTTGATCTTTTCAATCTGGATCACACCTTCTGGTAGCAGCCTACATAAAAGACATGGAAGAATGAAGTGCTTTTTTTTTGCCTTCTTACCCTCACTCTTACTGAATTCACTCACTGATTTTAGAGCCTACTTCAAGATTCTAGCATATACTTAAGACCAGATGAAAGTCTAGTCTTGTGGGCTGAACAACTACTAGATTCTTGAACTCTTCATATTGTGAGACTATTGTTGAAATAGTCAGACTATCTGTAAGTCATTCTCATCAATAGACAGGTCATATAGACAAAACTAAACAGAAAAATGCTAAAATTAAATGACACCATGATTCAAGTGGACCTGAGAGTTATCTGAATGTTTCACCTAAACACCAAAGAATATACTTTTTTCTCAGCAGCTCATGGAACTTGCTCCAAAATTGACCACATACTTGGACAGGAAGCATGTCTCAACAGATAGAAGAAAGTTGAAATAGCACCCTGCATCCTATCAGACCATCATAGATTAAAGCTAGATATAACCAACAACAGAAACAAAAGAAAGTTTATAAACCTCTAGAAACTGAACAACTCATTACTGAATGGAAAATGGGTTAAGACAGAAATCAAGAAGGAAATTTAATTTGTTTTTTTTTTTAGATTGAATGAAAATGAAAACACAACATATGTAAGTCTGCAGGACACAATGAAGGTAGTTCTAAGAGGCAAGTTCACAGTACTAAGTGCATATATATGTACTCAGAATCTGTGTATGTGTATAATTGCACTTGGGAGATATCTCTTAATAGCAATTTAAAGGTCTATCTGAAAGCTCTAGATCAACAAGAGAAATGATTCCCAAAAAGAGTAGACATCAAGAAGTCATCAAACTCAGGGCTGAAATCAATGAAATCGGGGGAAAAAAAAAGAATCAATGAAACCAAAAGTTGGTTCTTTGAGAATATCAACAAGCCAGCCAAACAAACCCTTATTCAAATTAATGAAAAGGCACAGAGAGGAGTTCCAAATGAGTAAAATAAAAGATGGAAAGGGGAGACATTATAACAGTCACCAAGGCAAAGAATCATAAGGAAGTACTTCAAAACATGACGTTCCTGCCTTGGCCCCCCTCAATGACAGGTTGTATCCTGCGAGCCAAATAAACTTTCCTCTAAGTTGTGTTGAGTCTCTACATTGCCCTTTTGCATTGACTCTGCATTGTCTCTTTAACACCAATATCCTTTCTGTAACCTATATATAATTGTGTGATGGTATGTGTGATTTGAATGTTATAGGTATCAGTAAGACTGGAATAGATAAAGAACTTGGAACTGGCAAAGTCAAGATTACAAGAGAAGACAGAAGTCTGTGAAGTAAAGCCGATGTAGTTTGTGAGTCTAGTGCTATTCAATGAGTTCTGACACTGTGGAAAGGTCTGTCTACACTGATGGTGTCACTCACTCACCACTAAGAGCAATAACCTTATTGGCCTTGTTCCCATTACCCAGCTTCCCCAGATCTCTGGTAGCTGTAGAAGGCCACAGTGCATAGCTCAGTGATGAGAAGACTCACTCCAGTCAACCTTTGTGGAAGCTCTTTGAACAATCCAATTGAGAGACAATTTTATTTCACTTGATTTTGAGATCACCCAAGAAGAACTCCTTTTCTCTGGGGGAATTTATAGGAAATATTTGGAAGCACTGTTTAAGGGTGTCTTGAACTATGATATAGTAATCACAAAACAACAGGCTGACCGAACACTTAAAGGAAGGGCTACAAAGTCTTAAAGGTGCTTTGAAAGGCTACTATTTATTTCTGAGAAACGAAAATAGCACCTTTATGCAGGCTGCACACAATCCAGGGCCTGAGCCCCTACAGCCTCTCTGAGGTATATAACCCTAGCCTGAACTCTGTGCAAGCCTGGCCAGGCAAGCACTGTTCCACTGAACTACAGCACCAGCCCCCTTTTTTGAGAGTTTCACTTAAACTGCCTAGGCTTATCTTGAACTTTCTCTGAAGCAGCTCAGGCCAGCCTTGATCTTGTGATTCTCCTTCCTCAGTTTCTTGAATGGCTGGGGCTATGGTCCTGCATTGCCAGTCCCAGAGGATATTTTTTAAGGTGTATGTCAGCCTGACTAAGCCATCTACTTAGTCACACAATATTTATTATTGGTATATGTGAAGAACATCCTCTTGATTTCTTCTTTCTTGTTGACTGTCATCCTCTCCTCTGTCATAGTTCTCTCTCTCTCTCTCTCTCTCTCTCTCTCTCTCTCTCTCTCCCTCCCTCCCTCCCTCCCTCCCTCCCTCCCTCCCTCCCTCCCTCCCCCTCCCTTCCTGTGTGTATGCATTTATGGAGGTTAGACATCTACATCTGGCACCTTCCTCAGTTGCTCACTTGCCCTTCCCTTATGTTTTGAGACAGAGACTCTCACCGAATCTGCAGCTCCTTGATTGGCTAGGCTGGCTGATGATGTCATCTCTACCTCTCCAGCTTCAGCCTTACATACTCACTGTTGTACTGAGTTTTTTTTTTGTTGTTGGTTTTCCTGTGGTCTGGGGATTCAAACAAACTAAAGTCCTTTTGCTTGTAAGGCAAGTACTTTGTGGCCTGAGCCATTTTCCCAGCCATGTTTTTTTTTCTTTTTCTTTTTAATGCCTTATAATTTTTGGCTGAAACAGGGACTCCTGAAATTACAACAAGTTGTCCCTTGGGGAGTTGGTAGTGGGATCGCCTTCAGATTCCAAAGCCCACGTGTAGTTGCCTTTTATAAAATTAGTGTTGGGGCGCTTTTGATTGGCTGTTGCCTCCCCTGCGCTTGCTCATCAGACCCTGCTAGGTCAGGTTAGCGTGGAGAGCTCCTCCACAGGGTTTAAATTAACCAGCGGCAGGAGGTCAGAGTTTGCTTCGGTAATGTTCCTTCCCACCGAAGAAGAAATGCAATGACGGCCTGCCCATCCCTAAGCTTCTCTTCCTCCCTCTCTGTCTCCTGGAAAACCCTCTTGTGCCATGAACACCCCCTGCCCTCCGAGGTATATTCTTCAGGGCTATCTTTGACTAAAACCTGACTCCTTCAACCAATGAATATCTCCCGAGTTTTGTGGTTACTTTAAGGACATATAATTAAAGTAACAAATTGCATACTATTTGGATATAGCCCACACAGCCTGTTCATATTTATTTTGTTTCTGTGTGTGTATTCTTTGTACCACTAGACACTGAACCCAATACCTCACATATGCAAAGAAGGGGTTCCCCCACTGAGTTACAACTCTAATTTCCTCTGATGCTTTAAACCATCCAGATGATTTAAGATTCTTGGGACAGTGCAAATGTTGTATAAATCATTGTTAAACTGTCTTGTTAAGGAAACAATGAAAAGAAAAAAAATCTATGCACATTCAACACGGATACAACTTAAACAAACAAACAAACAAACAACCCCAAACATGTCTGGGGACTGGCCAGATAGCTCAGTGGGCAACGGAGCTCCTCGCCAAGTCTTAAGGGTTTAGTGTCATTCCTGGGGCCCACGTGGGGAAAGGAGAGACCCAGCTCCTGCCAGTCGGCCTTTACTGTCACTGGTTTTCCTGTGATGTGCACACGCTCTCTTTCCCTTCCTTTCCCCAATTTAAAAAAAAATAATAATTTTAACATTTCAAAGTAACTTTTGAACATTTTAAATATTTTTTATCTACATTTGGTTGGCTCATGTATGCAAAATCCATGGATCCAGCAAGCTGACTGCAAAGAGATAACTATGGAGATTTAATGACCATCCTTCCCTAGGTTTGTTATTATTGCTATTTGTTGCTTAATTATTGCCCCTTAAAAAATATGCTGTAGAACATTTATTCTGGTTCGTGTTTGGCCACGGAAGTCTCTGCTTAGCTCAGTAGCCAGGTAACTAGTAGCTACACCAGGAGCCAGAGTCTTTCAGTCTTTACAAAGAGGCCCTTTGTAACCCTTGGCCATGCAGGTGAGACGTCTACTCCAGCCTTTAGTGTCTGCTTGGACAAAGCTTAGACCGAACTAGATGGCTGAATGATGGAGGGGGAAGAGACCCGTGATAACGTTAGACTCACTTTTGAATTTTGTTCCACTTGAGAGCATTGAGTAAAAGTGTAAAGTAACTATTGGCCTCTGGGTTTTGTGGGGTTGGGGAGGGCAGTTTCTCTGTATAATCCAGGCTGGTTTCAAAGGTGCCTCCACTGATTTCTAGAGTTCCTGTATACTCCACCTGTCCTGTAGCACCGTGCCTTTATTATGCAGCACAACTGTAGACCTTAAATTAAGGACATTAAATCAAGGAGCTCAGACATGGGGCGAATCCTAGCCAGTTAATGGGACCACCCATTGCAGCCATCCAAGGTCTTAACCATAAAGACCTTTGAAATGGTTCAACATATCGACTCTGCAGATACGTACTTACTGCTCTGCAGATGTTCAACTCCTGGCCCTGCTGGGGATCTGTTTTGTGATTCTGGGCAAGTTACTTAATTGTGTGTGACTGTGTTTCCTCGTCATAACTTAGGGTTGATGCTACTGCTGCTGCCACAAACAGCACCCGCTCCACGAGTGTCAAGGGTGTAATATAGTCAAGTGCTGGCTACTGGGTAGCCATTGCTGTAATTGTTAACAAAGTCAGCAGATGAAGTCCTGTGCCCTTGTCCTGTGCTGTTAATAAGTAATGAGACAGATTCCCCAATTACTTTGCATGTGCTCTCATGGGATCTCTTGCTCAATGAGTATCATAAATAAGGAATTGATTAGTACTCAAAGCTGAGCAGTGGTGGCGCACGCCTTTAATCCCAGCACTTGGGAAGCAGAGGCAGGTGGCTTTCTGAGTTCGAGGCCAGCCTGATCTACAGAGTGAGTTCCAGGACAGCCAGGGCTACACAGAGAAACCCTGTTTCACAGAGGCATCTTTCTGCTGAGTAATAACAGCAGCTCAGCCACCCACCGCTCTCTGAAAAACTGAAAAAGGAGAATTGTCTTTCTAAATCTTAAAAATATTTTGAGATGGTCTCATTATGTAGCCCAGACTGGCATCAAACTTAAGGTCCTCCTGCCTCTGCCCCCAAAATGTTGAGATTGCCAGTACATGCACTATGTTTTAAGTCTCAAGGTCTTTAAGGCTCTCCCAGTACTGTGAGCATCCTCCTCCAAGCACAAACTTAGATGGGAAGGCACATCAAATTTTAGTGTTAGGGAGTTTGTTTGCAAGCATGATGACTCAGACCTCTGATCCCAGATCTTGGGTGGTCGAGGCAGGAGGAACTCAAGTTAGAGCCCAGTTTCAGATACGTGACAAAACATTGTCTCAAAAAGCACGCCTTACAGATAGGAGGATGCTATGGAATGTGTATCCTGATGCTATGACCTCAATGTGAGGCTATTTGGAGGTGGGCCTCTGGGTGGTAGGTCAATTTAATGAGGTCACAGGACAGGACTCTTGATGGGACTAGTGTCTTTGTTAAGGTGAGGAGGGAGCAGTAACTCCTCCACCATAAGGACACAGCAAGGTGACTGTTTTCAGACCAGGGAGCTGGCCTTTGCCAGAACACGCCAGCAGGTACTTTGAGCTTCCAGACTATGAGAAGAAAATACCTGTCGTGTTGAAGTCACTACCTCTAGGGAACCTCATCAGAGCAGCCCAAATACCCCAAGATGGAAGGTCTCCGAGCACAAGACCTTTTAATATTTAAGGAAAATATTGATTTTATAAAACTGACAAAGAGGCAGGCAGTGGATCAGTAAAGGTGCAGGCGAACATCCTATCTGTGCCATGTTTCACCCAGCAGAATAGCCTCCTGTGCATCAGCGCCGTCAGGGTGCAGGGTTTCTAGACACTTGATTGTGGCAAAAAGTGCCGGTGGGTACCCAGTCACAGTTCATACCCACAGGCTGTGCCTTCTGTGAGAAGCTGAGTGGCAGGTGTCATGGATTCTGCCTCGGCCACGATCTACTCTGGGAGCAGCAGTTGGTTCTGGAGCCTGGGAGAGCCTGATGCGTTGAACATCTGTTGCAAAGGAAAAGAGAAAGCTAATTTGTGGGGATTTCCATTTATAGTTTCTAGAGACATATGTTAAGTGGATCTTACTGCTCATTATCCCAGATACCCAGGAAGATTTTTGCCTAAACCATTGTAAGTCTTTTGCCTGAGCAGGATGCAGATAGCTGTGTGTGTTCATGAGGAAGAAGGGGGAAAGCTTGTATTTTTAAAAGGAAAAAGAAATAAATGGTCAGAGTTTAAAATATAGCCTCATGTCAACAAGCCTGACAACGTGTGCCACACACACCCATTCCTAAGCAGTTGGCAGGCATCAGTAATCGACCACCGATGGTCATTGCCGAGAGCATGCCACCTGTTCCAGCTCAGGGGCCACAAACAGTCCTTCAGATATGATTCTCCTACAGATACTTAGTTGTATTTTCCCTACCCCACTGATGACATCACAGTAAACATGGTTAGCTGTAAGCCTGTTCTTCCAGCTTCCACCTCACTTCTGCTTCAGCTCTCCAGCCCCAAAGCACACTTACACCTTTTGATCTCCGTGTTTTTCAATGGCCAAGTAGCCCATGCAGCTCTGGTTAAGCCAGGAATGATGTTCAGTGTATTTAGCAATGACTAGTCAGCCAGAATCTCTCCCTGTCCATAGACGGCCATAGACATCTCTGCCCATGCACAGTGTGCTTTTCCCTTAGAAGAGTATGGCTGTCAGCCAGAATGGAGCCATTTTCAGGTAGCACTTGAAAGACCTGCTGACTTGTATAGTTAATAAAACCAGAACCATCTGGAAACAGCTGCATCTAGATTCAGGACTTGCACACGGACAAAGTACAGCATATTCCTTGCCCTTAGAGGGCATTTGAAAGGGCATCGGGACTGGAGGGAAGGGGGGTCTTTAGGAGTCTTTGATTATCACCCCTCTTTTGGCTCTGTCCAGAACCCTCCATGCCTGAAGATTTTTCTCTCTAGACCATTTTATATTAAAACATCCATGGAAAGGAATGGCTATTTGGAGGCTGTGCAGTTCCCTCTTAGCACACAGGGTCTAAAAGCTCTCTTACCTCTGATATCTGGAAAGAAATATAATAAACGGAAAGGCTTCACCTGGCTAGGAGTTGTGTGTCATGTGTATCAGAGCACTCTTTTCCAGTGTTCTGCCACAGATCTTTTGCCTGTACAAGTATCTCTGGTCATTTGTTGTAACACTGACTTTAGAACACTTGACCCAGCCTACCAGTGTTTGTTTGTTTGTTTGTTTGTTTGTTTTGACTAATGTCTGCCAACATGAAACTTAAAAGTTTTTCATTGTTCTGCACAAAGTCATGGTCTTCTCTTGAATTGATTTCTTTTTAAGACTTCCTTATTATATGTGTATGCATATGTGTGTGTGTGTGCGCGCGCACGCGCATGGGGTGTGTGTGTGTGTGTGTGTGTGTGTGTGTGTATGATGGTTCTGCCTGCAGGTATGAGATATTGTACGCCGGTGTCAATGAAACTGTAGCTATGAATGGCTCTGAGCCATCATGTGTGTTCTGGGAACTGAACCCAGGTTCTCTGCAAAAGCAATAAGTGATAGCCCCTGGACCATCTCTGCAGCCCCTTGAATTGATGTCTTTATGTGTAAGTCTTGAATGTTCCAACATTGACTTTTCTTAGTTACCTTCACAGTAGAATTTTTAGTCTCAGAAAGAGCAGCTATGACATCTAGGAAGAATCACTGCACAGGTCACTTGCTAGGTACAGACCTGAAGGACAAATGAGTCATTTGCTTCTGTCTTTCCCATCTAATCAGTATTGGTGACTCCTGTAGATGGCAAAAGAATCCATAACCGATGACACCAAGGAACTTGGGGCCATGACGTGACTCGCAGCTTGGTCTGTAGCATCCCTGCGACTGTACAAATTCAGCAGTTGGCCCTGGGGCCCAAGTCCCACTCCACCTGGGACTCTCCTAATGCAAACCCCATGCTCTGAAGTCTTTTGGAGTCTCTTTGCTAATATCAGGAGAAGCCAGCTCCCGTGTGACACATGCCTATAACCCTAGCACCCAGGAGGCTGAGACAGGGGGATCACAAATTCAAAGCAAACCTGGACCACACAGCTAGGTCCTATCTTAAAAAACAATGACATGCCACCTCAGATTGGCTTTCTGCTGACAGCAGAGTGTGCACCCTATAGTGAAATTCATGCTTTGCAGTTCGTTTTGAGAACCAGTTTGATAGAGTTAGAAGAACATGAGCATGAGCAAAGAAGACCATGTGCGAATCCACACTTGGCTGCTTGACCACTGGGATTCTGACCCAGTAACTTGTGCTCTGCGAGTGTCTGCTATTTTAAATAACCATAGCGTTTCCGATATCACATAGCTCTTAAGAGGACTTAATGCAGCAGTAGATATGGAAGCCTCATATACTTACGAATGCACACAGGATGTATTCCCTCAATCAATCCTACCATCCAAAGCCGGGTAAATTTCCAAAGCTTTTTGTTATCTCTGCTAACCAAAGTCAGTTAATCATTGACTGACAAAAGCAGGTCACAGAAGACCTGGAGACTCTAGGGCTGTCCTTCCGGCTCGCTGTTACCAAGCAGGATTTAGAATTTTATACACGAGCACATTGTACACTTATTAACAATTGAAAATAATATGAGAAAGAACAGCCAACAGTAATGTGCACATTCACACAGAAACATATTTGACATATTTGTCTTGAGTGTCTTCATTGGCCTGCAAATAAGGCAGCATTGTGGGCTGGTCCGACGCTGTTTGTATTCTGATGTTAATTCTGCTTCCTCAAGAGCAGTCCCTCACACACTCAGGCGATCTCATGTGACCCCTCTCCCCATTTTAACTGGTCAATATTAGGCTAGAGCCTGTGATTGGGCAGTGGAGGGGAAAGGTAGGGCTGGAGGTTTGAGAGTGGGGGCAGGTAGAGAGGCAGAAGAGGACCAGAGGGGAGGGAGAGAGGATGGAGGAGGAGGAGAAGGAAGCCTTAATGGAGCAGAACCACACGGCCAGGAGAAACTACGAGTAGCAAGCGGTCTTATAGCTGGAGAATAAGTTATTGTAGTGTTAGGTCCACCCAGTAGAGGCATAGACCTTATAATTATAATAACTGGATTGTGTGCTTTTCATATGGGTTTATTGCAGTTGGAAATTCCAGCAACACAGTGTAGACTTGGTCCCTTGGGAGTCACTGTTCCAGAAGTAACTGGGCCCAGAACGTGAGTTAGTTAGTGCCTTGCTCTAGATACCTTCTCGGGGCCCCTACAAGAGAAGTGTTGCAAACCTCTGGTGAGCAGAGGTCAGGTAGGGTGTGAACTGGTGTGGTGACAATCACGGGTTTCAATAGCCTTTGCCAAATTCCTCAAGACACACAGAGCCTGGGTCAGTTTCCATTTCGCAATAAAGCTAAGACATGGTAGTACTTTGGCATTGTGAATTCAGGATAGAAAGTGTATTTTAAGGTTGGGTCCAGTGTTCAAACACTTGAAGGTAACCTGCTTAGCTCCTGCATACCCACCAGGAAAGAAAAACAGCAGGCAAGGGGCACTCAAACCTCCCAGCATCAATCCAGACAGCAAGAGTGCTTAATACCTTTATTATGTTTCCAAAAATAAGTCATCTCTAAGTCAATTACTTTTTTTAAAAGCTTACATTAGGATGATTTTTTTTACAGCTATAAATATGCAATTTAAAAAATAGCTAAAAATAGTAAATATCACAAGGTCTGAGAAATTATGGTTCCATTAATTAATTATTTGACACATACTTTTATATTCTTTTTTTTTGTGTGTGTGTGTACGTGAGAAACTTGGGTGTTACTGATATCAACAAGTTAAATTATAGTGTCTACTAAGAAGTAAAGTAAACAAAGGTAATAAATCTAGCTGCAGAGGGAGAAACTGAAGCTCAGAGTGGTAGAGCGACTTGCCCAGCAGCTGTGGTTTGGATATGGCTTGAAACACGCTTGGTGAAGTTGGAAGGTGAGTCTTGAGGAAACAATGGGGTCAAGAGGTCTCTGCCTTCACCAGTGGATGGATTCACTCAAAGATCCTTAAAGGATAATCTCAGGAGCAATCTTTTTTTTAAATTTTTATTATTTATGTTTTATTTTATTAGATATTTGCTTTATTTACATTTCAAATGGTATCCCCTTTCCTCATTACCCCTCTGAAAACCTCCATCCCATCCCCCTCCCCCTGCTTACCAACCCTCCTCCCACTTTCCTGACCTGGCATTCCCCTACACTGGGGCATTGAACCTTCACAGGACCAATGGCCTCTCCTCTCATTGATGCCTGAAAAGGCCATCCTCTGCTACATATGCAGCTGGAGCCATGGGTCCCTCCATGTGTACTCTTTGGTTGGTGGTTTAGTCCCTGGGAGCTCTGGGGGTACTGGTTGGTACATATTATTGTTTCTTCTATGGGGCTGCAAACCTCTTCAGCTCCTTGGGTCCTCTCCCCAGGTGCTCCGTTGGGGACCTTGTGCTCAGTCCATTGATTGGCTGTGAGCCATCCCCCTTCTGATCTTGTTATGGGGGAGCTCGCTGGTGACTGGATCTGACTCCCCACGTGACACCATCCACCTTGTTACGATGCAGCAGCACAGGCCCTCCTCACAATCTGACCAAGGCTGGTGCCCGGTTCTTGGACTTCCCAACATCCAAAGCAGCGAGATAAATAGACTGGTTTTCATAGTAAATAACTGGTCCTGTAGTGTTTGTGTTATGGCATGGGAAACGGAGCATAACACTGGCAAAAAGATATTGGATTTTTTATTTTTTATTCCGAAACAGAAAATTCTCCAGGTACAAGATGGGAAGGAGTATACGTTTTACTATCCCAACCTGAAGTTTACGCAGTTGGGCTTCATATTCTAACGTCTACTGTCATCAATGCGCAATGTAAAGTGACTTAGGTTCATGTAAAGAAAGATTCGTGGTGGGTCAGAGCCCTGCTGCTAGCAATAATTGTAGGTCAAATTAGTCATTTAAAAATGCCAATGTTTTATGCTGCTGACATCTGTCCCTCAAATGTGACAAACATGACTACAATGCTCTGTGACTTGCTATACCTTCCTCCCTGTGGACCCAAGCACTCTGAATCAGCACATCACAGTCATACTCGCGTGTCCGTGTTTACTGTAGCACTGTCATAAAAGCCAGGAAATAGGGACAAACTACATGCCTACCTACAGAAACATGGATAAAGTGTGGCGTGTATGCATAATGGAAGCCTCCGCCTTAAAGGAAAGGGACTCTCAGGCCACTTTGATGGAGTTGAAGATCTTAACACTGAGTGAGATGAGAAAGATTCGGAAAGACACATGCCACATTTTCTTCATAATGTATACTCTCTGTGTGCATGGGTATGTGCACACGCTGTGTACATGCACATGGGTGTGTCTGCATCTATGTGAGTCTGTGTATGTTGTGTCTCTGTGTGTTTGTTTCTGTGTGTGTGATGGTTTGTGTATGACTGGCCCAGGAAGTGAACCTATTAGGAGGTGTGGCCTTGTTGGAGTAGGTGTGTCTCTGTGGGTATGGGCTTAAGGCCCTCCCCCTGGCTGCCTGGAAGTCAGTTTTCCACTAGCAGCCTTCAGATGAAGGTGTAGAACTCTCAGCTCCTCCTGTACCATGCCTGCCTGGATGCTGCCATGTTTCTGCCTTGATGATAATGGACTGAACCTCTGAGCCTGTAAGCCAACCCCAATTAAATGTTGTCTTTTATAAAACTTGAATTGGTCATGATGTCTGTTCACAGCAGTAAAACCCTAACTAAGACAGTGTGTTATGTGTATTTTGTGTGTTGTGTGTATGTGGGTGTGTTGTGTATTTGTGTGGTGTGTGTGTGTGTGTGTGTGTGTGTGTGTTGAAAAGAGAAGACAGTGGGGTAGGAGAATGGTCACAGGGGCTGGAGTCGGGAAGAGAGGGTAATGGAACACATGTAACAGAGCAGGAGGGAGGCCAATGGGGAGGTTAAGGACCAGCAACAGGGGGGTAGGGAGAGGCATGAGAGATGGAAATGAGGGAGGAAGGAGCGGGAACAGTGTATAGTGATACGCATGTATGAAAACCCCCAAGTGAAGCCCACCTATTTGTATGCCAGCTTTAAAAATAAAATTTAAAGTGGCAGGAGCATTGTAAGCACCTGGGAGAGACAAGTTTTGTTTGTTCAGCTTTCTGGACAAAGTGATGCATACCTGTAATCCCAGGACTTGAAAAGCGGAGGCAGGAGAACCGCCTTGACTATAAGGCCAGTGTGAACTACACAGGAGAAGCAGTCTCGAAAAATAAAACATAATGCAATAAAATGAAGTCTCTTTACCGTCAGGGAGTCAGGGGGTGGGGTGCAGTTCTCACTCTTGCGTTTGGGTTAGAGCAGTGCTTTTGTCCATTAGTTTAATAGTCATTCCCTGAGCCCAGTGCATGCTGGGCACTGGGGCATGATGTCCTCTCCTGGGGAAGATGGAGATGGACAGCACACAACCACAAGAGGCTGTGCTTTCTGGTAAGAAACGAAAGACAGCAAGTAACAGAGGGCTCGGGGGAAGGACTGGGGGAAGGACAAGATCTGTCTGCAGTAGCAGCAGCACAGGCCACCAGCCAAGAGCTTCCCTGAGCTGGTGAGTTTGGGGAACAGCCCTCAAGGCAGAAGCAAAGCAAAGTGTGGGAAACGTAGTGGTAGGAAGCAGGTGACTCCGAACATGTAACTTCACGATTCAAGAATGTTACCTCAAAAGCTGAGTAGGGTGGTATACAGCTACCACTGGGGAAGCCAAGGCAAGAAAGTCAGAAGTTCAAGGCCAGCCCGAGCTAAGTAGTATAGAGCTTGGCAGACACAGCCCCTGGGAAATTTGGCATCCATGAACAGGTCAAGTTGGCTGGTCTCAGCCTAAGAGCGACAGAGGACAAATGTAAAGAAGGCAACTCTGGGCATGTTGTGGACCTGGAGTGTCAAGGTATTTGCTAGAGACTGATGACACAGGGGTGTCGGACCACACCAGTGATTGGCTGAGTTGCCAATTCCTAGATGGTGGTACTTAACTAAGGTTACCCAATCCCAGCATCCACTTCTACTGAACCTGACGATGGCACAGAACTTCAGCCATCTTGGAACTTAAGGGACCCAAGGAGATCATCCAGTCCATGTTGCTTGTGTTTTGTAGGTCAGCAACCACACTCCAAGGGAAGGGAAGGCTCGCCGCTGCTGGGGACGAACTCCTAAGCCAGCTTCCTGACTCTTAGGCTCTGCAGCACCTTATCAGCAATCACACCCTTCTCCAGGTACAGAATCAGTCCTCAAGGGTATTATATGGTCAGATAGTAGGTGCCCGAGAATTACTTGTTGAAATAAGTAATGAGAGATGGAAATGAGGGAGGAGTTTCTTTTAGTCTCTTCTTCAGTTTACATAGTTTTATAACCTTGGGATTCATCAACACTCTCCCAAGAAATTCCTAGAAACTTTTCCAGTTTAAAAAAAACATCTGGTGCTCACTTCGGCAGCACATATACTAAAAAAAAAAAAAAAAAAAAATCTGAGATAAAGAATATTTAAGGGCACAAAATATACAAACTACATCATCTTGCCTACCAAAGAAATCAAATAGAATCTAAAATAGGATCCATTTGTGTGTGTACTTTGGCGGTGCTGGGTATAGAGCCCGAGGCCTCGTGCATACTGGCACACGCCCTACCACTGAGCTAACACACCCTTAGCCCTAGTCCTCTTTAAACTGAGCTCTAGGTTGTGAGATCCCCAGTCTGTTCATTTAAAAGATAGAAGAAAAAGTGGAGTCACTGAAGGGAGAGACAACAGATGAATTCCCATCTAGGATGACTATGCCGAAGAAAAATTCCCAGTCAGAAACTTCTAAAGTCAATATAAAAGAGAGACTATGGATAACAGTTGTGTGATAGGAATGAGCAATTCTAAAAAAAATTCAAATGTATAATTTTTAGAAGTATAAAGAGCCACCAGAAGGAGTAAGCATAAAGACACTTCCTTGAGAATATATTAGCATGCTGTGTGTGCTTGGGCGTGCTCACACCTGACATATGAGCGCAGCACTGTTTCCATGGCAACGTGCAGGAGGGCTCACTGGGAAGCGATCTTCTTACATTCAGAGCTACTTCTAAAGGCCCATGTGCTGAAAGCTGTGAGGAAGATATTTTGAACTCAAAGGAAAGATTATTGTAATCTTCTTTGGGATGAACTCAAGCAATCACCCTGCCTCTTCCAGCCGCACTCCTACGCTGGACGTCCTGCTACCTCAGAAGCTTCAGGTCATTTTTCTCAAATAGTATCATTGTTTCAAACTCAGCGGTCCAGAGCCTCAGTCGCTACTGTGTCCTGAGGGAATTCTCAAAGCTTTGCGGACCTTCATTATCACAGATCCTCTAAACAAACGCTTAAGCTCTTTCCCTGTTAAGCCGTTATCACTGACCTGTGTGTAGTTTTAGTATCAGTAACGCAAGGGAGACAAAGGACCTACAAGGAGGCTGAGAAGGAGGCTCAGGGGGTAAAGTTGTTGCTGTGTAAGATGACAAATTCAATTCCAAGCACCAGAGTAAAAGAGTAAAAATACCATGTAAGGTGTGTGTGTGTGTGTGTGTGTGTGTGTGTGTGCGCGCGCGCGCGCGCGCGCGCAAAACAACAACAACAAAACAAAACAAAAAAACAAAAACAAAAACAAACAAACAACCCCGAAGACAGGAAGATTCCGGGAGCTGCTGGCTGGCCAAGCTCAAGGAGAACCTGTCTCAAAAAAACAAGGTGAAGAAACAAATAAAGAAGATGCTTGGTCTTATCCTCTGACCTATAAACACATTAAAGCATGTGCATGCACACACATACACACATGTATACACACACACATATACACACACAGCGAAAGTAGTGTGATATGGGTAAATGAAAATGGCTTTATGTGATCCTGTGTAATTTTTTCATTTTTTATTGATTAATTTATCCGCTTTACATCCTGACAGAACCGTTTCCCTCCTTCTCCCCTCCCAGTCCCTCTTTCTCACCTCAACTTCCCACCCCCTTCCTCTTGTACTTCCTTTATCTTCAGAAAAGGGGAGTCCCCGGTGGATATCAACCTTCCTTGACAGATCAAGTTGTAGTGGGACTAGGCACATCTTCTCCTAGTTAGGCCTAGTTAGGGGAAGGGATCCTAAGGCAGGCAATAGAGTTGGCGACAGCCCTTGCTCCTGCTGTTCGGAGTCCCACGTGAAGACCGAGCTCTACAGCTGTTACGTGCGAGCAGAGGGCCGAGGGCCTCTCATGCACGCTCTCTGTCTGCTTGGCTCTCTTTGTTTGGCCCCTATGGGTCCAGGCTATTTGGTTCTGTAGGTTTGTTTGTGTCCCTGAACTCTCCTGCCCCTTCAACCCTTCCTCCTCTTCTTCCACAGGATTCCCCAAGCCCCACCTAACGTCTGGCTGTGGGTTTCTGTATGTGTTTCCATCAGTTGTGGGGTGAAAGCTCTCAAATGACACTTGTAAGTGAACATTGGCCACAAAGTATATGATAACTGCCCTACAGTTCACAGACCTGGAGAAATCAAATAGCACTGAAGGACCAAGGGGAGATGGTTGAATTTCCCTGAGAAGGGGAAATAAAACAGACATGGCAGGGTGTGGTGGATGGAGGGAGAGCTCTGGGTGGGGGGTGGGGTAGAGAGGAGAGCAAGAGGGTTCAAGTGGGAGGAGGACAGGGAGTACTGGGTGGGCGAGAGAACTGAAATCATGGAAGGGTTTGCATCTCTGGAATGAGCTAGAAACCTAGGACTACGGAAACTCCCAGGAATCTATGAGGGAGGCTGTAGCGAAGGCTCCTAGCAGCGGGGCCTGTGGAACCTGGAAATGGCCATTTCCTGTAACTAGAAAAGACTTCCCATTAGAGGGATTGGGACGCCAATCCAGCCACAAACCCTTTGACCCACAATTTGTCCTGCCTGCAAGCTATACAGGTGTAAGGGTGGTGCAGCGATTGAGGGAACGGCTGACCAACGGCTGGACCAGCCTGAGACCCATGCCCTGAGTGAGAACCCACCCCTGACATTACTAATGATATTCTGCTCTACTTACAGACAGGCGCCTGTATAATTTTTAAGTCTAAGAAATGGACTAAAAACCCAGGTTCTCTTGCAGTGGGTCTTGGTCTGTATCATCTACTTCTTGGATGGCAGAAGGATAAAGCAGCATAGGCTTTAGGTCTCCAGTATTTATCTTGGACACGGAGCTCCCAGCCCTTCCCTTTCTTCTGCTCTCACAGTGGGGTGGACAGGAAGTCCTATATAATAGGAAATGGCTTTTCTTTGGTTGTTAGTGAGCAAGTTCTCTCCCAAGGTTCTGATCACTGAGGGTGACAGGAAATGATTTCTAGCAGTCTGGCTCCTTACCAGACCTTGTTTCTAATAATTCTGTAAAAATAATGTAATAATGTTAATTATTACTTCTTTTGTGGGGGGGATAGGTCCTTGTAAAACTTGCTCTGTGTTTCACTCTGAGCTGGGGCTCCCAGAAATTCTGCACCTGACTTTAATTCTTGCAAATAATTATGATTCTGTGTATTTCTTTTTTTCCTTTTAGTGTCTAGAACATCTAGGAATAGGGGTGCTATTTAATTAGCATGCCTCCGATGACTATGTATATTTTGAAAGGAATACACTTAGACAATTGTTTATGGTATCTTCTCACAGGAAGCTTTTGTCATCTGCTCTCTGAACAGGAAGTCCAGTGTCACTTCTGCAGTTTAAAACAGGGCAATCATGAGGATATAAATCTAAGTAAGCCCATACTCGGTGTGACATAATTCAGCGTCAGATCCAGGCATGGTGGCACGCCACCTCCTGCAATTCCAACATTCTACAGGAGAAGGCAAGATGACTGAAAATCCTGGACTACATAGTGAGGCCAATGTCAAAAAACAAGCAAACAAACCCTCCAAGCAACATAAAAGAACACAATCCAGTACCAGAGTCTGTCAGCCTAGCCAAGAGAAACATGCCCTTGCTGTGGGACCTTTAGGCGGCCACTGGGCAGAGAGCAGGGTCATTGATCAATCCTGGGTACTAACTATGGTGTCACCTTTGTAAAGAACAACACTGGGCTTCATTAAAAGGCTGCACAGACACAGAGTGCATGAGGTAAACTGCGGAGAGCTGGCATGCGGGAGGTAGTCGGTAAAGATGGCTGATGCTTATCTCTGGCCGCATGCCGTGATAAGATTCCAAACGAGGAGCCAGTCAATTTGAGCAGCAAAACCCCTCCTATGCTATACAGAGAGGGGTCGGAGCCGCCAAGCCAAAGATAGCTGCTTTCTTCGTCCTGGGCACCTCATCCTTTCTCTCATGAGAGAAGAATGAGAATCCAATTCACTTGGCCACTTTTGCTTCTTGAATTAGCAGCTAGAGATACAATCTGGACTAGCCGGGCTTCCGTGGAGGAACACAAGGGACAGAATGAATATCGATTAATGGAGAATTTATTAGCTCAGCTTACGTGAGACAGTCTAAGTAGTCCAACAACAACTGTCTCACCTTGGAGAAGCCAGAATCCCACAGATGTTCGGTCTCCAGGGCTCCATGTCTCAGAAGACGCAATCTGGGGCTGAAGGTCTGGCAGGTCCCCAGGGACGCTGCTGTTCTTCAGTCCGCATCAGAAGCTCAACGCTCGCTTGTAACATTGTAACATCGGTCAAAGGAATGCAGCAGTGACCACAGCACCGCTCACTGATGGACCTGTCAGGGAGAGAGAAGGCGGGGAGATGAAAGAGGGGCTCAGCCTCCTTCTTCCACTTCTCTCACCCGCTGCCTCCAAAGGTGCAGCCCACCTTAGGGTGGCTCTTGCCACTTTGGATAATCTGACCAAGAAAATTCCTTACAGGAGTGCCTAGCACTTGACTCCTAGACATTCCAGATACAGACAAGCTGACAAGAAAAAAGAGTCACCGTACAGGCTCTGACAAGAGCCGGGGGTCCCCGGTGAGCCTGATCTCAGTACTTCAGCCTCGGGGACGAAGAGCAGCTCAAGCATTGTCTCGCTTCCTTTCCCCACTTGGTTAAGTTGGAGGTCAGCAATGGTCCCTACAGTGCTGTCGTTCTGTCTGTGGGCTCCACCTTGTCATGCAGTCTTAGGACATGGCTCTGGTGTGCCTTTGCTGGTAAGGCAAAAAAACAGCTGCTGGGGAGGGTGTGGGAAGAGGAACACTCTTTCTCTGCTGGAGGGAGGGAGTGTGCACTGAGGCACAGACTGTGGATATCAGTGTTTAGGTTCCGCAGAAAGCTATAAATAGGTCTACCACACCACACAGCTCCTGAGCATCAGATGCCACCCCTGGGCACCACCCAACCGTGTGTATGTGCCACCATAGACGGACTTGCTCATCGGGGGTTTTGCTGCTGTCTTTACCCAAGCCAGGAAAAGAAAGGAGCCTGGCTGACCATCACAGGCTGAATGGCTGATAGAAATATGGTAGGTGCATCCAGTAGTTCTATTCAGCTGTAAAGAGAAATGAAATCACACAATTTATAGACAAGTGGATGGAACTAGAAACTACAGGACTAGGTTAGGCAACCGAGGCCAAGCCAAAAAAACGCAGGCAGTTCTCTCTTCCATGCAAATCCTGGCTTCCACGTTTGTACACGGGTGAGTCTGTTTGAAAGTGAAAGAGGGAAGAGGCCCCAAGATCAGGAAGGGCAACAAGGGGAGGTGACTGCCAACATAACATCGCCCTGTGGCTCAGTCCCAGTGAGCAGTGGCCATGCTTTAGTAAAACTTAAACGGCTGTGATGATTGAATTACTCTCTGTTAGCTTGTGAGAGATCTCGAATTCTTGACTATATTCCGTTAGATTAGAATTCCTACTCAAATTTACCTCCAGATGTAACTTTCTTCTCATTAGGACTGCTACTGAAATACTGTGATAATCTAGTCTCTGTGCATTTCTATACACTTAACTATTTATAGAGTTTCTCTTTTATTCTTACTTTAGTGACTTGGATCTTTTATCAGTTCTAGTTAGGTTAATTTAAATCCTCTAATAAAACCCTGGAAAACAATGGCATGTAGACATAATGTTAAATAAAACAGAACAAAGCCCAAAAGCTAAGAAACGTATTGTTCTCCGCTGTGTTGCCTTGGGTTCACAGGTGAGCCTCGTGAACTCTCGGCGCCAGTCAGCGTCTTCCACGGCCACTCACGGAGTCCAGGGAGCCATCCCTGTATGAGGAAAACAGTCGTTCCCACCAGGCTTTGGCTGGTTTAACAACTGTGTCAACGTGCAGCGTGACTCAGTAACCATAATCCACGCAGAGCCCGACCTGTCCGCACACTCCCACACCCCGCAAGCCGCACCGCCCCCCACTCAGATCCCTTCCTGGGTATGTCTTGGTCTCCCACTCCTCCATCTATCCCCCACCCTCTAGTGTCATTTTAAATATCATATATATGTGTATCTATATATGTATATACATATATATGTACATATATACGCATTGTATACACATATGTGTATGTGTATATACACACATATATACATATACACATACACACACATATATATACACACATACACACACATACATATACACATACACATATACATGTAAATTCTGTCTATGTATGTGTGTCTATGTGTGTGGTATAGGTCAGAGGACAACTTTGTGCAGTTTGTTCTTTTCTTCTGCCTTTACACACATTATAGGCTTCAAACGCAGGTCACTGGGCCTGTGTCACAAGCACTTTAGCCTGCTGAGCCATATTACCGGCCTGTTCGTGTCCATTTGCAAAACAGCAGCCAGAAGCATTCTTGAGTCCCAGGCATCAGAACAGGGCTGTTTGATACACAGCCTCTGCCAGTGTCCACCACCTCAGCTAGCTAAAAACCAGTCTTCAGAGTGGCCCAGGAAGCCCCAGGACCTGCTGCCATCTGTGCTCCTGTTTGAATGACCATGACACCTTCCTCCCTCCCTCCTCCTTCTTACAACCTCCCTCCTTCCTTCCTTCCCTCCCTCCCTTCCTTCTTTCCTTGTTACTTTCTTTCCCTTTGTTTTCCAAGACAGGTCCTACCTCAAGATCCGGCTTCTACCCTCCACAGTGCTGGGATCACTAACGTGTGTCACATGCCTAGCTTCCTGGCGGTTCTTTGGACTTACTCCTTCCCTCTACCCGCAGTGCTTCTTGTATGTTGGGACCATCACTTCCTTCCTTCCTCTTTAGTATTTGATGCCATCTTCTCAGCAAAACCGCTCCTACCACACCCCACTTAAAGGTGCATATTGGAGGCTGGGTATACATCCTAGTAGTAGAGAGCTTGCTGGCATGCAGGAAGACCTAGGTTCGAGCTCTGGCACTGAATGGTGGCATGGCTACGTGACATCGCCTGGTTGTGCTGATGCCTGAGACACTCCATCCTGTAGGGAAGCTTCTTAAGCCAGGAAGGAAAACAACTCAAAATAGCTTCAGGAAGTCCCTGAAGCAAACCAGATTCTCTATGCCCCTCCCTGCAAGAGTAAGCAATTAAAAACTGTGAGTCTCTCTTAGAGGAGCAGAACCCAACTGCAAGGAAGACTCTCAGACCAGACCAACTGCCTGGAAGAAGTGGAAACCAGCCGAGCTGCTGGGAGAGAGTTAGACAACCAAGGCACCTGGCAAGGACACTCTCCAACCTGTTAAGTTGCCAGCCGGCTGTGCCGTGTGGTTCCCAGGTTTGTGAGTCGTCACCCGGGCTGCGGTGGGTCTTGGTGATGCAGCTGTCTTTGAATCATTCTGCTCCTGTAACTCTCAGCCCTATACCTGTAAGGAACCCCCCCCCCCCCGTAAGACTCAGGTTTCACCAGTGTCTACAGTGAGTAGATGCGTTTGCTCGATCTCCCAGGAAGTTTTGTCACAAAACACGCCCTTCAATATTCTCTTTGTTACTTTATAACAGATCGTGCTGTGTGCCACCCCCTAAGCACACTTGCCTGCTCCAGTGGGACACAAGCTCCAGGACACAGGGAGCCTTATTGCCTATAGGTTTGCCCCCCCCCCCCACCCCGGGGACAGAGTGGAACTCTGCAAATGGAGCATCCAGAAAATACTGGCATGCTCACTGGTTGTGTTTTTGTTTTTTTGTTTTTTTGTTTTTTGTTTTTTTTTCTAGAGCTCCCCTTGGTGTAGGCACTTAATGCTTGCTCAATGTCCTTCCCCATGACACCTGGGAGCCCGGACAGTGGCTCTACTCCAAAACCCTCCTCCTTTTCACCTGACACAGAGGAAACACAAGCATATGGCTGTGGGCATGAGGTGACTTCTGCACAGGGCAATTGCCACTTTGAAATCATTAAACTGTCTGCCGGTGACTTGTTTCCAGGGCTCCTATCTTTCCCCCAGCTGCTGATTAGCTTTATAGCCCTAATGCATGCTTTCTCTCCTTTCCCACAGACTCCCTTTGTTTGCTGACGGCATCTCCCTGTACTGATCCTTGCCTCACCTGGCACCATTCTCTCCAGTCCCTAGAAGAAACCGCATTCACCCACACGCTAGGGATAAACAAGATTTCTACTCAAAGTCAGAAGTCTCTCTCTGAAGCAGGGTCATCCACAGGCAGAAAAACAAGCGTGCCGTTTCTTCTTGGATAAAGAGAAGCCGTCTTTCCAGACAGGCTTTTGACACAGGGAAGACTGAGGTATGATTTGAATATTCTTTGCAGTGAAAAACAGCACTTAATTGGACCAAGAGAGAAAGAAGTCAGCCGCCTTCATGATTATTTAAACACACATACCAATCAAAAGTGCTTCGCTGTTTTGTTAAGAGAGAAATTGGATTGCTGCTACATTTTCTACTGGCCCCCTCTCCATACAAAAGAGGAGAAGAAAGACATTTACAAGGCACCAGAATCTATTTGCTTCCTAAATATGATGCTTGCATGTCGATATGGAGAACCTGAAAAATTCTAACAAGAAACATCACTTAAGCAATGAGGTCCATTTCCTTATTACTCTCTGAAAATGTAATTTTTTAAAGATGACCACAAATGCAAGTGGGCTTTTCTGTTGTCCATGTGTTAAGGAAGGGACAAGTGGCGTGGTGGCTGAATTGGGGATAGTGGACATTAACGATGAGAGAGTTCAGTTTTATAACGAAAAAGATTAAAAATAAAAACCATCAACATAAAAATGCATTCACTCCTACTAATGGTTGACATCTGTGTTGGAAACAGTATCATATAGTTTGTAGAGCAGTTTATACTTGTTAAGGTGTGTCTGCATCTGCATGTATGATGGAGTGCTCCCAAGGACCCTGTGAGAGAGGCAAGAGTAATTTCATGTTTTACAGGTGATAAAGCAGAGTCAGATTCTGTCTCAGTTTTCCAAGCTTTAATAAAACCGTCTATAGTGTTTCCTGGTTTCTGATGACCCACATAATATCCCACCCCTCTGCAGAATTACAAAAAAATTCATTCATTTGAATCAGTGTTGAAGAAGCCACTGAGTGTGTCACAGGAGGAGAAGGGAACCGGCATCACCAGTTCTTACCCAAAGGACTGTGGTCCATCCAATGATATATGTCTGACTTCAGCTCCCTGGGGGACCGAAAATATAAATTTCTTCTGTCCTAAACAAGTTTCAGACTTAAGGAGAAATAAGTTGGAAGATCTAGCAGATGGCGCCAAAAAAGTATCTTTTATTAGTGATAAAGGTGATGTAGGGGGTGTCACTTGGTGGGAGGGTGGAGTGGAGCTGCTGAGAGGAACTCCTCACACTGATGGGGGGTGTGGTCTTGGCCAGCCTTCCACCAAAGGCCAAGGGTGGGGGAACATCAGAGCTCGGTTTCCTGCCTACGACGGTTGGTTCTCTTCTTTGGTTACTAGAACGTCTCGTTCTAGGAGTGTGGGAAATGGCCAGCAGAATCTATATTGTCATGAGGAGAAACAAGGAGCAAGGTGTCCCTGTCACAAGACTAAGCCTGCTTTCTTTCTGGGCTCTAACTCTGAGCCTCAAGGTGGAGGGATGCACAGGCTCCATGGGTACTACACACACACACACACACACACACACACACACACACACATACACACACACAGTTTCTCTAACAGGACCCAGAACTCTATAGTCGTCTACTGTCTGATATGCATCTATCTGTTCTCCTCTAGGGATCTGGAGAGATTTTTTTCTAGCAATGCCCAGCACAACCTGGAGCAGGGGAACACACCATCACTGCTTGTTGGATGTCTCTATAACAAATTCAGCCAACTCAGGTCACAAGAAGTCAGCTCTAGAGCCCCGCAGCTCTGGCTCCTGGACCAGTCATTTTTGTGTCCTGTTTTTGTCAATGTATTGCTGAGAAGGGACACCATATCCACAGCAACTCTTATATATAAGAAAAAAAACATTTAATTAGGGCTTGCTTACATTCAAAGATTTAGTCTATTAGCCTGGTGGGAAGCGTGGTGGCACCAGCATATCTTACAGGCAGGTCAGCATTCTAGGCTGTAGGGGTGTAGCCAGATTGATGAAGACCTTCCTCCTCTGCCGCACACAGAACCTTCTAGTAATAGGATTAGTCAGTAGGGATGCAGCCTCTAGGCAAGAACCTGCTCAGTTTCTATGTGCTTGACGAGCTATATTAATTTTGCCGTCAGCAGAGAGCCTTACCATCATTTTTGAGGAGAGAATCCAATAGCCCTGGAAATAACTGAGGATGTTGGGGGCCAATGACTCAACAAGGTGTAACCCATTCTAGTACTGGATGCTTTGAGAAGATATTGTCTCTTCCATTATTTGGTGACTCTATTTAGATTACTTTTGTATATGTATATTTTAGGGAGCTTCAACAGTAGCAGACATGGCTCCTGTAGCCCCTCAAATTGCCCTGGTGTTAGTTGTCCTTCCCTATAGTTCCTCTCTTCTCCTTCTCAACTCTCTGTCTTAAAAACAAGAATTTAAGAATTCTCTGCAGACAATAAGCACTCCCATCTGAGTCCAGGGCAGGCAGGGCCCAACCCTGCTCAGCAGGTGCCGCTGCATCCGGTACGTCTGTTTTGTGTGTCTTATAGGACTGAAGATGACTTTGGTTTCAGGAGTTTCCAGGCAGGCTGGTCTCCTGGATTCTATAAAAAAGCAGACTGAGCAAGTCACGTGAGCCCACCAGTATGCAGCACTCCTCCATGACCTCTATCTTAGTTCCTGCCTCTGAGTTCCTGTCCCGTTTGACTTCCTGTTCTGAGTTCCTTCAATGATGAACAGGGATGTGAAAGTGCAAGCTATATAAACCTTTTTCTCCCCAACTTGCTTTCTGGTCCTGGGGCTTTGCTTCAGCAATAGAAACCCTAAGACATCACCCCTAGCTGGGCGATGATGACACATGCCTTCAATCTTAGCACTTGGAATGCAGGGGCAGGAGGATCTCTAAGGCCAGCCTAGTCTACAGAACAAGTTCCAGAACAACCAGGGATACACAGAAAAACCATGTTTCAAAAAACCAGAAAACAAACAAGAAAACCAGTGTCCCAGTTTGGCTTCTACCAGCTACTCTGCTGTTGGGAATATTAACTAATTTTTCTAAGCCCAGCTTTCTTGTCAATAAAATGGGATGATTCTATCAGCATTTAACAGTTATACCCAAATAAAGTGGCTTTAAAACAATGGACATGAACTATCTCACAGGGTCTGGGAGCCAGGAACTTAGAGGAGACATAGCTGGGTCTAGCTCCTGTCATAGCTCACAGCTGTCAGCTGGGAATATGGTCATTTGAAGTCTAACTTGGGCTTTGGGGTCTGGTTCTGAGGTCACATGATTGTGTGGCTGGTACGTTGCTGGTAGTCTTGGACTGAAGGTCTCAGTGTTTTGTTTTATTTTGTTTTGTTTTGTTTTGTTTTGTTTTTTTACCACATGGGTCTCTAAAAGGATTCGGTGCAATATTTCTAGAGCATGGTGGTGGGCGTGTGATCAATCTGAAAGACCTAGGCAGAAGTTGCAACACCTTTCCTGATACAGCTGCAGGCGTTACCCTCTACCATGTTCACTGAGTTCTGCTGTCAACAGGCCAGCACTGGTGGAGCACAGGAGGGCTGTGCTCTGGGGGAAGCCTGGAATTCAGGCCCACTGCCAGCTGTCTCAGTTGCTCGGAATCACACAATGGCTGGCACCTACAACCGGGCTAAATGACAGCTCTTGATAGGTCTCCTCGCGCCGTGTTTCTTGTCACTTCATGAAGAGAGGACCTTTCCTGATGCCTTGTTCTAAGTTGCCGGTGTCAGATCTCATGACATACCCATCCAATGGTGATGTTCAAAAAAAAGCATGAAAATGAATCAGTAGCAACCAATGGTCTCCCAGGAGGCGGGATAAGTTTAGAGTATAGTCTAAACTGTTTCTTTTCTTTTCCTGACTGCCTGAGGATCATGATGAGCCTCCTTCAGCTTCAATGATCCGTGTGCTCTGGTCCATCAGGGGCTGGAGGACATGAAAAGTCACTGTCACAAGAAAGCTGCTGAGCTGTGGTTTGTGGCCCAGCTCTGGCAGACAGTGTAGTGACCAAGTCTATTCTAGTGGCAGCAGTGGGGACTGTGCTAAAAATGGAACAACCATCAAGGTTCAACTAACGTGTCCCTTCTGTTGGCCAGGACTGGCACCACCAGCATCTTCCTAGGGGCTGCAGGGATGGCCATAGTTCCTTGCAGAGCCATAGCACGGGCCACCTGTGTGATCTCAGTCAGTGGAAGCTGCTGGACATCCCTCCTTCTCTCCCGTCTTCTTCCTACAGGAACAGAAGTCCTATTCATGAGCTGGAACAAGGTACCCAAGAACAAAGCCTATATTTGCCTGGCTTTCACGGCAAGTTGCCAATGGGATGTAAATAGAGGTGGTGTGTGCAACTCCTGGACATGGAGTGTGCCTTTCTTCACCCCTTCTTCCTTCCTGATGATGGGATCAGATATGATCAGAGCTCCAGGAGACACTGGGGGTCATAAGTGACTGGCAACAGAAACCACTTAGGGCAGAGTAGAAATAGAGAAGAAACCCAAGGGGGATCCCATTCCCACCCTAGGCTGGCTGCCTGCCTCTAGATTCCTTTATTATTAGGGAGTTATAGGTGTAATTAATTTCCCCTCTCTCTCTGTCTCTCTCTGTCATTGTCTCTCTATCTCACTGTGTATGTGTGTATGTATTTGTGTTTGCATATGTGTGTGTGTGTGTGTGTGTGTGTGTGTCCCACAGGTGGACATCAGATGTCTTTCCTCTCTCCTTTTCTGTGTTATCCAAGAGTGTGTCTCTCACTGGACCTAGAGTCTGCCATTTTGGCTACCCAGGCTAGCCAGCAAGCCCCTGGAACCTGCCACCCCTTCCAGTGCTGGGTTACAAAGTGCATTACTCTACCTGGCTTTTGCGTGGATACCGGGAACCCAAACTCAGGTCCTCGTGCTTACACTATTAGCCCTTGACCCATTGAGTCATCTATCCAACCCCCAATTTTCTAGAGCCAATCCTGTTTTCTGTTTGTAACAAACATCAGTCCAACTACACAGTTTCCTATTGCAGTGGCAATGTTACTTCCTGTACTGTTAAGGCGTTCTGTTAGCAGTAGTGGAAACTCTGTAAACATGGTTCTGGGAAAAGGAAAAGGATTCATCATTCACAGCTTCACATGACACCCAGTGAGCTCCTCTGACTATAGGACAGGGGCTGTGGTGCTCAGACATCAGGGAAGTTCACTGACAAACTTTCTCAGAAGAGGAACTGTGTCACACCAGCAGTCTGGTAGAAGGGTCTGTACTCTTCAAGAGAGAGGCTTCCAGCCCAGTGCAGGGAGAGGCAGCTGGTAGCCTCTCTCCTAATTTTGTTCCCTCCTTCCCTGTGAGAAATGTCACCTTCAAGACACAAGTCAAGACCTCTACTCTCTAAGTGCCAAAATCTTACACACACACACACACACACACACACACACCACGCACGCGCACGTGAACGCACACGCACACGCATACACCTTTCTCTGGTGCAATAGCCAAAAAGCCCTGAACACTTTCTGTTACAAAGGGTGATATTAATTCAGTTGAAAACAAAACAAAACAAAATCTCAGAAGCTCAGTTGTACGCCAAATGCGGATGCTTTACAACCTGTATGATACATTCTCACAGAGGTACACACTCTTAGTTATTCAGGCGGTGGTGTGTGTCTAATAGAGATACACATAAGCAAATGTGTATACGTACATGGAAGATACAGATGACCAAAATTTAGAGCAGAAAAATAGAATGCCCTCTTTTGAAGGCCCAGCTTGACAGTTCCCCTAAAAGAAGTAAATATATCTTTTGTTTCACAAACCATAAGAAATAGTAACTATTTTCTTGATTCACTGAAATTGCTTATTTGTCTTTTAAAACTGTATGTGTATGTACATATATATGCATACATACATACATATATAAATGTGTATAGAGCACATATACATTATATACATTCTTGCAGTTCTGGGGATCAAATTCAGGGTCTTTGTGTGCCAGCTAAATCTTCTCTCACTGAGCAAGCTCGTGTTCAGTTTTATATCCTTTTTTTTTTATTTTATTTTTTTACAACACAGTTATACCTTTAGATGCCTTGCAATGGGAACAACCAACCAGGGGTAGTAAGTGTTAAGTTTCAATCCCAGGGGAAATGAAAAAAAAGAAAGAAAGAGAGAAAGAAAGAAAGAAAGAAAGAAAGAGAGAGAGAGAGAAAGAAAGAAGGAAGGAAGGAAGGAAAGAAGGAAAGAAAGAAAGAAGGAAGGAAAGAAAGAATGAAAGAAAGAAAGAAAGAAAGAAAGAAAGAAAGGAGGGAGGGAGGGAGGGAGGGAGGAAGAGAGAGAGAGAGAAAGAAAAAAAGAAAGAAAGAAAGGAGGGAGGGAGGAAGAAAGAAAGGAAGAAAGAGAGAGAAAGAAAGAAAGAAAGAAAGAGAAAGAGGAAAGAAAAGGAAAGGAAAGGAAGGGAAAGGAAAGGAAAGGAAAGGAAAGGAAAAAGGAAAGGAAAGGAAAGGAAAGGAAAGGAAAGGAAAGGAAAGGAAAGGAAAGGAAAGGAAAAAGGAAAGGAAAGGAAAGGAAAGGACTGCTCCTAGGTGTGGTGGAGGAGAAAGTCTATTCTAGATATGTGGGAGAGCACGGCCAGAGGAAGACCTGTCTGGGAGAGTCCAGAGTGGTCCTGATTCTGAGCCATGTGAGAGAGGAGCCATGTGGGGAAAGGGGAGGGGAAGGGAGAGGGAAGAGAGGGAAACCAGGTAAAGCAGCCAGGAGGCCTAAGGCACAAAGGAGAGGTAACTAAGATGCCTGGATTATATAGGGAGGAGCCCCTGGGGGAGGGGCAGCCCAACCCCTGGGCTGGAGAGTTCTGGGTAGTTTGGGGGGTGTGCCCACCAAACTCTAGAACAGTTAGGGACTGAGGGATGCTGGGAGAACCTGGAGGCCCCGTCTGCTTTGGTATGTTCAATTGGAGCCTCAAACTGCTAGTCCTGGGTTTGAAACTTAACAGCGAGGTGTCAGTAGTCAGCTTATACCTTATCAGATGAATCCTGACAGCCAGAGTCCTGTTCTACACACCCTAACACCTTGCTGACCCTCTAAATACAGAGGCATGGCTCTTCCATCCTTCGATGTGGCATCCATACACTAGACATAAAGAAGTTGGTATTGTTTTCAAGGGTTGCACCGCATGTCCTGAGGAGAGGAGCCGTCAGGGCTTGGGATGATAATCAGACCCTCTGGCTTATTTGCCTCCAGGGAGGCTGAGCCCTTTCCCAAACTTGAGCTCCTGCATTTTCTGATTTGGAGTGCAGCCTCCGGTCAGTGCATCGCAGATCCTGCCGTTGGATAAGAGGGTGCCCGGCTTCCTTCACTTGCTGCTGCTGTCTACCCCAACTCCCACAAGGCCAGGCAGTCAAGTTCCTCTGGCCTCCTGGAAAACTCACAGAAATGCAATTTAGCTGTGGCAGAGTCCCTGACAGCCCTTGAGATTTCACCGGGACTTGGAGCCTGATACATCCACTGACAACGACAATCCATCGGGAAACCTGTGGGGTCCCAGCTCCAGCATGAGGTTCGTCTCCCGGTGGCAATGGCTACCAATGGCTGGGGGTGACAGCATCACCCAGACCAGCCACTGTCGCAGTCAGTGGAAGTAACAGGAAAGGATTCTGGAAACTCTCAATGCTACAGTTGTTGCTTCAGTGTCTGGCCAGACAAAGGAGAGAAGGGGAAAGACCAATTCTGTCCGGGTAGCTGCTCTTACAACAGTCGCCTTCACTCTGAGTGGCCCACCTGCAGTTCAGCGTTGGGGGATCTGGCTGTGGTCACTGACGATGTGAAGACTAGAAGACGGGATCCACCCAAGTAAACACCGCAGAGTTTAAACATTCGAGTTATCCGGACATCCTTTCCTTAAGTCTTCTTTCAGGTCCTTGTATAGCCAAGTGAACCAAATGCCTCTGATTGAGATCTCCCTGGAGACACGAAGGATCTTCACCCCGCCTTGCCACGCCCCATCCCGCCTCGCCCCAGCCCGCCCTTCAGACTCTTTCTAATTTCTCTACTACTGTTTTCTTCTTTCCCTCCTCAGAGGAGGAGAGGGAAAAGGAAGAGGTTATTTCACACTTAGTTGAAAAGAATGCCACATTTTTATTTTGCAAGCAATTCTAAGGATAACAGAGCAAAAACTAAGATTCAGGGTGCCGTGAAACAAGACATCTAGACAAGAGATATATATGTACATGCTGCTGGTCACACTGGTACCTCCAGCAGCTGGTCCAACTGTTCCGCCCACTGCTGGGGACAGGCCTCGAGCAGGCACATAAAAACAAACAGCCAGTGCTTTCAAGCCAGTTAGTCAGAGGATTTCATCTCCTGCTCCTGGCCCAGCAAGGGGAGGATCCAGCAATATTCTGTTTTCGAGAATCTTTCCTTGTAAGACTTCCAGCGCTCTGATGGAGTTAAGTAAATAGGGGCCAGGGCAATCTGCTACCGCAGTCCGGATCTCACACAGACAGATAAGACTATGTTGTTCTTCCTTTTGTGGCTTCCTGCCCACGTGTGAGGGACTATGGTAAACATGGAAGGTGCCTTTTTTGCACCTTCCTGCCCTCTTACCCTCTCAAGCAACACAGAGGCCATTGCTCTAGACTAAGTTCCTACATCCAGACCCAACACACAAGGCAAAACATCAAAATGGAGTTTCTTGTGTTGAAATTCGTATCACCAGGTGTATGTCTTTGTGAAGGTGTTGGGTCCTTGGAAGTGAGTTACAGACAGGTGTGAGCTACCACGTGGGTGCTGGGAATCGAACCTAGGTCCTCTAGAAGAGCAGTCAGTGCTCTTCACCACTGAGCCATCTCTCCAGTCCCTCATTTGGGACATTTTTCTCCTAGTCTTGTCTAATTCCCACATTTGAACAAAAATTTCAGCCTACTCAGAATTACATATCTACAGTTTTCCTCTGCTCAGACACCAAATACATTTCTTGATACTATTTTATAGCTGTTTTAAGTATCCCTAGTAATTAATTGCCACAGATTATTCCACCACCCCACCACACACCCAGATACTATCTTATCGGAATGTTTTATTCTGCAATAGATCACTTTCACTTTCCAAATAGCTATACTATATAACGGGTACACAATTTGTGCAAATTCAAACATTCACTTTGACAAGTTTAGTGTCTATATAATGTATATGTGTATTACATATGTGTGTGTATATGTGTAGACCTGGGTCTTCATCACTACATCAAGATAAAAATTCTCCCATACCTTAGCTTCTATCCTCCACGCACTTCCTCCTCCTTCAGATCTCACCTGCCTCTTGTGGTCACTTTGGTTTGGTAGATGTTATCTGGTCCCCAGTGTCTTGCCCAGGTATTCATACACTTACAGTCACAGAATGTGATGAATTTCATTTTATATACCATTTCAGACCTAAGCCTTAGAAGGCACACAAATATCAAACTCTCTCTCTCTCTCTCTCTCTCTCTCTCTCTCTCTCTCTCTCTCCCCCTTCCTCTTTTCTTTCTTTTTCTTTTCTTTTCTTTTTCCAGTGCTGGGAATGGAAGCCAGGACTCTCTCTACCATGGAGCGACTACCCAGCCCATGTTGACAGCGTCTACCTGTGTGTTGGATTGTTTCTTCTCAGAACCTCACTGGCAAGCCATGAGGAAGCTCAGACAGACAGAGAACTCGGGCCCCTAACTAGTAGCCCCAGATGAGCTTCCTGGCAGTGGCACACCCACAGCCGGCTTTTTGGCTTGAGTGGCATCTTGCTGCTTCAGTTCACACAAAGAACTGAGCCCAAGAACTGTCCTGGCAGCCCACGGATCCCAGGGAATCAACTATTATAATTTGTGTGGTTTGTTGTGTGTGATCATTAGTAAGTGAAACTGACTGAGAATAGAAACGATTATTGTTAGCATAGATGCTTAACTCTGTGTTGCTCTCTATTTGCTTTCTTCATGTCTAACCTTTTTCCTTCCTTCCTTCCTTCCTTCCTTCCTTCCTTCCTTCCTTCCTTCTTTCCTTCTTTCCCTCCCTCCTTCCCTCCCTCCTTCCCTCCTTCCTTCCTTCTTTCCTTCTTTCCCTCCATCCTTCCCTCCCTCCTTCCCTCCTTCCTTCCTTCCTTCCTTCCTTCCTTCCTTCCTTCCTTCCTCCCTCCCTCCCTTCCTTCCTTCCTACCTTCTTTACATAGTGCTAGGGAGCAAACCCAGGGCCCCATGAGTGTGGGGCACGCAGTCTACCTGAGCTGTGATCCACACTAGAGCTGAACTTGACAAGGTCCACTGTCCTTTACCTTTCTTCTCCGGTCCCCTCTTAGAATTGAGTCTCTGGTCTACTTTCTCCTTTGGACATGCTAGCACTAGGGTCACAAGGGGATTGCTTGTTGCATAACCGAGAAGCAGGATTTAAGTCCTCATCTTATATGTCACACCAGCAGCATTTCTTTCTGTACATCACTTCCTTCTTTTTTTCTCCTACATGAGTTGGGGAAGGATGACATCAGAGTAGTAGTCAGTATTTTAGAAAGAAACAGTAGCATCAAAACATCCTGCTGTCACACATGCAGACAGTTGGGACGTTGGCTCAGTTTTGTGACAATGTCAGTGACACATTTCCTTTTTATCTTGTTGCTCCAACCCCACCATGCGTTCCAATTGCTTATGTAGCTCTCGATATCTCTTCCAACCACCTCATTCCACTCCTGGAAAAGGGAAACACATGTGGAGGGCATACAGCTCCCCAGTCAGGTGAGAGTCTACAGGCGCATCCACTGTAGCTACACTCTTTAGCTGAAACACAGTCTCGTGGCCACACTAGCAGCAACAGAGTTATTTTTAGCCATGCATGCAGCTAAAAATAATAACTCCATGGATGAAAGGAAGGATGGGTTTGGAATTACTAGGCAGCTCTGCTAGACGGACGGGGCCATCTGAAGACACCTTTTCATTCTCCATTGTAAGCTGCTTTTGATCTTTCTAGGATTCCAACTCTGATGTCTCAGGGCTTTATCTCTCTCTGTGTGCATCTCTATGGCTATCCTGCCCAATCTCTTTGTCACGTTCCTAAGGAAAGCCAGGTTTCTGTCAGCATTAGCCGTTCTCCATCTATAGATGTAAGGTGTGTGTATAGAAAGAGAGGAGACCACACTTTTTAAAGATTTATTTATTTTTTATTTGTATGAGTACACTGTAGGTGTCTTCAGACAGACCAGAAGATATTTACATTACAGATGGTTGTGAGCCAGCATGTGGTTGCTGGGGATTGAACTCAGGACCTCTGGCAGAGCAGTCAGTGCTCTTAACCACTGAGCCAGCCCCCCAAGACTACACTTAATAGAAACAAGTTAAAATATTTCTTTTTCTGCTTTAGGTTATTTTATGTAACAAAAATCAGACCTTAGCAGAGTATAAGAAGAAAGCCACAAGGAGTGAATTCCACAGGCATGGTAAGTAACAGAAATCCCATTCCACCCAGCACCTCTTAAAATCGATCCTTCCGTCCCACAGAAGCAGATCTGTAAGGAGGTGGGTGGCCTGCTGTATTCTAGTGCCAGGGAGGGTGGTGCTCAGTCTCATAGGGCCATTTGCCCAACTCAAGCATCTCGCAGAGGTGACGTCCGAACCTGGGTGTGCCTGTTGCTTGGGTGTTTTCTGCATTCCTCCTGATGTGGTTGTCCGTGTCAAGGAAGAACTCTGGTCACCTCAGACAGAACTGACTATAGGGCAGACAACAAGTTCAGCTGCTGATCAAGGAGTGGAGAATGTCAGGAGAGATTATATAATGCCCCTTTTTGTCTGTTGTTGTTGTGCCGGTGTGTGTGTGTGTGTGTGTGTGTGTGTGAGAAAGTACAGCCTTATGCACGCTAGGCAAGTCCTCTATCACTGAACTAGATCCAAAGCTTTGTTTTTTTGAGATTGGGTCTTGCTATGTAGCTCAGGCTGACCTTGAACTGCCCAGGCTGGTCTCAAATTCCTATTCTGCCACAATGGCTTTCAATAATGTCCTTTAAAAAATTATTTAATTTATTTATTTATTTTATTTATTTATTGCTATGAAGTCTTTTGTATCTGAAATCAATTTTAAAAAACACTGTTTTGTTTTGTTTTGTTTTGTTTTGTTTTGTTTTGTTTTGGTATTAAAGATTGGGCTAAGGGGCTTGTACATCTTGTGCTAAGGGGCAAATACCCTAGCCACTGAGTCACAGCCCAGTTTCATTATATGTTGGGAGCACAAAGGTCCTGGTGCCAACAACAGATCACCAAAGAAGCCAGGAATGTTAAGCATTCAGGATTGTCCTTTCAAAGGGGCATAGAACCTGTTTTTCCATCCAGAAGGCTGGGAATTGGAGTTGACTCTCAGCCTGGTGATCTGCATTATCTGTTGGGCCGGGCCATATCAAGTTCCCACAACCAAGCCTAGAAGTGGTGGTAGTCTAAGGGATGTGCATGTTATCTGTATAGCCAGGGGCTCCCCCACGGTCCCACAATCAGGACTGGAGGTAGCGAAGTGCCCAAATGATCTCTCCTTATATCTGTATGATCAAGACTGTGGCAGATCCTGCCCTAAGCCCTTCAGATAGAACATGTATCCTATTTCCAGAACGTATCTTCTTGGAAAAATAACATGTACTTTGAGTTTCAATGTAATGATGCTTCCTTGTATACCAGGGGTTGGATTATACCAGGAAACTTTTTTTTTTCCAAATTGTACTATGCTTAAATATGCTGGTAACAAATCTCTTGGCATCAGACTTCCTAGAAGTTGGATCCACCCTGGTTGAGTAGGTCAGGCTGAACTGAGTTTTTATTCTCACTTCTTTGCAGTTCATTTTCCTGACTGCCATGAAGCCTGTAGGAAGCCCTACAACCATGTCCTTTACAGTGTGTGTGTGTGTGTGTGTGTGTGTGTGTATGTGTCTGTGCTTGTGCATGTGTGTAGGAAGATTTTTCTGCTGTAACTTCACTGAATAAAGTGCCCGTTCTTTTTGCTCAGCTCTTTCTTTCTTCTGCCCCATAAATTCTTGGCTCTGGTTAGTTCAGTGAGTCTCGAAGGTTCTGAATTTTGGTCGGTGCATTTTCCGTTGTGGATTGTCTCTCCCTCACACTCCCTCTTGATATCCACTCTTCCGCCCATGTGTGTGTGTGTGTGTGTGTGTGTGTGTGTGTGTGTGGCTCTGCTGTGTTTCTTGTTTGACGGACTGCTTCCTTCTTTTCTAGAGCTTCTGTTCAGATTTCTCAGCATTTCAATTTCCTTGCTCATTTTTTTCCCTGTTTGAATTTATCCTTCGTGTTAGCGATGGTTTCGCCCACAGCGGTAACACTCTCCTGTAGGTCCTGAATTAACCCCTTTATTCCGTTTGTCTTATCCAAATCACCTATATGGCCGGTAGTTCTTTTGAAAGACTGGATTCTGAATCTTCCTGGCATTTCAGGTTCTTGACATCTTTGGTTTCCATAGTTGAGTTGTGAGCCCGTCCAGGTGTTACCACGTGGTTTGGGGTGTTGTGGTTGTGTTTGGTGCATCTATTGGGGTGGCTGTGTTCTGCAGTTTTATCTTTCCTGTTTCTTACTCTTTCTATTTGTTTCATCTATGAGTCCTGGAGAGTTGCTTTCACTTGGGATTATGCTGCTGCTGCTGTTTTGTGTGTGTGTGTGTGTGTGTGTATGTGTGTATGTGTGTTTATAAAAAGATAAAGGGAGAAAGAATATGTTTTGGTGAGAAAGGGGTGCCTCGGTGGGCCCATGCTGAGGCATCCCTTTCCCTCGAGGGACCAGCCACTAGAGAGTATAGTATAGAATACGGTTTATTCAGGGCATGGGGAGGGGGGTTGAGAGGGTAGGAGAGACAGAGAAAGGCTGAGAAAGAGTAGAGAAGTAGAGGAATAGGGGCAGGTCATGAGCATGTGGAGAGATGGGGGAGGGGAATGGGGAGAGGGGAAAGGGGCTTGAGGGCAGAGCGGGAGCAAGAAGCCAAGAGCAAGAGAAGGCGGAGCCAGGCACACCTGACTGTGGCCAGGTAACGGTGGAGCGGAGCTTAGACAAAATGCTAACGGTGACACAGCACTGGTGTTGATGGCTTCACTTGTGTCCCCAGTAAGATTCTGAGACACTGGCACCTGGGTACGTGAGGAGGAGAGCGTCGGCAGTTTCTTTAGAGATAAAGATATCAGTATCTAAATAGTGAAGTGAGGACAGACAGCGACTCGGGGTAAAGTACAAATGGGAAGGAAGGTCAGAGGAGTGGGGGTGGAGAAGCAAAACTTCAACCTAGAAAAGGAGGAGAGCATCAGGAAGGCTTTGTGGTCAGGGGTAAGCTAACATCATCACAATAAGCTCACAGCTAAAGGTGGCTTACTTGGCCAAGTCCCAAGTAAATAAATACAAATTAGCAGTCACGTTAGCAGGCACTGAGCTGTGGCACTCCTCCCCAGGACGTTACCTGTGCCCTTTTCATGGGCCTCCTCGGTGTCTGCTTGGCTTAGTAACTCCTACAAGTTAGGTTAGCATGTCCCACCAGAGGAGGATTCCTTGGGCCGATGTCCACGTCTGCCTAAACTCCCAGATCTGAGACCGCCTGCCAGCAAGTTACAATCTCGCCTCTGCTGTTTGCCGGCCCTCGGGCCCCTGCCCTGGGTTCCACAGCATCCTCCTGGCACTGGTTTGGGCACTGGTGCTCGTGGGGAGAGTTTTCTCTGGCAAATATCTCCAGGTGTCAGCTTCAGGTTTTCTGGCCACATTTCTGCTAATTCACTCTGGCACCGATCCTGCTCCAGTTTGCAATCTGGGCACGCCTGTCCAGCCCCTGGCTGCTTCTCCACAAGCCAGGTCTCTCTTCACAGCGCTGCCTATGGGAGCATTGAGATGGGGCTTTGATGTTGGTCACCTGGAGCCACATCTTTTTTTTTTTTTTAAAGATTATTTATTTATTATATGTAACTACACTGTAGCTGTCTTCAGACACCTCAGAAGAGGGCATCAGATCTCATTACAGATGGTTGTGAGCCACCATGTGGTTGCTGGGATTTGAACTCAGGTCCTTCTGGGGCCTTCCAAGTATATGTACTACCACATGTCACCATGGGCAGCTTGTTGGAAATTCTCCAAGTTTGATTATTGTTAGCGTGATTTATCTTTCTCCGCTCTTACTGTGTAACATGTAGTCGGGTCTCTGGCAACACTGTCTAACTTGCTTATCCAGGTCATTGCCACTTAAAACGATCATCACCTGTGACAGAGAAGCAGAAGGGAGGGGCCAGTAAGGCCTGGCAGGGAGAAGGGGGGAGGGGGAGAGAATAGAGTGTAACCACACCGACGTGTGAAAATGTCATACAGAAGCACATTTCTGATGGGTAATTTCTCCGCAGCTGGTAAAATGAGCCAATTCAAGCCAGATTAGATTATATTAAAGGCAGGTTTGTTGGGAAGCTGCTCCTGGACAAGTTCACTGGCCCCAAGGATTGAGGCCAGGGGTGTCACTGTGAGGAGAGGGGCAAGGAGGGGGAAGGGAAAGAAAGGGTGTGAGCAGAGAGAGGAGAGAAGAAGAGAGAGGAAGAGAAGAAAAAGGAGAAGGAGGAGAAGAAAGAAGAAGAAGAAAGAAGAAAGAGGAAGAAAGACGGAAGAAGAAGAAGGAGGAGGAGGAGGAGAAGGAGGAGGAGGAGGAGGAGGAGGAGGAGGAGGAGGAGGAGGAGGAGGAGGAGGAGAAGAAGAAGAAGAAGAAGAAGAAGAAGAAGAAGAAGAAGAAGAAGAAGAAGAAGAAGAAGAAAAGAAGTAAAATGTCTGGATTATATAGGGAGCCTCTGGGGGAAGGGCAGCCCAGCCCCTGGGCTGGAAAGTTCAAGATTGGGAGCAGCGTATGCCAGATAGGGACTGAGGGATGCTGGGAGAACCTGGAGGCCAATCTCGGCTCGGGTCCGGACAGACCAGACCAGGCCAAGGCAGTTCCTCGTGGCCGTTTATTGTGGGGGTAGAGGGCAAAGGTGTCGGTGAGGGGAAGGGGAAAAGGAAGAGAGGCCAGAGGGGTCTGCCTTTTGTTTAGATAGTGCTGTAGCTGCTCGCAGGTAAAGGTGGGGGGGTGGGGGTGAGTCAAGTGGATTCTGGGAATGTGTGTCGGTTGCCATCGCCACAGACGGGTCTCTGCCGCCTGTGTGTGATGTCACTGGCTTCGGAGCTCATCTGCCGCCATGGTTCTTGACACCAACGATGTCTGTTTTCATATTTAAAATATGAGCCCCAGTCCCTTGTTCTAGGGTCCGGAACCAAACATTTACTTTGCACGGTAACTTCAAAATAACATTATTATTGACACAGCTGGTCTGATAGCCACTGTATTTTTCCTGTTCTCTGGCAATCGCTCTCTTTGCTTCTGTTTGTGTCTTCCTCCCTTTTTCTGCCTTTGCAGTTAAAATTTTTTTAAAATTACATTTATTTATTTATAGAAAGTCTTTCTCTGTCTCTCTTTTTCTGTCTCTCTCTGAGTGTGTGTGTGTGTGTGTGTGTGTGTGTGTGTGTGTGCCAGAGAATAACTTTCAGGAAGCCTTTCTTTCCTTCCACCACGTGGTTTCCAGTGTTTGAACTTCAGGCCCTGGGGAAGAAAGCACCTTTGCCCTCTGAACTGTGTCACCAGCCTCCAATGCGGATAGTTTTTAGATGTAATTATGCATGTGTCTGTGTGAGCAGATGACAGATGTGCTTGGGTACCCAGCAGGCCAGAACAGGCCTCTGGAACTGGAATTACAGGTAGTTGTGAAACACCAGATGTTGGTGCTGGGAACAGAACTCAGGTCCTCTGGAAGAGCATACAAACTCCTAATCACTGAGCCATCTCTCCAGCCCCATTGTGGTTTTTAACTGGACATTATATGTTACTCCATTCGTTTTTCTTAGCACATCAATTGTTTTTTTTTAAAGCATTTTGGTGCCTGTTTTGGAGCTTGTAATGCATTGTCTTTATTTTTGTTTGTTTGTTTTTGAGACAGTCTGACTATGCAACCCTTGGCTATTCTGAAACTCAGAACCAGGCTGGCTTTGAATTCTCAGAGACGTGCCTGCATCTGCATCCCAAGTGCTGGATTTAAAGGAGTGCACCATCCCACCCCACCCATGTAATGCATTTTCAGTAAACTCAGGCCCTTCCAATAACTGTACACTACAGAAATGTGGTGTTGGACAGGGTTTGGAGCCAACTAAGAGTTTCTATTTGGCAGGATGAAAGATTTCTGGAAACAGATAATGTTGATAGTTACAATGTAAATATGCCTAATGGCCCAGAATGATACCTTTAAAGATGGTATGAAATAGTAAATGTCACTTAGTGTTTTCATCTTCATTATGCAAATAAGTAAGAAAGGAGGTTAAGAGGACAGGAGTGAAGGGGGAGGGGAGGCTTCCATCTGGAATGCTCCCGCTTTCTGCCACTGCAGCAAAACTGGTTGCTAGAAGAACCTGTGGAAAACAAAGCCAGTTCTCAGCTTCAGGAACTGAGAAGTCAAAGCTGAATAAGGAAGTGTTTCGTCTGTTTAATTAGCATATTTAATGTAATGTAAATAACAGAGGCTAGGAAGTGACAGGACCGGTGGGGGGATGGGCAAAGCAGCAAACACAAAAAGTCAGTGTGAAGGGCGCAAAGTTGACAGACTGAGAGACAGAAGGGCTGAGAAAAGTCAGATTCAGCTCACTCCAAAGACCCTGGGACAGACAGCGACGCGACGGCAGAGACTGCGCCGGCAAGCTAAGCGGGTGTCCTGTGGAGACGCTGCTCTTCGTTTAAAGTTCTTTTGAGTTTGGTGTCAGTGGAGCAACAGTGACAGCGAAGGCAAACCCAGGAGAATCGCTGACTCAGTCACCGCCACCAGGTGCCTGCCAGGCCCGCAGTAAACACAGGCTTTGTGCGCCCTGAGGATCCTGCCGCAAATTAAAACACAGCCTTAAATGTGCACGCGGCACCGACTCTTTGTTTCTGCAGACACTTGGAAGATCAGAGGCCTCTCTTTCTCCCCTTAAAAGTAAAACCAGTTTTGTTTTCAATTGAGCGAACATGAGCAAAGATTTCAGCTAGTCATTCACGATGGCGTCTTCCCGTGCACTCCATACCTTCCCGGGTCACTCTGACCTTCCCCTCGCCTAGCAACGGCTCGCCCTCCTGACGGACACTTCTTTCTCTCGCCTTGTAAATTTTCTAATGGTTTACTCTACCTGGTAGCCATCGAACGGAGAGAAAGTGTAACTCGTGGGTAGAAGGGGACTGGAATCTCAGGCATTGTCGACAGCCTGAAAGCACAGATGTTGAGAAGTTCTGTGGGAAGAGAGCCCATCAGTCACATCTGCAGGGAACAGGCAGTACCAGAACCAGAACCAGAACCAGAACCAACTCTTGGTCAACCCAGTCGCTACTTCTTTTAGCCAGAGTCAGAAACAGTTCATTCTTGTCTAGGGTCCAGCTCTGTCCAAATTGAGTGTGGTTTCCAAAGTGTGTCCTAAGAAGTTAACTTAAGCAGAGTGGCTCAAGGCAGCAAAACCCTATTCCCGAGGGTTCTAGAGGCTGGAGATCAGAGGAAGCTAGTCTAGTTATTAATGAAAACTCGGTGGGAGCGTTTTGTGCTCTGTCCCCTCGCTTCTGATGGATGTGTCCAGCGCGTCCAAGTGTGTCTGGGCTTAAAGCCTTTGACAAGCCTTTTGTCTTGTCATGCTTTTGTTGTTGTTTGTTTAGTAAGAATACTAGTGCTGTATTAGAGGCTCATCCTATTTCCAAATGACTTCATCTTAGCCACTCTATCTGCAATGACTGCTTGCAAGACTTTCACATATCTCTGTAAAGGACACATCTCAGCCCACGGAAGGGAAGAAAGCTGAATTCTTGGAGTAGATAAAGCCGCTTCGGTGAAGGAGGGAAGTTGCTTTGGAGTCTGTTGTTTTTGTTGTTCTTGTTCTTGTTAAAAAAAAAAAAAAAAAAAAAAAAAAAACGGAGGTTTATCTGAGGAACCGTGGACTATGTGAATAGAGGAGAGCATTCTCTCCTGACTCGCAGGCTCTGGAATCCAGCCCGGCACAGCTTGAAGATCCCTCTGATTTCTGTTTCCATGGGCACCATGACAGAAGTGTGCCACCGAGAATCCTAGTATTCCCCTCAGCCCTTAACAAGAGCAGACACAAAGGAAACAAGTATCGCTACAAACTCAGACAGATCTGGTTCAGAGTTGAAGCTCATCGCTGCGGTGCCTTTGAATGGACGTATTTCCCCAAAAGTCTTTGGCTGAATAATCACTGAAGTAATAGTGCTGAGAGCTGAGGATCCTTACAGTAAGTCCCGCGGGGGGAGCACTTGTAAATGATTGAAGGCTGTAGCTCTGTTGTCAGGGTCACTGTCTGGACTGGCTATTTCCTGGTTCTTGATAATCTTGTTTAAAAAGTTGAAGAGGTACACAGAATAACAAAGTAGCAAGAAGTTTTCTTCAAAGACAAACTGCAAGTCCGGAGGAGATGCAGGGGGCAGCAGGCTACTGAGGGGCTGTGTTCAGAGCAGCGGGTTACTGCCTGGGGCCTCAGGTTTTACTGGGATTAGTGGGGAGAGGAGTTGGTTTCTGGGAGTGGGGTGTGGGTGGTTTTCTGTTTGGATTAAGGAGCCTGGCTTCTGTAAGCCTTTATTTACTCTACATGCCCTTCCCCCTGGTGCCTCTGGCTTAATCATATGCACGCCCAGCCATGCACAAGCCTAAGATGGTAAACAGGGAATTTCCCCTGGAAGTTTATTCAAAGAAGCTTTGCCTTGCTGCACACATACCCCAAACCAGTCCAGGGCGGATCCATTCATTCTCCTTAGTTTTAGGATGTGTTTGGTCACAAACGGGGTAGTTAACAAGAAGTTGTTCCCGAAGAGCAATCTGTTGCATTGTCTGAGCAGGTGAATGTGCAGCTCCAAGCAGGCGGAGAATCCCAGGCTGGCAAATGTATTCTTGGGTGTGTGTCTAGTTCAAACCATGTGGGGTCTTGGGTTGTTGCTAAGCTACCCTTATATTTACCTGCCTCAGTTCAATGGTTGAGCAAGAGGGTCCTGGGTCTGATTCTCATGTGCCCAAAAATATAAACACACATATATACATATAATAATATATAAATATAAATAAATACATGTATACATATAATATATAAATATAAATAAATACATGTATACATATAATAATATATAAATATAAATGAATTCATGCATACACATAGTAATATATAAATGTAAATAGATATATTTATACACCTAGTAATATATAAATATAAGTACATGAATCCACATAAGTGGAATTGGTGACCTTTAGAGAGATTGGGGGTCTATTAACCGACCCTTTCTGCCCTTCTGTCACGTGTAAAACAGAATTCAAGGGATCAGTTTGGAAGCAAAGGTTGAGTCTGACCAGACACTGACCCTCTAGCACTTCCCATTCCATGGATCTCCAGCTTCCGGAACCGTGAGAAATAAGGTTCCTTCTCTATAAAGGCACCCAGCTTGTGGTGACTTGTTATAATAGCAGCAAAGTAACTTTGCTCTAATTAGCAAATTGCTATTGCTTCATTACTCATCTGCAAAATAGGAAAACAAAACTGTTCTCTTCTCCCCGCTCCACCCAGACTGCTGTTCTAGGAGGATGGGGTGGGGTCCATATACTGGCAGGTGGAGCCCGGGACCACCTCATCATCCTATGTTCCTTCGAAGCTTCCCCCTGGCCTTCACTCCCCCCCCACCCCCCACCCCCCACACACCAACCTCTCCCTGTGTCTGCACTCATTCTAAGCCATCCTTAGTCAATACAAGAAAGTAACTCAGAGGTGTCGCTTGGTGATTGGAAAACTGTCTCCACATAAGCCCTCGGGGCAGCTTCCTAATTGTTGTCAGACCTTTATTGCTTCATGGAAGATGAGTATGGCTCCTTTGGTGGAATGGCATTCTAGTCACTGGCTATAAGATAGGGGGCAGATTAGTGTCATTTCTGTTGCTGTGTTAAAATACATATCCAGACAAAAAACAACTTAAGAAAGAGAAGGGTTACTTTAGCTCTCGGTTTCAGGTTCCAGTACATCACTCAGGTGATGTTCCAGGGGCAGGGCTTTGAGACAGCTGGTCCCATCACATCCACAGGGAAGATCAGAGAGAAATGTAATAAATGCATGTAATGAATGCATGTGTGCTCAGTAGCTTATATGCTCTCGCTCAGCTCATTTCTCTGCACACACACACACACACACACACACACACACACACACAGCCTAGGGAATGTGCTGCCTACAGTAGGCTGGGTTCCCCCACATCGATTAATATAACTTAGATAGTCTCCCATAGACACGTCCATAGGCCAAGCCACTCAACAATCCCTCAAAGAGATTCTCTTTCCAAGTGATTATAGAGTGTGCCAGATCCACAATTAAAGCTAACCACCACAGGGAGTGAGATATGCTTGGACATTACAAATGGTGATGCACTGGTGATGCACTGGGAAGGACTGGTGCTGGGAGAGGAGACCCCGTCCTGGCTTGTGAGCACAAGCTGGTGGGGTGAGACTGCTGTGCTCATGGGTCCTGTGGAACAGGCTGCTGGTTTTGACCATGAGGAGCCCTGCTTAGTGTCCTAGCCAGGGTCAGTCTCTGACCTGGCCCAACTGAGCCTTTTGGAAGCTTTGTTTTTGTCTATTAGATTCTCAGCATTGCCCGAGCTATGGGCTCATCATTTAATAGGGTCACTATGACTCTGTTAGTGGGCAGGGTCATGCAGCAGTGTGCCACTCCCCCGGCTTCATGCAGTGGTCTCTGCCCTTCCATTTTGGTGGGTAACTTCCAGGTCTACACTCCGGCCTTTCTCTGGCATGGCTGAATTCTCCCAAAACTGTTCAAATTAATTAAGTCCAACTTCCAGCCAGACCTTCCCACCTCCTCTTTTATAAAATCTATGCACAAGCCAGTTGGTTTTCAGCACCCGACAGATGCACATTTTGCATATTAAGCCCCGCCTCCTATGGCAGTGTCGTTTAGGCTGAACAGAAGGGCTCTGAGAACCTGAAACTGTGTGTCCTCTTTTCTGAGGGACGAGGGGGGGGGTCGTCTCTGTCTCTATTGCTTTGCTTCCTGAAAAGGCCAAGAAAGGGGGCAGGAGAGATGGCTCAGCGGTTAAGAGCACTGGCTGCTCGTCTAGAAGACCTGAGTTAAATTCCCAGGATCCACAGGGCAGTTGAAAACTGTCTATAACTCCAATTTCAGAAGATCTGGCACCCTCTCATAAACATGAGGCAGAATACCAAGACAAGTAAAAGTAAATTCTAAAAAAAAAAAAAAATCTAGGAGAGGCTGCGCCCCAGCTCCATAGCAGAACACTTAGCAGAACATCATGAAGCCATGGGTATCATCTCCAACACTCTCCCTCCCCACAAAGTAAATTTGCCACTATTTAGGATGCGTTCTTTTTTGTTATTATTGTTTTGTTTTGTTTTGTTTTGTTTTGTTTTGTTTTGTTTTATTTTATTTTATTTTATTTTATTTTATTTTATTTTATTTTGTGTGTGGGTGTTTTGCTGGCTTCTGCTGCCCATGGAGGTCGGAAGAGGGTGTCAGATACCCTGGAACGGGAGCCACAGGTGGCTGGGAGCTGCCGAGTGGGTGCTGGGAATAGAAACCCAGGCCTCTGCAAGAACAGCGAGTGCTCCTGGCCACTGAGCTACGTCTCCCAGTCCTCTAGTCTCTTTTTATTGGAAAAATGTATCTAAGCCTATGGGAATGCAGTGATGCTTTGGAATATGTGTACACTGTGGAATGGCTAGATCAAGCTAATTAATGTGCATGACCTTACATGCTTCACAGTGGTCCAATAATAACATTTTGAATTGATTGGGGGCAGCAGAAAGGTGTAGACAACCTTGAGTCTAAGAAATGATAGCCTGTCTCCTCTATTCACATGCTCTTAGGAATCTCGTTGCTATTTCCCTTTATAAATAAGAAAACTGAAACTGAAGGCCGGGAGTAGCCAGCCCACTCAAGCACACACAGCTAAGAAAAGCAGACCTGGGGGGATTTGAACTTGGGTTCAGACCAATTCCTAGCCTATGATTTCATCTAATGCCATAGTTACAGCACCCAGGGAGTGCTGTGCCTTTCCTGAGTCCTTTCTTGCAAATGACATTTCAAGCTCTTAGAATTTAGAGGAACCCAAGAAAGGGGGAAGGAATCTCAAACGAAGGATTGGCTCTCAAAGAGAACTGGCTTAGAGGGTTAGGAGCAGTGTGTGGGCTCCTGTGAGCCAGTTCTTACTTACATTGTGAGTAGCTCTAGGGTGCATCTTCACAACCTTGTTTCTACAGATAAATATCAGCTAAGCACCCCAAAACTTTTGAAACCAGCTCAATGCCACCTGACTGCGCGTGCGTGCGTGCGTGCGTGCGTGCGTGTGTGTGTGTGTGTGTGTGTGTGTGTGTGTATTTTAGGGTTAGTGGTAGTATGCTTGATAGGCGAGCTGTGGGCTTGTATTAATGGGCAGTCCAGCTTTCTCTCTTGGACATATCACACAGTGTACCCCTAATTCAGCTTGCTGCTGTACAGATGGTATCTGAGAACATGCAGGGTCCATAGGGGTTCCCCAGAGCACAGGGGCTTGAGGCCTGAAACCTTGAACCCTGTAGCATAGAATGATGCTCTCTGGGCAATGTGGGATGGACATACAGTCATATGTTAACTGTGATTGGGGAACTGTATCATGGACAGAGATTTTCATTTCCTCATGCTTTTCTACAGTGGAAAAGCCATATACTATGTTTGGTATAGACATCTGTTTGGGATGAAAGGAAAGGGAACATTTATCATTATCTTTTTGTTTTGTTTTGTTTTGTTTTGTTTTTCGAGACAGGGTTTCTCTATGTAGCCCTGACTGTCCTGGAACTCACTCTGTAGACCAGGTGGGCCTCGAACTCAGAAATCCGTCTGCCTCTGCCTCCCAAACGCTGGGATTAAAGGCGTGCGCCACCACCGCCCGGCTATCATTATCTTATTAACATTTATCCTGCCTTGCCAGTGGGGAGAGGGCACTAATGCCACCTGCCACCTCCTCTTAAGTGCCTCACAATGAGAGAACACAATAGAGCCACAGATTGCATGTGAAGTCAAATCTGTACAAACCTAAGAGCTGGCAAGTGTCCCAAGCATTTATTAAAGGTGCCAAAGACCTGGTTCTTGCTAGGTGGACCAAGCTGATTCCAGACTTCTGATAATCCTTCTTTGTCAGGCTTCAGAATGCAGGGTTTACAGCACGCACCGCCACACCTGACTTAGAGACAAATTTCACTTGGTGATAAGAAGGTTTAGATTGAAAGTTTTACTTGAGGGTTGTGGCTTTATATGTATCTGTTTTATATTAAAGCAAACAGTACTCAGTTCCACCTGGAAGACTAAGAGGAAATTTGAACTCAAAGGAAACCGTGTCATAGTTCAGTACGCAGGGCGTGAATTTAGCCTAATTTTCACTTCTGGGGGAGAACGTTTGGGCAGGCACTGGGTGGCTTGGGCTCTACTCCCTGCACAGAGACTCTCCAGCTTCAGGTCTGTATCATATGCTGATGTCATAACCTTATAACGCACAAGGTCTAACCTCTAATACAGCAAAGGCTTTCTTCCCCTCCCATCCAGCCCAGAAGATACATGGTATACTACGAGAAATTGCTCCAAGCAATAACCTAGGCTCTCTCCATCTTGTGGCTCTGTTGTCACCTAGGGCTTCTGGGTCCCCTTCCCTTAGCCAGCTAATGGATAAAAGAGATAGCGTGAGGCTGGTGCCAGAGCTCAGCTGGTAAAGCGTTTGAGAGCCTCAGTTTACTCTAGCACCCAAGTAAAATATGCCGGGAGCGGGTGGGGATGTGTTTGTAATCCCAGCACAGGGAGACAGCGATAGGATGCCCAGGTTTGGTTATTAGCTCACCAGCCTCCCTTAATTGGCAAGCCCTGCTTTCCAGTAAGAGATCTTGTCCCCTCACCCTTACCCCACAAAAAGGCTTCTGAGGAACAACACCTTAGGTTGACCTCCAACCTCCAGAATTTAGGAGCTGGGTTAGGCTTGGAAGTGACGGGCAACACCTTTAACTAGCTGAAACTAGCCTGACAGTCTTGCCTACACGCTCGGTGGCTGGAGAATGCCGCTAGCAGAAGGAACGAAGCAGGCGGCTGTGGGGGCAGGGAGCACAGAACCGTAAGGCGGTCTTCAGCTCTGCCTCGCTTGGTCTCTTCCATGCACTTAGTTGTCCTGCCTTCAGCAGAGTGTCGAGTGGCCCGCTCGTGACTCTCAGGTTCCTGGCCAGGGGAAGGCTGCCACATCTCAGGCTTCTGTTCTTAAAGCTGCCAGATTTCCCGGGGCTGGACAGCAGCTGTCTGGCTGTTTTCTTCAATAGTAGGAAAAGTGGTCTCTCCAGTCTAGTCTACTCCTGTGGGGGACCACACAGACTATTTGAGGCATACGGCATTATTTGAGCATCTCAAATCCAACCTCCATCTTACAATCATATTCCAGAATCACAGCTTGCTTCACAAAAGCACGACAGACCCTGTGAAGGACGCACTGTCCATGGGACCAGAGAAAGGCACACCATATCCAAGTCTCTTTCCCCCCAATTCTGGGCACTTTCTCTCCTTAGGCCAAGGAAAACTGTTACAGGCCTATCAAAGAAACCAAATAAATAACTTCTGGTTCTGTCCCGCGACAGATCACAAACTAAACCACAAGTCTGAAATTCCTTGTTTAAGGTTCAGTTAAGAGTCATAAATTATTTGTAAGGTCTTTTAATGACTTAACAGCTACAGATGGAGAAGAATATGAACGGGCTCGTGAGCGCGGCAGAGCTAATACCGAGCGAGGGTCACAACACAGTGTGACCCAGGGAGCTCCTGGTGGCTGTACAGCAGCGGACATGGGATCTGGAGCTGAGGACTGAGGAGACTCTGGCATGAAGGACCGAGGGAACGAGAGCTCGGCTGAGCCTCGTGCTCAGGCACCAGCCCTGCTGGGGGACAGGCTGGGCCCAGCCCTCGGCTGAGCGCAGTTCCTGAACCGGAAGCGTCACAGGCTCTCTGGAAAGCACGGGTGTTGATCCAAGTTCTGTCATCCGCGCTGACCCTCACTTCCTCTTCTCTCTTCTGTTTGCTTCGTGCTGCCCACACAGGTTGGGAAGGGCGTGCTCGCCTGCCATTCTCACAGAAGCAACACAAATATTTTTAACCACGCTGAGGTCACTTCCTACCATTAACAGGCCCCTTTGTTCATTGTTCAACAGGAGGAAAAACATCCCCCAGTTCTTCACATAGATTAGGTTTGAATAGAAAAATCATTTTTATGCTTCCCTCTCACATTTAATAAACATTACATGATGGCGCCATTTCTCTAGGGGCCCAGATGACTCGGCTCAGCAGAGGTGGGAAGAATTTCTACCCAGTTGTCTTTTTTTCTGGTTTCTTACTGTCCTCCTACCCATTCACCTCCAAGACAGAGATGCCCAGAGCCGGCCAGGCATCACCATGGCACCTTTTCTAAACAGCTTCTTGCTGCATGGCAAATCTATCACTCAGCAGCTGGTCTCTTTTCCTTACCTGCGTAATGAAGCTTGCGGTTTATTATAAACTTGGTCCAAGGCCTAATTTCTATTCATGAAATCCTGTCATCGTGGTATGAAGAAACATGCTGTTGAAGGGCCAATATTATAATGACACGCTGGCCTGGCAGGTCCCAGCGGTGGGAATTGGCAAGGACAAGCCGTGCTGTGTAGAGCGGTGAGCAAGGAGGTCCAAGCCCTTCAGAAGCATCCTTGTCTCTGAGCAGGTCGCCGCCTTTCATCCTCTGTCCTAATGCCTTCGTGCCTGGATCTGTACATATTTATGAAGCAGCTTGTCTCCAGTCCCTCCTTTCTTTCTCTCTCCTCGTTTTGTGTGTGCATGTTTATCTGTATATGGGTGTTGATATATGCAAGGGTTTGTGTATGTGGAAATAAGAAGATAAGCTCAGGTGGTGTGTGTGTGTGTGTGTGTGTGTGTGTGTGTGTGTGTGTGTGTGCTGTATTAGTTAATCTTCTCTTTGCTGCAACCAAACACCTGACAAGAAGTAACTCAAGGATGGGAGGTTTTTTATCTTGGCTCACGGTTTCGGGGATGCAGTCAGTGGGAAAGGCACGTGGCGGGAGCAGGAAGCCTCAGGTCCCATTTATTCATCATTCGGGAGCCGACAGAGTGATGGGTGCTTGAGCTCACTTAGCCTTCTCCTTTTGGTCCAGTTTTTGGCCCCTGCCTACTGAACCACTCGTGGTAAGGATGGGTCGTAGGACCGTCACTGGCTCAACCTAGAAGCTCCCTTATAGACACGCCCAGAGACTGGTCTCCCGGGTGATTCTACATCCAATCAAGTTGACAAAAGAGATTGATCGTCACAGGCACCTTCCAAATTCTATTTGAGACAGGGTCTCTCGCTGCCTGGGAACCTTGACACCCAGGCTAGGCAGGCCGCCAGTAAACTTTCAGAAGCCCACCTGTCTCCACCTTCCCTCTTGGCACTGCTGGGATGAGAAGCAGGTGTCACCACATCTGGCTTTTTGTACATGTGCTCTGGGAATCCAGACCCAAGGCCTCATGTTTATGAGGTGAGTCCTTTACTGACCTAGCTGTGACAGTTTGTCTTGGATCAGTTCAAAGTTCTCATTTCTCAGATTCAAAATGCTGCCTGTTCCAAGAAATTCAGCAAAACTAAGCATCGGGGACACAATGATTTTGTCTTTCTGCCCCATGACCTGGGGCTGTTCTCCACCCTATAGCTCCAAACTAGGAGCTTGGCCTCTTTACCCATAAAATGTGGGTGTGACATAAATGGCTAACAGCATCGGCTAAGATTGGCACCGAAGATGTGAAGGGGTCTTTCAACCTGGATAGACTGACTTTGTAGAGAGTTGAGTTTCTCATGGGAAGAGCCAATGAGGTGATTCACATCTTCTAGAATATTGACATTTTTTGATATTCCAGAAAGAAAAGCAAAAGGAATGGAAACATCCTGGGCCTTTGTCCAACAGTAACAGAGCCAGGGGAGCCCTGCTCTGAGGTGAGCTCTGAGGTAGTGACGCAATGGTGCAGCCACTGATTTCCCAGAGTCAGGACATTTACAGGATGATGAGTCTCTGTCTCAGGAGTGATTCTAAATTGCTGTCTCTCAGTCGTTTAGCTCTGCCAAGCTCAGATCTTCTCTAACCCCAAATCATAGTGGTTAGAACCACAAAACACTGCACTGTAACAGGAGAGGTGTGTGCCGCCACAGCACTTCTTAAAATGTCTTCTGCCTGGCAACCATCCCAAGACACAGTGTTGAAGCATCAGGTAGCCATGAGAATCTGCTTACAGCATCTATTTTCCTACACGCTACAATCTTGAACAGTTACCACGTATAATTGTACATCAAAGGCTCTAAGACAGCTGGGCATGGTAGTGCACACCTTCAGTCCCAGTACTCTGGAGGCAAAGACAGGCAGAGCTCTGTGAGTTTACAGGCAAACAAGTCTGCATAGTGAGCTCCAGAGCAGCTAAGGCTACACAGCAAAGCTCTGTCTCAGTGAATGAATGAATGAATGAATGGACTCTGAATCATTGGGGCCTGAGATAACTCAGTTGTTAAAATGCCTTTGTGCTTTGCAAGCACAAAGAATTGAGTTTGAATCCTAGAATCCATATAAACATTAAATCAAAATCTAGGCACTAGGGAGGCAGAGACCGGCAGATCCTGGGGTTTACTAACCAGTCAGTCTTACCCAACTGGCAAGCACCAGGCCAGTGAGGGATTATGGCAAAAATAAAAGATGAATGATACTGTAGGTTTACCTCTGACATCCACATGCATGTGCTCATGTGCACACTTTGTGCTTGTGAAATAAGGCTGAGGAGCAATGTATCTACCACAAATGTGAGGACACTCCTTATCACCAACAAGCCTGGCTGCTCCTGAGAGATGCCTTTCACCATCTTCCCTAAGAGCTGATAGTCACGTACTCTGCAAGTGAGGTCAGGTAGACAGACCAGAAGCACCCAGAAGTGGAAGTCTTGGTTGGTACACAGCCTTACACAGGCTGGCAACCCTGGAGTGGAGCCATCACACCCGGTGTGGGCCGATTGTGGACTCACTTCTAGAGGCGCAAGGGATTCTGCTTGCCACCCACAGGAGAGTGATCACCCTGGAAGGCCAACTGACACATCAGTGGCCAATCAGAGACCGGCACTTTGCTTGCAAACGGTGGATTTGAGGGATATTTATGACATTTGCTGTTACTTTTCAGCTTATTTTATGCCTTTTTACTTAAAGTGCTTGTGTTTGTATGAGATGCATGTGTGGGTGTGATGGGTGTATACGGCTGTCACTGTGTGTGAGTATTCTTGCGCAGTGCATGGGTGGAGTCAGAGGGACTTTGCATGCCATCTTCTTGTTTTAAGATGGGATTCCTTTACAGAATACACCAGGCTAGCTGGCCTCCATCCTCCAGAGATTGTCCTGCCCCACCTCCCGTATCACCTAGGAGCACTTGGGTTATAGATATACCTCACTGTGCCTGGCTCTCTTCTAGGGATTGAGAGTAAGGCCCTTGAGTTGTCACAGCTACTGCTTTGCCCACTGGGTCATTTCTCCACCCCCTGGTTACTTCAAAAGTGTCACCAATCTGTACATTGTTTCTATAAAGCCTAATAATTTTGGAAGGGCAAAAATTCTTAGGGCAAAAATATGACCCAGGTACAAGTGTGCAAAACAGGGACCCAAACCTTGATGGCAGCCAACGTGTAGCTGTCCTTGTGTGGCCGGGTGCTGGCGGCATATTTGGGGATTCCTCCCTCCCTGCTCCAGCTTCTCCACTGTCCTTTTCTGTCAATCAGGCTGATGTCATAGGGGACTCACCTCAGGATGAGGAGACACTGCAGAGAGCTGAGAAAGAAAAAAAAAACATTAAATGCATTTTAATTCTTAAAAGCTCAAGTTTTAGATGAAAAGAAGCATCCAGGGCAGGAACCACAGACAATGAGCATCTTCGGAAAGTCAGTTGTGCCGGATGGTGTTTGCCAGCGCAAAACGTGAAGGAACATTTGACGGAAGCGAAAACAGGTGAAAGGATGTTCTGTTCTATTAAAGCAAGCACATGAAAAGACACGTGATGAAGGATTCTTCACGAACTCCACACATATATTGGTCTACCGTACATTGCATAGGTGAGCTCCATTTGTTGGGACTCCATAGAAATGCACCAAAGAACTTCTGGTGGCGTGCTGAAGTTTTGTGCTGCTTCTACAGACTTGGGCTCATTGGCAGAGTGATGTCAGCTGAGACAGATGCACGTGCAAGACCTGTGGGGGACACGTGATGTTCGGAGGGTATAAATAGGACTTGAGGGACAGTGGTGGAGGCTGCGCTCGGCTTGCTTAGAGAGCCAGCTGTGCAATGAGTGTGGGTCTCGAATCTGCTGATCTTTGCTTCCCCGAGAGAGGCAAGAACTTCTCTTGGCATCCCCCTGGGTCCCTCCTGCTGACTCGTGTTGAGGCTGAGGCCTGGCTGCTTCTGCTAGGTAGTGCCACCTCTGCTGATTTGTGTTTGCTATCCTGACTCTACTGAACTCGACTGCTGGTGTAGCCATAAAGTGTTTGCAAGAGGATCGAGCTGCTGCTGCTGCTGCTGCTGCTGCTGCTGCTGCTGCTGCTGCTGCTGCTGCTGACCTGTGAACTGAACTGTCGATTTCCAGACAACACAGATTCAAATTGCTCCAAAGAACAACTCTAAAGGTCCACCTGCCCCGGTATCCTTTCTTTTCCACTACTTCTTGTGGGTAGTGGACTAAAAGAGAAGTTAAAGCACTAAAGAACCATTATTAAAAATAGGGTTTGAAAGAACTACCGTTACAGACCTGCATGTCTATGTCTATGTCTATGTCTATGTCTATGTCTATGTCTATGTCTATGTCTATGTCTATGTCTATGTAACAAAGCGGGGAGGATAGCTTCTGTTTATCTGCAAAGTGGCTGCTTGTCTGTCTTTCATGCTCTGCATTGCGAAATCTGTTCCCTGACTACTTCTAACCACAGGCTGCTTTGAGCTTCTGCTGCTCACACAGTGTGGTAAGACAATGAGCAGGAAAGTTGCCCAAGGCCTGGGATGCCTCTAAGATATCAGGTGGAATCAAAGGCAGAACCACCCTTATAGGATGAGTCTTTCACCCAGACACACAGACAAGGACCCCCTGTGGTGAGATTAGGAGACACTTGGAGAACAAATGCACCCTGAACAAATGGAGAGAGATACTCGGGGGAGGGCTGGACACCAGACCCTGTTCTGCTTAGGGGAGTGCTCTTTACTCAAGCCCAAGATGACCTTCATGCCACCCTTGGGTGGTGATGGCACCTGGCCTTCAGCCTCTGGATAGGTCATGCCTTTGTCCCTGCTAGTCCTCAGCTAGTCCCAGGAACGTAATGCCAACATAGCACATCCTTGTTGGTACCACAAGTTTCAGACTTCTTTCCTGTCTCTGGACACGCACGCACGCACGCACGCATGCACGCTCCCGCGCCGCATCTGAACAATTTAATTCTTCTAGAATTTCCTATCTCTCTCTCTCTCTCTCTCTCTCTCTCTCTCTCTCTCTCTCTCTCTCTCTTTTGTTTTGTTTTGTTTTTTTCGAGACAGGGTTTCTCTATGTAGCCCTGGCTGTTCTGGAACTCACTTTGTAGACCAGGCTGGCCTTGAACTCAGAAATTCGCCTGCCTCTGCCTTCCAAGTGCTGGGATTACAGGCGTGTGCCACCACCGCCCAGCCTCCTATCTCTTTTTTCATTCAGCATTGTAGAAGAAACACTTGCTCTCACTCTTCTGACATCCATCCAAGATCAAAAGCACTCTCCCAATAAATTATCTTATCTCCAAAGAAGGTATTTTCAGATTTGTTGGAAAGTAGCTAATCTGTGATTATTTGTTCCAGAAGAAAAGTGAGATGTTTCCAAGTGAAGTCTCTCTCCCTCAGTTAGATGTGACCCTCTTCCTTACTTCTTCCCTAGCTTAGGACAGTTCGGGAGTATCGCCGGAAGACAGAAGGCAAGCTTTGAGTTCTTTAGTGCAGTGCCCTTAAAAAGCCCAGAGTGCTTTGTTGTTGTTGTTGTTGTTGTTGTTGTTGTTTTGTTTTGTTTTCTGTCCCACTTTTGAGCTCTGCCACTGCAGCTGCAGCAGCTGAAGTCCTTCAGGCTAGAAATGGCTACCAGCTAGTTCCTTGCCAGGACCGTGCAGGAAGAACAGAGCCTTTCGATTTATTTTTGACTTCTATTTTCTGTGATGAAACATGGACCAACATCGACCTAGCGAAGAAAGGGTTTGTTTGGCCTGTGCTCTCCCATCACAGTCCGTCACTGAGGGATGTCAGGGAGGCCCTTGAGTCAGAAGCTGAAGCTGAGACGTAGATGAACTCTAATTACTAGCTTGCTCCCTGTGGCTGATTCAGCTTGCTTTCTTATAAACCCAAGCCAAGCAGGTTGAGTACCCAAGGGTGGCACCACCCCTTGGTAGGTTGGGACTCTCTTGCACCAATCATTAATCAAGAAAATGCCCCCACAGACTTGCCTGGAAACCAGTGTGACAGGATGACTTTTCCCCACCGACTTGCCTGGATGGAATGACTTTTTCCTGCTCATTCTGGATCTTTCTTCCCCTGCATCTGGACCACTTTTTGTGGGAATATCAAATTTACCAAGATCTTGGGCATGGGAAACACTGTCAGCATTCCAAAACATTTCTTCTCAGGGTGTCTTCTAATTGGAGTAAACTCAGACATCCAGCAACGTCACTTGGCCCCAGTATGCTCTCAAATAACCGACCAATGCCTCTATTAATTTCAACGCCTACAGCTAGAGAACTTCCGCGGCAGGCAAGGGGAAATGGGAAGACGTTGCTTATGGCTAGGGTTTTAGGACTCTTCATTAAGAATCTAGGGACTCCGAGGCCGGGCATGGTGGCGCACGCCTGTAATCCCAGCACTTGGGAGGCAGAGGCAGGCGGATTTCTGAGTTCGAGGCCAGCCTGGTCTACAGAGTGAGTTCCAGGACAGCCAGGACTACACAGAGAAACCCTGTCTCAAAAAAAAAAAAAAAAAAAAAAAAAAGAATCTAGGGACTCCGGCAGAATCTTCATAGCCTTCATCTGTTGCAAACCCCTCCATCAAAACACACAGACGGTCTGAACTTTCTACCGTACCAGCCCCTCCTTACCCTAGGCTGAACTCAGGTCGCCTTACTCTTTTGCTTTTCCGATGCTCTTCTCTTTAGCCCACCGCCTGTCTGAAAGGTCATCCCTGACTTCTGCATGCAACTCTGTGTTGGGGCACAGTTTGAATCAAGCACTGGAATATTTCAGTCAAAGGAGTTGCCTGCTAGGGAAAACACAGAAGACATGTCTACTATTCTAGACCAGACTTAAGATCACACACACGGAAGTTTGGTAGGGTTTTAGAAAATGCTGATGTGTCCTGGGCTAGACCTGTAAAACTCGATGTGTTTTGTTAAAAAAAAAACCAAAACATATCTTTTTGTTAACCTGGCAAGGTGTGATGGTAAACTTGGCCCATTTATGCACCATCAAAAAGAAAACAATTGCTGGGAGGTGGAGAGATGGTTCAGCCGTTAAGAGCACTGACTGCTCTTCTGAAGGTCCTGAGTTCAAATCCCAGCAACCACATGGTGGCTCAAACCATCCATAATGAGATCGGAAACCCTCTTCTGTTGTGTCTGAAGACAGCTACAGTGTCTTACATAGAATAATAAATAAATTATTTAAAAAAGAAAACAATTGCTAAGGGGAGTTGCCTCATTGAACACGGCCAACTGTTCAGAATATAATGCCTACAGCATACAGTCACACAGAACAAGGATCTCCCATGGATTTCAGTTTTGTGAGCATAGGGAATGACCAAAGCACCTTAGTAGCCTAAGAAAGCTGTGAGGAATTCGGTTAAGGCAGGAAGGCATAGTGTGGTCCAGAAGATCATTTGTGAACCAGATGGAAATCCAGCTAAACTTCTAAACGGGTTAATAGAAGCTTTAAGAAATATTCAAATGCAGACACCAGCTTAGTGGAAGGAAGGTCCCAGGAACTATGGATTTTCTTCTCATGTCAGCTACAGGCATCAGAGACAATCTCAAAAACTGGAATAAGGAGGTTTTTTCCCCAAGGTCTTTTTTTTTTAATCAGTGTGGCCTTTAAAATATTAACAGTACAGACTGGAGGGATGAGTGGCTATTAGGACTCAGCTTCTGACTGTCTTGGTCCAGTTGCCTTGAGGTGATCCTGATCGAGGGCACTCATATATATTTTGGCAGCCAATGGGATCAGCTCTTGAGGCCAGTCAGTGAGTTTTCTATCCCAGGGAGGTTCCTTGACAGTAGGAATACGTTGATCTTCCCCACCCAGGACAATTAAGAGGCAACTCAAGCCAAAGGCCCATCTTAGTTCACTGGATGATAGTTATACCTGTGAGGCCCAAGAGCCAATGTAACTATAGAAATGGTGATTGATATCATGTCAGAGTTGCCCTAGGTCACCCTTGATGCCACAGGTAAGAAAAGAGAATTCTTTCTTGATGCTGAGCCAAGACTATGTCCCAACCTTAAACCAAGAGTGCTCAGTGACAGAGTAGATGATAGACCAATGGTAAAATGCTTCCCCTGGATTCTTGTTTGTGATATCACACTCATCTCCTATTTCTTTATATGCCAGAATGTTCTATTTGTCTGCTAGGAAGGAACCTGATGACCAAATGAGGAATACAGGTCTTGTTAGCTGGGGACCATATTTAGGTTGAGGTGCCCCAAGAAGACTGTATTCATGTATCAGTTCTTTTAGCTGAGTGCTATGTCCACCTTCTAATATTCTTCAAGAAGTGCTTGACAAGGACTGGAGAGATGGCTCAGAGCATAAGAGCACTGACTGCTCTTCCAGAGGTCCTGAGTTCAATTTCCAGCAACCACATGGTGGCTTACAACCATCTGTAATGGGAGCTGATGCCCTCTTCTGGTGTGTCTGAGGAAGTCGAAGGCATACTCATAGATAAAATAAATAAAATCTTCAGAAGAAGAAGAAGAAAGAAGAAGAACTTGACTTGTTAAAAACAGAGGCTGGGAAACTGCAAGCCTAGGATGTGGTTTTGGACAAAAACAAGCCTTGAAGATCAGAAGTCATTCAGGAAATATTACCAAAACTTCCCAACTATTCTCTTCCCCGGGGCCATGCCAGTCCAGTCATGGTGCAATACTCTGATACACTGTTGTCTTAGACACTGTTCTATTTCTGTGAAGGGACACCATGACTAAGACAACTAATAAAACTTAGTTATTTTGGGTTTACAGTTTCAGGGGATGAGTTCATGGCCATCATGGTGGGAAGCCATGGGTGTATATAGACACGCAGGCAGACAGGAGAAAGAGAAAAAGTGGAGGGGGGGGGAGGCTGAGCCTCAAAGCCTACTCCCAGTGACACACCTCCTCCACTAAAGCTATGCTTTCTAATCCTTCTCAAAAGGGGTTCCACCAATTAAAAACCAACTATTCAAATATATGAGCCTATGAGGGCCATTCTCATTTAAACCATTACAGCTTATAATGTAAAGAAATTGTCTGGAGCATATCACATCATGCATGACCTCATGGCTGAAGATGAAGTGATTGCTTTCATCTATTTTATAGTTCCTGACTCCTAGACTTTCTTATTCAAATGCTAGGAAAGGTTTAATATTTTACTGTTTTGATCTTGCAGGAATGTTTAACCTGTGGCCCATGACCACTGCAGCAAGGATATGCAGCCTAAGCAAAACCACAAGCTTACTTAAAACATTGCAGGACTGTTGTTTTTTTTTAACCACCCTCCCCCAACTCAGTGACGTGGTTCTCAAGCATGAACTTTTTTAGATGACAGCATCACATTGCAATGTCAAAAGGTTGGCCTTTCCTGAAAGGATAGTTATCCTGCATACAGTTTGATCCAGATTCACAGTATTCTTTTGCATTTGAGTAGAGGGAGCCCCAAAGCCAAAAAGGCCACTCATTAGCTTGAGTTAATGGGTTTAAGGACAAGCCACCTTTATTTGGTAATGTCTTGGTCCAGGACATAATAAAACTACAACTTAAGCACAGGATTCTGTTACAATATCCATGTTCTATTGATCCTCAGTACTACCAAAGAGCCTGAGACTCCAGTACTATGGAAGAGCAGGCTGAATAGACCCAGCAATGGAGGGAGGTGAAATGACTTGATCTGGCCCTTTCCACTTAGACTGGAGCCCCTGCTCCTTTAGCCATCCTTTCCTGTGTATTTTAAGCATAGCCCTTTCTCCTAGCTGTCCTGCTTTGGAATGGCAGCAGGATCTCAAGTTAAATCTGGCAAGATTTGGTTCCCATTGTCTAAGAGAGCCTGCTGTGGGTTACCTACATGCACTGTGTGTGCACTGCAGGTGTTGTTTGTGTCTTCATAAACCCCAACCACAGCAGTGAGTGGGCCTTGGAAGGACATAGGTTTAGGGCATCCTTTGTACAAAATAACTACTTTGCTTAGGAGTATGTTTGGCATTTTCTACTTTTCTCAAGAATTGGTGATGCCAAGGTGAATGCAACTTACAATTAATTGCAAGAGCTGTGGAAAGTTTTGAGTTACCTTTGCAACAAAAGACCTATGGTCAATTTGGAACGATGGCAGGAACCCAAGTTGATGAATAATTTAAGAGTCATTTACATAGTTTGTATAACCTTTTCTGTTCTAGTAGGAACATGTCTATTCTTCCTATAAAGAAGTATCTAAAAGCACTAGCAGACGCTTGGGCCCCGATTTAGATGGTATATGGGTAAAGTCTAATCGCCACTCTTCCCTAGACGGGTCCCCCATTACTAAAAAAAGCTAAGAGGGGGTCATTGAGTAGGCCTGAAGATTATTTATGTAAACTTTACAGCTTTGACCAGCCTTGCCTTGTAAAATCCCTGTCTGGTAATACTTGCTAGAACTCAGAGCCTGCACTTCCCATGACAGATGGCCTTGTATAAGTGTTTGATGAGTTTCTATTGATCAGCTTCACAAATCTCATTGCTCCGTGTGCCACCCTGATTCACTGATACAGCATACTTTGTACTTCTGTGGAGGAATATTTGAAGGATTATACAGGGAATCTGAAACTGCAACTCTAAGCTTATGCAACCATGTGGGATCTCCTCTGGTGGCTGAGTTTTTGGGTTGATACCGCCATCACGTAGTATTAGGTTTGTCTAATAGGAAAGTCTGATAGTTTATGGATCTTTTCTTTGTAATCTAACAATATTATTCCCTGATCTCTAGAACTGTCTGCATTCTATGAGGAATCCATCTGCTATCTCCTATGAAGGTTTCGCTATTAGGCCATCATTTTGGACCAACGTCTGGAAAAATAAAACTTGCCTTACAGTCACAGTCTCAGGGACAAACAGAGAGGAAACAGGCAGCTTTTTCTTGGGGTGAGGACAAATTCCAAGTGTTGAACTTTGGGAAAGGATTACTCCATCTCCATCTCTGAGACCTTAAACACATATCAGCGGGAAATATAAAAATGACTACAGAGCCCTTTGAAAGTTTGATTTCTATACAAGGAGACCTTGAGGTAAGGGTTTGGTTTGGGAAGGACCCTAGGGACCCGGGTGATGAGTCGGGGGATAAGGGGCTGGAGGGATAAGAGTCACTGATATGTGGCCAGCTGGGCAGCTAGGGACCTTCAGAAACACTGAGGGAAGCAAACCTCAAGTTTGTTCCGTGAAGGAATGAGGGAGTCGGGGTAGGGAGAGAGGGCAGTGGGTGGGACGGCGTGCTGGCACTCAGGGCAGCTTCCTTCTTGGAGGTTGGTACTCTGTCCAGTCTTACCATCTTCTTTACTTACTATCTCAGTAGTTTGCCTTCCTCTTTAGTTCCGCCAGAAGTCCCCAGGGAAGATTTTAATGGCTTAGCTCAAGTCCTAGGCCCATTTCTGAACCGATCACCATGTCCATGCCTGCTCACGGGCCCACCCTTAGAGCCAGGATGCCATCACTAAATGAAATCAATTGCTATAGGGTTGTCCTCATAGAGAGCTGACAAAGAGCAGGAAGCATGCCCCCACCGTGTTCCTCCTCATGGACAGTGGCGCTCTCCTTCAGAGCTCAGGCCTGACAGCTCAGCTCCTTCGGAGTGTGTACAAGCTGCTTCTTGAGGCTGAGTACGTTATTGAGGCTCAGTAGTGTGTAAAGAGGGAACTCCACAAGGTAGCTCAAGGCTTTCTGAAGTGAGGATTCTTGCTTTTTCCCCTCACCGAACACAAGTAGCCTTCATATTCATGCCTGCTTTAGGCCCAGCCTTAGCTCCTGCCGACCCTCCCTCCAGCCCTGTTTCTTTCTCTCCCTGGAACACTCTCTTCTCTCTTCTCTCCTCCCTCTCCCCACCACGCCCCCTTCTTTCTTGCATGGATAACTCCCATGTAGCCTTCCTTGGGGCCACCCTTTCTTCCTGAAGCGTTAGGCTAAGTCCTTCCTGCTACAGGCTCCCAGGAGCCCCATCCTCCCCTATCAGACACATCACCCTAATGGGATTATGTCTCATATCCGTCTTCCCTCCCCGCTGAACCACTATCGAAATGAGAATGGAGAAAGTCCTGTTTTGTGACCCCACCCAGTTCTCCGACATCCAAACTACCATGCAATTCATTTTGATTCTAACGCTAGCCAGAGAGAGAGAGAGAGAGAGAGAGAGAGAGAGAGAGAGAGAGAGAGAGAGAGAGAAAATAGCCCTGTTAGGTTGAAGAGAGGGTGCTTGCGATGACAATCACAATCCGGGGCACCCATAGCCTGCCTGACAGGGTATAAAATCAGAGGTTTCCATCAGTCACTTCTCTTGGATCACCCCACAGGGCTTACAGAAACTCAACTGCCATCACGTGGTTAGTGTATAAGACAATAAGGAGTAACCGGCGGATGAGTCACACAAGCACAGACCTTGTGCTACAATGTCTCAGGGGCCAGAGCTTTGCCCGTGTGGTTAGAGTGCCTTCACCAGCTACTTCCTTGTTGACATCTCTATAGCTCTCAGGCTTCAGCTCTGACCTTCTCCACGGGCGCTGGTGGAAGGCTTGGTGGCTGCCACTGAAAGTCCCAAGGTCTCTTTAGTCACCAGAAGCCATCGTGAGGAGCTCAGAGCAGACGGAGCACATTGGTCACTGTAACAGCCTTGTGCCCATACTTACTACAATGCTTGGCACACAATTGGCATGCAGTATATGTTTGGCCACATGCGTGAATGAGCTAACGAACTCATCATTTCCTTCAAGCCCAGGAGGTGTCCCCAACAGCTGAGCTATGGCATCCATGTGGGTAACTGTAAAGGCTTTGTGGCAGCTCCCATCCGTTTCTTGGGTGGGTTTATGAATGTCTTTGGAGCCCGTGTTGTTTTGTTAATGGAACCCAGGAGAAGCCATAGTCAGGGGACAAAGGTGACAAAGGCTGCCTTGTTTCCAGGCTAGCCTAGCAGCTCTTCTTTCTCCTGTTGGGAAAAGAACCATAGAAGGACTTCCAGGAACTTCACTGGCAATCCAAGGGCCACCTCAGGAGACACGCCCTCCTTAGTGATGGGACTGTTGGAAGAGACTCGGTCCTCCCTGGAAGGCAGAACTGAATCAGACTGGGCAGTCCTGAAAAGGAGGAAGACCTCCCACCCCCACCCCGTTTCTTCTTCTAAGAAACAGATTCCTAAGAGCAGAATAATATAATCCCCATTAATGAGTCCTTATCAGTAGTTCAATAGTTAGGGAATGGTAGGAGATGGACTGCAGCCATACTAATGATCTATTAATGAGTCTATTCAGCCTCTTTCCCATCTGTTGCCTACATTAAAAAAGATATTACTGTTATTATTAAAGGGCACACACACACACACACACACATCCTTACCTTCACAAATGAGCAAACAGGATTTGTTTCATTCACAGTAATGCTCAAATACTTATAAAAATTGATCTAGTTTTATTCAATGTGTATACATTTTGAATATATTTTCATACAATTACAGAAATTAAAATAAAGGTTTAAAAATCCCCAAATTAGCCAAGCGTGGTGGCGCATGCCTTTAATCCCAGCACTTGTGAGACAGAGGCAGGCGGATTTCTGAGTTCGAGGCCAGCCTGGTCTACAGAGTGAGTTCCAGGACAGCCAGGGCTATACAGAGAAACCCTGTCTCGGAAAAAAAAAATCCCCAAATTATAATCTTTCATATTTTCACATATCTATTTTTCTTCCAAAAATTCAAAATTTACTTTTAAAGTCAATTTGTAACTTGCAAAATACAAATTATAATCCATGCTTGTGGAATGTTCAAGTGAAAATTCTATAAATGAAATTATTTTAGAAAAAAAAAATCCTAGCATTTCATGTCCATCTAATTGCCAAGTCGAGAACGTGGCACCGTTGCGAGCTACGGGAAAATACTTTGAGCTAACATTGCAGAAGTTTCCCAGTTGTCACTTGCATCTTTGTAAATTCCGTGTCAATCTGTGACCTCCCCAGGCTCAACACCAGGAACTGAAACACAAAGGAGAAGTGAAGATGCCTCCTCCCCTGGGGACTGTCATTTGAGGATCTGCATCTCTGCTACTTAAGAAAGATACGACAAAGACTGCCACTTCCTGTTTTCTGAGTGCTTTTGCTGTTCAGATCTTCCTTCCATCCCTAGAGCCGTGCTGGCTTAGGTGCGCGGTGGCTGAAGTCCCAAGCCATCCCCTTTTGTCTCTAGATATTACAGGACCTTCCCTGGGGAGATGCACAGAAATCTCTATTTTCTTCAGATACAGCACCAACAAACCAAACAAACAATTCTATCCAGGTCCAGCTAGGTGAGTCAGGGAGCTTACTGAGGTAACCTACAGGAACATGGACATCTAAGCAGCTGGACCAACCCTCCCAGCCCCGCCCCCAGCATGGGAGCCAGTTCAACAGAGCTACATTATGGGAGTCTCACTCTCAGTTAACCTTTTATCTCCTACATAATCTAACACCCCACCCACCAAGGTCCTCAGCAACTGGAGCAGGGTCATGTGCAGCTGGAGGCTGGAAAGCAGGAACAGCTACAATCTCAGCTGAGGCTCTGATAATGCCCCCTTCTCTGACATGACAGCAATGGCCGTGCCAGTCCAGAGGACAGAGTTCTATCCCATTAGGACATACAGCATATGTAGAAATCTAGGGCCCAACAGCCTTAAGGGGTACTGGTCACAGTCGTAGCTGCCTAGTGTCCTGGCCACACTCTTCTACTAGCCAGATCCTGAGAGATGGAAGGACCATGTTCTTGAACGTATTCTCTAAGTGGCAGGTAGTGCCGATACCGGGTTTTGCACATCACCTGGTCTCTATTGCAATTGCTCAACTCTGTTGTTTTAGCGCAGCCACCAAAGGCACTTCCCAAATCAGTGAGTGGTCTCAGGTGCAATCAAAGTGTGCTTACCTGTGCAGCTGGATCTGATCCAATCGGCCATTGGTTGTTATAACTAAGGACCTGGGTAGAGCCTCTCCTTCCCATGTAGAAGGTAGTTGGGGCTGTCCTCCTTACAATCTTGTTATTTTAGACCTTTCTAGAGAATGGTATCTGAAAATACCATTGAGTGATACCAGTCTGACTGGAACCATTGAGTTCACTGGAGCAGCTTTATCCGGTGTTCTGTGGCTATGACGAGCCCACTGCTCTCCATGACTGTGTAACAGGCAAGTCATTTAACCCTTACAGCTTTGACGTCTTCACCCGTAGTCCGATCAGCTAGCTCTGCCACATCCCATAGATGATCATGGAGACGCAAAGGACGTGTTGATGATGACAACTGTCCTTTGCAGATGGCATCTCAGTTTTCCATTCAACCCCTAAGAGAATCTGGGAGCTGGGCATTATCACCCCATTTATACACACTGGAATAGGGAAGGCAAAAGGTGTAGCAGCTTTCCGAGGGGTCCCAGTGGGTTGCTGGTGGAAGCATGGCTCAGAACCAGGTCTTTGGGGTCCAAAGAGAGAACCATTTAACTTCAGCCACATTCAGTTCTGAGCTCAACGTGAAGTAATGTAAAACCGGGGCTTTTTTTTTTTTTTTATGTTGGACACTTGCCCATCTGTACCATCATTTTACATCGCTTAAGCATTCCATAGGCAGCAGACATTCTCTCATGGCGTGCACGGCTCACTTAGGTTATTACTGAACAAGCGCCATTTGCTCTGATACCTTAGGTTGTGCCAACAGGAACAAAACACACGACTCCCCTATCCGTCTCTCCTCACCTGAGATTTTTGACCAGTTTGTCCACTGCACTGATGTGGCTTCTCTGAGCTACACAGGTTCAGCGCTCTCTGAGGAGAACATTCCAGAAGCCCTTCTGTACACGTTGGGGCTCAGCGATCATTTTTGATGCTGGGTGATTTTCTGTTTTCTCTTTTTGCCAAATGGCAAGAAATTTTGCAAGTTTCAAATCAAAGTTCAATTCTTTTCGTTTCAGTAAAGTTTACAGTCAATCAACAGCTCTAGAAACCAGCCTGTGTGGCTTCTAAGGTTAGAATTATTCCATATTTTGTTTATTCGTATGCAAAAGAAATAAGAAGAATAGTGTCTGTTGCGTATTCAAAATTTGGCTCTTTCTGACTTAACCCTACCAGCTCTAGGCATTTAGCTCTATTACCATGTTGGCTCCCTTGCACACAGAGATAGCTGTATTAATAGCCTAAAACGGTACCGTCTAACATGGTAGCCACTGACCATACATGGACGGTTCTTTAAAAATTAAATTAATTAAATTTGAATGTCACTTCCTATAGCCAAACTAGAAGTCCTCAATAGTTACTTACAGTACCTCGCTTTACTGTAGCAGGCCCTGTTAATGTTCAGCGTTCCACTGGACAGCACTGCATAGTGCATTGGGAAACCGGGTCTGACAAATGTCACAAGCTGATACAATCCATGAAATCCTTGCTATTTTAAACCACTCTTACTAAGAAGAAGCCTACGACTAACACAGGCAACAGTGACCAAGAACGTCTTCTGATTACATGATATGTGTACTGTGTGTTAGCCCACTGTAATCTTTTCTTTGGATTTATTTTTAAGTGTGTGTTGCCGTGCATATTTGCACACCACATGCATGCAGTACCGAAGGAAGCCAAAAGAAGGTAATTCCCCTAAGACTAGAGTTCCAGATGGTTGTGAGCTGCCCTGTGGGTCCTGGGAATTGAACCCAAGTGCTCTGGAAGAGCAGCCAGTTCTCGTAACCACTGAGCCATCTCTCTAGCCCCTCATCATGATTGTTAACAAGCTCATGTGAGGCTGAGGGTGTAGCTCTCAGTGATAGAGTGCTTGTCATTGTGTGTAAGATCCTGAGTTCGACCCCCAGCACAGAAACAATAGCAACAGCGATCGCAAGTCCGTATTATTAATATCAAGCCGTCCATAGATCTGGAGGCCAAGCCTCACCTAGCACAAAGTAGATTTGAAATTCAAAATCAAGGCTTTCTGGGGCCAGAGCCAAAGCCATCAAACACTTAGGTATTCCAGAGTCCCCTCCTCCACCATCTCCCATTCTAATGTGGGCCAGACCAGGCAACCTGGGGACATGGCCAAGGCTGAGTGTCCCAGTGTAGGAGGATCCCTGCCAAGAGTAAAGGCGGGGCTGGACCCGAGGAGGCAGCCTGGGCCATGTTGGTGGGGTAATCCAGCCCAGTGTAATGTGTGTCTTCCTAACAAATGGCTGCGACTTCACAAATAGCATGCTTTTCCACGGGGGATGCCTGGGAAAGAGGAATCGAGGCTGGCTGGTGAGCAAGCTTTGACATTCCCTGAAAGAAACAACAGCGTGCGCTCATTGTTGCATTATAGACCCTTTTCTTCCTTTTTTTTTTTTTTTTTTAAAGCACTCTTTCATTCCACACGTTCTACGTGCCAGCAATCATGACAGTCTGTGTTTCAAAAACGTTCTCTGAGCCAACTCCGGGGGAAGACTAGCTGTTGCCACTCGCTCAAAGCAAACAGTCCATGTGTCTTCCCAAATGCTGAGCTTTTGAAGCGTTAAGTTAGCTTGGATTTCCGTGTAAATGCACCAGCGGAAGCATAGCAGGGGCGAGCATCCCGGGAGGCATGGGGGTGGGGTTCACAGGTTTGTTGCTAAGGCCTTTCCTTCCATTTATCTTCCCTTCTCCCTTTTCCTTTCTTTCACAAGAGTCACAGCTCCTTGAAACAGCTTGCCTGAGTCAGTGCGCCCAGCCCAGCCTGAAACAGATCTGAACGAGAGTTTGGGGCTTTGCAGTGGTGCAGCTGTCCCGCTTCTGCCCAGTATGTACAAGGCTGCCCACTCAGCCTCCAGCACCACAAAAGCCACGCCAAACATCACAGATTGAGAGATCGCCCCAAAGTAAGTTTTCACAATAAGCATGCCAAGCTTAAGATCCAGGCTAAAAAGTTCTTTAGAATCAGGAACATCTCCACAGCCATCAGGACCTGATTCGGCTTCCTCAAACCTTTGAAAGCCAAAGTCCTGCACAGCAGAATAGAGAATGCGGGATCTGCCCACCTCCCAGGACAGGTTTTCTTGAACCTGAATGTGACTCAGCCCAGGCATTAGATCATCCATTAGGTATTCAGCTGGCCTCCCAGGCACATTGGGTAATTAACAATAATGAGTAAGAATCCTGGACTAGACCAATTAAAAAATCTCCACCAGTTAGTCGCATGTGCAAGTTACCAATGATCAAATCCAGCCAAAATCCTATCCAGTGTCAAGGAAAAAAAACAAAAAAAAACAAAAAAAACCCCAAACCCAAACCAACCCAACTAGCCAACCAACCAAACAAACAAACAAAAAAACCCACCCAACACCATCTGTTGACAGGCTTTTGATATCATGGTGTCAGAATCTGGTTGAACCGGATGAGTCAGAATGGAAATGCATCAGGTCAACAGAGTGAATAACACAAGATTATAAGACTCAGATTTGGAGCCAAAGGTGTTGGCACAGAAAATAAACCTGGCTGGAGATGGAACTCAAGAGCTTGTGATTTTTGGCAAATTATTACTTGATGTAAGAGTGTTTACTATACTGTGAGCTTTGAGGGGCATACACAGTGTCTGCTTTTTCTCCATTTACGTCTCTGACATCAAATAGCACCGAGCTTAGAGCAGGCATTTAGCACCTATTTTGTAAAGTAATAAGTAAATGAACGAAATGAGGGTTGTCTACTTGACCTTTTCTCGCTTTGCCCCAGGACGCATTCTCTGGGTGAGCTCCCTTCAGGGCAGCCGGCAACACCTTGGAGACAGGGCAACAGGAGACACCTTGGAGACTGTGTGCTGTCTGGGTGACCCTGCTGGAGACACCTTGGAGACTGTGCGCTGTCTGGGTGACCCTGCTTTGGCTCTCCTACCCCCGTCAATCCTCAGCTATCTCAGAACATTTATACTCAGAGCTCATTTCATAAACTTAGTGGTATTGTCTTGGTGACTGAAAAGTGTAGTGCCTGTTTCATATGCTTTCTTCTTATCATTTCAACAGCATGATCAAGAGTGGGGACATTGAAATATATACTCATATGAAAGGTATTTAAATGGGGTTACAGTGTAATGGAAAAGACAATGACCTAACTGGACATCATATACTACCAAATAAAATCCCCAATACCAGAAATGGGTTACATCTTTTTGAGTTATTCAACAACGGGGTGCCACAGCCCCTCCCAAACATTACAGATTATGGCCGGTGCTATTGCTGACCCTTCAGGACTTGATGCTAAGACCCCTTTGCCATAGATACCACATACTTATGCTATAAAACACGGAGAAATCAAGATGTATTCAACTGGAAGTTTTACTTCCACTGACTAGCATTCATAGAACTGGATGGAGTTATATGTTGTCAGAGTGCATCACTGCAATGGAGAAGCATCTTCTCATAATAGATAGTAATCAACACAGAGCCCCCAACTAGACAATGTGCAGAAAGTGAGAGACTTTGAGGCACTCCACACCCTTTGGGGAATGTGCTAGGCAGGGTACCCTTCATCATACAGATGTCATTATTAAGTCCTTACAAGGTATTAGTTTATAACTTTTTGATGAAAATGTAAAAAAGTTGAATGTCTTGAGCAAGGTCACATAGCCATGAGACTGAGTAGCTGGAATACAGAGGAAGTGACTCCTGGAATGCTTACAAACTCTGCAGTAATGTCTGGTCATATGAGACCAAAAAGTATCAGGCAGACATTGTTGGTTCCGAGACCTGTGACGTCATATAGGCGACAACTAGCACCTTACCGCAAGCATAGGCCTGATACCAAGGCAATGGCCACCATGTACCCAGAATTCAATGGGCCTACCTTTTTACCTGTAATTTAAATTACCACCCATATAAAAGGGTAGCGTTTCTTCCCCCCCCCTCTTTCTCTTCATTCCCTGCCTTCTTCCTACCCGCTCACCTGTACCCCATCTTAAATAAAGCCAAGTGAAACTGTCTGGTCCAATCTCTCATCGCGGCGGCCCACATCTCCCCCCCCCCCACTCCACTGCAGCCCGCGGCCCGAGGGTCGGGCATACAGGTGGCTCAAGTGGGCTGCAGGTCACCGAACTGCGTAGAAAAACCAACAGACATCTTGTGTTCTACTGCTAGCCACCAATATGGTCATGAGTCATTAAAAAAAAAAAACCTTCCCACCGGGCGGTGGTGGCACACGCCTTTAATCCCAGCACTTGGGAGGCAGAGGCAGGCGGATTTCTGAGTTCAAGGCCAGCCTGGTCTACAGTGGTCTACAGAGTGAGTTCCAGGACAGCCAGGGATACACAGAGAAACCCTGTCTCGAAAACAAAACGACAACAACAACAACAAAAAAAAACAACAAAAAACAAACAAACAAAACAAAACAAACAAACAAACAAAAAAACCTTCCCATAGGACCATAGGAACCAGAGGGGTTGAGAACACTATGGAAACACAACCCTCAGAGTCAACTAAGCAGGCCTCATGGGCCTCACAGAGACAGAAGCGACAAACATGGACCCTGTACAGGTGTGAGCTAGGCCCTCTGAATATACCTTATGGTTGTGTAGTTTGGTGTTCTTGTGGGGCTCCCAGCAGTGGGAGTGGGGGTGTCTCTGACTCTTCTGTCTGTGCTTGGACCCCTTGTCCTCCTACTGGGTCATCTTATTCAGCCTTGTTATGAGGGTTTGTGCCTGGTCTTTCTGTGCCTTGTTAGGCCATGTTTAGCGGATATCCCTGGGAGGCCTGCTCTCCTTTTGGAAGGAAACAGAGGAGAAGTGGATCTGGGGAAGGGGGCTAGCAGGAGACAGATGGACACACGGCCACTGGGAGGAGCGGAGGACGGGAAATTGCTGTTGGGATATAATGTAAGAGAGAATACTAAAAGTTTTTTTTTTTTTAAGGAAAGGAAAGAAAAGAGAAGAGAAGAAAAGAAAAGAAAAGAAAAGAAAAGAAAAGAAAAGAAAAGAAAAGAAAAGAAAAGGCCCTCCCTACACCAAATCTGGAGTCCACCGGGACTTTCCCTTGCTTGCTAATCAAGATGGGACAGTCTCAATATGTTGAATGTGTCGGCATAAAGAGATGAGAGTCCAAGAATTTGAGCACACCCCTGTAACCATGCCAAACCTGTGATCCAGATTTGTTTTACAACAAATTTATTTTATGGTCTCGGGCAAATCAAATTTAACTCTTCAAGATGCAGTCAAATGCCCAGCTAAACGGTCAGACTTGTCACTTATCAGACAAGGTGGACTTTGAAACTGAGTTAGGTAGCACCCTGAGATCTTTGACCTCCTGGGAAAGTTACCCCAGATAACGATTTCAGTCATTAACCACAGTAGAACTGATCCACTTATTAACCCACTTGACAGTCGTCTATGAAGTACTTGCTACCTGCCAGGCCTTGCGAAGCTGAACAGACGCAGCCAGCCTTCATGGCGCTCTCCATATCCTGGGTGGGGTGGTGAGGTGTCAGGTATTTACTATAGGCATGGCGCTAAGAGCTCCCCTGGAATGAAATCATTTGATCTTTGCAACTGTCTTGCAAAGTGGAGAAGTCCTTTCCACATTCTAGAGGAGGAAAGAGTTCAGAAAGTGTCAGCATCCTGCCAAAGTAAAGGCCACTGCCAAAATGTATCTCGTCTGACTTTGGGGCTGCGCTCCTTCATAGTCCTTATAGATTCTTGGCATCTGCGTGACTGTGTATCTCTGTGGATTCCTGTCAGTGCTTGGAGGGGTATCTGCTCTCTAATGAGTGCTCCATAAATAACTTATTAGCTCTCGAGTCAAGCTAAGGACAGAACGAACCAGATGAAGCGAGAGCTACGGTCAGAGAAATAGAAGTGATTGTCTGAGGAACGAGACGGTTGGCAACACAGGGCACAGGCATTAGAGCCGAGACTTCCTGCAGGCTGATTAGGAGCCACCTGGCAGGTAACCGTCCCTGTCAGAAGCAATCAAGAGTAGAGGAATAGTAGCCATGACTAACAGAAGATTATTATTTTCTAGCTGTCACTGACGGGGAACTTTCTTTAGTCTGTTCTCAGTTTGCGTCCATCCAAGCAGCCAGGAAGGTGACTGGCAGAGAATGTTGGTGGGGCGGATACTGCTGGTTCCTGGTCCTTCCCGGAGTGGCAGTCTGCAGGACTGTGTCCAGTGTCTGAGTTAGAGGGGTGGGCTCAAAGGTGCCACCAGCTGCCTTCATAAGCAGCGCCACCACATTCTTCTGTCTCGCCTCTGCCACTGGGTTTTGCATAGCTGTTTCGGAAAGCATGCTGATTTTTTTTTTCCTTGCTGTCTTTCTTGTGATTTTTTTTTTGCTAATGTTTGTTTTTGTTTTCTTCCCTAAAGGAAGATAACTCAGCATTCCTGGATAAAAACATTCTTACTAAATGGAGTTAAGTTAGGTGAGGTAAACAATACCATGTTACCATTTGGGGTAAGCCGGGGCAGGACACCATTGGTAAGGGTCCAAGCACACTGTTGGGATAGCCTGAGCCCCTCCTCCAGCTAGCCAGCCTTTGCAGAGCTTTCCCACGATCGGGGTGGGTGTGGCAAGACGTTTCCACCAATGCAGTAAAGCAGATGGAGTCACTCCTGGATTTGTTAAGTGGGCTTCTAGCCTCGATGTCGCTTGCTCGTGGGTTCTCAGCTGCTGGCTCTGCTCACAGGCGCTGGTGAAGATAGAAGGAAGCACTCGGCCAGGAACGGCGCCAAATGGAACTCCAGCCCAAGAGCCCATAAGAGACTGAGTTCCTCAACAGCCACTGAGTAATTCCTTGCCCAGCTGACCCTCGCATCTGACCCTGGCTTGGCTTGATCCCCTGAGGAAGCGTCAGGAAAAACCTGATGCAGAGGATCTAGACACCCCCAGGGTCCTGGTGCTCAGGAGTTGTGAAGTCACATGTGTGTGCTGTAGGTTGTTGAAATCGTGGTGATTTGCCACACCACAGAGAATAGAAGGTGTGGGGCTCTTCTGATGTCCTTTGCTTTCTTAATCTCTGGAGAAACCAGAGATGATAATAAGAACAGTACCACCTCCCGTAACATCTCTGCGATGTTGACGTCTCTCTGCGGAGGAAGGGGTCTGGGCTCTGCAGTGCGGGAGTAGGAGCGCTGGAGCGCTTCTCCGCAGCCTGGAACTTGGACCCTGAGTGAGGACCCTAAAGGAAGGGGAGCGGGAGCTCTAAAGACCATTTTCAGACCTCTGGGGTGAGCTGCTGCATGAGAGGTGGCGTGAACGTGAGGAGCCAAGATAGCCAAGAACAGACTCTGTTGCCACAGAGGAAAGAGTGGAAGGTGTTGGAAGTCACAAGGAGGGTGACAGCCGAAAGTGTGGGGAAATGGAATGGCGTGCGCAGAAATGAGCAAGGAGCAAAGGCGCCCTCCGTGTGACCCGCCAGCTGTCGGAAGCAGAGATTATATCACAAAGACAATCCAAGTGGTATTGATTAAAAAAAAAAAAAAAAAAAAAAAAAAAAAAAAAAAAAAAGGCTGGCAACACCAGGCCACGCCCGGAGCCTGTGCATTGCTGTGGCAAGGCATTCCGATGAGCTATCCCCGGAAAAGAGAGCCACTGTGTCTTAAAGCGGCTGTTATTGAGACTGAGCTACTCTGGGACCTGACAACAAGCCATCACAGGTCGGCTGCCTTCCCCGGTCTCTGAGGGGAAGGTGGCAGTCACAGAGCAGTGAGGGGCTTGGGGGGGGGCACACCATGAAACTCAGGCAGTCGGAGGCCTCGGCTGTGCTGTGCGTGGCTGTTGGTTCTCTGTGCACTTTGGCAGGGAGCAGGATAATGGCGGAGCATGAAATCCCTAGCCCAGAGGGCAGGAGGCGGCCTCAAGCCCACATCTTCCGCTGCCCTGCACTTTTCCACTTGGAGGACAGAGAGCTCTAAACTGAAGACAAGTGTGCTTTCCCTACGGTCACTTCCCTCCACGGCAGGATCGAAAAGCACTGAGACAAGTCCTCCAGGAACGTCCCAGTGCTCCACCTACCTCCTCCACACCCAGCACAGCGTGGAGCTAAGGTCCACACCCTTTAGTCTGGACATCAGGTGCTCTAAGGTATACACGCTGGGGAGGGAGAGAACCTGTCCAGCCCTCCGACTGAAAAGATGGAGCAGTAGCTTCTGGGACATAAGAACCAAGTCCCTAAGGGGATTACGCCACTGCTGGGCAGGTAACCCTGAGCACTCTGAGCTCAGCACCAGTTTGAACAACACAAAACAGGAGTCTCCCTTCACCCCAGCTCGAAGGCTTCCCGCCGCCTTCCATCCGGCAAACTGCGGGGTCGGGAGGCAGTCGCTCCGGACACTTTGCTCTCCTTGTCTCCCTTTTGTCCTTGTATTTTCCCTTCTTCCTTTTACTAGGCTCTTACTGTTGTCGATTTTGAGATTTTTATTTAAGCTGTGCCTGTCTGAGTGTGTCCGAGTGTGTCTGGGTGTGTGCTGTGTGCAGGACTGCAGTGCTGTCTGAGGTCAGAAGCCGGAGGTAGAGCTGGCATTACCCACAGTTAAGGGCTGCCCCACCCCGAGTGCTGGGAACTGAGCCCAGGTCCTCTGCCAGAGCAGCACTCACACTCTGACTAGAGAGCCGGCTCTCTGGCCCCTCTCACCATTATTCGTGTGTGTGTGTGTGTGTGTGTGTGTGTGTGTGTGTGTGAGTGTGAACGCCCACGCACATGCAGGTGCACACAGAGGCCAAAAGGACAGCCATAGGGATCCTTCCTGTGCTCTCTACCCTTGAATCTGAGACAGTCTCTCATTGTCTTGGTACTCACACCTCGGCTAGGCTGGCTGGCCAGCTAGTCACAGAATAGCCTGTCCCCACCTCCCTGGAGCTGGGATTCCAGTCCCCTGCCTGCTTTTGATGGGAGTTCTGGGATCAGACTCGGCCTCCCGTGCTTTCCGGGCAGACACCTGACCGCCGGAGCACGACGGAGCTCCTCGGCTTTTGCATTTATCTATCATATGGAGTATCTATCTTAGGGGACAAAAAGCAGCTCCTTGGCCTTTCCTCTTTCCTGTCCTAAACCCTTCTCCGTCTTCTGCTTATTTTCTTCTCGTCCAACTTAGATTCTTCTTTGTTTCTCTTTTCCACGCTCTCTTCCTTTGTTTTGTTAAGCTGTAATTTCTATTTTATACTGATAGGTTTCAATTAGACTTATTCATTTGACTTTGTGTGTTTTGTGCTCATGTACGTAAGCACATCACATGTGGAGGTCAGAAGAGGGTCAGAGCCCCCCTGGAACTGGAATTACGGATGGTTTGTGGGTGTGGGGAAGGGAATGCTAGAGCAACAAGTTCTCTTACTCACTGAGCCATCTTTCCAGTCCCCTAATAAAATTTTAACCTCTCAGCTTACTTTAAATATCATTTTTTTTTTACCACTTTCTTTTCTATCGTCACTCATGGTATCCCGAATATATTGGCTTTAATTTATCTAAAGTTGATTTCTATATCTGGCTTGGTTTGCTGTTGTTGTTACTTCGGGTTCTCTCTCCTTCTCCATGTGGAGTGAGGAATGAGATCTCCAAATAACAGCAGAAGAGGCATCCATCCAACCAGTGCACAGGGCACATTCCTCACGCCAGCCCACGGAACCTTCTCTAAGGTGGAACATGTTTTAGCGTATTCCACAAATCTAAACAATTACAAGAGACTACTGTAACTTTGATTTTTTTTCAAGCCTTATTTTTATTAATGGTGGATCTTCAACGCTTTAACCTCCCCTGTGGTCTGTCTCCCACTAGAGGTGGGGAAGAAAGGGTACGGAGGTGGGGGAAGTGGACCTGTGTGGAAAGGTTCTTTGGAGAAAGGTTCGTCTGTGTTGTCTGGAATTAGCAGTTCAGTTCACAAGTTAGCAGGCAGCGGCAGCTCGATCCATTTGCCAACAGCTCAAGGAAACACTGGCAGTCCAGTTCAGTAGAGTCTGAACTTACCGTGACTCAGCAGTGGTGGCACTACCTAGCGGAGACAGCCAGCCCTCAGCCTCGGCTGAGCCAGCAGGAGGGACCCAGAGGGACACCATGAGACGTTCTTGGCTGTGCCTCTCTCAGGAAAGCCAAGATCAGCAAAGATTTGAAACCAAAGCATCGCACAGCTGGCTCTGAAAGTAAGCCCAGCTCAGCCCCCATCTGAGTGCTGTCTGTCGAGTGCTATTTATACCCTCCAAACGTCACACGTCCTCCACGGGTCTCACCTCAGCACGTGAGTCTGTCTCAGCTGACATCCCTCTACCTACCAATCAGCCCAAGTCTGAGGAAGTAGCAAGAAACTGCAGCACAGCGCCAGAAGATTTTTGGTGCGGTTTCTCTCTATGCACTCCTAACAAATGCAGCTCAATACATGCAGACCAATGCATGTGTGTCGTCAGCAAAGAATCCTTCATCACGTGTCCTTTCATGTGTTTGTTTTAGCAGAACATCCTCTCTCCTGTGTCTGCTTCAGCGAAATGTTCCTTCATGAGTCTGCCTTAGTCTTTCACCTGCGTCCACCTCAGCTAAATATTCCTTCACATGTTTGCCCCAGAAAAACACCATCCAAAGAAAGCCTTTCCAAAGAAGCCTCAAGTTTCTACTGCGGAATACAACACAATTTTTCTTATCAGATCACAGTAAAATCAAACTAGAACTGAATAGCAGGAGTGAGAGAAACAATACAAATATACAGAAAGTGAAAAGTGCATTTAAATTATTATTATTATTATTATTATTATTATTATTATTATTATCATCATCATCATTAATTTCTCTATGAAGCCCTGACTGTTCTGGAACTCACTCTGTAGACCAACCTGTTCTTGAACTCAGAGATTTGCCTGCCTCTGCCTCTTGAGTGCTGGGATTCAAAATGTGTACCACCATCACCACCACCACCACCACCACCACCACCACCATCACCACCACCACCACCACCACCACCACCACCACCTGGCTTACTATTTTATTTATTATTACTGTGTGTATGTGTGTGTTTACATCATGTGTAGGTGTGTGTTTGCATGCACAGACACTATGGGATAGATGCAGAAGTCAAGGAACAACTTTGTGGAGTTGTTTCTCTTCTTTGACCTTGACATCGATTCCTGGGATTGGACTGAGGTCATCCAACTTGCACAGCAAGCACCTTCATCCTCTGAGCCCTCTTTCTCAGTCCCATCCCCAGAGCTACCAAATGTATTTTTGGGTGGCGCTGATGTATTTGAATACACCAAGAAAGGGATTTTGAAGTCTTTAGAATCAAAGAAAATGTCAGTATAGGTGTTACAGCAGAGGGGGAAGGCTTTCCCTGTGAGAAAGTGTTACAGCTCTGGAGGTGTGGGGAGCTCTGGGAGGGAAGGCTTCCCCTGTGGAAGTGTTAAGCTCTGGAGGTGTGGGGAGCTCTGAGGGGGAAGGCTTCCCCTGTGGAAGTGTTAAGCTCTGGAGGTGTGGGGAGCTTCCCCAGTGGAGGTGTCGCAGCTCTGGGGGTGGGGGGGGAAGGCTTCCCCTGCAGAAGTGTTACAGCTCTGAAGGGAGAGGTATCTTGGCAGTCGGGAGCCAAGGAATACCACAAAGTCACACTGCACAGCAAACTTCACACAAGAGATTCACTGGGAGAGACACAAGAGGGTGGCTGCCTCTGACTGGGAAAGGAGCCGGGGAACCTGAGCAGGAGACAGGCTTAACTGGGTTTTCCTGTTAAGAGATTTCCAGGCTGGAGATATCCAGGATGGAAATTGGTGGGATTTTGAGCTCAGGGATTGGTGGTTTGTTGTTGTTGTTGTTGTTGTTGTTGTTGTTGTTGTTGTTGTTTTATCACAGAGATTGGTAGGATTTTGAGCTCAGGGATTGGTGGGGTTTGGGGCTCAGGGACTGGTGGGGTTTTGGGCTGGCCTCAGGTATTGGTGGGGTTTTGAGCCTCAGGGATTGGTGGGGTTTTGGGCTCAGGGATTGGTGGGGTTTTGAGCTCTGGGGTTGGTGGGTTTTGGTGGGGTTGGCCCTTTAGCCCTACAGTTAAGCACAAGTTTTCAGACCCTTTGAGATACAGAATGGTCAGCTCCAGAGGGAAACTTATGACTGTGACTGCGCCCCTAAGAATTAGAGAGACCCAAGTAAACGCTAGTGATTCCCTCCAGGTCCTTAGGAAAACAAGGGCAAGTCAAGCTGAAAGCATCGGACTCCATGATCAAGACAGGGACATAGGTGAATAAAATAGACACTAAGAGAACAGAACAAGGGATCCAACTCCCTGTTCTGGCCTCTATAGGCACTGTACACAGGGCGTGCACATACACGCAGGCAAAGCACCATAAATCCGTCTAATAGCTAGTAATAAAAATGTTCAGTCACACACAGCAGCAGATTTGAAGGAAAGGCAGGGAGCAAAGCCAAGAATAAGGTGAGCGAGCTTTAGCAAGATGTTAGTAGGTGGGGAAATCAACTTCACCCTGAGCTTGTTTATGGCTTAGTTCAGACAGACACCCAGTCACTGGAAAGAGCACTGGAACCTAGGCCTTGGGTGTCTGCTACACTTAGTTCTGAGCCTCACCCTCCCTTATGAGGCTTCTTCTTGCCTTCCACTGGGATTCTCCAATCCCAACCTTGTGTTCAGGCCTCAGACTCTGAAGCCCTACTCAGCACCTGTGGGCCGTAAGTTCGAGTGAGGTATCAGGTGGGCACTGGAAATGTCACAGGCCAGAATTGCACTGGACTTCCTGCAGACTCTGCTGGAACGGAAGCCTCCCCTAGCCCAGTGTCATGCTGACAGCGTCTTAGGACCTGAGAAGAGAGACAGCAGAACAGAAATGCAAACCCACAGATTTAGGAATCTGGGGTAGAGAGTGACATGTGGGCCCTTTGCCTCTTGCAATTCTGCTCCATAGTAGGCCCAGCTGAATGTGCACTCTCCTGGATTTCTCCTCTGTCCTGCCTCAGGAAAATGAAAGTATGTGTTGTTCTGATACCGCCTTGCAAGGACTGTGTCCTGCTCATTCTCTCCGGCTGGCCATGGATAGCAGAATTGTGGCTGCATTAGAACCTGGAGATCTCCCTGCAGCCACAGACACCCTGCTTGCCAACCAGCTTACTTTTCACAGACAGCTTCTCTCCCTTCTGTGCTTCCTCTTCCTTTTTTGTTGTGTGTTTGTTTGTTGCAGCCTTCTTATGTGCACACATATCACACTGGGCATATTCCTCCCCATGTTCCGCCTCCTCTCCTTTTCTCGTCCCTTTATTTTTCCTACCTCATCCTTTTCTTTTTTTTTCCCCTTTGTATTTTCATACCTTTCTTCCTTTGCTTTAAGGCCCTATAAGCAAGACAGCAACAGCCACTCATATCTATAACGTGCTGCTATTTCATTAGGATGGCGTCTGTGAAATGGGATGGTGAGGCCAAAGGGCTTGAACCTAGGATCTGACAGAGACTCACAAACAGCCCTCCAGTGTAGCTGGACCATGCCTACCAGTTCTATGTGACAGGAGACAGCTTCAATCTTCTCACATTTGCAAGAGCAAGGTCCTGATGTTTCCTGGTGTCCAGAGAACCTGAACACATTTTCACATTTTGGAAATTTATATTTTCTGTGCAATGATTGCCTCTCTGGATCTTTTCCTTCTTCTTCTTCTTCTTCTTTTTTTTTCCTATTGGATTAGCATTGTGTAACCGTTTCCTCCCAGATTGAAACATTCCATCCTTCAGGGACTCTCCTTAAGCAGGAAGGTAAACAATTCAAGATAGCTTCAGGAAATCCCCGAAGCTGACCAGATTCAGTGGGTCCCTCCCTGCCAGAGTAAACAGCAAAGGCTCAGAGTTCCCCTCAGGTGGAAGGAAGCTGAGCTGTAAAGAACACACTCAGCCACACCGAGACACAAAGAAGACTGAGGCCAGACCAGCTGCTTGGGAGCAGCCGAAACCAGCTGGCCTGACTGGAAGAGGTTCAGATCAACTAAGACACCTGGAAAGGACACACTCCAACCTGTTGAGCTGCCTGCAGGCTGGGCAGGTTCCCAGCCTTGTGAGCTGTGCTGGGGCTGCAGCTGATTTGAGGCATTTCTGCTCCTGTAACTAATCTCCCACCCACATTCCTGAATGTAACCCCAATAAAACTCACTGGTTCACCAAGTTGGACTTTGGTGGTGTTTGTACTTTGTTCTGTCCTGGATTCCCTACCTGGGGGTGAACAGATGTGCTTGTTGTGTTTCCGTGTTTCCCCAGGAAACGTTTTTGTCATGCAACAGTTAGTTATTGTAAGTTACTAGTGAAAAATCTGAGGCCTAGGGAAATAGGCTGGCTGGGTACCCTACAACTTACTAACTTTATCCTTTGTTCTGTGCATCTTCAACGTGTACATCTACCTGGTAGGTGAGCTGTTCTACCGTCTTATGTGTGCTCACTAATGGACAGGAACCTACAGGCCGTGGAATGAAACCAGGCTCAGAATCCCGACAAGGTACAGTCCTTCTGCTTTGCCTGAACTATCCAGCTGTATGATGTAGCTCCCTGGAGTGCTGCTGGCCAGGGCCTAGCAGTCTAAGGTTGGCTAGACATGTGGGAAAGAAGGGCCAGCCCATTAGGCCGCATGACCAATATGGCCATTGCTGTAGCCATGTGCTGGCCCTGAATCCCCATTCTACTCCCGTTAGCAATCGCATTGGCCCTAAATATGCAACCGGGCAGAGCTAAGCCTGTCCTAGCTTATGACCATTTCCCACAGAGACAACCACAGCCTTTTGCTGTTCGTTTTCCCTAATTCAAATCCAGACTGCTCCCTGGACACAGCAGCACCCGAAAGGGACAGGCTAGCATCTGCTGCTCTCAATTCATTGGACGCTGTGCCGAGGCCACCGCCATTGTTTGTGTCAGACAGCGCCTTTCTTTGCCAGAGAACTGCAGTCTTGCCCTTTGGCATCTGTTAGGAACTCAACTGAGTGAGTTCTCCTCACCATAGACCAGTACCCATGGCTGCATTCTCAGCCAAGTCAAAGATTTTTGTTGACTGACAAGAAAATGAATTTAATCACTCTAGGCTCAAACCCCATCCTGGACATTTGTTCCAGGCATGTCTTTATAGTACACTGCACTCAATGAAAGCGCCCTGAGGTCGACTCTGACTGCAGGCCGGTGTCTAGAAACAGAATGAGATCCAGGTTAGAACCTGTTTCTGCAGTGGGGAAGGTGTTCTGAGTTCTTCAGCAGTTTTCTCAGATCCAAATTCCCATTCCCATCTTTGAAGAAGCTTGGAAAGGCCATCCGGTCCTCTGTGGTGTCTGTGTTGGTCAAGTGTATAGCGGGAGGTGACCGTGTCTGGGAGGCTAGGCCTGCTGAGCAGTCAGTCACAGGGACAGAGCAGGCCTGTGAGTTAGCAAGGGGACGGTGGCTCTGAGCAGCGCTGGAAAGGGAGGGAGGAGACTGGATGTTGGAAAGGAGTAACCAAACGTACGATTAAATAAGCACAGAGAGGGGGCAAACGGCATTGAGGGACGAATGGTCCTGCAGAGGGAGGCTTCCAAGGCCAACGGTGCCAATGGAGCTGGGCGGTGACTTCATGAGCTCGTCAGGAATCCAAAACAGGAATCCAAAACACCCCTTGACATTCCTGAAGTCCTGGGACCTGATGGCGGATAGCAAGCTCTCTCGGGGACTCTGGGAAAAGAGAGTGTTTGGAAAGAGGGTTGGGGACTCATGGTTCCTGTGAATCTGAGGACAGGTGACTGGGAGGCTGGACATGATCATAGAAACATAGGCAACTTTGTTTAGGTGACGGTACCTCCCTGCCACTTAATACTGCCTGGAAGACACAAAGGCCCCCAGCCGCAGTGGCGGCTTCTGAGTTCTGAGTGTTCGCGAGTTGGCAGCGGCTGCAAGCAGCTCCAGACAGCAGGTGTTTTTGTGCCTGCTTGCCTCCTCTGAGGGGGAGAGCAGAGGCGGGGCCACAGCAGGCGCTCTGGTCCACCGGCCAGGATGAAGGGGAGGCCACTCAGTTTTTGGATGCTCCTGTCTGCTTAGCTTCTGTTCTGGGTGATCACACAGTGGCTGGGGTTGTCTGACTTCTAGCACTTGCTTCCTGTGAATGAATAGGAGCAAGGCAGGTTGCACATATCCCCAGGGAGAGCGAAAACATCGAAATGCATCCATTCACTCATTCATTAATTCGTTCCAGACAGGTTTCTTAAAAGCCAGTGCTGTGCTAAGCCCTGTGACAACAGGATAATAGGATGGAATACTTGCTTCTTGCAGTGCATGCTTCGGTGGGGGCGGGTATACGACACACAGATGCAAACTGAGTCACTTGATGATGCGGTGTGCTTCTGGATGCTACTCTGAGTTGGTTTGTGCAGTGATCCTACCGACAGTGTGTGACGCGCAGGGAGCCCTCCGATCTAATCATAGGCTCTCCGTCCCTTGAGAGATTTTGGTCTCCTGTTGCCAAAGGAATGTGGTCTTATTGTTCCCAGTTATCTCAGAAAAGCACAATCCTGTGACCAGGGGCCGGGCTTTAGAGCCAGGCAGGCCTTGTTGGTACTCTGTTCAAGCTCCACCCCACAGTTACCTGGCATTAGCCAGGTATGCCCCGCTCCACATGCCTGGTCCACTCTAAGAGGGGCTGCCTGCCCCCTCCTCTCTCTCTTTCCCCGCTCTTTCCCCTCTCTCTTCTCATCCTCTCACCTCTCTGCCCCTCTTGGGCTCCCCTCCCCCCTCTCTCCACGTGGTCATGGCTGGCCTCCACTCTCTCTCTATTCTCTCTCTCTCTCTCTCTCTCTCTCTCTCTCTCTCTCTCTCTCTATTATACCATTGACCCTCATCCTATTCTCCAAATAAACTCTATTCTATACCATGTTGGTGTGTATGTGTGGTCCTTCAGGGGGAGGCGATGCCTAGGCATGGGCCTGCTCAGGCACCCCCTTCCCCCACATCGCCATGCCATACTCACTAACACCCTTTCTCTCTTTTAAATCCCATCAATGGTGCCGAAATCCGGGAACATCAACAACCCCATTAATAAAGAAACCATCAGGCCTGGCTTCCATCATTTCTACCACAGTTCAGGTTAGCTTAGAAGGTGTAAAACCTCAAACCTGAAGGTGTCAGTGAAGACGATTGTGGTATCTTCTTTGTGAAACAAGAACTGTCGGAGGGCGTTTTGCCCAGACCTGAACCCAGTGGTCTCTTGATGAGCTTGGCTCCTTGCTGACGCAGTGAGGGGCCTGGGGAATCTGGAGAGTGCCCTGGTTTCTTGAAGTATGTGGACATGTGCAGGACCCTGAGTGATTTCTCAAATCCTAGATGACTTAAATATGTTCGGAAGTGGGTCTGAAGAGCCGTAATGCTTGTGCCTTGCTGGTCGTTCATAGTATCAATTAGTGGCCCAGCTTGTAATGTCCAGCTGTGTTGGAAGAGTCACCTGACCCTTCAGCATCTGCAGTGACACCTTTCCTGTGAGGAGGTCCACTGTGTCACCGGGGACTGTAACCTACCTCTGCCCTGGCTAAGGTTTCCACTCAGCACCTTAAGGTCTGTGCTGGTTGGTTGTTGTCAATTTGACACAAATGTACACGTATCTGGGAAGAGGGAGTCCTAATTGAGACTAGGCCTCTGTAAGATTGGCCTGTAGGTAAGTCTGTGGGATATAGTTTTGATTAATGACAGATTTAGGAGGGCCTAACTCACTGTGGGTGGCACCATTCTGGGGGAGGCGACTCTAAGAGCTATAAGAAAGCAGAGAAAGCCAGTAAGTGGCATGATTCCTTGACCTCTGCATCAATCACCCCCTGCCTCCAGGACCCTGCCCCGACTTCCTTAGATGATGAAGTATAAGCTATAAGATAAAATAAACCCTTGCCTTCCTGAGCTGCTTTTGGCCATGGTGTTCTATCACACTAATAGAAAAGTTGATTAAGCCAGGGTCCAAGCATATAGCCAACCACCCCTCAGGCTGACTGCAGGCTCCATTTATCCAATATCTGGGTGTAGAACATGTTGTATTTAATTTTGTGGTGCTTGGAATTAAACCTATGGACTTTGTGCATTACAGAAAGCTGGGCCAGGAGGTAGACTGGCCAGGAGTGTGTTTACAGAAGGGCAGACTTACATACTGGGTTCATGGCCCCAATGACATGGGTGGATAAGAAGGTAATTCTGCACATAACATAGCAATATCTGGCTAACTCCTGCCCCTTTATGAGAGGCTGGAAGAAAGATTTACTGAAAGAGCTGCCATTAGGATGTCGCCTTCCCTGATATAGACTCTCTGGTCACTGCCAAGATCAGGCTGGACCATACATCAAGGTTCACTGCCTCACACTGCCTGCCTTGAGCAAAGATGCTGTCAGTACTTGTGTTCTTCTCTGGACACTGGTGACCTAGATGCCATCAAGGGTCTTGTACCACTAGTAGAGAAGGAGGGGTCTAGGTGCCCCCAAATAAGAGTCCAAACCACTGAGCCATCATCTCCCCAAATTGTTCTGGTTTTTAAATTACATTCTCTCTCTCTCTCTCGCTCGCTCTCTCTCTCTCTCTCTCTCTCTCTCTCTCTCTCTCTCTCCCCCTCTCTCTCCATGTCTGTGTGTATATATATATCTGTGTATATATCTGTGTGCGTACATGTCTGTGTGGTGCATGTGTCTGTGTGTGTGGATGTCTGTGTGCGTGCATGTGTGTATATTTGTGATAGCCTACTTGTGGAACCCAATGATAAAACTCAGTTCCTCCGGCTTGATAGCAAATACCTTTATTCTCTGAGCACTTCTCCAGCCTGCTTTTGCCAAAACTTTATCTGCAATTGCCAACACCAGCTTCCAAACTGAGCTTTGCAAGAGCATGTGGTCAAATTTGTTTTGTCCTTCCAGAGTTTCAGAGCAGAGAGTTAGGGCAGGATTTGACAGCGCCCTGAGGAATATTCTTTGCTGTGTTCAGCAAGGGGTTGCAAAAGTTCTGAAGGTTCCAGCTTCGCAGACAGATGGGCTAGTGGGCTCCTTGGCAGCTAGCTAGATGGTGTCTCGGCTTGCTTCTAGATAACAGGTGTAAAAAAAAAAGTCTGTGGGGTGTGTGCAGACAGCTTCTCCACCTACCAAAGAAAACGGCACTAGTTTGGTTTCCAGAACTGAGTCATGCATTTTCTCTTTTGACCCTTCTTATAATCAATTACAGGAAGTATCTGAGAGCTCAGCAATGTCATCTTTGAAGAAGGGGGACTAAGAAATCAGGTTTAGCTCTGCTACCAAGAGACCCACCCCTCCATGCGGAAGTGGTTTAAACCGGAAGTGGGGGTGAAGGAGAGCAGGAAGTGGGGGTGGTAGGTTGAGAGAGGCTGAGGCTTAGGAGAAGGAAAGCAAAACTGATTGCAGCTGTCAGGAGGGCTACGGTGAACTCTGTTTACAAAGGCCCAGAAGTAAAAGCCACAAAGGCCACCGAGAGCCATCTGCTGTCCCCTGAGAACACCTGGTCCCAGGGGCTCCGCGACCTTCCCCAGTGTTAGATTGCTTAGCATGCCACTCTGGTGCTAAAACTCCACACAACAATAAAGACAAGGGGTGGTTGGACTATGATTCAGTCATTCTTTCCCTCTTAGACATTCCCATTGCAGAATACAGGAAAGGGCTAGTGATGTGGGTGTCCTGGGCGCCTCCAAACTCTGCTAAAAACTGCATGTAAAGCCAGCTGACAGACAGCGTGGTGAAGAATCTCCTTTCTCTTTTTATCCCCCTCCCCACCTACTCTTGCCTCTCCTCCGTCCCTACCCCTCTCTCCAGTATCTCACTACACACTCCAGGCTGGTTTGATGATCTTTAACTAACCGAGGCTAGCCCCTCAGCTGTCCTGATCAACAAGCAGCACGCAGTTATTTCAGGCACGTGCTCAGGCGTTTCTTTTTACTTTATTAAAGCTAACACAAACACTGGGTTCATTTTAGCATCTCACAAACAGATGTCAGCTCTGCTTACTCCCCCTCTGCCCCTTCTTGTTGGTCCTCTTCCTCCCAACAGTCTTCCCTCTCCCTGTTTTTTTCCCTTAAGATCCCATCTTTCCCATAAGTCCTCTTTCTCCTTTCATCTCTCTCCCCACCCCCCCACCCCCAGTACGCACGCATCCACACACATGCTAAATTCTGCATATAAAAGAAAAGATGATTTTGTTCTGAGTCTGACTTATTTTGTTTGCTTATCTCCACATGTTTTCTAGACCCCTTCATCTGTCGATGGCCGTCTAGGCTTGTTTCTTAGCTATTCTTGATACCGCAGCAAGAAACATTTGGGGTCTGTTTGACTTAGAGCCTCAGTAGCATATATGTGGCCTTCTCTGTTTTAGCACTTTAGGAACCCCACACTGACTTTCACGGTGACAGACAGCGTCAGTTCACTCCTGCCGTCAGTGAACACAGCCTGCTCGTTCCCACACCCCACCAGTCCTGGCTGCTCTTGGACTGGTCTCAGTCATTGTGACCGGGGTCAGATTTGCCTTTTCCTGCTGGCCAAAGGTGGTGAACGCTTTCTTTATATAGTCATTGGTCATTTGGGTTTCTTGTTTTGAAAACGGTTTTATTCATTGAGATTTTTGTATTTAATTTTTAAAAAAAGGATTTATTTTATTTGGGGGGGAAATTGTATTATAATTACATAATTTCTCACTTCCCCTTTCTCCCTCCCAACTCTCGTGTATAGCTCTTCTTGCTCTCTTTCAAATTCAGGGCTTTCTCATTTCATTAATTGTTGTTGCATATATAGGTATATGTGTATGTGTATATTATATATACACACATATACATATATATTTTTAAATCCATAAACACACTCTGCTAAGTCTATATAATGTTACTTACATGTATATTTTCAAGGCTGATCATTTGATATTGAATAAACAATTAGTATGCTTTTCCCTGGGGAGGACTGCTTCTCCTGATTTTAGCATTCCTTAATTGCTTGTAGCTCTTGGCGTAGGGTTGAGGGATATTTAATTAGTTTTTTTATTTCTTTATATACTGTAACTATGAATCCTCTGTCTGATGTCATTAGCAAAGGCTTTTCTCCCATATCATCATCTCTCTCTGCATTTTGTTGAGTATTTCTTGAGACTTTACTGTTCTAGAACCCCTCAACGTCCTGTAATCCTATCTGTCAGTTTGGGATATTATTTCCTGGGCTACTTAAATCTGTTTCAGAAAACGCTTGCCCATGCCTGTATCTTGAAGCGTTCTCTCTGGTTTCTTCTTCTGGTTTCAAACATCTCCGGTCTTGCGCTGGTGGAGAGCTGGGCATCCAGGGGCATTCTTCTTGCTGTGACCTTCTGTTTGCTCCACACAGTGTGTTGAAGAGGCAGTCCTTCCTCCAGGGCATGCTTTGGGTATCTTGATGGAAAGCTAGGTGTTTGGTTTATTGTGTGTATTGTGATCTGTTTCTGAACACCGTGTCCTACCTGCTAGTGTGTGTTCTTGTGCCAGGTTTAGGTTTAGTCTCTGCACTGTGGTTGCCTTCTGAACCCTCTATTCTGTTCTACTTCTGTCTGTGTCGGGCGTGCTGTGTGGTTCCTGTGGCTCTGCAGTATCATCTGAGATCAAGCATTTATGCTTCTAGCATTGCCACTTCTGCTTAGGATTGCTTCAGCTATTTAGGGTCTTTTGTGCTACCATATTGGATTGTCTTTTCTACTTTTGTGAAGAATACAATTGGACTTTTGAAGGGCCTTGTGTTAAGTACAGATTTATTTTAGTACTATAAGCATGTTTACATTAATTCTGCTAATCCAAGTGTATGAAAGATCTTTACATCTTCTAGCCTCTTCAATTATTTATCCAGTGTCTTAAAGTTTTCATGGTAAGGGTCTTGTACCTTGTTAGTTAGATCTATTCCCAGGTAGTCTACTTTTAAGGCACTGTGAATGGGATTCCACCACCCCAATCTTGACTCCTTGCTTTCATTATTGGTTATATAGAAAAGCTACTTTAAAAATTGTTTTATTACTTTTTTTGTTTGTTTTGTTTTGTTTTGTTTGTTTTTTGAGACAGGGTTTTTCTGTGTAGCCCTGGCTGTCCTGGAACTCACTCTGTAGACCAGGCTGGCCTTGAACTCAGAAATCCGCCTGCCTCTGCCTCCCAAGTACTGGGATTACAAGCGTGCGCCACCACGCCCGGCTCTTGTTTTATTGCTTTATTTATTACTTTATTGTTTGTTTGTTTGTTTATGTGTGTGCATGCGTGAATGTGCATGCCACAGAATCTATGGAGAGTCAGGGGACAATTAATAGAAATTGTCTCTCTCCTTCCACCATCTCATCCCAGGGGTCGAACGCAGGTTGTTGGGCTTAGTGGCCAGTGCTGGCTTTTCTATCTCTGTTTGTTTTCTGTTACATTCCCCAAAGTGTATGTTTGGTATAAGAATGTTCTAGTGAGTCTTCTCAAGTATAGGCTCATGCCATCTGCATATGGGACACGTGGGGTTTTACTTTTCTATTTCTGTCCCTTCCGTTTCTTCCTCTTGTCTCTGTGCTCTGGGTATCTAGGAGAACGATATGGACTGTGAGCAGAGAGAACGACATACTTGTCTAGTTTCAGAGGAAACCCTTCCGGCCTTTCCCATTTCGTGTGATGTCATCTTAAACTTTGAGAGCTTTTATTAAGATCCCTTCCTTATGTTTCTAGTGCCTGATCAGGATCACGTTCAATTTTTGTCAAAAGCCTTTCTGCAGCTGTTGAGTTGATCATGTGACTATGTCCTTATGTCTATTTAGTGACTTGTTGATGCCAAACCCCCACATTCTTCAGATGATGTCAACCTGCTCATGATATATAATCCTTTTAATGGTGCACTGGAGCAATCGAACAGAAGAGCAATCCAACTACCTTACTGAAGAAATTCTTGTATCTGCGTTCACCGGGGAAACTGTCCTGTAATATATCCTTACCCTGTTTCGGGGAAAGCGTGTTTCCCACCTCACAGTATTAGTTGGCAGTGTTCTTTCACCCTTCACTTGGTGGAGGGTCGGCGTTGACTCTTCCTTAGGGTTTGGTAGAATTCACAAGTCGCTCTACCTAGTCCTGGGTTGCGCTTTGTGGGTAGACTATTCATTTCTGTGACACCCTCCTTGTTTGGATGGAGCTGTTTAAGTTATATATCTTTTTTACTTACTTTTGATAGGCTATATGGCCTAGGATTTAATTCATTTCTTAACGAGTTTAAAATAGAAGCTTAACAAATATTCCCTAATGATTCTCTACCTTCCCTGGAATTGATTGTAACTTCCCCTTTCCATCCCTAATTTATTCATTTGGGTCATCCCTTTCTTTTGGCCAGTACCTATGAACTTTGTATCTTATTTGCTTTTCGAAAGAAGCACCTTCTTGATCTGCTGTTTCTATTTAGTCTTCATTGATCTTTTACTCTGCTCATCACTACTTCCCAATGCTTGTGGCTTTTTGGTTTAGCTTGTTTTTGCCTCTCTCCCTCTCCCTCCCCCTGTCCCTGTCCCTCACTCGCCCTCCCTCCTTCCTGCCCTCTTTCCCTCCCTCCCTCTCGCCCTTTCCTGCCTTCTCTAAGATCTTGAAGGACAGAGCAAAGCTATTTATGTGAGATGTGTGGTCTTTTTAATGTAAGCTTTTGTTGTCATAAATTTCCCTCTTGGAACTGCATCCTCTGTACCCTAAATGTTCTAGCAAGCTGTGTTTTCATTTTCAATGGGTTCTAGGTATTTTAAAATCTTTCCCCTGATTTCTTCACACATCTGTTTATTCAAAAGTCTATTGTTTAGTCTCCAAATATTTATGTTGTTTTTGGTAATTTCTGCTGCTATTGCTTTGTAGAGAATTTTGATGTCTTTGTCTTTGTTTAGTCTTTGTGACATATAATATAACTCATTTTAGAGAATTTTCTCCAGGCTGCTGAGAAGAATGTGTATTCTGTATCCATCAGATGGAACATTTGATATCTGTTAAAGCATTTTATCCATCATTCAGTTTAACTCTGGAGTGGTTTCCAGTTTAGATGACCTGTCTAAAGCCAGAAACAGAGTGTCGAAGTTATTATTGTACCAGGACCTGTCTGTTCCTTCTGCCTATTAGTGTTTTGTAAAATTGAGAGTTCCAAGATCAGTGTGCATACATTTATAATTGGTACAAATGTATTAATATGTAGTATCTTTATCTCTTCTGAGTGGTTTTTATTTGAAGTTGAATCTGTAAGATACTAGAACAGCTGCTTCAGCTCACTGCAGCTTCCACTTCCTGGGTAGATGAACCACCAGACTTTGAAGTATGGCGTCTTGGCCAGTGAGGTGTGGTTTTTGATGACTACACAGTTGAATCTAGTTTTTTTAAACCAAAGCAGCCAGTGCTTCTCATTAATGAGTGAGGTAATTTACAGCCAAGATTATTATTGAGAAATATTTACCAATTCTTACCACCTTGTTTTTCTAGTTGATTGGATTGTTGTTTATCAACATCTTTCTCCCCTACTAGTTGCAGGGATTTGCTGGTTTCTTCCTATCTTAGTTAGGATTACTATCTCTGTGATAAAATACCATGAGAAATGCAACTTGGGGAGAAAAGGGTTTAATTTATTTAAAGTTCCATGTAGCAATTCATTATTAAAGCAGCTAGGGCAGGAACTCAAGCAGGGCAGGAACCTGGAGGCAGGAGTTGACACAGAGGCCATGGAGGGGTGCTGCTCACTGGCTTGCTCCTCATGGCTTGTTCCGCCTCCTTCCTTCTTCCTTCCTTCCTTCCTTCCTTCCTTCCTTCCTTTCTTTTTTTCTTTCCTTCTTCTTTTCTTTCCTTTTAATTTTCTTTTTTATTGGAAAAGAAAGTAAAAATATTTTATGATAAAATTGGATTTACATGGAAAGTATTTCTGACAAAATTGAAGAAATATATAGAAAAACACATTAAAATTGACAGTTTTCATGGAAAATCAAAGAGTAAAATGGTAAACATAAAAACATTGCTAAATTAAATGGAAAGGAAGTAGAAACATTTTATGATAGAATTTAAGATTTACGTGGAAAATATTTCTGATAAAATTGTAAAAAAAATATAAAATAACATGTTAAAATTGAAGATTATCATGGAAAACTACAGATAAAATGGTAGGCATAAAAATATTTCTGAATTGATTGAAAGTGGAATTAAAAACATTTGCTGATAAATTGAAGATCTGCAAGGAAAACATTTCTGATAAAATTCAAGAACTATATAAAAACACGCTAAAATTGACCATTTCCTGGGAAATTATACAGATAAAATGGTAGGCATAAAAATATTTCTAAGTTGACTGAAAGTGGAATTAAAAACATTTTCTGAGAAAATTGAAGATCTACATGGAAAATATTTCTGATAAGATTCAAGAACTATATAAAAACATGTTAAAATGGACTATTTCATGGAAAATTATACAGATAAAGTGGTATCAGCCTGCTTTCTTATAGAACCCAGGACCACCAGCCCTGGGATGGAACCACCCACAGTGGCCTGGGCCTTGCCCCATCGATCACTAATTAAGATGCCACTCAGGCCTGTCTACAGCCCAGGATTAAGGAAGCATTTTCTCAGCTGAGGTTCCCTCCTCTCACAGGAGTGCACAGAAGTGTCAAGCTGATAAAGCCGGTCCAGCACACTCCCACACTGCCCCGGTTCTTCTTCCCTCGTGGGTTTCACGGCTGGCATTTCCTTCTCTCTTTATGCACAGTAGTGTTTCTTTTAAGTATCATCTGCATTCCTGAGCTGGTGATCATGAACTACCTTAGTTTGTTCTTGTCTTCAAATGCCCTTATTTCTACATCAATTTTAAAAGACAACTTTGCTGGATAATAAGTTCTGGTTGGGGGTTACTTACCTTCATGGTTTGAGATAGACCATACTTGGCTGTCTTTTAGGGTTGTTGATAAGAAACCTGTTGTCTTCTTGGACTGCTCGCCTTTGTGGGCATCTCAACAGTCCCTTTTAGCCTTTAACAGTGTTTCTTTGCTTTACCCTTTTTATATGCTGACAACGTGTTGTGGGGAGCTTCTACTTTTATCATGTCGTTAGGATTACGTATGCCTCTCCTGTCTGGATGTCCATTTCCTTCCCTAGCTTGGGGGATTTTCTGCTATTATTTCCTCTAATGGATATATTCCTTTAGCTTTTAACCTTAGCCCCTTCTGTCCCATGGGCTCTAGGGTTGGTTTCCTGACAGTGTTCCGGAGTTCTCGGACACTGTAGTCAAGCTTCTTCACATTTATGTCATTGATGTTTGAGTTGAGTGTTTCGTTAACTGTGTGTCAACGAAATTGCCTTGGCAGTTTTTTTCCAGCTTGGTTGAGTCTATTGGTGAAACTCTTCACTGCACTTTTTATTTAGTTCATTGAATTTCTCATTTTCGAATTTGCATTTGCCTTGTTTTCTTACATCTCCACTTCCTTGCTCGGATTTTCTTCCATATTGCTTTTCATCCACCTCACTGACTTTCTCACTCAGTTTGCTGCCTTTCCTCTTGGTGTCCTGGATATAATTAATTTGCTTGTTTGTAATCTCTGTCAAGTCACTGATTTTTTTCTAAATTTTTGAGATTTTCACCTTCCACTTTAGCTATTACAGTATTTTTGAAATCCATAGTCAAGACATTTAGAGCCGTGGTACTTTGGTTTTCGTGCTTGTTGTATTTCTCTGTTGTGTATCTGCTGGAGTGGATAGTCTTCCAGTTTTATTTGGGGGAAATTGTATTGAGAAGGCTGCTTTGAGGACTCAATCTCCAATGCCATTCAGCAAAAAAGAAAACATGTTTCTATGATAGCCAGAAATACCCGTATAATATATAGAAATACGCTTGCAGTGCAATGGATTGGGTGGTATACATGCTCTCCGAGCAGGCCTGATGACCAGAGAATGGTCACAGACCCCACAAAAATGCAATGGCTTGCACTGTAATCCCAGCACTCCTACACTGAGATGGGAGCTAGAGACTGGATCTAGTGGTTTGAATAAAAATGGTCCCCACAGGTCTGTAGGGAGTGGCACTATTAGCAGGTGTGATCTTGTTTGTGTAGATGTGGCTTTGTTGGAGGAAGTGAGTCACTAGGGGGTGGGTTTTGAGGTCTCAGAAACTCAAACCCAGACTCAGTGGTGCACTGTGTCTTTCTGCTGCCTGCCGATCGAGATGCTGCGGAACTCTCAGCTCCTTCGCCAGCACCATGTTTCGCCAGCACCATGTCTGCAGGCACGCCACCATGATTTCTGCGTGATGATAATTGGACTGAATCTCTGAACTATAAGCCAGCCCCAATTAAAAGTTTTCTCTTTTTAAGAGTTGCCTTAGCCGGGCAGTAGTGGCGCATGCCTGTAATCCCAGCACTCGGGAGGCAGAGGCAAGCGGATTTCTGAGTTCAAGGCCAGCCTGGTCTACAGAGTGAGTTCCAGGACAGCCAGGGCTACATAGAGAAACCCTGTCTTGGGAAAAGAGAGAGAGAGAGAGAGAGAGAGAGAGAGAGAGAGAGAGAGAGAGAGAGAGAGAGTTGCCTTGGCCATGGTGTCTCTTCACGGCAATAGAAACCCTAACTAAGACACAGGAGAATCACCTAGAAGTGTGGAGTAAGCTAGCCTGGGGTATGCAGTGTAGCAGAAGTGAGAGACCTTGTGTTAGGAAGGTAGAAGGAAAACATACTCTTGAAAGTTGCCCTATGATCTTCACACATGTGTACCTGCACCCACCCATACATGGACGCTAAATAAAATTGAATTTACAATTATATCAAGTATGAAAGGGGAAAAACATCAAAATCTTTTAAAATATTGAGTAAATCTACTGCTAGACATGTAGTTGGAAGAAAAAAGGGGACGTTACGGAGGAAGGCTGCTGGGAGGGCGTGTCTAGGAAGGGCTGAGAGAGGAGGAGCTAGAGGCAGCTTCTCGGTGTCCTAAAATCTTGGAGATGGCCAGTTGCATGCATGGTGCGTGGGCGGGGGGCACTTTTGAACACATCTTTCCCATAGTTTGTGCTGGTGTGGAGACAGGGCTGAACAGGGCCTGATGGCCATCTCTCCTATAGTTTGTGCTGGTGTGGAGACAGGGCTGAACAGGGCGTGATGGCCACTGGACCTTTCTTTACTCGAATAGCTTTCCTTCTTTGACTATCAGGGCCATTGTACACTGAGAAAACTTTCTCACTCTCAAGATTTCCCAGATCATGCCAGCTAGAGTGTCTGATGCTTAGCTGGGATTGTCTTCTAGGTGTATTCTGAGTGTGGTGAGTAACACACAGTACTGAGATCTACGCAGGCAGATGGCATGTCCGCATGCCTTCACGGTCTCTTAAATACTACTCACCTGGCTGGGGGATGCACTCACATTTTTGGCTCTGTAGCTGTGAAAGGCAGATAGTCCCAGCCACTCACCATGTACTAATAGAAGCTCAGAGTTATCTGACTCTAGACTACCGTTTGGGCCAGAGCTATGCACATCACTGTCTGAGGCAAGTCCCCTGCTGCCTGAACATTTCAGCTTGTCAGCTTCCTGCTGTTCCCCACAGCTGCTGCTAGAGCTGTCTTACTCTGGGGCTGAGGGAGGGTAAATTGAGGCATGCTGCTCTGTGGATATTCCAGAAGTTTGAGGCCAGCCTGGTCTGTTACACACTCAGCTTAGACGCCAGTCTAGGTGATTCTGATGTGGACGCTAGATCCAAGGCTAGCTTTCCCAGGAATGTACCTGATCAGGATAGCACTGTGTCCCAATGCTTTTGTAGAGCCAGAGGGAGGGTCACATGAGTGTCACATCACTTCCAGTCACTAAGGTTACAGTTCTGATCTCAGCAAGCACTCGACTCACCCATTTGGGTGGCCCGAGCTAAAGCTGATTCCTCGTGTGTGTGTGTGTGTGTGTGTGTGTGTGTGTGTGTGTGTTTAAACTATTCAGTACTAGGTACTGAACTTAGGACTTCCTGTGTGCTAGTCAACTGCTCTACTACAGAGCTACATTCATACTGGATATATATATATATATATATATATATATATGTTTTAGTGCAGGCCAATACTAGTACATGTCTTTCCTATCTCTAAGTGCCCTTAGTTTTCACATTATACTTGGACAAAGAAAAGTCCCTATATGAAAATGACTTTTGCTGGGCGTGGTGGTGCATGCCTTTAATCCCAGCACTTGGGAGGTAGAGGCAGGCGGATTTCTGAGTTTGAGGCCAGCCTGGTCTACAGAGTGAGTTCCAGGACAGCCAGGACTACACAGAGAAACCCTGTCTCGGAAAAAAAAAAAAGACTTTTTTGTCATTTGTGTGTGTGTGTGTGTGTGTGTATGTATATGTATATGTATATGTATATGTATATGTATATGTATATGTATATGTATATATATTCAATTGAGTTAGGGTTTCACTAAGTTGTCTGAGTTGGTTCTGAACTCATTACTCATTATAGAGCCCAGTGTGGCCTTGACTTGTGATCCTCCTGCCTCAGTCTCCTAAGCAGTCGTGGCTTATAGGTATGTCCTATAAACCATACCTAGTACATGCTTCTTTTAGGATCTGTTATAGTCCCTGTCAAGTGTCCCTTTAACGTTTCTGAGTAGAGGAAACCAAGATCTACAAGACCAAATTTCTGTGGGAATTAAGAGTCAGACCCAGAAAAGAAACCTTTTTTTGCAACTTTGTGATACAGTCCCCTCAAAAAACCTGGCCTGCTTTATGGCACTTAGAATATTCCTGTCTCCATGGCTTTTCATCGGGCACACCTTCCCAGCTCCGCTCTCTCTGTGCACCATTTCAGAAGCCAGACAAACACTGCTGGGGGCTTAGCACATCCTCCATAGCCATTTGCTAGGAAGCCCAAGGGCCCTAGAAGGAAGAGAAGCAGATTCGACCCCCACAGTCTTTCTGGGCGTCTGCAGCAATGAACCTCCATGAGGCCAGCTCAGAGGTGAAAAGAATGTGGCTTGACATGGGGCCCTTCCCACTGCCTGTGCACGGGGCTTAAAAATGACATATGTGTTCCTGTCACTGAGAAAGCAAGGTACCAGGCCTGCTGGACTACACCTGGGCGAGTCTGGGCACACCTCGAGGTCAGACAGGCGAGTGCTGGACCCCATCAAAGCTGACCAAGGGCGGAGGGCAGAGTTTTCTTCCTGCTTCTGTACCGTCTGAGGGAGCAGCTGGATCTCTGCTGAACAAATTTTCAGTGGGATTGGGAATAAAGGCGCTTCATCAAGAAGAAAGGCACATAAAAGCACCTGCACGTCCCAGTGAAGGACCATGCAGAGCACAGAGAGGAGGGCAAGCAGGCTGTTTCCTCGGCCTTGACCTCGCCTAAGCATCCTCTCCAACGTCCTTTCTTCCAGCTGCTTGCTTGTCTGGGTCGGGGCCTGACTATTGGAAACTTTATTCATTTTCATGGTGTCTAGCCCCAGGCTAATCTGGTCAAGGGCGAAGCAAAGATGAAACTTTGTCAACATTCCCAGGTGCTCAGGCCCTGGGAGCTGATGAAAAGATGCCCCCCCCGGGGGGGGGGGTCGTGCTTAGAATGAAGGCAGAACCCACCATACTGAGGGGGGGGGGAGTGGGCAGTGCTCTGAGGCCCAGTGGCCTGGATCTGAAAGTCAGTCCTGGTATTTTTATGAGCTGTGTGATCTTGTGAAAATTGCTTAGCTGCTCGCTGCCTCAGTTTCTTCATCTTGAAAAAGAGAGTGGACAGACAGAAACACACACACACACACACACACACACACACATACACACACACACACACACACACACACACACACACACACAGCCACACCTACCAAAAACTAATGAGAAAAGGAATGAAGTTAAAAGGAACTTAGGATGTAAGAATCCCGGCAATGGGCAAGCAGTCGAGATCAAGTGTCCAGGTCCTTAGCTACAGGGCTAGCTGAAGGCCAGGCTGGGCTACGTGAGACCCTGTATTGTTTTTTTAAACAGAAACAAAAACGGTTTAGCATGTAATAGGCACATACAGCTAGAGTCTACTCACTTAGCACTGTTTAATTCACGAGAAAAACTGACTGGAAAGTCACCAGGGTATCCTGGAACTATACCACGGAGTAGTCTACACTCGTTAGGATCAAAAAAAGCCATTGTTTTGAAATTGAATGAATCAAGTTAAATTACTAAGCTACAAAGTGTTAAGGTGTTTTATTGGAGAGTCTGAGGAATATTTTGATGTCCTGAGAAAGGATTCAATGTCCTTCCTCCATGTTTGTGTCCTGGTGCATTCCAGACCTTATTAAAGAGCCGTATTCAATGACATCTGACTGTGGTGTAAGTTAAGCTTTCATGGAAGGCAGGAACAAGGAAAACCCAAACAGAACAGACAACAGAAAAGGGGAGAAAACCTCTTTAATATTTTCCTTTCCTGTGGGGGTTTCCGGGGGACTCCAGTCCCCAGCTCCTTTTAGGACTGGAGACATGTCCTGTGAAACCTGCAGCATCCCTGCCCGAAGCTCTGCTCTGTACGCTTGGAATCCTGGTGTCCTTTGTAGTCACTTATTCCCATCTGATCCTTCCTCATCTGTCTTGCCCGAGGGCTCTACGCGATCTGACTTAGGTTCTCCTCTAAGCCTACGGACAGCACAGAGGCAGTGTAGGCACCACAGCAGATCCCGCAGGCTAACCCGCGGCAGAGTCCGGGGCTGAGTCCGCCCAGTACCCAGAGAGGTAACCCCGCTGTTGCTTCAGCTGTCCACCAGCAGACCGTTCGATACATGGGTGTGTGAGCTGCAGGGATAGACCAGAAAGACGGCAGGGAACCACTGGAGTCAGAGGTGAGCGGGCTGCTCTGAAGACTCACATTTTCGTCTCTCGTGTCCTGGGTGCCAACTGCCCCGCCCTGAGTGCGCCAGTTAGGAGGGTGTGCGACCGCGGCGTCAGGAAGCGCTTTGTTTATACTGTGCTGACCTCTAGAGGCTTCCAATTAAAAGACACCCCGGAGGACCCAATTCACTCCGGCACTGACGTCCACTGTGGGGCTGTTTCCCTAGAAAACAAAATGCTAGCTTCTTTTCACATTTCTTCTTTGGCTGCTAATCACAGCTTGCCCAGGGGTTTGGTTTTCGTTATTTATTTATTTTATTTATTTATTTTTAAAGCGGAACTGTTTTCTATTCCAAAAAGGGGGGGGGATGGTTTAGAGATTCAGAGGGGCTTTGTGCCTCTTATGGTTTTAAAAGGAAAAGTATCATCAGGTTCCAGAAGCATTTCACCCCTGCTTCCAGACTACCAGACAGCTAAGCCTGACAAATGGAGGGATATTTGGTCAACTAACGGGACACTGGGGTAGACACCCAGTTCTGGGGTCTCCACATACTGTGGTGGGGGTTGTTCCCCCGTGCTGTGAATCCACTCAGGTGTGCTCGGCAAGCCCTGGGGATATTGTGGTACCCACCACACCTGCCTGACTTCACTGTGGAGACAAGAGTGTTTATTATATCCCTAAGCAAGCAACCCTGCCCTTCCCTCTTTGCCGTGGTTTGAATCCTGTGATCTACTCTAAAGAGAAGGGGTGTGTGGGAGGGAGGGAGGGCAAGGGGAAAGCTCCGAGCATTGGAGCTAGTGCACAGCTGGGGGTCTTCACTTGGAAAAGGGGTCCGTCCTGGGAAATGCATGGCCGTGCAGGTCGCCATCGCTGCCTTCTGGAACCTTGTGGCAGTCCCCCCTCTACAGCAGCGCTGTACAGGTGTTCTACCGATGCTCCTCCCCCAAGGGAAATCAGAAATGAGGTCACCAGGCTTACTCTTACCCATGAGAAATCAAAAGGAAGGCCTCGGCAAAGGGGGGTGGGGGAGGGGGAGAAGTGCCACACACAAACTGTCAGGGAGGGACCTGTCTAGGCCAGAACCTTCCTCTTCCCAGATGACTTCAGAGATTAGCCGCCCTGAGAGGAGGTGAGTAAGGCTGAGATCTGTCCCTGCATGTAAACGAGCCGAGCCTGTGTGATCAAGTCAGAGAAACGGGAGTTTTCTCATGATAAAAATCTGTCTACACGGCCCTCCTGGAGCCAGGCTTTGGCCTTAGCATGTGTGCACACACAGCGTTCCTCTGGACTTGGAATCTTTGGCCAATACCGAGGACCTCCAATGAGGTATTAAACACACACAGCCTCAAGCTGGGCCTGCTGAGCCATGTTCAAGTTTCGAGACCTTCCCCCTTTTGAAGCAAGAGACTGGATCTTTAAATAAAGAACGAGACTTGCGCCAGCTTTCGGAGCTCCTTCTGACAGGCCTTTGTCTGGTGAATAAAAGCCACTGGGAGCAGGGTGGTGAGGGAATGTCACCTGTCGATACTGGACCGGCGCAGGACGAAGGTTTTTTAATTGTGCCACAAAGCATTCCTCACTAGGTTTGCAAAAAGGAATTCTCACATTTGGAACCAGTACTAGTTTGAAGGGAGATAACAACTTGCTAAGCACTAGCAGAGCATTTAGCTAGAGGCATGCCCCCAAGCCCGAGAATTACCAACCTTCAAACCCACCTCTGATGGAACTGCCCCGCCCGCCCGCCCCAGCGCCCGTGGTCCTGGCTCCTCGTTTATAAATCGCGCACAGTGTTCTGTAACCAAAATCTGTGGAACGAGTGAAGAAGACGAACAGCACCAGGGCTGGAAGACTCTTTAATAGCAAGCCTGTGGTGATTCCATCCTTGGGTGTGGTCCTTGTTCTCATGGGAGGGAGGAGGAAGCGGACCAACCGGACAAGGTGCAGAGAGGATGTACACAGTTCCCTCTGAGACATCTAACAAAGGGCACGGTTTTTGGCAACCCATTTCACAGTTTGTCACTTATAAGAGAGCTCTCCGGAAGAAAATACAAAATCAAAGAAAGCACACACATCGAACAGGAAAAACTCCCATCTTAAAAAAACAAAACAAAACAAAACAAAAACCCAGAAACAAACAATAAAATTCCTTGCTTTTGTTCCTTCCGGTTTGCTTCTCTGGTGAAATCTCACTTGTACACAAGTAAGCACTGAACTGACGGCTGCGTTCGGATTTGCCCAGCACTGAATATTTATTTAAGTGCCTTTTAGAAAGCTGGCGTGTGTATAGAGCGTTGGTCTCTGCAGGGATCGGCGGTTTATGAAGAGCACACTTCCCGCACACCCAACAGCTTGAACACAGTCCCAACCAAACCGAATGCTGATTCCCATGTAGCTTGATACACACTTTTAACTGCTCGGAACCACTCAGCCCTGCCGTGTGGCGAATGGGCTTTCTAACAGGAAATGCTCAAGGTCACTGCCACAGACCGCAGGCGGCCAGCGTCCCTGCAAGTTTTACACCCACTCTGTATGGAACCTAACCTCAGCTTCTCAAGTCATGCTAGCTACCACCAAACCAAAGGAACTCCCCGGGTTTGCATGAAAGAGGAGGGTTGCTGATGTAAAAAAAAAAACCTTCTATGCATCTCTGGAGAGAATGCAAGAAGCTGAGCATAGCATCTCCCTCAAGGTTTGTTCTAGGGACAAGAGCCTCCACTCGAGTTTCACTGACACTAGAGCACCATAGAAGGAGAGAGTGGGTGTGGCCACATTCTGCATCACAGCCCCTCTTGAGCCAGCACTCTTGAAGGCAAGCTTCCCTGGCTAGCAAATGAATTCCACCAGGTGCACAGGATGGTCACCCCCCTCCCATGTCTTTGGCTTGGCGGGAGGGGGCGTTGTGAAAGTCACCAAGTGGTTACCAGCATCCTCTAAGCACCCAGTTCTCTAGAGACAGCCAAGAACACAAGTCGTCCTGTGCCCCAGAAGGTAAGCGTGGGCTACGTGCCTTGTTTGCAACTCAGAGGCCTAACTCCTCACTGCACCCGTTCACCCCCTCCCAACATCCCTACATCCCTCTCACTGTAGAAAACCAGAGTTGATTAAACTGTTTCCCAACTGGTGAGTTTCAACATGCAATAACTAAAGATTCCAGTCTGGGGTCACAACACCCTGGACTTACTCTTTGTGCTCGTGGAGAAACTGCAACAATATTCGGAGACATGCATTGTGCTAGAGAAGAGTTTCTGTCTGTACTGAGCAGTGGTGTCACTCCCAGACACAGTCTAAGCGCGCTGCAAACCTAGTTCTGACACCAGTGTGCAAGGACAATCTCCTCCCGTAGCAGACAATTTGTGCTCTGGTCTCGGAAACACCGAAGGTACCGTGTGCTGCAGGGAACCTACGAGTCGCAAGCGGAGACACCGCCCTGTCGGAACCCTAGTGATGCCGGCATTGCACCAGGCCTCCCTCTGATCCCTGCCGCTGTTCTTGGATGTCTTGAAGCCTGCTTGGCTCAGTGCCATCACCAGGCAGAGGAAAGTAACCTGGCAGATATGAGAAAAATGTCTCCACGGGTCACTCAAGGATAGGGTCCACCCCTGTAGCGCTGTCAGTGGTGGAGTTCAGAGTTCAGCAGGCCACGTCGATCGGCGAGCTCTCAGTCTGTCCCTGTACGTTTACTCTGTCTCTTGTCTGCTACCAACCAAGTCTTCACTGTCACTTTCCCTTTCCCGAGTGATAGGACAAGCAAAGCGTCCACCACCATTCTCCTCCAGCTGGCCTTCACACCGACCTCCCCTCGTGGGTTACCTGCCTACCACCTCCAAAGCCTTCAGCGTAGCACGGCAAAGAGCAGCTCCGCCTGCCACTGCCACTCAGCAGAGACAACCCATCTTCTGGGGCCTCTGCTTACGCACGTCTCAAAGTGACAGACCCCCATCAGTCTCCTGGGATAGAGCCCACCCCAGGCACCAGGGGTCTGGACATCCGCTAGCCGCCATATTCTAAAGGAGCTGCATAGCCAGCATCTTAAGGGCACCATCTTTGTCAAAATTATAAAACATCTCCTTCCCATGTCCCTCAGTGTCCTGGGCTGTTGCTCTTCTGAGCACATACTTTTCCTTGGCAGTTGCTTTAGGATAGTGTTCAAAGCTAGAGAGAGCAAAGAGCCCCGTCTCATAAGAAGTCATGTGACTTGTCAGTGTCCCGAAGTCAAGGGTAAGCATCTCTCCTAACTCCCAAAGACCCTGCCCCCAGGCTATGGCTGCCTTTAGAATGCCCGCCTCTGTAGGCTCGGGAGGGGTCACACTTGTCTCCCTGTGGAACGGGTAGGCTCGGGTGTGTACACAGGCCCACACCGGAAGGGACACACACAACAGCAGAGGGAAAACAAGGACGGTGCCTCTGGGATTTGCCGTGGAAATCAACCACATCCAGGGATGTTCTTTCTTCCTGATCCCTGAGCAGAAGAGGAGAGGTTTTAGCAGTCCGCTGCACCGCTAGGAAGGGTCTTAGCTCAACTTGAACAAATAGAGAACCTTAATGTGATAACATTCTATCTGGTCAAAGTTTAAATGTTTTCGATAAAAATTCATCTTATATTAATGTTCAAACACATGTAAATTTAGGTTTGAAGCCTCTGTATAAAATTCCAGATTACCTCAGAATGGAGCAAACTGCCCAGGCAGCCTCATTTGGCCATAAAAGCCATTTCTTTGTGTGACCCACCATATTTAAAACAAAGTCACCCGCCCCGGACAGTACCTACAGGGAGCTCAGTTTCCCTGTTGTACTCTCACAAAGAGGAACCATGGGCAGGACTCAAAGTCAGACCTCGCGCCCTGGAAGGAGCGCTCAGTCTGACGCTAATGGGCTACTTCAAGACAAGTCCCTTGGCTTGAAATTAACCATTCATAAGTTTCTCCCAGAACATAAAACACAGGTACAAAAGCACAGACGGAAACCAGTGTGTGACATCACCCAGCCGCTGAATTTTACAATACACCAAGGAGCTCAGGACTCTTCCACCTGCCCCTGGGTTAAACAGAGAAGGCCCAGACACGATGGCCGTCCACACAAGCTTCTGTCAGCACAGGTGGTCATGGTCTTCTTCTTCATCATCTTCTTCTTCTTTTTTAGATTCAAAATACTAGCACTGTAACTGGTGTGGGTGTGCGTTTGAAACACTCCCAAACTGGGTGCAGGGAGGAATCAAGCATCGTCAAGGAGACACTTGCACCCTAAGTTCAGAGAATCTGAGACATGCAAGGGTCTCACAATGGCATGAGAGAATGTCCTCCAAAGTATTGATCGGCGACATGGCAGTTACTCCTGGGAGTTGTCTGTGTGTCCTGGTCATTAAATCATCCTCTGTCAACCAAGCAATCTCGTAATTAAGATTCTGACTTTCATGTCAGAATCTTAAAATTTCACTGCAAGTAGGTTCCCTAGAGTATTTAATTATAATGTTAAGTAAATTAACTCACTAGGAGCCTTTCTTTTTTTGTTTGTTTTGGTTTTGTTTTTGGAGACAGGGTTTCTCTGTGTAGCCCTGGCTGTCCTGGAACTCACTCTGTAGACCAGGCTGGCCTTGAACTCAGAAATTCGCCTGCCTGGTGCCTCCCAAGTGCTGGGATTAAAGGCGTGCGCCACCACCGCCCGGCTACTAGGTGCCTTTCTTGACATTCTCTAAAGAATAAAAGATTAGTAAAGTAAAGGATTTCGTTATATTAATATTTTTATCCTAGCTTATTTTCCTGTTAGATTTATCTATGGCTTCAAAGCTTAAGGGGCACTTGTCCCGACCCTGGCTGTTCTCGTGATTAAGTAAGTTGCCGTCTCATCATAAAGAGAAAAGGTAAATGTTTCATATGCAGGTTTATAAACAGCTTTAAGAAACCAATCATTTATATCTTTCACCCCATCTACACGTTCCACTATTAGAATTTAAAAGTGGCTTTGGAATCAGCATGTTTTAAAACTCTCGAACAAGCAGGAAACATTTACACCGGCCAGTGGCTGGCTGCTACACGCCCAGGTGACCAACGTGACAATGGTGAACTCCCCAAGGAGCCTCAGCCGTTCTCACCCTCTGCGTCTGCACGTGTGCTGATCATGACTAGATATCCAAACTCATGCTTTCTAAAGCGAGACCTTTCGCTTACGGACACTTAACAGGTACATAAATCGTGCGTTTTCTGCGTTTCTCCTCCACCATGCTTCTCCTCAGCAAGGTCCCCTGTGAGGACTCCAAACACATCCTCAATACATTCAGAGTTCTCTACATTAACCCTCCAACATAAACTCAAGAGGGGACAGGCAGCCACAACAGACTCTAACTTCAAAGAGGCAAAAGCTACCAAGACATCTCCATAGAAACCCCTCCAAAGTGGGGCAGAATTCTGGTCACTTCTGAGCAAAGCTCATGACAGACATTGCGTGGTCATTCAAAAGGTATTTCATTTCATTTGGATGCCAGGAGCCAGATGTCCTGTTTTGAAGCACCAATGCGAAAGGGCGACCCCAGGAGCACAGAGCTCCATCGGGAGCACGGGACCCCATGGGGCGCACGGGGCTTACTCCCCTTCTGCAAGGTGACCGAGGAGTTTACTGCTGACTGACCCCCATTTGGGGGTGGTCCGCTTCTGGCTCCTCCTCCTCCACATCTGCACTGTACTCTTCACATGCGTCGTCATCTGCGTCTGGAAGCCCCAGCAACTGCAGAGAAGAAATCGGACAAGAAAAGCAGCAGCTGTAAGCATTGTAGGCGGAAGTCCAAAGGCCTCGCGCATCCAAGTTCATCTGCTTAACACTGTGAGTGCAACCCTGGACTCAACTCCCCCACCGCGGCTTTCACAAACTTAACAGGGTACACAGTGAGTCTTGATGGCTGTTGACTTCACTGGCCACCTTGGGGGGAGGCCCAGCCTCAACCACACATGTGGTACATGTGCTTGCCACTCCCAGGGGGTTAGTGGATCACGCCACAAGCATTGCTGATGTCCCCAAATCAATCCTCCGCTTTCATCTCCTACCCCCCAACACTTGTGGTTATTTATTCTAAATGGCACATAGACACAAATGCAAATAAACTAGGGTGTCAGCTGCAAAGGGTTAAATTTTATGGCATGTTAGTAAGATAATATGGTCCATAGACATAACACTGAATTTTTAAATTACTTAATGATGTAAGATGAATATAAAATGTAAAAATTGTCAATTATGATATAGATTTTCTTAAAATTCATATGGATGCAAAGAGGAAAAAAGACTGCAATTAAATATAGTCAAATATTGAGTTTTCTCTTAAAATGTTACATTCAGTTTGTGTGTTTGCCTGCATGTCACAGCATCTGTGTGGTCACAGGACAATGCACAGGAGTTGGTTTTCTCATTCCATCATGTGATGCCCAGAGACGGCACTCAGGTCAACAGGCTTGGCAGCAGGTGCTAAAACCCACCGAGCCAGATCACTGGCCCTTTATAGCTTTGCAAACATTGTGTGTGTGTGTGTGTGTGTGTGTGTGTGTGTGTGTGTGTGAGAGAGAGAGAGAGAGAGAGAGAGAGAGAGAGAGACAGATGTGTAAAGTATTTCTATTAAACTGGAACTGTGAACAACTTCTTTCCATTTCATCTTTAAATTGTTTTAAATTTATTTTATATGTCTGAATATGTATTTTACATATATGTATATGACTCTTTTCCCAGTATGTATGTGCACTATGTGCATGCACAGTGCCCACAGCGGCCAGCAGAGGGCATCGGATCCCCTGAACCGGAGTTGAGGATGTTGGTGAGCCGGCGTGTGAGCTCTGGGGGTCAGACCTGGGTCATTTCTCCTTCTCATCCATGTTCCACAAGTGATCTATGATGTTCCATGACTATGATCAGGGAAACACAACAAATTCAAGATGACTAGATTTCAATTTTGTACACGTGTGCGTGTCTGTGTTTTTGGTATGCTCACGTGAGTACGGGCGCCCTTGGCGATGAGAGGTGTAGGATCTTGTGGAGCGAGCGTTCCGTGCAGTTGTGAGCTGCCCGGTGTGAGTGCCGGGAATCACTCAGGCCCTCTAGGAGAACAAGCACCCTTAACTGCTAAGCTGTCACCCCAGCCCCATGACAACAGTTTTTAATGACACTGGTCTTCCATTAAGTGATTAGTACTGATCACTCACAATCAATATCAACCAAAACTCCTATGCTGTCGGAACGCCACGGCCTTCAGTGCTCCTGGGCTTCTGTATGGGATGATGGAGTCAGGCGTGACCAAGAAACATTTCACCCCAGATTTGTCACCTTCAGGCCACTTAACTAAGTGGTCCCAGTAACCTAATCATGACTGCATTAAGACATTGAAGGCAGGCCTGTTCTCTCTCATGTGGCTCCTCACTCCCTGCCACCCCTCCTCCACTCTCCCCGTGACTCAGATGGGGGAACAGTAAGCCAGATGTCCCAACTAAGCCAATGCCTTTACTCCTAAGGTCTAGAACTCTAGATCTCAGACCCCCAGGAAAGCACGCAGGGTAAAACCATCCAGGAGGCATTACTGGTCACCAGTCGAGATGGCCACAGCCAACTGCGGATGCATGCTGCCTCTGTAGAGCCCGTGGCCGCCAACAGCTCAGAAAGTTAGCGCTCTCACTTGGGAAAGGACAGCGAGAGCTTGTCCAGCCCGGGCTCACCCACCTCACGTGTCTTCGGAAGAAAAGAGAAGCCCCCTTGTCTCACTCCTTAACTGTCTCCTTCCTACATTCTAATGAAATACAAGATAAAATCTGCTTCCTGAGGGAGAAGAAGGCTAGTCACAGTGAAAGCAGACAGCTGCTCTGGTTAGGGGTGGTCGGTTTTCATTTGAAGAGCCACTGACAACAGCGCTCACAGTCCAGTGAGAGGAACACTGCAGAGTCTGACAAGGCGGGAATGCTGGAGCAGCACCGGGAGCTTCCACGCCCTCTGAGCGGAATGCCGCTAACTGCAGAAGAGCCAAGGCGTCCATCCAATTTAATCTGAGGTGGCAACTGGCCACTTGGAAGGCTGGCTTCTGAAGGATTCTGAGGCCTCAACGAGAAACTGCAGTTTAGTTAGCTGTGACATTCATGGGTGAGAATGGTACAGCGGAGTCATGTTTATAAATACACGTATCTATTATGATTCTTCCTCACGGGACTCTTGGGTTGCTCAATCCCAACCCAAGCCACGAGTAGCTCTCAATCCCCTCTCGTGGACTCAGCATGCATTGCCGAAGTAGATCCAGCAGACTAATTGGCTAGCCACACCTCTCCCCCTGCCCCGCTGCCTACCTTACTCATCCACATGACTTCAGACACATAGCTCTAGCTCTCCAGTGCCAGCCTCAAGGAAGGCCCTTCCCTGGGGCAGGAAGCATCCTCCCACTCTGGAGCTGATCAGCCCTGGCATTTGCAGAATGGGAAAGAGAAGAAGCTACTTACAGTGCTCTGGGTTTCTAAGGCTCCTCCATACAGGTTCTACAAACAAATCAAGGGGCTGGAAGACGGCACTTGGAAGCCGTTGATTCTGGCATGCCCCCTTCCATGTCCGGCAAGAACTAGGATCTCAGCTGGTGCTCACAGCAACAGGAGCTCAGGGGAGGAGGGAGGGGTGGCGGGGGGGGGGGGAGCAGATGCTCACAGTCTGCCCACTGCCCAGCCTTACAGATATGCATCTGGTTGGGTTAACTAGCTTCTTGATCTAAAGCACTGTGGGCTCAGTCATCCGAGGAGTTCCCACTGTGCCGCTAGCTTGACTCTAGCCTCTTTCCTGCTGTGCTGGCTTTGGAAGGTACCGGCTGTGAATGGGCACTGTAGGAAACAGGAAGAGATCCCTGCTAGCCTCCGAATCCCATCCCTGGACGCACACGTAGCACCCACGGGAGGCAAACAAGTTCGCTCTACTTCAGATTGAATGAAAACTGTGCTATCAACTTAGTGTGTGCCTAGTGCTATCTCAAGCAGCTTTATATATGGTTTTCAAGACCAGGAGACACTGAGAGACTCTCCAGAGCCACTGAGGCAGAGCCAGGACTCAAAATCTGCTGACGTGACTGCAGTCTTCCCACACCTATCCACCAGGCAGGCTGCGGACGGTATACCCGTCAATGCCGAGCCTGGCTCCCAGAAGTTCCCACACAGAGGGTATACTTGTCAATGCCGAGCCTGGCTCCCAGAAGTTCCCATGCTTTCTACTGGGCAGTTGTGTTTTCAAAATGCATCCCTAGTAGGAAATGTATACAACTAACGTTTACGTTATGACAACCTGTTAGCACATACAGCCTGGCAAACTACCAGAACTAAAGCCCAGAGTTCCACAAGCATCAGACAGACAGGTAGCAATCCAGCATGGCTGCCAGGGTTCCGTGCCACAAGCGGTGGAGGATCTAAATCGGAGGGGAGATGACAAACAGCCTGGTAAGGAGCTGGAGGCCTTATGGAGTCTGCGCCCACATGTTCTAATGTGAAAATGGAAACAGCAAAACCATCGCTGACAGGCCTGACATGTCTAAACGATTCCTGACAGTTAACAACTGTGCAATCCTAGTTGAGTGATTTTTTTTATTTTCAGCAGCCTTGGCACTCAAAACAAGTTTCTGCTCAGCGTGTAAAGGAACACAATGGCCCTCCAGGCCTGGCTGTCCATGAAACTCCCTTGGAACACAATCACATAAACACTGTCCACAGTCACAAAGACGGCCAGACCCACCAGGCTCTGTGGGCCACCATGGGAAAGGAAGAACTATTGCCACTTGAGAATTACAGTTCTCTAGGCCCTGGTTCCCGTGGGACTAATTTCAGGTCCAGTGGACAAAGATGCAAATTACTTGAGGCGCGGCTGGCGTGTGACACCTTGAAGGGACACACATCGGCCACCTTGGGCTGGTGTCTTTATGCTGGGAGTGAAGGTGTATGCGGCCTCTGGAGTCTAGAGCATTCCGGATCCGCTAGAGTGTTGGTGAACATAGTCTATCCTGTGGCTTCAGGCTTCCCTGCATGCCTCTCCCAAGGGAGAAGCAGCATGTCTTACACTTGACCACGTCTCTGACTCGCCAAGAACACTACCTACAATGCAGACCCTGGCTGGCCGCGCCTGCGGGAGGACCCGGCTCTGCGTTTCTGCTCTGAGGGGCCCAGAAGCTCCACTCTGGGCAGCAAGACCAGTTAAAGTATTGGGGGAGGGGGTTGAAACTGTCCTAAAACGCATGATGAAGCCAGGTGGTGGTGGTGCACGCCTTTTATCCAGCACTTGGGAGGCAGAGGCAGGCAGATTTCTGAGTTTGAGGCCAGCCTGATCTACAAAGTGAGTTCCAGGACAGCTGGGACTACACAGAGAAACCCTGCCTCGAAAAAACAAAAACAAAACAAAACAAAACAAAACCAAAACCCTCATGATGAGTTTCAAGCAGTCATCTCTATATTAGGAGGGAGAAGGAGAGACAAGATGGAGGAAGGGGTGCAGTGGGGAAGAGGAGCAGACGCACTGCGGTGGGGACAATATCTTCCTACAAATGCTGAGGTTTTGTTTTTTTGTTTACTTTGTTTTGTTTTTTTTTTGTTTTGTTTTTTTTTTTTTTTTTGGTTTTCTTGAGACACGGTTTCTCTGTTTAGTCCTGGCTGTCCTGAAATTTGTCCTGTAGACCAAGCTGGCCTCAGTGTCAGAGATCTGCCTTCTTCTGCCTCCTGAACATTAAAGGCGTCACCACCACTTGGCTAAAAATGACGAGGTCTGAGAGTTGATAAAATGAGAGGAAAACAAAAGAAAGGGAATGGTCAAATTTCCAATTTTTAATGTCATTCATGCAAATCTACATGGACAAGAAAAAGCATTTTTCTCTTGGGCTTTCTGTCCCACTCGGGCAGCTCCATCCAGGTGTCACTGCCCTGAGGTGATCCTGCTCTCCGGGCCGCAGCCGCCATGGGCTAGCTTCAGCAAGGTCAAGCAAACAGGACTGAGACAGCGGAGGGCTAGAGAGAGATAAGTCTGTGGAGAGACTGCCCGAGGCAGGAGACTGGCTGATGACCTTGAGAAAGCAATCTGACCGGAAGGGCATTTTAAAGTCCCACACCTGACACCCAGAATGCAGCTGTCTTCAGGCACGGGCGAATGCTTTTATCTCGGGGATGCCACAATGCCACTACCCAGGGGAACAGGGCACTGGTTTCCTGGCTGGTAATCTTCCTGACTGGGTAATGATGTCTTCTCTCAACTAGGACAGCAGCAGCCAAGCTCTGCCTGTGCCTTCTTTCAAAGCTCCATAGAGAGGCGAGCGCAGCAGGGGCTTGAGGGGTACAAGGGTCCTCACTGACTCCTTGGTCCTGCAAAACTGAGTTCTAACAGCACCAGAGCCCAGCTTTTCCTCCCACAAGCCCCCCAAGCCTCATCTACCACTGTGACGCTCCTTCACTGCACTGCCAAGAATCTCAGGCTTCACCTTTTCCTCGTTTTCTTAGACTCCACTCGAACCCAGCAGCGAGGCGAGCTGGGCCTGCTCTCCCGCCATCTCCAGCATCCAAGGCTCTTGTTACACTTTTGCTAGCTAACCTCACGTCTGCCTGAAGACGGCACTGCTTTCTGTTCTGGTCCTACGCTTCCTGCTGACAGCCAACCTGAGCACAGTCAGTCTGCAAGGGGGCACCTCTCAAGACAGGACATCATCATGACCCACCCCCAACCTCGCTCTCTGTCTTTTGAGTTCTCCATAGCTGGCAAACCCGTCCTTCCACAGCTATGAGACCCCATGTCTTCCTGAACTCCTTTCTCACAGTGCCCAGGTTCCCAACCCCAAACCCTGTAGCTCTGTGGATGTTTCTGACATCAGGAACACAGGCCATCTCCTGATCCTAGGCTTTCAGAGTTGTCTTTGTGCCTGGCACCCCACCCCGACCCCCCACGGCTCTCCCCATAGTCGTTGCTGACTCTGAAATATTCTTCTCATTGAAGAGAAACTCAAAGCCACCGAAGTTCCACTTGTCCTGAAGATGGACTGAATGATTAGGACCAACCCTTCCCCAGAGAGCAGGTAAAGTCTTGATAAGCCTTAGACATGGAAATGACGTCTTGAATACAGTGAGGACTTTGGAAGCCATAGAAGTAAGTCAGCCTGGCCTGGATGGGAAAGCAAGAGACTTTACTGTACATGCAGGTCAAAGCCCAGGGTCCTCTAAGGGAACAACTACAGCAGGGTCCCCACTTGACTCTGGAGGCCTTCCAAAGGTCCATGTTCCTGTGACAATGAGAGACAAGGTTTGAAGTCTGTTGTTTTTTATCTTTTGAATCACCTAGAGTGCCTAGGAACTACAGATCAAGCAGTGGACACCGCCTCAGGCTGACAGGGATCTTGGATCCCAGCAGGGCCAACACAAGTCCTGTGACAGGTACTATCATACCATAAATGGGTCCCCCTTTCTTCCTGCCCGTGAACTCGCAAACCCCCTAACCTGCATTTAGACAACGCCACAAACAAATGAGGGATGCCAGGAGACAAAAGACGCCAGCCAGACTTACTAACCCTGAAATGCCAGAGTGTCCGACAGGCCGCTATGCAACCCACAGAGGACTATACAACAAGCTTGAAACCTTTAGCAGAGAAGACTGGAACAGTTTGAGAAATACACAGAAATTCCACAGCACAGCACCGAATACAGGCGACACAACCACAGTGGGCAAAGAAGCGCTAGGGCGGAGCATGTCGGGATGTTGGGGATGACTTTGGAAGAGAGAGGAAAGTAAAAAAAATCATCAAACCAGGAGCTAGTTCATCAGCTAGCACGAAGGCAGACCGACCACCAGCTACACAGTCTGAAGTCCCGAGAGGGGAGGCAGGCTTTACGCAAGTGTTTGTGAGAACTGAGACAAGAAGGGGCTCCGATCCGAAGGCACTCTTCCCCACAGGCACACGCGTGGGCATCCTTTATCTAGCTCTCCAGCCACGCCCCTGAGGCAAATGCCACTATGACAAAAAGCAAAAGCACCAAAATAAAAAAAAAAAAAAACCAGATGAAACTCATGACTTCCAGGTAGGTTTGTAATCTACTGGGTGGGATCTACCCGGTCCTCCTGTGAAGGCCCTTTGCCTCCACCCTGTCAGAGCTTCTTTTCTTCTTTTGAGACAGGGTTTCTCTGTGTAGCCCTGACTGTCCTGGAACTCACTTTGTAGACCAGGCTGGCCTCGAACTCAGAAATCTGCCTGCCTCTGCCTCCCAAGTGCTGGGATTACAGGTGTGCGCCACCACCCGGCTGTCTGTCAGTGCTTCTAAACTGAGGCTAGAAATAGCCTTCGGCCCTGCACCCAACAGCCGCAGCAGCGCATCCCCCTTTCTGCCTCCACACAGACAGTGAGCAGACAGAGAACCGCCCCGGCTCTGCCCACCGTCCCGCCCATCCCTGAGGTCAGTGTACAGAGGGGCACGCGGTGGCTTCAGAAGCCGTGCAGCACCTACAGGTCTGAAGGACTTGAAGACTTTGTCCAAGACTTCGTGGAGGGTCTTCTGGCCGCAGGAAGAGATGTAATCTTGTGCCAGCTGCAGGAAGGGCAGGCAGTCCTCGCTCTCGCTCCAAACGTGCTGCGCCCAGGACGGCAAGGAGGAAGCAGAGAACAGGAGTCATCACCCTAGAGTTCTAGAGAGTCCCCCCCCCCTGGAAGTCAGCCTCCATTGCAGAGTGAAATCCACCCCTCTGCTCTTCAGTTGCTGGCATGACCACGAATGAAGTCAAAGCCAAAGGATTGCCCCAAGCTTTTTGCTCCCAGTCTCACCAGTGAGGCCAACAGGTATCACCCCCTCCCACCTCAGCAGTCGCCTGAGGGTGACTTTAAAAGAGGGGGAGGGGGAATCAGAGCCTTTGCCTTCAAATTCCTTAACTTTGCCTCCAGCTACAGCTGAAGAATTAATTAACTAATTTGTAATCGGGAACTTGGAACAAAGAGTTCCCTGGGCAGATCGGCCCTCTAGTGGGAATGCTGGTAAATCTCCTCAGACTGAAGTGAATTTAGGAGGATATGCAAAGTCGGCCCTGAGCCACTTAGGAAGCCTGGTCTTGCTCAGGGTCCTCATTCCCCCTGGGCACATTAGGAGGACATCCTACTCAGGCAACCTAGCACATATGGACCAGAGTCTGTGTCCAGGTTTGCTGCTGTTACTGGGGCTGGGAAACTTTTATTAGCTATGTGAGGAAGTCCATGTGATGACATCTTTCAAATTAAAGCAAGGTTATCCCATAATGGTCAAAGATCTAGAATTAGCTAGAGAAACAGACAAGGTCCAGATGAAGAAGCAGTAGTTCTGCAGAACCAACGAGCCAGGAACACGGGGCACCTCACAGGTCCCGTGGGTCTGTCTCAAGGGTTTCAACGGAACGGACAAGGCCTGGGAAGGCCTGGGAAAAGGGAGGTGTTTGGTGGATGGACCGAGGAGACAAGAGCTCGTTAGAAAATGGTCCAAGAGGCCTGTGTGGCACCCCGCACGAGCAGGGCGTCACCCTACAAAGCTCAGTTGGCCGCCCAATGGGCACATCTCGACACCCCCCTTCTCACAGAGGAATGTCTAAGAAGGGCTGTGTAGATCCCCCACACTGCTGGGGGTCCAAGTGAGGATAAGCAGGTGCATGTGTCATCTCCATACTCCGATCATCCGTGTCGCAGTCTTTTTTTTTTTTAATTTTTTAATTTTTTGGGTTTTTTTTTTTTTTTTTTTTTTTTTTTTTTTTGGTTTTTCGAGACAGGGTTTCTCTGTGTAGCCCTGGATGTCCTGGAACTCACTCTGTAGACCAGGCTGGCCTCGAACTCAGAAATCCGCCTGCCTCTGCCTCCTGAGTGCTGGGATTATAGGCGTGCGCCACCACGCCCGGCTTTTTTTTGGTTTTTCGAGACAGGGTTTCTCTGTGTAGTCCTGGCTGTCCTGGAACTCACTCTGTAGACCAGGCTGGCCTCGAACTCAGAAATCCGCCTGCCTCTGCCTCCCAAGTGCTGGGATTAAAGGCGTGCGCCACCACTGCCTGACCCGTGTCACAGTCTTAACGATGGCTTTCCCACCCGCCCAGCTGCTCTATTCCAGCAGTCTCCTCCAGCCTTCCCTCCGCCACCTCCCAGAGCCACCGGAGAGCTCCTCAGACCCTTCACTATCCCAGACCCTAACACCACGGAGCTGCTGAAGTGTCCCTTACACAGCTACTTCTCACACGCACAGAAGGCTAACTGTGCAGAGCGCCCCGCAGCTCCCTGCCTTGCCTATCTCGGTGCACAGAGATGCAGACAGCCCATCGCTATGCTTGCCCGATAAGCCTGGCACAGCGCTCGCTGCCACCCCACATCTGTAACGTTCCAGAGTCATTCCTCCAAGGTAGACGTGGGGGAACCACCTAGCAGCACTTAACGTTCTGTCTGCCATCCCTGGGCACCGTGTGAGTGCAGAGTGAAAAGCTAGAGGCGTATCAGTGTGTGTGCAGTGCTGGCTGCAGCCTGCGACCTGGTCCGTAAGTAGTGGGTGGGCACAGGGAGCTTTTCTCCCTTTCTGCATCTGCAGCAAGGGACGGGGACAAGCTGGGCTTCCCACCTGCCACAGACAGGAGTCACAGGAGGAGCAAACCAGACACCCGGGGTGACTTTGCTGGGACTGCTCTCCTGGGCCACTTGGGTTGAAATCAATTCATAAGCAGGTAGATCTAAAATAAACAAAATCCATAAACAAAACCTTATACACTTTTTTTTGTTTGTTTGTTTTTCGAGACAAGGTTTCTCTGTACAGTCCTGGCTGTCCTGGAACTCACTCTGTAGACCAGGCTGGCCTCGAACTCAGAAATCCGCCTGCCTCTGCCTCCCAAGTGCTGGGATTACAGGCATGCGCCACCACGCCCGGCCCACTTCTTCTTCTTCTTTTTTTTTTAAAGTGCATTTAGGCTTTAAATTACAAAGCAAGCAGAAGCGTCTCGTTTGGGCGGTGGTGGAAGGCGGTGCGCCGACTCCCAGGGCGGAGAGCTCCGGGTTAGGCGTTCCGAAGCTTCTTTAGCCTCTGGAAGACATTCTTCACTCCCCATCTCCTGACTCCACTTCCGGGTTATTTATGGGTATATGTTGGTGGTATATGTTGGAGAATTTAGATTTGAGCCCCAGGAAAGGGTCCTCTGCCTAAAGAGCCTTCATCTACTAGTGTATCCTTACCCAGAATCCCAGCCTTGCTGGTTTTGTGGACTTAAGAAAAAAAAATTAAGGATCTGTGAAGATGGCCAAGAGGTTAGAACACTAGCTGCTCTTGGAGAGGAGCTGGTGTGACCCCTGGCCCCTATCCAACAGCACAGGGCTGTCTGTGACTCCCGCTCCAGGGTAGCCAGCACCTCTGTGAGCACCAAGCACACATGCAGTGCACATACATACATGCAGGCAAAAGACTCATACACACAAAATAATAAATAAATCAGATAAAAGAAAAACAAAAACCCTTACCTTGAATCACTGTCTGCAACGTTCCACGAAGAGACATGGGGCTTGGGTCAGACAGACCCAAGAAGGCGTGACAACTTGAAAAGACACCATTTACTGACTGCTGATCGTCTTATTTCTACTGTCTTTACAAATTAAACTACGTGTTAGAATACAAGACAGGATGACCTGAGATGTAAGCCTGAAGTAAGGGTGTGTGTGTATGTGTGTGTGTGTGTGTGTGTGTGTGTGTTGACAAAAGAAAAATGATAAAAGGAAAGAAACATAAAACCCGATTAGCGAGGAGAGCAAGCGCCAGGTGAGACGGCAGTGCCTCCAGTCAGGGTCTGGAGTTAATTCCATACAAAGACAAATTGGGTGGCCGACGTCCCATGGGGTACAGCCACTTTAACTGCAGCTGGGGAAATACTCCAAGCACATATAACGAAGCACCCACATTAGCCAGGAAAAAACCACAGCAGGAACTGGAGAGACTAGCTGCAGCCATAGAAATAGCTTAGCTGGGAGTGTCAGACTGAAGTGTACTGGGTATGGAGGGTGGAGGGGGCTGGGAGCCTGGGGGGGGGGGGGCTAGGGGGAGAGCTGCAGGCCTCCTGTGATAGCAGGAGGTGCCTAGGGGGAGGAAGTGCAGCGAGCTGGGGCTCTGAACTGTTGACTGTCACCTGGAAGCCTGTTACAATGTTACAATTCCAGGCCCGCCTCCCGAGTTTCTGAATGGAGGCAGGCTACATCTCAGAGTGTTCACCACGGAGACCCCAAGCAGTTCCACTACTGACCCCCGCCATGAGCTGCAATGACTTGGCCTTCCCTGCTGTCCCCGCCCCAAGTGACCTGCCACTCCTACAGCGACTGCCCTATGGGAGCACCATGACTATAGGCCTTCTGTATCTCTTTCTGTTACATCAGGCCTGAGCTCATCCAGCTAAGACAGCACAAGCAAGTCCCCTGCCGGGAGTGTGCTCCACTTTCTATACAGAGATGACATGATCTGGTCATCAAAGCGTGACATTAGATCACTAAGCTAACTCAGTCCCACCCACCGCGTTCTTCTCGTCCTGGGGGGGGGGGGCTGCTGCTAGACGTGTGGCTATGAGCTGGTGAGACCAGGAGGGGGTTCAGAGCACAGATTATTCCCTGGACGATATAAAACAAAACCCACTCACTTCCCATTCCCACTGTACTCAACACCCTACGTCATCTAAGCCAGTTACGGCATACAGGGTTAGATGCAGGGTGTGTGTAAATACATCGTTTCACATACTAGCCCTGAGCAACCTCAGATTTCAGCATCTAAAACAGGTCCCAAAACCAATATCCCCACGGGCCATGCCAGCTGAAGTGTGCTTTAGTCTGCTATTCTTGCTCTATTTTTAATTGGTGTCTCTTAGTCTAAAATTGCTCTCTGTCCACACAGCAGACAGAACACAGAAACCACAAGCCACCTCGTGGTGCCCGACACACTTGCACACCCAGTGGGGACAGCACAGTCGGCCTCACTAAGGCAGCCTGCTCATTCTGGAGGGAGCATCCTATCAGGGAGGACACTGGTGCTCCAAAGGTTAAGTCCCTTGCTTGTGGCTACACAGGCCGCAGGAGGCAGAGGACACCCCACGGGGGGATTGGCTTGCGGTGCGCTTAACCGCCTCTGTGCATGCTGCGTGACGGAGCCGTGGCTCAGGGAGTGTTCGTCGCAGACAGCAGTTACATGTAGAGGGGGCCTGAAATCACAGGTGTCTGCCTGCTGACTGCCTATCAATTAGAAGGTAAGTAAACCGCTCCGGTCCCAACCATCTGGGCTCATAGCACACACACACCCCCCACCCTACCCCCCACCCCCTGCCAACCCAATGCCACCCTCTTCAGGATTAGCTAACTATCCAAGTGGCGTTGTTCTTCCTTGAAATAACTTCTCTGGAGTGATTCCACGGTGCGTTTGGCTCAGAAACTGCGCTCACAGTGGTAACGGGTTATAGCATGATTATCCCGCTCAGGAGGGAGAGGCCTTTCCTCCCTCTCACTGTCGCAAGGCCACAGTGCTGCTCCATCTCCATCCATCCCAGACACGCTCACAGAGGAGAACCAGGTAACCGAGACGCATGCAGGGCTGACCACGAGTCCCCCCACCAGTACTGCTTCCTTAGTAATATGCCTCCTACTAGTTGCTTGGATCAGAGGGGATGAAACTGCACAAAAATGTGCAAACAAACATGTGTCTGATGGACTGTCAGGAAGATGGGGCTATAAGGTGAACTGGCCATCTCCGCAATCAGTGGTTTCTATTCTAGGCGATGTGTAGGCACTCTTCAATTAGTGGACAAGGGAGCAGGGCAGCCAGTGCTCCAACTGGACACAAACCGGCATATTTGTGAGTGTACAGGAACATATGAGCATGTGTGAGTATACACATACATATACACACACTCACACATACACACACTCACACATATAAACACACATATACACACACATATACATACACACATACACACACTCACACACATACACACACTCACACACATACACATACACACACACACACACACACACACACATACACACACAGAGTTCTGTTCCTCAGTACCTGAATGGCTACCCACAATCCCCTTCTCAGGGCCGACAGTCCTCAAGTCCTTCTGAGTTGGTCGAAGAGAGAACTGGCAGCTGGTTGCCCGGTTCCTGACCCCTCTCTGCCTGGGTGGCACAGCCCTTCCTGTCACTTGTGAAGACACGATCCCCAACATGGTGGGCAGCTTGGAAAGGCAAGTAGCCTGTGAGGTGAGGAAACCACAAAGGGCCCAGGAGCTGCCCTTTGCCCTGGCATTCAAAGGCATCTTTTGTTTCTGGGCCTCTGGAGTCACCACCGGCCAATTTTCAGTGAGGCAACAGAGATCTGGGCTATCAGAGTCTCTTACACACTAAGCCCCAGTTTCCTCGACTATACAATGGGTACAACACCTACCTCCTCACAGAATGCTTGTGAGGCTCGGTAAGAAGACATGAGACATCCTTCAAGGCTGAGCAGATGGCTCAGTGGGTAAAGTGTTTGCTGTACAAGCATGACGACCTGAATTCAGGTCCAGACCTGAATTCCCCAGCACCAGAAGACAAGATCCTGGGGTCTTGCTGGCCAGCAAGGGTGTTCTAGGCAGAGAACAGCAAGTGGTAAGGCCCCGCGGCAGGAAATGCCTGTGCAGTAGAAAGTGGCAGGAGACAGGTCACGTAAAGACTTGAGATCCCCCTGCCTCTGCCTTCCGAATTCTGGGGTTCCCATCATGCCCAGCTCCAGATCATATTTTAGCTACTTTAGAGAGAGATGCTGGCGGGGATGCTGGGGTACAAGAAGAGACAAGCCACATGAGGGGGTCTCTCTCTCTCTCTCTCTCTCTCACACACACACACACACACACACACACACACACACACACCCGTGCCCTCCTAGGCATGGAGGGAAGGGGTTCTGCACATGCTTTCCTCACGATGCTGGCGGAACTCTGAGACAGGACACGGAGCAGGGGAAGAGGGGGAGTTTGGAGGTTTTTAGAATTGGGCTGGAATCTGTCGGGAGATGGCAGAGACATTTACAGTGATTACACTAACGGGCTTCCAGATAGGAGCGACATAAGCCAGACGCGCTCCCAAGCAGTCCTGCCTGGCATCCAGGGACCACAGGTTGCCACTTGAAGTCAGGTAGCAGGAAGACATAGTTGTTTAAGCCTGGCAGAGAGGGATGTGGAGAGAGAGAACACAGACAGAAGTGTGAGCTTGGATGTCGGAACAGAATGGGGACTAAGCACTGCCACATTCCTTCAGAGCTCACTACCCGTCCTTTTTTTTTTTTTTTTTTTTTTTTGGTTTTTTTTTGAGACAGGGTTTTTCTGTGTAGTCCTGGCTGTCCTGGAACTCACTCTGTAGACCAGGCTGGCCTCGAACTCGGAAATCCGCCTGCCTCTGCCTCCCAAGTGCTGGGAACTACCCGTCCTTATAGGCGCAGTGTCATCTGTAAGTTGGATAGCTCTGACCAAGCAAGGAGAGACCAAGCCTTCATTGGTGTTTGTGACTTTTTTTTTTTTTTTTTTTTGAGACAGGGTTTCTCTGTGTAGCCCTGGCTGTCCTGGAACTCTGTAGACCAGGCTGGCCTCGAACTCAGAAATCCGCTTGCCTCTGCCTCCCAGAGTGCTGGGATTACAGGCGTGTGCCACCACCGCCGCCTGGCTTGTTTGTGACTATTTAAACGACCTTAAACTTTGTAAACTGAAAGATGCTATATAATAAACAGTCTTACTGTTAACAAAAATCTCCAAATAGCAGAGATGCCACTTAATTCAATTTCCTTCAAATGCTTAACAGATTTTCCTAGAAAAATGACAAGATCCCAAAGGCAAGCATGTAACACACCTGGTGTGATGCAATTCGAGGACTGTTTAACCAAAAAAAAAACAAAAAAACAAAAAAAAAAAAACCAACCACTCGTCACCTGTGCATCATCGCCTCCAGAAACTTGGAGAAAATTCCAGTGTGTCCAAGGCATTCTCTCCTATCTTCCTTATTTCCTCCATTTAATGGCCAGCCAACATTTAGCTCATGTTACAAAAAAGGAGCTATTCTGTGCTTGTTCAATCAATAACCGGTCTCCACTGTGAAAACTGCTCTGTGGGAGGCACTCGCTTTGAAGTAGGGTCTCAGGATGCTAGGCTGACTTGGAACTCATGAGCCCTCCCAGGAAGACCTTGAATTTCTGATCCATCTTTAAATGTAGGGATTACAGACTTGCGCACCCCCCCCCCCCGCATACACGACACACTTTCGCAGTGTTGGGGATCCAACTCGACACACTTTCGCATTGTTGGGGATCCAACTCAGGATTTTTGCACACCCTACACAAGTGCTCTACTGAGCACTTAGTTCCAGGTAAGGGTTTAAACAAAGGGAGAGGGGGGGGGGAGGCAGGACAGGATGGAACACCAGGTTTCTGAACTTTAAATTTTCAGAACACTGGCTGTGCCTCAGACTGCCAGGTCTACTTCAAAGATTGCCAGAGAGCTGGTATTAGGAACTAATTTTGTGGACAGGCAACTCAAGGGAAGACAAGTGAACAGAGCCTAAATCTAACTGCCACCCAAAGCCAGGAGCATACTTTATTGTGCAGATGTGCATCAGCCTACACCTGTCCTGTCCCGCTCTCACGGATCCTAGGCTGAACTTCCCAAGGATGGATGAGGTGTGCGGCGGGATTGGGGGTGTGTCCAGCTTTGTCATTTCACCTGATGAGCCAAGCCGGTCGATGCACCGTGCACCACCCCATCTCCCTCTGCTGCAGCAGTGCCTCCAGCCTCAGGCCGTCGACCACGCGATAACCCTCATCCCCAGCTGTCTCCATCTTACATTTGGGGACTATTATTTACAGCGCTTACACACACTCCGCGGCGTGCCATCCCCGCCCTGCCTCCACACCTCCCATCACAACCGCGTGCTCTCCGCATCTCCTTCATAAACTGTCGGCTCCAGAATACCTAGTGGAAGAAGGGATGCAGGCTAAAGGTTTGGCCGCTGTAATTCCTGGTTCTGGTCCTTCTGGACCTGGGTGTGTGGGTTCTTCCTCTGGAAAAGTCAAAAGGCCTCGGAGGGGGCACTCATGGCAGGTTAGAACCCGCATGGGCTACACACACTTGCGGGCAGCTCAATGAGGAGCTAGGGAAGCAGGAGACCCGGGATAGGCGTGCCCCCGCGAGCGCGAGCGCGTGCACGCGCGTGCATTTTTAAGCTCCAGGGCGTAATTCCTCAAAGAGAGTCCAAAAGATCTATCATTGCGGGTGTGGACAGAGGCTTTGTGTCCGTTCGAGGGACGCGCAGGCTGGGGAGGGGCCCCTGCTGGGAGGGGCGGCTGCAGAGTTGTGTCTGAGACCCCGAGGGGGACTGACACCGCTCCGGACCGGACCTCGGATCCCGCCGCAGGGGCTGTGAGCCCCGCCCGGTGGGTGCCACACAGTGGCTCCCCTGGGATGCTCTCAGCCACGCGCTCGGTGCGGGGTGGTCCGGGAGGTCGCCACACCTCCACTCCCTGGCCCCCTGCCACCGCGGTCCGCCCCACCCGGCCGCCCTGGAGGAGCTTGGGCGAAGCAGAGCGCGCCCGTCCCGTGTACTCACAAAGCTGTCGCCGCAGCCGTTGTCCGGACACAGCACGTAGAAGGAGACGCCCGGGTCGGCATAGAAGTCCATCCTGCGCTCTGTCTCCTCGGCGGCGATGAGCTCAAAGGGTGTGCTGGAGCACCACTTCTCGGCGACATCTGCCAGCTGCTGGAAGTCCATGGCGGCGCCGCCCGCGCCTCCTCCGGGGCTCACGGCTCCCGGGTCTGTTTACACCGCCCGCCCCGCCTCCGTCCCGCCCCCACCCCCACCGCCCGCCTTGAAAAGAACCGGAGCACCCCGGGGCCCCGCCAGCCCCGGACCGCCCCGGATCGTGACGTCACGAGCTCTGGCCAATCCCCGGAGCCCGACCCGGTGCCGCCCGGAGCCCGGTGACGTCAGGATGTGGGCGGGGCGCCCATCTCCGCAGGTGGCGGCGGGGTGGGGCGGTACCGGCTCCGGACCCCTGACTCGGAGCCAGTTTGGAAGGCTTTCCTGGAATCCGCTATAAACTCAAGGGGCGCGCCCAGAAGTACTGGCTGCTTGGTTCTTGCCAGAGCTGATTGTAGAGGCGCTGCTAGAACCCCGGGAAACAGCTTCGCTTTCTACAGAAACCAAAATTCGGTCCTCCAAGGAACCCTGAATGTGTTTTCTAGACTGTTTTGGAAAGAAGTCTACTCTTAACACGCACATCAAGCTGCGTGCTTCTTACAAATACCTTCACTATGATTTGGCTTGAATGTATGTTATATGACCTAAAATGGACAACTGTTATTTTGTTTGTTGGCTTTGAGGTTTTGTTTTGTATTTTGAATTGCTGAAAAATTGAACCCAGAGTCGTGTGCTTTTCAGGAGTGTTACCCCAGAGCCACGCTCCAACCCTGCTGGGAAAGCAAGGGGCCTGCCCGTTGACTACACCTGTTGAATGTTCTGGCTGCTGCGTGCCTAGCAGACATACTGGATTACAGGGAGTACAAGAGTCTGAACACTTGGCTTCCGGAAGGGACACATTAAATAGCATTCATTCCATAAACATCCATCGTGGTTATTTTTAAAGTGTGCCTTCGGAACCAGGAGCCTTGCTAGCTGGGGTGTAAACATGATCTCCACCTCAGTGAGCTGGCAGTCTAGCCCAGGGAAACTAACCCTTAAATGGGAAGATCAAAAGAGGGTGACCCAACAGGGATATTTGTTTGCTTATTCCAAACGATATTTCACACGGAGACAATGAAACCATGCCTGAAAAAAAGATAGAAATAGAGATGTGGGCACTGAGCACAATGGTCAAAGTTATGTTCAAGGCATCCCGGATTTCAAGGAGGAATATACGGTTTATGGAGGAAAGACGATCTGAAATGCAATGATTGTGGGACTTACCCTATCATAACCATGGGGTGGAGATGCTAAAGGGGCAGGCCCGTGCCACTCTATGACGCTCCATGGGTAACTGTGACACACATGCCCACTTGTGGGTCCCTGTCGAGGAAGAACCAGTCAACTGAAAGACAAGGGTGGAGCCCATAAAACAGGCAGATCGGGCAAGGCATTGTCAGTATTCAGTGTTCATAGAAAGCCATGTCAGCCGGGTGGTGGTGGTGGTGCACACTTTCAATCCCAGCACTTGAGAGGCAGAGGCAGGTGGGTCTCTTGAGTTCAAGGCCAGCTTGGTCTACAGAAAGAGTTCCAAGACAGGCAGGGCTACACAGGGAAACCCTGTCTCAAAGAAGAAAGAAAGAAAGAAAGAAAGAAAGAAAGAAAGAAAGAAAGGAAGGAAGGAAGGAAGGAAGGAAGGAAAGAAGAGAGGAAGGAAGGAAAGAACAGGAGGGAAGGAAGAAAAGGAGGCAAGGAGCGGGGCAGTGGTGGCTCACGCCTGTAATCCCAGCACTCTGGGAGGCAGAGGCAGGTGGATTTCTGAGTTCGAGGCTAGCCTGGTCTACAGAGTGAGTTCCAGGATAGCCAGGGCTACACAGAGAAACCCTGTCTCAAAAAAAAAAAGAAAAAAGAAAAGAAAAGAAAGGAAAAGAAAAGAAAAAAGAAAAAAAAGAAAAGAAAAGGAGGGAAGGAAGAAAGGAAAAGAAAAAGGAATGAAAAACAGGAAAAAAGAAAGAAAAGAAAGGAAGGAAGACGATGTTAGAAGAGCCTGACCAGCATTTTCCTAGAGGATTAGAACAGACTATAAACAGTCACCGCCCTGACAAGTGCCCGGGGCTCCCTTGTGAAGGGTACGACAATGCTTTAGCTACACAGACGGCCAGGCCTCCTTTGGATTGGCTGATCCTTCTTATGCAGCTCTTACACTAGCATCAAAGAAACCAGGGCCTTTCCATGATTGTGGGGAGCAGGGCATGGCAAAGGGCTCATTAGAATCATCACTGTGACTTTCTTAACACTTCAAAGGATAGCATAATAGATTTGGAGTGCATGTACTTTACTATAATGAGGCAGATTTTTTAAAAATATCATTAAAGAAAAGCCCAAGGCAATATTTGTGATACTGCCCAGTCCACTGCTGTTATCCAGAAAAAAATTTTTTTTTTCAAAAAGTGACCAAGCCCGCTCAGTCAGTCAACAGGTTCTCCAGTGCAGGAGTGAGGATTGAAATGAAAAAGACAACTGACAATTAGACAAAACTGCAGTATGACCCCAGTCAATTCTGAGACTGAAGGCAGGTTTAATAATTTTCAATCCGTTTTTATACCAATTAAATTACATTCAGGAATTAAGATCAATAGTAGTACAACAAGGACTAGCAAGACAGTAAACACAAAATTCTCAAGGCAATAAGCAAAATTCTGTGACAGTTGTTTCCAAGGGTTTGTCAGAATGACCAAAATACCCGAGCCTACTCCATTGTCCAAGCCCAGAACCTTGCCTGAGGTTTGCTTCTCTTGTTCCACCCTAAGATAAAAATTCCTGCCTTAACCTACTTCCCTGTTATGCCCTAATGTCAGATTCCTGCTTGAAGCCCTTGTCCTTGGCCAATGCCAGGCTCCTGGCAGGCAGCATGGCACCCCAATAACCCCCACAGAAAAACAAGAAGAAGGGGAGATGACTGAAGCAGGGATTTCTGCTTTTGTTGGAGACTCGGTTGTGTCATGTGATTTTTTTTTTTGGAGGGGGGGAACTGTCTTATGAGAGGATATTTTTCTGAAGCAGACACACGAGAGAGGATGTTTTGTTGAGAACAGACACATGATGTTTTTCTGGAGGCTATTTGGTGAAAGGGCATGTGATGTTTTGCTGGAGCAGATATTTGAGAAGACATATGGATGTTTGGAAAGAGTAAAAGTACAAGCCGGGCGGTGGATGGCCTATGCCTTTAATCCCAGCACTTGGGAGGCAGAGGCAGGCGAATTTCTGAGTTCAAGGCCAGCCAGGTCTACAGAGTGAGTTCCAGGACAACCAGGGCTACACAGAGAAACCCTGTTTCAAAACAAACAAGCAAAACAAAACAAAAAAGACAAAAACAAACAAACAGAAAACCAAAATAAGTATAGCCCAACAGACCGTGGATGGCGCTCTGGCGTTGGTTCGCCTTGCAGCCCTTAGCTAGCCATCGCCGGGCTGCACTGACGACTCTTGCACTGGCTCACTGATCTTGGCATGTTATGACTGTGTGGAGAGAAATGCACCAGAGAACTTCTGGTGGTATCCCGGCAGCTCCTTGCTGCTTCTGCTGACTCAAGCAGATCAGCGGAGCCTCTTGGTTTCTTCTGGATTGAGCTGCTACTCTGCTGCTGACTTGTGTTTGCGGTTTACTTTGTTGGACAACAAAGATTGCAATTGCCCCAAGGAACTATTTCTAAACGGGTTCACAACTCCCGTTTCTGATTAACCTTTCATTTCCCCTACCTCTGGTGGGTGGTAGGCTAAAAGGGTAGTAACAGACCACAAAGTAGGTTTTCAAAATCTAAGCCTACAGATGGCTCATAGACTAAGAGCACTGGCTACTCTACCAGAGGTCCTGAGCTCAATTCCCAGCAACCACATGGTGGATTGTAACCATCTATAATGAAATCTAGTACCCTCCTTTGGTGTGCAGTCATACACACAGGTAGATCACTGCATAATAAATAAATAAATAAACATATTTTTTAGAACAAACACAGAGAGCTTGTCCAGTGGTTAAAGCACTGATTGCTCTCCCAGGAACCCAGCTTTAATTCTCCGCCCCCACACAGGTGCTCACAACCATCTGTCACTTGGGTTGTGGAATCTTTCTCTAAGGTTAAGACAAGCCACTAAGGCCAGGCAGTGGTGGCGCATGCCTTTAATCCCAGCACTTGGGAGGCAGAGGCAGGTGGATTTCTGAGTTTGAGGTCAGCCTGGTCTACAGAGTGAGTTCCAGGACAGCCAGGGCTATACAGAGAAATCCTGTCTCAAAAAACCAAAAACAAACAAACAAACAAAACAAAAGACAAGCCACTAAGACCAGGCATGTGTCAGGGATTTCTTACAAGGAATCTGGAAGAGGCCATTTCATGACACTGTGAAAGTAAACTCTGGAATGAGTTGGCGATCCCAAGATGTTAAAGATGCCAGAGCTGAGGCACACCTGCCAAGGATTGCTGCACTCAGGAAATGGAGCCAGGCCCAGAGAGAGAAGTGCGCTGTAGTCAGCAAAGCTGAAGAGAAGAGTCACCTAAGCCCTTGACGTCTGCCAGAGAGCTACATCAGACACTGAACTATGAGCTTTGAAGTTTGCCCTGTTGGGTCTTGTTCTTGCTTTGGTCCGGTCTTTCCCCAGGATTCTCCCTTTCCTCACTTTTGGGATGGTAAATATATTGTATGTTGTAAGTATGCAATTTAACTTTTGCTTTTACAATGGAGTTAATATTAAAGGATTGCCTTAAGTCTTAGAAGAGACTTTTGACTTTGAAGCTGTGTTGGACTGAGAAAGACTACGGGGGACTTTTGAAGTCGGACTAATAGAGTCCTGCTCATTTGAGTGAGAATGTCCTGCTAGGCTTCTACGGTCTGCCATGCTTGGTCCCCACTGTGGGAGGGGACCACGCACACAGTGTGTGTGTGTGTGTGTGTGTGTGTGTCACTGGAGGACAGCCTTGGGGCTTCAGAAGCTCACTCGGCTCCCAGCTAATGCTTCATCCCAGCCCTACCTCCTGCCGCGGATGCTATGCAAACTGTCAGCTGCTGCTCCAGCGCCGTGCCTGCCTGTCTGCAGTCATGCTTGCTGCCATGATAATTATGGACTCGACTACCTTAAGCTCTGAGACATTAAGTCCTCCATACACTCTTTCTTCTGTTAAGAGTGAGAGCAGCCCGGGGAGCGAGTCCCTTAAGAGCGGGCCGGGGAGCCCCTTAAGCATCATCCCTCCATGGCCTCTCTGTCCAGGTTTCTACAGGTTTGGGGCTGGACTTTTTGAGAGTTGTGAGATGAAATAAGCACTTTCCTCCCTAACTTACACTTGGTCATGATGTTTTATCACCGCAGTGGAAACCCTAACTAAGACAGATCGCATTCAGTATTGTAAGTGGTCCTGAGGCAATTTAAAGTATGAAGGAGACTGGGCACAAATCCAATACAAACGCTATGCCGTTCTGTTTAAAGGACCCGAGCAACAACAGATGTCTATAGATAGAGTCATCCAAGAGCAATGATCTCAGGCATCCGGGTGGTTACATCAGAAAGGCGGTTAGAGTAACGTAAGCACAGAACACTGGGTCACCAAGATGTTCAATGGACAAAGGCACCTGATGCCATGCCTGAGAACCTACATTCAATCCTTACAACCCACACAGTGGAAGCCACTATCTGGCTGCTGATAGAAGACTAGAAGCTTATTCAAAGTAGTATGGAGAAGGTGTGTGTGTATGGTGGGGTTGTATAAAAATCCTCAGTGCCTCACAGATCCCAAGGCCAGGCAAGGGGGAAGCCACTAGGAGCTTTTGTCTCTTCTTCTCCCTCCTCCCCTCCCTCCTCCCTTTCCTCCTCCTCCCCTCCCTCCTCCCCCATTCCCTGACATTGCCCCCATCTCCCCCTCTCACTAGGATTATCTTCACATTTGACTCCTTCACCTTGGCACTTTCTTCTCTCTAATGTCCACTGTGTCTCCTTCTCCAGACATAAGGGTGAAAATGGTTTTCCATATGGCAGCTTCTACTCACCAATATCCATAGCCTTCACCATAGCTCACAGCTCTACCACCATGTCTGAATCCCAACATCAATGTGATTGGCTCTCTGGGGCCAGGGATCCATTTACAGCTAAGAGGGTATTGCCATTATCACAAACATGGCTGCCTTATGAAGATGGGGTGTTCTCTGTGAGAGGGAGCACGGCTGAGCATGCATTCCATGTAGCACCTATTTCAACAGTTCAGAATAACTACACAGGGGATGGGGGTGGGGCTCAGCAGTGAAGAGCACCCTGGACTCTTCCAGAGGACTTGGGGTTGATTCCCAGCACCCATATCAGACAGCTCGCAGCCTCCTGTATGTACCTCTAGTCCAGTGGATCTGGCGCCATCTTCTGGCCACTGCAGGCACTCTAATACACGTGGCACAAGCATGCACAGACACACAGATAAAGAGAACTCTTAAAAAGTACACATGAGTTCATGACAGCACCATAAAGAAAGATTTAAAATGTGAGACTCAGGATTTTGTTGTTGTTGCAGTTATTTTTGTTTGTTTGTTTGTTTTTGTTTTTTTGTGTTGTTTTTTGGAGACAGGATTTCTCTGTGTAGCCCTGGCTGTCCTGGAACTCACTCTGTAGTCCAGGCTGGCCTCGAACTCAGAAATCCGCCTGCCTCTGCCTCCCAAGTGCTGGAATTACAGGCATGCACCACCACGCCCAGCTGTTGCAGTTATTTTTTAAGACAGGGTTTCTCTGTGTAGTCCTGACTGCCCTGGAACTCACTATGTAGATCAAGTTGCCCTCAAACTCAGAGTCACCTGCCTCTGCCTCCCAAGTGTTGGCATTAAAGGGGTGCGACACCACAGAGCATCTAGACTCAGGGTTTTTCTTTTAAAGATTTATTTAATATATATGAGTACACTGTAGCTGTCTTCAGACACACCAGAAGAGGGCATCAGATCCCATTTCAGATGGTTGTGAGCCACTATGTGGTTACTGGGAATTAAACTCAGGACCTCTGAAAGAGCAGTCAGTGCTTTTAACCGCTGAGCCATCTCTCTAGCCCCCTGACTCAGGTTTTGTTTCGTTTTGTTTTTAATAGCAACAAAAACCCCTGGGAGAGGGTATATTCAGAGGATACAGAAAGCAGAGCATGAGTCTCTGTTCTGCTTTTAAAGAAATAAGATTGGGAAATGACACAGTGACAAGTACAGCCCAAAGCCCAACCCTCGCGGGGTGTTAGGGTCCTGCACGATCAGTCTACCTGGCACTGAGGATGCTGAGAGGTCATTCTTTCCCAAAGCCACTTAGAATAGCCACATGGACCAGTCCCTGCAGCAGTTCACTTGCTAGTGTGCTGTGTACGAATCTTAGAAGGGAGGTTGTTGGCTGGAAGCCCAGGCAGAGTCAGGAGATTCGCCCTCGTCCTCTCACGTTTTGGGGTCATTGCTCTGCTGTTCCTCTCTGCAGACATCAAGCTGCCTTCCAGTGAATCGTCACAAATGGAGAATACCTAACTCAAAGAAAGATACATCTAATCCAGTAACATGCTGGACTGGCCACACAGCCCTTGGTCATCAGTGGGTTTCCTTCCGAACAGGGCTGACTGGGGACTGCCGTTTGCAGCGCCCGTCAGCACGGATGGAAAGGCTGCCGCTCGCACGCATCACTAGCCTGGGAAGCATGCTCTCTCCTGGACACACGCTGCTTTCCCACCTTCCCGAGGGAAGAGGTCTAACCCAGGGCCTGTCTGCACAGACAGAAAGCAAACTAAGCATGTTGCTTTTCCCCTCAGTCTAACAGGCTCAACCATTCTCCAAAGAATGGCTGGACGGAAGGAATTCTAAACGGCTTGAAACAGGTCTAGACCTGCACAGGAAACTCATGAGCACCCTTCCCTGCAGGGCAGACCCACACTGAGGTCAGTACCTCTGGAAGCAGCAGCCAGCTAGTTAGAGATCTTTGACATCACTTCTTTATTGATTTAGAAATTGAAACAGCAAACTCTAGGAGACGTGCCTCTGAAAAGAGAGTCAAAGATGAAGCCACAGATGGGTGCAGCCAATTCAGTGTCCACGCGAGAAGCCCATGTAAACCATGAACTCTTCATCCTGTCGGTGTGCCAGTCCCTCTGGAGTCTGATTCTGACCAGTGTCAGAAGTGGATATCTTCCTGATACACACGGAGAGCGACTACTTTGGGACCAGCTTGCCTGGGAAGAAGATGGAAACACATCCTGGTCCAGGAAGAGGTACTTTGACAGTGGGGAGAAGCTATGCGTCTTGCTGGGCAACCTGGCCACTCTAAGCTTCTGAGTCTAACCACAGGACATAGCTTTGGCTCTATCCCTAGGTCTGTGTTTTTTTCTCATGGGTAAAACAGACACATATCACACACACACATACACACACACACACACACACACAGACACAGACACAGACACACAGACACACACACACACACACACACACACACACACACACACACACACACACACACCAAGGTTGGTACTGGTAAAGAATGAACCAGAAATCATATACTCAAAGGTTTAGATTGGATGAAAAAAAACCACTGAGGTACATTTCCAAGAATGAGATGCTGAAGATATTCAGAGGTAGAAAGCTGGACATAAAAAGTTTTATCTTAAGAATTTTCATGAATTCAGTAAAACCTTAAAAACATACTTTAATTTTTTAAAAAAATATTTAAAAACTTAAAGTGGATTCTAATTACTCACCTTCTTCCCTTTCCTCCCATACCCAACCCCCCAGACTCCCTCTCCAATTCATGGTCATGGTCTCTTCTCTCCCGCGATATGTGTGTATGTGTGTATTATATCATATTATTAGTTGTGTAATACATATGCATTAACATATAAATACAATCTGCTAAGTCCACTTATTGTTGCTTGCATGTATATGATTTCTAAGCTTACAGCTTGGTGTTGGATAATCAATTAAGGAGCTTATCCCTGGAGAAGACTAATTCTCTCTTTCTCTCTCTCAGCAGTCCTAAGGTCCTGTAGTCTTTGTCTAGGGGTGGAGCCCCAGTGAGGTCTCCCTCTTCTATGTCAGTATGTCTGCTGGTGCCATCCTTAGTTTATTAGGCAGCCACACTGTTGACGTACCACAGGCAGAGCGTCCTTGGTGTTTCTAGGAGACACCGTTGTACAGCAGATGCCCTGGTCCTCTTTACCAAGTTCCCTGAGTGAGCCCTAGGTGCAGGTGTTCTGTTGTAGATTTACCAACTGGGGCTGGGTACCCCAGGATCAGCTGGTCTCTGCATTTTGACCAGTTGTGGTTGTCTGTAATGGTTTCAATCTCCTGCAAAGATAAGCTTCTTTGACGAGAACGAGAGGGAGATTCATCTGTGGGTGTAAAGATGAGTATTTAGAATCCACTTAGGAGTTACAGTTGTTTAGAGCAGCAGAAGAAAGTTCTCTTCTAAAATCCATGACTTCTCTAGCCTCCCGCAGTCGGCTGGGTTTCCAGTACCCGGCACGGTTTCCTTCCCGCTGAGCAGGCCTGAAGTCCAATCAGACAGCCGTTGGTCACTGCCATGACAAGAGTGGCCCCATTGCACCCTTAGGGATGTCTGCTTGTGCTTGTGGTTCAAAGGTGCCCTTTCTAACCTCATCCATTCACTCACAGACTACAGAAAGAAAACTGTTGGTGATCATAAGGAGTTCCTTGGGCGTCTCTTAGTAACTACGGTGAAACACACTTAACGTAGTTTGATGAATGTTATGTGACAATCTCTTCTACAGCATTTTAATTAGCTTGAGTGAAATGTCCATTTCATTAGCTGTATCCCATTCTACTCTCTTCTAATTCCTGGGAAGCACCAATCTGCTTCCAGTCTCTGTGGATTAACCTATAAACACCTCATGCAGATAGACTCATACAGCGTGTGGCCTCTTCCATATGGCCTCTTCCACAGACAGTGTTTCAAGCTTCCCTGCTATAGCATGCATCAGAGGGATTGGTTTACCATTGCTGCTTATGGCGGACTAATACCTTGTTGCACAGATATACCACCTTCACTTTATCTACTCACCACTTGACCTGAGATACCTGAGATATTTCAATTTTGGCAATTGCCAATGTGCATGTAAGCCTTTCTGTGAATGCAGGTTTTCAGTTTTGGGGGGTCTACACACCCAGGAGTGGAACTCCTGGGCTGTATAGTGAGTCTGAGTTTAGCACACTGAGGAGCTGCCCGACTGCTTTCCTATAACTGCTGTGCGATGTACACTTTCACTAACCACACACAAAGGTCGCATATCTCCATCCGTACCTTCACGGAACATCGTCGGGCCCCCCTCCGATTACAGCCATCAAAGTGAATACGAAGAGTCGTCTCATTGCGGTTTCAGCTCACACTTCCCTAATGACTAAGTTCTTGGTTGTTTGTGGTCACAGCAGACTAGTCTCATAACACGGATTTTATCTTAGAGATCTACTACTCTCAGGAGAGCAGTGGTTCTCAGCCTTCCTAACCCTGTCACCCTCCAATACAGTTCCTCATGTTGTGGTGACACACCCACACCCACCATAAAATTATTTTCCTTGCTACTTCATTACTGTTATTTATGAGTTGTAATGTAAATATCCTTGCTGTGGGAAATATTTAAAAAGACTCGTAGGGTTCCCGTGTACTGCCGGCAACTCTCCGACCCAGCGGTCCCGGCCGGTCTCCGGTGGCTTGGAGCTCCTGAGTTCCCTTCGAGTCTCGCCAGCCCCAAGCAAAGATCCAAAGAATCGTTCAACCCCCAGAAGGGCTGTGACCCACAGACGGAGAGGTGCTGGGGCAGAGGACCGACCATTACCCACTGGCAGTTTTTCTACAAAGAGAGCATGAGCTTTATACATCAGCTGAGTGCCCAACCCAACTATATTTGGCTTGGGAAGTCAGGAGACGAGTACACATGAACACATCCTAGAAGCCAAGGCTTACTCGAAAGCTAGTGAACTTACAGTTCTATGCAGGGCGTCCTACTCCACGGAAGGTCAGTTAAGCTAAAACAGACATCGGCTGCTGTTTTCATCTCCATTTTCACTCTCTCAAGGAAGACGGGTCCCCCCTTCTGAAGAGGTCTTTATTGGTTAATGTGAGCAAAGCACTCTCTCACGGTAGGACTACTGCGGTAATGGGAGGCTGAGATGCTCTTATTAATAAGTTTCCAGGAGGAGGATTTGCCGTGTGGGATCCTGCCCCAGGCAAGTTATTAGTAGTTGAGAATGCACAGCTCACAGACATTATATCATTCTTAATAACAGCCCTTTCCTCGGCAGCAAGCTGGTTCTGTCTGGGTTAAGGCCCACACTCTGCCACTTGCTGGCTAGCCTCTATGAACACCAAGTTCTCTATCATCAGTAAGGACATCAAAGTGCCTGTCTCTTGGAGTCGTGTTCAGGATGTGTAAAGATAACCCACTGAGCTCCCGTCAGTGCCCGATGCATGGAGAAGTGACAATCCATGTCTCTGACCTTTGCCTTCCCTCAAAACAGGGGATGACGGATACTGTTCTCTTTGCAGCTTGGGAAAAAGGAAGGCACCATACCCACAGAGGCCATCGTTTTGGGGGCGGCCTTCCTAGCTTACAACTATTTCCAGTCCCCTGATAACTATGTGCTGATCCAAAGCGATGACCACACAGCAGTCACATCAGCACCCTCGGGTCACTTCTGATTGAGAACAGCCGGTCTCATTCTTGTCTGAGGCTTTGGGAAGGAGATCCTAAGACCTATGGGTCAAGCTTACATAGTAGCCAGTGCTATGGCGCATGGCCCATGATTGCTGCCCGTGGGCTCTAGCTTATGGTGAGATACATGGAAAGCACATCCTGTTTCGGTGCTGGCTGTTCCTGAGGCAGCCCCACTCTTCTCTTTCATCTTGAGGTACCAAGGAGGTAGCCAGCTGCGGTGCCTATGACCTATGACAATAAACAAGATGGTAAACTATTCCTAAAGACCTTCAGGTCACTTTTCTGAATTTGGGCGGGCAAGATTTTTATAAGCCACACACTTAACCAGGCCAGCAGCTGAGCCAGGTTTAATGTCCCATTGAGAGTTTCTGATGGCAGAAGAGCAAACACATTCGTTTCAGATAACCCAGGCATTTCCAGCTTCTCAGACATCTTAAGGTTCACCCAAATTCAGGATAGTCTCACAGGTGGCCTCACCACTGGGTTTCTTGAGTGTACCAGAATGGGAGACATTTAGTCCAGGATCATCTTATTGTATATAGAATAAATCTTAAGACTCTCATGAAGACTGGGCATGGTGGAGAAAACCTGAAATCTCAGAACCTGAGACATGAATGATGAATGACAGGATGATTAGGCGTTTAAGACCATCGTCAACCACATTCTAAGTTCAAGCCCAGCCTTGAGAATGAGAATATGTTGATAATAGTAATAGAAGACTCTCACTTGAAACTAAGTTTGACTGTCAGGAACTCAGCTCTTCTTCTTCTTCTTCCTCTTCCTCTTCTTCTTCCTCTTCTTCTTCTTCTTCCCTCCTCCTCCTCCTCCCCCTCCTCCTTCTTCTTCCTTCTTTTCTTCTTTCTTCCTTTTCTTCCTCTTCCTCTTCTTCTTCCTCTTCTTCTTCTTTCCTCCTCCTCCTCCCCCTCTTCTACCTCCCCCTTCTCCTCCTCCTTCTTCTTTCTTCTCTTCTTCTTTCTTCCTTTTCTTCCTCTTCCTCTTCTCCCTTCTCCTTCCTCCTTCCTCCTCCTCCTCATCTTCTTTGAGTTCGAGTATCTGGCTGAGCCATTTCAGCCTGCTGACAGCGGAAGAGCCCCATCGGGTGACTTTTAGGACAGGCATGTACACCATTCACGAGGCTGCATGGGTTTGAGTTGACTTCTGGGTTGCTGGGTCTGAGAACCTGCTCTCCAAGAATGCTTTCCCTCTTGCAAACCTACCACTCTCCATGATTCCAGGATTGCCTCCTCCCAGATATCCAGCCTATGTTCCTCAATCATTCTGTAACCTGGAGGACAGAAAGGCTGAGCCAAGGCTAGACTGGCATCTGCAGGAACAACTGAAACATGGCACCCATGCTCCTGAGGCCAGACTGCTTCTGAAAGCAGGAAAGAGGAGTGGCATTCCATCTAAGACGCTCGTCCGCTTGTTGCTAGGCTTCAGGTCATCTTTGTCTTCTGGCCTATTGGGAAACTTATTGATCCATTCTGGTCTCTCCTAGCACGCAACACAGCTAGACCCACTTCAGACACCCGAGTCTCGCTCAGCAGTCTCCACCAAGAAAGATACAATGGGGGAATAGCTAAGTATGGAAGATTTTTTTTTTTTTTTAGCACAGAAACAATAGTTGAGTCACTCAGAACAATCAATTGAAATTATAGTCTAAATATATCCTTTACCTGGGTGGGGTGGTGGTAATAGCATACACCTTTTAAGTCCAGGATTCAGGAGGCAGGGGTGGGGGAAATCTCTGTGAGTTCAAGGCCAGCCTGGTCTACAGAGTGAGTTCTAGGGCAATTAGGCTAAACAAAGAAACCATGTCTCAAAACAAAAACAAAAACAAACAAAAAACAAAATAAAAATTATCTTTTAAATAATGGCATCTAACAGGACTATAGAACTAATTGGAATTTCAGGGATATTAGCTTGGGTATTTCTTTTTTAGATACCTAAGTGGTGGGTACAGAAAAGCATAAATGCAGAATAGTCAAATACATGCCTGAAGCCCCCTATTTATCGTTTCTCCTATCTATCTATCTATCTATCTATCTATCTATCTATCTATCATTCCATCCATCCATCCATCCATCCATCCACCCATCTATGGTCTGTCTGTCCACCCATCCATCTGTCTATCCATCCATCCATCCATCCATCCATCCACCCATCCATCTTCCTTGTGTGTTTGTGAGGGGTGTGTGCCAGCTTGCATACACAGAGGTCAGAGAACAACCTGGCGATTGATTTTATCCTTCCATCACATGAATTCCGGAACAGAGCTTCGGTAGACAAGCTATATACCAAGCATCTTTATGCACCGAGGCAGCTCATGGGCCTCCATTTATCCACAGACGTTTTTCTTTCATTATTTTAAAAATAAATTTTAATTCTATAATAAAGACACATTATACAATTAAATGAGAATGACACATATAACACCTTGCAGACAGACACACCCAGTTAAGTCTCACATACATGAACACATGCATAAACATCCATGCATAAGCTATGCACATGAAATAAAAAACAAGGAAACGTACAGCCATTTACAGTGCTGGTGTGCTCCTCCTCCTCCTTCATTTTCTTCCAATAACTATGAATACTCACAACTTTTCATTACTGCAATAAAAAGAAAGTTCTTTTTAAAGAGTAGAATGGGACTTCTATTTCTCACAAAAAATAAGGAAAAGTAATTTGATAATCTCTTCTGCACTGCCTAAGAGAGCTGCACAAAAATCTATCAAAAATATTTTAAATGCTTGGATGAACTGACAAGATAAAAGAAGGCCCCAGGTGTGTGACTAACAGAAAGGAAGTCAGCAGTGAGGACGTGAACTGTTTCTACAGCTGGGGTTGGTTAAAAGCTGCAGTGATTTCTAAAGGGCCACACCCACACTGGAATATCAGAAAGCCATCACTAACACAGAGAGACAGAAAATAATTTATATGCCTCTTAGTGGAGAAAAGAGGTCATGTGAAAAACAAATTCCTCTGGTTGGTTTTCTCCATGAATGTAACTTCAAGTCTTCAGCCGACCCAGGACAAGATGATGGGTGCTCCTAGATGGTAAATGACCAAAGAACTGGTCCAGGAATCAAGACAATGGTGCTCCTCGAGATGATCAGTAGTCCAGGAAGCGGTCCAGGTGGAGATTTCTCTGTGGCAAATGCTAAAGAGCTCTTAGGGGACCCTTGCAAGCCACAGGAAAGTCTCATTGAAAAAAAAAAGTTTGCTAAAGATGAGCTCACAAACAAAAACAATAAAATGCAGGAAGATGCCTTCAGAAGAGTCAATGGACACACAGCCCAGCACTAGGGGATCCTGAGACTTTCATATGATAAGACGATTGTTTGCAAGGGATTGTCGGGCACTCACATTTCAAATAATTAGCCCCTAGAAGATATAATTAAACATCAGCAAAGGACAAACCAGATGAAAGTCGCTTTCACATGGTAGCTATGAGCAGAGAAACAGAGATCAATTGCCGTGTTTGAAAGCCAACACCACCATCTACTGTCCAGGTAGCTCTGGGAGACTCGCCTCAAAGTTCTGTGCTTGGGTTTCATCTGTCAAGTGTGGCTATCAATGTCCCACGGGGTGGGCTCTGAGGATTTAATGTCTCCCCTCCCTAGACCACTTAGAAAACTGCAAACATGCTCGGGGTGAGTGACTTGTACGGTCTGAACGCTGAAGGTTAAAGCTTTGGCTCTCAGAGCTGCGCTGCTGAGAGGTTCTGGACCTGTGAAGAGGCGGGGCTTTTTGGAGGTCTTTAGGTCTTGGAACTTTGGAACTTTAGGTCTTTCAAAGAGATCATGGGATCCCAGTCTCCCTATTTATGTTTCTATTGGACTTATGAACAATTTTACCTCACTGTGTTTCCACTGTGCTATAGAAGGATAATTAATCATGCACTGGGACCCCTGGGAGCTAAAATACCATTTATCTTGATTGGTTTTAGATATTTTGTCAGAGCAACAGAAAGTTAACAATACCATTGCTGCTAGTATGAAGAAGGAGGTGAGATTCTGATAAGAAACGGAATGACCAGAAATGACACTAACGTCACTGAATTTATTTATTTATCTATTTATTCCGATAATCAAACCCAGGGCCTCACACACGCTAGGTAAGTGCTCTACCACTGAACCACAGCCCAAGATATTGTAATTAAAAGTGAGCCGATGGAAAAGCATTTGAAGATCGAATTAATAAATTAGAAGGTTCACTTGAAGAAATTACACAAAATGTAGCAAGAGGGTAAAAGAGACGGAAATATATCGAGTTTAAAAGGCACAGAATGAGCTGCCTCGTACGCACCCAGGAGGCAGTCAGAGCAGTGGGCAGCAGTGTGCGTGGGGGGCAGACTACAGAGGGGGGAGCGAGACTTCCAGGACTGAGGGAAGGGAAGGGTGCTTACCAGGACGGCACGTCCTCAACCTAGGCAGCCACGTGAAATAACTCTGTCCCAGACACTGTATGGGAGAATCCCAGAATACGCAACAAAGAGGTTGTGGGTATGACCAGATACTGCAACTACATAACAATCCAGGCTGACAACAGCTTACTCTTTTCAAAATGTAGAGGGAAAATACAGCACAATGCAGAATTTTGTAACTAGCTAAACCAATTCAAAGTGAGGTAGAGAAAGATATTTATTTATTTATTTATTTACTTATTTATTTTAAATTCAGAGGGAGCCAATCACTTATAGACTCCCCTGGAAAATGTCACTGTGGGTAAATTTCAGGGAGGGGGACACCAAAGTTAGAGGGAAATGGAAGAGAAAAATATCTGACGTCTGAGGACCCACACACAGGCAGGAAAAGCTGATCCAGGAGTGGCTGAGGCCTCTACCCCCGGTGGAGACAACTAGCTCACAAAGCCTAAAACCGAGGAAGAACCAGGTATCATAGGAAAAGCAAGAGGCAGCTGACTGGCGTTGAAGTAGTCTAAGGTCACGCAGTCATCAGGGAGAAAGATGGAGATACTGATATACTTTCAACTGTTACATAATACATGCTAAAAATGTAAGAGTAACCAATGAAAGATAAGGCATTTATTATCTCCAAACCAAAAATTCAAGGGGGAATAGACTTCAACCCAACGCAGGGCAGGGAAGGAGAAAAAAAAGCAGAGGGACACATGGCAAACAAACTCTTGCTGGTGTGGTAAGTGAGCCAAGCTATATAAGTAACATATATACAGACATGTATGCACACACAGCACACACATGGTATATGTACATATGTTTAGTACATCCACAAACATAAAAATAGACTTTAGATATGAGAAATAAAAACCCAACAATAGCCCGTATTGGGCACATTCAAAATCCAACAATCTACAGAGAGTGAAAATAGTGAAGTCACACAATTATTACTCCAGGTGAGGGACCCACAGGGCATCACTGAATGGCCACCACAGAAGCCAGAAGATAATGCAATTGTGTTGGTATTAGATAAAAGAGACTTTTAAACAGGGATAAAAACAGTCTGTGCCAAAGGGACTCTTGAGGAATGAGCATGCTTAGCCCTACAGGTGGCAACAGCACCCACTAAAGCGTGAGGTATTGAGGTTCGTAGCTACTGTAACTCTGGTGTAATGTGACTTCCGTAACACTGGAGTCATCATGGCTTTGGTGCTGTGTGTTAAGAACCAAAAGCTGCAGAGATGCTGAAACTAATGCCCAGTTTATAGCTGGGAGAATGAATACACAAATCCAAGAATCTAGGAGTTAGGAAATAATGAAAACAAGAAAGAGAAAACCGAGAAATAAGTAATGAAAATTACAACCCTGCAACTTTAATTTTTTCAAACCTTATTTTTAACGATGTTCTTAAACACTTTAGCCTCCCTTGTAACCCTCCACCCACCAGGGGTCGTGGAGAAGAAAGGATACGGGGGAAGTGGACCTGTGCAGAAAGGTTCTTTGGAGCACCCCCCTTCTCTGTTGTCTAGAAATCGGTAGTTCAGTTCACAGGTCAGCAGCAGCAGCAGCTGGATCACTCACAAACACTTCACGGATACACCAGCAGTCCAGTTCAGCAGTGTCGGGATAGCAAACACGAACCAGCAGCAGTAGCAGATATAAAGTAGAGACAGCCAGTCCTCGGCCTTAGCACCAGTCAGCAGGAAGGACCCAGAGGGATGTCAGGAGAAGCTCTCAGCTGTGCCTCTCTCAGGGAATCGAAGATCAGCGAAGACTTGAGACCCACACCCATGGCACAGCTGTCTCTATACACAAGCCTAGCTCAGCCTCCATCACTGTCCTATTCACACCCTCCAAACATCACATGTCTTCCACGGGGTCTGGTCTCAGCACATTCTTGCCTCAGCATGTGTCTGTCTCAGCTGACATCACTCTGCTAATCAGCCCAAGTTCAGGGATGCAGCAAGAAACTGCAGCACACCACCAACGGTTTAAGGTACATGACTCTCTATGCAGTCCCAACAAAAGCAGCTCAAATACATGCATGTCGTTATCAAAGAATCCTTCATCATGTGTCCTTTCACATGCTTGCATTAGTTGAACATCCTTTCACCTGTGTCCACTTCAGGAAAACACTCCTTCACGTGTTTGTCCTAACAAAACACCATCCAACACAACTGACTCTCCAAAAAACCCTTATGTTTCCACTTCATGATCCTAAAGTGATTAATAGAAAACGAGCAAGATGGTGCAGGCCGTGAAAGCAGCCTAGAAAAACAACCAGGTCGGGGGACTTAATCCTTCTCCTTTCAAAACTGACCAAGTCAGAGACCAAGACAGTGTGACATATAAACCGTTCTATTAAGGATCAGTCAGATACACTTAGGCAGTCAGTGGGGAAAAAGGACTCTTCTTTGTAAATGGCATCCGAGCTTTGCAGCACACACGGAAGCGAGTCATAAAGCCAAAATGATAAAAGCTGTAGAAGCAGACACGGGGAGAATCTTCACAACCTTGGCTAAAACAATGACTTCTTTTTAAACACAATACAAGCACACGAAATGTCATAAGATTAAAACATGCTTTAAATCATACCATCAAAAGAACAAAAAGGCAAACTATAGAATATGTTTGAAGATAATGGATCTGAAAGGGGACTTACATATGAAATATATTTATAAATTCTTGCAACTCAAAAACAAGAAAACAGCTCAGAAGTTGGGCAAAAGATTTGAATGGAACTATCCCTAAGGAAGACCTACCAAGAGCTAATAAGCAGAAAAAGCTATTCAAACACCCTTAGTCACTGGAGAAATGCACGTCAAAAATCACAAGGGGATTCCACTCCATACTCACTAGAACAGTTGTAACTAGAAATAAAGCAAAGGATACATACTAACAAATGTTGATAACGGTGTGGGGAAAGCAGGACCATTCTGTATTGCCAATGGACCGTGAAGTGATGCAGGAGTATCGGGAATTGAGCGATTTCTGAAATGTTAAAAATGAATTTCCCATATATGACCAAGCAATTCTATGTTCAGTATACACAAGAGAAATAAAAACATACATCCACACAAAGGCGACACAGACATGTCCATAGCAGTATCATTAGTAAGTAAAACTTGGAAACAGTCCAAAGACTCATTAATTGGGAAAGGGTAAACAAGAGTGATATCCGTACAATGAAATAACCCACAGTAGCAAAAAGGAATAAAATAGATATAAATTACTATATAAATGAACTTCAAAAACCTGCTAACTGAAAAAAAAATTAATCACACAACACACACACACACACACACACACACACACACACGTCAGCATTTACATTAAAGGCCTCAGAGAGTCAACACTATGGAGGTAGAAAACGGATTACCAAGTCTCTCTGGTTAGAGAGGGAGAGTGGATGAGGACTGTGTATCAGCTACTATTTTTTCCGTTGTGACCAAACACCAGACAAAAGGCAACGTAGCAAGGGCTTATGTTGTTCCCTAGTTTGAAGGGAGACGGCCCATCCCGTGGGGGAGGCGCATGCATGTGAACCAGGAGCCTGGGATGACCGCAGAGCAAGAGCTCAAAGGCCGCGTTTACAGACATTCCCCGCCATGCTGGCCACCGCGGGCACACTATGGGCGTGGGGATTCCGTGACCTTGGGAATGGGATAAAAACCACCGAACCACACATTTTCAATGAGCAAGTTTACTGCATCTAATTTTTTTCTTTTTCTTTCTTTCTTTTTGTTGTTGTTGTTGTTTTGTTTTGCTTTTTTCAAGACAGGGTTTCTCTGTGTAGCCCTGGCTGTCCTGGAACTCACTCTGTAGACCAGGCTGGCCTGGAACTCAGAAATCCGCCTGCCTCTGCCTCCCAGGTGCTGGGATTACAGGCGTGCGCCACCACGCCCGGCACTGCATCTAATTTCTTAAATGTGGGGTTAGGGAAGCAGGGTGCATGCTACACACGGATTCTGCAGAGCCTTTGCAACTTTTCTCTGAATCTGAAAGTGCTTTAAACTAAAAGTAACCAACAGCCAGGACAAGCCCTTGGTGCACTCTGTTAAGAGAGTGACCACACAGGTGGAGGTGACGGGGTGAACCACAAGGTAGTGAAGTCACATGGAGCCGTTTGCCAAGGGCATCCTGTGCCAGGTGGTGCAGGGCCATTCCCTCATTACTGTCTACGGCCCGTCAGGTTTCCGGCTTGAGATGAATCCCACAGTGTTTCATGGATCAAGATAGCAAACTGGCTGTGTTGGAGAAAATCTACAACCCAGGGGAGGTGTACCAGGACAGGGAGACAAGGTGTGTGGTCTGAGTCCTTCAATGCAGAGAGAGCCAAGGGGGCCCATGGGTACACGGGAGGCTTACGGTGGGCTTGCATGCACACAGCTATTTTTAGTGATTTTAATATTTTCTCTAATTTTTAAATACATTTTAATAGGTAGGTATGTATGTATAAATGAGAAAACATGTTGCATATAGAGGATTTGGTGATATCTTCAGTCTTGGGCCTCCATTGGGGGTTTTAGTATAAGTGTGTGTGTGTGTGTGTAAAACTACTAAATTACATTATTAATTTTATAAATTATGGTAAAGCACTCATACATTGGTATGCTGGCCATTGTAGGCAAACAGCCCAGGGGAGTCAAGCACATTGATGATACCAGGAGCACTGCTAATGTCTAGTTCTAGAACATTCTTATCATTCCAACCAGAAGCTCTGCAACATTACATAATGAATTCCGTTCCTCCTCCCTCCAGTCCCTGCCTAACTCTGGCTCCCCTTCTGTCCTTTTGAACTTGTCTACTCTAGATATTTCATGTAAGCTGATTTGTCCCGTATAAATGTCCCCTGCATTTGAGATAGCTTTAAGGCTTGTGCATATTATTGTACACGATACAACATTATTCTGTTCACGTTAAGATAAAATCCCATTGTTTAAGCCCTATTTCCTTTATGCCTTTATCTGCTGATATGTGATGCCACAGCTTCCCTGGCCAGTGATTTCACGTGGGCAGGGGAAGAGTTGGCATCACATTTCCCAAGTCACAGCAGCACAAAGAAAACAAGCTTCCTGTTCTCTGGACAGATCTTAGCGCCCATCCTGGTGCTGGGGATTCTTGCAGGCTCCCTGCACCAGGATGGGTTCCAGATGAATTCTCCAGACTTCGAATTTGTTCAGATGGACTGGGAAACTCTGTTTCGCTGTGAGTTCAGTTTTTCCCTTGAGAATCAAAGGAAGTTACAACACTCCCGAGTTACGTAAAACAGGCTATTTGGATGACTAATATCTCCTTGTTGGTAAGGGAATAGCAACGTAGGAAAGAAACTTGGAGAGGAAATGAAGTGGTTGAGGACAGTAACTTTATCATTTTTACAGTGTCAGCTTTCTGGCACTGTGACTGACCTGAGATTTAGCTTAGTTTTAGATTTAGTTTTAGCTTATGGTTTCAAGAGGTTCCAATCTGGGGTCACGTGGTCTGTGGAACACAGCGGCAGGGAGCAACGTTGCTCGTTTCCTGGTGACTGGGAACAGGGTTGGGGAGGAATAGTGACCTAACTTCCTTCATCCAAGCCCCACCTCCTATAACACAAGGCCAGTGACCAAGTCGCCAGCAAAGGCTATGGAGGACCTTTAAGACATAAGTGATACTGTAAAGTGAGCGTGATTATGAGGAACAGTTGACACTTTTAATTTCTCATTTTGGCTTCTTTACCTTTGAGTAAAAAAGATCCAGCCTGTTTGCAAGTAAATATTTACAGTCATAGTCACTAAACTCTAAATACCCCTTTGAAATGGGCATTATCTCTCTGTAGGGAGGATGATTACAAACTAGTCACATAGTCTAAGTCACAAGTCCTAAGAGAGAAAGTATCTTCATCTATAACTTATAGAGGAAGTAAGAGGAGCTGGGTGAGTGGATGAAGGTGCCCATGACTTCTCGACTGCAATGCATGTTTAGATCTCTGGTTGGACCCAAAGAGTATCGCAAGGGAATGGAGACCCCTTCCTGCCTTCCCACACTGCACTCAAAGTGACCAGTCTCCATAGAGATGACCAGAGCCTCCATCCAGTTCCTGCCTTAAGTCTCATAAGCCCTGTGGAGCTTCTCTCATTCTCTCTGATAAACCTATTTCTCTGTTCACTCCTTGTCCAATTTGACTTAACTCTCTCGGGTGCTAGACAACAAATCCAGAAACCTTGGTTCAGAGTGGCTTTGGAATCCCCAAATTAAGCTTACCCAACACATAGGTGAAAGGCTATGCACTCACAGAACCCACTTAGGTCTACCTGAACAAGGAATCAGAGAGTTTTTGTTTTGTTTTCTAAACGTCCAGAGTACACATCAGAAATCTCAGCAGCTGGGAAGCTGAGTTAGGAGGATGTGGTGTGTGAGCCTGTAAGAAACAAATCAGCCAAGGAAAGTGGAAGGAGAGATTCAGTTCAACCTCAAAACCTCTAGAACAGCCTGAAAAGTTTGTGCGCCATACTCTGCAGCTCAGACTCAGAGGGCACCGGGATCACAGTGCAGGCTGCGGTGCAGAGCAGGGCCAGGAGGGCCTAGCCAAGCTTCACGAGGCCACAGCAGCTTGCAGGGTGGCCTGGTCTTGTGACCTAAAGGCAGCAGGGTGAGAGATAAGCAGCATGCCTGTTTTGGCGACTGGCTCCTGGGCCAGTGGACGCGTGGGAATGCTGGATCTCCGTGGGCAGCAGGTTTCTTTAAGCCTTGGTCCTGTTTTACAGCTCAGGTTTTGGATTGGGGGATTTCCTGTAGAGCCAGCTTGGATTACACAGGAAGGCCTTGTCTCAAAATCTAGAACAAGGGTGCAAACAACAATACTAATTTTCTGCTCTAACTGTTCAGTTTGGGTGGCAGTCGCTGGGACACTGCTGCTGCAGCTGTCCAGTGTGGTCTCTTCATGTGGATCAGAACCTGACCTGATTCAATGCACCTGTGACTTGAAAATGGATGGAAGTTTTAATTCTTTATTTCTTTACACACAGGTTCCTGTGGTGCTGCTGACCAGGTGACTCATTTTATCCAATGGCTTCTTCAGTGGTGTATTCCAAGCCCCCTGCATGAGTACTCAAGCTAGACAGCCAGCTTTTTCACTAGCCTGAGAATATGTGGCAGGTTCCTGTCCCTTCCCTTCTCTCCTCCCCTCCCCTCCCCTTCCTTCTCTTTTCTACTCAGAACTTTGGAAATGACCACCTGCCACTTTCTGTCACTAAGCTCTGTGTTTCTTTACACATGTGTTTTCACTGAATCCAGCCCCGTGATGACTTGCTTCAGTAGTGAAACAACCTCCTCAGGATATTTGAGTGTCTCACATTTTCTGTTGGACTTCCTAGAACACAGACCATCCATTCACTCGGATTACCCTTTGGTAGCATATAAACAATGAGTTCCATGGTGGCACTGTCGTGCATATATATCATTATACTTTTTCTCTTTTCTTCCTTTTGGTTTTGTGAGATAGGGTCTCTCTCGCTAGTCCTAGCTGTCCTGAAGTTCAATATGTAGACCAGGCTATTCTCAGAATCACAGAGCTCCACTTGCCACTGCCTCCCGAGTTCTGGGATTACAGGCTTGCACTGTGTGCCTGGCATTATATTTCCTTTATTCATGCCTCCCCTAGCACAACTGTCCTCCATGTAGCCCCTCCCCTGGCTTGCTACCTCTTCCCCACTCTGTTTTCCTGACACACATATTCTACTTCTCTCTCTTATTTTCCCTCTCCCTTCTTTATCACGACCCTTTTAGTCTGGTTTATGTTAACGAACACGGTGAGCTCCACGTTCATCTTGTAAATGTCGTAATTGCACTCTCCACAGCTGAGCGCATTTTCTCCCTCTGGCAGTCTATTGATGGGCATCCAGGCTGGATCTCTAGCTTCCCACTGTGAACAGAGCAGTTTTAAGCATGCATGTGCAGCTAACTGTGATGAGCTGATGCAGAGTCCTTTGGTATCACGCTCCCAGGAAGGACATAGCTGGATCTTATGGTAAGGCCGACTTACAGTGTTTTGAGAAGGCACCATGTTGATTTCTATAGTGGCTTCATTAGTTTTCACTCCCACTAGCAGTGTATAAGGAAGAGCAGAGTGCCTTATTTTAACCTGAAGATTCATGTCTTAATTTCAGAGGAACTTTCCCTTATTATGCCTCCAAATTATGCTTTTATCCCCTTGGCCAACTGTGGGGTGGGGGTTGGGGGGCAGTGTGGCTGGGGGAAGCAGTCTGGAGCAAGAGTGAGCTCAAGACGTGTCCAAACCCCAACAATCTCGTCCTGAGACTGGCCTGAGTTAGGACTGCTGCCTCCTTGCCCTGGGCCCACATGTACTTCGCCTGTGATCCCCACCTCTGCCACCCTTCAGATAGTCATGTAGCCTGGTGGCCACATTACAGGCTTAACTTCCCCTTTCCCTATAAGGACATGTCCAGGCAGCACCTGGAATTCCTTTCCATGCAAATGAAGCATTCCTAGTACCTCAGCACCAGCCAATAAACAGCCTGGAAAAGCCCTACCCACTCCCCAAGGTTTATATAGCCCTTTATTCACCCTCAATAAAGGAGAGCTGTTTTACGTAAAACCATGTCAGAGAAGGCTGTTTCTGCCCGCACTCAGGTCCTGAGGGAGCCACCCACCTGGCTAAGGTTCAGTCCTTCAAGTCCAGCCTCAGGAGCAGCAGTGCCTGCTCACCAGGGGCAGCAGCAGACCCAGGCTGGCAGCCAATGGCTGCTGCAAACCCTTCACTTCTGCTACCCCAAGCCCCTTCCTCTGTGCTATCAATTTACTTTTCACATATGTTAACATGTTTGTCTTCTCCTTTGGGGGCAGAATTTTACTACATGGTTGTCTTAGTTCAGGTTTCTATGGCTATGATGAAACACTAGGACCAGAGAGACCCGGGGGAGGAAAGGGTCTATTTGGTCTATGCTTTCACACTATATATAGTTCATCATCAAAGGAAATCAGGATGGGAACTCAAGCAGGGCAGGGACCTGATGCCAGAGCAGAAACTGACACAGAGGCCATAGAAGCGTGTTGTCTACTGGCCAGCTCCCCTTGGTTTGTTCGGTCTGCTTTTTTATAGCTCCCAGGACCACTAGCCCAGGTGTTGACTCACCCACAATGGGCTGGTCCCTCCCCCATCGATCATTAAGAAAATGCCCTACTGGCTCGCAACTTAATCTTATGGGTGCATTTTTCTTAATTGAGGTTCCATCCTATTACTGTAGCTTATGTTGTCATAAAACTAGCTAGTACAGCCGGGTGGTGGTGACGCCCACCTTTAATCCCAGCACTTGGGGAGGCAGAGGCAGGCGGATTTCTGAGTTCGAGGCCAGCCTGCTCTACAGAGTGAGTTCCAGGACAGCTGGCACTACACAGAGAAACCTTGTCTGGGGGAAACAAAACAAAACAAAACAAAAAACACTAGCTAGTACAGCCTCATACTGGCTTCAAATTCAGGAGCCTCTGCCTCTACCTCTGAGGTACAGGGTTTGTTATAGGTGTGTGCCACCACATCTGGGTCTTTCTAGCTCATTTCTATGATATTCTCTGGTCTCTTGTTTATTTCTGCAGCCAGTCTTCTCTTCTGTTGCTCCATCTAGTCCCGTCTGAATGCATGCATTAAGTTACTTGAGAGCACAGTATAGCTGCAGGGGCTTCTTTCTCTTGCATGAGCGTGTTGTCTAAGTTGGTTCCACTTGTTCCTTGCACAGCCCCTTCTGACCACTGAGCACTGAGATAGTTGCCAGATCCTTTTATTTAAGATTGCTCACATCTGTGGTCTGTTCAGATTGCTTGCTGGTATTGTATAGTGTTGGGGCACCTGCCTTGATATATTGTCCACCTGGCCCAGCAACCATTTCTTTTCCCTTGTGAGTTTACGCACTATGTGTTCTCCTGCACAGGTTAACACTAAAAATATTCAACAGCCAGTATCACACAGATACTGAACAATCAGAACAGATGCTGGCTATAGCTCTTGCAGGGTCAGAGGCTCCCTGCAAGGTCTGATGTGACTCCTGAAGGTGCTGGTCTCTGGGATAGCCAGACAGTATGAGATGTTCCATTTACTTACCTGAAAATATTCTGATGCCATGACTCACACAACCATATACTGTGGAACCAGTCAAATATAAGCCCTTCCTGGCAGTGTCTTCAGTCTATACAGGAAAGGATGGAGGAGTGTGTACATATATGGGTGTGCTAATGGGCTCTGTCACTGTAATGAAATACACACGTGTGTCTTACTGTTCTATTATTGTAAAGAGATGACTAAGGCAACTCTTACAGGCTTGTTTATAGTTTGAGAGGTTTAGTCCATGATCATCATGGCAGGAAGTAGGCTGGCATGGTGCTGGCACAATAGCTGAGAGCTATACATTCTGATCCACAGGTAGCAGATAGAGAAGGACTGGGCCCGGCATGGGTTTTTGAAACCTCAATGCCCACTTCCAGGGACACACTTCTTCCAACAAGCCACGCCTCCTCATCCTTCCTAAACAGTTCCACAAACTGGGGACCAAGTATTCACACACACGAGCTGAGCTCATTCAAACCACACACAGAACTTTTCAGTGATGCAGCTGTTTGGGGACGCTCATGCTCTTCTAAGTAAGCCCTTACCCATGGTCTATGCTCCTGTGAGGATCCCTCACCCACTCTCCTGAAAGCAAGCCCAATAAACTAACTCATTAACTCACCACGCTGGACTTTCGTAAAACCCTTTCTTTGGCCTGTTGTTGATCTACCCTGTGACGGACATTTGGTCACAGCTTCCCAGGAAGAGTAAAGCATTGAGAGAAGACACACTGGCTGCATGCCTTATGGTGTTTCCTCTCAGCTCAGGGGTAGGCTATCTCCTATTCTTTGTCTCACCCCTACAACTGCATTCCCACCTCCCCACCCACTCACTCCACACACACTCTGCTCAGAGTAAGACATAAGGATGCCATCACACCAAAGGAATTTGTCAACTCAAACCACAGCTCTTGCTGCAAAGAGAATTAGACCAAGTATAACATACACCAGATCGGAGTGACTGCGGCCTGGGACCAGATTCAGGCTTCCCTGAATGATACATTCCTCTGTGGAAGTAGGTATCTGAATTTGTAACAACAGACAAATCAAGTATTTGCCAAATATATTGGTGGGGACACTATGTAGGTGGGTAACCATTAAGTGGAGAAATCCCTGGTCTGTGTTTCTAGTGCTGTTGGATGACGCTCTTAGCTGTGGGGAGACTGGTGGAAATTAGTGGATGGCTTATGACTTTACATTCCAAAGGTTTGCCCAGATGGAAGCATGCCCGGTCAGATGCATAGCTGGGTGAGAACCTGTGAAGGACTAGGGGCAGCACAAGGTCATTTTGCTCTTCGTCTGCAACATTCCAACTCTCCCGTGCCACAGAAGTCCTAACCAGTCTGTCAAACTGATGTGGGGAAGGCCTTCCCAGGAGACTTCAGTTCACAGCCCTAATCAGCTCCTTTCTAAGTGAGATTTTGGTGAGACTTGGGGCTTTCCCTCAGTAGCAATGGGTTAGGAGCCATCCTTTCCTGACAGGCTATTTAGGCGTTTCCTTCTGCTACCTCTGAAGTTCGAGGCACAAAGGAAAATCTCAGTTCTTCCTACTGCTTGATCACTGGGAACTTTTAAAGGTTTTTAATTTTTAAAAATTTGATAGCCATTTTGTTAGATCCTAAGAAGGAACTTCTAGTCTAGACTCATCCTGAAATTCCACAGACAATTTTAGAGGACTGCACCAGTAGCTTGGAGAAAATCAATGCTGTATGTCAGAATCACTGGGAAGAGTCTTCCCCAGTCTGATGCATGTGGAGAACAGGGTTTTTAAAAACTGTGTTTTTAGACTCCTTCTATCAAGTGTATATGTAAAGATCTGAGAACTCAGAACTGGGTTTAATCCTACTGATTCATAATTTGACACATAAAAATAGCATCGGCGCAAACTATTTTAGGAGTATTAACAAAGACCATGTAATATTATACAAAGACAGACAGACACATACATATACAGTCACACTCAGAGACATACACAGAAACAGAGATGTACAGCAACACAGAGAAACACAAAGTCAGCCCCCCTCCCCAGTCCCACATTTCTCCTTTCTCTCCCTCCGACACCCTCCTTCCCTCTCATCCCACAGCAGCCAGTCTAAGTATTGCTATATAGCCAGGGCAGCAGAGAGGAGCTGGCCTGTGTGGTACTGACTTATACCTACATTCATCTAGCTGGGGTAACAGAAAGAATCAGGAAGCACTATTGAGGTGACATTCAGCTTGTAAAATGGTTTTAAAATCCTTGGAAAGCCAAGAGAGGTGACTATCAGGGGCAGAGTAGACAGCCACACCAAATAACTAGACAGGAACCAACGAGTTAACCCAGCCACCTTGGAGTCATGCCTCCTGCACCCAAGTCCTACTTGCTGTAGACATGCAGGAGCAATGGAAGACTATGATTTTGTATCTGAGACGTTTGGAAGCATCTTGCTGGAATGGAAAATGGATGTGGCTTTCCAAGTTCGTGAAAGGGCTTAAGTCATGGCATGTAGCTAAGGGAACACTTGCGGGTGTGGAAGACATGTCAGTCAGGGTGACAGATAACACTGCAGGCTAGAGACTGGAGGTCAAGGGAGAACATGAAGACAAAGTGGGTATGGAGAGCGAGGGAGAAAGGAGCAGAGGGTATGTTTTGCTCGAGAGACCAGAGTAATGGTGACACCATTGACTTGGCTGAGAAAGTTGAAGCAGCAGCCAGACTTGGCCTGGGGTCTCAGGTATAGGAGGGACTACTAAGATGATCAGGAGACAGGTGGGTCTGTGACGGAGCTACCACAGTCTGGATGAATGGACTGCACCTCAAGTGTAATTCAGATTGTCTGCAGGGTGTCTGGTCTCTAGGACCATGAACGTTTCCTAGGAGGCTAGGTGAGAGAGAACAGGTCTAAAGCAAAAGCCAGTTGGAAGGATCATCATTCTATTTCCCCAGGAACTGCGGAAACCTGGGGCATATGTGGGGTGGGCGATGACGCTCCATGGCCAGAGGATGGAGAAGGATGAGGGCCCAGCATTTAAGATGATTTATTTACAAACGACTTTGGACATTAAAAAAATTAAAACCACTTTAACAATCTTGACTCTAAAGCCAAACAGTGCCTGACAACTGGCCACACAGCAAAGCCTCAGCCAGCAGCTGGGCTGCTCTCTAAGGAACACTTCATACTGCGGCTCCAGTCACCAGAGCCAATGTGAACATCGCAGCTCCCAAATGCGCCCTTCTGCGCCATAGTAATGACAGTGTGGATCTTGGTTATACTCACAGCTGTGTGGTGCTTCCCTCAGCCTCAGGGTGTGTCTTCGGCTGTGCTCAAATGAACAGAATTCTTGATTCCCAGCCCCTCTCCCTTACCTCTGAAGTGTGTGCTGTCTCCCTCTCTGAACCACACTAAATCCGAGGCAGGCAGGGATGCTGCTTTGCTGGAGTAGAGGTCTCTAAGGAAGAACTTGCCAGCTCTGGACTGTGGCTGTTGCGCCCACCTCAGGAAACAAAGGAGAAAACAGTCTGACGAGGGCGGGTCTGTCTAGAGCACCCACGTCATCACAGATGCCACCACACCGGCTGAGGCTGGAAGTTTTAGGAACTTTGTGAAGATCCTGGAGCTGGGAGAGCTAGTTGGTGGCGTGTCTCTAGTCCTCATGAGCTGTATGGATTAGGCAGGAGGCTTGCCAGACTGTGCCTCAGTTCCCCCGACCATAACTTGAGGATAGCTATAGTGCCTGCCTTACAGTTAGCAGGAGGATTCGTGTCAATACTCGTCAAGGACTTAGAATGATCATTAACAGTGTGGACACTACACAATGTATGTATTCCAGAAATAATACATATTATTGGCACATATAGTTAAGCAAAACCCAAACAAAACCCTTTGAAGAACAGTTAATAAAATACTCTAAAAATATGTTTATTGTAACTAATGAATATAACAATCTGACAGATGTTTTCAAACATTCTCCAGAGAAAGTAAAACCGTCACCCCTGCGCCACTTGTCATGAAATACAGGAGTAACAACTTGGACAGAGAAGCAGACACATCTGCACACAAGACTTTTACTTCACAATTGGTCCTAAAAGGCTCCAATACGTTTCTAAGGAAAAGTTCACTAAATTAAGAAGCCACAAGTTGTTCGACACTTTCGTAGTTTAACTTGGTTCCTATCAGCATTATGATGTTCATTCAAAATACTGAGGGACAAGAGGTGATTGTGACAGATACCCAAAGCATGTGGCTCTACAAAACTACAAACGTTCATGAGGATACAGACTGCGTAATAAACATTAACATCGAGATGAATCTGAGAAAAATCTATGTATAGTTTAGCCTTTGGCATCTGGTATAACATGTTTCTTCTTCATAAAGACACTGCACTGTTCAACTTATTAACCAGAATAAATTTCTGCAAACACATTTCTCATCAAACACAGATTGTCCACAGCCAATTTCACATGAGGTAGTTGGGCTGTTTAATGACATTCTAGTGAAATTCTCATGGCACAGGGATCATCCGCTACCCCATGCCATGAAGCTGGCTCATCAGCTACCTAGATCACCCTTCTCTTCGCTGACCCTACACGTGGACACACATGGGGCTCTCTGTGGATGAGGTGTAATGAAGCCATCCATCCTAAGGCTGATGGAACCACCCACTCCAGGGCGAGGGGACCACCTTACCCAGGGTCTGTGTAAAGGGAGGATGCTGACCATACTTTAACTATATAAGACATTTAAAACAAGCAGGATGTCCCCAGACAGCTCGACTAGCTCAAGGATTCACAATTTACAAGAATTCTGAAAACTTTGCATTGCAGAGTAGTGGCATTTTTCCTTTCCATTAAAGGCTATATATAGACAATGGAGAAGAGAGATCAATGCATGCGGCATCTGTACCAGAGGCATTACCAGTGACTGGGTGATCATGCCCTAGAGTTCCCAAATGTAGCTGTATAGCAAGAAATCATGCAAATGGTCTGCAGGTTAGTCTAGACAGGGTTGGATGGGGATAATTCGCAGGGAAGGGCCAGTGTACAGTGAAGGACCCTCAACTAACATACTACATCTATAACCTTGTCATGGGTAAAGTCTTCAAGTGCCATTAGACAGCTATTTATGTCATTATCGTGTAACTCTGAGTAAGCTATTGCAGGTTACAAAGGGTCATATGGAAGTAGAACACACGTGCATGTCACAGGATGGGTCTAATGCACACGACCAGGTAGACTGCACAGTGTCACAAAGCATCCCAGGTCTGGCTCTCTATGCCCAAATGCATTAGATCATTAATCAAAGTGATGGTCCAACACATATTGCAATTACTCAGAACTTCTACATCCAGACAGCTCCAAATTTAAAAATGATTGGTAGTGAAATGAAGCACGAGGGTAGGGATTTGAACTGTTATAAACCTGTGACTAAATCAGAAGCAGTGGTTCAGAAGCACAACAGGACATAGCCCTGTGCCTGAAGGATATAGTGGTCTAGTAGGAAATACATTTAAAAAAATGTTCTCCAGAAAGTCTCCAAAATGCCTTATACCTCGTATTGCTCACAACCCTGACTTCTGTTGCTTTGTCTGAAATCTCAATCTCTCTCTTTCTCTCTGTATGCGCGCGTGCACGCACGCACACACACACACACACACACACACACACACACACACACAAGCAGTAGAAGTAGAACATGCGCTTTCCTGAGGCACTGAGCTCTCCCACGCTGACTTTCCCCTACCTTACAGCTACCAACGTGAACATGGCGTCCACCCTAAGTGCTGGCGTTTTGGCTAGGTATATAACAGATCCCGGACTGGGGGGTGGGGGTGGGGGGCTGCTGCTGCTGAAGAAGGGGAAGCAAGAGCTGGGAGAGGAAGTCACTGTGACAAGCTGGTGGGGGTGGCGTCCCTGCAAGCAATGCTCTGCAGCAGAGAGGAGAAAAGCTGCAAGGCTGAAGGAGGGCGTCCAGATGTTCCCCACTGTGTGACACTGGGGGTGCTTTCATGTTTAGAGTGATTTGGACATAGTAACAAGCCACTACATCCCTACAGTACCCTTCTGGCCTCCCTTCTGGGCTGTGTCAAGAGCTGTCAACTTTGCCTCAGTTACAAGATGGTTTCTTCCCTTAAAGATATTCCTCATGTCAGCATATATCAATAGGTTTTAGTTATAATCAGATCTATTTTCAAAAGACATAAGACTTATCACAATTAAAAAGCCTTTGTTCAGTTCAACACGCACACTGATGCCAGCCTGTGTGGGGCTGAGCTCCTCTGGGTGACAGTGAAGGGCGGACTGGTGGAGCAGAGACTGTGGGGCTGAGCTCCTCTGGGTGACAGACTGGTGGAGCAGAGGCTGTGGGGCTGAGCTCCTCTGGGTGACAGACTGGTGGAGCAGAGGCTGTGGGGCTGAGCTCCTCTGGGTGACAGACTGGTGGAGCAGAGGCTGTGGGGCTGAGCTCCTCTGGGTGACAGACTGGTGGAGCAGAGGCTGTGGGGCTGAGCTCCGGAGGTGGTCAGCCAGTGCTACCCAGTCAATTCTGCTGCTCTCTAGCAAGACACATTCCCTATTCTCATTCTCAAGATTGTGCTAGGAAAACAATTCAAAAACTGTTAGCAACAAAGAGAAGGTGAACATCCTGCCACAAACAGACCCTCCTTCACCTGTCAGGGTGAGCGTGGCTTAGGAGAACCAGGCTTTAGGGAGGGCTCCAGGGAGCATGTTCAGGTTCCTTTTCTCATTTCTTAGAAAGTAACTGAAAATCAGACAAAAAAAGTTAGCTTTAGCTAAAATGAGAAACCAAGAACTACTAATTCAGGTGGCATGAACTTATAAACTCAGACTGCCTGCAAGGCAGCCCTCCTTCTGTGTGCACTTGGGGCCTTAGTGAGGACCGGGACTGAGACGTTCTCCGAGAGCCAGCCCCCAGACTCTGGGTCACAGCCATGCTTACCGTCAACTTCCTGGTAGCAGAGCCCACCAAGGGCACATGGCACCCACCCTCAGAGACAAGAGGGTCGGCTACTTTTCTTTTTCTGACTTTAGAGGCTATGTCAAGGGCAGGAGGCCTAAGTATGCCCTAGCCCTGCCCCCTTTCCATTAGCCAGAGAAGAGGATCCTGGAGAAACTCTTGCAAGAACAAAGTAGCAAACTGTGAGTCAATCCAGCCCACTCCTCCCTTCCCTAAACTTAATTTCTAGAACTTCTCATGATGGCCAAATGCTTGCTTGGCTTAAAATTTTATTAAAAGTATTTTTAAGAGGCAAACCTCCTCTTAACCTCTAAATCCTGGGCTCAAATAATACTGCACCCTCATACTTCTGAGTAGCTGGGACTGCAGATGCCTCTGTGGGCACTCTACCGCTGCACTGAGTAAATGCCCACTTGTTTACAGACAGACAAAAGACAAAAATTAGTACCTTTCCTGCAGAGTTCTCTGCAGAGCCCTAGTGTATACAGCAACAAAAGCAGTGTGCACAGCCACTCCCTGTACCTGTGCCTGGCAAAGGGCTCATTTTCTTCAGGGGTCTGCTTATGCTGGAGCATCTTCTCGTTGCTAGGAGGAAGCAGCTTCTACTGGGGAAGGCAGTCATGGCTTCTTCCCTATGCACGCTGTAGGCAGCTTGGTCCATCTCTGGGAGACAGGGCATCTTGACACTCTTTATAGAAGGATGCCACAAGCTGTTACCCCAGCTGCTGGTCTGCTCACTCTCCATTTAATCATGTTACTTGAATGACACCTCCTCCCTCTGGAAGGAGGGTGTTTTATTTGGTTTCTGCAGAAGACTGGGAATTCTGTAAACTAGGATTCAAATGGGAATTTGGCTCTTTAGCCTTATATACTTGAGTGTCACTTAGAAAGGTTACCCACAGGGACATTCCTGTTTCCCCTCCAGATCTGGGTTCTTCAGGTATGTCCTAGGACTCTGTTCTTTGAAACAGCACATCATGTGACTCAATACAGAGGCGATCTCTCTCTATCACATACGGAAGACACCTGACTATTTGGCTGAAGAGAATTAATGAAGCAGGCAAAATAAATAAATAAATAAAATCACCAGAAACAAGATGTTCCGCAACTGTGAGCAGACCTCCTTATTGTATGCTTTACTTGTGAAATAGGATTACATACCCTCTTTAAAGTTGCTGTGCTGCCAGGATATCCAATTCAGATAACACACAGGAAATGTACTGTATTGGCAGAGTGGCATGTGTCACCTAAATCACTTACCCCTCCTTTCTATTCTGTTCTCAAGCATGGGCTGAGGTCATCCTCGTGAGCCACTGTCCCACATGACAGTAGGCATGGCAGTTCCTGTCAGTGTTTTCCCACAACTGCCCAAATGTCTTCACTACATATCCCTTTCCATCAGCAGAGTGGCGGAGAAGGGATCCACTCAAGGAAGTCTAGGAATAGCAAACTTACACAGCAAGTCCTTCAATAAAGGGGCTTATACTCCCTCTGATGCCCAGTCAACCTCTACGCTATTTTAAACACTGGCTTTATCTTATAGTCCTGCATACTGTTTGGGTGGCCCAATAAAACTAGTAACTGAAACAGAACAATTTAAGTGTGATCCCAACAAATTTATCTGTCAGTTTAGCTCTTACTGCCTGCTATTCAAGTCTGAGACAGTGATGATCTGGTTTCCAGTAGGCCTGTTGAAATATTTAGCACCTTGATTTTTAAACACATGAAACACATATGCATTAAAACAATTCTAAATATAAGCACTAGGACTTCCTCATGTCCATCTTTCCAAGAAAAGGTGCTGGAGCATATCAAAGCTGTTGCTGGAAATTAGCTAGGGCAACAAACACTTTAGCAGACTTTATTCCCTGAAGTTAGGAGGTGCTGTCCTGTGGCTGTCACACCACCTCGTCAGATTCCAGCCCGTGGATCTCATATAACGTGTCCAGTATGGCCAGCTGCTTTTCCATAGCAGGGAGGTAAAGGCTGAGGTCCCTCTGCATCCCAGCACTGAAAGCTTCTTTCTGGTGGTCGCCTTCTTTTATGGTTAACGCAGCCACAAAGTCCTCATAGGATGGCGCTGCCCTCAGTGCTAACTGCAAAAGAGTTACTTGTGAGGATCTGCAACACAACTGTTTCTTATACACTTACCCTTACAGACAGACAGATGCATGTACACACACACACACACACACACACACACACACAGAGACAGAGAGACAGAGACAAAGAGAGACAGAGAGAACACAAACGCTGAGGAACACAAGGGCATACAAATATAAATGCCCTTTTAATTCTAGTTCTAATCACTGAATCAAACAACTTCAAGACTAGAAAGGCAGGGGTCGACATGGGCCAATAGCGAACAATGCCACAAGCCAGGGACTACTAAGAAACAAGGCTTTAGAGAAAGCTCCCTCTCTGTTAGAATCCCGACTCTTTCTCCTTGAATCCTTGGTCAATCAGTAGGTACGCCTGTCTTTTAACACGTGTCTGTCTAGCTTTCCAGCATCTCTATTCATATCTCACTTGCAAACAACATTTCACGTGTCTTCATGTCTTCTATGTTTCTCAACATGGATAATATTTTCTCTAACCCCTTCCATGTTTTATAACACGGAAGAGAACAGTAATGGTAATAATGATAGGATCTAGACTTAGGAGATAAACTTCTTGGCATGTCTATGAGAGAGTTTCCAGATTGGTTGACTGGGATAGGAGGAACTACTGTACCGTGAATGACATTATTCCATGGCCTGGAGTCCTGAGCTGATGAAAAGGAAGAAAATGAGCCTAGAAGCAAATCTCATCTCTCAGTTACTGACTGTGGGTGCAATGTGACCAGTTGTCTCAAGCACCAGCTGGTAAGATGGACTTACTGTACTCTCAACATCTACACCAAAATACATCCTATTTTTAAAATTGCTGCTGTTGGATATTTTATTGTAGCAATGATAAAAGTAATGAATATAGAAAACTCATACCAGGAATTGCTACTTGATGAAACTGACCTCTGTTTATTGGATTTTTGGAACTGGTTTCCAGAAGAGTTTGAAACTTCAGGCTAGAAAAGCCTTAGGATGTTGGAAGCAGAGCTAAGTGGATTGTGCTAGTGGGTGTTTGGAAGATTAGAATGCCAAGAGAAATACTGGCAGTGGAGGTCCAGGTAATGCAATTTCAGCGGCAAACTAGTGGAAACTGGACTCAAGGCCATTCACATTCTATTCTGGAAAATGGACTAATTTCATTGGCAGGGGAAATCTCCCATAGACTAGCATCCAGGCTCTGGCAAGCTCTGATCCACTTCTACAGTCAGAGAACAAAAGGGTGTAGACATGTGCTTATTTTTGTCATGGAGAAAAAATTCAGAGTTGTAGAGAAGGCTAGTACCGAGAAAGCAACTAGAATATTACAGAGATTAACACCATTAAAAAGACATCTGAGACAACAGGCAAAATAATACCCAACAAAAGTTCTGTATTGTATAAATACAGATTCATTTGAACGGTGACCCTGAATTGAGACTATCACTAAAGAAGCTGCCGTGAATAACTAGCACCTATGGAAGTGTTTCCCCAGGGTCAGTCTGTGAGGCACACAGAGGCCCATGTAATTGGGTACTGGGAGGCCAGGCTACGCCTTGTTGATGACAGCAGATGTTGGAAACACTGTCCCTGTGTAACTGGCTTTACAGTCATGATGGTCACAAGAGTGAGGGAGTCATGGCGGCTTGACTAAGATTCTAGACAGCTTCTGAGAGGACTGTGAGGTATCTACTGAGCGTTGGCGGTATGGCTTAGAGGTAGCTCAAGACAGAGACTCCATGTGCTTTAGGCAGCAGAGCTGCAGGAACAGAGTTGCCCAAGCACGTTGGGGTGCGAGATTTCATCGCGAACTCTAGATGCTGCACGTGGAGCCACAGACGCTGGTGCTCTCCTACTGGGTCTTGGTCTTGCTTTGGTCTGATATTTCCTTGTTATGTCCCAACTCTTCTCTGAACTGTAATTTTTACTCTGTGCCCTACTTTTTAGGTTGAAAGTATGTAACTTGTTTTTTTTTTTTTTTTTTTTTTTTTTATTTTACAGAGTCTCAAAGTTAAAGAGATTTTCTGAGTCTCAGAAGAGACTCTCAATTTATACTTTTGAACAGTTCTGGAACTGTTAAAGACAACAAAATGAGGACTTTTGAAGTTGGACCAAATGTATTTTGTATGAGATGGCCAGGAACCTATGGTGAAAGGGTAGACTTATGATGGTGATAGTGCCAACCTGTCAGGATCTAGAATCACTGAGGGGACAACCTTATGGGCACCTCTGTGAATACGTTTCAAACTTGGGTGAGAGACCCACGGTCAACATGACCTGCACTATTGGATGGATGGGGGGACTCAGTCTGAAAGAAAGGAGAAAGCAGCAGGCTCCATCACTCTGCTTCTGACTGTGGACGCAGTGTGGGCAGCTGCTCAAGCTCCTGCCACTGCTTCTGTCATGATGGATCCTGGGAGCCCAGAGAAGCTTTCCTTCCTTAAACTGCATTTGTCAGGTATTTCGCTGCAGTGAAAAGTAACTAATACACAGATAATGTTTCTTGCTTGCTTCTATACTGACATTTTAATCATAATTTCTTAAGAACCATGCACAGTTTCTAGCCCTATTCTTGCACGAACATCTTAAGTCTCAGGAACATGGGGGCCAGGATTGAAACCTAGGCTCACTCTGCTTCTCGACCACGTCTTCTGGGCAGAAGACTCCCTGTGATCCTTCCTCCTCCCCACTGCAGTCTGGCCTGTCAAAATTTCTTTTCTGAACATCACTAGGCTGGCTCTCCTGAGACAGCAGAGAACCTGCACTGTTCCCCTATATTTTGAAAACCTTTGAGAATCCATCCTCATCTGTGAAGTAAGGGTGGCTGGATCTTTGCTTCTCAGATTTTTCACAAACTCATTTGAAGACTTTAGGCAAAGTGCTTAGACTCTTAGAAGCTCACCTTCCTCAAGCAGAGAAGGTAGATAGACATGTTTTATTTTAAAGATGAAGATCATATAAGTGTTTCACCCAAAGCTTGGCATATAATAAACATACAGAAGACAGTATAAATAAAAGAGGGAAACATGAAAATAAAGCACTCCAGGGGCAGAGGCAAGCTCCACTCTCCAGCCTGGCTGAAGAGGAAGGCAGGAGGGCGAGTGGCAGCCAGGTGTCGGTGGGCTGGTGGCAGAACCACGGCTGGCATTTGTCCAGATGGGATGTGCGCGAGAATTAACGTTCACTACTTGGCTGGCAAATGAGTCAATTCCAGGGCTGGAGAGGTTTTCTCTGAGTCCGAGACTGGCTGGCTGGCTGGTGCATAGAAACTGCAGTAAGCCTTCCCAAGTCTGGATGACTTGGGGAGTGACTGTGAGGCTGTGAGCGAGGCTGGTGAGACTACACACTTAACTCACTTCTACACAGAGCTGTGGCAAAATGCTTGAAATCACCAGTTTCTTAGATACCATAAACATCCAACACTGCATACTGTCCAAGGCCATCAACGACTACAGATGGGTACTCTCCCTCTGTGTCTCAGGTCTCTGTCCATAGCAGGGAAGGAAAGAGCAAGCTCAGTGTTGGCAGAGCATAACTTTATGTCTCTCAGGATGTCCAGTGTGTGATAAATACTCCAAACTGTAACCTATATATGCAATGTGCAGTGTTTGATAGGCAATCCTTTTAGCAATCTATTGTTGGGAAATAGAATTTTAGTAAAATAATGTATGTGAACAGATGCTTCGCATGTATGTGACTGCTAAGAATAAAGTCGCAGGCGGCTTGCACCTCTAACAGGAAGACATGAACTGTGGGATGCAGTATGCAGCCACTAATAACAGCATTTCTTCTCAGACTCTCAGGACAGTAAAATGGTCATAACAGGGACAGGAGCAATAGCTGGTCTGGTGACTGAGGCTGATGGCCTGGTCTTCACCACCACACACAGCAACCTACCAACGCCATCACAGGACATGCTAACCGAGACTACAGGATCACACTATAAACTAGATGGAAAAATATGAATTTACATACCAGAGACATGTGGGTATATAAAGATAAACATGAATAAATAGAACTATATATTTAAAGAAATATGCAAACTATATTTATATAAAATATATAAAAGTATATATTTGAAAGATTTAATAAAATGTATTTTTAAAAGCTAAGAAGGTAAAGCAAAATGCCAGGTACCAGGCAAACACAAGCATACAAATGTCTAATATCTTCATTGTTATAACAACTGTTTAAGAAGAGATTACTAGCACTGCCTGGTGACACATACCCACACAGTTAATATCTGAAGATAAAATCCAACTAAAAACAAAACAAACAAAAATCAAAAACTGAAAATCCTAAACTAAGAACTGAGACTCAAGTCGACAAGCAGCAGAGGAGCTGCTGGGGACTCATCACTGGGTTTGCTCTCTCCTTGGTGTCTGAGACCACAGCCTGCCCAGCTCTCGGCTTGTTTTTTTCTCGCAGACAACCACTTCAGAGGCACAACTCCAGTGTCACTGAAACACTCTCATTCATAAGTCTTTGCTAGCTAGTCTTTATGAGACATTTTCTATTGCTGGCATTTTCACATCTCAAAGCCTATAACCATAAATGAGCTCATTTTTTGGTTTTGTCTCCAAAAATAAAGCAAGCAGAAAGGGCATGCAAACTGGTCCTTCTCCACCTTCCGAGCATCAGCCCTTTAACACAGCTCCACATGTTCGCATGTTCTGGGACCCCCGACCAGAGCATTATTTCTGCCGCTACTTCATAAATGTAATTTTGCTACTGTTCTGAGTTGCAATGTAAATATCTCATATGCAGGTTATCTGATATGCAACCCCTGTGAAAGGGTGGTTCAATGTTCCCCAATGAGTCTTGACTCACATGTTGAAAACCATTAATGTTAACAAAACACAGCACCTTGCTGATTATGCAAACGTTAGGGGACAGGACTGACTTACCGCAAAAACCCCTCGAACTACCCAGCCATGGTGTTGTCGTAATGTTTTGCCGTATGCGTTATCTTGAAAAGAAAGAGATTTTGTGGATGGTAAGATGCCAATGTGAATACACTGTTTAATATATGGGTACTACTGGCTTCTTTTCTTTCAAGAAAAACAGAAATTTTCACCTATATTGGGGTCACTGTATCTGAACTTCAGTTTATTATCACAGTGGGAAAATTTTCATAAATAACACAATAAGGAGAGAGGAAAAAGATATAGAAAATCATCAGTAAATACAACTGGAACTATGCAATTAAAACTCTGTTCTTTGAAATGCAGGCACACTTCTAGGCCAGGCTTAGATACTTCTCTAATTACCCAGCTTCCAGTGAATAAAATAATCTCTAAACTCTTGACAATTCTAATGTTCACTCCTGAGATAACAAACATTTGTCTTAATTCTCTTAGTAACCTTTAGTATAGTTGCCTGAATCCTTTAAAAATGCTATAGCAAAGCAATGCGTAGCATAGACATCTATAGTTCCAGCCACTCCGTAGGCTGAGGCAGGAGAGTCACTTGTGCCAAAGAAAATGAGGTCAGTCTAAGCAACAGAGGGAAGACTGTGTCCCAAAACAAAACAGAAACATCCTTCAAATAAACAAAATGTCTGGACAGGACGGCATGAAGTTAGTTATAAAGTAATTGTGGAAAACTGTTAAAGTCATTCATGTGTATTATGCTAAATACAACTGCCTATTGTTTTTGATCCAAGATATTTTAAAGTCAGATTTTAAAATGTATAAAATTTAAAAACATCCAAGAGCAAAGGACGGCATTTTATGCAAGGAATCCACTTTCTGAAATACTGGGTAACAATATATAAAAACTGTAGAACTGACTTTCCACTCTCCCCACAGGACAGACCTACTCTTGGGAGCCGTCCATCTGCAGCTCGCCATGCACTTTTCTTCACGTCTCTCGCATGTCTACACATCATCTCAGGAGTTTACGGCATTCTTGGATTATTGTACACTGCAGCACAGGGGTGGCTTCATCTTTATGCCCAGGTTTTGCCTGAGTACTTCTAAGTCTCTGTTGTAATCCTATTGACTTTCCTGGCCTAATCCGGGGTTAGTGCAGGTACTGTTCCAGGTGGTGATGGCTTAGGTGATGCTGGGACAGGCTGCACAGTCATGCTTAGCTCGGACAAGAGTGAGATGACAGACCCCAGGGCCCCAGTTTGAGTGCCTACGTGGGAAGCAGTGCCGAGCACAGGGCGCTGCCTCTGCTGGGAAGTGAGCACTGGCGCCAGCTGCGGCTCAGAGGGCAGACAGCCCTCTACAGCTTTGAAATTATGGAATTTTAGGCAACTTTTATTTCAAGTGTTTGGATAAGGCTTTATTAAACAATGTCAGTGTTTTTCAGAGTTACTATTTCCATTCTGTATAATCTGAATTTGCACAAAATATGTTTCTATAAAAGAACGCTTCAGTCCATGTTCTATCATACTTTTATCCATAAGGATTTAGGTTTTAAGGACAGCCAATCCCCTTGGTTATCCCTTGACTGGAACAGGAGGTGTTAGCATCAGTATGGAGCTCATGCAGAAGGGACAGAAATTAAATACAAATATGCAGAAATTCTTAGCTGAAAGGTGAGCCCAATATTGAATTTATTTATTTATTTTTCTCTTAGCCAAAATCTAAGCAGGCTAGGACCTGGTTAAAGACACTCATCACTGGTGTAAACCAAGAACCTAGCTGACTCTGTCGATGGCATATATGAAGTTTAGATGGTGCCCAGGGGTTTGGTGATGTCTTGAAAATGGTGAGTGCAGCACAGGCAGGCAGTACAAGCCAGCCCCGAGGAAGCCAAGTAAGACAGCCACACTTCCAACCCTGCCAGTCATCTGGGGAGACACACAGACAGTAGCTACTGCGGCTCTCCTCACTTTCCTGGGACCCTAATCCAGGCAGAGTATTAAATGCCAGTATAAAAAAATCTGCCCTGAACACCTGCAGTGAAAGCTGTTTTACTTAACAAGGCTTGAATGTTGATCTACTGTACTCCACATGCTGTGCAAAGCAATGGATCCTCAGATGATTTAAACTCAATCTTCTGCCCTTGGGAACTTGTTACATTCAGAAAGAGTAGCCTTTCAACACATCATCATCATATAAAATACATTTATATGACAAATGGCATTTTTAGCTAACTGCTAAACAGAGGTTTGTACACAGTGCCAAAGGACCCCAGCCTTGGTGTAACAGCCAGAGGACTTTGGCCATCCTGAAGGCTGGATAGGGCATAGAGAAGGGACGGTGATAGCCACAGATGAGAAAGATTCCTGGAACCTGGCCAAGCTGCACAACCATGAGCATAAGTTGGATCAAAGAGCAAAGGTCTTTATCCACCAAGCTGTGGATTCTGAGTTACTCAGGGCTCAGCGGCAGCTCTGAAATGTTAATGTTTTCCTTCTTGACTGCACAGTATCCAACGAAGAAGACACAGGAAGAACACTGCATGTGTGCACCCTGACACATGCAAACTCACATACACAGATAAACTTTTTTTAAATGTAGTGGCTAAAGAAACTAGAAGACTTAACTAGCACACAAAACCAGTCTCTTTTAGGCTGTATTAAACTAACATGAAGTCTAAGCCTGGTCTATTCTGGTTACAGAGAAGATTAGGTAATGAGAAGCATCAATCCTCATGCTGTTCTCACTCCTCTTCACACAGCATGCTCTATAATCCAACCATGTTCTTAGGCTTTTAAAAGAAATAAACGAGCCTGATACAGTGGTGCACATCTCTGATCTGAGCACTCAGAAGTAGTAGCAGGTGCATTTCTCTGAGTTTGAGGCCAGCCTGTCTATACAGTGACAGCCAGGACTACCCCAAGAGACTGTTGAGAAAACCAAAATAAAATAAATGTCCTTCTCCCAATTCTTGAGATGTGTCTGTTCCCCAGAGACTCATTCTAAATTTCTAAATGGAAAGCCTTATCATTCTCTTTGGCTTTTTTCTTTCATTTACAAAGGAAAAAATGAAAGACCCAGAGAGGAAGTGACCTCCCAAGGACAGAAAGCAATGGCAATTTGGGGCATTTGTATCACATCAAACAATTCTTACAAAAATGCTTATTCTTTGTGAAAAAAAAAATAACAAGAAAAGTCTGTCTTTTATAGTCTTAAAGCAAATTCCAGGAGTAAAGACACAGTCATACACATGTACTCTTTTACCTACATTCTTTTTTTTTTTTTTTTTTTTTACCTTAACTCAAGTCAGACAAGAGAACAGGCTCCACTTGAGAGATTTTAACAGACAAGGAAAGCCATTATCCCAGAAGAAATCTGCATCAAGGAGCCTTTGGGGTCTGAACAACTTTGTATAAATGTCCTCTTAAGGCCACATTTGTCACGGGTGAGGCAGCACGCAGGGGTGCCTATGAGCCAGCACGCACTGCCAGAGCTCAAAGAGCCTGGGTCTGTGAGGCTTTTCCAGCCTCCTGCTGAACACTGACGTTTATACTTCAAAGGGTAGTCAGGGTGTGAAGAATCTGTGGGGAAGTGTTCAACAGGAATGGAAGGGGATCAGAGGAAGTACGGGATGGAAATGACAAACAATGTAGGTAGGAAACAAGTACACATGTAAGTATGAAATAGTCAAAGAATTCAAAATTAAATCACATCTGTTGGCACAGGTCATTTGCAGCCATGTCTGGTGAGGGGTTGGTTGACTACCTCCTCACACTGAATGGCAGTGGAACACCAGGGTTCTTACAAAGGCATCATTTTAATAAGAAGACCTCTGAACTAAGCCTGAATGTCAGGATGAAAATTTAGAACTCACAGCTCCTTTTTTTCTTCCATGAACAGCACCAAAGGGAGGTTGGGGAACGGAGAGCAGAGCTGAAGCTGGCACTGGTAACTCAGTCATAAAGCAACATCTGACCTTCCAAGTTTCTCTTCAGAGTCAACATCTTCTGGGTCCTGTCTATAGATCAAGTTAAATGGCCCAGCCAGAGTGCTGGGGAGTGCAGCTGGTGGGCAGAGGGCTTCCCCGGTGTAATGGAACTTTTATTCTGATGTAATTGTTTCTGAGGCTCCCTCTGTCTGCTAACCTAAGTCTAGTCCTGGAAACTTCTAGCCTCCATACAATCTGATCTAGGCCTAGAATGTTTTCAGTCTCCGAAGCTATCCCCTTGGGAACTGAGACAGCACCACCCTGTCCAAAGGCATGGAATCACCTTATGTCTCTATTTATACCCATGGCTGCTTAGTGCCTGGCTTTGTCTCACACCGTAAAGCCCAGGCTTTAGAGCAACAAGAATTTCACTCTGTCCACACACTCCAAGGCCTATGCTAGGTCTGGCATCTGGCATGTACTTGTCATTCCAGTCCCTATGAGATCATGTGCTGAAGGTCAACCTGGGCTATACAGTGAGACCCTATCTCAATCACAGCAAACTAAACAAGCAAGCAAACAAAGAAAAGGGCTCATTCAACATGATTTCCACAGGCCCAGAGTGAGAAGTCAGCCATGTTATTAGTACACTGTGAGGATGCTATGAAGTCTAGCTTTTCTGATAGATGCATCAACGCAAACCCACATACCAGTATTTATTTAGTAAGCACCGACATGCTGTAGTCACAGCACTGTGGTGGAGAAACAGCTCAATCTCCTCTTACAAAGGCCTTTCTTGCAGTCTTGGCTCAGTCACTACAAAATGGACATGTGGAGGGATGCAGGATGACAGCTGGCCCGGGGTCTCACTCCACAGCAATGGCCCATGATTCCCCGTTTACCTTCTTTCATGTACTCTAACCTGAGCTTCTCTTTAAATATGGACTCCTGTAGACTAATTTAGGAGAACTAATTTCATGGTGTATTAGGATGAGACGCGGATCTTTAACAAGTCAGACCTAGCTGAGCGGGCACTGCACAGACCCCTTGCTTCCCTCCCTCTACTCCTTTCTTATTATGATAAGGGTCAAACCCAGGGTCTCACACATGCTAGGTACATGCTTTATGACAAAGCCACATACATCATCAGCCCTTATAGATCTCTTTTAGGAAAGCATATAAGAAGCAATGAATAAAAGTGATATTAAAAAAGGAAAAGAAAATCAGACTCAAAGTAGAAATGTCTCCATACACTCTGTCCCATTTCCAGGGTTGCTACCTCATGTCTAACTGCGGATCTATCAGAATATGAGGCACACTTACTCAGTGCTGTCTGGATATCCTTTTCCCCATTCTTCACTTCTGTCAAAAATCCCTTTAGAAATTTGAGACCTCTAAAATTAAAGAGAGGAAGAAATATTATTTTCAAAGTTCATCTCAGTATCTCAGGCAAGGTTGGGAGACGGCAGGACAGATAGACATCCTTTCTGAACCCAGCTTCCCTGTCACTTCTGTTAGAAAGTTCTGCTCATTCCCCTCACACTCTCTGCCGGCCCTGAAACATTTTTCAAATTATGGTGCTATGGCTTTAGCATCATCTAGAATTCATTAAAAATGAAAATTCTAGAACTCCACACCAGACTTAGTGGTCCAGAAACTCTGGTTCTGAGTTTAGTGTTTTTCCAGGCTTTGAAGAAAGCTGCTCATTTAAGAGAAACCACTGGCTCTCCATTTAAAACGCTGATCTTACAGACACTGCCAATACTAACAGCATCTCTTACTGTGGTGCTGGCGTTTGGCTCAGCAGACTTGCTGTGGAAGGCCACACCTTTGGCTGCATCTGCTCTGAGGGGCAACAGTGAGCTGTGGACACTCCCTCCACTCCAGCTGCCTTACCTCTTCAGCCACAAGAGGGCTTCGGTCGCTGAGTTCCTAACCTGAGCGACATCCGCCTCCACCTCGTGCAGCACTATCTTCTGGAGGGTAGTAAACTCTTCCTTGTTGGTTATGTACTTCTGGTTTACCTTCTGGGAAATGAAACAAAACAGGGCAACTGTGAGGCTGGAAACTGTGACCTTACTAGTACTACAAGCAATAAGACTTCTAAGAGACCAAAGTCAACTTTACTATCTTGTTTTTAGGGTAATGTATTTTAAAAATTCCAAAAAGTCTATGAGCTTTAACTAACTCCAAGAGTCCCAAGCTTTAAGCATCATTTCTGGGGTACCATTGCCTCTGTTAGAAACTCTCTTCTGTTTCAAACTACTTCTTATCCTGAGTACAAAAAAAAAAAAAAAAAAAAAAAAAAAAAAAAAAAAAAAAGCCCATCACCTTGTATGAGTGAGACCCCATGTACCTCTCTCTACCTCTCCAAACGTTCCAGGAAAGGTATTTACAGAACTTCCTCACATATCACACCTAGTGCTGAATACTGGATTTTATTTTATTTTATTTTAGAGACAGGGTCTCTCTACCCAGCTCGTTGCCCTAGAAACTCAATCTGTAGATGAAATTGGCTTTGAACACTCAGAGATCTTCTGTGTCTGCCTCCCAAATGCTGAGATTTGCATGTGCCACTCTGCCTGGCTTAAAGGAGATTTAATCCACAAGTACTGGATGTAATATACACAACTTTCACTTTTCTGGGAAGGAGGCTCACATTTCCTGTTGTTGATGGCCCCACGGCCTTCAACAGGAAGCTGGCCTTTTGTGTTCCAGACAAATGATAGCTACTGCCAGCCAACATATTTTTGGGAAAAGTGTTTTCTTGTTTTCGTTTAACCCCAGAATGCATACTCACTGCTGCTGTGACTCCCCAGTGGTCCAGTGTCAGCCGACGAAAGACTCGCCTCTACCAAATACCAGCCACTCTTCCACTGAAATTCCCCAGTGTGAATGACCCCATACACACACTTTTTGATTTCTTCTTGTCAAACACAAAAAGGAGTAAAAACTTATCCTTTATAGATAAGTTTCTACAGAGATAATCGAGTATATTCACCTTAATATTTCCAACAAGATCCATCTTAACAGGAGCAAACACTGTGGGACCAAGTTTGTCTGAAAAAAAAATGGATCAAAAATAATTCTGAAAAAGGTTTTTTTTTTTTTTAATTTAGGAAACATATATTATACTAGAAAATATTTTCATTATAATAATACATTTAGAAGATGTTTTCCCAACATTACTCTGACGTCTGGACTTGGTCATCAGCTTTTTGTCTTGCTGCTTTGAGATGCTGTCACTGTGACAAGGTCCTACAAGGCAGGTCTGATGAAAGCACCTGTCACACATTTAGAGTGCCCATTTGAACGTCCTCAGGCTGGTACACTGCCCAGTGTGACAGCTACTATTTAGTACTCTCAATGTTGCAAAGTCTAAACTGAAATGAACTGTAAGCCTAAAATAACTATAGGTTTTTAAAGACTTAGCACCAAAGGAAAAAAATGCAGAAAAATTCATTAATGGCTCTCTAACCCGCCTCCATGTTTATCACAGCTTAGATGTGCTACTGTGTGAGATATATTAATTTTATTTTGCTGTATTACTGTATCTTCTATAAACTTATATTACATGTGGTTTGACTAGACTACTAATTTTAATTTAGCTAGATCTAACCTTAAATTTTAAATTATTTATATTTACTAAATATAAATTTTACTTTTAAAGCATAGCATAAAAACAGAAGAGAAAAAAGTAATAAAGTCTAAAAATTATCTGATTGACCTTTTTAAAAAAGGTAGAAAATGACACAGCTCAAAAGAACCCCTAATAGGAAATAAAATAGTGTGCTAAAGAACAATAGTTTCATTGGCTCTAAGCCAGGAAATGAGAATTAAAAAAGGAAAAAAAGAAAACACAAAATGAGTAAAGAAAGCCGGGCGGTGGTGGCGCACGCCTGTAATCCCAGCACTTGGGAAGCAGAGGCAGGCGGATTTCTGAGTTCGAGGCCAGCCTGGTCTACGAGTGAGTTCCAGGACAGCCGGGGCTACACAGAGAAACCCTGTCTCGAAACCCCCCCCCAAAAAAAAGAGTAAATAATGTAGACACACAGCAAAGCAGGAGCGACAGAATGTAAAGAACAGCTCATTATATAGTAATTACCAGAAAAACCTAGATTTCAATAGCTGCAGAAAAAGCATTTTAATAAAATTATCTGATTCATGACGATAAGAATAACTACCAGCATACAATAATCAATGTATCTGCATATATTAATGCTATATATGTAAATAGCATCAAACCCATAAAGCCCAAAATTTATTCCTAATAAAACACAGTTATACATAACATTATTTAGAGAAAATAAAAATGACTAAAGTAAATGTATATTCATATCCACTTATATATTTTATATACTCATGTATATAAAATATATGTATCAAATATATAACACACACATGTTGATATATATATATATCATACTCATGGACTAGGAGATATAATGTTGTGAAAGATTAATTTTCCCCAGACTGGTTCACAAATTCAATGTATGCAGCTTTAATCAAAATCCCAATGGCCCTTTATTAGGCTCAGTCTGTAAAGTCCTTGGCTGACAAGTGTAAGCACCCAAATTCAATCCCTAGCACCCATGGATGGAGGAGGGGCCTCAGGCATGGAGTCACAGGCTGACAGTCTCAAAAACTGGGAGGGACCCTGAGCAGAAGACACAGGCAGATCCTTGGGCCCGCTGGCCAACCAACCTAGCCTGCATGTTTAGCCACAGGCCAGTAGAGCCTTTGGGTGGCATAAGGAAGACCACTGTCCTCTAGCTTGTGCTCATGCACTTGGTGCACATGTGCTCATGCACACATACAGCTGTACATGCACGATAAATGTAAAATTAAAAATCTAGAAAAAACATGAGAGTATCTTTATGGCCCTTGATTAAAAGTAACTTTAGGATAACTAAAAACATTAACACAAAAGTCAAGTATGTCAACATGTGAAACTTAATTTTCAAAAAACAGTTTTATAAAAAGATAAAATATAAATAGGAAAGTGAGAGTCTGAAGGAAAATATCTGTGATGCATGTCTATAATGGGATTTTACTTGGAATATTTAAAGAATTTCCAAAATTCAGTAAAAGGAGCATCCTCAGTAGTAGCACCCCAAGTAATAAAAAGAAAAATAATCAACTTTAAACCTGGGCTAGATTTGGAGAGACATACAAGAACAACAAAAAAATTGCAGTGGCCAAGAGCTGTATGTTAATATACTCAACATCATGGTGGCTGGTAAATGCAAATTAAAGCTACACGGGGGCACTGAGTATGAGAAAGGCCTGACCCCAACTACCAACAGCAGGGGGGTGGGAGGAAGTGAAACGATGAGAACCCAGCAGACAACTGGGTGCAACTGCACATGTGTGACAGAGACATTCCTGCAGGCTGTCACAAAGCTATGCCACTCAGTAACACCAGGAGTTCTTGACATGCCACAGAGATAAATCTCTAAATATGCTTAGTGAGAAATACTAGGTACAAGAGTAGACAACAGGAGATTCCATTTACATAGACATGGAAAAACTAAACTCTGGTGACAAGAATCAGGCTTCGCAGTGGATGGTGTACCAACTGGCACAGGGAATGTTCTAGGGTGATGGAAGTGTTCTCCATGTTGATAGGGATGTGGGTGCATTTATCAAAAGTGACAATCATAGCACTTAAGTTCTAGATGCAAGTTATACTTTAATTAGAAAGACGTGACTAGGGCTTGGGAGATGGCTCAGAGTGTGGAGCACTTGCTGCACAAGTGTGAAGGCCGGAGTTCAGGTCCTCAGAACCCATGTCAAAGCGGAGGTGTTGTGGAGTTCACCTATCATCACAGCACAGGGAGGCAGAGAATCAGACAGAGGATCCCTGGAAATAAAGTGGGCAGTAATGGAGGAAGACACTCGACCTCAATCTCTGACCTATACATATATGTGCACAGTACACCCACTCAGATGTGTAAACACAAACATTCACACACATGAGAAACAAAGACGTGCATTAGTAGATCATACAGTAAATATCAATACATTAGCAATACTAATGATAATCAAAATTTAACATGAATATGTAGATACACATATATAAATGTATTTACCTTTGAAAAAAATTCCTTTCACTGAGTAAGCTATTTCCCCACAGTACTGGCAGGTTTGAAGACCCATTCCTGAACTACCTCCACTTTTGCTTATTTTCTAGAAAGCAGATTTCCCTATTTCCATTATGCCACTCTACAGTCAATGGATCAATCAATTAGAAATGGGATGGGGGAAATACAAGAGTGTTGAAGTCCGACAGCTTTCACCATGTGACATGTGATTTTAAGAGGAGGCTAAGAAGAGTTGTTACTGTACATAATACAGAATATTTATCAGGTGAAAATTTTCCAGAAACTAATGGATATAAGGCAACTGTAAGCGATCTTACCTAGTACTGGAACCACTGCATAACAAGATGCCAAGAATGCTTCTGTGGGAATGCCACTGTCTTCCAGAAGTTCAATGTCACTAAAGCTGAACAATTTGATGATATTGAGAATGGAAGATTAAAACCACATCAGCACTCTGCAGTTCAGAGATGTCACAGAAACAGCTTTTTAGGAAAAACCACTTTGCCTGATTTTATGAGTAGCCCAGGACATTATTTTTCTATTATGAAGCAGTCTATTAACATAATTCTCCAGAAATAATCCACCCTCATAACCCAAGCCGTTCTCATCCCCTCCACCTGGTAAACACTAAGTACTTGGTATACCACAGTGAAACCATAGTCTCTATTTCTTAGAATACACTATCGCAAACTGATTTCTAAAAAGGGACACTAGTGTCAAATTGTCAGGCAGTTTAAAGGGCCCAAAATACCTGGTATTCATAGTGCTGAAGAAAGTTGGAATTACTTCTTCATCTTCTTCCCAGGGAGATTCTGCCGAGCAAACTGAGTCTCCTCCGGGCTGTGCTAGACCCTTGCCATGACTCTCCAGGTTTTCCTCTCCATTGTCCTTCATTATCTCACCCTGGACTACAAGGAAAGTGATGCCTGTCACTAGGTTCTCATAGAGTTAGTATAACAGTGAAACACACTCATTAGTGAACATTTCTAAGACACAGAACAGGAAGTGCTGTACACACACCCACAGCCCTAAAGAGCTCCTGTGCACCTTGTTTCCACCCTCAGTGCCCATCACTCCACTACCATTCAGTACTCTTCAAAGCCATGTATTGTTTTCATAGTTCCTTATGTTTTGTATACGTGTATAGTCAGAGAACAACTTGCAGGAGTTGGTTCTCTCCTTCCACCATATGCATTCTAGGGATCCAACTTGGATCATCAGGCTTAGTCACAAGTGCTTTAACTCCTGAGCCATCCTGCTGGCCCTGGAAACCTGATTTTAAGGACCTTGTGGTGTCAGTTATAGCAATGTAAGTGGCATTCAGTGGTTTCTAAGGTCTTTCTCCTATGAATGGTCAGCTCTGGTTGTAAGCATATTCTGTGTTTATGGATTGGCCCACTTGCTAAAATTTACTTGTCAATGCTAAGTCAAGATTTGTAGTGCTTTTCCAGCTGTTCCTGGCAGTACAGGGTAGTACAAACTTGCTACCTAGTATACAAGGGCTTAGGTGTTTGTTTTGCTTCAAGACTCACACCAGAAACAAAAGCCTTTATTTACTATCATGGTTTTCACACACATATGGCTTTTGTTGCCAATTTTGCAGTTAAGAAGGCTCCAAACAGTTATGCTGGCGAAGAAGTGTGAGCTACACCCTCATGGACAGAGTATGTGTGTGGACAGGCTTCATTTAGATGTGAATTACAGTGGTGCTTCTGAGTTCAGTGCTTATCTAGATCACATAGATGCTTTCAATAGAAAAGAACATTAAAGCAATGTTATTTATTGATTGGCTGATGTAAACCACATGGTTATAGAAAGCAGACTATCCCCTTAGAGCAATCATACTATTTGCTAATCAGTGTCTGGGCAACTTAGTATAAATACAACACAGAGAACTCTGTGTCATAAAGAACTCTGTTCAAAGGCTTTACCTTAAATCTGACTGGTCTGTGATCAACAGATTTCTATAGGGAATCTTTACTCGAGAAATCAGTCTTTAAAGAGCTATGTGTTGCTTTTCTTAGATCAACATCTAACAGCTTCTAGGATTAACACATTAAATAAAACAAAAACGACTGGGCTAGAAAATCACAGACTCCTTTAAGACACCTGATGAAGAAAGAAGTTTTCTTATTTCAGTTAAGTACTCTGATTTAAAATCATTTAGTAAGCAGTTATAACACAATTATAAGTTCTATCATAGTTAATCTGGCCAATATGAAGACAGGACTTTGTGATTAGTGCCAGTGCAATTAGTATATGTGAAAGGGCAGAATTCTCAACTACACGGGTATTACCTGAAATTTGGCTTGATAAACACACAGAAGTTTGGTGGTTGGTAAACTGTGACATCCTCAGGCCTCACTAGAAACCAGGAGATTGAAAAACTTAGCTGCTCTAATGTTACACACCAAGTCTGATGTTGCAGTCTGGGTTCAAAAGATACTGAGGTATTACAGGAGTCAGTGAACCACTTACACCCACCAAAATGCAGCCATGAGCATCAGCACCAGAATACTGTATTTTATGTGCACATAGCATTAGATGGGGTAACAGATGCTGGACAGTTACGTGGACCTGCAGTAGGCAAGCTCCCTTAGGAGATCCACAGCATACTACTTAGAGGCTAAGCTCTATCTGTGTCCATCCTGTGTGTTAGGCACACCTTAAATCTATTATTCAACATAGCAAGGCAGACTTTTCTTTTGATGTTACCTGTGACATTATCATCTGTGTTTTCTTCACTGGAGGTGCTGCAATCTACCTCTGTGGATTTCAAATATAAGGAACTCTTGGTTTTCATTAGGATTTCTTCATCACCATTTACTTCTATACTTAGCGTTCCATTTTCACAACTGTTTAACTCCATCGGCCTAAAACAAATTGTTTAAAAGAAAATAAAAGCACACCTTTAATCCCAGCACTTGGGAGGCAGAGGCAGGCGAATTTCTGAATTTGAGGCCAGCCTGGTCTACAGAGTGAGTTCCAGGGCTACCACAGAGAAACCTTGCCCGAAAACAACGACAACAACAACAACAAAACAAAAAAAAGAAAGAAAGAAGGAAAGAAAGAAAGAGAAAAGAAAAGAAAAGAAAAGAAAAGAAAAGAAAAGAAAAGAAAAGAAAAGAAAAGAAAGCAGGCTGCCAGAAGGTAGTTCTCAACCTTCTTAACATTGCAACCCTTTAATACAATTCCTCATGTTGTGGTAACACCAACAATAAAATTATCTTGTTGCTAATTCATGACTATAATTTTGTTACTGTTATGAATTCTAATGTGGATATCTGATATGTGAACAAATGGGGGCTGTGGCCCACAGATTGAAAAATGTTGCTCTAAGGGTTAGGAGGGCGGTGGTCCTGAAAAGACTTGATCCAGTATTGTAGGAGAGTACCAGAACAGAGAAATGGGAGGGGGGTGATTGGGAAATGGGCGGAGGGAAGAGGACTTATGGGACATATGGTGAGGGGGGAACTGGGAAACGGGAAAGCATTTGGAATGTAAACAAAGAATATAGGGGAAAAAAAAGGGTTAGGAGGATTCACAACCACCAAACACTGATTAAAGGCAATTAACAAAAACAAAACAAAAACTAAGCTAAACCTTTCCATTTCCCAGACACCAAGACAAATACAGTAAGCAGCAAACTACTAAAGTTGGGTGTGAGGGTTCATTCCTGCAATCCCTTTACTTGGGGGGCCTTAGGCAAAAAGTCTGCCATCATGCCAGGCTAACCTGCGCTGTAGATTAAGACCCTCTTAAAAATAATAAACACAGGAGTATTTGTGGCTTTTCCTGTGTCCCGAGGCGCCCCAGTCTCCTGGCTTTCCACCAGCATCAGGAAATGCTCCGGACAGCTCTTCAGTGTAAAGCAGGCTTCCTCCAGGTGCCACATTAACACTTACTTGGCTTTCTTCAACTTCTCCCTGGGAGCTTTTCTTTATGACACATGACCACTTAAACTTGTTTGCTTAGCAGTTAACTGTCTGAAGTGACAGGCTGTGGCCACCTCAGAGTTCTCCTATCAGCAGGAGTCTCAGAGAAAGGCACACAGGAGGATCACAGCATATCCCAAGGGACTGAGAACACATCAGGGCAGCAGAAAAAAGCTGTTTAACATTTAAATGAAACAGCTGATTCTGGTAAAAGAATGTAATGTCTTATTATAAGTCAACTTAAAACAGTAACAGAGCAGCATCCAAGGTACATAATGATTCCAGCCAAAGAAAATACACATTTTAAACCCACAACTCAAAATGTAAGCACAGATAAAGCCAGTCTTAAAAGAATTAGAGCCGGGCGGTGGTAGGGCATGCCTGTAATCCCAGCACTCTGGGAGGCAGAGGCAGGCGGACTTCTGAGTTTGAGGCCAGCCTGGTCTACAGAGTGAGTTCCAGGACAGCCAGGGCTACACAGAGAAACCCTGTCTCGAAAAAACAAAAAACAAAAATCAAAAAACAAACAACAACAAAAAGTAGAAATTTATAAAAATGTTTCTAGTAAAAATCTTTGAAAAGGAATCAAAATACATCTACATATACGTACAAAGCATATAAAGGGATAGACAGTTAATAATTTAAAAGGATAATCTGTGCTGTGTCAATTCACAGAAGTGCCCACACAATTTTATTTTATTTTATTTTTATGAGTAAAGACCTTGACAATAGAGAGACAGGAAGCTTTTCCATTCTTGGTGACACTCATTTCAGACTCAAGGGCACACACATGCGTTGTACCTTCGAGCTACATAAATTTGCAGTTGTATATATATATATATATATACATATATATATATATATATATGTATATATATATATATATATATTAAAATCAAAGAATCATTTAGAGGAATGGTATTAGCAAGGTTTTTTTTGCTAGCAAGTTATCTTCTGACTTATGGGCTACTAAGACTCCATCTCTAAATAAGATAGAGAACACTACCACTTTTTCTGGGAAGAGCATTGGAATCAACACTCAGCTCTTCCTCAAGAAGTTCTCAGCTTCAGCAACTCTAGACAGACAAAGTTAGATGTGATGGCATGTCCGAGGGGAACGGCAACACCGGCCCATTTCTGCCAAATCCACTTGTGGTTTAGCGTCCCACAAAAGGAAGACAAGTCATTTGCTTCTGACACCATCTCAGACCACCATCACTGCACCACTCCTTTTTTAAAAACAAGAAACACAATGATTTCTAACTTTTATATAAAGAAGAAAAATAAGTTACTATACCTTTCCAATGAATTATGAATTGGTATGATAGGATGTTTCATCTTTAAAAAGAAAAAAACAAAGAAGTAAAAGTTTATGTGTTAAGTCTTCAACAGAATGTTATCTAGAATATCATCACGTAAGAAAGTGGTCATTAGAGACAGAATATGTATATTGCCCCCCTCAAGGAAAAAAGTCCTAGGTCTCTTCTAATAAAGGTATACCCAAGTTTCTTAGGAAAGGAAGATGGGGTTTTGAAAGATTTCATTACCATAGCCAAATTCTTAATGACTAGCTTTCTTTATAATTTGTTAGCCGTATTCAGCACTGACAGATAGCAATTATGCTGCAGTATTGTATCTAACACTAAGGATATGAAGTAAGCATTACAGACAGAATTTCTGCCTGTAAGCCAACTTCAGTACAAGTTAGAGCTGAAACATGGAGTGTATGAGAGGAGGCCCTCTTAGCCCCACCCAGGCACTGAGAGAAGACTAAGGGAAGAGGAACAGGGGCTGACCCAGGAGAGAAGACGGCACAAGCAACAGTGCGTTGTTCAGGCTAGGACTGCAGGGGAGTGTGTACTGTGTGTACCCTTAACTTTACCACAGGGCTGGTGGAGAGAGAGGGAGCTGGGCTTTTACCTTGCTGGACTTAAGCACCGCTAATTGAGGGGACCCTGGGGGTGTATGGTAGAGCAGTTCGGAGGTAAAGGCTGCATTTGCAATTTGCATGCATTCTTCCAAGGTCTTCAGGAAAGTGTTGCAGGTCGATTTCAGCAGAGTTCCCACATCGATGCCCTCCTATATAACAACCAGAAGAATATTTTGTCGTGCTACAAAATGAAAAACTCAACGGAGTTACATCCTGAGAGGTTTATATTTACAAATAGTGCTAATGAACCCAACCAGCATGTTGCAGGATAAATATGCCTACCAGTGATAAACAACAAAAACCAATTAGTCCAAGCTATCTGTTTTCATACACACCTTGCTGTTCTGACAATTTATTTGCCCACTCTTCCAGCTAATGGCAACTTCTTTTGCCTCTGGACTCCAAGCTGGCCCCATGCTAGGTGTTGGGCACAGACACAGGCACTGTGCACCATTTGCTCTCAGTGGGATGACTGAAGAGCTTGAGGTAACCAAAATTCATTTAAACACCTGGTAGGCACGTTTTCTTTTAAGATAGTATGATTTTTCTGAGTGTTTTGCTTTTGGATATTATTAGTAAGTTGTTCATAAAATTTCTGAAGCCACACTTGTTAGGATTCTGTCTAAGCTCCACCCCATAATTACCTGGCAACAGTCAGGTATGCCCTGCCCCACAGTTGCCTGGCAACAGCCAGGTAGGCCTGGCCTATAAAAGAGGACACTGGGGCCCCTCCTCTCTCTCTTACCTGTTACCTCTCTTACCTCTTGGCACTCTCACCTCTCTCCTCTCTGCCCCTCTTGGGCTCTCCTCCCCTTCCCACTTCTCTCCACATGGTCATGGCCGGCCTCCACTTCTCCACTCTCTCCCTCTCTCTGCCTTTCTCTGCCCCTTTAATTCCCATCCTCTGCCCTGAATAAACTCTATTCTATACCATGTCTGTGTGTGGCTGGTCCCTCTGGGGAAGAGATGCCCACTGGGGCACCCCCTTCCCTCACACTGGCATATACCATATTCTCTAAAACCTCTTTCTCTTCTTATGAACACAACAACACTCTTGACTAGGGATCAAGGAAATGACATGTATTTCTAATAAAGGTTCCAGGCGATGCTGTGATCGCAATCTGTATTTGTTACCAAGCTCCCAAGGCTCTCACGGTGAGCATTTTCTTCAATTACACACTGCTGTGTCCAGGATTTTCCGTCTGTCTAGATCAGGCTTTTCTACCTTGTACCACTGAGACTTTGGGTTGGTTAGTATGTGTGTGCATGTTTGTGTGGTGACTTGAGTAAGAACAGCCCCCACATTTGGATGCTTAGTCACCAGAGAATGGCACTACTTGGGAGGGATTAGGAAGTGTGGCCTTACTGGAGTAGGTGTGTCACTGGGGGTAGGCCTTGAACTTTCAAAAGCCCAACCCAGGCCCAGTGTCTCTCTCTTCCTGATACCTGTGGATCCAGATGTAGAACATACTTCTGCAGTATCACATCGGCCTGCATGCCACCGTGCTCCCTGTCATGATGATAATGGGCTGAACCTCTGAAACTATAAGCAGGCCCCCAATTAAATGTTTAATTTAACTTAGCATTTACAAGCTTACAAGCATTGCCCTGGTCATGGTATCTCCTCACAGCAATAGTTTAGTGACTAAGACAGTCGGTGGGTCGGACGGCCAGTCAGTTTGTCAGTATTTGGGAGTGAGGCACAGTTCTGCTCACTGTAAAATGCTTAGCAGCACCCCTGGCTTCTAAACACTATACAACAATGACACTTCCTCAATCCTGACATTCAAGCTGCCCCAAGATACTAGGGGCAAAGAGGTATTGTGGATTGGTGGTCCTTGCTCTAGACTATAGACCTTGCAAGAAAAGGGATGAAATGGCTTTTGTTCTTGTTTCTCTCTCCTCCACACACACCATGTCCTACCCACAGCAGACAGCTGATGAAGCCAAAGGAAGTGAGTGAAAGAGAATTAGACCAGTTTTATCAACAAGACTTGAAAACAGTATTAGTACCATGGTATCCGCATGCTTAAGAGAATGACTTAACACCCTTATTACACTGTCTGGATTCCTCCAGCTGCAGACCACAGCTGCTCCGAGAGCACTACAGATCTCTCAGTCAAGGCAAGTGACTTGATGCACAGCATAACATCTTTCCTGGTGCTTTACAATGGGCAATGGCAGCCTTACTAACAAATTAATGCTAAAGCTGTCAGTCCTTAGCTGGGCATGGTGGCACATGCCTATAATCCCAGCACTCAGGAAGCTTCGTTAGAAATTTGGAGTTCCAAACCAGTCTGGACTACATAGTGAAATCCTATCTCAAGGAAAAGAAGGAAGGGAGGGAGGGAGGGAGAGAAGGAAGGAAGGAAGGAAGGAAGGAAGGAAGGAAGGAAGGAAGGAAGGAAGGACAAATGGATGGATGGACAAGACAAAAATGACAATCCTTGCTGGTGATGGTGAAATATCACCTGAGCGCAAGGTGGAGTCCTGCCCCACCTCTGAAAGCATGGGGCTGTTTCAGGGCACATTTACTGTGACAGAGTACAACCCTGCCTGCCAGTCTTACCAAGAACAGCAGACATCCCACGGACAGACAGACAGCATGCTGACACCTCGGGAATCATACATAAGGAAAGAGTTCAGTCAGACAGGTGAGACTCTGTTTAAACAGTGATGCTGATGGGGAGAACATATTTTAGTAATGTTTTTTTTTCTTTTTTCTTGGTACTAATACTAAAAATCCCAAACGTTACAGATGAATGCTAAACTCCTTCAAGGGTGAGGAAGTGTGTGCTTCCCAGCACATCAGTGCATGCATTTCTGTGTTGAACTCTGCCACGTTCTTCTAAAGAACAGCCAAGTCCAAGACAGCAATCACTGGAGAATAAATGCCCATAGACAGCTGACACTGCCTTTGTGTACAATATCAACAATGCCATTAAAACAATGCTTTACCTCAGAGTCAGTGACGCCAGCTGTGGCCACTTCTTTTGTTTTATCTACTTGTTGAACAAGGAGGTCACAGTACAGCCTTAGCTCCGACATTTTGGTTTTCAGGTTTTCAGTATTTTCTGCAAATTCTAAATTAACAACAAAGGTAAAGTGGTTACCAGAAGAGACAGCCATTTCCTAGTTAGTAAGCTGCACAGAGGTGGAGTAACTGGTGCCTCAAGTGAGGTTCACAGTATGTGCTTCACGGGGACAGGGAAGGCATCAGAGGAATGGAAAGGCAAAGAGGGCATAGCCCAGCTATCTCTTCAGACAACATACAGAACAATCACAGGCTTAGAAAAAGAGTGTGAGCCAGGCTTGGTGGCGCACGCCTGTAATCCCAGCACTCTGGGAGGCAGAGGCAGGCAGATTTCTGAGTTCGAGGCCAGCCTGGTCTACAGAGTGAGTTCCAGGACAGCCAGGGCCACACAGAGAAACCCTGTCTCAAAAAAAAAAAAAAAAAAAAAAAAAAAAATCCCCTCCCCCAAAACCCCGAAAAAGAATGTGTGGGAGCCCCTCTCCTGAGAACTGTCTGAGTCTGCCTCTCTGTAATATGGGGTCCTGGTGATGTGCTCCTGGGGACAGTGTTTTGTCTGAGCACTAGTTCACACGGTCTGTCAGCTCTGCAGCCACCTTGGTGCTGAGGGATCAGTAACAATTGCTGCCACCTTATGTCCTTTTCACGAGAATGTCACACATCATCTGCTCCGAGTCAGCCGACAGCTTCAAGAATTTGTTCCTGATTTAGCAGCAGCACAACCAAGGAAGAAGCCATTTCATTGAGTCTACTTCAGGAGTTAGGAACTTGTAGTGACATGAAAGGCTCCATCGGTGTACACACACTGGGAGGCAGTGATGGGAGCAGTCAGGGGCAGGAGGACCGCCTCAGCACGCTCGCTCAGCCCTGAGCAGGGGAGACGGTGGGGAGCAGGGGCACACTGCAGACAACACCCCATCCCTGGGCTTCTCCGGATTACCTACAAACTTTGTGATACCATTTCAAGTTATCACCAGATCCCACAGTCATCCTTCCAAGGCAGATACCATCACTTTTTCAAAGATGAGGTGAACAAAGCTCAGAAAAAGTCAGTGACGTGTGGCAGAACTGTATGCCAGTAAAAGTGAAATACCAATACATCATTTAACCTAGGTGTGTCTGGCTCCAAAGTTATGTTTTCTACCACACCAAGAAAGCAAAACTGTAATTAGATAGGAACCCTGGGTCAATTCTGCTTATATACATGACATTTCAATGATATAAAAAGCTGGGTGAGGGGACCCAGAAATAGCAGTGGGTAGTTTCCAAGGTTGTCAGACAAGGGGACTATCAATACTTGCCTTTTTCCTTCTGAGTCCTACTATCCGTCAGGCAGGCCTTGGCAGATCCCAGAGCCACCAGCCACCGCTGTCTCTCTGCCACACTTCTGGCCTTTAGGTAGAAGTACTGTTCCCCGGGAATGATGAGGTCCATGCGAGTGTTATCCACGGAATGAACTGGGAGCGAGGGGGAAGGTCAGGCTCGGCAACAATGCTCTGGGCAGCTCCACCCCAGAGGCTGCTTTAGTCTTGTTATGCTTTCTTATTTATGTACCTGTGTGCTTCTGTGTGCACATGTATGGGGGTGCATATGTCTGTGCGTACCGAGGCCAGAGGAGGTCAGCTGCTCCCCGCTATCACTCTCCAGAGACTCCCTCTGAGTCCAAGACTGTGTTCTCACCACCACAGTAAAAGCCACCAAGCCCAGAGATCTTCCTGTCTCTGTCTTCCTCAGACCTGGGTTACAGGAATGTGCAAAATGCCTGGCTTGTGATTACATAGGTGTTGGCATCTAAATTTCAGCCCCCACTACTGGTTAGCTAGTGCTTTTAACCACTGAACTATCTCTCCTAGCCTCCTGAAAGCTTCTTCAGAGAGAAGGGCCAGTCCTCTCACCAACTCTTCTAATGACACTAAGTTCTGTTCATTTATCTGTTCTAGACAGCTTTGCTGATTAAGAAGGGAAACCTTGCAAGGTACAGTGGCACACATCTTTAATCCTAACACTTAGGAAGTAGAAGCCAGCTGGTCTACAAAGTGAATTCCAGGTCAATCAGAACCACACAATAAAGAAATCTTGTTGGGGCTGGAGAGTCAGAGCACTGACTGCTCTTCCAAGGTCCTGAGTTCAAATCCCAGCAATCACATGGTGGCTCACAACCATCCGTAATGAGATCTGATGCCCTTTTCTGGTGTGTCTGAAGACAGCTACAGTGTACTTACATATAATAAATAAATAAATCTTTAAAAAAAAAGAATAATTGCCTTCAAGGCACCAATCAAGACCTTTCAGCTGCTGTCTACCCCCTCCTCCCGCCCTCCCAACACACACACACACCCCTATCATCCAACTGAACCTTGTTATCAGAATGGAGCAGGAGTCTCTCTTTGCTCTCATGAATATAGAAAGTTTGTTATTCTAAGCCCAAAAGACTAGCATGCTCACACAGGAGAGTTGAAACCCCCAGGCTGGTGTGTAGAGATGGCTCCAGCAGGCAGTAGAAGATGTAGGCTGCCATCAGATGGCTTAGGACCTTTAGATGGCAGGTTAGTAGGAAGTCATTGGATCACTGGAGGCCACAGTTGGAGGTAATTATGCAGTTCTCACAGATTCTGATTAGTATTTGTGGGGGGTCATTACACAGGATCAAAGGCTCTTCCCAGGTTTCTCAGGTTTTCTATGTGATAGCTCCCTTCCCTACAATCTATCATCATGATACCATATACTACAGTATGATTCATCCAGTGTGCTCTAACCACAGTTAGCCCTCTTTTATTTAGACTTTCATGTTCCAATATTGTTAGCTAAGTAAAATTCCTTTCTTTATACATCACCCAGCCTCCAGTATTCTATTGTGGCAACAGAATCCAGAAAACATACCTGCTAATGAGCAAGGGCACAATCTTCATTTCCTTGGAGTTATTGCAAGAACACATGCGCCCCTTTCTGCTTCTCTTAAGCACTCAGTGTGGCTGTGTGGTTATTTCTTAGAACTCTTTCAGAGAAGAAACTAGCAAAATACATTCTTCACCTTCCCCAAATTCCCACCTAATAGTACTCTCTTCAGCCACACATCACACCATCTCAAGATTCTAAAGCCAAGAATAAATATCTGTCCTTGCAGGTATTTTCTTACTATGATTGGAAGGTGGGGGTGGACAGATGGGTATGTATGTCTATCCTGATTTACACACACAGGCATTTGATGTTACAGTAAAATCACTGAAGGCTCACATACAGTCACTAGCCCCAGGTAAGCAAGCAAGAAACAAGCACAGGCTGAGTGTGAAGATGTTGCTCTCATTATTCTGACCAGTTCTTAACCCATCCTGAAAGAGCCTACTGCAGTTTTAGGTTTTTGCCAAAGGCTTTCTTTCAAGAACAACTGTCTTTGTATCTCTACTTTCAAGAACACCTGGTGTATCCTGCAGGAGCAGCAGAGAAAGGCATGCAGGGGCCAGTGCTTTTTCATTCTCCTAGGGAGGTGCAAAGAAAACTGAAGGTTCCAAGTTGCCTGGTCACTCACCTTGAATCTCACAGACTGCCATCTGGATGCTCCCTTTGCAACCCTTCCAGGCATCTTCAGGAGAATCATAATAGGACAGGATTCCCCCACAGAGAAGGAACCATCGAGGCTGCCAACCTAAGAGCAGAAGAAAAGCAGGGCACAGTTATTGCTGGTGTGCAAGGTGCCAACGCAGGCATAGAAATACGATCTAATAATGTAGGGTACCAAGTCCCACATGCAAGGACCTTTTCATTGCTTCTAAGAAGGAAGCGGGTTAGAAAAGACTTGTACATTTGATTCTAGTTTTGTAAAATTAGAAACAAACAGCCCTAGAGGCATATATTTTCGTCACCTGAGATATAGCAGCTGGGAAGGATCAGAAGTAAGGAAGTGAAGGTAATATACACTGGGACTTTCAAAGATTTTAATTTTCATTTCCCCCCTTTAAACACAGTTCTAGTGGCCAGATCATCCGCTCATACCTGCCCACATGCTATAGCCTTCACGCCCCCCAGGAGGTCTGAAGTAACCAAAGACACAGAAAGTCTCGCCTACAGAGCCTAGCTGATGAGGGACCCACCCGGCCTGCCAAGTTCCACCTTCCTTCTGGTCTCCTTCTTTACCTGGGCCAGACCAGTAAGCAGATACCCTCCCACACTGTACAGCCTGTCTGCCTCCCAGGAGGTCCACAGTAACTAGGGACACAGGAGGCCTGCTCTAACCAGAGACACAGGAGGGCCACCCTAACCAGAGACAGCACTGCCTGCCTCCAAGAAGGCCAGCTTTAACTCTGGTCACAGAACTCTATCTGCCTCCAAAGACACCCAGGCCACATCCAGGCCAGTTAACACAAGAGATAGCCAGATGGCCAGAGGCAAGCACAAGATCATAATTGACAGAACCCAATGCAATTCAACATCATCAGAACCCAATTCTACCACCACAGCAAGCCCTGGATACTCTACCATGCCTGAAAAGCAAAATAATAACCTAAAATTCTATCTCATGAAGATCATAGCAGCCTTTAAGGAAGATAGAAAGAACACTCTAAATGAAATACAGGAAAACACAAGCAAAAAAGTAGAAGCCCTTAAAGAAAAAAAATAAGTCCCTTAAAGAAGTACAGGAAAATACAATCATGCAGGTGAAGGAATTGAACAAGAACTAAAAATGGAAATAGAAACAATTAAGAAAACACAAAGGGAGGCAACCCTGGAGATGGACAACTTGGGAAAGAGGTCAGGAGCTACAGATGCAAACCTGGCCAACAAAATACAAGAAATAGAAGAGAGAATTTCAGGCATAGAAGATACCATAGAAAATGTGGACACATCAGTCAAAGAAAATACAGATGTAAAAACCTCCTAACCCAAAATACCCAGGAAATTCAGGACACAATGAAAAGATCAAACCTAAGAATAATAGGAATAGAAGAGAGTAAAGAATACCAGCTCAAAGATCCAGAAAAAAAAAACTTCAACAAAATCATAGAAGAAAACTTTCCTAGATGCTCATAAATGTACAAGAAGCCTATAGAACACTAAATAGATTGGACTAGAAAAGAAAATGGTCTTGTCAAACAATAATCAAAATACTAAATGCACAGAATAAGGCAAAAATATTAAAAACTATAAGGGAAAAAGTCCATATAAAGACAGGCCTACCAGAATTACACCAGACTTCTCAAGAGGTACTCTAAAAGCCAGAAGTTCCTGGACAGATGCCATCCAGACCCTAAGAGAACACAAATGTCAGTCCAGGAACTACACCCAGCAAAACTCTCAATCACTAGAGATGGAGAAACCAAGAATATTCCATGAAAAACCCAAATTTAAAATATATATATATATATATATATATATATATATATATATATATACATATATAAACTAATCCAGCCCTACAGAAGATACTGGAAGAAAATCTCCAATACATGGAGGTAACTACACCCAAGAAAACACAAGAAATTAATCACAACAAACCCAAAGGATAATAGCATAATAGCACCTCCAGCAACAAAAATAACAAGAACTAACAATCATCTGTCTTTAATATCACTGAACATGAATGGACTCAATATCCCAATAAAAAGACACAGGCTAACAGACTGGATATGTAAACAGGATCCAGCATTTTGCTGCATATAAGAAACACTTCAGTGGCACACAGTATCTCAGAGTAAAAAGCTGAAAAAAGTTTTCCCAGCAAATGGTCCCAAGAAACAAGCTGGAGTTGCCATTCTAATATCCAATAAAATAGACTTTCAACCAAAAGTTATCAAACGAGATAGAGAAGGACACTTTATATCCATCAAGGGGAAAAACTACCAAGATGAACTCTCAATTCTGAACATCTCTGCCCCAAATGCAAGGGCAGCCACATTCATAAAAGAAACTTTACTAAAGCTCAAAACACGCATTGAGCCTCTCACATAATAATAGTGGGAGACTTCAACACCCCACTCTTACCAAAGGACAGGTCACTGAAACAGAAACTAAACAGAGACACAGTGAAACCAACAGAAGCAATGAACCAAATGGATTTAACAGATATCTATAGAATATTTCCCCCCAAAACAAGAGAATATACCTTCTTCTCTGCACTTCATGGAACCTTCTCCAAAACTGCCCATATGATTGGACATGAAACAAGCCTCATCAGATACAAGAAGATTGAAATAATCCCATGCATTCTATGAGATTACCACAGACTAAGGTTAGACTTCAATAACAACAAAAACAACAGAAAGATCACATACTCATGGAAACAGAACAACTCTCTGCTCAATGTTAACTTTGTCAGGGAAAAAATAAAGAAACCAAAGACCTTATAGAATTCAATGGAAATGAAGATATATCATACCCAAAGTTATGGGGCTCCATGAAAGCAGTGTTGAAAGGAAAATTCATAGCACTAATTGCTTTCATAAAGAAATTGGAAAGCTCCCATGCAAGCAATGTAACAGCACAACTGAAAGCAGAACAGAAAGAAGCAAACACACACAAGAGGAGTAGACAGCAGGAAATAGTCAAACTCAAGACTGAAACCAACCAAGTTAAAAACAGAAAGAACTATACAAAGAATCAACAAAACCAAGAGCTAGTTTTTTGAGAAAAATCAACAAGATAGATAAAACTACCTAAAAAACCAACTAATGTAACTAAAGAGCACAGAGACAGTATCCAAATGAACAAAATCAGAAATGAAAAGGGAGACACAACAACAAAAACTGAGGAAATTAAAAAAACACATCAGAACCCACTATAAAAGCCTATATTCTACAAAACTGGGAAATTTAGATGAAATGGATGATTTTCTAGACAGATGCCAGGGACCAAAGAAAGTTAAATCAAAATCAGGTAAACTATCTAAACAGTCCCATAAACCTTAAGGTCATTAAATAAAAATGAAAATAGTCATTAAAAATCGTCATTAAAAACCTTCCAACCCCCCCCCCCCAAAAAAAAAAAAAAAAGTCCAGGGCCAGATGGTTTTTGTACAAAATTCTACCAGATTTTCAAAGAGCTAATACTAATATTCCTCAAACTATTCCACAAAATAGAAACAGAAGGAACACTACCTAATTAATTTTATGAAGAAATAGTTACTCTGATACCTAAACCACTCAAAGGCCCATCAATGAAAGAGAACTTCAGACCAATTTTGCTTATGAATATCAATGCAAAAATACTCAATAAAAGTCTCACAAACCAAATCCAAGAACACATCAAAACCATCATTCACCACGATCAAGTAGGCTTTATCCCAGGGATGCAGGGATGGTTCAATATACAAAAACTGATCAACATAAAACACTATATAAAAATATTCAAGGAAAAAAGTCACATGATAATCTCATTAGATGCTGAAAAGGCCTTCCACAAAATACAATACCCCTTCATGTTAAAAGTCCCAGGAGAGATAAGGAATTCATGGCCTATACATAAATAAAAGCAATGTATAGCAAACCAACAGCCAACATCAAATTAAATTGAGACAAACTAGAAGCAATCCCACTAAAATTTGGGGCAAGACAAGGTTGCCCATTTTCTTCCTATCCAATATAGTACTTGAAGTTCTAGCTATAGCAATTAGACAAGAAGAGATCAAAGAAATGGAAAGGACACTAACTTTAACTTTATTTTAGTTAATTTAAATAACACTATTTGCAGATAATAGTATACATAAGCGACCCCCAAAATTCCACCAGAGAACTCCTACAGCTGATACAAAACTTCAGCAAAGTGGCAGGATATAAAATTAATTCAAACAAATCAGAAGCCTTCCTTTATACAAATGATAAACAGGCTGAGAAAAAAATTAGGGAAACAGCACCCTTCACAATAGCCAAGAATAAAATATCTTGATGTAACTCTTATCAAGCAAGTAAAAGATTTGTATGACAAGAACTCAAATCACTGAGAAAAGAAATCAAAGAAGGCCTCAGACGATGGAAAGATCTCCTATCCTCATGGATTGGTAGGATTAACATAGTGAAAATGGACATCTTACCAAAAGCAATCTACAGATTCAGTGCAATCCCCATCAAAAGTCTAACCCAATTCTTCAGAGACATGGAAAGAGCAATTCTCAACTTCATATGGAAAAACAAAAATTGCAGGATAGCAGTGATGGTTTGTATATGCTCAGCTCAGGGAGTGGCACTATTAGGAGGTGCGGCCCTGTTGGAGTAGGTGTGTCACTGTGGGTATGGGCTTTAAGATACTCATTCTAGCTGCCTGAAGACCAGTATTGTGTTAGCAGCCTTCAGTTGAAGATGTAGAACTCTCAGCTCTTCCTGCATCCTGCCAGCCTGGATGCAGCCATGTTCCCCACTTGATGATAATGGGCTGAACCTCTGAACCTGTAAGCCAGTCCTAATTAAATGTCCTTATAAGAGTTGCCTTGGTCATGGTGTCTGTTCATAGCAGTAAAACATTAAGACAATAGCCAAAACAATTCTCGACAATGAAAAAAAGCTTCTGGGGGAATCACCATCCCTGACCTCAAGCTGTACTGCAAAGCAATAGTGATAAAAACCACATGGTATTGGTACAGAGACAGACAGGTCAATCAATGGAATAGAATGAAAAGCCCAGAAGTAAACCCACACACATATTGACACTTGATCTTTGACAAAGAAGCCAAAAACATACAGTGGGGGAAAAAAAGTATCTTCAATAAATGGTACTGATCTAACTGTAGTTATATGTCTGTATGTAGAAAAAATAAAATAGAGACATATTTGTCACCTTGCACAAAACTCAAGTCCAAGTGGATCAAGGACCTCAACATAAAACTAGATATACTGAATTGAATAGAAAACAAAGTGGGAGGGAGCCTTGAACTCATTGGCACAGGGGGAAATTTCCTGAACAGAACTCCAATGGCTTAGATTCTAAGATTAACAATTGATAAATGGGACCTCATGAAACTGAAAAGGCAAAAGACACCATCAATAGGCAAATCAGCAACCTAAAGATTGGGGGGAAAACTTCATTAACCCTATATCTGACAGGGGGCTAATATCCAAAATATGTAAAGAACTCAAGAAGTTAACCTCCAAAACCACAAATAACCCAATTAAAAAGCAGGGTACAGAGCTAAACAGAGAATTCACAAGAGACGAATCTCTAATGGCTGAGAAGCATTTAAAGAAATGTTCAAAGTCTTTAGTCACCAGAGAAATGCAAACCAAAACAACCCTGAGATTCTACCTTACACCAATCAGTATAGCTAAGATCAAAAACTCAAGTGACAGCACATGCTGGTGAGGAGGTGGAGAAAGAGGAAGTCTCCTCCTTTGCTGGTAGGATTGAAAACTGGTACAACCACTCTGGAAATCAATCTGGTGGTTTCTAGGAAAACTGAAAATAGTTCTTCCTGAAGACCTAGCTATACCACTCTTGGGCATATACCCAAAAGATGCTCCACCATACCACAAGGACACATGCTCTACCATGTTCATAGCAGCCTTATTTGTAATAACCACAAGCTGGAAATAACCCAGATGTCCCCCAACTGAAGAAAAGATACAGAAAATATGGTTCATTTACATAATGGAATATTATTCAGCTATTAAAAAACTAGAACATCATGAATTTTGCAGGCAAATGAATGGAACTAGAAAATATCATCCTGAGTGAGGTAACTCAGACTCAAAAGGACATGCATGGTATGTATTCACTGATAAGTGAATATTAGCCAAAAAGTACAGAATACCTAGGATACAATACATAGACTGTAAGAAGTGTAACAAACAGAAAGGTCCAAGTGAAGATGCTTCAATCCTACTTAGAAAGGGGAAGAAAATGATCATGGGAGGCAGAAGGAGGGAGGGATCTGGGTGGGAGAGAGGAGGGGGAGAGGAAAAGGAGAACAGGATCAGGTAACAGGGAGCAGGAGAGAAGCCCAGAGGGCCAGGAGAATGAATGGAAATAAGTAGGCTTGGGGATAGGAGGTGGGGGAACCCTCTAGAAAGTACCAGAGACCTGGGAGGTGAGAGCATCTCAGGACTCAATTGGGTGTGACCTTAGTCCACCTTCAGTCAATAGACAGGGTCTCAAATGGAGGGACTGAGTTACTAACCCATAGTCAACATTTCTGACCCAGAATTGTTCCTGTCTAAAAGAACTGCAAGGACAAAAATGGAGAAGAGACTGAAGGAGAGGCGTCCAATGAGCAGCCCAACTTGGGATCCATCTGGGGCGGCGGCACCAAGGCCTGACACTGTTCCTGATGGTATGATGTGCTTACAGATGGGAGCCTGGCATGACTGTCCTTTGAGAGGCTCTACCAGCAGCTGAGTGAGACAGAAGCAGAGACTTACACCCAACCATTGTACTGAAGTTGGAGACCCCTATGGTTGAATTAGGGGAAGGACTGAAGAAGCAGAAGGGGTGAGTGACCCCATAGAAGACCAGCAGTCTCAACTAACCCAGACCCCAGGGAGCTCTCAGAGACTAAGCCACCAACTAGGAACATACACAAGCTGGTCCAAAGCCCCTGGCATATATAGAGCAGAGGTTAGCCTGTCTGGCCTCAGTGGGAGAAGTGTGCTATCCTTGAGAGACTTGAGGTCCCAGGGAAGGGGGAGGTCTTGTGGGAGGGGGAGCACTCTCTCAGAGGGAAGAATGGGATGAGGAACTGTGACAGGGGGAACTGGAGGGGACAACAAATGGAATGTAAATAAATAGAATAATTAAAAAAACACAGTAATCCACAATTCTTAAATTTTCTAAGACAAATGACATCATGATTATCATTGTCACACAACTATCTCCCTTGTCTAATTACCAGGATCTTAGAATCTGCAATAAAGATCACAGTGACCTCTCAGCAAAGAGCATGCAGTGTCCAGATTAATGAACCTAGAAGCATAGGACTCTTAGGACAGATTTCTTTGACCATTTAGTACACCAAAGCACAGCAATCTTTAAGCCCTCAAGAGTTAGTTCTAATCATGTGGATATTGAGGTATGGGGACAGCTATATACAGTAGAAGCAGACATCTTAGCTAAGTCTTCTCACATGCCCTGCAATTCTAGGCAAACCAAACTGATTTGCTATTTATCAAGCTTCATCTCCTCATAAAATGCCCCCACAACTATTTCTACTTATATTTGGATATATTTTTGGATAGCAGTCGGTGTTTTACCCACAGTTTTTAGTATTTTTATAATGTACATGAATGCTTTGCCTGCATATATGTTCCTGTCCATTGCCTGGTGCCCATGAGAGGCCATAAGACAGAATTATGCAGGCAAAGCATTCATGTACATTATAAAAATACTAAAAACTGTGGGTAAAACACCGACTGCTATCCAAAAGACACTGATTTCTTTTGCTGTTTGGGGAGAATGCTGTACTTCCTGAAGCCACTCCACCCTTCTTTGTTTCCCCCAGGGAAACTCTGTTACGAGCAGGCTGAACGGTCTGTACTAAATCCAAGGGAAAGAGTTGGGAGGGCAGGTAAGATGCTCCTCCCATGTACCAGGGCCTGCTTTCCTACAAACCATAGACACAGGCCTGCCCGAAACATATCTCTTACTTCCTTAAATAAAACTAGACGAACATTAATTCTCAACATCTACTCTCCAATAACACCTGAACTGGATTACCCTGCCATGTGATTCTTGTCTCTCACCAAATATAAATATTCATTTCTAAAGCTAAAAAACATCTACTACTCTTGCTACACTTTTTGAATTGAAAGCTTCTGCCTGGAGAGGAAGATCCTTTATCGACTATAAGGAGTCTTATGACCTTACCATGGCCACAGATTATGAGCAAACTTGCTGAGATGAATTCATAAATATGTTTATGTTGGAAGAGAACATGTCTTAATGTCATCTTCAAGATGACAGAAACACAAACTTGACAGCCACCAACAATGCAACCTAGTAAACACAATCACTCTTCTGAGTACACTAGTGATCTCTTGGCACCAGACTTTACTGATGCATTGCACCTTTGTAAAAGAATCTGATTATGTGGGGGCTGGAGATGGCTCAGTGGTTAAGACTGCTCTTCCAGAGGTTCTGAATTCAATTCCCAGCACCCATATGATGACCTCTTCTGGTGTGTCTGAAGACAGCAACAGTGTACTCATATACATAATATTCATATACATTAAATAAATCTGATTATATATCTCACTATTTAGGCCACTCCACCCTTACCAAGACCAAGATAAATAAATAAATAAATAAATAAATAAATAAATCAGTGTTTTAGAATGTGAAAATGGAAGAAGTCTTTGAAACCACCTAGGTCAATCTGTTCTATTTATCCCAAGGCACACATTTACACAATAGAGCTAAGGAGAAAACCACACCTTCCTATATTGCCCCTGTGGGCCCCAAAACTCTCAAGCCTTGGCTCCCTGCTACTAGAAAACCATCCTGATATAGAACAGTTTTTTCACTTACAGCTCAACTCGTGCCACTCTGGCTTGTGTGATGCCCTCCTCCCCACCCCAGATATACCACAACTTTTGTAATAGAAGTCATTCAAAACATACCTAATAACTATTTAATCAAGTTTATGACTTACTTGCATTAGCAGTCTCCAAGAAAAACATGCAACAGGATCACATATTGACATACAAAGTAAATTACTATAAAGAATTGGCTCACCCTAAGATCTGCAGCACTAAGCTGGGCCAGTGGAGTAGGCTTCAATGAAGGTCAATGTCCCACCCTGTTCATTCCTATCAGGCAAGTGCTCCTTCTTACTCGGCCTTCATGAGGCTTCCACCAGCTAGATGAAGCCCTATAAAGATGTTTTGAGGAGCATTCTACTTATATCTAATTCAAGTGCTAATCTTACCTAAAAATACTCTAGTCCCATGCAAAGTATGTCCACAATCTCTGAGAACCTGAGGCCCTCAGCTGTCATTTACTGTGACAAACATCTTGTGGTGGTTTGCATATACTTGGCTCATGGGAAGTACTATCAGCAGGTGTGGCCTTGATGGAGGAAGTGTGTTACCGAGCAGGCAGGCTTTGAGTGCTCCTAGTGCTCAAGCTCAGCCCAGCGCAGAAGAGTCAATCTCTTCCTGGCTGCCTTCAGATCAGGATGTAAAACTCTTAGTTCTTCTTCCAGCACCATGTCTGTCTGCCTGCTTGCTGCCACGCTCACTGCCATGATGATAATGGACTAAACCTCTGAAACTGTAAGCCAGCCTTTATAAGAGTTTCCTTGGTCATGGTGCCTTTTCATAGCAATGAAACCCAAACCAAGACATATCTTAAGATAAATCAGCTTACAAGGAGGAAAGGTTTTGTCTTAGTACTTAACCAGATGTTTTCGGCCATGGTCACTGGGACTCCACTGCCTCTGGACTGTTGTGAAGTGGTATATAATGGTACTGGCCAGGAGTGCCATGGTGCTTGGTGTTACAAGATGCTCAAAAAGCAGGACAGGGAGAGACCAGCATGCAACTGCTCAGGAATATTCCACAGTAAGCCCATTTCCTTCTTATAGGCTCCTCATAAAGATTCTGCCACTTGCCAGCAGTATGAGGGCTGAGGACAAAGAATTAAGAACATTGGCCTTTGAGGAGCATTCCATATCCAAACTACATGTCTTGGTCAGGGTCTCTATTCCTGCACAAAACATGACCAAGAAGCAAGTTGAGGAGGAGAGGGTTTAATCAGCTTACACTTCCACGTTGCTGTTCATCACCAAAGGAAGTCAGGACTGGAACTCAAGCAGGTCAGGAAGCAGGAACTGATGCAGAGGCCATGGAGGGATGTTACTTACTGGCTTGCTTCCCCAGGCTTGCTCAGCTTGCTTTCATATAGAACCCAAGACTACCAGCTCAAGGATGGCACCACCCACAATGGGCCCTCCCATCTTTGATCACTAATTGAGATAATGCCTTACAGCTGGATCTCATGGAGGCATTTCCTCAACGGAGGCTCCTTTCTGTGATAACTCCAGCTTGTGTCAAGTTGTCACACAAAACTAGCCAGTTCACTACATCAGCCCCCTGTGGCTCAAAGTGACACTAAAATAAACTATCACATCAATTTCATGACCATTTTTAATGTAGCACAGGATTTTTAAAAAGTCTGCCAATTAAGCACACTAATCACAGTGTGATTCCAGATTCTGCAGTTTAAAAAAAAATGTCTTGATGATGGTGTACACCTTTAATCTCAGACAGGTGGATCTCTGTGAGCTTGAGGCCAGCCTGGTCTACAGAGTAAGTTCCAGAACAGCCAGGGCTACACAGAGAAACCGTGTCTCACAAAACAAAACAAAACAAAACAAAACAAACAAAACAAAACAAAACAAAACAAAAACAAAACACCAAAAAAGTGTCTTAAAATTAAAAAAGAATATACTAAGCTAGTTTTATTTTACAGGAATCCTAAAATGCTGAAAGTCCTTCCCTCCCCACATAGCCCGGCTGCAGAGCTCTGAGAGTAGCTGGTGACCGGACTAAAGCAACTCCTTCCTAGGTAAGTTGTGCTTACCTAGGAGAGGTATAGTTATTCAAGGTAGTTATTCAACTTACCTTTCTAGTTTAGTTGTGTTTACGTAGGGGAGGTATAGTTATCCAAGGTCAGTTCAATATGTCATCATCTTATTCTTTAAAATGAAACTGCAGAAACTGTGACAAAGAGCTTTGTTAGAAACTCAAGGTTCTTGAAGTCTAAAAAGACACATTAAGAAGTCCACTTCCTGGTAGATGAGCTCAAGTGCTGTGGTGGGAGTCTGATTAGTGCTGGACACACTGTTCTTTTTAATTCCCAATGCTGACAAACCGAGCTACAGCTTAGCAAAGACAACAAGAAAAGATGCATGAATGATCAAGAGAGGATCGAGCTATTTCATGTTTCAAGATATTCTGCAGACAGCCTGGAAATGAGATATTCAAGGGTAATAAAAGACATGGATGGAAACTATAGGTCTGTACCATTCCCTGCTCCTTAGCCTGACAAATGACTCATCTTCTTGTCTAACCCTAAGCCCCCTCTTGCTCCTCTGTTAAGGAGGGAACATGTTTTCAAACTCTACACATGGAAAGATGATTAAGAAACTCATACCCTCCGATATCACCAGAGTTGTCATTCGGGGGGCGGGGGGAACAATATATAAATGGCAATTTTATGTGCTTTGTGTAATTCTGGATTATGTCACTGCAGAAAGTACACTTGACATTTCTTGGAAATTTATCATTCACCCTGCATATTTCTATTGCTACAAACTCTTCTCTATACTTGATCCACATAATTTTGATGGAGCTGACCAGTTTCAGGGAGGGCATGTGTATGTGATATAGGCCTAACTGGAGTTTCACATGCTCTATCCTCATTGAGTTCCAGAATGAACAACGGGTACAATGGCCATTCTGAGAACTTACTGTAGGCCCAGGGAAAGATGGAAGTACTAGAAATTGCCCTGTTTTCTCTGACCTGAAGGATGTCTGCTTGAAGCTGCTGGCAGCCATCTTGGTACCACAAGGGACCTAAGCATGCCTATCATATAACAGGGAAAAGGCAGTAGAAGATTTAAGGGGCAGAGGGAGACGGGGGCAAATCTGGACGCTGTTTAATCAGAGCACGCTACGCCTAAAGGAAGATACTCCTGGATTTTCAGGTGAGTAAGATAATCATTGTCCTGGTTTTTATTGTTGTTATTATTAATTTTTTGTTGTGTTTTGCCAGGGTGGCTGAATAGGATTTTTCTTCAAATAAGAGTTCTAAAGGGATCAACTCACCAAACATACAAAAAACACTTGACAAGCTATAAAGTCCTTTCATAGTAAAAAAAGAAAAAACAAACAAATAAAGCCTTAACTAGGATTATAACAGGCTTTCCCACAACTAACACACCCAACAGTGAGAGACAGGAAACTTTCTTCCTAAGATCAGGACTACCTGATAGGGTACCTGCCCTCACCATTTCTACTGAACTGGAGGTTTTAGGCAGGACAGAGGGTGAGAAAATAAAATAAAGGTACCTATATGAGACAGGATAAAGCAATCCCAGTCTACTTAGACATAAGCTTGAGTGAGCCGGTTCAGCAAGAATCAATGTATAAATAACTGTACTTATGAATAGAAGCAATGGACAATTTGAAAATAGAATTCTAGAAAGCCCTTACCTAGCCTCCCAAGCCCTCAGATAACTTCAGCTTTAGCTGTCTCCACAAAACTTTTTCATGAGTTTGAATGTCTCCCAGCAAGCTTTCAACATTGACAAGTGAATCTTTGTCCTCATGGAGAACAACAGAAAATTCAGCTTTTCCCCAGATTATGTAAGACCAAGTGACTGATGTTAAGAAAGATCTGGAAAATATCATCCTAAGAGAGTTAACCCAATCACAAAAGAATACACATGAAATGCAATCACTGATAAGTGGATATTAATGAGCCCAGAAGCTCTGAATACTCAAGGCACAATTAGCAAGTCAAAAGATTCCCAAGAAGAAGGAATGAGAGGACCCTGGGCCTGAAAAGATTGGATCCAGTTTTGTAAGAGAGTACCAGAACAGAGAAATGGTGGGGGGGTGATTGTGGAATTGGGGGGGGGAAGAGGACTTATGGGACATATGGTGAGGGGGGAACTGGGAAAAGGGAAAGCCTTTGGAATGTAAACAAAGAATATAGAATAAATAATAATAATAATAATAATAATAATAAAGAAAATAAAATGAAATGAAAATTTATATAGAATTGACAAACTTCCTCAATAGTATGCCAAAAATTAACTTTTACCATAACAACTATAGTTTCTATGTTTTTAACCCATGCTATACAGTATTGTAGTGGTTTGAATAAGACTGGCTCCCAGTCTTGTAACACTGAATGCTTAAGCAAGGCAGTGGTGGCCACACCTTTATTCCCAGCACTTGGGAGACAGAGGCAGGTGGATTTCTGAGTTCCAGACCAAGACTGGTCTACAAAGTGAGTTCCAGGACAGCCAGGGCTACACAGAGAAACCAAAAAGAAAAAGAAAAAAAAAAAGATGGAATGCTTAGTCACCACAGTGTAACAATTTGAGAAGGATTAAGAAGTGTGGCCTTGTTGGAGGAAGTGTGTCACAAGGGGTGGTGGGACTGGAGGTTTCAGAAAGCTTCTCCTAGGCCCAGTGTTTCTTTCTGTCTGCTGCCTATAGATCAGGATGTAGCTCTCAGCCAATGCTCTAGTGCCACGCATGCTGCAATGCTCCCACCGTGCTAATCTACCACACCAGACTGACCCTCTGAAACCCCCGATTAAATGCTTTGTTTCATAAGACAGTCTTTGGTCATGGTGTATCTTCATAGCAACAGAACAGTGATTAAGACATGCAGATATTGCTTATGTTATATAAATGAAGACTGAATCATTTTGCCGGGCGTGGTGGTGCACGCCTGTAATCCCAGCACTTGGGAGGCAGAGGCAGGCGGATTTCTGAGTTCAAGGCCAGCCTGGTCTTGTAGAGTGAGCTCTAGGACAGCCAGGGCTACATAGAGAAACCCTGTCTCGAAAAACAAAAACAAAAACAAAAACAAAAAACAAAACAAAACAAAACAAAAAAAAAGAATCATTTTAAACTGCAGCAAAGCATTTATTGGTCTCAAGGAATCCTGACCTCCACGACCTTGATGGATTGCCACATCTAGCCTGATGCTCAGCCATTCCAGATGCCCTCAGAGCCCATCTATACCTCAACATCTCTAGCAAGCCCCACACAGGATGTGGGCAGCAAAGCCTTGGGCTCTTGTACCAGGTCAGTAGTAACTGAGGAGGAGGAAAAAAAGGGAAAAAACAGTTCTCACCATAATAGGTAAATTATGATTAGCTAAATTCCAGGCTCCTTAGTTCACATTAATCAATCCCCAGAGCATGTTTTTAGCAGTTATAATTGTCAGGTTCAGAGATCTAGGGAAAAGATCCCAAGGTGACAGACCTGCAGAGAATGGGGGTGCAGGTAATGAGGCGCTAAGGAATCAACACTTAGACAAGCCTCCCGTTACAGTCTGTTCTGTTCCCTCTCTGTGTACACTGAGATTTTAAGAGCAATGCTGGTTTACCTCTTACAGGCTGGACTGTAGGCATCTGGGGCCATGGGGTTGGCACTGCAAGCAACTTGCTCCTTCCCTCTGTTGACCTATGTTCACTTCTTACATATAGAGATCAGCCCTTCAACCTATAAGACCAGACTATGTATGTATTTATCATGCATTACATGCTTTCTACATGTCCCACCAGGCTACTGGGGGAACACGGCACAAGTTCAGACTTCTGACATCCAGAAGGGCCACTGCTGCCTGCCATTCACTTGCTCTGAGTCTTCTTTTCTAATTAGTTAGCAGAGGTTTCCGAGTTTTCTTCCACTCTTCATCTTCCCTCTCACTTGGTGTTTTTCTGAAAAGACCATCTGTGGTGGACCACCCCAGCCGGGTATGGGGGGGGTTCCCTGGGATGGGGTCCTCCAAGTCCAGGTGGGTAAGGATTTGGCAGTGACAAACAGAAACAAACACAGAGGCAGTTTGAATCTGAGTGTATTTTTGCAGCTCACAAGCAGGGGATTTTATACAATAAAAACCAAACATAACAACTCTTAGAAACCATATCCAGCGAAACAGTCATGAATACCAATAAAAATCATTTGGCACAATAAAATACAAAAATCATTTGAGCATTACAACTCTGAAACTACATGTTCAGTGAATCACAAATAGAACAGGAAACATCATTATTAATATAAATCATCAAAATATAACAATTCTAAAAGAATATATTCAATAGGGCAGTTGTCCAAGGCTAGTGGCATATTTCCAAGAAGAAGTTAATAAATTTTTATGGTCAGTGCTCTTAACTGCTGGGCTAACTTTCCAGCCCCATATGGTTAATTATTATTTAATATGTAATGCCTGATTTTTTATAAGTTTTCAACACATAAATTTAAATTATTTTAATTTTTTCTAATTAAGGCTTTCTTTACCATATACCAAAAGCCACCTCCAACGAGACATGTGTAGCCATATGAAATTTTATTGTAGGGAAAGTTTTTATCATAATATTTTTTTGTAAATAATTTGAAAAATTAAAGCATTGGTTTTCCTGGAGATAAAGTCATGTTAGTGACCCCATCTCAAGGAATGGTTTCATATCCATTATTCTTGCTTAAGATCATGGTCTAGGCTACCAGGAACTTGTAACTAAGAAAAGGAATGAAAGAGAACAAAACAGAAAAAATGCCATGAGAACTAAGGTTCAATATGTTTGCTCTGGCCGAGAGTTCCACGAGACTTCCTTCTCTTGAAGTCTAATGCCTCAGTCTGTGGAACTTGTCACACAGATTCTCCTGAGGTTAGTGTGGCAACCACCCAAGCTGCAAGCCAAAAGGCCAATTCTGTGTCATCCTTTAGGCCAGTCCCTGAGTCCTTCCATTCTCGATATTTCTACATAGACTTACAGCATTACACTGTGCCACACTGGGAGTGTGAGGTCACAGACAGGATGGTAATGGCAGACAGGGCTGACCGTGAGCCTCGGCTTACTCATGAGTGACATGGGAATCCTACCTTTCTCTTTTCCCCACTAGCACTTCGTTCTCCTAACTCCCTTGTCTTCCTTGAAGACTGTTTTTACCCATTCTTTCTTCCTATTGGCAAGTCTTTAGTGACTGCCTACCACACAAATGTCACACTTTCCAGCTTGGTTTAATAATCTCTCTTCTCACACCACTCTAATACTTCCTCCTTCTGGAAAAGAAAGTGCTTTTGGTCCTATTTTCTTCTTTGAAGAGGACAACTGCTGTTCCCAACCTTTCTTGTGTCCACACCAACTGACCCACCCTTTCATCTCACCTCTTCCAAGAAGTTTTTAGTTCCACACTGCTGAAAGGGGGTTCTTAACAAGTTTCTTGACCAAAAAAAAAAAAAAAAAAAAAAGTGCCTGCCCCTTTTAGCAAATTTTATATTTTCCTCTCTTTGTTTTCTCCCTTCCTGTTTTCTGGATGCGTACACTGGCCTGATAGGTAGAAGGGCTGATCTCTCTATATAAGAAGTGAACATAGGCCAACAGAGGGAAGGGGCAAGTTGCTTGCAGTGCCACCCCTATGGTCCAGCCTGTAAGAGGTATACCAGCATTGCTGTAAAAATCTCAGTAAAGACACCAGAGTAAAAGTAACACCTAGCCTCCTCTAGAAACAAACAGCTATATGCAATGTGATCCTCCACACCCTGTGAAGTCACAGCCTAGAGACAGCCACTTAAAAACCGCATGTTCAAATGTAAACTCAACTGGAAGTAAATTTTTATGAATGAGAAAACCCTCCATTAGACTATAGTCTCTCAGCACAGAGACCTCGCTCTGCTTCCAACAGTGGCCCCAGCACTTTCAAAGGCTTGATGGATGAGAAGCTCCAGTTCAATAACGCTTTCTCAAATGAATAAATGAAAGAGGAGTAATGGTGTTGAAAGATTTATGAACTCTTTTCTCTGATATTTAAAAATAGACAACTTCTTGTCTTATAACATTTCTAGCTGGAGGAAATGGAGTGTATTTTCAAGCAAATAATCCCGTGGTATGAGTACTGAGAAAGGTTAGCTCTCTGCAGCAGCAGTCTCCAGATAGTTTGCATTTCTCCATCTTTTTGGGTGCTGCCGCATACTCCACAAGCCTGACACAGGAGCCAAGAAAACATCCAGGTGGCGTGGCATTTGGGTGCACCTTGCTTGCCTTATTCTTCTATCTTGTACACAACATAACATCATAGCTTGTTTTGTTGTTTGTATTAAATCTGGCTCTAACTGAACTTGGCTGACTTTTGTCCAGTCTAAAAAAACAAAAGTGATGGCAACAGGATTAAGCACCAAGAATGCAGTCTGAGTGCAGTGATCTCCAGGCTTCTTCAGTTCACAGATCTAAGACTCTAGACCACTCCAATATATCCAAGCACATCATACAGCAGAAGGAAAGAGCATGTGGCACTCTGATGGAGACCACACCAAACACCTACTAGCCATACTCTTCTGCTTATTTTGTTGTCCTAACTGTAAGGCTGAAGGAAGGAGGCATATAAGGCACTACTGGGGAATTGTGCAAATCTTTGGAGGCGTGGTCTGCTTGGAAGTCTCTAGGACAGAGGAACGTCCCTTTAGAGGACTGTGGGACCCTAGAAATGAACTAGCTGTTTTGTTTCCTGGCCATGAAGTAAGTATTCTGCTTTTCACATACTTGTCCCATGGTGTGCTACCTCACCCCAGGCCTAAACAACAGGACCGACAGGCCATAGACCACAACCTCCAATATTACAAGTCATCTTTTTATTGGTTAGTTATCACATGGATTTCACCACAGTAGCAAGAACTGAACAACACACCCTTGTCATCGAACCCAAAATTGTGCAGGTAAAAGTTAATCATTAGATATCTACATGGGAAAGAAATGAAGTTGCACTACACCTCACTTCAAACAAGAAAGTCAACTCGAAATGAACCAGAGATCTAAGTGAGGTGCAAAATCTATATAAAAAAACAACTGCATCTTTATGGCCTGGGGTTAGGCAACAGTTGGTATCAATGGTTATAGTATTAGAAGTATACATAAGAAAATACCTGATAAATTAAGCTATATTAGAATTTAAAACTTTGGTGCTATCAAGACAGCCTTAAGAGAATGCAAAGACAACCCACAGAAAAAATACTTAAAGCCATATATCTTATAAGAAATTGACATCCACAATAAAGAACTATTACAACTCCATAAGGAGAGCCAGGCAGTGATAGAGCATGCCTTTAATCCCAGCCCTTGGGACACAGGGGCAGGAGGATCTCTGAGTTCGAGGCCAGCCTGGTCTACACAGTGTTTTCCAGGACAGCCAAGGCTATACAGAAAAGCCCTTTCTCCAAAAACAAAAGAACAAAAAACAAAAAACCAACTCCATAAGAAGAAACCCAATTAACAATAAAAATACATTTCTCAATGGCTTATAAGCAAATATAATAAACCGCTATAGTTAGAGAAGCATAAGTCAGAACCATATATCAACTAACATGAAGTAGAGTTAGCTATATATGAAATAAGGTAACAAGTATCAGCTCGATGTAAAGAAGCTGAACCTTGATTGCTAGTGAGAATGTAAAGGAGTGTGGAGACTGGAAAACAATCTGGCAGCTTCACAACTGTTAAAAGAATTATTGTACAAATCCCCTTCTAGACATACACATCCAAGAGAAATGACATCTATACAGAAAAACGTGCATACAAATGTTCACTACATTATTATTCATAATAGTTCCTAGATGCAACAATCCTAATGTCCATCTATTGAAGAACAGATATGCAAAGCACAGTATGTAGTGAAGTATATTTAGCAGTAAGAAATGAATCAATACATGCCACAACATGAATAAAGACAGAAATATGCTGAAATCATGTAATCTGTTTGAACAGTCAGAGTCCAGCTTTTAGCACTGCTCTTGGAGGTTTCGGAACTTTCTGGATGGAACCTAGCTGGCAGAGGTGAGGCTTGAGGGTTCCGGGCCACCTCCACTTTCGATCCAAGCTTTCTGCTTCACACTTCTGATGCCACAGTTGGGCTGCTCACACTACCTCGCTTCCCTAAGCGTGATGGACTGTGTTCCCTGAGCTACGACCCAGAAGAAATCCTTCTTCCTTTAATCCTTTGCATCAGCTACTCTGTCAATACCAAAGGAAATAACTGACATAGAAAATAGACTAGGCAAATCTATACAAATGGAATGTAGGGTGCTAAGGGCAGGAGGAGAGAGGATTGTAAACGTGCTCTAAAATAGCCAGCAGTAATGGCTGCATTCTGTGTATACACACACACACAAGTGTATACTAACCTATATATTTTACAAGGAACAATATTAAGGTATCTGAGTTATTATTTCAGTAGGATGTTTTAATTATAACAATAGAAAACATGAACAAGGAGCTGTAAGACCATGACTCCCCCTCTGGGTCACCAAGTTCCAGATATCCTCTGGGCAATTACACAGCGTAAAAGTACAGAGTAAGAGACATTTCTAGCACCTGGGGGAATGTCACAGTGCCTCCTCACTGGCAGCTACCTGGCCAGCAGGATGAAAGATTTTGTTGTTCCTGGAATGCAATGCCATGATTGTGTTTGTGCCTAACCTGCTGCAAAAGCTTACAACTGGTCAGGGCTTGAGGCAATGGTCCTCCTGTCTGCTAGGTGGGCAGGAAAAACTGCAAAGTGTAAAGCAGAGCTGGAGAACTCTGTAATTCAACACACACTGAGTGTTCTGTGCTTAACGCTCCCCTCACTCCTCACGAATAGAATTGTATGTATTCTAGGTCAAACGTGCTTCAGATACAGGTCCACGATGAATCAGTTAGCATTATACAGCGATCAAGCAGGAGGGACCTTTGACAGTGTTTTGCAATGGAGCAATGACTCTGGAGCCACCTATTAACTGGGTGACCTTAAGCCCTGTCCAATGCTGTGATTCAATGTCTTCATCTCAAAAATGGAGATGATAAAGGCTTCTCAACGTTACTATTAGGTGCAAATGCAAACTGTTTACAATAGCAGGTAACATGCCATAAAGAGATGGTGTGTTTTTAAGTAGTATTCTTAGAATTAAACCGGCAAATCACATTCTTTTGATTGGGGGAAAGACACTAAAATTTTAAAAAACAACCAAGTGACTGGCACTGGCAGAGATAGGGCTGCTGTCCAGGTCCAGCTCTCACCAACACTACCCAACGGCCATGCACAGATGATACTGACTACATTTTAGGTTTGGAAAGACAAGAATAGTGAGAAAACAGTGGCTAGCACCTGTATACTGTGCATGTCACAATGCATATTGTTCGAGTCCTTTTAAACATACTGAATTTATTTAACATCTGAGAAGAAATTTCAACAACAAATCCCTGAGTGTTCATGTTCTGTACTTCAAAGAGCAAGATGGCCCCAGAGCTTTTCATTGAAGCAGCACAGGAAGCACTGAAGAAGCCTGGTAAATGAGTGAAAGGGGCCTTTCTTCTCTTCTGTTCCTGCCCTCTTGAATCACATCCAGGCTATAAATTTAGATTCTTTTCTCAGGATCTGAGAAACTTTCAGTAATAGATATCCAGAAAAATCCACATGATTGTCAAATGCATAAAGAGAGAAGGTCTTACTATGCAGTCCAGGCTGGCCTATAATGTCTCAGCAACCTTAGTGCTAGGATTACAGGCGCATGCCTGGCAAAAACAAAACATCTGGATCTGTTTTGCATGGTAGGCAAGCTCTTCCACTAAGCTATGATCCCAAACCTATAACTAGAAAACGTTGTATGCTGAAAGAATAGCAGCTCAGTTAAATTACACACACACACACACACACACACACACACACACACCACTCCACTTACACAGGCCCTGATAAACACCCTGACATGTTTGGGAACTTGGCTCTAGTCAGATGGCTCCTCCTCTTTAAGAACTCCAGGTCCCTATGCTGTTCAAAGCCCTCATACAAGCACTCCTGTATCACTAATTCTTCCATGCTGCCTCCTATTGTTCCGCTGCCTTTGCCCACATGACTCAACCTTCTAACTTTATTTACTAAAGTAGCTTTCCCTAACAACCCAGGCCAACCTCCTGGGTCCCTAAGCTTACTACATGCATTTGGAATCTGCTTCTAACTACTTATGCAGTCTTTCTTACTGGCTAGACCATAGGCACAAGTGGGCAGGAGAGCTGTCTGCCTATTCAACATTATGCCCTGTTCCTAGCATAGTGCCTATGAACAAGCAGTTGGCAAATTAAAATATCATCATGGTTTGCAGGTGGTAAGAACATGTGCCCAGCAACACTAGGCCTGGGTTGTATCACAAAAGATAGTACCACAAGAGATAAAAAGTACATTCTCCAAAGATTGAAAGTGTGAATGGATATACTAAAGCTTTCCGCTCAAATTTGACACCACATTTTTGTTCGCTTGTTTGTGACAGGGTCTTACTATGTAGTTCTGGCTGTCCTAGAACTCCTTAAGGAGACTGGGCTTGGCTTCAGAACTCTAAGATTCACCTGTTTCTGTCTCCTGAGTGCTGAGATTAAAGGTGTGCAACACCACGCTGTGTGCAAGACATCTAGAATTTCTTATTAAGCTTTTTATAAGCATAAATATACAAGCTACATAAAAGTAATAGGTTATGAGCTCTTTTTGGAGAAAAATTCAGAAGGAAAGAAATCCTGGAAAGGGATATGTATTTTAAAGTAACTGTGTAAATTATAAGCCAAAACAAAGTTTTAAAAATAAGCTTCATACACCACACATTTGAGTGGTAATCAAACTGGTACTTGGGGGCTAGAGAGATGATGGCTAGAGGTTAGGAGCACTGGCTGCTCTTCCAGAGGTCCTGAGTTCAATTCCCAGCAACCACATGGTGGCTCATAACCATCTGTAGTGGGATCTGATGCCCTCTTCTGGTGTGTCTAGACAACTATAGTGCGTACTCATATGCATAAAATAAATAAATAAATCTTTAAAAAAAAAAAAATCTGGTACTCACTTCAATCCTATTGGCTAGCTTTCCTAGCACTGGAAGTTACTAAGTGCACCGGTAGGGGAAAAGCAACCATCAGTATCAGCTGTGACTCCTACAAGGTACAATAACTGACTTGACAATATACCTCATTGATATCACACTGGCATGAATGTTATGGACATAACTAAGCACTTTGTTTTTTGTTTGTTTGTTTGTTTGTTTTTTAAGTAAGCTTTAATATCATGACATGGGGGACCTCAGATCTCATTCTTCTTTTTCAAGATTCTTTCAAACAATTCAAGGTCCTTTAGGATTCCATATGAATTTTCAGATGTATTTTTCTATTTTTTTTTTATTATTGGATATATTCTATATTTACGATTCACTCTCTAACTAGATCTAAAACCTGCTCAATGACATGGAACCCATTCCTGGTACTGTTAACAGGGCCAAGAGTCCAAAAGGAGAACCTAATATTGTTATTCTGCTAAATTGGATGCTGTAGCACTAAATCATCATCTAATGACTCATCTCCATACCTACAGATCAGTGCATTGCTTAATCCTTATCAGAAGTTTCTCATCACTGTAGATGGCAATTAACACAGAGACCCTCAACTAGTGAATTGCTCAGTCCAAAATGGAACAAACATATCACCCCCTACTCCTAAGGCTCTGGGATCTTAGCTGAAGAGTAGGCAAAAAGACTGTAAGATCCAGAGATGGCAGAAAACATCAAGGAAACAAGTGTTTTCTGGATATAACAGCATAGTTGCAAATATGCACTCAGTGATTGTAACAACCTGCCTAAGACTTGTGCAAGCTCAAGCCAGACACAATCCCCGCATGCTTCGGGGAGGGAGGGAGGGATGAATCCCAGCACTGGTTGAGGAACTACTGGCAGTTGATGGCTGGTGGGAGAAGGAGGGTCAGTTTTCTTTAATTGTGTGATTCTTAGCAGGCTCCACCCTCAAGAGCAACGTTAGCTGGAAGAAATGGAAGAGCAAGAGGACTTCAAGTTGGGTGGGGAATGAGGGTGGAGATGGGAAGAGGGATGAACATGAGCAAAAAAAAGCTGTGTTACATTCTCAAAGAACTAATAAAAGGATTATTTTAAGAGCAAAAGCTTCAGAAGAGAAGAAGTAGTGTTTCCACCTAGCGTCATCATTCATGCTCCAACAGCTCTTTGTGGAAGGCCAACAAGCAAAGGAGAGCAGAAGGAACGGGGACCCATGTGACCTTCCTAAGCTAGTGCCGTTGTCCTCCAAAGTAAGGCCATGCCTAACGAAAGGCAATGCACCGTGCCGACCCTCCATTCTAAGCATATCCAGAAGAGCAGTGGTGGTGTGACAGCCTTCGGCCTTCACTGAACAGTGAGCGGCATGCAAGCCAAAGGAAAAGCAGCGAAGGCTCCGATGCCCATCTTTAGGGCTTCGCCCGGAAACCACTCAACAGTACTGTCCGTTCTTACTTGGGGAAGAAAGGAGTAGACTCTTACCACCAAAACAGATGGCATGGGCATCACAGAGCAAAGATCGCCAGAGGCAGCTAGAAAACGTTGGTGCAATGAAGGATACGGAAGGTAGTAGGGTGAGAGCATTTTACTACCAAAACTTTCCATACAGAAAGGGGAGGGAAAGGAAGAAGGAAATCAAGGTGGGGCAGGCAGGAGAAGAACGTGCTTGGGGGGAGGGCGGGATCAGAGGATGACAGCAAGGGGTGAAGCTGACTCAAGTTTACAACTAAGATACACACCTACCTCTCAGCGCTTAGGACAGCATCAGGAGAATGGCCAGAGTCAAGCCTTCTCTTCAAAACATGCTAATCGGCCTCCAGCATTCAAGGAACTGCAGCCCAGCTTTGAGTTTTTCCAATCTAACCTAATCTCTATGCTGACACCACTGAAGATCCTGGAAGTGAAGGCCAGGTCTTCTTAAGGAAAACCCTTCTTCCCATCATGCCCTTGGGTAGAGACTAAAGGAAAAAGAAGTAACTGTGCTAACTACTATGCTACCTGGAGAGTCGAGTACATGCTGACAGGTGTACTTCAGCCTGTACTGTGCCCTGACTTCCTCAATGTTACTCCACCAGCTCTTCACAAGCCATATACATCTGTCCTTACTACAGAACTGCCCCATCAAAGGAAGGGGGAAACCGCAACTCTAGCTGGTAAGATTTCTAGTTTCTTAATTGCCACTGACACGTTAAACGTTAACCCATTTTCCATAATAAAAAGTTTAACTTTAAGACGCACCCAGTGCAGTTCATATAGCACAGGATTTATTAAATACCGGCTGCTCGAATGAAAATAATGCTCAATGAGAATCATCTTCACAGCTGAAGAATAGTTCTAACTTCTAGATAGTTGGAAAGTGCTTCCAAGAGCTAGTAAGGGGGCAGGGTGCTATGTTAAGTCATCGTGCTGGGCAAGACAAGGACACGGTTGCTAATATCTGCATTCATTTTTATGACAGAGTTCTGAAACAAAAGAAATGTTCGGAGAGGAAAAAGCCGGTCGCCAGTGTACACTTCAGGGCTTAGGGCTGCGGAGCTAGAGTTCCACTACCTCGGTCTGCAGGGGGATGACCCTGAAGGTGCCTAAGGAGAGTGTCTGCGTGGAGACTCTGGAATCCAGGGGTCGCTGGCACTCGGCACCCTGCAGCGGGGCTGCGGCCCAAGCGACCCCCCCCCGCCCAATTCTCGAGATTGGGGAGGACCCCGCAGCGGACCCGGGCTGCGGGCTTCACCCCGTACCCCACTCTCGGTGGCGGCCGCGAGCCGGCGGAGGGCGCCGCCTGGCGCACCGCCCACACGGAGGCAGGCACTCACCGCTCAGGTAGTTGGTCCACTTGTACAGCACGCCCTCCATGGCGCCCGCGGGCCCCTGACCGCCCCGGCCCGCCGCGGGGACGCCGGGCCGGCCTCACATCCTGGGCCCGGGGGCGGGGTCACCGCGACAGCCTGGGAGCAGCAGCTTCGGGTCCGGGGGTTGCGCCTGCGCCTGGCGCGGTCGGTGTGGACGCGGCAGAGAGGCCGCCAGAGAGAGGCGAGGGAGGCGCGGCCCCTGAGGCGGCGGTGGCGGGCGCCTTTCTGCGGTCACTGAGCCCACAGCGCCCGCCCCGGCGCGCTCGCGCATGCCCACTGCGCCGCGCGCACGCTCCCAAATCCACTCCGGGGTTTGGCCGCGGCGCGGAGGGGCTGGCTGGCGGGCGGGACTCGGTTGCGCACGCGGGTGGCAGGTCACCTCTGGGGTCTGGGCTCCAGGGCTCCGGCTTTTCATTTCAAGCTTGTCGGTGGAGAATGATCCGGGATGAGACCGGGACTCCTCGGATGAGGCTAATCTGTCGTGCGTTTCCGGATGCACGTCAGTGCAAGGCGCTGTTCAAACCGCGGGCCTCTTGACTGGTAGCTTAGTCTTTGGACTGCCGGCATGACTTCACCCAGGGTTCTGTTAAAGATACAATCTCGCCCTGGTTCCAGACCCTTTGGATCAAAAATGGGCACTATCACAAGCTCCCCAAGGGGGCATTTCTGTGGACATGAAAGTATGAAAATGCACTGTTGTCAGGATTTTTATCCAAGAAAAGTGTCGATCACAGGTTAAATGGAAGGTGAATGTTGAGAAGAAGCACAATACAACCCAAATGTTAGTGTTATAGAAATCTGCTCTGAAGGGCTAAGGTGCGGGCACTTTTTCCCCTTATTGTAAGGTTGACAGGTTTAGTAAATAATATATAAATGGTTATTTCCCTGAACCGCACACCTTGTTTAATGCCCTGTTTTTGTTGTTGTTTTGTGTTGTTTTCTCTTTTGGTGATTTCTAGTTTCTTCTCAGTCTGCTACAATGGACTACATCTGAAATTAGGGCAGCCATTTAGAACTAGGAACTTTAAGCTGTATAAGTGTTAAACACAAATGCCATTTCTCTCTCTCTCTCTCTCTCTCTCTTAAAGAAAGACGTCCTTAGCCATTATTTACTGGTCACCAAGGTCACCTAAGTGATTAATTATTAGCAGTCATTCATTGACAGCGATGCTTGTAGAATGAAATCAAGTCAAGCTTTAAGGTGAACGCAAATTCTTTTCAACCAGGTGAACTTAAGCGGGGCACTAATTCCGAGCCTAATAAAAACAAAAACAAAACAAAACAAAAAAACCTTCTGTCCAGGCTAGTTTTTTGTTTGTTTGTTTTGTGTGTGTGTGTGTGTGTGTGTGTGTGTGTGTGTGTTTCAACTCGACACAAGCTAGATTAATTTGGAAAGAGGAGATCTGAACGCTAAGATTTGCCTGTAGGTAAGTCTCTAGTGCATTTTCTTAACTACTGCTTGTTGTGATCATAAAAAGACAAAGAGGTGTGAGAATATATTCTACTGCGATGTGGGGGAAGGGGATGCCTCAGTGGGGCCCATGCCGAGGCATTCCTTACCCCTGAGGGACCAGACACATAATGGTATAGCATAGAATAGTTTATTCAGGGCATAGGGAAGGGAGTTAAGGGGGAAGTAGAGGCAGAGAAAGGCAGAGAGAGGGAGAGAGTAGAGAAGCAGAAGCCAGCCATGACCACGTGGAGAGAGGGGAGGAAGAGAGAAGAGCCCAAGAGGGCAAGAGAGAAACTGTGAGAGAATAAGAGCTTAAAGAGGGAAGGGGGGGGTGGAGGGAGAGAAGCAGCCCCTCTTATAGTAGGCCAGGCCTGCCTGGCTATTGCCAGGTAACTGTGGAGTGGAGCTTAGACAGAATCCTAACACTGATTGATGTGGAAGGGTCCAGCCCACTGAGAGTGGTACCATCAATGGGCAGGTGATAGGGGCTATGAAAAAGCAGGTTGAGCAAGCCAGTGAGCAGCATTCCTCTATGGCTCCTCTATCTACATCAGTTCTTGCTTCCTGATTGTTGCTTTGAGTTCCTGCCCTGACTTACCTGGGTAATGGACTATGATATAAAAGTGTAATAGGTAAAAATCCTTTCCTCCCCAAGTAGCTATTGGTCATGATTAACCCAAGAATGGAAACCCTAAGGCGTTTTCTAAATGAGGGGAAATAACCACGTTAAGTTGGTGAGGATCTTGTACCAGAATGTGCTTTGTAAACCTTAAAGCATCCTATTAGGTCCTTAGAGTTTATGTTCTACATTAGTTTTGAGCCTTTGTGGCATCTTGGAGAAGGGTGCTTCCCAGTGTCTGGTCTTTCTGGCTCCAGACTCCATAGCTGGAGTACTTCACAGAAACAAGCCCCCCACTCCACCCCAGCCACCCAGGATGTTAGCCTGCATCCAGCTGCCTTCCCGAAGTGGGAGAATTTCCTTACCTGCGGGCTCTAGGACTGTTACCCCAGCTCAGGGCTCAACAGCAAGCCGAACCACCACATTTTTGCAACGCCATTGGCTGGGAGGCGCCTGAGTGACAGCACCGTCAGCCAGTGGAAGAACGCCCCTTCCTAGCAGCTGCCTATCAGAGCCAATCATGTTGGGATGGAGCTTTAACTCTTTAATGTGAGTTCGCTGACTGTGTGAAAGTTGGTTGTGCAAGTGCCACGTCTTCCTGGGAGTGTGTCTGTTTGGGGAGTCCTGAACTTGCTTGGCCTAAGCTGTCGTCCGCTTTCGGCATATTTTTAACTCTATGAAGTCCGGGGCCTTTCTTCTGCTTTGGTAACATGAGGTTTTTCTTGGGGAACGCGTTCTTGATGCTGTGGGTCACGGTTTTGAGTGGCGCTCTCATCCCTGAGCCAGAAGTGAAAATCGAGGTTCTCCAGAAGCCATTCATCTGCCATCGCAAGACCAAAGGAGGGGATCTGATGTTGGTCCACTACGAAGGCTATTTAGAAAAGGACGGCTCCCTGTTTCATTCCACGTAAGTAATTAAGCCTTGCGGGCAGAGTGATAAAGGACCCACCCACTCACCCCAGCCCTCCTACTGGGAAGCTAACAGTTCCTTTAGCACTACAAACGGAAACAAACAAACAAACGGAAAAAAACCCTGAAATACCTGTTACCCTTTGGAGGAAGAAAATTGTCCAAAGCCAGTTCTGTATAGGCTAGACCTTGAAAGGACTTCCTGGAAATATGTAGTCTTGACAAATTAATTTCCCTATCATTTTATTCTATATAAAATTATATCTAGTGTATTTGGGGTTTTACAGAAATATGAAGGTTATAATTAGGCAGTAAGTAGAAAAGGCTTAACAGAATTTTCTGTCTTAAACTCCATTCCGTAGGTAAAATATCCGATTCCTCTTTTAATTGCACATAAAAGATATTAAAATGTGTGATTTTTCCTTCAAAAGCAAAATGCACAATCATCTATTTGCCTGCTTCTAAAAGATACCGTTTCAAGCCACCTGTTAACTTTCTGACAGATGGCATTTTGGTCAAGGTGCAGGATGACAGAAAGTCATTCCTTCTACAAAGTCAGGTTTCATCCATGGTGAAGGTCCGTGGTTATAGAAGTGAAGTGTAGAAGGACTTCCTGGTGCTTTACACTAGCATTTCTTTTCTATAAACAACGAGATTGGGCAGGTTATGTTAACTAGGGTAAGGATTTCCATTTGGAAAGTATTTAACCAGCACCTCCTTAGGGTCGTTCATAAAGTTCACTCTAGTCTTCTGCATCCATCCATTCATTCAGCCTGTGAAGCCACACCCCAGCCCGGAGATGCAACAGTTATTAACAACAAGTTCTGGTCCTCCTATCCTCGCAGTGTGCAGAGAGGAGGAACACAGGAAAGGGCTCAGTTTACGGAGAGTACAAACTGTCCAGAGCCGGGGAAGCGTGGCAGCCTGTGGTCGATTGTGCTGATCAGAGACGATAAAGAACAGCCTTGAAAGTCTCGAGTGGAAATTATCAAGGCTGAACAGGAGGGGGCAAAGATTTTGCAGATGTGGGAAGAACATAAGCTAAGTCTGGAGCTTCAGCTCAATTTAGATCCTTCGGTTTGTTTTATTTTAATAAACTGCTGTGAGACATGGTCTCTGTGAGACATGGTCTCTGTGAGACTTACGGGGAATAAATGACAATCCTCAGAACACAGTTTGCTCTGGTGAAAGGTTTCAAAACCGTTTGCCAGAGCTTTGTTCTCCTCTGTGCACAGTAGATAGTAACCAATACTGTGACACTGCACTTCGGAAGCCCAGTTACATTCTTGCTTTCCGTCTGATCTCTTTCATATCTAGCCTAAGTTCTTTTCCATCTAAGGGCCAAAAACATGTGCAGACATTTTGTAGCAGTTTACTGCTTATGTTGCGGTACTTGGTGAAGGGACTGTTGCATGCAGCCTTCGTGTGAAATCTTAGGCACTGCTAATGGGATATAATGAAAATGAAGAGATTTCATTAAAGAAGTCTGCAGAGTGTTTTGTGTTGCCAGAGTCATCATCTGAGTGATAACTAGTTTAGCCGAAATAAGAAACTGCCAAATGTAGTTAGTGGGAATGATTGCTGCTTCTCTATTGTTTTTGCCTCCTATGAGAGCCTGTGCAGTAAAAGGAGTGACTGGGCAGTGATGGTACATGCCTCTAATCCCAGCACTTGGGAGGCAGAGACAGGCAGATCCCGGAGTTCGAGGCCAGCCTGGTCTATAAAGTTCTAGGACTATACAGAGAAAACCTGTCTTGAATAACAAAACAAAAATACCATTTACTCAGATTTTGATAGCCATGGTACTCATAAATTGAGCCCAAGGATGTTTTATTCAACCTAAGAATTATCCTGAAATAGGACACTTTCCTTATTGAAAGGAATTAACTACCTAGGAGTCTTCAGATCTCCAGTAAACTATTCCAGTCTCTCTGGATGTCTGGACATCTAGACTGTTCCTTTCCTCTCCAGAACTTGAGGAGGAGCTACATTCCAGGATTTTCTGAGTAGCCCTATAGTAGATCTTTGGAGAGGGTCTGAACACAAGTGGAGATTTAGAGTAAAAATGGCCTTTTTTATGCACCAGAACTATCAATAAACTGTATATAAAGAAGGCTTGTAGACAGGGAATGAGATACCCTTGTCTCTATGTCTATTTGTAAATGGACCTTCAGGTGTTTAGCAATACTTCTAGCTTTTTGGGGGGGAGGGGTTGATTTTTTTTTTTTTTTTCTGAGACAGGGTTTCTCTGTATAGCCCTGGCTGTCCTGGAACTCACTCGGTAGACCAGGCTGGCCTCGAACTCAGAAATCTGCCTGCCTCTGCCTCCCAGAGTGCTGGGATTACAGGCATGCGCCACCACTGCCTGGCACTTCTAGGTTTTTATCTTTCTCTCAAACTCAAGACATTCCCTAAGTTTTTCCTTGGTGTGTTGCCTTCCTGGGAAAATAAGACTTTGTCATTAATAACTTGAATTTAGGGGTTAGGTATATCTAAAGTCAAATTCTAGTACATTTAACATCATTTTCTCTGTACAAGGGCGAATACTGGAATAGTTGGCCCCCTGTCTGCAGGTTCTATGTATCTTGGTTCAAATCAGCTATAGATCCAGAATATTTGAAGAAATATATATAGTTATTGAACATGTGGAGACTTTGTATTGTCATTACCTAATACAACAACTATTCAGATAGCATTTACATTATACTCTGTGCAATGTAAAGATGGTTTAATGTGTATAGTAGGTTACATGCAACTACTGTGGATTTGAGCTCCTTGTGGTTTGAGGGACAGAGGACCGAATCCTGGAGACAATTTTCCAAGAATACCTATCACCAATAAGATTGTCATTAAAGTTAGAGACAAATTTATAATACTTACTTTAAAGTCCATGTTCAAATTAACTTTTTTTTTTTTTTTTTTACTATTTTCTCTGCCCTTCTCAAGCTAGCTCAATATATGAATTTTGCAGCAAGAAAAGTGGTCAGGAAATTGAATTACTATGAAGAAGACTTGGGTGTGTGTGTTTCTAATCCAAGAATTGCTGTTTTCTTTAATTTCTAAGATCATAAGCCTAACCACTGATGGGTAGAAACACATGAAAACAGCAAGCATCTTTGTTTTTAAGTCACTTAAAAAAAACAAACCCTCTAATGTATAGAGTGCTTACCTAGCACGCACAGGGCTCTGGCTTCAATTCCTAGTGGTTAAACAAAATGAGCTTTTAAAATCTGCTGTGTTTCCTTTCTGACAGTCACAAACATAACAATGGTCAGCCTGTCTGGTTCACCCTGGGCATACTGGAGGTTCTCAAAGGCTGGGACCAAGGCTTGAAGGGAATGTGTGTGGGAGAGAAGCGAAAGCTCATCATTCCTCCTGCCCTGGGCTATGGCAAAGAAGGAAAAGGTAAAACTAAACAACCCTCCCTGCTGTGCGGCTCCCAAAGTTTCCTCCCTCCCAAGAGGAAACCTGCCAACTCGCTCTAACAAGTGTCTTGACGGTTCAAACATTTGGAATAGGTTGATGGGATGTGGTGTGATGGATGGCTGTATCTACTTGCAGACAGGAAGTCTTCCACACTGTAGCTTTCATTGGAAGAGTTGCATTCTTGCTCTAAACCTATTTGTAAAGTTTTCACTTGCCTAATTTAATTTATTTATTTTTGGTTTTTTCAAAACATCTCTGTGTAGCTCTGGATGTCCTGGAATTTGGTCTCTAAACCAGGCTGGCCTTCTAACTCAGAGATGTGCCTGCCTCTAACTTTATGAGTGTTGACATTAAAAAGTGTCTGGCACCACTACCTACCTCAATAGTTTAATTTAAAATAGTGTATTGACTTAAATTGAAAATAATTGTCGGGACTGGAGAGATGGCTCAGCGGTTAAGAACACTGACTGCTCTTCCAAAGACCCTGAGTTCAAATCCTAGCAACCACATGGTGGCTCATAACCATCTGTGACGAAATCTGGCGCCCTCTTCTGGAGTGTCTGAAGACAGCTACAATGTACTTGCATATAGTAAATAAATCTTAAAAGAAATGAAAACGGAAAGAAAATAATTGTCCTCGTAATACAAGCAGTTGGGCTGGTCCACACAGCTTTTGTGCCAATTTTTTTTCCAAGGCACTGACACTGGTATTTTAGCTGAATTCATGCAGCGCTCCAAGGGCTGTTGGGAGATGCTTATCAGCTGGCCACAGAGGTAATCTCTTCACTAAAGTCTGATCTGGGCCAATGGCCAGATCTGAAGAGATAGGATTGTGAACCAGGATGTTTACCACTGTGTTATTATTGACCAATTGGAACTAACTTGAGTGTGTTATAATCAGGGTTAGCCAAATAAGACATAGCTCACTTATTAAAAGTGCCATTTGCAAAAAAAATAATTATATATAAAATGTGTGTGATGTAAAAAGTAGCAAATAGATTTTCTGTCTGTCTAACTTTCCCCACGGGAAGTATATGCACGTAGAAAGTGGATCACAATGAATAAAATATTCATAGTGTACTGTGATTCTCAGAATTAGACTCATTTTTGAGTCTATCTTACAAATTCCTATGAAGAAAATGTGGTTACTGATATAGTGAGGAAAAGAACTGTAAGAAGCCATAGGAAGCAGATAGAGAACCACTCTGATTCGGTGTAGTTAGACCTTGTGGCATTCTTCAGCCAGGCATATCCACTGACAAAGGATGGAGCGAGATTCCTTGCCTGTTTCCTAGGGAGGTTAAATGCTGTGTGTGCGTATATGATGCACTCTGAAGCAGGACTGGCTAACCCATGTTCCCCTGGCACGGCTATTAAGCACATTCAGTTCTAACTATATTCTTTAGAACATCCTAGGAGAGCTAATCTTTCTCTTCCCCGCGTCTCTGCTCGTTTACTATTATCTCTGTGTATGCAACCGTAGCAGTAGTTGACATATTTAATTTCGCTTCGCTTCACAGCATGCAGAGATCTAAGTCTGAGTTGTTCCTTTGGTGTCATGAAACTAATTCTTCTCCTATGTATTTACCGCTAATTTTGTAGTATTTTAGTCCATGCTTGCATGCCTCCTTGGAAAGACACCAGCTTTCCCACCGGTGGGTCTAGTGCATGTCCCCTTCCTGTCTCCATCGGCAATGGTAAGCTTTGGCTCACACCGTGAGTGTTTTTCTCTTAGAAACTGACTACCCTTTCTTAGAACTTTGAAGAAATGGGGACACAGTGAATGACTAATTGTCTAATGATAGTATCCTGACGTCTGGACCCTGACCTTTATATTAAATAGAGAAAGCAAGTTTGATTGAAAAAAAAAGCCTAAAATTTGAGGAAAGGTTTGTTTCTTTGACTCTTAGTTTTTTTGTTTGTATCCCCAGATTTTAACAAGTTTTTTTTTTTTTTTAACTTTTAAATATGTGTTAGTTTCCTTTCAGAAGTTGATTTAGGTTTCCCGTTTCTGGTTAAATGTCTCAACAAATAAATGCATAAAGTCCTATGTCAGGAGGTATCCTAAGTTGTTGAAAAAATTGAATTTTCCTTTATTATTTTTAAAACCATAAAAATATCAAGCCCCAGGGGTTTTATTTTCTGTGTGGATTTTCCCCCTTTGTCCTCTCCATGGATGCCTAAGGTAGAAATTGTCAATCATTTTACAGGTAAGGAACGGAAGCCGAGAGGTGGCAGGTGTGAATTTCCGTTGTGCTCCATGTGCACAGAACTCCCACTGTTATATACTGCCCCCCAGTGGTAGACACTGTAGTGCCAACCCTGTGTTCTTGCAGGTCAAGACTTCCTGATCTAAATTAACAAATCTCTTATAATGTAATTCAGTTTGAATTACTCAAGCCTTTTAGAAGTCATTCTTGACGTGTAACATGAAAGGGCCTTAATTGTATTTGAAAGTTAGCGTCAAGGCTTTTATCATATACACCTATAGGTGTGTTTTATTGCTACCCAAACACAGTGCTTTTCTTCTGCCAGTTTGGGCTGGTTATTCCTCCGTCTGTTCTACTTTTCTTTCCTGGGTAAAGTGTGATTATAGTAATAAGTGACTTCTACTGTCTGCAACAATTGTGGAGCACCTCTTCACTGAATGGAGTTAAAATGTCTGGTACCATAATTGATTTTGTTATGAATACTTTCAGATCTTCTAAACACAATTCTCCCCACCTCCTCCTATCAGGTAAGATCCCCCCAGAGAGCACGCTGATATTCAACATCGACCTCCTGGAAATTCGGAATGGCCCAAGGTCCCACGAGTCATTTCAAGAAATGGATCTCAATGACGACTGGAAACTCTCTAAGCAGGAGGTGACTCTACCTTCCACCTCTCCACTGTTTTTCTTTACTTTTATTTTAAGCTCTCATTTTATAGAAATACCTTAGCTTCTGGGAGAAGAAAAATAAGTTTTCTTCAAAGAAGTGACAATGGGTATGTCAGCCAGCCCCTCGTAGGCCCCTCGCTCAGAAGCAGTGGCCAACATAAATCCAACCCATGGTTTTTAGTAGGGTTTTACTTTTTTTTTTCCTTTGAGACTGATTTGTATTAACTCCAGTGTAGGCTCTTCTTTATACCTGATTGTGCCATTTTATTTCCAAATACACACACTGTATTGACAATCTTATTCCCTCATTGAATCTTCTCTTTCTTTCTTTCCTTCTTTCCTTCTTTCTTTCTTTCTTTCTTTCTTTCTTCCTTCCTTCCTTCCTTCCTTCCTTCCTTCCTTCCTTCCTTCCTTCCTTTATTTTTTTTTCCTGAGACAGGGTTTCTCTGTGTAGCCCTGGCTGTCCTGGAACTCACTTTGTAGACCAGGCTGGCCTCGAACTCAGAAATCCACCTGCCTCTGCCTCCCAACCTCATTGAATTTTCTGCAGGCTTTTGTTGTCTTTTATGAGCCTATTCCAGTGAGGGGGGAAGAAGTTAAATGGGATTTATAGCAATATATTTATCTGGTTAGGCTGTAACTATTTCTTTTTTTTAATTTCTTATTTAAAATTAATTATTTAGTTAGTTTTCAAATGTTGTCCCCCTTCCTGGTCTCCCCTCTCCAAACCTCACCCCATCCCCCACCCTGTTTGTCCCTAAGAGGGTGTTCCCACGGCCATCTACCCCCTTCCCCTCCCCCCCTCTAGCATGCCCCTTCTCTGGGCCATCAAGTCTCCACGGGGGCGGGGGGTGGGGGTGGGGAGGGTCCTTTTCTTTTAAGAGAGAGAAAGAACATGAAATTGGATGGAGGGAGGGAATCTGGGAGAGTTGCGGGTTGGGAAAGAACATGATAAAATATACCGTACGAAGTTCTCAAAGAATAAGTAAGTAAGAAGGAAATTTTATTTTTATTTAGGTAAACTATTATTTACAGCTTTTCCCAAAGTGCTTTGAAAGTTGCCCCCTTTTTGGTAGGAAATCACGGCTTGGGGTGCATGTGCTGGCCGAGAGGCGTGTCGTGTCTCCTGCCCCTTCCATTCTCTCCTGGGCTTTGTGTCTCATCGTGGGCTGGGGGATCTTGGAAAGCTTCATTTATTCACTGCATTAGGACTGCATGAGAATCGCGTAGGTCCTGACAAGTTTCTTATGTGGATGGTTTCGGCTCAAGATGGCTGACTGGCCGTTGACCGGCTTTCGGGGTACTCTCCAACGGGCAGGTTTTGTCTAACCAAGTTTGTTGAAGTCAGGCTCTGTGGGAGGGGATTTCTGGATTTTACACAGAGGGAAGATTTTCCCTTCACCACCTGAAGGCATGGCATTTGAGGTGGGAGGAAGAGGAAGATTTCTCCCGCTGTCATTGGCTATTGTGGAGAGAGCGTAGAGGTAGACACATGCCCTTGGTTCTTACTGTGAGGCCCCAGTCCCCCGGGATGCCCGGGTTTTTTAATGTCTTGGTGAGCTTTCCTCTCAGAGCCAGGAACTGCGGTTCTCACCGCCAGGCCCCACTCGGCCGTGCCCCACGAGGGCTGCTCACTCATTTCTACTGTCTTGGTGAGCTTCACTCTCAGAGCCAGGAACTGATGTTGCCTCAAAGTTACTAGGGACCAAGGGATCTTGACCAACACTGGTGGGTTTGTTTCTTTGTGGTTTTGTTTTTTTGCATGTCTCATGCTTTGCTCGAGACAGGATCTCCCCATGATGTCCAGGCATGCCTTGACTTTGTGAACCTCCTGCCTTAGCTTCCTAAGTGCTGGCATTTAGAGTCCTGGTCACTGGGTTTCATACGCTGTGGTGTTAACAGATAAAAGGTAATTCTCTCTTATTAAAAATAAATTATATGACATTCTCATGACTTAAAATAAATCAACTGACTTAAATGAATATATACAAAGAAGTCTTGGACTGGGCGTGGACCTCAGTGGCCAAGCATTTCCTCAGAATGTGCAAGGCTCTGAGATCAATCCTCAGCACGTCATAAAAGAGAAGTGTTTACTGTGCCCATGTCCTCTCCGTCCTTCACTGGATCTCTCCACCTCATTTATTACTTTCTAATGTATTTTTCCAGTGTTTACGCAAATAGATATTCTTACTCAAAAGGTAGGAAAAAATGTACATACTGTTTAGTAGCTTCCGTCGTTCACAGAACATATCCTGAGACTGTGTCTACATTAATCCACACAATAACGTTGTTTCCTTCTCCTAGCCCCCTTTCCCTCCCCCGGGTCTCCCCTCCTTACTTTTGTTCCAACTGCATTACATCACTTTACTCTTAATAAATAGCACATATTGACAGATCATAGTTTGGGGAGAGAGGGCTGAGGTCACTGGTCCAAACTGGGGGGACGGGGACAAGGACAGGGTGGCAAAGGATGATACAGGTTGGGTTGCAGTTTCATGGCGAGCTGGACAGTTTTCATGATAGCATTTGGTTATGTGTTTTTATGTATGTGGTTTGTATATGCGGTGCATGCATATAAGTGTGCAGTGTGTACACCCGTGAGTGTGTACCCACGAGTGTACACCCGTGAGTGTACAACCATGAATGAGAGGCCAGAAGAGCAGGACCCTATTGCTCTTCCCCTAGTGCTGTCTGCACACAGCTTTGTTGGCTTCTGGCCGCATCAGGCAGTATGTGCTGCTGAGCCAAGCTGGCCAAGGAACAGAGCTAGGGGACAGTCTGAGCTGGTGTCACTCTGTAGGCCCCACTGCTGTCGATGCTTTATTTGCTTATTTATTTCATCAGAAAGCTGTGTTCCTTGGCAGGCACTCTGGAAAAAGCTCTGGCTATTTGCAGTGAGTTTTGGAGAAAGGTCTATTGAAAGAAGGCCAGAAATCCTTACAAGCTCCCTCAGGAGGATACTGGAAGTTACAAATATTATTTACAACTGTTATGCAAGTGTGCAGTGAACTTAAGCCCAGGTTGCTATTTGACCTGTTTCAAGGGTTCTACGATAGGTTCAGAAGAGCATAGATTTGAGGCCCCTGTACACGTGTTGGGAACCCAGAAGTAGAGAGCTGTGGAGCAGTCTCCAATGGGTATGGCTTTCAAAATAAATTTCTGTATGTCATGTATCAGCCTGTGAATTCTGCTGGACAGAATGGAACTGTTGTCTGCACTGTGCCAGCTTCTACAGGGCTATGCTATCTCATGGTTCCTACAGACGGTGGCCTTGCACCCTGTAGCTCTGACTTCCTGCATCTGTCTCGTGACAGCAGTGGTCTGCTGGGTTTTCTATGGCTCAGCAGTTTTTGGAAATTGGAACCAAATGAGCAGTATGAGAGTCTGATGAATGAACAAAAAACGGGGGACGGAAGGAAGTAGAGGGGGGGGGAGGAGGAGGAGGAAAGAAACTCTATAGTGAACCGCTTAGAAAGAAAGCCCTGGGCAGACTTAGATGGAGCACAGATGTAAGAGAGAACTTGCTTCTGTCAAGCATATTATGATATCTTTTTTTCCCCCAAAGAAACCCCAGCTTTTTCTTTACCTATTTTGATTCTAGCACATAATTGTTCTAAACCTCTTGGTTATGAAAACTTAAAACCTTTCTAAAAATGTTTTCTATATATATAACATGTATATTACATATTATATATAGTGTATACATATTTAAACTATTAGCTTTCTATTAGTATTATTTTGTTTTGTTTTGTTTTGCTGTTTTTTGGGCCAGGGTTGTTCAGTGACGTCCCGGATGACTCAGAGATTCTCTCGCTTCTGCTGGTATCAAAGGCATGCACTCCCATGCCCGGCAGTAGAGTATTTCCTATTATATGTTTGCCTCTTAGTTTTAGCAAAGTGAATTGTAACATTCAAGTAATCCTGGAACCATGTAGCATAATTTGTTTAAATTCCTATGATCATTACATGTCCGAAAAATACAGACATTAAAAAAATAGTCCATAAGAATGTTCCTGTTGGGGCTGGAGAGGTGATCCTGTGGTTAAGAGCACTGGCTGCTCTTCCAGGGAACCCAGGTTCAGTTCCCAGCACCCACACGGCTCACAACTGTCTGTAACTCACCTTCTAGCTAATCTGATGCCTGGTGCCTTTTTTTGACCTCTGGGCACCAGGCATGCATATGGTGCACAGTCAAACATGCAGGCAAGTCCTCCTAAAACAAAAATAAATCTCAAAAAGACTTTTCCTCTTCTATAAGGTAAACTTTAAGATAATAATTAAAAAATTGAATCTCACAAACTTCTGGAAGATTTTTATGATGCTAACAATTTCTTTGAAGTGTATTTGATTCGATAGTTATAGTATAGCACTGTGAAAATATTAGCCATGGCTAGCAGAAAATGCAATATATATGGCATAGCTAAAGATTTTAGAAGTTATGTTAATTCTCTCGACACTTTAAAATGCTGCCCAAACATTTTCTAAGTCCTACATTTTAATTTTCAATTAAATCAGAATAACAAACAGTTGGAAAGCCATATCAGATAAAACACCAAAACGAAGTTGAAATTTCGTAACGTTTAGTGTCTGTTTCCCCTGCTCTGCCCCTCCGTTACTCTTTAGTGTTGATGAGAGCATCTGCTGAAGGCTCCCTGCAGCAAGCGGAGCTCTCCGGGCTTGTCTGCCACTGGTGACTCTCTTGTGACTGTAAGACTTCACACACAGTGCTGTGGCAATAGGGATGGCCGTATTGTGTGGAGGTAATAAAGAAACCATCTCACACTTGAAGAGTGTAATAAATATAATTTAGAGCCAGAGATTATTGGTGCATAGTCCAGGAATTTAACATGCCTATACGCTGGAGCCGGGGCGGCAGCTGTCAGTGAAGTACTTGCCATTCGCACATGATGACCCAAGTTCCAGGCCCAGAACCCAAGGTGGGAAAAGAGTTGGGTGTGGAAGAGTGTGTGTGTGATTTTAGAGCTGACAAGGGGAGACAGGCAGATCCTTGGAGAGCGTTAGCCAGTCCAAATGAGACTCGCTGAGTTCCAGATGAGAGACCATGCCTCAAAAAACAAGACTCTAAAGACCGACAGCTGGGGTTGGCCCTGGCCTCCATATACACAAGCACACGCATGTGTGGACAACCCCACACGGACAAGCCCCTGCACGTACTCCTAAGAACACCCACGAATTTAAATGGGCTGTGAACAGTAGATTCTTAAACGTTGGCTTCTTAATGTGAAGTAATAAGGATAAAAGTGAATCCGGCTTAAAACAAGCAAACGGACTGGGCAGATGGCCTGTGCATCCAGTGCTTGCCATGGAAGCATGAAGACCTGAACTGGGATCCCTAGGACCAGGCACAGAGTAGAGCTTGGCAGTGCATGCCACAGTCCCAGCATTGCGTGGGGGTGTCGGGGTTAGAGACAGGGAGCTCCCGGGGCCTCACTTAGCCAGCCAGAGTGGCAATCAGGTTCAGAGAGAGACAGCATTTCAAAAACAGGCAAAAAGGCAGGTAATAGATTTGTTTTGTTTTGTTTTGTTTTGTTTTGTTTTGTTTTGTTTTCTTTCGAGACAGGGTTTCTCTGTACAGTCCTGGCTGTCCTAGAACTTACTCTGTAGACCAGGCTGGCCTCGAACTCAGAAATCCTCCTGCCTCTGCCTCCCAAGTGCTGGGATTACAGGCGTGCACCACCACCACCCGGCTGGTAATAGATTTTAATAAAAACCTTATGTTTGGTGCAATGGTTTTGTATATATAATATATATATGTATGTATATAATATATATTATATATAATTTTAATGCATTATATTAGGTGTCTCCAACATAGCCATAAAGCAAAAGTTTGTTTTAATTCCTTTAGGAACGGGTCACGGAGTTATTTTGTTCTTGCCTTCTATCATGGCACTGATGCATTGTGGGTTGCTGATGAGAGCCAGCTGTTAATCACGGCTGATATTTTGCAGGTTAAAGTGTATTTACAGAAGGAGTTTGAGAAGCACGGTGCGGTGGTGAACGAAAGCCATCACGATTCTTTGGTGGAAGATATTTTTGATAAAGAAGATGAAGACAAAGATGGATTTATATCTGCCAGAGAATTTACATATGTGCATGACGAATTGTAGGGAAGCGCCTGCCACCGTATGCGCATTCCTTTCCAACGGGAAGGAAGCTTCCTGTAAGCAAGGCTTTTTGTCTTTGCCCTTCTCCTTTCTAGTTTTATATTATTTTTCTATTATTTAAAGAACCCCAGAGACTTTGTAAATATCCATGTCTTTCTGGTAAGTTATTGGGCAGTAACCGTTGTCTTTGAGTAGAGGACTTCTGGGCTGTTTCCACGTTCACACAGAAGCTGGGTTTGCTTGCTTTCTTCTAAGGGTAACATATTGCAGCTGGACACGCCCCACAGCATCCACACAGGGTGTAGCTCGAACCAGTGCCCTGTGCGTCTGCCGCCCTCTGTTTTCTCAACATTCCGTTACTGGCATGGCTGAAAGCTTTTGTACTAGGTCAGGGCTTGCTATTTTTACGTTATAGTGAAGTCGGTTTTTCTTCCCCTGCTTTTGAGTCCCTGCTTGCGGGCAGGAGGAATATGGCGGGCCTTACTCCGTAACAGCTTTGGTCTCACTGTGGAGACAGACAGTGTTGATGAGCGAGGGAGGCAGCAACTCATACATAGGTGTTCAGAGACTTCCTAGTGGCTAATGGACTAGTACAGCACGTCAGACAAATAATATATGTGTTTGTTTCCTTTTAGTCAGCACAGCAAAATATGGTAGGCATGGCAGAGGGAGGGTTGTATTTATAATCAGTGTTTACTTTTGAGGCTACCAGGTTAGCCTTCTGGTTGTTAAATTTATAAAGTTTACAGCTGGTCTATTACTTTGCAACAACATTGAATCATGAGAGAATTTAGTATGTCAATGAGACTTTTCCCATTTCTGACTCATCAAAAATAAGGCTAACTAACAGCTACTATTAATACTCCCCTGGGTTTAAAAACTGACTTTTATCATTTTTATCTCAAATTGGCTCTCAAGAATGACTACTAATGATGTTTTTTAAATTGTTTTTAATCAAATTGGCTTTTGTCTCAGAACAAACTTCCCGGATCTCCATTTGTTAGGAATAGCACCTCCTCATAGTTTACAAATGCAAACGCTGTGGCGTCTAACACCTTGGGAAGCTGCTGGGTCTTTGGGTGCTTCTTTGTAGGTGAGAAGCGCTCTTCAGAGATTGGCAGCTGAGCCCAGCCTTGGTGCCTAAGCTGTGGAAGCACCTTTGGCTCCTGAGTTCAGTCTTCCACTTCTCTGCTAAGGAAGAAGCCGCGAGCTTGCTTGTTATCTGTCGGCCCCATTTCCCTTAGTGTCTTCACCTCCAACCTCCGGGAACAGTTCCCGCCAGTTGCTGGCTGATCACAGCTCGCCTTGGGATCCAGAAAAGTCTGTGTTTTCTGAGAATAGTCTTGATTTGAATTGTGTCGACCTCCCAGTAACCTGTGAGAGGGGTTAGGTGTATGTTCTAGTTCACCTGCTCCTAACACTTCCTGATGTTTATAGATATTACATTACATCACTAAGTCTGCATTGACACTGTCTCACCAAACATGGTAATGGGGAGAATATACTCAAGGGCCTGTTCTTGAAGATGTCAGGTGTAACTGTAAAGTGGTTGCCACCACCGGCATTTTTCTGAACCTGGAGAGATTGTGAGAAGGCCTGAGAATGTCATGGGAGGACAGTAGGACAGTGGTGTGTCTCGAAGGCTGCCTTGCACCAAGCGGCCACCACCATCTGCGCTGTAGCAATGAAGAAGAAAGAATCTTGATTACTCAGTTACACGGCTTTGTATCAGACCTCAGCTAAGCTTTCAAACAGAAGTATGGAGGAAAGGCGTACCTGTGGATAACGGCTGTTCAAGCCATCGCCGTTTTGTATAGCAATGCCTTCGCACCCTCCCATTAGTGGGAACGATCGAACACCGACTGTGACTTCGCATGTATGCAATGTATGCTCTCTGTGTCATATTTAAATTTCTATGTCTATTGTGACACTCTTTAAAAATAAAGTTTATTTGGGACATACTTTTGTGAGAGGACGTTTTGTACATGTACATGTGTGTGGTGTTTGTACACACACATATTCACATATGTAGGGGCACAGAGTGTGTGTGCGGGTACATGTGTCTTCCTGGATTTTCCCACCGAAGACATGGATGCAGGGCCTCACGGAACCTGGAGCTCTTCATTTTGCTAGCCGGCTTGCTGCACAGGTTCCGCATCTGCCTCTCATGCCACGGGGTTATATGTAAGCCACTTTGCACAGTGGCTTTCTGGGTTTTGTTGTTGTTGTTGTTGTTGTTGTTGTTGTTTGGTTTTGCTTGTTCTCTCTCTCTCTCTCTCTCTCTCTCTCTCTCTCTCTCTCTGTGTGTGTGTGTGTGTGTGTGTGTGTGTGTGTGTGTGTGTGTGTGTGTGTGTGTTTTTCCAGACAGGGTTTCTCTGTATAGCCCTGGCTGTCCTGGAACTCACTCTGTAGACCAGACTGGCCTCAAACTCAGAAATCCGCCTGCCTCTGCCTCCCAGAGTGCTGGGATTACAGGCATGTGCCACCACCGCCCTGCTGGCTTTCTGTTTTTAATGTGAGTTCTGGGGAGCTGAACTTTAGTCCCCAGATGTTCAAGGCAGATCTTTACCCTCACTCATCCCCTCCTCCCTGATTTTATGAAAAGAGAACAATATTAAAGACGCTTTGCACCTCCCTCCCTCCCTCCCTCTTTGTCCCTGCTGAGGATGGGGCCTTCTGTCTCTTCAGTCACTGACCTACTCCCCTAGTTCCTCTCCAGTTTTATTCTAGGGCTCATGACAAAAAACGGGCAGCCTCCAGAGGTGGGCGAAGTGACGTGGCCTGTCTCTGAGCTGCTGCTCTGTGGTGGTTTGCCAGGAAAGTTGCTGTTTGCAATTAGCATTAAACCTTGAGCAGTAAGGGCAGAAGTCGATTGTGGATTTCGCACAGGCCTTATGGGTAGCGGGCAGGAAGGGGGGGGGTGTACACTGTTGTTTAGGTTTGCCACTTTATTGTGTGCATAGCAGGTGGACATGATTTCTGCCTGTCGGGGGAATTAGTGTTATTAAATGCTTTATGTGATTACATGGAACCCTGGCTTTGCACAAATAACAAGAAACAAAGATTTCTGCTTCAGATGAAGCAATTAGCATTTGGGATTTTGTTTGTATGAATGAACTGTACTTATTCATGAGGTAAAATTATATCCATTTATTCATGAAGTAAAATTAGAGTTCCACATGGTCCCTCTCTCTACAGAACTAAACAGTGTGTGTGTGTGTGTGTGTGTGTGTGTGTGTGTGCTGGTGCAGAGCATTTCTTTTTAAAAATTCCAAGGTGAAGAAGTTGATTTGATGACATGTTATGGAGGAAATTTCTTTCATGTTTTATTTTAAAGGAAAATTAGCGCTGTCATGAAAACTCTGGGGGAGAGGGGCATGACTTCTTTTCTAGAGATACAAAGCACTTAAAAAATGTCCTTTTGGACCAGAGAGCTGCACCCACCCAGCTCTCTACTCACTACCACACAAGCAGAAGGAGCCCAGAGGTTACAATGATGAGCAAGTATGTGGTGGAGAGACGGGAGAGAAAGGGAAGAACTGGAGATATGGAGGTGGTAGGGATCAGCCTGATGTGAGTAGCCTGTGCTGCTACCTGAGGTCATGGTGCTGTCCTGGGCCTCGCTGCTGCCGAGGGCCCTTGCTGGGTCCCTGGCCCATGGCAGTGGAGGTCTTTGTCTATGTCCCTGACCTATGCTACCACCAAAAGCCATGCAGATGTCCCTGGTCAGGGCTGCCAACTAGGACCATGATGATGTCCCAGGGCCGGGCAGAGCCAGCCCTGCCCCTTGCTGGCTGAAGCGTGGCTCTAGAAGAATGCAAAATCAGATTAACAGCAAAATGAATTATTCTCTTACTGTGGGGTGAGTATGTGCCCATCTGTGTGCGTGTGGGTCTATGAGTGTGTAACACGACGCTAAAAAGTTTAGGCCTTGGAGCATTTGGGGTTTGGGCTTTTCAGGTTAGGGATGCTATACTGGTAAGGAGGACTTAGAAAATATTTTTTAATATTTGTTTACTTTTATTTTGTACATGTAGGTGTTTTGACCTCATGTGTATCTGGGCACCAAAAGTGTGCCTGATGTCCACAGAAGCCAGAAGAAGCCATTAGATCCCTTAGAACTCTAGTAGGAGATATAGACTGTTGTGAGCCACCAACCAGGTGGGTGTTGGGAACTAAACCTGGGTTCTCTGGAAGAGCAGCCAGTGCTCTTAACCACAAAGCCACCTCCCCAGCCCTTTTACAACAATGTGTGAAATCTAAATTACTTCAAATCTAGTGTATTTCAGTCAGGGATACCCAGCCTGTGACATGAAAACATTCATGGCATTTTGTACTAAAAATAATAATCGAAGAGTCGCTTTGGTACATGGTTCTCTCTCTCTAAAACGTGTCCTTATGGTGCAGATAAAATCCTCAGTGTTCCTTAGCTCTATCATTCCATTCTTAGCCCATATTTCTGTGTTTGAATCACATGTAAATTATGCTAGCAGTAGCTGCTTTCCTTCAGTGACATGACAGCGGTGACAGGTCTCTCTCCCTTAGCCTGAGCTGAACTGTAGGGAGTGATCCCTTTTCATTTACTTAAACTGTTGCTAAAGAAAGGGTCAAAACCACTCAGCAGACTGAAAGATCTGCTTTACTTACCAGTTCTCTCTGTTCCTGGGCTGCTGGTGAAAGTTCTGATGCATGATGGATGGCTTTAGTGCATTGAGTCAGCCCCTGCTAAGTCAACCAACCTTAAGTGCCTGCAGGCTAGCCTAACATCAATTTTGTTTTATGATCTAAAAAGAAATGACACAAGACCTTTGCCGAGGCTCTCCCCAGCAATCCAGAATAAAGTAAATGGGGTCCAGTTAGTCTCTGGTGACAGCTAAATTATCCCCCACTAGGGGATTTCTGGGAACTTATAAGTCATTTCATTAATTGAAATTTCCGTACTGTAGAAGGAAACATAATTTCTTCAGTAAACAGTTGCGGTAAAATGTGCGTGAGCAAGACACCGAGGGCTAGTTTCATTATCACAAGGGAGGAGCTAAGGTAACTCACCCTTTGTGGAAGGTTCCAGCTTCTTAGAGAGCATTTTCATTTATTTGCCAGCTCTATTCTTGCCTGGTGACTGTTATGTTAATGGAACCCTAAGCGTGGTTTTTGCCCCTATTTAGGAGACTGGAATATAATGGTCTGCTTTGTATCTGGGGTTCCTTCTGGTGTGATCGAGTGTCTTCTGGAATTGTTAGGCAGTTGTTTTTCTGCCAAATGCAGTCTGTTTAAGGTGATTTTCGGGTGGCCCATGGGCAGCTAAACTTAAGTAAGTTAACAAGTAAATTTATGGGGAAGGGAGCTGGCTCAGACGGTAGGGTGCTTGATGTGCAAGCGCGCAGACCTGAGTTTGGATCTCCAACACCCACGTAAAGGACACGAGCAGTCTGGTGGCCCAGCACTGAGAGACGGCAGAGACAGGTGGACTCCCAGCCTGTCTAGCCAAAAGGATAAGCTCCAGGTTCAGAGAGAGACCGTGCCTCAATTAAATAAGTAAGTAAATAAATAAGTAAACAAACAGACAAATAAAATGGAGGGCAATAGTGAAAGACCCAAAATTAAATTAATCTCTGTTCTCCATACCAATACACACAGGCAGACCCCTAACACGCACACATACACACACACACACACACACACACACACACACACACACAGAGAGACAGAGACAGAGACAGAGATACACAGAGATAGAGAAAGAGACACAGAGAGACAGAGAAACACAAAAGTAATTAAGCTATGTAGAATAACCAGGAGAAATGTAAGAACAAATATTAGTGCAAATATAAAATTTCCCTTTAGGATAATACTTAAATTTTCTCTCTCTCCTGTATTGTTTTGGCTGAATTTTATAAAGTACAGAACTTTCCACGGGATGCCTGCCCCTTTCCCTTGCCTCCTGTGGAAGTAGCCAAGGCTTTCTGCTTTGTGTCCCAGTCGTTAAAGGGAATCAAGCAGCTTGCTGAAGTTACGTGATTCTTACATTAAGACTGAGCAGTAAATCAACTGCTTGAGGTTTTTGCTAACGTTTTATTGCTATGGCAACAGTATCTCCAACGCTATTAAATCTTAGTGGTTTATGTCCTCAGAGTTCAGTGTTGTTCATTGGGTTTCTAATATTTCTTTTTTGGAGAGTTGAGATATTTTTAGTGAAGTTAGGATGAACTGTGATAGTTTTGCCCCCAGTGCTGGGCGCATTGCACAGTAGTCCTTGTTTTATTTTAATGAATCTGACAATTTTGTTCATGCATATAGTGCATTCTGGTCACGCGCATTCCTCCACCCTCCTGTCTTCTCACTCCCAGCAACCCCTCTTCTGCCTCCCACCCGGGGGAGTTGGCAGTGTGTGGGAAGGGAAGGGAAGGGAAGGGAAGGGAAGGGAAGGGAAGGGAAGGGAAGGGAAGGGAAGGGAAGGGAAGGGAAGGGAAGGGAAGGGAAGGGAAAGGAAGGGAAGGGAAGGGTGTCTGCCAAGTACAGAGGCATTGTCTTCAGTGATCCAGGAGTTAGTCAGGTGTGTGGACAGCTCTGCGCTTGTGCCCATATGAATATTAAACCAAGTGGATCACAAGTAAAAACAATTCCCCCCCCCACACACACTCTCTACACATAACCTGGGTGTTCGCTAGTCCAGTCAGCTTTGGGACAGTCACGTAACTCTATAGCCTCTGACACAATTCTAGAGCATCTTATTTCACTGCCTTGAAAACGAAGCTTCACAGCATCTTCAGCTCCTTCCCGCGTCTGCAGGTCCCCGACCTAAGCCGCCACCAGTCCACCCTTCATGTGGATTTCAAGCATTTCCATAATTCTTAAAGTGCAAGCCTTTCTTTATATTCAAAGTAAGGAGAGATTATCTAATACACTCATTTGACAGTAATTTCCGTTTTAAATTTTGTTTTAAAATAAGTGCTGTTTGAAATTTAAAGGTGAACTAGGTATGAATCCCAGCCCTAAGGAATAAATCGGTCTGCACCTTTGAATGCCAGACTCTGCACATATAAGCACTAGTGCCATGGTACCTGGGCAGAGAACGAACAGTGAACCCTGGATCTAGAGTTATATCCCGGATAAAAGAATGAAAAGGAAAGTGAAGGGTAACAAGGAGCCTAAATACTAAGACACTTGCATGGCTCTGCAGTTACTCCCGGTTCTCAGAGAGCCAGGTGACCCATCCAACGTCATATTAAATGATACCTTTTTTTCCCCTTTAGGGTGCTTTTTTTTGGGGGGGGGTGATTGGAAAATTGAAGAGTACCCAAGCAGAATTGTTTTTCTAATATTAGAGGAAATTTCATAATTCTCTCAATAAGAGATTGCCTAATTGCTCATAGCAAGAGATAAGCATTCTTTTAGTTAAGCCAGAATCCTACAGTGATGTAGACCAACTGTTTGGTTGTCTGAAGAAATGGAAAATACTTAAGAGAAATCTCCTTGCAAAGTGACTTTGTTAGTGAGCAGTGTTCAAGCTTCAGGTAGAAGATGTTCGCACTGGAAAACACTTGGTAAATTTCAATTACCAAAACACATTTTCAGGGCTTGGAGCACTGGCTCAGAGGTAACACACTGCGGGGGGAGGGGGGTCCCCACAGGATCCGGGTGTGATTCTGAGTGCTCACGTGCCCATTCTAATCACCTGCAACCCCCCCCCCCCAGCTCCAGAGACGCAGGCACCCTCTTCTGGCCACCAAGAGCATCAAACACTCATATGGTACATGTATATACATGAAGTTAAAACACTCATACACATAAAGTTAAAAATAGTTTCAAGCATTCCTAGAATATTAAAAACAAATCTTATTGTTTAAACTGAATATGGTACAAGGTGGAAAATTTCCACACAGAAATATATATAAAAAAAAAAATTCAGGGCTGGGATATAGCTCAGTGGTAGAGGGCCTATATAGACTCTTTATATAGAGATTGCCTATATACACACACATATATACATACATTTTATGTTAGCAAGGAAGGGTGAAACTCCAAATCTGATTTGATGTTTGACTGGGTTTTGATCATTAGAAGACCAGCTTTTCACAGCATCCCTTCAAAATTACCTGCACAATTAAACTCACGAATGACTCCTGTGGTGGTGTGAATGAGATGTTTCCTATAGGTTCACGAATTTTAACACTTGGTCTCCAGTTGGTGGCGCTGTTTGGGAGGCTGGAACTTTTAGAAGATAGAGCCTTGCTGAAGGCAGCACACCAATGAGGGCCTGCCAGCACACAATATGGCTTAGATCTTGGAGACCCGACCGGAGCTGTGAGGGAATGAAGGAAGGTTAGGCAGACGTGAGAAGTTAGAGGCATGTGAGCTCTAAGAGCCACACCCACTGCTTCCACAGCCAAGGCCCTCAGTGTGTTTATTATGTTCCGCACAGGAGAGGGGTTAGCGAGTCTTGGTAGGAGGGCTTCTGTAGGTGAGCAGTCTCAGGCAGTGAGCATCCAGAGGGAAGAAGCCACAGTTGCTAGCTGTTGTTTACACACTGTTCAGTCTTCCTTAAACACACGTCCTCCGACTGGGACCGATATGTTGAGAGGTGTTGCCAATTCCCATGGGTCTGAGGCCTCAGTCTCTGTTACAGCTGAGCCTGTGTCATCAGTACACACAGGACTGAGTGACATCTGTCACTCAGGACTTCTGCTCCTTGCAGGGGTGTGGCTTCATCCCATTTCGTGTTTGCTCTCTCTGCTTCCTGAGTATGGATGAAGATGTGACCTCTCCAGCCGCCTGCCACTGTCAATATGAACTCTCCTTCTGAAACTCTTAAGGTCAAATAAACTCTTTCTTCCTTAAGTTGTCTTTGGTCAAGGTGTTTTATCACAATGACAAAAAAGAAACTGATACCATTCCTAAAGTCAAAGCAGATAATACATGTGATTTTTAAACTAGGAGTATTTATAAACTATATTCTATTTAAAATTAATTATGAACTATTGATTAAAATAACATTCCTTTGCCCAATACAATTTACATCTAAAAGGCTTGATGGATTATTTAAGTTGTGAATGTAACTAAAAATAGAGTTTAACAGCAAACACTTTGTGTTGCCTATTTTCGGTGTGCACAGTAATTCTGTAAATTGCCTTAAGGGCATCCTAAAGGTCTGTTACTATGGTAACCTAAGCATGGTGCTAGGATGAAGATGGGTAGCTGATGAATCTCCACTGGGGCTGTTCTTTCTCGTCTTTCCCTGGCTCCACTGTCAGCTCCTTCTGTGAGTCCTCTAAGCATCCTCTCAGGGCAATTGTGAGGCTTTCTTGCCTGTGTGTTAAGTGCTGCTGCCTTCACATTAAGCCGTCCAGCTCATTCCCCTGAGATTTGCAAAGTGACAGGTCTATTTTTCCCCCACTGATATTTATACAGAAAGGAAGCACTGAGCAGAAAAGACCCCTCCGCATATTGTGCTAAACGTGCTTCTAATGTGTCTGTTATTTCAGAGCCCTTAAAATCATAGCATGGCATATTTTAGATAGGAAAAGGTCAAATCGTGGGGGATAATCTTTAAATAGTCTGTTCAGGCACTTTTCATTTAAGACCATTCCATAAACTTGTTAATATTTCCTAATATACTGGATCAAGCTACTTGTCTGTTTATAACCCTTATGTTCCCCCAAATAACACATATAATAAATATATGCAAGCAGACAGTCTCTGTTCTCAGGCTTCACATCTGTGGATTCAAATCAACAAGGGTAGAATATTCTATTTGGTACTTTTTATATCACCCATTCCTCTAATATTGTGTGTTTTCTTTTTAAACTCCTAAATATATTCATAATATTCTAATCGTGGTTTTAAAGTACTTTATATGCTAGCCCCATAATTTCTCTCAGTTTTAGTCTCTTTTGGATGAAACTGGTATGTTTTCTCCTTGTCTTGTAATTTAGATGCTAGACTTAATTTCGTTTTGAATTTTATGAGGAGGTGCAGGACTTTATTCAGCTCCGCAGATGCATTATTCCTCTTTCTAAGTCACACCGCATAAAGATGGCAAATATATTCTCCTGTCTTTGAAGGCAGAGATTCATAGCATTAGATTTATACTTAGGACCCAGATCCATTTCCATTTTATTTCTGCAAAGGGGAAAGAAAGTGTTACTTTTTTTTTTTTTTCAATATATGAGCATGAGTTGCCCAGTACCATTTTGATTGTTTTTCCTGAGTTATTTTGGTGTTGTTAAAAATAAAAAATCCACTGTGTGTATGTACCGTGTGAAATTGTTTGGACTGTGTCGCTGGTGTGTCTGTCTCATGTCTACACTGCAGTCTCTTGGCTGGTGTGGCTTCACAGTCCTGAAGCAGGGACGCCTACGCCTCCCGACGCTCAAAACCCCTTCAGGTCTTCATCCTAATACATTTTAGCGTCTGCTTGTCAGTTTCCACCTTTAAAATCTCTACTTGTATTAAGTTTAATATATAGATGATTTTGGAGAAAATTTCCATCAAGTGGAGTTTCCTAATTTATGGAAATATTTCTTCTTCTATTTGTTACCCTCTGATTTTTACCAGATTTTTATAGTGGGGAAGAGAAGTCATATGCAGGAACAGTTATGATATTGTTAGGATTGTATATTTTGCAGGCCCCCAAATAGTTTTATTTTCATCTTACCAATTATCAGTAAAAACAGAAGTGTACCTATAGCATTTTTATCTAGGGGGGGTGGGGGTTATGTGCATCCATCGTGATAATACGTGAAGGCCAGAATCACCCCTGTACCCCTACTTCTTTTTGGTTCTGGAAAAGAAAAAAAAAATCTGTGCCTACTTCTATGGAATAAAGCAGACATGCAGTGCTCTGTTACTTACTAGCTCTGAGCCTGCTGGACAGACTATAATTGACCATGTAACAATTGTATGTCATTTGAGAGAATTTTTCCTTGCAGGCTAGCTCACAGAAGCCTTGTAATTTACGCACAGCTAGACTCCACATGGCTGATAGAGGCCAGTGATTAAAGCCCTAACTGATAGTTCTAGATTTTTTTTTTATCTGTTAGACTGTTCTGTTCCCTTATTTCTATTTGTCTGACTTGAACAGTAGCAGAGTCTGTCCTGTACAAAGCCTAGAACAAAAAATGTCTTACTGATGCTTAGTAAGTGCTACCAACTATGGAATAAGCTTCTGCATGGAGACCCGGGAGACAACAGAGTCTTTAAAACAGCAGCTGTCAAACTTCAATGCAGGAGGGAAACCTGAAAATCCACAATGCAAGTTCCCTGACCCCAGCTCTGGACAGACTGACTTCGGGGGTTAAGGGTGAAGCCCCAGGTTAAGCTCTTTAGGAGTTTCTAAATTTATTAGCCACATGCATTAGGCTACACAGTTCATTGTTCGCAGTAAATAATAAACAAAGCACCTTTTTGTTCCCAAGTCTGGGAACCAGTGGTCTATTCTGTAGAATCTATTGATGACTCCTGACACATTCCCTCATTCTTCTCCCACTGTCTGTTCCCTCACCTGACAAGCTACAAGTATGCACAGATTTAAGAGACGTGGTAAAGAGTCTCCTTTCCTGGCAGCCAGGCACCCAGCTTTCCGCGCTCGTGGAATCTCCTGTTACTATTTCTTATGCATCTTTCCGAACGTAGTCTGAGCATTTGCAAAGGGAAGTACATATATTTTTTTCTACGCGCGCGCACACACACACACACACACACACACACACTGTTCTGCACCTAACTTATCCCCACTTTAGCCTTTTGCTTGGTATAAGTCGGAAGTCTTGAATCAGTACACAGACAATGATCTCATCTTTAAAATATGCTGGGTGGCACTCCGTGATATTTATAGGCGGAATTTTATTCAATCTTTTAGTTTTTGAGACAAGGTGTTACTATGTAGCCTTGGCCAACCAACAACTGCACCCTGGGACCTCAGCCGCCCTGGTGGTGGATTACAGGTGTGTACTACCACACCGTGAGGTTTGCTTCTAGTCGTTGCTGGCACAAATAATATGGCCACCACAGAAACCTCCTGCTCATTTCATGCCCGTCTCCTTCTCTCTGTAGGATGAATTACAAAAGTGGAATCAGGTGAAAGTCTACATATGTTCTTATCTTGAGAGATATTGCTAACACCCCCGCTCCCCGACGGAGACTCTAAAACTTGGATTTGTGTTCATCTCATGACTGGAAAATGCCTGTGAGTCTTCTGCAGCCAGTTGCTGCTACCGTCTTCCCGGTGGACTCTCAGGGCCTTTTCTTATCGATCTATTCACAAAGTAGATGGGGGTCTCAGCCCGCGAAGCGTGGTCAATAACCTTGAGGTGGGCTTCACCCCTCTCCCCACCAAAAGTTTGGTGTGGAATCTTGCCTTTTTTAACTTGCTGTGTGACCTTGGCCCACAAGGTGTGAATATGTTGAATAGTCTAGTTTATGAACACGATCCCAATCAGTTAATATTAGGGAACAACTTGGACACGTGAATCAACCAAATGAAGAATGCAATCTCCGCAGGGAATTCTCGCCCAGACACCAAGGCTCACACTAGCAACCAAACACCAGGGTCAGAAAAATGTTGCCGGGAGAAAGCTGGGCCTGGCTCTTTAAAGCTCTGGTTCTTCCCTTTGAGAGAGTTGCAACCAAGAAATAAAAATCTAGAAAGAAGGGAACCACTTTCCGTTGAGACCCGCCCCCTCTGCTGTTCTTGGGGGCTCCTGGTGCCCTCCCCTCCCAGGCGGGGCGGGCTCTGAGGCCTCAGCTGTCAAACACAGCGAGTCCTGGGGCCCGGAGCACCGGGAGGCGGAGGGTGGGTCTGCGGTCGCGTGACCAAACCAGCTGTTAGCCGGGGGCTGGAGAGCCTGGAGTCTGGGGAACCGGAGCGCCGGCGGTCTTCTGTGCTACGGATGCGGAGCCTGTGACCTAGCCGCCGCTGCCGCAGCGCCCGCTACTCCGCAGTCGCAGCATCAGCACCGCTGGACCCGGCAGGAGCCGGCTGCTTAGCAGGTGAGCCCTCAGGATACGCGGAGAACGCCGGGGTGCGGGCAGCTGCTCTTCTGCGGGGCAGTTACCGCATTTCCCATTACAATTCTAATGCTTCGTTGCCTCCGCTCCTGAGTGTGGACCGGGGAAGGGGACATCAGAGGTTTGGTGGCCTCGGTTGGGCCCGATTCGAGATCAGGGACTTGGGGGACGAAGATACTGCAGTCTGGTCAGAACCTGCTTCTGCTCTCCATCCCGCATCCTTCCCCCTCCTCCCTTTCAGTCTTACAATCCAATGCTGCTTTTCCTGGGCGCCGACTTACAAAGCCCCGGGAAGTGTCTTTGAGCTTCCCCGGGTCCCTGAGCTTCCCCTGGCGGCTCCCGCGGTTCCGGGCTCGCCTTGCTTCTAGCAGAGAGAGCCTGGCTCCTTCCCGAGTAATGCACCCGCGGCGCCTGACCAGGCCGCTGGCCTTGGCCGCCGGGCGGAGTCCCGGGATCTGTGGTCATTTCCAAGGGCCAGTGAACTGGGACCAGATATTGCTTGGCCCCAGGCCTCACCCCTGCACTTTGGAATAGGGGTGGGCTCGTGGCAGGTGTCTAGACCCTTGCTATCAGTCCATCTCAGTTTACCTCTATCTCCTTAATTTGTGTTTTCTGTCCAGGCAGAATTATTTAGCAACCACAGTGAGGTCTGCAGGGCGAAAGGGACTCTTGAATTTTAGAAAATCGGTTGGAATTTAGGGATAAAAACGTGATCACACCCATTTGCATTTAAGGCAACTTATTATTTTCTGTCTCCCAAGCTGACCTGGTAGGGTTCTCTTAAATAGAAGAGTATTTCTGTGTAATTGTAGCTTGTTAAGTGCTTCTTCCTGTGTGTGTGTGTGTGTGTGTGTGTGTGTGTGTGTGTGTGTTTACTGTGCTCTGTGCCTGCCTAAATCCTCATCACTTGCTGAGGAAACCTATGCTAATTCAAAATGGCAGCATGAAAAATCAGGCCAGGCGGAACCCTAGCCGACCACAGCCAACTGCAGCTGCCCCCAGACTTAGGCGGCCAAGAGAAACAGCAGGAGGAAAGGCTCTTCCGTGCATAGGCAGGGAGTGTCCTTGGAGCTGGTTAAATCTGAGCGAAGCTTCAGCCTGGGGGAGCAAGTGGGAAGTTTGGGGAGCCGTAGCTGGTTTCCCTAACTTGTCAAAAGCTGGTATGAAGCCTAACTGAAACTCTAATTTGGTCTGATTTTCTTTAGACCCATTTACAGTAGACTGTGCAGCTTACAAGTGTGCACAGCTTACATATGTTGTACCTACAAGTGGCTTTAAAAAGGATGGGTGTACACTGCACACACCCTCCGGGAACAGTGCACACAACAAATCCACACGGGGCATGGCGTTGGAAGGGCTGACTTAGCACTTCAACACCCAGGCTCTAGGGTTGCAAATTCTTGAAAGGTGACTCATTTCAGGTTTTTTTCCCCCTCTCATAAAGCAGCTTTTCTTTCGATTTTTACTGCAGGGCTGCCAGCCATCTTGTCTTTTAGGAAAGAGGAAGTACGTGAGGAGGCAGGTGCCTTGGGGATGATGAACGGAGCTGAAGCTGTCTCTGAGGGTTAGGTGTAGGGAGCTGGGGGGTGGGGGGAGGACTGAGCAGGCTTGCCACAGACAGCAGAAGGTTGCAGTGCAGGGCGGGCGGACGGACGGACAGACGGACAGTTCAGGTCATCCCTACGGCTGCAGCTGAGGAGGAGGACTCCTGTAGCTTTCCTCTTCAGAGTGCCACATGCCACCTTATCAAGTCTAAAGGGGACAGCAGGTTTGCCCTGACAATCTGAGTAAAGAGAAACCATATTAAACGGATTTAAAAACTCAGGTGTTTAAGGGACTCCCCCTCCCCACAGGCCCATTTAACCGACTGCATGAAGAAGTCCAACTTAGGCTCAGCTCACCTTTTCTAGTGCTGGAGCTGCATCTCTACATAAGAACCACTTTTGTTGTAACCAAATCTTTGAGGTGGGAAATACATCCTCTGAAAAACTGGTAGCTTGTCTTGAATTGACGGACAACTCTCAGATAATTTATCTTGCTAAGAAACGAAGTGGGCTAGGTGCCTTTTACGTACAAATAAATGACAGGCCTGGTTTGAAATAACTCCAGAGCTGTTTAGAAGCTGGGTTTTATATAACTGGAATTTTAGTTGTGAATTGGTGACCCCAGGTCTTTGAGAGCAGAGCTGAGGCCTCTGCATGGTTAGAGCTCTGTTGGGTGCTGAGGGGATGGAAAATCTGCCATTCTGCCTTCACAGACAATTACCACAGAGGAGAGGGCAGCAGGAGATGGGGAATGGGGCAGACAGGAGCCAGGTATGGGGAGAGATGCTCTAGTGAAGGCAGGTGCAGATAACTAAGGCAGGTGTGCCCCACCCAAAACTGCTGTTGGCATCAGAACAGGAGTGTGAAGACATGTTAAAGAAACTGAAATTAGTAAGTTTTAAAAATGAGCATCCCGAGCTCAGGTCTGGCTTTAATCTCAGCATTGGGAAGGGTGAAGCAGTGGATTTCCATGAGTCTGAGGCGAGCTTGGTCTACACAGTGAGATCCCGGGACAGCCAGAGCTATATAGTGAGATTCAGTCTCCAAACAAGCAAACAACTAACCTGGAAACAAAAACCAAAGCGCAGACTTGGGAGTGTAGTTCGGGAGCAGAGCTCTGGCCTTGTGTGTTCCAAGCCCTGGGTTCCATCTTCAGCAATGCAACGAGCAGACAGACAGACACACAGACACACACACAGACAGACAGACATGCATGAGGTTTGTATGTGTTGGAGAACAATAAGCACAGAAGTAAGCAAATGGGATTTAAAAAAAACACCACTTTTTGGTCTGTGGAAGATGCTGGTTCTGTGCCTTTTAAGCATTTAAAATGTGGCTAGTCCAGAAAGAGATACCTTGTGAGTGTAAAATTTGCACCAGATCTCAAAAATTGATGTGAAAAAGAATTTAAAATAAATTTAAGTTAATTTTCATATTGCTAGGGTATTGATGTATATGATATATATTGGCTCAAATAGAATATGTTTTTAAAATGTTCACCAGGTTTGTTTTGGTTTTTTTTTTTTTTTGCCTTTTAAAATGTAGTTACTAGACAATATTGAACTTGTATATGTGGTTCATATCTGTATTGTATTACTGTTGGGCAGTGTTGGTCTGGGCCATTATCAGGAAGTGGAGCTTGGCAAGAGGCCCTTGATACTGCTGTAACACTGGGTATAAAGAGACAGGAGGAGAAGGAGGAGGAGGAGGAGGGGGGGAGGGGGAGAAGGAGGAGGGAGACTGAAGGGAGTGAGTGATTGATGACACTAAATGAGAGGGAACTATGTGGTGGGCATGAACACCTCAATTAGGGGATATTCTCTCTCTCTCTCTCTCTCTCTCTCTCTCTCTCTCTCTCTCTCTGTGTGTGTGTGTGTGTGTGTGTGTGTGTGTGTGTGTTTTCTGGCATGGGGAAAATCAGAGCCTTGTGTACATTGGCAAGGGCTCTGATCTAGTTTCATTTTCATTGTGATTAATGTGCCCTGATGAAAACCAACATAGGGTAGAAATGGCCTGGGGAGGTCAGTGCCACCTCGAAACGACTGCTCACGTCACGTTGAGCCGAGGGACATGGATGCACATGCTCACTGGCTAGCGTGCTCAGCTTGACCTCGGCACTCTTACACAATCCGGGACCCTTGTCTAGAGAATGGTGCCACCCACGCTGGGCTGTGTCTTCTCACATCGGTTAATTTTCTTAAGGCACTCTCCCGTGGATATGACAGTAGGTCAACCTAACTCTTCAATGAGATTCTTCCCAAGCGATCTGGGTTATGTCAAGTTGACCAGCACAGCTACCCAGCAATCACAAACTATCACTCTGGCCCAACCATATGATACATTTTGAAATTGAATAAGCAGACTATGCAGTGACCTTTGGCTTGGAGCCCCTGGAGTGGGTGTTGGCAGATTGTAGTTGGCAGGGATGGACTGTTAACGCTCCTGTGTAGTTCTAAGTCTAACCTGCCCATCCTGAGATGGCTGTGTTCTCCTGTCCACATGAGGGGAATGCCGCCCAGTGCAGAAAGAGTCTTAGCCTGAAGTTAGGGTCACGGGCCCTGCTCTAACCAGTCATATGTCCTTGAGCAAGTCACTCATTTCTTTTCTCCTTTGAAAAAAAATGAGAATCTACCAACTTCACATTGACCACTCTTACTGATTTCATGGATGCTGTTTCATTCTTGTGCTTGCTATATTCAAGGCTGCCTGGGTTAAAGTCTGAAGTCTGTAACACAGACTGCACATAAGGCCTGAGCATTTTAATTGAGGGGACAGGTTTCTTTTCTTGCAATCTGCCATTTTGCCACTCCCCTGTACCTGGTGCCTTCTTGGTTCTTTGCTGTTCTTGTCTCCCATGTTTTAGAAGCAGGGGATGATGGTACAATAAACAAGCTGAGAGACATAAGGCTGCAAGCACTGACACCAGGCCTGCTTTTTCCTTTAGTCCAGAGAACTGGAGAGTAGTGGGATACAATGGAACTGCCATCGAGGGAAGACGGTCATTTACACTGTAGCATAGATTGATGGGCATATCCAAGGTGCGATTTATAGCTTTAAATTAAAATGAAGTAAATTAGATTTGACAAAACTATTCAGGTACTTTCCTCATTCCCTTGTCAAGACTGAATATTATCAAATTTTAAAAACTTTGTAACCTTTTATGAGAAAATGATACTTCAGTTATAGTTCTTCAGTTATGGGTACAATTGCATATTTTTAGTACATATTTTGACTTTATATTCGTTGACCTAGCATTTCTAGACTTTGAATATTGTCTTTTTAGAGGTGAGTTTTTCTTATTGACTGATAAGAATTCTTTATACATCAGGAAAGTTAACTCTTTTGATGGATGTTACAAATGTGTTTCCCAATATTATATTTTAAAATTTTTGTCATGCAGACTTTGAGTTATATTATAAATAAGTCATTAATATTCTCCCATTTCATATTGATTTTATTTATTTTTTTGCTTGTGTCTGTGATAGTTAGTTTTAATAGTCAACTTGACATAACCTAGAATCAACTGGAAAGAGTCTCAATGAAGGATTGCCTAGATTAGGTTTGACTGTGGACCATTGTGTGGAAGATTGTCTTAATGCCTTGAGTGATATGGGAAGAGGCAGTCCACTGTGGGTGGCGCCATTCCCTAGGTTGGGGTTTCAACTATGTAAGAATGGAAACATTGAGCCGAGTACCAGACACACATGCAGTCTGCATGTGACTACCTGCTTTAAGTTCCTGCCTTCCCTTCTCCGATGCGATTGGCTATAACCTAGAACCGTAGGTAATATAAACCCTTTCTCCTTAAAGTCGTTTTAGTCAGAGTATTTTTATCACAGCAACTGAGATGAAACTAAAACACTTAGTAGGCATTTTTGTCCTTAATGTTACTTTTACTATGCATCCAGATGTTTTGCAATTTTATGGCGTTGTAAAACAGCCAACAACTTGAATTTTAGTAGCTTATTTTAGATAGAAGCAAGTTGGGGGCCAGGACAGGTTTACTCTTTGTCTTCATAACCCTCAGTCAACGATATCAGACCATCTAAAACATCCTTTTCCTCAGTTTCAAACAGGCGCATCACCTTGTATGACCCTCCACTCTGTTCTCTTTTGCATAACGTCAAACCATCTTGATACCAATTACAATTTTGTAATATAGTTTGGCTAGACCCACTTCTGAGACTTCTCTGTCAGTCCCCCCCCATTCTTTTGTAAATTTTGGGGATCAGCTGGGAACTGGAACAGGGCTCTGAGCATGCTCTCCCCCCTCAAGATCATTTGAACACACATTTTCCTAAAGCCCCATTGATTGCTACCATGTTGAATCCACGGAGTCATTTATGGAGGACTAATGGCTCCGAGTAACACTGGGTGTTTACAACAAAGAACCAACCGGAACATCCCCTGCCCTTCAGAGCCTCTCCACTGGCCACAGAAAATCGTACAGTTTCTCTCGTCTCTGATCAGCCTCAGCCTCTCGCAGAGTGCTGGGCATATCCCTCTACCATCCTGTACCCTCCCCCATACCTGTTCTCCATCTGAGCCTTAAATGGAGATCTCAGTGGCTCTTGGCATAGTTCAGAAGTTCCTGTTGGTGCCGTCACCAAGGCCCCAGGCTCCCATTCCCTCTGTAGCAGGAGAGATTCCTGAGGTCCCAGAAGGTAAGAAGGCACAGGTGTGCATCAATCAATCCGCCTGCCTCCGTTTCTCTGCATCACTCCACAACATCACTCAGGCCGTTAGATGTCTTTAGTCTTCCTGTCAGGATGACAAGATGGTAGCCAAGCTCCACCTGAACCCGGGAGAAGGAGTTTGAGGTGACTCCTCTGATCTTACTGATTGTTTGCTTAGCCTGCTTCTCCCTGTACCTGTCCTCCCTGTGGTGGTGATGATGATGATGATGATGATGATGATGATGATGATGATGATGATGTGAAAGCTCCCCAGGGATTTGGTCTTTGTTGAAATCAGGTTACTCCCTTCCCTCTGGTCACTCACCTCCCCTTCTTCGGAAGACAAAGACCTTGAGAACACCTCAGCGTCATTTCCCCTGAGCTCAGTGGTTAGACGCTCAAAATATAGTTCGGCAGTTCCTCTGTCTGAAGATTGCTAATTAAAATGCAGCGATCAAGAGCCGTGTATGTTCTCGAGGCTCTTGTGTACTTTTTTGATTATACTCAGCAGTGACCCAGTGACCTGAAATCTTAATGGAATCTCTTAAAGTGTCCTTCCTTCTTACTCACTGAACTAATCAGATTTTAAGAAATCAAAGTGCCAATAAAGGAAAATGACCTTACTGTATATAGTAAGGCTATTATACAGGCTGCATAACCAGATAAAGTGAAATGTAAGGTTTCTATTTCTGCTCGACTCTGAATTACATTCTAATCCTTCCAGGTCTCTTTCTTTCTGTCTGTATACATACCTGCCATCATATATGCTTGTATTTATATGCATATATGTGTACACATGTATATTTGTGTTCACATAATATTAATATATATACATGTAGCATATAGGTTACTTTTTGATAAAACATTGGAAAAATTTGCTAATAATAAAAACTCAATAAACAGCTCCAGCCTAATGGATAATTATAAGAAGTTTTAAATTTCATTTTTCTGGTTGTAAAATCATCTCATTTCACGCCAGCCAGATTTGTGCTTATTTATACAATAATTATAATTTTATTTCTTTTGTAGAAAGTGGATATTTAAGTCATTTGCTTTACAGTGACAGATAAATCATAAGCTTCCATTTTAATAACAGTAGGAAGGATTCTTTAAAGCCCCAGAGTTGCAGGTACGTTTCAAATCACATTAATGGATTAGGATAGACGGTGCATTGTTTAGATGGAGAGAAAGACAGATGGTGGGATGGGAAGGTCATGATTCCAAGCAGCCTGCCAAATTAATGTGCACAGTGGCAGCAGCGTTGGAAAGGAGACCAGAGGGGGTGAAGGGCCCTGGGGTGGCTCTCATTGCAGCTTACAGCGTGCCTTGTGGGGCATGCTCTTGGCGATGACCACAGGCCTCTGCTCGTTCAAACACTTTACTCCCTTAGCACTAGGACTCTGTTCTTAGAGCAGCCCTTTTCTTAATGGATTTTTATTCCAAATAACTGTATTCCAAATAACTGGGCATTGTACTCCAAGTTACATGTGAAGAACTTAATATATGCAAGCACAGATTCCAGCTTGGAGGTCTGTCTGTCTGTCTTTCTGAAACAGCCTTCATGTAGCTATAAAAGAAATCACCCTGACACTTTATTCCTCACTGGTGACAGTGACATGTTGAATTCTTTCCCTCTCTCCTCCTCCTCCTCCACCTCATCCCCTTTGAAAGATGGGAAATTACTTTCCAACCTGCCACGTATAGGAACATCTTCCTTACAATGAACTTGATTTGATTACATTCATCTTACCTCTCTGGCCTGGGTCCTACTTAAGTTGTTTGTCCACTCCTTCCTGGATTAAATTTTTAAAAAGGTCGAATTGAGTTTATTTCTCTCCTTTCCTTCACTTTCGAAGCCTTTAAAAAGTCATTATTGGTTTGTGTTTTGTATATGTGTGTTTATTTTGTTATGTGTATGTGTTTTGTATACATTTTGCCTACATGTATGCCTGTGCACTGAGTGTGTGTAGTACCACCAGAAACCAGAAAAGGGCATTGGATTCCACATAGCTGGAGTTACAGACATTTGTGAGCCTCTGTGTGGGTGCTGGGAACTGAACCCGAGTCCTCTGGGAGAGCGGCCAGTGTTGTCTACTGTAGCTCACCAGGTGCCATCAGAGCGTCCTCCCCATCACAGGACCACGGTCATCGGCTGTGGTAACCTGAATGACAAATTACTTCGGTCGCAACTGTCTCATTTAAAACTTTTATCGTTGCATAATTTTTGTAGTCATGTGGGAAAATTGAAAATGCGTGGGGAAAGTATACAGTGTTGTCTACAGCCCCGAGGACCATGGACCACCTCACGCCACCCCGCCCACTCCTTTACATTTCAGCAACTTCTTAGATAAGAAGGATTTAAATGATGTCCTATTCACAGTTGTGTGAACGCTACTCATTTTAGTAGCTTTTCCCCACGCATATTTTCTAACTTTTGCTGACATATAGATAGCCAATTTCATGTCATAAAAGTGTTACTTGATTCTTACGCAAGTGGCTGTATTTGAGGAAGAATAGGAGTTACAGCTAGGTCAAGTTGATCCAGATTTTCTGAGGCCCTGAATAGTGTATGCTTTTTGCAATGTGTGTGTGTGTGTGTGTGTGTGTGTGTGTGTGTGTGGTGTATGTATGTGAATTATATGCATGTATCATATCTTCCCATAGTATATGAACATTCCAAGACAAACTAAAGTCCTTCCTGTCCCAGCATTCCTTTCTGAGACACCATGGCATTGTGAGTAGACACTCCAGGAAACCTCCCCTTCTGGTAGATCAGCCCAGTGTGACCTCTAACCTTTAAAGAGTTCTGAGCATGAGCTTTGCTTTTATATGTCTGTGTTTTGGACCTTTGAGACAGGGTCTCATCATGTCACCTCCAACCTGCGATCTTCCTGTCTCAGCCTCCCAAGCGCCGTGGTCACAGGCATGCACCGCCAGCCAGCCGTACTTTGGAAAGGTAGCTTATTATAGGAGAAGCCAAGCATCTACGAAAGGAAAGGCTGCAGGAGAGCAGACCTCACGTTCCTGCCCATCACCCAGCTCAGCTTCTATCGCAAACCGTCTTGTTTCCTCCGAGCCCTTCCTCTTCATCCTGAATTATTTCCTTTATAGCATTTTGCACAGTATGTATTTTTATAAGACACATGCTTTTTAGATGAGGATTTTCTTTTTATTTTCTTTCTCTTCTCTTTCAGAGTCTTGCCATATCGCCCAGCATGATCTCAAACTTTTAAATGATCTGTTCAGCTCCATCTTTCTAGTAACTGGGGCTACTGGTGTTGGCTATTACACCTACACAAGACATGGGCTTCTAAAAACCATTTGTTTTTAAATGAAAGTCATCACAGTGTCATGATTCTGTGTAGGACATTACCAACCATTCCTTGATATATCAAATATCTACTCGTTGTCCATGTTAGGCCAATTGCCTTACAAGACTTTTGTATGATTTAATTGAATTAGGATTCAGGTAAGTGACTCATTGTAATTGCTGGGTGTGTATCTCTTACACACACACACACACACACACACACACACACACGTGCATGCATGTGTTTGTTAGTAAATAGTGTGCTTAAGTTGCATTTTGGAATAGGAGTCTATCTGATGATGAAGGTACTATCCACTGTTGGATTAGTGCATCAGCAGTGAACAGTAGAAGACAGGAAGTGAACGTCTCTTGAGTGCCCACTGTGTGCAGCCACAGTGCCAGCAATTTTCTATGACATCTCTCATAAACCTGTGTGCTATTCTGGGTATAGGGATTGTTTCCATTTCCAAATGACACTGTTTAGAACTAGTCAATGGAGTCAGGATAGGAAACAGGATCTTTGTGTCTCTACAGCATGTCTGTCTGATGCATGTGGGCCTTCAGGGCTAGGCTAGTCAGACCTTGGAAAAAGAATACAGTTGCACAAATCTCATCTTGCTGATCTTTTGGCAGGCCCCAGACTGGGGATGATGTAGGAGGCGCTTGGGGCCTGCCTCTCCCACCCAGTTCCAATCTTAGAGCCGTGCAGGAAGTGAATAGGTCTTGCCAGACCTCTGAGTTGTCAGAAGAGGCCAAACATCTGTATGTCTGTCTTCAAACAGAAGCGCTAAATTCAGGATTCTGAAGGGCAGTATTCAGCCCAAACCAACAAGTCCACAGGCCTATATTACCCTTCTAGGAAGCATGTTAGCCGGAGACTGGCTCAAATGACCCAGCGATTAACTGTTGGGGGCAGATGTTTACGCTCTGGCAGGTCTCCTCTAGCTCTTACCACAAGTTGGGAGGAATTCATGACCCCTAATTATCTCCTAGAAGAGGGCCAGGTGAGATCTGAGGTGAGTTAGGCTCATAGCCTGCTACTGTTACACTGTAGTTCATGCCCAGAATATTCCCCGACTCCCCCTTGTTACATGAAGACTTGGTCCTCAGCCTGTGGCACTGCTGAGGGATAATGGAACGTTTAAGGGTGGGCCTAGTTGGGGGTCACCCGGAGAATGTGTCCTTCATGCAACAGCCCCTTCCTCTATTTTTTTTTCCAATTTCAATCAGGAAGTAAGCAACCCTGCCTGCCATAAACATAATCATGGGCCCAGAAACCGCAGGGTCTGTAGTCCAGGAGCCAGGGCCTCCCAAGCTGGGAAATGGAGAGCCAGAACAGACCCTCTATTGTTGTGAGTTGGGTTTTTTCTTCTCATTGTTGGAGAGCTAACACACTTAGTTAACACCTTCTAAGGTCTTTTTTTGGTTGCCCCTCCATCAATGCCATGGCTACTGGGATCAGGTACCCCCCTGACTGTGGAGTTTTATGCTCTCGTCTCCCAAACTCCAAAGGAACATGTAAAAGCTGTCGTCTCTTAGGCAGAACTTGCTGAGTCTGAGATAGCTCACACTCCAATTTTTAGGGAAATCTTTGCCCAGGCACTTCATCATTCCTTCTTATTTCAATAGCAAAGACACGACAGAAGACTCAGTTTGTGAATGAGTATCATTCGTCCGACTTTCAATCCAGCAGGGATGTCAGTAATTTTAATGGTGAACTTAACAATCCATAAAATCATTCCTTTGCGTCCCTAGAAAGTATTGTTTCACGGGCTTTGCATTCCAAGTTCCTCGTAGAGTGGGGAGCGGAGAAGACCCGCTGGCCACGGGCTCTCATTCCTTGTGTAAGGAAAGACAGTCTGCACAATTATATGCACAACCGCTAACAAGCTATACTTCATACAGACAGTCATTTTCTTCCTCTCCAGTAACTCAAGGCTTTCTTACTATTGGCTGAGGTGACTGACGAGGGTCACTCTAGCTTGGCGGAGATAAAGGGCCAGGGCAGTTTGGCAGCCACACAAAGAACCCCCTGCCCAGGCTCAGGGCATTCACGTTTTCAATGACTCCTCCCTGAGCTTGGGAACAAAGCCCCTTTCTCCCATGCAACTTCCTCCCTCCTTGTCTAGACATTCTGCAACGGTTTCCTAGTTACAGGGCCACAAACTCCAGCCCCACAAGCCTGCAGACCAGCCTCTTGCCACCAGGCACAGAGCGAGTGCTGGTGGACACAGCGGCACTGAAGGAGCACCAGGAGACTGTTGTCCCCAAGAGGAAGTCATGAGTCCTGAGGAGGTCCCATGGGGGCTAGGGGCTAGGCCTAGGGATTCTTTGCTTAGCAATGGCAGCAGACCTGAGGCTGTGCTGGGAATGGAAGAGCACCACAGGCACATATTTAGCTTGCAATTTGTAACTGTGGCATAATATACATACAATGGCCATAGCAGTCGTTTCTAATTGTATACGTGGGCAGTGTTAAGTACATCCACTCTGTTGGATGACCAGTACCCAGGCCTTCTTCCGACTTGCTGTGTAAACACTCTTGTTGCCTCCTTTGCTCTAACCCTGCAATCCCTGTTCTACTTTCGGGTTCTAGGTGTCTGGCTGTTCTAGTTCCTGGGTGGAACTGGAATCATAGGGTACAGGTGGGACCCACCACATCTGCTGTGGTTCCGAGTGTGAACTGTCCCACAGGCACTCGTGTGTTTGAACTGGTCCCCAACTAGAGGGTGGGCCTACGGGTGGGCCATAGCTGGGGGAAGTGGGTCTCTGGAAGCCGACTGTACTTACTGTCTGCTCTGTCTCCTGACTGAGAGCCCGGTGTGAGCAGCTGCCTCGTGTTCCTGTCAGAATGTCTTTCCCTCCATGATGGACTGACTACGAGACAAAATAAATCCTTTCCCCCTTAAGCTGCCTCTTGTCAGGTTAAAGTCACATAATGAGAAAAGCAACGAATACACTTAAGAATGCAACTTTTCCTGGCTGACATTACTCCAAGGAAAGAAAATTTCACATAATGGGTCAATCAAGACAGCACATTAAACACGCATAAAATTAGAGTCGGGCTATGAGTATAAGATATATTTTGCGTTTTAAGTTTGGGTCCTTCCCCAAAGTATTTTGCATTGGCCAGCAATAGGAAAATAATCTGAAGTCTGAAACAGTGGGCCAATGAATCCATGTATTTGTGTTTTTCTCATTAGCTTATTCATTATCATACTGTTGGCTGCTGAATCTTAAATAATTTAAAAATATAGTTCCTCGGTTTCACTAAGCACATTGCAAGCACTCCTCAGCCACACTTGGCTAGCCACTACTCATGGCCCAGACAGACTTCCAACCGCTCAGAAAGCACTAAGTGGACAGAAAGCTGCTGGCTCACACTGACAACTGGTAGGGGGTGCGAGTGGGAGGCGGCATACCGGATATTTTTTCAGACTGTGCCAGCTAAGAAACAACCAGACTTCCTTTCTCTACCTGTCACAAGGCATTTGCATATTTCTGAATGAGACACTTATCCCAGCTTCCTATCTTTTAATGGCCCCTCTCCTCCAGTGCATGGCCAGCCATTAAATAATTAATTAAAGAATTTTTCTTCGGGAACCCGGAGAGCACAAATGCGCTTTAAAATGTTCCCAGCGCGGACTTGGGAGATGCCTGTTTAGCATCTCCATTGATGGGAGTTAAATTAGAATGTTTCATTAATTAGAACTGAATCGCTAACCTGGCAAGAATCCTAATGAGTTTGTGCCACAAAGCAGCCATATTCAGCGGGCCTACCCCCCTGGCCTGCTGCTTTTAAGGCTTTTTTCCTTGACATCCCCAGTGATTGTGGAATGCTGTGTCAGTCCGATATGCACACAAATGTGTCTGTGCGGGTATACATAGCCCAACTTTGCCTATGGCGGTAGTGACCCTTACTTACTCTGTGAGGGGCACATATTCCTCTCTGTCACCCACAAGGGGACCGGAGCCTCGGGTTTGGAAAGTGCTGCCTTGGTAGCACTGCCTCTACCACCAGTGAGTGTCCCCACCCCCTCACACACGCAAACAACTTTTCTTTCTTTTGAGATTATAATTACAACCTTTGTCCTTCCCTTTCTTCCCTCTGATCCTTCCCATGTAGTCTTCCCTGCTCCTCTTCAAAGCCATGGCCTCTGTTGTCACTAATTGTTATTGCATGCATATATGTATTTGTATGTACGTATATATTCCTAATTGTAACCTGTCGAGTCTATGTAATGTTATTTGTATGTATGTTTTCAGGGCTGACCATTTGGCACTGGACAGCCAGCTGGTGTGCTCCCTGGAGGACCCCCTCTTCCGCTCTGAGCTTTACTCAGTTGCTATGGGGTTGAGGTTTCATGGGCTTTTCCCTGCACACTAGGCTAGGAAGCCACGCCTGCTCAGCGGAGATGGGTGGAAGTTGGAAGGGGAAAAAAATGAAGGCATCAAAGATCTCCAAAGAGAGGAAGTAAAAAAGACATTGCGGGATAAGACGATATTGTCTTCCTGGTGGATTCTGCCTTACCACCATGATATTCACATCGGGATAAAAGAATATCCACTGAGAGTGTCAGCTTTGGTGCCCTCTCCTCTCATCTTTGCTAATGTTAGGGGTTTTGTTGTTGTTTTTGTTTATTTGTTTTGTTTAGAGACAGGGTTTCACTCTCTGGTCCTGGCTGAGGTGGAGTTTGTTATCTAGACTACGCTAGCCATCACGGTACAGAGCGCCTCCTTCCTTCAGCGTACTAGGACTAAAGGGGCTGCCTGCTACGGTGCCCCACAACTGGTCACTACTTCGGTTTTGGCGGCTGATTAACTATTTGGTCATGGGCTAAATGGGCATGTTTCCAAAGTACTTTGCAGTTAGCAGGAACTTCGATGTAGAAGTCTTCATTTCTGGGTTTCTTTGAGAAATGATATGGCGACTCCACCCAGTAGAGTTCTTAGGCAGCATATATGTCAGCTGAAACATAAGTTGTTAAGCTGGTGGGGTCCTTTCTAGGGCAGGCCTCTTTCCAGTCCTCCAGCCTTTGATGGTTGGAGCCTTTGCCCCGCCTCTTCCTCCACCCCAACTCTGTCCTGCTTCCTGTGTAGCTGCAACTGTAACAGCTTCTGCTCAAGCTCAAACAGCGTTCCAACTCAAATGACTGTGTTATGCCTCTTGTAAAAGCCTGTCGCCTGCATTTGAAGTGACAAGCAGGCTGAAACACTTCTATAATCACCTCATTGTCAGCAGCTTTGAATCAGTTCATGATATGCAAAAAGACTAAGGGAAAAGGCTCTCAGGCCAGGTGCAGAGGTCACAGCAAAGGAGACACTTGTAGACAGAAACTTCAGTTTGTAGGATGTTAGAAAACAAGAGGAGGCTTGTTTATTGAAAATACACTCTGCATAATATATGTTGTGGATCCAGGTTTGCATGGTCACACCAGCTAGAATGGTGTTTGAACTTGAGCAGAAGCTGTTAGAGTCGCTACCCTGAGAGCAGGGAGAGAGCTGGGGTGGAGGTGGGAGCAGAGCAAAGGCCTAGGGTGCTGGAGAACTGGAAAGATGCCTGGGTGCTGCTCACAGGGCAGGGGTGAGTAGGGTGGGGTGAGGCTGAGGCAGGGAGACACAGGCTGACTAGGCTTCATTTACCAGGCCTTTGTTTTAAGAGCTGTCATCAGCTTTCAAAGTATGTAAAGCAGAGATCACATTATTAAATGCATTCTTTAAAAAAAAAAAATCGCATTGGCAGCAGTGTGGAGAATGTTTTGAGGTAGGCAATGGTTTTTTATGTTTTTATTTTTTAGAAGTTCCTGGCTAGAGATGGTGGTGCACAGTGGCAGCAGTAGCCCGGCGGTGGTGGCACACGCCTTTAATCCCAGCATTTGGGAGGCAGAGGCAGGTGGATTTCTGAGTTCAAGGCCAGCCTGGTCTATAGAGTGAGTTCCAGGACAGCCAGGGCTACACAGAGAAACCCTGTCTCGAAAACAAACAAACAAACAAACAAACAAACAAACAAAACAGTGGCAGCAGTAGGAGATGGCTTCACAGCCAGTGAGGATGGCTTCTGAGTGCTGGTGCTTTAGTGCGGTGGATGGTGGAGCTGACCCAGAGGTCTAGAACTTTGAGAAAAGGCTCATCTTGAGAAAGATCAGCCATGGACATCAGAGAGGTAGCAGGATAGAGTGCTTGGAGACTCAAGTTGAGAACTGAGCTGGGCTTAGCTGTCAAAGGTACTGGTGTGAGGAATCCCTGGGCATGTGTGAATCCCGCCCCTACCTAGGACGACGGTGAGAGCAACCCAGTCCAGGAACCGAGAGAGGTGGAGGAACACCCAGAGAACTGGCTTATTATGCCACTGTGGCTGAGTAAAAAATGATTTTAAAGGAGTGCCCACCTTTTATATCTCTAAATCATTTCCCTCATAATGCCCAAATGTATTGAGTGGTGGCCTGCGTGCATCCCTGGTCCAAGGGCTGGTTGGCTCACTGGTTGGCATCATTGCTGGTTCTAAATGTATGGTTTCAGACAACTGAGTGTCAGAAAAGAGGAATTGCCTTGAAACTAAACACGCCCAGGCGATTGCATCCTGTTACTCCCCAAACAATATAGTATATGAATTATTTACGTAGCATTTACACTGTGTTAGGCATTCTAAATAATCTAGAGATGATTTGAAGTCTACAGGAAATGTGAATAGGTTATAAGTGAATACTTTTATAGGAAGGTCTAGGTGTCTCTGCAGGGTCCTGGCATCAATCTCCTGTGAATACCAAGGGATAACTGTATATTATTTATTCATGTGATTGTGGTGTGTGTGTGTGTGTGTGTGTGTGTGTGTGTGTGTGTGTGTGATATACCAGGAACAGTAACCTCTTTTCCTCTCTCCTACGTCAACGTCATTGTCCCTTTTGGCCGCCATTATGGCCTGCTGCCAAGTTGAGTTGACTTAACCCAGGAAGAACTGAGCGTGTGTGGTCTCCGCCCCTGTGCAGTCCTACATCAGACTGCCCGGACTGATGCCAGTGGGGTTCTGTTTGGAGTTAACCACAGCAGATCGCTAGTTAGCCTGCAGAGGCTGCTGGTGTGTGCGTTAAGCACCAGTAGCTGGAGTGCTTGCTGTCTAACCTGCTGCCACACCCCTCACTGCTGTTCTCATTACAGGATGTCTGGTGCTCCTCCAAGTTACTCTTTTGTGGCTTTACCACCTCGAGCTAAGGATGGCCTGGTGGTATTTGGGAAAAATTCAGCTCGGCCCAGAGATGAAGTCCAGGAGGTTGTGTATTTCCCAGCTGTTGATCATGAAGCTGATAGCAAAGTTGAGGTAAGTGAGAGATGTGGTCCCTCTGCTCCTTCTGTCTTCTGGCTTCACCTCTGTCCACCGACTTCTCCCCGGAAGCCTGCTTACCTTTCAGATGGTCCTGTCATTTTGACTACTTCCATTTTTTCATGCAGGTGTGCTCAGAGCCTTAACAACAGGAGAACACCTGGAGAATTCTGTGTTCGCAATTGTCTTATGGTTAAGGAAAATACATAATGTAATTCTGAAGACAAATCCGGAAAATAAGATAGATCCATCGAAGTCTATCTTGCCTCCTTACTCTGCTTCTTTTCTCTCCATAAGAAACCTTGAATGCAGAGTCTTCTTGCCTCAGCCCCCTGAGTGCTGGGATTATGGTATTACGTGGGTACACTTCAGCTGGGCTGCTTTTATTTTTCAACAGAATTCATATTGTGGTGTCTTAGTTACCTCTCTATTGCTACGATAAAACACCATGACCAAACCAACTTACAGAAGGAAGGGTGTGTCTGGGTAAGAGGGTTAAGAATTCATCACTGGAATTATGCATAACTTTTAAAAGCCCACAGTCCACCCTCGGTGATAAACTTCCTCTAGTAAAACCATATGTTCTAAACCTATCCAAACAGTGCCATACACCACACTAGGACCCTAGTGTTCAACCATCTGAGCCCATGGGGACATTCACATTGAAGCCATCATACACAATGTACACAGAGTATACATTGAAGCCATGTACACTGTATTCAGTGTACACTACATAGGCATCTTCACTGTGTAGCTGTGCACTCAGCGGCTATGCCGGCGGCCCTACACTGGTGTTGGACACTGGCTTGTTTTCTAGGTCTTTGCTGCTACCAGCGGTGCTGCATGAGTAGTGGCCTTCATCCTTTATTTAAGATCTATCACAGAATCTTTTTTAAAATATATTTCTATCATGTTAAAGATTGTCCATTTTCTATTTTGAATGCTTTAAAATTTCATTTTTATTAGTACTTTTTGGGGTACACAACTAGGAATGAGATTCCAGGTCACAAGCTAAATAAACATGTGATCATACTTCTTCCCAGAGGCGGTTTACTATCTTGCATGTCCACCAGAAATGCATAACATTTCTCTTTATTTCTCCAGAGTGCTATTGGACTTTCATGATGGTTATCTTATGTTATTTTAAAATCTAGCTATTTTACCAAATTGTTTGAGCTGTGTCAGCTTTTGCTGTAGATTCATTTGGTGTTTTCAGGGGTCCTGTCACGACCTCCAAGGAGGGGTCCTCTGATTCCTGTACCTCTGATTCTCTTCTTGTCTGATCATGCTGGCTTCTATCTTGAATGCAATAAGATAGTGGTGCCTTTGCAACTGGGCCTGATCGAGTGGGGATGCCTGTAAACACCCCATCAGGATGCTGGTGGGGGGACCAAGACTTGTATAGCTTTATTATATCAAAGTCTCTGCATACATTCCTATTTAAATGTCTTAAAATAGGTCAGGGGTATGTGCTAAATTCTGTTGAAGTTCTTTTCATTTTTGCCACTTATGGGGAGGATTGCCTAATTCCTTCTTTTCTATTTCTTTGGTAAATTGAGCCATGGGTTATGCTTCTTAGTTGTGGTATGCTTATTTGTGAATTTAAATGGTATTGTTAGGTGATTAAGAGTTTGTAGCTGGGCAGTGTTGCCACATGCCTTTAATCCCAGCACTTGGGAGGCAGGGGCAGGCGAATTTCTGAGTTCAAGGCCAGCCTGGTCTAGAGAGTGAGTTGCTGGACAGCCAGGGCTACACAGAGAAACCCTTTCTCTGGGCGGGGGGAGAGTTTGTAAAGAAAAACTGGACTGGTAAGTGAATAAGCTCTTTCTACATCTAAACTCCTTAGTATTCTATGTTGGAACAAATAAAAGATTTTTCTAGCAACCCTCTTGGTTTTAAAGATGCAGTTACCAACATCTCTGAACTGTTTCTGCTTCAATCTTTTAAGTACATATCAGCTCCAAAAGGTGGCGGACCCCCAATGAGGAGCTAGCTCCCTGTTTTGAGGAAGGCAAAGCTGGGTGTGCCTTGGTGCAGTCATTCATGTACAGGATGGTGGGAGACTGTCCCACGGGGCTTTCAGCAGGACCACTTGCTTCTCGAGTTGAGCCACCACTAACTAGGCCATGTCTCCAGCCTTCGGTGGAATTCTCAGGCAGGCGAAGAGAAGCAAGAGTTTCCCTGGTGAGCTTGCCAGATTCCACTGTCTATTTCTCAGTGAGTGAATACCAGTGACATTTGGGTGGGAATGTGTTTCTTTTCCAGGAACAGAGAGGACTGCATGGATGAAACTAGCTGGCTTGAGTTGTTGCCCTCTCCTGTCTGCTTTCCTGAACATCTTTACCCCTCCCCCGATTCTGACTGTAGAGACATTCAAACTGAAAGTCTTGTAGATTTTAGAGGTTGGATTTAAATTCCCAAAGGCAGTGGTGTCAAGTACCATCTCACGTGTACTTCTTATACCACGAAGAGTGGTCCTCGCAGGCAGATGGATGGTTGGGGTCTGCATCATTCACTCCAACCACAAACATGGATGTTGCTGATGGCCGGTGATTGCTCTGACCAGTGGGTCTTGGAGAAGCGGTGATACCGAGTGATGTCCAGGGCTGGATAATAAGACAGTGTTGGTTTTTTTTTTTTTTTTTGTTGTTGTTGTTGTTGGTTTTTTTTTTTTTTTTCTGTCAGTCCATGGACTTTATGCTAAGAACTCAGTCATCTGTCCTGCTAGGAGGTACGAAAGCAGTCCACATATGAAGACAGGTCCAACATTGATGAAAACCAAGGACTAATAGTCAGCTACCAGCATTAACGGTCTGCGGGTGGATGAAAGACATTTTGGTTGACCGAGCCCCGGAAGCTGGTGTGGAGAAAGGAAACAGTGCCTGTCTGTTTGCTATTTTCATGCCTGATCCATTGAATCTACGAGCACAATAAATGGTTGCTAATACCATTTGCTTTAGGGACAATTTGTTAAGTAACCATAGTATCTATACTATTATACAAATCCTGCTATAAACTTTTATAGGGGTGATGGCTGCTCCGTCAGAGACCCCTGGTTCAAATCCCGCACTCACATGGCAGCTCACAATCGTCCCTGAGTCCAGTTCCAGGGGATCTGGCACCCTTTTCTGAATTCTTCAGGCACCAGAGATACTTGTGGTGCATAGGCATACATACAGACAAAACACACATATTAAAAAAAAAATAGTAAAAGTAAAAATAGTAAAAAAAAAAAAAAGGTTTCAGAAAATCTGTTTTCTTTTTTCATTAACAAACTAAGTAGCTACTGGCACTCCGCTGGCCCATCAAGCAAGAATCATCTCAGCAAACAGACATGGCTCTGTCCACTGGCTAAGCCACTCATGGATGCTGTAAGTTAGATCATGAGCCCTTGCACAGACGGAGGCAGGGTTAGCTAGGCTCTGAGACGCTCCTGACCTCTTCTCCAGGCCCCGCACCTGTGTTGAGAGCGGCCGCTGCAATGCACGTGCATTTGGCAGGTAAAGCAATACCCCAGGTGAAACCACATCCGCGGCCTCTATCCCACTTGTCTCTTGTCCGTCCACACCACTGCATACACACAGTGCACACTGGAAGCCTCGCGCAGAGGCTGGCCCTCTCCACGTTCCCACATCTCAGGATGCACAGGGACAGCTGTCATTGTCACACCGTTCCCATCTCGTTCCTACGATCTGGTCCTCGTCTGCCTTCTGTTATTCTCTTCTTGGTGGCGCTCACTTCTCTCTGCCTTGGGTCCTTTCTCTTGAAAGATCACCAGTAGTTTCTTTACGGAGGAAAGCTGCCCCTGCCTTTTTGATGTGTTTGGCTGTCATGTGCTTGTGACAAGTCACTGTCAAACATGACAGTCAGAGCTGACATGTGTGCTGTGGAGAACTCTTCTTAAGGTGCACCCTGTCCACTTCTTTTCCTTCCTTTCTTTTTTAAATTATTAAAGTTTTTTAAAGAGCAGTGTTATGTTCACAAGAACGCGAGCAGAAAGTGACTTCCCACAGACCCCTCATTTGTGCCCATCCTCCCCCCTGCCCGCCTCCCGCATCAGTCTGGTGTATTTGGTGTAACTGATGGATGGATACCAACCTGAGCTACGTCATCTCGTTTGTGCTTACATCTGTCTTTGCCCTTAGTTACCCATTCAGGTTGAACCCCAGGCCTCAGCCACACCGAGCTCCTGCCATTTCTTAGACAAACAACTCATAGTTCCCTGTTCTTTTGATCTTCCTGTCACTGTCCTTCCTTCCCCTCTTGCTGCATTTCTTTGGTAGACTCCTAGGCATCCTTCGAGGTCCTTACACCAATATGTCCTTTTTCTTCTACTCTGAGACTCCTCTACAGATATGGAGCATGTTAGGCATGATCCTCCACTGTAAATCAAGTGATACAGTAACCTGAAGCCAACACACTGAGTTCCGACCTGATGACCTCTGTGTTGCCTTTTCTTTCCTTTAACAATGTGGGTCCCGGGGGATCAAACTCAGGTCTTCAGGGTGGGCTGCAAACACACCTTTCCCCATTGAGCCATCTTGCTGACCCACAATCTAAGTCTTAAGTGACTTCCAAAAGCTCATGTATTGAAGGCCTGGGCCGCAGATGGTGGTGATGTTGAGAAGCAGTGGAAACTTTGGGGGCCTGGTTGGATGAAGTGGCTCTCCGGGGGCCCAGTCCCCTCTCTGTCTCTGCTTCCTGATCACCACGAGGTGAGCAGCTGTGCTCTAACACACACACACACTCTCACACACACACACACACACACACACACACACACACACACACACTGCCATGATCTGCTACTCCACAGGCTCAGAGCAAGCAGAGCAGCTACTCCTGGAAGCCTGAGGCAAAGCAAGCAGTGGTCCCTGGCGCAGGGTCTCAGGGATGGATTGTCATTGACATCTGTGTCTCAGCCTGCTTTCCAGCCTTCCTCTTGCCGCTTTAACTTCTTACAGTTATGAGTCTCCATTTCATCCTTGTCCTGAGTACAGAATGGCATCTTTCTTTTATATATTTGTTACTGCGAACCACAACCATTATCATGAGACTTCCATAGAAGCACTCTACCACACAGACTTAAAACAAGACCTCTGAGAGCTTCTCATAAAAATCAGTCAGGGGCTGGAGAGATGGCTCTGTGGTTAAGAGCACCCGTTGCTCTTGCAGAGGACCCAGGTTCAGTTCCCGTCACTCACATGGTAGTTCACAATCATCTGTGACTCCAGTTCCAAAAGATCTGATGACCTCTTCTGACTCCCACGGGCACCAGGGTCACACAAGGTAAACAAGTACAGGAAGGCAAAACACATAAAATAAAAATGAACCTAGAATTTATTTTTTATATAATCATTTAATAAAATCAACATCTCACCCATCTCCTGCTGGTGTAGGCACACGGGTCCTGAGGTTTGCTTAGAAACGCCCACGAGGGTGTTAAAGCGGCCTCCTGACATGACAGTTAGCTTTCTTCCACGTTGCCCTCACCTTGTTTGCCCACGTGCCCCTCTGTCTCTCCCCAACCCTCCCTCTTCCCCTCAGCCATGCCTGTCTACCTGTCACCCTGCTTGAGATGCTAAGAATAAGAATCGGGGTTCCCCAGGACACGAGTCTCAATTCTAAATTTACACCGCGTGCCTTTGTTCCAACGCACAGCTGAGGGACTGAGACATCTGAGTTTGCTATTCTTGAGTCTTTCGATGAGGATGCTCAGTTTATAACAACTTCTTTGAGGGCTGAAGACTAGGATGGATAAGACCGTTTTTCTATTTATTATTATGAATAAGAACTGTTGTGGAAATTATGTAAATCCCCGCCAGGTGCATCTACCCGGCCTTTGTTTACTGAGTTCCCGGATAAAACCCACTCGCAGCCTTTATATTTACCGTAAGCCTTAATCAGCACAAGAGCTGGGCAACGCCTGCCCTCCGTGTGTGAGAACCTGCTTCCTATCGATGATTCTTACGTATCAATTATTACTTACTATGTTTCATCTGGGCTTCTCTTAGCTCCAACCCGGCAGCCCTCAGGCCACACTCTCTTAACCCATGGCTACTGTCTCCTTCCTTCTTGTGGTCCTCCTTTCCCCCTAAGCCCTCAAAACTTAAACCCCACCGATGTCTCTTCTGTCCAGCTATTGGCTGTCCAATTTAGCAACCAGAATTAACATGGGAGCACAGTCACAACGGCAACTCCTGGTCTGGGGAGGGGGGCCTGCACTCAGCATTACAAACGACAGTAAAAGACAAAACCTCAACAAGGAACTGTGCTCATCTCCCTGTGATTCTAATTTTAGAGTCTGTATCACTGTAGTCAGCTCCTATATTTATCTTTGAAAGTCCTCTGTGCTGTCTGGGGATGTTGTATTGCTGTGAACTTCATGTTTCAGCTCTGTCTTAGGGGGAGTATGTGTGCAGCATTTCCTGGCCTGGGAGAGAAAGCAGATGAACAACTTCCTGGGTTATGTTGTACTGTGTATGTGTGTCTCTGTGTATCCATATATGTCTGTGGACACACATTTATCCTTCTATGGCCAGATCTTCTATTTAGGAAAGCATTGTACCAACATTAGAATATTGTTTCATAAAAAAATGAGTTTTTAGTAAAGTTCATATTTATACTTGGTGCCCACGAGAATAAATGTTACCAGCAAAGTTAGATCCAACACCTAATATATCCTGAGACAGTCTAGTGCTGCTCGGTAATGAACCTCAGTCACGGTTATTTTTCAGTTTGTTGTTTCCCTTGTTTGTTCTTTTGGAGGTCCATTTTTATTTATGTCCATTTTTTTTTTTTAACATGGAGGACTTGCAAGGCACGTAGCCTCAATGAGTCTATTTAACCTCAATGAGTCTATTTAACCTCCATGATCTGGGATGAGCTTTTGTTAAATTGTTTCTCTTGCTCCCCGGGGAAAATATTTATGAGAAGAGCAGAAATAAAAAAACGGGACGATGACCTGTACATTGTTAGGAACATGGTTTAGATGGAGACTATAATTGTGAGGTGCGTGGATGAGAAAACTACAGCTCTCCTCTTAAATGGAATCAGAGACAGTTTATTCTGGAACCAAAACTTTGGGTGACCATAACCTGCGAACACATATTTACGATACCCCAAGTTCCATGTTCCAACATAGACGCAGTTTCATAATGTTTTATAGTTTTACAGAAAAAAGAATCATGAATCAAGGCAAATTTAAAACACCTGGTATAGTCGGGCAGTGGTGGCGCACGCCTTTAATCCCAGCACTTGGGAGGCAGAGGCAGGTGGATTTCTGAGTTCGAGGCCAGCCTGGTCTACCGAGTGAGTTTCAGGACAGCCGGAGCTACACAGAGAAACCCTGTCTCGGAAAAAAAAAAAAAAAAACAACTAAAACACCTGGTATAGTCTCAGGACGCTATCTGATGACATTCTTAACATTTGGATTGGTGGAGGCTTGAGGTCTGCTCAGCTAATAGATTCTAAAAGGTTTCTGTCTGTTATTCACAAGATGTTAGTTCCATCACAGAGGCGGGCAAGGGATGGCTATTCTGGAAGGCTAGAACTAGCCCAAGATAAGGCAATTAATTAGCCTCTGGATCTGCAACATCCCAACCTCTTCACAGTGCTGCAGTTCTCATAGTCTCTCAATGTCTGTAGACATAGTTTCCAGAAATTCCCCTTCACAGATGTGTGTGTGTGTGTGTGTGTGTGTGTGTGTGTGTGTGTAGAAGTCTGAATTTTAACTTTGTAGGTAATTTCTTATAACAGGTGAACACAGTTCACTGTGGCATCAGAATAACTGGACAGAGTTTTATGGCCACTGGCCCGCCAGATGCAAACCTTCATGTCTTGCTGTTTCCTTTGTAGCCTTAAGATCAAGGCCAGCTCTGAGCTGACAGTGCAGTGCTCATGGCTTGGAGAGGGCTTCCTTCTGGCATGCTTCCCTTCCCAAACCCAGTCCTCAGGCCAGGCCTCCACACTGATCATCCCAGAGATCTGTCACAGTTTCAGGGAGATGCCAGGCAGTTCTGAAATGTGATCAAGAGTGGTCCTCTGTGCCCACAGCACCTTCTTTAGAACCCAGTGAGAGGTCAAATAGCAGCTGTGACTCTGGGCTAGAACAAGCCCCTGCCCTAAGCCCACGGGATCAGGATAACACTGCTCTAAAGAGGCAAGCCTCTTAATGCTCTTTCCCAAGCCGGCCAGTCTCCAGCCCTTTCTCTTCTGCCCTTGAAGTCTGGCTGACTCATCAGCTCTCCCACAAAGGTCTTCCCTGGTGGTGTCAGGACTGTGGTCCCCATCTGAGTACAGTAGGGAAGAGACAATGGCTGTATTTCACAAGCTGAAATGCCTATTGTGTGAGCCTGTGTCGGCCTTTCACTGGGTGACGTCCAGAAATAGCGTGCTCTGGAACTCGGGTGGCCTGGACACCCATGAAGCTGGCCTAGCCTTTCAGTTCCCATCCCACCCTACGGGACAGTGGAGGCCTTGCTCTACACAGTGTTGTGTCTGTCCTTGTATGTGGGGTCCTTTGAAGGCCGATCTTCTCTGTTTCCTCCCTCAGGTGTCCTCCTCAGGAGAGGTAAATGCTGACTGACAATGGAAAGTGCCCCTCCTCTCAGGTCTCCTTCTATTCTTGTGGCGCTGGCACCAGAAGTCACACTCCCTGACAGACTGTGTAATGGAAGGCAGGGTGGGAGGGGCTGTGGGGCCATGGGGCCATGGGACAAGCTGCTCATTCCTTTCCTTAGAGTCTTCTAAGTGGTATATTTTGTGTACACTTGTGTTCATGTATGTGCACAGTGTGTGTGTGTGTGTGTGTGTGTGTGTGTGTGTTCCACTTAAGTATTGGAGACAGGATTTCTCACTGAACGTGGAGCCTCCCAGTTTGGCAAGACTAGCGGGCATCCCCCTGTCTCTGCCTCATCAGTATTAGTGTTACAGGTGTGTTCCACTGCAGAGAATGGACTCACATCCTCGAGCTTGGGTGACAAGCACTTAATCTTCTGAGACCTCTCCCTGCCCTCTGGTCTTCCAGCTCTTGTTGTTTGTTTTACTATAAATTTAACTAGGCATTTTGACTTGGGGTGCTCACCTGCTTTTGCCATGAAAGATTTCAGGCACTTTCTGGATCTGTGTTCCTGGATACGGGTGGGGGGGGGCGGGGAGGGATGGGGGATGCCTCTGTAGCTCACTTCTGCTTCTCCTGTCCCTTATTAATTATAACATAGTTGCCGAGGTCCTTGGATTTCATTTATAAAAAAATGACTTCTTCAGAGCCCAAGTGCTGGATGGCTGGCTGAAGAAAGCCTCACCAATCACATCTGCTGTGAACCGCCCTTGTTTTGTGAGATTTCCTTTCCCGCTGGCACTGTGGATAACCAGCTGTGTGAGTGTGTGATGCTCACCCCCCCCAGCCCCACCCTCAGACAGGCTTGCGATTCGCTGTGTTTAACTGACAGCGAAGCAGAGAGGGCGTGAATAGCTGTCACACCAGGGCCCTATCAGACCAGGGCTCCTGTGGCCTGTGACAAAGAGGCCTCTAGAGGCATGCATTACAGGCTCCCCAAGCTCCCCTAGAGGGTGGATTTGGAGCTCTCTGAAGGAGCTGACTCCACCCATCTGGTCACTTGGGAATCCCCTTCCTTCCTCGTCATCATCTAAATTTGGCCTGCACAGTGTCAGGTTGGCTGCATGGATTTTAACTCCCACAAACACCATCTGGTCCTTCCGATTCAGTGTGGGACACACTTACCATCCAGCCCTTACTGAACCCTTGTAGCTCTGGGCTGCCACAGGAGCTCCTCCCGGTGCCACTGAAGGGATCTTCTTAAACTGTGAACACACAAGGAACATATGGTTTTCTGTTCTCAGTTCTGTATGCGATCTCCGATGCCCAGACCACTTTAAAATTACTTCAAATGTCCCCTGATGGGTAGAGTGGTCAACTAGATGTATTCTCACTTATATTCTCTGAGACCTTTCTTCTCTCTCTCTCTCTCTCTCTCTCTCTCTCTCTCTCTCTCTCTCTCCCAGCAAAAAATTCATTGACATGTCTGGAGAGATGACTCAGCGGTTAAGCACTTGCTGCCCTAATGGAGGACTGAGTTCAGTTCCCCGCACCCACATGGTGGCTCACAGCTATCTATGACTCCAGTGCCAGGGTCTATGACACCTTCTGCTGGCTATGACAGCAGAAGATATACAGTGCATACACATACATGCAGACAAAAAAGTCATACACATTAAATACAAATAAATCCTCAGAAAAGCTCTTTGACAATTACTAAGTTCAACCTCAGGATGTGTTAATAAGCTAGGCAACAACAACATCTTTATTAGTGGAACTGACATCCCCATGGAAGGAGGCAGCAGTTGTGTAAATAGCACATGTAATTAAAACATCAATTATACGGAATAGAATAGGAAGCACGGTAACGCTAATCAGAGAAGGGTCACAAGATAACGTGTGTATGAAATACACAGGCCCCTGTGACATGCCCTGAAGTCATCCTGATGATGGTCACCATTATGCATGCTCCTTCTCCTTCCCAGTCAGGAGCAGGGGCTGGCCTCCATGGTGTCATCCAACAGTAGTAAGTATATGATGTCAGTGCTCTTGTGGCAAGACGGAAATAAAAACCAAAGGGAATACGAGGAGGGATTCTGATTGAAGCCTCTTCGCAGATGAAAGTCAGAAACTCCAGTGTAATTTATAGCATCTGCTGGAAAGGTGGCCTACGTGGTGACATTACTCCTTAAATAAATACATTTCAAATGTACATATTAAAATAGCAATGGACCATGTTTGAGGACCACAACAGAGAAATCAATTATCAAACTTGTTAGGATCTAGAAATCACCCAGGAGATGACCCTCTGACCACGCCTGTGATGGAGTATCTAGGTTGGGTTAGCCTCTGACCATGCCTTGTGAGGGAGTATCTAGCTTGGGTTAGCCTCTGACCATGCTGGTGTGGGAGTGCCTAGGTTGGGTTAGCCTCTGACCATGCCTATGAGGGATTCTCTGGATTAGACATGTGGACAGAATTCTGGGCTTTGGTCCTGCATTGCGTGAACGGGGGAGAGGGAGCCTGCCCCAGTGTCTCCCGTTCTCTGATTTCCAACTGTGGGCACAGTGTGAGCAGTTGCCTTCGGCTTCTGCACCCGGACTTTCCTGTGGCGGCTGACTGGACCTTGTAACTGGGAGCCCAGATAAACCCTTTGTTTGTCTCCAAAGTTGCTTTGTTTGTCAGGATACAAAGTTGCTTTTTGGGGTGGGTGGGTGCGTGGGGGTGTCAGGCTACTCTGTCACAGCAATGAAAAAAAATAAGGCGAAGAGTAATTGTATCCGGCTTGAGCCACGCCTTTCTTCTGCTACCCACCATAATCTGCAGTTTCCAGGGACACTGTGCAGGTGTCTCCCAGCCTTCTGGAGCTGCTCGGTGACTCAGGATTTACCTTACAGACTAAAGTCCTCTCAAGACATCCCCAGAGACACCCTATAATCCCATTTAGAGGAAATAGGAAGGAAATGGTGCTTCTTAGCAGCCTGTTGAGATGCAACTTGACAGCTGCCGTGGCACTGAAGTGTGATCTCCCTTAAGAGTCCACACCCCACACTTGAGTGTATCTTCTGTCTTCCTTCAGTGCTTTTACACTAACCTCCACACTTAAGCCTCTAAGCTCTCTTCATTAACTCCAGCTCTGCCTCAACCCGACTCTTCCTGAAATTCTTTTCTGTCCCCAAATCAAGAATTGTACTTCTCCTGAGTAGAGGTTACTGGAAAGAACTCCCTTGGTCTCTGGCCCATGCCCCACTGCCGCTGTCACTGTCTCTGAGAGCAGTGGGTACTCTGCAAATAGTTGGAAATGAGTGTATAAAATGAACCTAGGACAAATTAATAAGACCATTTTGTATTTTAACTTTGTTCCTGTCTTTAAAAAAAAAAAGGCAACAATGAATCTATCTATATACTTAAGAAGCCACGGCCCCTTCCCCGGACTCACTCATTCCTTTCAAGATAAAATTTGTCACTGTGTCTTTGGGGAAGGAGTTGTAACAAGTCTGGGCCAATGCCTGAGTTAGTTAGGCTTTTATCAGCATAAAGCTACTCCAGGACTGTAAGCTTTAAGGGGGGAGGTGAGGAGGAAGATTTATTTGGCTCCCAGTATGGGGGTCCCAATTGTGACTGTTGGGTCTGTGGGAAGCCACCCCATTAAGGCAGAAGCATATGGTTAAGACTACTTACACCAAGACTAAGGGATCAAGGCAGAAAGAGGCCAGAGTCTATAGTCCCCCTAAGAACAGCTCTGAGAACCCAAGGCTCTCACAAGGTTGCACCTCTTCAGGACTCCATGACAGGTTTTGAAGCTTTTGCTACAAAACATCAGCTCCTCAACTGGCCCCGCAGGTAACTGAAATCACGAGAAAGGCCTTTGCCTTGGTTTCTCTGTCATTTTACTTTGTGTAAGATTCCTTCCTAGCAGGAGAAAGACCTTTGCCTTGGTGTCTCTGTCTTGTCACTTTGTGCCAGATTCCTGCCTATGAACACACATCGGCCTGGCCTGTTAGTCACTCTGGGTGTGTCTGTCAGTGGGGGTGCTTGACTCTGCCACACAAAGGAGTTTCAGGGTGCACCAGAGTAGAGCAGAGAGAGTGAAGTCAGGCGTTTAGGCAGGGATCTCTAAAGGAAATGGTAGGTAGTGCATGATCTCAGAGCGAAGACGCTGCCTTCTCTAGGGACTCACTCAGGTCATGTGACCGTATGCTTGACCCTGAGGCTTTCTAAGTTATACTCCTCAAAGGATGTAACTTACAGAGTTTACAGATTAAGCAATGCTTAAAATTAAAAGTTTCAAATTAAGGGAACAATATGGGATGATGTAGTTTTGTTTTTTTTTGTTTTGTTTTGTTTTTGGTTTTTGGTTTTTGGAGACAGGGTTTCTCTGTATAGTTCCAGCTGTCCTGGAACTCACTCTGTAGACCAGGCTGGCCTCAAACTCAGAAATCCGCCTACCTCTGCCTCCCAAGTGCTGGGATTAAAGGCATGTGCCACCACTGCCGCCCAGCTATGATGTAGTTTTTATATATCAATAGTTTCTCTTTGTAAGTGCAATTACATTCACAAAAGAGAGGTGTTAGGACTTAGGGATGAATGAGAGAGGAGAGCTAGTTCAGTGGACCGCAGGGACACAAACATTCTGGGCTTCAGTAGGCACCGATCATGCGTTATTTATTTTTATTTTATGTGTGCAGGTGTTTTGCCTGTATATATGTCTGTGTCCCATGTGCATACCTGGTGGCCATGGAGAGCAGACGGAGGCATTTGCTCTGGAACTGGATTTACAAACAGGTGTGGGCTGGTGGTGAGCCTCTATGTGGGTGCTAGGAATTGAACCCAGGTCCTTTGAAAGAGAGGCCAGAGCTCTTAACCATAGAGCCACCTCTCTACCCTCCTCATCTGTCTTGAATATTCTGGTCTGAGATGCTTCTAGGAAAGAGCGTAGGTAATATGTCCTTGTCAGTTGTGTCGAAGCTTCTAGGCTCTCACATGGCAAGCCCGAGCCCACAGTGAGGGGCTTTCCCCGTTTCTCTGCCTTTCTATCGGGCCTCGTGCTGCTTTGCCTGTCTTACTTCCTGACAAGGATGAGTGCACAGAGGCCATTTATTGTCTGAAACCTGCAGTCACTTTGAACTCCAGGAACAACAGTGCCTCACTGGAGGACCACCTCCCGGAAGAAGGCAAGGCCGAAGCCTCAGACAGAAGTGACCATTTTCAGGGAACCAGCTTGTCCCACAAGCAACAAGTCTTTCTTAGATCACCTCCCAGAATCAGCTGAGACCGTGATCAACAGACTGTACCCCGACTTTGTGTATACCCTGTGCTCTGGTGCCCAGATTCTCTCCCTGTTAAAACCTAGAGCTCATCACTGCTAACTGGAAGATGGAGTTGGGGTCGTTGGACTCTTCCCGACATCCACTCGCTCCCTGTCATTCTCTTTCACCGGGGCGGCTCCTTTTAACTGGCACACTGCATAGGCAGCCGAGCCCAGTCTGCTGGGGCTCCTGGAGCTGGGGAGACGGCCCTAAATGTCTGGTGACAGGTCCACCGTCTCCCAGTAGTGCCATCCTGAGGATCAAGCCTTTATCACACAGGCACCAGGGGACATTCCACAGGAAGCCATGGTGATATAGAACTGCTTGCTTTGGACACTGTAGTGCAGACATTTCGAAGATGGAGACTTCAGTTCCATTTAGAGAAGCATGGAGAAATATAGTTGTAAGTCCTGCTGGGTCAGCTTTTTGTTCTGCAAGAATCCTTTTTTTAAAACTAATTATTTTCAGCAAGTAAGTCAGGGAAAGCTTTTCAAGGGTGTTCTACTGTCAGTTTAAGACACATTGTGCATGCACAAATACACACACACACACACACACACACACACACACCTCTCAAGGGTTTCTTGGCAACCTCTGGGATTAATTAACTTTTGGTTTCCACAAGTGTATCAGGCGATATAATATTAGCCCAGGGCTGAGAAACACCTGGTGCAGAGGCTGACGCCACGGCCGCAGCCATGGAGTGTGTGCACTGCCTGTGTTTCAGAGAGATCTAGGGAGTGCAGGGAATCAGGGCAGAGTGACTGACCACGTGGGCTGCAATCAGTTCACGAATGGCTGTCCTGAATTGAGAAAAAGAAGGCTATCTCAGGCTATCTCAGGCTGCCTCAGGCTATCTCAGGCTGCCTTGGATCCAGTGCTTTCAGCCTCCCAGTTTGAAATGTAGCCGGAGCCCGCAGCCAGCTTAGTGCTTCCTCTCCCCAGACACCATACAGCGAGCACGTAACAGGCTTACAGAAGGTGGTCACGAGACCCCATGGATAACTGAGTGCCACAGCCCGGTCCCCTGGGTGGAGGTGGGGGATGGCATGAGACATGATGTGGGAAGAGGGAAGGAAGCAGAGAAGGCAACGATCCAAGCGGCCCTTCCCATCCAGTGCCCTCCCCACCGCGGTCTCGTGCCCTCCCCACCGCGGTCTTGTGCCCTCTCCATCGAGGTCTCATGCCCTCCCCACTGCTGCTGCACCAGCTTTCTCCTGCTCTTCTTTCTGTGCAACAGTTTGTTGGAAGCTTATTTGTTGTTGTTGTTTATTTATTTACTTATTGGCCCAGGATCTCACATAGCCCAGGCTGGCCTTGAACTTACTACGTAGCTTTGAATTTCTGCTACTCTGCCTCCACCTCCCGAGTTCTGTGATTACCCATGCATGCCACCGTAATGGACGTGTGGCATCAAGCTCGGGACATTCTGGACCCTAGGGAAGCGCTCTACCAACACCCCAGCCATGGCAGGAGGATCCGAGATTAAAAATACCTTACAGGTCGTTCCATTAGGCTCGAGTTCTTGGAGAAGGGGGAACTGGGGCTCCGTCGATGGTGAAGTACACCTCTCCGGGAAGCTTTTCTGTTGGTGGCTTCGCTAGCTTAACAGGAGAGTCCAGTGGTTAGGCTGGGGAGTGAGTGTGAGAACACCTTGTCATGTGGAAGGGGACTGTTTCCAGGTCCCATAACTACACTGCTGAACCATAGGTTATCAAATGTCCCGCAAACCCCGGAGAGGGCTCGTCTTGGGGGCTCAGAAGTCCTGTTTCAGTCTGCTTTAGACAAAGTATCTGCTTACCTGCTTTCTGGGTCAGGCTTCTGGGTAAAGTTTCATTTGAAGCTAGAGATCTATGATTTCTAGAAGGTTTGGAAACCCCTGAGAGAGCTGGGGTTTTGCATGCGGGGAGGAGGTTTTCTGGGGGCTCCATGGGGCTGTGAGCAGGGAATGTCACAATGTGTGTGAGCAGGGAATGTGTGCAATGGTCAGCTCAACATCTGGCTGAGGATGACGCTGTGGGGGAAAACTCTGTGAACAGACTAGCTTGAACTGAACACAGGGTTCTCAGTATAGGAGCCTCGGGCTGCCCATGCCCTGTGGTGTCTGGAGGCTGAAGGGGGGGTGCTCAGCAGGAAGCCCCAGGCTGCCCCGTGGTGTCTGGAGGCTGTATTTCAGGTCTTTTACTCTCTGCTGTTAAACTACTATGATGGTCCAGCATAGGTACCAAGGTGGAAACCGAGAGGATTCTGACAGACGACTTTGATACCTTCTTGCTTGTTTTCCTTCGCAGTGTACTTACATCTCGATTGACCAAGTTCCCAGGACCCACGCCATAGTGATAAGCAGACCTGCCTGGCTCTGGGGGGCAGAAATGGGAGCCAATGAACATGGGGTGTGCATAGCCAATGAAGCCATCAACGCCAGAGAACCAGCTGCCGAGACGGAAGCCTTGCTGGGCATGGATCTGGTCAGGTACAGAAGGGTGATTCTTGGCAACAACTGCCAATGGGAGAGGGGATTCGTGTTTTCCTGGACTTCCTGCATTGTAAGAGGTTCTATTTAATGGAATTCTAAGATGATGAGGATAGAATAGATGGCAGTGGAATATCATTTGCCAATAAAAAAGGATTGAACACTGCTGTGTGTTACAAATAGGATCTTGAGAACGTGATAAATACCAAGTGCAAGACACAGATGCAAAAGCCACTTGTGTGAATTGTAGAAGTTACAGAGGCAGAGAGTAGAGGAATGCTTCCCGGGTATCTTGGTGTGACTCTAACCCAAAGGTGGGGTAGGACAATGGGAAGGAGGCTGTCTCTGGGGATAGTGAAGATGTTTTTAAACTTGGGTTGTGGCAGTGGTTATACACCTTTTTATATAAACTGTTTTAATAGAAACCCTGAAAATGAAGAATTTTGTCTTTAAAATTCCTCATTTACAAGCTCATGTTTTGAACCTTTATAAACAATATTTTAAATAGAATTCTATTGAGTTAGAAATTATAGTAACACACAAGAAAACAATAAATGTAGGGAGTAAAATATTAAAAGGACAAAGAACACGGGTGGAGCACTTCCTCTTCTGCCCACCCCTTGGTGGTCTTTCTTGCTTTCCCTCTATTCTCAAATGCATGGCCCAGAAGAAGCCAGATGTGGCAACTGGGGACTGGGGTCTTGATATCTGGTTACGCCTGAGGCACAAAGGACTGGGGAGTGGCACATGAGGATGATAGGTAGCTGAGGGAATGAGGGGAACAGAGTGTGGGAGAGAACAGGACTCCTCTGAAATGGAATCATAACATCACTGAATGAAGCTGGGGCTGGAGGGCGTGGCTTTCAGAGTGGAGCAGATGAAGGGCGTGGCTTTCACAGGGGAGTGATAGGGGCGTGGCTTTCACAGGGGAGAGGATGGAAGGCGTGGCTTTCAGAGGGGCGTGGAAAGGGCATGGCTTTCACAGGGGAGAGGATGGAAATAGGAAGTAATGGCTGTTCTCTGTGCTAGGTTTCTTTGGGCTTTCAATATGAGGCCTATATTGGACAGCTTTAGAACTTCCTCCCAACACTAATTTCTTAAGAAAAATAACTGAGGTTTAGACAATTTATTTTTCTATAGGAAAATTGCCCATTTATCCATGAGGCCCTATGACCCAAGGCTTCTGCCAGCCCTGCGAATATCTGCTAGGGACAGTCCTTGGGAAGTGTTTCTAGGTCATTTTATTTTCTGTTTTTATTTTCTTTTTCTTTCCCTTCCTCCCTCCCTCCCTCTATGCTTTCCTCCCACCCTCTGAGACAGTGTTTTATTTTTTAACCCATGCCTCCCAGGCACAGCCATGTGAGCGCTGAGGTGTTAGTCTGGATAAAATAAGAATTGGACCAGCACCATTTGTTGAAAAGGCTATCTTTTTTCCTCTGGATGGTTTTAGCTCCTTTGTCAAAGATCAACTGACCGTAGGTGTGTGGGTTCTTTTCTGGGTCTTTAATTCTATTCCATTGATCTACCTGCCTGTCACTGTAACAATACCATGCAGTTTTTAACCCTATTGCTCTGTAGTACTGCCTGAGGACCAGGACACTGATTCCTCCAGAAGTTCTTTTACTGTTGAGAATAGTTTTAGCTATCCTGGGTTTTTTGTTATTCCAGATGAATTTGAGAATTGCTCTTTCTAACTCATGAAGAATTGAGTTGGGATTTTAATGGGGATTGCATTGAATCTGTATATTGTTTTTGGCAAGGTGGACATTTTTACTATATTAATCCTGCCAATCCACGAGCATGGAAGATTTTTCCATCTTCTGAGGTCTTCTTCAATTTCTTTCTTCAGAGACTTGAAGTTCTTGTCATACAGATCTTTAACTTGTTTGGTTAGAGTCACACCAAGATACTTTATATTGTTTGTGGCTATTGTGAAGGGTGTTACTTCCCTAATTTCTTTCCCTCAATGGAGGAATGGATACAGAAAATGTGGTATATTTACACTATGGAATACTACTCAGCTATTAAAAACAATGAATTCATGAAATTTTTAGGCAAGTGGGTGGAACTGGAGAATGTCATCCTGAGTGAGGTAACCCAATCACAAAAGAACACACATGGTATGCACTCACTGATAAGTGGATATTAGCCCAGAAGCTCAGAATACCCAAGACACAATTCACATTCAAATGATGCCCAAGAAGAAGGAAGGAGAGGCCCTAGGTCCTAGAAAGGCTCAATGTAGCAGTGTAGGGGAATACCAGGACAGAGAAGTGGGAGGGGGTTGATTGGGGAACAGGGGGAGGAAAGAGGGCTTATGGGACTTTTGGGGAGCAGGGAACCAGGAAAGGGGAAATCATTTGACATGTAAATAAAGAATATATCTAATAAAACATTTAAATAAGGTGCATGTTTAGAGTTCAAATAAAAAGAGGCCCGTGTTTTACCAAAAAAAAAAAAAAAAGAATTGGGAAAAAAAAGGCAGAAAAAGCTTTATATGTTCAACGGGTTTTTTCTCCAAGAAAACAGGTAGAAACCAAGTTTTGGGTTTTTTTGTTTTTGTTTTTGTTTTTTTTTTTCAGATCCCTTAATGTGTTGTTTCTTTTAAATAAACATTTTCATTTAGTAGAAACCACAAGATGAAGAAACAGCAACAAAAATCACCCCTAAGCTCTTCGCCAATGGTTTTGTGATAGTTTTGCAGATTGGGACCTAAGGAGTTGACGGAAATCCTAATCATAAAAGTTAACTTTGGAGTGTTGGCGGGGAGCACCCTTCCTCCCTGAGAGCACCGTATCTTCCTGAGACTCTTGGCCCTGTGAGCAGGGTAGCCTGCTCAAGGTCAGCGTGCTCCTCGCTCTCTGCACAGGAAAAAGCTCATGGCTGCACAGAGATGATAGTCTGCTTACAGGGAGAGGACAGCAAACCGGACAGCACAGATTCTTATAAAAAAATCAAATCAAGAGAAACAATTATTTTTTAAGCTTTATTATGAAAAGCTTTGCAAATAAATAAATAAATAAATAAATAAATAAATAATATCACACACACAGTTTAATCAGACCAAACATCTGTACAACCTAATGAATTTATATGACAGTGGTTCTGAACCTTCCTGATGCTGAGATCCTTTGATACAGTTCCTCATGTTGTGGTGACCCCCAGCCATAAACTTATTTTTGTTGCTACTTCATAACTGTAGTGTTGCTTTTGTTATAAATTGTGATGTAAATATCTGATATTCAGGATATCTGAAAGGGTTGTTTCAGATCCACAGGTTGAGAACTGTTGTTATATTGTTAGGATTACGTTTTGAATGAGGATATAAATCTGCTTTATTTTGGATATGATTATACCATGGATTAATTTTTGGTTTTGGTGGTGGATCAGTGAGTAAAATATAAACAATACTGAAAGTGTAAAATTTAGTGGGAAGGGTCACAGAGCTAGCCCTCCACAGACACTGCAGGATGTGAGTTCCAGAGCTAGCCCTCCACAGACACTGCAGGGTATGAATTCCAGAGCTAGCCCTCTACAGACACTGCATGGCATGAATTCCAGAGCTAGCCCTCCACAGACACTGCAGGATGTGAGTTCCAGAGCTAGCCCTCCACAGACACTGCAGGGTATGAATTCCAGAGCTAGCCCTCCACAGACACTGCATGGCATGAATTCCAGAGCTAGCCCTCCACAGACACTGCATGGCATGAATTCCAGAGCTAGCCCTCCACAGACACTGCAGGGTATGAATTCCAGAGCTAGCCCTCCACAGACACTGCATGGCATGAATTCCAGAGCTAGCCCTCCACAGACACTGCAGGATGTGAGTTCCAGAGCTAGCCCTCCACAGACACTGCATGGCATGAATTCCAGAGCTAGTATTCATTCCACACGCCCCTGCCTGGGGCACTTGGGATGTTTGGGAGAGAGGTGCTCCGGGTGAGTCTACAGGACTGATGGGTAGGGACAGAGAAGCTGTACTTGGTGGATAATGATTGCTGTGAGAGTTACCACGGTCTGCGACAATAACAAATGCAGGAGTAGATAATGACTGACCTGAAGCCGGTTCAGTTGACATCTCCCCTGCCTCGCACACAGCCACTGCAGTAAGAATGGTATGACAAATCCCGTGACCCTGGGCACCCAGTCGGTACCTAGAGTAGACGTCTAAGTTCAGGGTCAAGTTCAAAGTCTGGTCCCAGCTTTAAACTGGCCAAAGCTAATCTCTCATACCAAGCAAGTCCTATGCATGGCTCCTGAGCTCCAGTGTTAGCTGGGGAGCCGGGGATCCTGTAGATCAAAACCACAGCGCTACATGTGGCAAGGGTCTAGGGCAGCAGTTCTCAAAGCATGGCCTCCACAGAAACGCTGCCCAGGAGCCGGCTAGGAAGGCAAGTGCACCCCCCTGACACACACACACACACACACACACACACACACACACACACACTGTACATGGGGGATGGCCCACAATCTACCTCAGCAAGGCAGGCGGAGCATATGGCGGAGAATGCGCTGCTGCACAGCTGGAGAGCGCCCTCCGCCCTCCTCCCCGTGGCTCCTCCAGCTGTTGCTCTTAGCAGCATCCTTTCTTGCGCTGCCCTTGCTTGTCCTCTGTGCTTGGCCGCCAGCTTCCTGGGCAGCTCCTGGAAGAGCAGGCTGTTTATATTTCACACGCTACTCCAAGTGTCTGGGAGACTGTGGCTGATTAGTCAAAAAACAGGGCCGCTCCCCATCTGCATACCCTGGTCCTTCGTGCCTTCCAGCCACACACACATCAGCTCCAAAAGACATAACTGAGTGGCAGCCTTGGTTTAATAGGCACTGTCTTCCGGGTAAAGGTATATTTTGCATGTGCTTCTTAGAGGTGTGTAGGAATGTAAGCATTAAGCCACACTTGTTATAATTCATTCTTAGTGGTAAAAGCCAAGCATTGTCTGTTCCCCTGCCTCTCCTCCTCCTCCCCTCCTTCTTCCTCCCTCCCTCCCTTCTTTCCTTTCTTCCTTATTTGTCTCTGAATAGTCCTTCCCCCCAGCACCCCCAACCCCAAGAGGCATGTCAATACACACACACACACACACACACACACACACACACACACACACACAGAGTTTTGCTTCTTAGTAACTACAGATCCAAGTACCAAGCAGCAGGCAGGAGCTAACATTAAAATAGGGGGTCAATTTTTGGAAGTCAAAGTGTTTCTTATACCTGGAGTCCATTAACTCTGAGGTTGATTTGTCCTGATGATGCTTCTTGACCCCCATTGTGATGAGGCCCAGGAGGCATTTGGGTCCCACTAATTAGACAGAGCATGCTGGGAATCAGCCAGAAGCGGGGTTGGGGTGGCAGCCCTAAATTGTGGCCTTCCCAACACCTGTGGTGTAAAGATGATGAAGGATTAGCAGCTAGCTCAAAATCGGCCAAGTTAAACCTCTGTTCTCCAAGTAGGTGGGGTGCCAGCTGGCTCCAGAGAGCGCTGTTTTCTGTTCATGCGCTGCTGCGCCTGACCCTTAGAGGCTGGCTTTATCCGCTTCTTTTTCTGCAGAGTCCCCCACCCTCCATTTCCTGTGTCTGTGTGCAGTGTGCATGCATGTGGAGGCCCAAGGTCCAGAATCTTCTATCTCTTTGCCCCTTCATTCTTTTAGGGAGGGTCCCTCAACGAGATCCAGCACTTTCTGGTGGAGCTAGCCTTATCGGGCAGCTTGCTCTGGGAGCTCCTCTGTCTTTGAATTCCCAGGGGGCTGGAATCATAGGTGAGCACCCAGCATTACATGGTATCTGAACTCCGGTCCCCTGAGCCATCGTCCTGCAGAGCGACTTTTCCTACTTCTAATTGAGTTTGGCGTTGGCACAAAACCTGGCCAGTCTCACTGTCTCAGAGCTTCTTGCTATTCTAAACACAGCCCACCATCTGCTCCCCGTGTCAGAAATCTCAGAAGATCTTGAAAGAAAGTTGAGGAAAAGTTGGAAAGGGGTGTGTGTGTGTGTGTGTGTGTGTGTGTGTGTGTATGTGTGTGTGTTTTGGGTAGGTTCTTAGTGAATGTGGGAGCTCCCGGGTGATGAAAAAGGGAAAAGTACTGGTACAGTTAAGGCTGTAATTTCCCTGTCTCCGGAGACTTGCTTTATATGTGCTATTTCATTTAACACTCATAACGAGCCAAAGAGCTAGGTTTTCTAATTCCTCATGGTAGATGAGCAAACTGGAAATTAGGAAAGCTCGCCCAGCACCCCAGGACGGGAAGGTGGCTGAACTCGGAGCGCCAGGGTACCCTGTCTCTCAAGATTAGATCCTGCTTTACTTCTAGTGAGACGGAGCACTGAGACGGAAAGGAGTCAAAAGGTCTCAAAGAAGAGATGACAGCAGATTCAGTTTTAGAGTGAGTTGGCGTTTGTTCCTGACGCAGGAGCCCGGGCAGCCTTCACTCTGGAGAGCAGAAAGCTCCCAGAAGACAAGCGCGGAGCACTGGCTTTATAGAGTGGAGGTGGAGAAACAGAATAACCTGGGGAAGAGAAAAAAGAAACCCATTAGCGTTAGGTGACTTCAGGTTACTTTTCTGTAAGGGTTCCGGCCACAGGGATGTCTTTATGCTGACTCAGGCAGACTAGAATCTGTTGCTCGTTAAAGAGGGGTAAGAGTGAGAAGCTCAATACAAAACAATGACCTTCCGTAAGATTTAGCAGTCAAGTCCACACAGCACATAACACCCTCTCACCACTATTCTTAGTCCGGGTGGAATGCTGTAACAAAGGCACAACACCCCAGGAGGTTTAAATGGCAGATATTTTGTATTTCAGTTGTAGAGGCTTGGAAGTTGGAGATCACAGTGCCAAAAGGTCCCATCTGAGGTACAGAAGGCCAGAGCACAGAGAGGGCAACCTTTTGTGTCTCTTTGCTAAGGACCCTGATCTCACTGCAACTCCCCTGTCATGGCCTCATCACTTCCCAGAGCTCTAATTGCCCCCAACAGGAGAAGCGGCTTCAGCTCTTGAAGCCAGACACAAACTTTCTGTTCTTAGCCTCATCCTGAGTCCAGCCCTTGCTAAAGGCTGAGAATTGTCTAACTGTCCAAAAGACTACAAACCAGACGGTCCGTGAGGACGTGTTGGTAGGAAAGGGTAGGGTAAGTTGCACAAGAGTTCTCAAAGAACTGAGTCCCTGAGAGCAGAGTCCTCTAGGGGTGGTCTATCAATTTCTTTCATTACTTGCTCCAGAATAGCAGTTTTCCTAACTCAATCCAGTTTGGGGTGTAGAGGGGAGCCCCTTCTAATCTACAGAGTCATAGATACAGCAAAGCTCAGCAGGCAGATCTCTAAACCAAAGTGTGTGTGCTGTCCAACAATGTCTTCCAGGCCATGAATCATCCTCATTTTTTTTTCTCTCTCATAAAACCAAGAATTGAATTCAAGAGCATCTAACTCTCAGAGCCAGAACAACTTGGTCAAAGCACTTTGGAAGGTTGTAGATGTTTGAATGGACCATCTTGGGTCCTTCCAACCCACCACTGTCTGGTCTATATTAGGTTAAGGCATGGCCACTAAGTCAACTTGGGCACTGGGTCAGAAACATGCTCTTTTCATTTGGAAAATGTACATCAAACCCATCCAGAGGTGAGACTGGGTGGGGACTGCTTGAAAATGTACCTTAGGATGCTGAGTTATGTCCTCCTGTCCTGTAGTGACTTGGGATTCATCTGTACTCTTGAGCTCAGGAGGAAAGCGTGAAGTCCCAGTGTTCATACCTACTTGTTCTGTGCAGTGGGCAATTCTATCCTCATCCCATGGCCAGGAAGCCAGGTGGGAATGGTCATGTGGGTTAAAGGTATAGATGGCATTTTACCCATGGTGCTGATCTGAGCAGTGAAGTCCGAATCCTACCTGCATTTTGGGATAGAGGAAAAGTACAGGTACCAGACTTGGGTGGGATACCAGCAGTCACACACACTGGAATCTAGAGAACAGGAATTCTCCAAAGATTATTACACCAGCTCCCGTCCCATGCTCCCAAAATATGCTCCAGTGGGTCATATTTTATCCTACATGAGGCATTGTGACCAAAGACCCTGGAAAAGGCTTTGTTCCAAATCTTTTTTAGGAGGTGGTGGCTTCAACCCAGGAAAAACTACTTCATTTAGACTTCAGTGAGAATGTTCTCTTTATTCATGTCAGAGGGACAATGTGCTGCCTTTGTGAGAGGGAGTTCTCAGACAGCAGTTTGAAGCCCAGCTACCCGATTTGTGAATTCCACAGCTCAGGATTTTCTCTTATTACTCTTTTAAGGCTCCTAAATAAGCTTAAAAGGAGCCCTGTCAAGTGAATTGGTATATGATGCTCTGACCATGAACATAAGCCAATTACAGAGCTCAGCCTGCAGCCTGCTGTTGTATTATCCTTTCTTCTCCATGGCAGCACAGTGGGGCATGTCTTAAGACACATTCAGTTGAGAGAGTTTAAATAGTCATTACTCAAATCACGAGTTTGTCAAGGACAGGCTCCGTCTCTACCTGAGTAGCTCTGTCGCCTGCTCTACGATGTAAGCACCTATGAGGCGAATAGTAGTCCAATTGAAAGGATGAATAAATGAACATGCATCTCAGGAGCTGTTTTCTGGCACCTCAGCTTGAGAAGGAGCTGGTATTGTGTCCTCATTGCCAGTATGAGAACAAACAGCTATAAAGGTCACATGACTAACGCAGAGTAGCAGGAGCTGGACTTAGGGTCCCATCCTTTCTGAGTTTCTGGGCCACAGCATTCCACCTGCTGAAGTTGGTTGTTTATTAGCATGGCTCTACTGTTGGAGGTCTGTGTGTTCATGTTTATTATCTTCTAACACCCTGGTGACCTTGACATGTTTTATAGATGGCATAAAGCTGAAGTTCACATCTATTACGCAAGCTGTACAAGGACACACAGAAGGAAGTATCTGTTCTCTCCACTGATAGGGCTGGGGAAAGGAGATGTCTGACTCACTTTAGACGGAGTCTATGTTCTTTTGATAGTTGATGCTGTAAATAACATCAGTTGATACAGCCTGGTGTGTAGGAGGGAGGCACATAGAAAAAGAAGCAGTCAGCTGGGCTGTGGTGGCACACCCCTGTAATCGCAGCACTCTGGGAGGCAGAGGCAGGCAGATTTCTGAGTTCGAGGCCAGCCTGGTCTACAGAGTGAGTTCCAGGACAGCCAGAGCTATACAAAGAAACCCTGTCTCGAAAAAAACCAAAAAACCAAAATCCAAAAAAAAAAAAAAAAAAAAAAAAAAAAAAAAGAAAAGAAAAGAAAGAAAAGAGAAAGAGAAAGAAAAAGAAAAAGAAAAAGAGAAAGAAAAAGAAACAGAAAAGAAGCAGTCATATATAACCTGTTCCTGGTGAGATCTCTGAGCAAATTATATACCCAGAGGACAATGGCTGGCAACCAAACACTACGTATCAGTTTTCTCAGTCTACTATAGGATGCTGTAACACGACACCTTAAATGGGATCTTAACACAAATGTATTGTGCATAGTTTTTGAAACAAGGAAGTCTAAGATCAAGGTACCAGTATTTAATGTCTAATGTGGATGCGTTCTGATTCATACACAGCACCTATTCACCGTGTCCTCCAATGGTGAAAGGAGGCAGCTCTCTGAGGAGGCCTCTTTTATAAAGGACACTATTGGCACTCATGATGATACCACTGCCATGACTCCATCATCTCCCAGAGGACCCACTGCCTAATACCATCTCATTGCTGATAGGTTTTTAACAGGAACTTTGAAGAGACACAAATAGGCTATAACAGTACCCCAAATACCCACTGTAGAATAATCGTTGATCCAAGTTAGGGAGATTTTCTTTTTCTTAGGCAGTAGTCAGGAGGGAGCTGGACAGTTATATGGGATAGATGGTCAGCCGAGAGCAAGAAGTACAGAGAGTGCAGCCACTGGCCCCTGATATTTCTATTCTTAGAAAAGGCGATCAAATCTAAAGGCAGTAGAACACATTTCTACAGTTCTTAATGGGATGCGTTAAGAGAGGCATTCTGAGTTAAAGTTCTATTAAGCAGTTCATATATTGGTCTGAATATTTAACATGTTTTGTACGTATTGGCATGTTTCCTCACGTGACCTTGTTCCAGCCTTCGCTTGTTATGGTAATGATCGTGTGGCCTTATGATTTCCTTCAGGCTTGGTTTAGAACGAGGGACAACAGCTAAGGAAGCCCTAAACATCATTGTTTCCCTACTGGATGAGCACGGACAAGGTGGAAATTACTACGAAGATGCACACTCGTGCCATAGCTTCCAGAGTGCATACCTGCTGGTGGATCGCGACGAAGCCTGGGTACTGGAGACCGTAGGGAAGTATTGGGCTGCTGAGAGGATCACAGGTGAGGGGGTGCAGTATAAAGGGGTTTGATGATAGGAGACACTGAGGTGAAGTTGGTCAGCCGGGCTGGACTGACCCAGAAGAGCTATGGTGCTGTGGTACATCCTCTGTGCCCCGCCCCCCCCCCAGGCTTAGGTAAGCGAAAGGCCTTTCACTTCCAGGTAGCTGCTTGCAGAGCTGTGTCTGGAGTCTCCTGAAGGGATATCAAGACTCAGAAAGTACCCATCTAACTCTTTACATTTCCTGTTTGCTTTCTGGACTATGGGCTAGGCAAGAGCATGAGGAGTCTTGGATCATAATAAGTCAACAAGTCCCTCGTCACCCCCGGCTCCACAGCTGCTTAAGCTGGGACTCATCCTCTAAAACAGAAAGTTGAGTCTGTGAGCTCTACTGAGTGCCACACGGGGTGCTAACCAGGTCACGTGTCTGAGACCCCATCCTTAGGAGGGCATCATGGACTTGGCCCTTTACATGAGAAGTGCCCCTCTGGTGCATGCTGCTTCCTGTTTCTGGTTCAGTGCTGAGACAGTGTACCATCACTCCAGGGCTCTCCCTCAGATTCCCAATGGGATAGAGTCCTAGAATTGGCTAAAGGGCTTCTTACATAACTCCAAAGAAAACTGGTCATTGGTGGTCCCCTTGCATTCCTTGCGACAGGATGATAAATACACACCATGTACATCAACATTCTCTCTTACCAAGTTTCAAGCTAGTAGGTCAACTCTTCTTGACCTACTACACCACTGCAGACTTTTGTTAAGATGAGTTTATTATGAAACCATCACCGGGCGGTGGTGGTGCACGCCTGTAATCCCAGCACTCTGGGAGGCAGAGGCAGGCGGATTTCTGAGTTTGAGGCCAGCCTGGTCTACAGAGTGAGTTCCAGGACAGCCAGTGCTACACAGAGAAACCCTGTCTCAAAAAAAGAAAGAAAGAAAGAAAGAAACCATCACCAGTTAATTATGAAAGATATTAGGTATACAATTTGTTCGCTACTCCAGTTTTTAAGATAATCAGAACCAAATCCGACCCTAGCCAGATCTTGACAGTCACTGGGAGTCAAACCTGGTGTTGTGCACAGGTTCCAGTGACGGAGGCTCCCCCATGATTAGCGCATGTTCTGTGCACAAAGTTACCCTGCAGAGAACAAGAGGGTAGACCAGTTCTCTATGTGCGTGAAGACTGTGTCCTCTCATTCTCACACGATGTGGAACAGGCCAGCAGAGTCATCAGCGAGTTTTCCTACCTCCATGTGGCCAGCATATATCTCTCAGGGCCTGTGCATGATTCCCCAGGTCTTAGAGCATTTGCAGAACAAAAGGTTCCCCCACTTCCTACCCCCAGATCTCCAGTTCCCCTTCCCCTACAGGAACTTAAAACTCCTTTACACAAACCTCCCTAACATAAAGTGATGCTATCAAATGGCTCTCTCAGGAAAGCGGATGGGCTGTGCTTCAAAGCAGTCCAGTTGCTTTTAAGTAGAATCTAAGACTTTTGATCTGTAACTGCATTCAGAAGCAGGGCCTCCTTCAAAGCATCGCTTATAAAGGTCCATCTCTACAAAATGAGTCTTGTTTTTCACTAAACATTTTTTTTCAAAAAGCCATTTTTTCCCTCATTGGTTTCATGTTCTCTGATCCCAGCAGCCCTCAATTGATGGCGGTGGGGGTTATGGAACTCCCTTCTCTCCGTTCTGATTCTTAAAAACAAAAACAAGTGTCTACTATAAACAGCCCCTCTAGGAAAATAACCTCGGTGGAGTACTCAAGAACATTTCTTTCTTTGAATAGCTTAGTATGAATGGTCTCAATATCACTCTTTCTGGATCATAACTGTTTTCTGTTGCTTAATTAGAATTTTACATTAGCCATACCCTTTGGGGAAAAAAAATGATCAATGAGCAGAGCCTCTCAGTCAGGAGTGCATAGTTTGGAGGTACAAATCATCAAAGCAAGGAATCCTGGGAAAACGGTCCAGCTGATCTAGCTTCCAGGTACCAGCTTCAGGCTGTAAGGGTTCTACTGTAGTGGGATTCAGGCAGCGGGAGCTCTAAGGTAGCCTCTTGTTTCTTTTTTATTTGGAAGCTCAGCATGCTCCTTGGGAGCAGCCTCTGTGAACAGTCCTTTGGAGTTAGCAATGGTAACCTAGTGTCTTAGTTAGGGTTTCACCACTCTGAACAGACAACATGACCAATGTAAGTTCTATAAAAGACAACATTTAATTGGGACTGGCTTACAGGCTCAGTCCATTGTCTTCAAGGCAGAAACACGGCAACATCCAGGCAGGCATGGTGCAGGAGGAGCTGAGAGTTCTACATCTTCATCTGAAGGCTGCTAGTGGAAGACTGACTTAAGCCCACACCCACCGTGACACACCTACTTCAACAAGGCCATACCTCCTAATAGGGTCACTCCCTGGGCCAATCATATTCAAACTATCACACCTAGCCTCTGCAGTCTAGACAGTGCCTTGACACTTAGAGACCAAGTCACCCTCCATCTTTCTGGGTGTTTGGGGGTGGGGGTGGGGGTGGGAAGTGTTCTTCCAGGTAGGAGAGGGCATTCCTGGGGGGAGGAGCCTGTGAATGTTGAGGAGTTGCCCCATAGAGGAGTCAGACACAGATCCTGAGTCTCCTGAGCAGTCCTTGCAAAGACCTGTTCAATTTCCTTGTAAACATGCATGCTTGGAGTTTATTTAGTCAGAATGAAGGGCCTTGGGTGTTTCATTTTGTTTGCGATCTTAAGATCAGTAAACCTGACATCCATCTAAGTGGTAATAATGTCTGATGGAGACAGGTTGAACCTTTTTGGACGTCTCCTGGAGTGAGGATCAGGATTTTGTGTTTCTTTGGAAATGGAACTGATTTCCTCCCTGTAGTCTTGGGTTCCTTCCACTAACCACACATTGAACTCTTTGCAGAGGGAGTGAGGAGCATTTGCAATCATCTCTCTCTCACTACTAAGATGGACGAAGAACACCCAGAACTCAGGACTTACGCACAGAGTCAGGGCTGGTGGACGGGAGAGGGTGAATTCAATTTTGCCCAGGTGTTTTCTCCAGCTGATGACCATCTGGACTGCTGTGCAGGCAAAGACAGCTTAGAAAAGCAAGAAGGTAAATTAACCTGCTCGGAACCTCGAAGGGTGGACAAAGAGGAGGGGTAGAGATAAGCCTTGCATGTTAAACACAAACTTGTACCCTATGTTCCTGGTGTGTTTGCATGCAGCTTCTATACTTGTAGGAACCTGTAAGGGTTTCTTATTTTTACCGATGCTGAACACATATTTAGGTAAATGTTCTAAATAGATTGCTCCTTGTTTATATCCATGAATAGATATCCCCTGCCCCCAGGCCATTATAATGATCACATTTCCTATTTGCTAGTTCACCGTACATATCTGTCAATCAAATAAAAGCTAGCTGACAGAGACATTGCTGGCATGTTAGAAACGGGTTCAATATGATAGTAACTTGTGAGACAGGAAGTTGGGACTCGGGGTAGGTGAAGAAATTACAAAAGACTGCCAATATTTTGTGTAAAATGTAAACAGAGATTTGCAGAGAGGATGTGCATCGTAGTGAAGAGTCCTCTCCCTGCTTGATTGCATCTTTGTGCACAGACCAAGGGCAGGGGTGTGAGCTTGCATGCTTGATTTTGGACCCCAGGGACTGGTTTTGAGGAAGAGCGACTTTATTGCAGGTTCCAATCTGAAACCTGGACTCCACCTACGGCTGCTTCTCCACACATATACCATGTTTTGTTTTGTTTTGTTTTTGAGAAAGAGTTCCCTGTAGCTCAGGCTGACCTGGGACTAACGCCATAGCCCAGGATGGCCTCAGATTAGTGTTGCCCCTGCTTCAGCCTTCTGGATGAAGGGATTGTAGGCACGATCGAGCACATCCAGCTGCCAGACTGTTGTTATAGAATCATAACCAGAGGCGAACCTGTCGGAATGGGATTGTGTGCAGTCACGGACTTAATCCTCTCATCTGAATTTAGGGTGAGGAGTCCTGAGGACTGAGTACTCTAAGTGCTGCTGTGTGTGGTTCACACTGCAGAGCGGTCCTTCTTCAGACGGCACACTTACCCTGGACGGCAAGCAGGCATGAGAGTGAGAGAGCAGAGGGCGGCGCACAGGCTGCATGCTGTTTTGTGTTTGTGTCTATTCAGTTATTGTGCGAGCTGAGGTAGAGGTAAAGTTGTAACAAAGAGACCTGAGTAAACCTGGCTTAAGGAAGCAGAAGCGATTTCTTTCCCTAATCAGCAGGAATGAGGCAGCTCAGGGCTGGGGACTTTTCTCCTCAGCATGGGGCTGCAGTTTGTGAACCCCTCGTCGGCCTCTCCCAGCCAGCAGGAAGTCAGGAGGAAAAAGTGAAAAACAGAACGTGGTCATGCCCAGAGACGTGCACACACCATTTCTGCTCATCTCCCATTGGCCAGAGTTTATCACGTGGCCAAACCTAGTCGCCAGAGCAACTGGGAATTACATTCAGTGGTTGAGAAGTTATATTCTCAGGTATGATTTCAGGAGATTTGTTAGTAAAAAGTGACAAGAAGTGAATCAGGTTTGGTTGTCAGTCTTTACAGTTACATACGGTCATATTTACTCTCCCCCCTCTCCCTTTCTCTCTCAGAAAGCATCACTGTGCAGACGATGATTAACATCTTACGAGACAAAGCCAGTGGCATTTGCATAGATTCTGAGTCTTTCCTCACCACAGCCAGTATAGTGTCTGTCCTGCCTCAGAACAGAAGCTCACCGTGCATCCACTACTTCACGGGGACCCCGGATCCTTCCAGGTTTGTCTAAGGCATGTCAAATGGGCAGAAACCCATTTGACCTGTTTCCTGACCATGCCCTTCCCTTGGATACTTAAGTGACATTTCTCAGTTCTTAGCCTGGGGTGCTTGGCTGAAACCATATAATGTTCATTCCAAGAATGGAACCCAGTTATTATTACTGAGTATAGATCATGGGCCAAGCCCTGTGTTATATAGGTGAAGACGCAGACAGAGATACATAAATACAGTAAGAAGCAGACACAGGGATACCCGAGGTTTACAAAGAGCCGGTTCTTGTGAGTTACTGGGCAGAATGGTCCAGGGATGATACAGAGGGAAGCCCCTGCCGCTTTGGTGACACCGTGTGTGTGGGGAGCTGCTGTTTGCCCACCCACTTCGGCAGGGAGGAAGAACTGCACTGTGCTGTTCTGGGCACATCCTCTAGGAGGGACAGCCGGGTTCGGAATCCTCTCTCCACCACCTAGCAGTTGTGTAAGTACTTTGCCCCACTAAATTTTGTAGTTACAGTGGGATCACCCTGCCCCTGCCTTGGTGTTGTTGAGAAGATGAAACGAGACAGACTAACCATTCACAGTAGGCTTAGCAGTTATTTACAAAGAGCATCCTTTTGTGCCAGGCAGACCGCGGCCCTTCTCCCTGGCAGCGTTCAGGCATGCAGTCCCAGGCCGTGTCCCTTAGAACCAACCAGCCAGAGGTTTCCAAACATGCAACGTGCACATTGAGGCCAGTCTGAAAAATACAGATACCTTGACCCAAACCTGCCCCGACAGAATGTGGGAAGTGAACCCCAGAACCTGTCGTCTGGAGAAAACTTCCAGGCGACTCGCTAGTGTTTTCAGGTTGGTGGAGACCCTGAGCGTTGTCTGAACGGCAGTTGTTAGGCCGTTAGATTTGCTCCTGAAGAACTACTGCTCTTAACTCCTAGTTCTTCTGTGGCTAAAATATCTTCCTCCTACAGTGTCAGGAACATGAAGCAACGGCTGTGCCTTCCTCCTTTCCTAGAGACCGTTTCACGTGACTGAAGCACCCCTTTGACCACTTAGCTTTATTTTTAAACTATTATCCATACTAATAGATACCTCTGACAATGCACAGTATAAGCAGTTCTTTTACATCCCATTGACAAATGGCCAGGCACTTACTATATATGAAATATCGTGCTTGCTGAGTAGTTAGGGGTGGCGTGTGGACCTGGAAAAGGGTGGTCTAGATGAGGGGCTGAGGGCCAGAACCTCACAGGGAAGAAACTAACCCTAGACACGGCGGAAAGGTGGGATTCAGTAGGCACAAAAACCAAAATAACATTCTAAGTGGGCATGGCCTTTCCTTCCCTCCCCTCTCCTCTCCTTCCTTTTCCCTCCCATCCCCTTCCCCTCTCCTCTCCTCTCCTTTCTCTCTCTTCCTTTCCCTTCCCTTTCTCTGCCTCGGCCTCTTGCCTTGCCCTCCCCCCTCTGTCTTCCCTCCCCCCTTTCCTGATCCTCTTCTTCCCTTTCCTCTCCATCACTCTCCCACATCACAGGCCGGAAGCACAGCACTGGCTGGGCGTGCAGCTTCCTGCACATGAGGCTGACGATTAGGCTTTTGTCAGGCCCTCCCCGACCTCCCACTCACTAAGCTCGGCGGACCTCATGGTCCTGCCGCTGGCCCTCCCTGGTGTCTTTCACTCTGCAGTATTCCTGACACCCTCTCTGGATGATCCTTTCCTACTTCCTCTGCTCAGTCTTCATTTTTATCTCGCCTTCCTCCATGTCTTGGCCTTGCAGATCCCGTTTTCATACTCCTTTGCATCTAGACCCCCTTCTATAGGCTAAGACTCGCCTCCCGAGGGCTCTGTGGGCCTACACAAGCAGTAAGAGTTCTGTTTCACAGTCTGGAGCATTCTGCCAAGATGGACGGACATTGCTCTTTAAGGGAACCAGAGTTTTTCAAGTGGGTCTGACTGGATCATGCTCTATCTTCCTGTCTGGAGGTCCCACTCTAACTTTGCTTAGGATAGGAGACTTATCCTCACCAGAACACTCAGAGAAAGGAATACAATTGCCCAGGTTGAAGCAGGCCGCTTAATCCAATTATAGAAATGAATTGTGAAATTGCCTTCTGGTACTAAATGGGAACTTGAAAGTAGTTTTAGAAGAAAATTATTCATGGTTAAATTAATTGGAAAGACCTTGTAGAAGAAGATTACAGCCTTTTGAGAAGACAGTTCAGTTTTGTCTTGCGTGGTGAAATGGGCCGTGTCGCTCACCCTCTGTGGCTCAGAACTGCAGTTAGCTCATTCTGCGCTTCTCTGTAATTGGGCAGGCTGAACATTCTGTCTTTTGTCAGCAGGCAGTGGAATTACCTGCTCCTGGGTTTTTTCAGGTAATAAATTAGGGTGATCTCAGCTGACTTATGCTACTATTGGAATGTAGAGCTGTTTTAAGATGTTGATTTCTGAGCTGTAGACTCTGATTATGTTATACAAATTGCTCCACCTAGTCCATACTGTGATCAATGGGCAGTGTCTTAGTCAGGGTTTCTATTCCTGCACAAACATCATGACCAAGAAGCAAGTTGGGGAGGAAAGGGTTTATTCTGCTTATACTTCCACGTTGCTGTTCATCACCAAAGGAAGCAGGACTGGAACTCAGGCAAGTCAGGAAGCAGGAACTGATGCAGAGGCCATGGAGGGATGTTTCTTACTAGCCTGCTTCCCCTGGCTTGCTCTTATAGAACCCAAGAATACCAGCCCAGGGATGGCACCACCCACAAAGGGCCCTCCCCTCTTGATCACTAATTGAGAAAGTGCCCCACAGCTGGATCTCATCAAAGCACTTCCCCAAATGAAGCTCCTTGCTCGGTGATAACTCCAGCCTGTGTCAAATTGACACAAAACGAGCCAGTACAGGCAGACTCTGCATGCTTGGCTACTTCCCTAGTGTATCCCACGCATTAACTTAGAGCTCTTGGAAAGCTGGCTTTCACATCTATCTCTTCCCTCCATCACTTCAATCCTTCATCCCTTTATCCCTCCATCCTCTGTGCCTCCTCCCAGTGCTCTTCCTATACAATGTTCCTTTTTAGTGCTCCTGTGCATGGCTCCTCCCCAGTGCTCCTCTACAGTGCTCTTTCCCAGTGCTTCTGTGCCAGTGCTTCTGTGCAGTGCTCCTGTGCATTGCTCTTTCCCAGTGCTCCTGTATAGTGCTCCTGTACAGCGTTCTTCCCCAATGCTCCTTCATAGTGCTCCTGTACTGTGCTCCTCCCCAGTGCTCCTGTACAGTGCAAGCTCCTTCACTGAGTGGCTCTGCCCTCAGTTGAATGTGAGATTAGAGTGACGTTGCCATATGGCCACAGATGTCTGCATTTTTGGAGAAACTGGTTATTCTAGGTTAGCTCCCCACTGACCCCTACCCCTCAGAGCCATGGTTGGGAAGATTCATCTGAGCTACAGTCTTTACATTGTTCTTTTCTGTGTCTCTTGTCCCTCAGGGATTTCGGTCACAAGATTCACCCAGTGTAGCTGCTTGGGGAGTGTCTTATCTTCAGCAAAAACAGAACGGTGTTTGAGGTCAGACTGTTCTCTGGTCAGATCTGTATAAAAGCACATATGTACAAAAGCCAAGCCGAAGATTAAGAATGGGAAGTGGCAGGGGAAGCTGACTTCACATTTATTTAGGAGACATGAATTTAGCCACTTAGTTGAAATCTAACTTTGGACAAAGCACTGGCCTCTGTGAGCCTCAGTCATATCATGTGTAAAATGGGGTCATTCTCTCCTAACTGGAGCAGTGTGGCCGTCAGGAACAGTGGAGCACTGTGGCCTGGGCCAGTGGCTGGGCGGAAAGGCCCTGACTCAAAGAGGCAGTTTCAGCTTTGACACCACTTAGATGTATGACCTTGGTCAAGTAATTTCTTGTCTGTGGACATTAAGTAACACTCATCTAAGTACACTGAAGAAGTTGCTGTCTGAGATTCAGTTGTGGAAAGATGCCTGGGTGTGCCCTTATCTATTTAGAATCATGGATGTGCTTTGCACTAAAGATTGGCAAAAACACTAGGATGTTTGCAACCTGCTAAGTGCCCCGCATTTCCTTTGTAGGACCTAGGCCAGAGGGACAGATGATCAGGCAGATTTGACAGATATTTCTTCAGTCATCATTTAAATAATCATTTAGTTTTAATATTATTAGCAACAATTCTTACAATTTATGATAGCTATCATTATGTATCTTATTATTTATTTAATTTATACAGTCTCAAGTTTACCCTCAACCACAAATTGATGTCTCATATCTTTTAGCAGTTGAGGATGCTGATTTTTTTTTTTTTTAACAGACCAAAGTGGAATCTGGGAAGCTTTGGTTGTATCGAATATGATGAGTACTTGCTCAAATTTAGTGTTTACTTTTCAAATAGAAAGGGTAGTTGAGAAGACTAAGCAGATGCTGCCCTTTGCCTGAGAGGAGCTCCCTGGCACCTTCCATCATCGTTAGAGAAGCTCCCATGCAGCAGGTAGCGAGGGAGACTGACGTCTTACTGAGCTGCTACATGTTACTGCATTCCTCCTGTATCTAAGATCCGGGAGATAAAGACTGTGGGTGGCCTGAACTTACTTAAGCTGGAATTACAAGGTTGCATAGACATAGACATAGACATAGACACAGACACAGACACAGACACAGACACAGACACAGACACAGACACAGACACAGACACAGACACAGACATGCAAAGGCACCGAGATAGCAGAACAGGCTCAGGGACTGGAAGAGACCGGTCCACTCGAGAAGCAGAGCAAATCCACTGGCCCCACATCTGATGATGAGAGGGTACACACGACCATTCCCAGCTTCTGTCTGCTTGCTTGCCCTCCTGCTCTCACTCGGTTTAGAGCTGATGCAATGCCGTGCCTAGTCCTTGGCAAAGTCCTCCCCAGCAATCAGCATGTCAGAGAACAGTATGCAGGGCAGGGCTCTCAGCAAAGAAATCTCTTCTCCCTTTTGGGTTTTTGGTGGACTGGGGAGGTGGCGTGTCACAGATGAACATCCCATGCCCTGGGGTCGGTGAGAATGGGGGAAGTCTTTCCAAGGAGCCTTCACTCAGCCCCTCAGCAGTACTGTGAGACTGTAGCTCCCTGCTGCAAGGCCTCATCGCTCAGGCTGTCTGTCACTGGCTCTGCTTGGTACTGTCCTGAGCGGAGTGTTTGGACTGTGTGTGCAGAAGGGTCCCCGTGCCAGCCTCTCTAGGGCGGCTGTAGCACGGGTACTGACTGCAGCCATCTAAGAGCTGCTTACCCTGTGGGACAGGGCAGTGCTTACTGCCATGACAACTGTATGCAACCGGATGACGGCCCCGATGGCTGTGGTGGTGCACACACACTTCTTCCTCCACCTCCCTCTCTTTTCCCTTGTGAGGTAATCGAAATTGCTCTAGCAAGCTTGCAGCTTTGCAGTAACTCCTCTTATACACCCAACAGTCAGCAGCAGAGAAAAGCAGAGATCTATTTGCAAAGGGCTGCAGGAAGCACAAGTGTGTTCCTTCTGTCCATGGGTAGCTCCCCTCTCTTCTGGGATTTCCTTTAGTAATGGCTGAGGAACAAGGAACAAGGGCCCTGCAGACAGTCTAGTCTGACATGTGTTCTACTGTCTGGCAGATAGGGATATATACTCTATGCAAATATATGCATATGTATATATGTATATAGTCTATGCCTCACATGCCTGCAGTGCCTGCAGAGGCTGGAAGATGGCACCTGTTCGCCTGAACTTTTAAACTTCCATGTGGGCAATGGGAATTGAATCCAGGTCCTCTGCAACAGCACCGGTGCTCATAACTGCTGAGCCCTGTTTCCACTCCACTCGTTCCTCATTTTTAATTAATTCCTTGAGAATTTCAGGTGGACTCATATATATACATACATATGCATATGTACACATATGTATGTATATGTATATACATATACATATATGTGCATATATGCCTCATCTGAGAGTACAGGAGAGTCCCAGACACCTGTCCTTCTTCAGTGTCACTGGTTCTCCTGGCTCTGGCGCCTTTGACTTTCAGGTTAAATGAACCTGGGCCTTCCGTTTTCATGTCCTGATCAGTATTTCTCCCTCTTGAGTTCTCTTTCCTCCTGTGGCCTCGGAAAAACGAATCTTAAAGGTCATTTATCATCACCACGCCCATGCAGTGTCCCTCAGTCTTAGGTAGTATGAATTTCCTCAGGCCATGCTAAAAGCAGATTCTGATTCGACAGGACAGGGCAGAGTCCAGGGCTCTGAGGGATGTTGGCGCTGTGAGTCCAGGGACAGAGGCCATACCTCGGCAGCAAGGGTGACTGACTGGTTCATGGTCCTTTTCAAGTCATAGCATCCATAACTGTTGGTGTGGCCCGTGGCAAGGGAGCTCTGGCTGTATTATACCTCATATATTCCAGAGCTAAGGAAGCCAAAGTTTCAGTTCACTTTTAACTCCTTCATGGCTTTGTGAAGTGGGCCCATTGAGAGGAGAAGAAAAGGTGTAAACCACACAGATCCATCAAAGTCCCATAGAGCATGCAGGGTCCCCGTTCTCCTGTTATTATCGTAAGTGACCGCACGGTGTCCGACAGAATTGCCCGTCTGTCCAAGCAGCGTGGTCTTTGGATGTGGAGAGCGGAGGGGAAGGATCAGGCTTTCTTCCAGCTGTTAGTCAGTTGTGTCTCTCACTCGTGACGGCTCTTTATACGCCTGACTGCTTTGCAGTGTGTAGGTGTGTTTGTGTGACTCGCACCCAGTATGCACAAGCACATGTGAGCACGCGCCTGGACTCTACATTCCCTCTGAGATACACACGCATCCCGCTAGAAGAATGGGAGCCAAACTGCGGGAGGCTTCCGCCGCCTGCTCCGGCAGCCCCAGCCCTCAGACAACCGGGCTTCCATTTCCTTGGTCATGTCCCCTCAGGGGCCTCAGAGCTTAGCTGATATTACCTTAGTCTATGAGATACTTCAAAGATTTTTCAAGAAGGTAGATCCTTAAGATCAAAAGCAAAACACACTGTCTTCCCAGGAGAGAAATGGGCAGCCCTCTTTTTGACTCAAATACATGGCTTATTCTGCCCTCTCCTGGGACAGTGTTTACTTACGCCTCTTTGCCAACAAAAAGAGGCTTCTCCGATCGCCTTCCTAGAGCAGCAAAAGCCTGTTTCAACAGCAGCCTTCATTGATGGCCGTTGGTGTCACTGAAATGGTAACGGAATGTGTGTTTCCCGGCCTGCACCTGGCTGCCTTCCCAGGCTCATCACTGGGTACCCCAGACACCAAGCCCAGTCGGCCTGACACAGCTCTCCTTTCTCTCCAGGTCCATATTCAAGCCTTTCATCTTTGTTGATGATGTAAAACTTGTCCCCAAAGCACAGTCACCCTGTTTTGGTGACGATGACCCAGCCAAAAAGGAGCCTCGGTTCCAGGAGAAGCCAGACCGCCGGCATGAGCTGTACAAGGCGCATGAGTGGGCACGCGCTGTCATGGACAGTGACCAGGTGAGCCCGAGGGAGGTCCAGGGAGGGTGGACAGTGACCAGGTGGGCACGCGCTGTCATGGACAGTGACCAGGTGAGCCCGAGGGAGGTCCAGGGAGGGTGGACAGTGACCAGGTGGGCACGCGCTGTCATGGACAGTGACCAGGTGAGCCCGAGGGAGGTCCAGGGAGGGTGGACAGTGGCCAGGTGAGCCCGAGGGAGGTCCAGGGAGGGTGGACAGTGACCAGGTGAGCCCGAGGGAGGTTCAGGGAGGGTGGACAGTGACCAGGTGGGCATGCGCTGTCATGGACAGTGACCAGGTGAGCCCGAGGGAGGTCCAGGGAGGGTGGACAGTGACCAGGTGGGCATGCGCTGTCATGGACAGTGACCAGGTGAGCCCGAGGGAGGTCCAGGGAGGGTGGACAGTGACCAGGTGAGCCCGAGGGAGGTCCAGGGAGGGTAGACAGTGACCAGGTGGGCACGCGCTGTCATGGACAGTGACCAGGTGAGCCTGAGGGAGGTCCAGGGAGGGTGGACAGTGACCAGGTGAGCCCCAGGGAGGTCCAGGGAGGGTGGACAGTGACCAGGTGAGCCCGAGAGAGGTCCAGGGAGGGTGGACAGTGACCAGGTGGGCACGCGCTGTCATGGACAGTGCCCAGGTGAGCCCGAGGGAAGTCCAGGGAAGGTGGACAGTGACCAGGTGGGCACGCGCTGTCATGGACAGTGACCAGGTGAGCCCGAGGGAGGTCCAGGGAGGGTGGACAGTGACCAGGTGAGTCCGAGGGAGGTCAGTGGGGAAGGAGACAGCTCGGTGACTGGCACACGCACCTCTCTCCTCTCTAGCCTGACTGGCCTCTTTCAGAAAGATAATGCAGATGTTAACTTTCCTACCAACTCCCCCGAAACCAAAGAAAGCGAAGCCTCTGCCTTTACTGTTTCTCTGAAACCAGAAGGCTGACAATCTCTTTCGTATTTGCTGTTAATCTCGGAGTGTCAGAGATGCACAATCTAAAATCTTTAGGTACTTTTTTGGGGGTGAAGAACTGTACTGTGTGGAATCAGTCATACGCCATTTCTAAACAGTAACTGCCCCAAAGTGGTGTGGACTTAGGATATCACAGTAGGAGTGTGCAAACCAGCTCCACACTCGGATGCGTTAAAAAGGAAGCGTCTATGCTATGAGTATTCTATCATAATCCAACAGCAAGGTTTTCAAGCTCCAAGGTTTTTTTTTGTTGTTGTTGTTGTTTTTTAAATAACCCTACAGAGTACAACTGTTGTGCCTGAAAAAGCCTAGGTTAATAAAGATAGGACACATTGATTCAATGAAGAAATGTCCTTAGTGTTTCCTAGTTCCCAGTAAATGCCCACAAGAGCCATTAGTGGTGAATCTTCACAGAATGTGGTTGTGGATACTCCCCTGCCTCCCGACCACGTGCATCACAACACTTCATAGGTCTAAGCTGTCCTGAAGGAAAGAACTGTCTCCAGACAAGTGGGTATACACACTTCATTTTCTTCTTTAGATTGATATTTGTCCCCATGTCGCTGTGTGCTGTGTACATGGCTGCAGTTGCACTATGCACTCTTTTTTTTTGTTGTTGTTGTTGTTTTGTTTTCCGAGGCAGGGTTTCTCTGTGTAGCTTCAGCTGTCCTAGAACTCACTCTGTAGACCAGGCTGGCCTCGAACTCAGAAATCCTCCTGCCTCTGCCATTACAGGCGTGTGCCACCACCACCTGGCCGCACTATGCACTCTTAACTGCTGAGCCATCTCTCTGCCTGGAGATAATATTTAGCATTGTGGTTATCTAGAGAGGATTTTAAAGGCAATGACTTGGGCTGGAGGAAGGGCTAGGTAGGCTTTCGGTGCCAGCATGAGCTGGGATCTGAGCCGAGATCCTTAGCACCTACAGGAAAGGCTGGCCACGGCTGTACAAGCCCGAAGTCACAGCCACAGTGCTGTGGGATGCGGAGAAACGTGGATTGTCTGGCTTCCTAGTCACCGGCCTAGCTCCAGACTCAGTAGGAGGACATGTTTTGAGGCAATAAGGTGGGGCAGGACACCTGACATTCTCTTCTGGCCTCGGCTTGCATGCATGTAACATGTATATGTACACGTATGTGCATCTGTTCATGTGCACCATACACACACAAATCACACTGTTCTACTTTGTTTTCTGTTGCTATGGTAAATGCCATGACCAAAAACAGCTTCAGAGGGAAGCTTTTATTTGGCTTATATCTGTATCACCACTGAGGGAAGCTGGGACAGGAGCTCAGAGTGAGAGCGGGGAGGCAGGAGCTCAGAGGCCGTGAAGGAATGCTGCGTCCTGGCTTGCTTCCTGTGCTTGTTCAGCCTGCTTTTATATATACTCCATGACCATCTGCCCAAGGATGCCTGGTCTTGTTCACAGTAAGCTGGGCCTTCAAGGCCGACTATTAATCAAGAGAATTCCTCCACGGACTTGCTACCTTCTAGACTGACTGAGCCGTTTTCTCAGCTGAAGTTCAGCCTTAAGATTTCATGTAAATGTCACAATATAAAACACAGTACACCCGCACAAGTCCTAAAGTCTTTAAAAATGTCAATAGTTTAGCCAAATGTGGTGGTGCACACCTTTAATCTCAGCACTCAGGAGACAGAGGCAGGTGTATCTCTGTGAGTTCAAGGCCAGCCTTCTCTACATAGCAAGTTCCAAGACAGCCAAGACTAGGACTAGAGAGAGAGACCCTGTCTCAAATTGTTTTCAATATTTTAAAAGTACAAGTTCTCTTTAAAAGCTCCACAAGTTCTCTTTAAAATATTCAAATTAGATATTTCTTAACTTAGGATCCTGTAAAATGAAGAATAAGTTATATCTTATATTTAAAAAAAAAAAAAAAAAAGAAGAACCAAGGTATAATTGCAATCAAATCAAAGCAAAATCCAGCAGTGTCAATCAAACTTGGTGTGGCGTCTGGAACTCACAATTTTCTGAACTCCAAAGAGACTGGGCAACTCTGTCTCTCAGGCTCTGCCATCTTTGGTGTTTTTTTTGTTTGTTTGTTTGTTTGTTTGTTTTTTCTTTTTCTTTTTTTTTCCGAGACAGGGTTTCTCTGTGTAGCCTGGGCTGTCCTGGAACTCATTTTGTAGACCAGGCTGGCCTCGAACTCAGAAATCCGCCTGCCTCTGCCTCCCAAGTGCTGAGATTAAAGGCATGTGCCACCATGCCCGGCAGACTCTGCCATCTTTAACACACCCAGCTTGTCACAGGCCCCAGACCAACTCCATCCTGCACCGGCTACTGTGGCTAGTGGCCATGCACTGACCCCGGTGTCTCCAATATGCTCCACTCTCCACTAAAACTGAGGTTGGATCTTCACCAATGGCCTCTCACAGCGCCCAGCCCCAGCCACTCTCCATGACCCCTTCGATCCTGCTGCTTCCCGGCTGCCTAAGTCGGCATCACACGGGACACTTAGATATTACCAAGTTTGGCTGCCAGCTCGAGACGCAGCCTTGACCCCCTGCAAAGCAGCATCTTAGAAAAAGAGTGACTGGGAGATAGACGTGGCGTTTATTTATGAACTGAGCCATTTCTCCCGTCAACAGACTCTCTTTTTGAGAATGCCTACTGTGCCCCAGTCACGGGAAGGCAGGCACAGCTTAGCTCTTCCTCTCCAGTAGGGCATGGTGTGATGGGAAACACAGCCATGTTCAGGAGTCCTAACAGCACAGATGATGGTGATTATGGCTGAGAGAAGCTATTACATTCTGGAAGAAAGGCCTCCCACAGAGCTCTAAGGATGGGCACAGGTTGACACAGTGCTGAGGGAGGGAACAGCCTCCAGGGGTCAGAGTCACCTAAGCCGTGGGGAGAGAATATCATGGAGGACAGCCACGCCTATGGCTGAAGGGATGGATACACCAGGCAAGAGGCCGGTGCATCCCGACCAGCACTCAGAAGTCAGGATCTATTCTCAGTTCAGACAGCTGGTGGCCGCAGAAGTGTTTCTGGGCAGGCTGGTGATGTAACCGTATTCTAAAGCAGCCCACATGGTGGTGGTGGTGGTCTGGATCCGTGGAGCTGGGGGGGGGGGATGGGATCAGGGGCAGGAGGTCAGTCAGACCTCAGGCTGTCATGTCCACTGCCCTGACGCGTGCGGTTCTGTGTGGTTGTGTCCTTTCCTCAGGAGCAAGGCCGCACCCTGAGGAAGACCATGCTGGAGTTGGAGAAGCAGGGCTTGGAGGCCATGGAAGAGATTCTGAGCAGCCCTGAGCCCCCGGACCCCGCTGAGGTGGGGGACCTTTTCTATGACTGTGTGGACACCGAGATGAAGTTCTTTAAGTGATGTAAGCACCCTCGCCCTTTCTCAAAACTTCCCACCCGACTAAATTACCAGCAGATAAACACTCTTCTGTTTGAGTAAAACGAGAGTTACCATGTGGCCTCCTTGTGTCTAAATGTTCCCTCTGTTCAGCCTAGCACCCCTCCCCCTTGCTATGTAACGCGATCCCACTTGCCTCTCGCCCCATTGTGTGCTAAGCTATGGGCTTGAAGACGTTCTTGTATTTCAGTGACAATGGACACCTTAGCTTCTTATGAGGAACTAGAGCTCCCGCCGCCTCGGACAGGGCTGCAGGGCCACGCTGGTGGGAAAGACAAGAGCTGGGAAGGGCCTGATCTCTCTCTAGCTAGTGGTTTCTTTAAGGTTAACAAAAGGCTTTTGTTCATACTAAAGGCTCTTGTGTGTGTGTGGGGGGTGTGTGTGTGAATGGGGGGAGAGCCCTGTACCTTCCCGCCACAGAGCACAGGCCAGTGTGTAGCTCACAGTCCCCACAAGAATGTCCAGGGAAGGAACAGAGGACTCATGGGTCCAGTCCCACCTCTGCTCCAGTGGATGCAGTTTTTGAAAGACCTGTCTTCTGTGAGCTGTGCTCGTGTGCAGTGGACCAGACCTGCTTCGACCTGCAGGAGAGCTGACCATCGTTACCCACACCTCCCCATCCAGCACCGCGCCCACCTGAGGACCTGGCCCTCTGTCGAAATTGATTGGGATTTGATTGTCAGCAACTTATATATGATTCACGAAATGGCCCTGGCAGAGCAGCCACACGCAGCTGCAAATCTCAGCCAATGAGGGAAAGGAAAGGGTCGCTCTTGGCTGCTGAGAACACAGCTAATGTACCCGGGATCTCAGCAGCCATGGTCTCTCAGTCTCTCGGCAGAGGCTGAAATGAAACTCATTTGTTTCCAGTATCGGTGTGTTTGCACAAAGGATTTGAGGTGGCAAGACATTTATCCACAGAACAGCCAGCCTCACCCCACCCACTGCCCCGCTAACTAGACCCCACACATCAGTGTGCTGAGCACCAGGCTTCCAGGATCCCCCTCCCCCACCTCGTTCTCACGCCCCACTGCCCAACAGATGCCCGGGGACCGTGTCTAGAACAGGAGGGAGGTAGGGGTGCCTATCCACCGCCACTCTCCACGACGGAAGGGGCCAGGGGCCTAAAGATGACTGACAGATGTACAGACAGAGGAGCAGCTAGCGAGTGTGCTGCAGGGCCAGTTACAGGTCCTCATTCTTGACAGGGCTGAGCAAACAGAAACTGTCCATCAGTGAGCCCGGGCGTGGCTTAGGGCTGGCAGGGACCTGAGCCCTCACTTCACAGTGTGATGCAGGCTACAGGTTTTATTGGGACAAATCTTGCTTCTCTTCTAACCCTCATTTGAGAGAGACAGACAGACAGAGAGAGAGAGAGAGAGAGAGAGAGAGAGAGAGAGAGAGAGAGAGGATGTACGTTGTAAGTCCTTTTCTTGATTGTTCTGTGGGTTCCACATATAAACAAATAGCAAAATATGAGAGCTAGGACAAATTCATCGCAACCTGGTATCTCTTGCTGTGGACAGAGGGTCACAGGCAGAGCAGCTGAGCGGAAAGTGCCGCCGGCAGGTGGAGAGGGGGAAGGGCGAGGTTTGAGGAGGAAGCAGTCTCCTGCCCACGCTCGCCTGCTGAGCTATTTAAGGAAGGTGACGCCATCCTGCGGTTTCCCTGTGTGACCTCCCCACTGCCTCTAAAGCCAGCGCATCAGATCTGTCCTGCCCGAGACAACCCAGGTGATTCGGGCTTTGACCAGAGAGGTCTAGTGATAGCAAACGACACAGCCGCCTTCTTTCACTACTTCGGCCAAGGTCGCAGATGGCTGTGTCAACCTGATGCCGGTACTCAGGCGTGCCCTGGAAAACCACAATGGCTGTTTTTATTATTGGCTGTAGTCCAGCATCATGGAGAAAGGCCAATCCTCTTTGGAGCATTGTACAACCAACCATGTTGTCATCTTACCGCCAGAGGGCGCAGCAGCCCTCTATGGGCAACCTGGCGGACATTAAAGGGTTTTATCTCCTCAGGCAATGGAGAAGAGCTGAGATGTGGAAGCTTTGCTTACTGGGATGGGGGGTAACAGACAAGAGGAGAGAAGGGACTCTGCCGAGGTGCCTGCACGTACTTTAGTGAGTTTATCAAAATTAACAACAGAAATAATACTGGATTTTGAGTAAGCAGACGTAGAAGAATATTTGTTTTAAAATGCATCTAACAGATTTCTCTTTGAAGAAACACTTCTTACATGGGTAATTTCTCAATCAGGAAGCAGCATGGAGAAAACAGATATTCAGGAATGCTCAAGATCACTCTGTAAATAAGTTCCCAGAAGACCACCCTATATCTATTAAGCCTGGGGCTGGAGGACTCTGAGCATACTTCCAACAGGAATAAGTCATGATCATGAAGGATGGACTGCCTGCCCCACCTGCCCCACCTGCCCCACCTGCCCCATAGAACCTAACCTAGGCTAGCTAGTGTGGTGTAGATGAGATTTGCAGTAAGTGAAAATGGCAGTCTCGCTGGGGGCGGACATTTGAGTGGACATAAGGTAGTTAATCAGAAATAGTCTTTTCTCTTTCTTGGGGTGTCTGAAAGCTGGATTAGCGTCTGATAAATGCTGTGGCGACTTAGCCCAACGCCAGCGCCAGTGTTTGTAGGAGTCGGCCTCACAAGCGAATGAAGCAGGTGTGTGTGTGCCCAGCAGAGCTGGGGGTGATACTCCCTCACTCTCAGGAGCTGTGAAAATAATTGTCACCACAAAACTACTGTCATCTCACAGTGATACAGGTGACGCCCCTCTGGAAGGGCCTCGGGGCAGCCAGTTGTGTGTGTCTTGAAATTATTGACTGCATCCTTGTATTGCAGCCATCTTCAGCTGAGAGTTCAGCCTTGGGAGAAAGCACACCAGGGAGGGAGAGGTGTGGCTGGTGTGGGGCGATTGTCTCAGCCCCCCCCCACCCCCGCGTGCCTCCCGCAGCTGTTTCATTTCACATGGCGCTGAACCCCAACTCCTGTCCTGTGGTGTGTGTCCCGTGTGCTTTATTAGACTGAAACCAACCATCCTGAACTGTCATGCAGAGAATTCTTGCAGGAATCAATAAGTACAGATCTGTAATCATGTTAGGAAAACCGAAATGCTGCAGCTGGAGCAGTGTAACAGAAAACCTTTGTTTCCTGTGGGGGGAACGGACCATGTGGTCTTAACAGCCTTTTGTACAAATACCTACAGATCAAACGATGTCTCTATCCAGTGCTTGCCCTCAGAGTGTCTTTAAATGCACCAAGTGTACAATAAAAACATGAAGTCAATACCTAAGAGCCTCTTCCTGTATGTTTCATGAACACAGTCGGCACCAGTCACAACACACACATGTGAAAGGACTGTGATTTTCTGGTTGGAATCTTTAGAAAACAATCACCTCATCAGGGCCCTACACTACGCATCGCTACAAAGACAAAAATCACTGTTTAAAAATGCACCCAGCTGGGTGTGGTGGGGCATCCTTCTAATCCCAGTACTTGGGAGGCAGACAAGCAGGCAGATCTCTGAGTTTGGGGGCAGCCTGGTCTACAATGAGAATCCCAAGACTGCCAGGACTACCCAGAGAAACCCTGTCTACAACAACAATGACAACACTCCAAACTGTAACCATATGCCACTCAGCTCGGTCAGAACAGCGGCTGTAACGTGAGGAGCTGGAAACACCACTCATTGCTGGCAGAAACGAAAACAGTGTCCATTGTAAACTATGGAGATTTTTTTCATAAACTTCCATATGACCCAGGAATTCTATCATCTCGTATGTACCAAAGGGATTGAAATCGAGGCCCGGAAAGATGCCTGTTCAGTCGGCTTCCTGACTTATTTAATTACTTACCTATAGATACATGGATAGATGGATGGATGGATGGATGGATGGATGGATGGATGGATGGATAGATGGATACATAATGTGGTATACCTAGGCAACGGAGTATTATTCACCCTTAAAAGAAGGCAATTCTGACACATGCTACATACAGTATGTATGAACATTGTGTTGGACAAAATGAATGTCATAAAAAGACACACACACACACACACACACACACACACACATGCACAAATATCTGTTTACATGAAATATTTAGAAGGGTCAAATATACAGCCTGTTTGCTTTCCAAAGTGTGGCTTGTGGCCTTTCTTAGCTCTGGGACCCAAGTGTACAGAGCTTGACGGTGTGTCCTCATCACTTTACATCCTAGCCGTGCATTTACCCTGATTTGGCTGATGAAGAAACCGAGACTAAGGAATTTAATCCCCAATAGCCAAGAGATCCATATTTGCCTTTCGGCTCTGCTCTCAGTCCGTTCCCCCAGCAGATGAGCGTCGTCTCCGCTTTCACAGGCTTTTGTGTCCACGAGAAACACAGCTGTGAAGGGGAGTGGTCCCTGCGTGACAGCGGAGCCTCTTTAAAGTGCTTGCTGAGCTGCAGGGGGGAGACTATGGGGTTTTAGGTTGGAGCTTTCCTTGGTGGTAGAGATCTTGCCTATATACATAAGGCCCTGTATTCAATCCCTAGGACAGCAAAATAGTTTAAAAAAAAAAAACTTCTCATTTTAATACATTGGCAGAATTCATAAGCAACATTCTTGACCTATACTATAGTAATAAAACTGGTAAGTACCCATCTTCTATTTTTAAAATGCATATTGGGGGGCCGGGCGTGGTGGCACACGCCTGTAATCCCAGCATTTGGGAGGCAGAGGCAGGTGGATTTCTGAGTTCGAGGCCAGCCTGGTCTACAGAGTGAGTTCCAGGACAGCCCAGGCTATACAGAGAAACCCTGTCTCAGAAAAAAAAAAAATGTCGGGCAGTGGTGGCACACGCCTGTAATCCCAGCACTTGGGAGGCAGGGGCAGGCGCAGGCGGATTTCTGAGTTCGAGGCCAGCCTGGTCTACAGAGTGAGTTCCAGGACAGCCAGGGCTACACAGAGAAACCCTGTTTCAAAAAACAAACAAAAAAAATGTAAAATACATATTGGAGGCACCCCACCTTCACCCCGGCATTTTTGGTGTTCCAATGGCTAGAGGGATGACAAGTGATAACTTTTTTTTTTTTTAAGACAGGGTTTCTCTGTGTAGTCCTGGCTGTCCTGGAACTCACTCTGTAGACCAGGCTGGCCTCGAACTCAGAAATCCACCTGCCTCTGCCTCCCAAGTGCTGGGACTACAGGCGTGCGCCACCACCGCCTGGCTCAGTGATAACTTTTTAATGCGTTGGAGACAAGTTTCACATTAACAAATATGGGAGACTTGGACATGGACCTGGAGAGAAAGGAACACTGCTTCAGCCCGACTGGGCGTGGTGCCTGGGGTACCGGTGAGCAGGTAGGTGAGGGCAGGCCGGAGACGCACGGCTGCTGGGCTAGTTCCAGCCACTGCAAAGGCCGATGTCACGACCGACTTGTGATGCTCTGGGACAGGGCAGAATAGGACCAGGGGACTCAAGGTCAGTTCCCAACATGGGTGTTGGGAAACTCACAACCACCTGTCACCCTGGCTCCCGGGGTTCGGACACCCTCTTCTAGCCTCCATCGGCATCTGCACACATGACCTACACACATATAATCATACACATAAATAAAACTAAGTGTATATTAAAGGGTGCTATTCCTGGTGTTCCAGAAATCACTGTCCTATGTCTAAGGCCTCCTGATCCTTACAAATGTGTCTTAGTACTAAAGCCTGAGGGTTAGACACTGCATTCCCGCACCACAGCCGCACACCATATCCCACAAACGTGTATTCATCACACGACAACCAAAAAGGCTTAGGTCAGCACTGGGGATCACAGGTGAGTTTTCACAGGGAAACGACCACACGCATTCTCACTTATTAAAGTTTATTAGGTACAAAGGGATGAGTCTGCAGCAGGGGACACCAATAAATAGAAAATACAGGTGAGACCTTGGGGGAGTCACAGTCTGCAATGTGAGGGAAAGCAAGGGCAGCGGGGCGTCTCCACGTGGAGCCCACGGTCAGGGGCCGAGCCTGTACTCTGCGGGTGGGAACTGAATGTCCCCACATGGGCTTGGAGGGGTAGGCTCCCCGGCAGGCCTTGAGGAGAGCTGCTAGGCCAGATCCCTGAGACTGCTCCTGGCTTGCTATTTTTGGTTTCTGCTTGTTCCTTCCTTCCGTCCTTAAATAACTTTGTAAAAAATATTTATGTTTTGTGTGTGTGTGCATGTATGTGTATGCATGTGTGTACGTGTATGTGTGTGCACCTGTATGTGTGTGCATGTGTGTGTGTGTGTGTGTGTGTGTGTGTGTGCACATGCATGAGGGGGCCCAAAGGCCATCCACAGGTATCTTGTTTTTTGGTCTTTCTCTCTTATTATTAGAGTTTCTCTCTAAACCTGCAGTTTGCAGCTTGTTAATTTGGCCAGGTTGGCTGGCCACTGACCTTCCTGGGATCGGCTGCCTCTACCCAACTTTACCCAATCCTCTAACAAGCATTACAGACACGCACCCCCACGCCCGGCCTTTATGTGGGTCCTGGGGATATGAATTCAGGTCCTCACTCTTGGGCAGCAGACGTCTACAAACAGAGACATCTCCCCACTCTTGAATAGTTTAAAATTCTTGTGCCAGTAGCGTAGAACATGGCGTTCTACAGTCTATGTGAATTGTTCACATAGCATGTGGACAACTCACTGGGCAAACAGACTACTTCAAAGGCAGGGCTGCCGTCCTGATGGCCCTCATGGGAGTTATGAAAGCTTTTTAATGATTATGACTTTGCAGGGCTAGGAGAAGCAAAATCATACTTCCCTCCTTGGAGAATCAGAAGGGAGTGAAGAGCTGCCCCGGCCTGGCGTGGCCCTGTCTATTCAGGGCAGCTGACCTTGCTGCATTTATCTGCTGGGCACCCCGGGCACACACCAGCAGGCAAGAGAGCTGTCCGTGTTCTTCAGCTCAGAGGGCGTGGCCTTTGGGCTGATGGGTGTTCTGGGATTCCTACCAATGGGGCCAGATAGTTGAGATATACCCCAAGAGCTGCTTTGCTCTTTTGTGTGTGTTTGTATGTGGCTGTATACGTTCCCATGTGGGATTTCCGCGCACATGTAATGCATGAGTCTGTGAGAGGTCAACTTTGGGTGTTGTGGCCTCAGGAGTGGCCACCGTGTATTTTGAGACAGTGCCACTTTCGGGAACCTGGGGCTCCCTGATTGGCTTGGTTGGCCAGCGAGTCACAAGGATCTGCCTGCCTCTGCTTCCCCGGCAATAGAATAACAAGTGTGTTGTTCTATGACACCCGGCTTTTTGTGCACCTCCTTAGGCTTACGGGGCAGGCCTGTTACTGGTGGATCTACTTCTTTAGCTTCCTTTTGGTTTTTTTGTGTTTTGTTTTTAAATATATGTTGTATTTTCCACATAAATCTTATACTCTGAGTAGAGTGTGGGAAGGGAGACTTCTGAGGTAAAAATAAACTTATTGTAATCATGAGCTATATACATTTGTATTCTGCAGGGGTGGGAGGATATCAAAATCTCATAAAGCTGACTTCACCCTGGCCACCAGCACGGAGCCGGGAACCTGGAGGGGCTGGAGGGACGTGGAGACTGGGCACTAGGGACGCTGTAAACAGTAAGAGCATTGGCTACTTGTAAAAGAATTCAGTTACAAAAGGGACCCCCGCGAAGGCACGGAGGGGCCACGCCCACTCTCGCCTTTGCATTGGTATACATATGTACATTAGGCAGCAAAATGACATCCCTGTACTGCTAAAAAGAAGCGAGACGTGGCATCTCGCTCACTGGAAGCTGTGTGGCAACACCAGGACCTGGGGACACACGGCTTTCTCTGAGCTGCGTGGTTTATAAGGCATTATTTGGTTTGATTTTGCAGTTGGTGTGATGAGAGTCATGCCAATAGGAAGCTGTGGTGGATAGTTATGACTTCTGGACTACTTGGAAACTAAAGATGCTCTGGAAAAGGTTTCAGAAGGACCAGCCTGCGAGCATGTGTTCTAGTCACAGTGGACACTACAGGGCGGGCGGGATAGGGCGTCATCTGTCCAAGACAGACAAATGCCAGGATGCATATGTTAAAAATATTAAAATATTACTCTACTAAAAGTTGACTAAAATGGTGTGTTAGGGTTCGTGCAAATCATTATTTACAATGAACAAATGCTCGGCTCAGAGCCTGTATGTCAAATGCGTAGCGCTTGAGTACAGTGGCGTCTCGAGGAGTTGTCCTGGTGTCCATCCAATCCCGAACCCCAGGACCGTGGCGTCACCATCTTCTCACCGGAGTGCCTTTAGAGATAACTGCAGGAACATGACAGAATATTACCGTACAAACATTCTCGGGAAGACGCATTGCCTACGGAAGATGCCATGGCTGGGATCTCAGACTTTCAGATTTCCCTTGTAGGAGAGATGACCCCACCATGTACAAGGAGCTGGGTTTTGTTTTTTTGTCCCCTCCCTCCCCCCGAGATTGAGAATGGGAGCAGATGAAGGACCTGATGTTGATGGTATGTGGAAACCTGACATGGTCTTATGAGCATTACGGAAGCAAGCATGTGCAATTCACTGGGCACAGAGCTCAGGCAGAGCCAAGAGCATGCTGGAGAAGCCATATGAAGGCAACAGAAAGGAGGGAACCACAGTCCTCAGCGGTCCAGCCCTGGGCCACGGGACCCACATCCGTCCCACTCCCTGGCTCTGTCTTTGTCTCCAACCCAGTGGTTCTCCTGTGCTCTTTGTATCCTCAGGTAGTGCAAATCAACTAAGACGATTCCCAGTGAGACATAAAATACCTTGGCTTTGGGATGCCTAAACACAATGTTAAAAACCTCTCCTTGACTGAACATCATGGCCAACCCATGGCTGGGAGCCCTGAGCTAGAAGCCTGGAGATCTAGGTCCAGGGAGGTGAAAACCATCCTCGTGGCATGATTTCCATGTGTGCTTGTCCTGGGGCTGGGGACTGGGTCCCGCCCAATGGCCACACAGCCTTGCTGCCGGAGTGGGGAGGATGAGTCTTGCCCCTAGGGATTCCGGTAGATTAAAGAAGCAATGGGAACACCAGAGAGAAGTCAGAAAGTCACCCTGGGTAAGTCCCCGAGCCTCTGCAACAGGTTCTCCTCTGTGGAAAGAGCTGAGCTCCTCTCTTTAGCTCGATCATCTCATTACTGTGGAGGGTCAAATGGCTTAGAGAACCCACACAAGCTAACCGACTAACGGGAGAGGCTTTGTAAGAGTAGGCGCTGGGGGCCGGGCGATGGTGGCGCACGCCTTTAATCCCAGCACTTGGGAGGCGGAGGCAGGCGGATTTCTGAGTTCGAGGCCAGCCTGGTCTACCGAGTGAGTTCCAGGACAGCCAGAGCTACACAGAGAAACCCTGTCTCGAAAAACCAAAAAAAAAAAAAAAAAAAAGTAGACGCTGGGGTTGTGGTGATTCTTTCAGTTTTCTGATCATAAAATATTGTACTATTCACTTCAGAAAATATAGGACTGGAGAGATGGCTTAGAGGTTAAGAGCCCTGACTGCTCTTCCAGAGGACCCAGGTTCGGGTCACAGCAACCACATGGTGGCTCACACCCTTAACTGTATCTAACTCCAGTTCCAGGCATCTGGCACCCTCTCTGGCTTCTATGGGCACTGCACACATGTGGTACACAGGCACACATGGAGGAAAAAACATAGAAGCCCCAGAGATACACTATGAACAAAGTAAAAATCAGTGATAATTTTCTAAAGTCTAAACTGTGCTGTTATTAGGTTTTACGTGTCAAAGGAAAGTGACTCAGGGAGGGACTGGAGTCCTGAGACCGGAGGCAGCTGGCCAGGTCTACAGCTCGCCTGTAACTGACCTTTGCAGGACAGTCTTGCCAGGTACAGTACTCCCGGGGGGGCACTTTCTCTTTCTTCTGAATGCTGTATACACCCCTGACTCACCTCCTCACCAGAAGGTTGGGGCTAGGCCCACTGAGGGCCCTGTGCACGTGACAAGGTTATTCTTGCTGCTCTCAAGGTCTCCTCTGTCCTTCCAGTGGTGATCACAGTGGCTTTTGGGGTGGGGGTGGGGGTGGGGGTGGGGGTGTGGGTGTGGGTGGGGGTGTGGGTGGAGTCTCTCTCAGTCCATCTTCCTCACGTTTACTACATTTTTAAGGTACTTCCATTCAAGATTCTCATCCAACTTGAGTTTTTATTTGTTATTCTCAAGTTGCCTTTCCACCCCTTTCCCTCCCTCTCCTTCACTAAGTCCAGCCGTGCTTGGCTTCACCCACCCGAGGGTCCCCGCCTTGGGCTCTGCTCCCTTTTCACCGTTCCTTTCTGCTCTTCAGCCTAAGCAGTTGTTTGGTCTTCTAGCTCACTGATTCTCTCTGCTGTTCGGATCTGCCTTGCATGTTCTGTACTCCCCCTCATCTCAGTTAGATCTGTCCGCTTTTGTCTTCATAGATCCTTCCGTGTTGTTCACACACATGATTTTCTTAAATTTAGCTGAACACCTCTAGGACAGCGCTGATAAAGTCCTCGGCGGATCTACCATGAGTTCTTTTGGGGGATAATTTATGTTTCCTCTTCTCCTCCTGTCATGGAAGGACTATGCTTTCCTGTTCCTCTGTGTGACCTGTGTGATTGTTGTTGTGGCTGTGTGATCTGTGTACTGTTGTTGTTGGGAAGTACACATTTGGATGAAGTAATGCAGCAGCAATATTAGAGATTAGATTCCCCACTCTCTCCAGGTTTTGCTTCTTTGCTGTTATTGATCTTATTTTTTGTTATTCTTTTATTGTCTTATTTTTTATGGTTGTAAATTATCTCAGTGCCAAGAATCCCAGGGCATAAATGCAGATTCTCAGGTTCTTTCGTGTGCTTCTCCTTTCTTCTATGTTTTTCTATATATAAGTTTACGTTCGAGTTTCTTGAGATAGTTGACATTATCCATGACTCCCTTAGGTAGTAGGTCTCTGGGCATTCCTAGCAATCTAGACTGGATAGATTTCTAGTTAATTGGACTAGATAGATTCCTAGCTATCTGAGCTGGATAGATTCCTAGCTATCTAGACTGGCTAGATTCCTAGTTATCTAATCTTTGCCATTCTTGTAAGAGATTTTTTTTTTTTGATCAAGTAAATTGAGGTAGAAGACCCACCCTAAAAGCTGATGGCACTCTTCCCAGGCTTGTATCCAGGAATGCAGTAAGTGGAGAAATAAGCTGGGCACTCTGCTTCCCACTACAGAAGCCAGATGCCCAGTTGCCTCAAGTGCCTGCCCCCACGAATGTGTAAAGCCTCTCTCCCTGAAGTCGCTCTTGTAAGGTATTTTTATCACTGTAAAAGGAAAGCTGACTAATGGCGAAGTCGTCCCTAGTGTTTGAATCACCAAATGGGAAACAGAAAAAAACGGAAGGGAAGAAGAGAATCTCCCAGCAGGCATTTCAGCCTGAAAGGGCGGGTCCTGCAACAATCTAGGGGTGGGATGAGAAAATGACAGACACTGACATCAGTATCTGAACCTCTGTGGTCTGAAATACCGAGGAGACGCTGGAGCATGGATCTCCGAGATCTGAACAAGCGGGCAGTAGTTCCATGAGTATGCACATGGCTGCTTGCTAGGGGGGTGTGGGCGAGAGATGGCTAGACGCTGATGTCTCATGAGCTCAAAGTGAGCAAGGTCAGCCGTAGTGTATGGCTCAAGTCTCCTGGGCACAGTAAGTCTTGAGCAGATGCCAGGATTCATCTGCTACAGAGTGCCAGAACCACCACCACCCAGGCAGAGTGGTAGACTGTAGTGCCTCCCACCTTGCCATTTTCCCAGAATCCTCTCTTCCACCTGTCAATAATCTCACATAACTCTGTCTTTCTCCCCCAACCCCCTTTTCCACCACACACTCGCTCTTGGATCTGTACTCATTGGAGAACGGTTATTGCGACTCTTGGATTGTCTGTGTTTAGAAGTGGGGGATATGTGTGGCCCAGCAGGTAGAGGAAGCATCCCTCTCTATTGGGCACCTGCAGCTTTCAGGACTCTAGAACACACACCCCCACCCCCAAGCCCGGCCACTTCTTTAACGTATCATACATACGTGAATGACTGTCATCAGCAGCTAGCCTGCCCTGTTCCACAGAACTTGGAAAGAGAAGTAGACCAGGAAAGGACTAGATTCATGTGTTTGGAGAAACAAAGGATTTCTAAAGAGAAGCCCACATCACGAGCCGTGAGAGATGTCACCTCTACCCGGGCTAGAAAATTCTATATAGAGAGCTATTTGGGGTGAGAACAAGGTATTTATGTGGTTGTTTTTCCTCCAAGCTTTGACAATTAATTACATGTAGCCAAGAGCATTAAAATTGTCATTAAACTTTGGCCAAAATCAATTATAATATTGGCGGAAGAAAACGCTCCAAAGAACTGTCTATTCTATAGGTGAGGGAGAACACAAAATTATATGTCCCAGATGTTTTGGGGCGTTTCTCGGGCTTCTGGAATGATCAGAGTCAGGACTGACTGAGACTTCAGGGTTCTGAGTGAGTAAAACTGCTTCTGTATGCCGTGCCGACTCTAAGGAAAGCCCCTACCACAGGGCAGAAACTGTAGGTGTTCCATTCTAGGTACACCAAATAGCCTTCTTACGGAAAAGGAGTCAGAGAGGAAAGTGTCTACAGGGAAGAAATCCCTGCAGAGCGGTGGTGGTTCTTGACCTTCCTAATGCTGAGATCCTTTAATACAGTGCCACACCCTCCAAACATAAAAATTATCTTGTTGCTACTCCATAACTTTAATTTCACTAATGCTATGAATCATAATGCAAATATCTGATCTGCAGGCTACCCGATGTGACCCCTTTGGGAGACGTGACCCACAGGCAGAGAACCCCAGAGAAGTCCAGGCTTTAGACTCAGGGCCCAGGGAGGTGTTACCTGAGAATTTCTGGCTTTGATGTCATCAGAGCTCTGCCCAGCTGCCTCAGCCTGGAGCCAGGAACCAGGTGTGCGGCCTGAGAGAAACAAGAGTGATCTCACCATCTATTGGCCCAGGGCCTCTGTGCCCTGTGGAGACACTTCTGCTACACCAACACTCAGAACACCAGCGGAGGATCTCCAGGCAACATGAGCCCAGCCTGAAACCTTCTGCCTTCTGGCCCGGGGCTGTGTGTTTCCACCCGTCTTCTGTGTCACACGCTGTGGGCTCAGGGAGACACAGGCAGCGATGTGTGAGAAGGCCTTCCTGACTGGCATGTCCCAGGCCTCTGGGCACACCTCTCTGTCTGCCATTGTCTCAATGGCAAGTACCGTGCAGGGTCTGCTAAAATGGAGAACGATGACTATCGGAAGAATTCAGGCTTCCATTTACTGAAGCTCCAATATGTCCAAGATGTACTGGGCTTCAGTGTAGTACAAGGACAGAATGCCACAGTTAGAAATTAAAAGAATGTAGAAGATAACCGGGGGTGGGGGAGTGGGGGGTGGGATGGGGGGTTGGGGGGTGGGATGGGGAGGTGGGGGGTGGGATGGGGAGGTGGGGGGTGGGAGGTTGGAGGTGGGGGGAGGTGAGGGCGACCCCAATGCTTCTTACCCTGCATGTTCAATTCCAATTCCCTGTCCAAGTGTCACAACGAAAAGTCTGATTTTTTTAAAAGATGATTTACTCGAGGATTTTTGTTGTTGTTGTTGGTTTTTTTTTTTTTCTGGTTTTTCGAGACAGGGTTTCTCTGTGTGGTCCTGGCTGACCTGGAACTCACTCTGCAGACCAGGCTGGCCTTGAACTCAGAAATCCACCTGCCTCTGTCTCCCAAGTGCTGGGATTATAGGCGTGTGCCACCACCGCCCGGCGATTTACTCGAGTTTTAAAGTCACATCTCCATGTGCTCCCAAAATTTCCCTTCAGTCAGAGTTCCTGGACCTCATGTCCTGGTGTCTTCTCCCCTGAGGTGTTTGGCTGGAACCCCATGCCACCTGTCCCTTGTCTTGCTTCTGTGGGGGACTAGGGATTCCACAGCCATGTCTCACAATGCCCTCTATAATCTGTATTTCTGAGCCACTTAATAGCAATCCCTGACAAACGGTTCTAGGTGCTGGGAGCTTTATTTAGGGTGACATCTAGGTGCTGAGAGCTTTATTTAGGGTGCCATTATGGAGCAGCAAGCAGTGGCTTGAATGTTCATGAAGATGATTTTGGGGGGTGACATTGTAGGACAAGAAAAATACAGGCTTTTAAAATCCATTAAAAAAACATAAGAAGCAAGTTTCCCTCTTGGGTGTTAGAATTACTATTTAAAAAATCTCCAACACTTTTGAAGCGTTCTAGAGTCTTACATATTTGGCACCATAACAGTCTCGCAGGTAAGGCGGTTTTCAATGAACCATCACAAAGTGCTCTGAAACTCACAAAACACCGGCCAAGATCCGAAACAAGGACTGCGTTTGTTCAAGAATAAAGATGTTTTGGAGCAAATCCCAGAGAGAATGTTAGCTTTTCAGCTAGCTTGAGTAAAAAGTACCAAGACACTGACAGGCAGCCCGGGTGTACTTCTGCATGGGAGAGAAGCCTTGCAGACTGTGGTCCTTAGCTTTACATGAGGCCTGTCTACTTCAGGCAAACCTCTCCCTGGCCATAGATTTCCTGGGCAGGCTGTTACTAACGTTTTAGTTAGATTGGTATCCCCTGTAGGTTGCATTGTGGGATACTTACTCAGCGCCTTGCCTAAGCGCTGGCCTATTGGTAACCACTGCAAAGGACTCTGGGAACAACATCTGCCCCCATCTGAAAACTACTGTGTGGTTACATGGGCTTCATGGGTAGGGAGTTCCCACCAGCTTTCACAAGCCGATCAGAACACACTGGAAGGAGGAATTAGTTTCTCTGTGAAAAAGCAGGGAAAACTAATTGTCTGGTTCTAAGAAACACTTCCCTGCTGTTGGAAGTGAGTGGCTGGGACATCCTCTGAATTGACAGAGCAGCTTAGCAGGACTTTCCCCTATGAGGCGCCACTTAGCCTCTCTGGGGTCACTCTGTAAGTGCAGCATTTGCCACCTGCTGTCTCCACACAGAGGGGCAGAGACTCGGATCCTGTGGAATGACAGTTTCCACATTTCCAGTTCATAATATGACATGCATTTCACCCTCTTCCTCATCCCCTGTCCCTGTTGTAGAGATCCGTACACTGCCGTCGTTGTCTCGGTCACGGACATGCCTGAGGGTAAAGGGCAGAGGGACCATGGGCTGTGCTTGGACCGCTGAGCCCCTGATGGCTTCTAGCCTAACTTTGTGTCATGTGGAAACCAAAGGAGCCTTGTTACCTTTTCTAACCGCAGCTATACTTTCATACTAGGAATAAAATCCATTTACAGGCAACAGGAAGATGGACAGGTAGGACTTGGGCAGTGCAGAAGGGTTTACAAAGTTGGATGGCCATTATGGCCATCTTAGATGCGCTAACTCCAGCCGTGGCGAGCAGGCGCTGTGGAGTGTTAACTCCATTTGGGCTCTTTTTTTTTATTTTTTTCGAGATAGGGTTTCTCTGTGTAGCCCTGGCTGTCCTGGAACTCACTCTATACACCAGGCTGGCCTCAAACTCAGAAATCTGCCTGCCTCTGCCTCCCAGAGTGCTGGGATTAAAGGCGTGCGCCACCACCACCCACCATTTGGGCTCTTAAACAGATCAGACCTTCAGACCTGTCAGGGGCCAACACGGCTTCAACCTTGGCAGGAAAGCGAACAATATACATTTCTTACATATTCAATACACATTTTATACAATATGCATTTTGTGTATTGAACAATATACATTTTTATATATTCAATATACATTTATTATAAAAACCCGGACAGAATAGTAAAGAAATAATGAAAGTCATGCAGACGGTCCCCACAATTAACCCTTTGTGCACGTCTACACTCAAACTCTCCCTTACTATACAATACACAATTCGATACATTTTTTATAAAGTGTTTTTATGTTCTTTTTGTGTAGTCTTGCTTGCATGACAATTATTGTATCATTGAATATTCAATATACTCTTTTAATAGCCACACGAGTTCTAGTATGTGACTCTGTCATAATTAATTTAAGCCCATTGATGGAATTTCATGTTATGGAAATTTTTTAACTCTGAAGGTAGTTTAGCAATGTACATGTGACTGGATATTTTAGAATATGGCAGGGCAGCAGGGGTGCCCTTGAGGTGATGGTTAGGAGGGTGGGCCCCCTCTGCAAAGAAGAAAGGGTCCTACCTAGGAAGAGAGTCAGCTGACTAGGACCTGGACCTTGGCTCTCTCAGCTTTCATGACTGTGAGGAGATGTGTCTGTTAAGCTCAAGGTTCCAGAGGAAATGGTGAGGGAGTGATGAGGGCCTCCTGGAAGAATGTCTCACACAGAAGGGACGACAATGGCAAAGAAAGAGCAGAGGCGGGGCTGAGCTTGGAACCCTCTGGAAAGCGGCTGCTGGGCCAATTAAAGTGGAGGAAAGAGATGGAGGGGAGGGACAGTAGGTGCAGGTCCTCTGACTGTGATTTCTAACTGATTTGGGGCAAGATGGGCTGTCCTGGGGGTTTTTAGCAGAGGCAGCAGGGCTGGGCTTGGTTCTAGAGGACTCAGACGCCGTGTGAGGCAACAAAACCTGCTAGACAGCTAAGGTTAGCCAAGAAGGGAGAGGGAGGTGAGGAAGTTCATCCCGGGGACATCTCAAATCTGGATGACGTAGAGCTCCCCAGTCAGGTGAGCGGGGGCGCAGAAGAGCGACAGAAGTCCAAGATGGGACAATGGGACCACGGGACATGGAGGAACACTCTGGGTGTAGGGGAAGGAGGCTATGGGAAGGAGGGGGTACTAGACGTGACCAGTGGCCATGTGCTTTTTCTACTTAGGATCATACTCTTGGAACACCCAAGCCTTTGATTTCTGTGGAATGAACCCCTTGGTGTGGCTCGTCGTAGCAGGGTGGTGGGAAGTCCTACAGCTTATGGAAATCACTGGCTAATTGTATCAACGATGCCTCTAAATTAAGAGTTGGACAATTAAGAGCTGTACACACTGGAGTGGCTATGAAAATACTGAAAAAGAAAATTAAATTAAAGCCGGGCAGTGGTGGCACACACCTTTAATCCCAGCGCTTGGGAGGCAGAGGCAGGCGGATTTCTGAGTTCGAGACCAGCCTGGTCTACAGAGTGAGTTCCAGGAGAGCCAGGGCTACACAGAGAAACCCTGTCTCGGAAAAAAAAAAAACCCACAAAAAAAGAGAAAGAAATGTGAAATGTGATGTATAATATATGCACACATATGCATATCTATCGTCAAAGACTATTAAAGGGAGGACATTCTAACACAGGTGAACCTTGGTATCCCAAGGTTCTGCAAAGTGAAATAAACCAGCAACAAAAAGCAAATAGCATATGCTTCTACCTAAACCAGGTATTTACAGCGCTCAAAATCATAGGGAACAAACTGAATGGTGGTTGTCAGGGCTCAGGTGGGAGGAGGCCTAGGGCTATGACCTAAGGCATGTGGAGTCCTGGTTCTGCAAGGCGAGACTCACCCTGGAGTTTGGTTGAGTAGCAGTGTGATCACACTGATTGGGCCAACACTAAAACCGTGATGCAGGTATGGACGGTCATGCCACATGGTTTATTTTTCTCGAGATTGAAAATTCCTTTGAAAAGCAGACACTGGGACGTGAGCTCAGCCTGCTGGAAATCTGCCACTCTGCCCCTGAACTGACTGTGGTGGATTTACTGGGAACATGGGACCAAGATGGCACGTGTGGCGTTTCCACTCCCAACCTCCACCATGCTGTGGCTCTCCTGGGTGTATGTGTGGTACTCACGGGTCTAAATCTCTCTAGTGGGTGAGAGCATTTGGTGGGCAAGCATTTCATCACATAAACAATAGCCTTTCTTCCTGCTATAGTGACATTAAGTATTTGTGACCTAAGCATTTTCCTAAAAAATTCCAACTGATAAGTTTTTTTTGTCACTTAAAAACACATTAGTAAAACAAAACTCATTGTTACTGAGATTGTGTGTGTGTGTGTGTGTGTGTGTGTGTGTGTGAGACACATGACAGCCAGCCCTAACTTGACTGCACTGTGCTTAGAAATGAGCTATGCTGCCCTGGTCTCTAGAGTGCTCAGCCCTGAGTGATAGTTACCCAGGTCCTGTGTGGACTAACGGACCTTACTATGAAACCAGGCATCCCTTAAGGGCTGTTGACCTTTACCCTGGAATGCCTGGGCCGTCCCGTCGGCCTGCAGGGCTGGGAGATATTAGCAGTTGCCTTTGCCTCTGCACAGTCCATTTATTGCTGTGGGGTCGGGATGTTCTTTTTATTACTTTATAGTCGGAAAGTAAGAAACAACTGAAGGAAGTAAAGCAATTTCACCTCCCAGCTACGGATTCCATGGTTAGCTGTGACACACACCTTGCTGATGGCCACCTTAAAACCCAGCCTTAACCCTACCTTCTGCACAGCTTGCTGCTTTGGCTCTAAAGCTGCTGTCCGTTTGCTAGCTGTAAGAACTGTAAAACATATATATATATATATATATATATATATATATATATATATATATAATCCCAATCCAGGGCTTCTACCCCGCCTTTGACCATTCAGTTCCCAGAGAAAAGACACACAACTGTTATTATTTCCAATGAGCCTTAATCAGAGCTGGGCAGACAGCCCCTCTCTGCTATCAGAATCTACTTTCCTACTGACAACCCTGAGTTATTACTGTTTCGTCTGAGCTGCTCTTAACTCTAATTGGCCGGTCCTCGGGGCCATACTTTCTTGACTCCTAACCCTTGGTGTCTTTCTCCTCTCTCCTTCTTTCTCTCCTCCAACCCCAAGGCCTGGAACGCCAAGCCCCGCCTATCTCAGTTCTGCCCAGCTATTGGCTGTAGGCATCTTTATCCACCAACCAGAAATAACTTGGGAGCAAGATCACACAGAGTCACTTGGGTCTATGTGTGGACTAGCTCTTCTCTGGGGCAACCAGATCTAGGGGGCCCACACTTAGCATTGCAATACACAACAATAGACCAAACCTCAACAAAGAATACATTTATTTAATCTAAATTGGAGTTGGGTCTAAGTATCTGGTTTCTCCCAGTGGGTGAGGATGCCGACACAGCATATGCACTCATAAAGTGTAACCGCCATCAGGAGCTGGCTGCGGAACCTTTTCACCACCCTGAAAGGAACCCCCAGGCCAACCAGCTGCCACTCATTTCCCACACCCAGTCCCTAGCAGCCACTGTTCTAACCACCTCTGTGGTCCTGCTCACTTTTGACATTTCATATTGGTGGAATGCGGTCTTGGGGAGGGCTCCTTTCACTGAGCGCAGTGCCCTTAAGTCCACCTGGGTTGTATGCCTCAGCACTGAATCCTTTTTTAGAGTTGACCCGTATCTTATGGTGCGTCTATATATACCCAACTTCAGTGACCAGTTCATTAGCTGTTTATGGCTCTTGATTATTATCAGATTATTATTAGGTTATAAATATTTACATACCATGGTTTCCTCTGAACACTAGCTTAAAAATTCTTTGGAGTCTAACTAGTACGATAGGCCTTTAGTTTGGATTTGGACTGTCTCCAAGGCTTTGTGACACTACTGGAGGTGGTCGGGCCTTTAAGACGTGGGGCCTAAGAGGTCTTAAGTCACTGACAACTTGCCCTTGAAACAGACTGACATCTGAGCCCTGCCCCGACTTTCTTTATGAAGACACTTAAATTTTCATCCGAGACCCGTGCATACTTTACAAATTTGATCCCTAGGCCGCCTGCATGGCCTCACCGAGGCAGGCACATTGGACCCTGAGGATTGTGAAATACACCTGACCTATCTTGCTCTCCTGGTCTTTGCTGTCCCCGGCCTGAACGTTTTCCTGCCCATGGGGAAATGTGGCTTTGTCCTTAGGGATCTCTGACTCTGCCACCCTCCCTGCCCATGCCCTACATGGCCTCAGTAGCCAAATCCCAAACCTCACGCCAGTTAACTGAGGTGTGCTATAAATAACCATCAGCACTCTTATGCATTACGAAAAATTCCACTCATCTGTCCTGGCTAGTTTTATGTCAACGGACACAAGCTACAGTCATCTGGGAGGAGGGGCCTCAGTTGAGGAAGTGCCTCTGTAAGACTGAGCTCTAAGCCAGCCTTCAGGGAATTCCCTTCATCAGTGATCGGATGGGCGAGGGTTCAGCCCACTCTGGGTCGTGTTTTCCCTTGACTGGTGGTTCTGGGTTCTCTAAGAAAGTAGTCAGAGCAAGCCAGGAGGAGCAAGGCAAGAAGCAGCATTCCTCCATGACCTGAATCAGCTCCTGCCTCCAGGCTCCTGGCCTGCCTGAGTTTCTGCTCTGACTTCCCTAGTAATGGACAGCTTCCTGGAAGTGTAAGCGAAATAAACCCTTTCTTTCCAAGTTGATTTTAGTCCTGGGGTACCATCAACAATAGAGACCCTAACTAAGACACCCATCTATTACAGCGTGTGAGGTGAACCTGGGCACCTGCCTCTCTGTGCACCTGATGTTTACTATGCTCCTGCCAGTTCATGTGCATCTACTGCCCTGCAAAGCAATGCTAGGCAGACACGTGCCCACTTCCACCCACGGCTTGGTTTCCTTGTTCATCAGGACCTCGAGGAGGCTTGGCTTCCGGAGCATTTACAGCTCTCCTTTCTCCTTTCTATTCAGAGGGCACAGCAGGCTCCTCTGTCTTAAGTGAGCACAGCCAGCAGAGAGAGTTATGCCCATGCTGGTGCTGGGATGCTGGCGGCTTCTCTTGTATTGAGCAGAACAGACATTCCCCATTCTGTTCCTAGGGAGCTGCGCCCCATGGAAGGGCTCTGCAGGGACAGGCCCTCTGCAGGGACAGGTACACGAGTCTATTGTTCCTGGACTTGGGTTTGAGGCCAGCCTTAAACACGTAATTTTCCTTTTGAGTGCACACGAGTGGGACTAAGGCTCTCCTTTGGTGGTGGATAAGAACACCTCCAACCTCATGCTGCTGCTTCTGACGTCTCCTGCCTTCTGCCATACGGAACGACCTAGTTCTGCACAGGACTTCGGAGCAGCTGCAGAATCCCTGTTTTCTTTGGCCTTCCTGCCATTTTGACCCTGAGTGGCATCCACCCAGCCTCCTCCTCTCTAGACTGGACAGAGTAAGGGAAGGTACCTTTTGGAGCCTGCCTGTAAGTGAAATTAGGAGGAAGAGCCCCCTGGGCTCTGTGGTTCTACTTTAGCTGTTCATCGGAGACAGTGGGCAGCTTTCAGAAACTCTGACACCTGGCTCTCACTCCTGACTATGCGCAGGAGTTAAAGGGGCTGCGGGATCATTGTCCTGCGTAGGCAAGGTTGAGAACAATTGGCCTCTGATCATTTTCCAATGTGTAGTTTACCAGAATCTAATGAGATTCTTCTCCAGCTATGAATGCAAAGAGCCCATGTCCCATCTCTCTGTTGTCTGGGTGTCAAGTCTCCCGGCCAAAGGCTCTGGAGAGGGCAGGATGCATGGCTCATTTTAGCATCTCCAAGAGGACGCCAGTGACCGCTGGCATTCTACAGACATCTTTCAGAGAACCATTAGGCATCAGGACAAATACATGTCCTTAAGATGGAGTCTGCACACGCAGCATCCTTGCTAAGGGACAGTAAAGGCACAGTGTTGTCTGCAGGTGCCTTGCACTGTGGAGGGTCTTGGTAGAGCAGTACTTACTTCTGGGGACCTTGCTGGGGTAAATCTTCTGACAAGGTTTGTATTCATCTGGAGGGGGAAAGTCTTCCATGGAGTGGAACGTGAATTTAGACTCGAAGTCATCTGTACGTGTGAGAAATACGGGAATTGGAGTTTACTTAGATTACTGCTGGGACCCACGTGTGACTGTTTTCAGAGGCACACAGGTCACCCTGGCAGGATACCCTGCTTGCAGCTTGCCTGCGCCGGGCGAGGGGTTTTGATGGCAGGGTTCTTTCTCCAAGAGTCCACCTGCTTTTCAAGTGTTCCTGGCAGGACAAGGGGATGCAGCAGAGGCCAAGTGCTGTCATTCCCCATTACCGTGCCCAAGATCCAGATCCTCCGCCCACCTCAGGGAGCCACGGTAGGAACAGAAGGGCTCCAGGCAGGGCCAAGGACCTAGCAAAGAAGCTGGTACTAGTGTTCAGTCAGAGTCAGCTTACCTGTGCCAGCCTGGGCTTCCCAAAGCAAATGGGTTCTGCCCTGGAGCTCTGGTAAGGAGGGAAGTGCCCAGTCCCCTTCCTGACTGACAGTCCCCTTTGTGATCTGACAGTAGTTGAGCACACAGAAGGGATGTGGAGGGTCTGATGACCCTAAGTGTCTTCCAATCTGTTTTTAGTCCTCCTCCTGCCTGTCCAGAAGTCAACTCATCCTTCCCTTTCTCCAAGCCACTCTGGTCTTATAGATTTACCCTCCATGGCAATGTGCATAAGTGTGCATGCACGGTTTTAGTGCCAGATGTCTTCCCTTCCTCCGTCTGAGTCACACAGCTAGAGAGGGTCCTAGACCCATCCAGACGGCGTGGAGGGCGGAGCCCCATTTCACACATCCTGAAGGCTGTTCCCCTTGTCTCCTCACTGCTCACTGAGAAGCAGGCACCACAGTGACAGTAGGGGGAGCTGCCCAACTGTCCGCCCCACTTGGGTGGGCGGGGAGCTCTCGTCCCGTCTTTGGGGGGCAGGAAGCCTGCACTGCAAGCGGGGTCCTTACCAAGCACGTGCTGGCTTCCGTTCCGCAGCTGGCCTCCAGGCTGCTGGCTTTTGCTGGAAAGCTCTGTGGTGGGGGATCTTGCAGGTGGAACTGGAGGTGGGTTCAGTTTTCCCCCACTGGTTCCTTAACAGAGAAGAGGCAGCTATTGAGATCCAGAAGTGGCACAGTAGATTTTAACTTTACGTGAGCGCTTAGGTAGTTAGCCCCTGCGATGATGCGGAATAAGTAAGAAGAAAACAACCAGCTGGAGCCAACCTGTTTCTGACAGAGTTACAGCTTCCTTAACTGGCACAAGCTGCATACCTCTCTGTACCTCGGTTTGTTCATCTATACAATGGGAATAATAGCAGCAAGCATTTTCTGGAGCAGCTGAAAAGATTGAGTAAGTTAAAGTGCACGATACAGGAGATGTGTTGACCTTAGCTGCCACTGCACTATTGATGATGTAATAAGCCTCATGGTCAGATGGCACAGCCCTAGAGAGGAACCCACTGCAGAGCGACAGGAACTGGAAGGAAGACCTCCAGGCAAGTGTCCAGGGAGATCAGGAGGAGGACCTTCAGGGGCGTTCCTGTCCTGCATTCTGTCCGTTCTAACCGCCCCCCCCCATGCTATAAGTCTTGCTTTTCTGCCCAGCCTGGGTAAAACCTTCTTGCCTACCAGGGTCCATCTCACACCTTCCCGGGTTGGTCATGGAGGCGAGAGGCTATCTCTTCCCTCTCCAGTGTTTTGCCTGCTGCCTCCTGCAGTGTCTCTAACCCACACCCTGGCCTTGGTATGGATGTTCTGCCTTTGCTCATTCCCTCGGTGGCCCCGGCCGCCATGGCTCACTGCTCCTCCTAAGGATAACAGGGCCTGTCGGTGGATCACAGACAACCTCTTCTTTCACCCCCATGCTGAGCTGCAGCAAGAGTACCCTCATGCTGTAGACATCCAAAGACACAAAGAAAGGGCTGCTAAGTGCCTGCTGTTAGGGCTTGGAGTCTGCGCCGAGGAGGAGCAGAGTGCCAGGTGAAATGTATATGCGTTGATGCTATCCAGCCTCTGCCCCACCCCCAGGGCTTCTGAGTTTGCCTTCTCGTACCCCACCCTCTCGGCATCCTTTCTCAATCACCCCCCCTTCCTCACCCTTTCTGCTTTCCTCTCCCTCAGTACCGTGCTGGCCCCTGGCAAGCCTGCTGCAGGAGATGGGGGAATAAGGCTCCGATTCTCCACTGGATGGGACTCCTCAAGGGACTAGGAAATAAGTCATGCACTAAATGCAGGCCCTCATTTAGCAATGCTCTGTAAAAGGTGGCATTATTTAGAAAATAACCGTGTAAGCAGCTTCCCTTACACAGCGGTGGATGGTGATCCTAGCGTTTGAATGTAGGTGCCTACAGATCCCAAGAGACCTGCAAGATCCCAAGAAATTGCACATGCGCCTGAATATTTGTCTGTAGTGTGCAGACATGTGTGGTGTGCATGTGATATGTGTATATGTGTTTAACAGTATGTGTGTATATGTATAGGTAGTGTGCATGTGTGTGGAGCATGTATATGCGTTTATCTGCTCTGTGGAGTGTGTACGAGTATGTGTATGTGGTGTGTATTGTGTGTATATATGGCGGATGGACCTGTATATGTGTGCATGCATGTGTATGTGATGTAAATAGTGTGTGTGTGAGAGATGGATTGGTATGAGTGTCATATATATCAGTGTATATGTGTGAACAGATGTGTGTTCATCAGCCTAGGCATGTGCTGAGTGTTTCTGCATGGATGCATGCATGCACAGGAGTATGGCTACACTGGTTTCTGCTGCACGTAGCCCTTGCATGCTCTCTCCAATACAGTGTGTGCCTCATTCACACTCCTCTCTGGGAAGGAAATATTCTTACTTTGGCTCAATACACAAGTCTGTTTTCTTGAGTGGGCGGGAGACTCTGAAGAACGCAGACTGTGTTCCAGTGGGATGGGCTGTCCCTGCTGCTGGAAGCCAGACAGATGGCAGTCACTCAGGTACCTAAACCAGCCTGGAAACTGGATCTACCTAATCCAGGGAGGAGGGCAGAGCCAGACTGAATAAACACATCTCCAGCCCTCCCCGCTGCTGGATGCAGATGAGTGCCAACCATCCCAAAGACTGAGAGAAACGTCTGCCTGTCACCCTACTTGACAGACAAGAGAGCACAGAGGGGCTGGAGAGATGGCTCAGTGGTTAAGAGCACTGACTTCTCTTTCAGAGGTCCTGAGTTCAATTCCCAGCAACCACATGATGGCTCACAACCATCTGTAATGGGATCCAATGCTCTCCTCTGGTGTGTCTGAGGATAGCTACACTATACTTGTATAAATAAAAAAAATAAATCTTAAGAAAAGAAAGAAAGAAAGGAAGGAAGGAAGGAAGGAAGGAAGGAAGGAAGGAAGGAAGAAACCACAGAGATGCTAAGAGGTTGCCCCTTGACAGGTAGCGAGTAGCTGACGATGCCAAGAGGATCAAGGTCAGAATCTCTGGTACCATCTGTGGGATCTAAGACAGGCTCCCAGCCTCCCTCAACAGTGGCTTCCATCTGGAAACAAACAGTAAGGTCCCACAAAAAGGGCCAGGTTTTAGTGTTCAGATGGAAACTGGATTTGAACCTCGCCAAGAAGTGCATGTGGCTCAGAGGACTCCGAGGGTGCTTTACCTGGGCCTCGTCGCTTCTTCTGCAGGATAACCTGAGGGCCAGGGCTTGGAGCACCCGGAGGTGTGGGCAAGGCCTTCTGCGCCGGGAAGCTGGGGGACTTGGGGGGCAGAGGGGGCGGAGTCTCACTGCCGCTCTTGTTTGAGCCTGGCAAAGGGGGCGGGGCCACAGCGGCCCTGGAGGAGCCGGAGGCGTAGGAGGGGAGCGGTGGTGGTGGAGGTGGTGGAGGAGGTGGAGGAGGTGGTGGTGGTGGCGGCGGTGGAGGAGCTGGAGGTTCTCGCACGTCCTGTGCAGGGCTGCTGGGCTCTGAGTGATGCCCCGGGAACCCACAGGGTGGGAGGAGAGGGAGTGGTGGTGGAAAGGGTGGCAGGTGCAGTGGGGCTACTTGGGGCCTCACTGCCTTGTCGCTGAGCGCTGAGGCTGGGGGCAGCGGGGGCGGAGTCGGGGGAGGGGGCGGAAGGGGAGGTGCGCAGGGTATAGGGGGTGGCACCACAGCCGGACTCCCCTTGGTTGGAGGGACAAGCGGGGACACCAAAGGTGCTTTGATGGGGGAGGCTGGGGGGAGGGGCGGAGGTGGAGGTGGAGGCGGGGGTGGGGGTGGAGTGGGAGGCGGTGGGGCGGGCACATTGGGGCGAGGAGGGACAGGCCTGGCCGAGCTGTGCGTCTCTGAGTCATTGCCTAGCCTGGGAGATGCTGGAGCGGGAAGGGGGCCGCTGATGGCTTTGATGGGCAGCCGGGGAGAAGGCGCTCGGGAGCCAGGGCTCTGCCCGGTCTTGCCACCTGCAGGTGAAGCACATTCTAGGTTAGACCTGCAATATGGGAAGGAAAAGACTGTGCAGGCCCACTGTGAGGCTGCACACGCGTGCAGCAGCCACAAGGCCCCCCTCAGCTGGATCTGATCCCCTCTAAGACAATAACAGATAAGACCCCCTTTTCTACGCTTACAGCAGCAGTGTATCTGCCCAGTTAGTAATACAACGATTTCAGAAAACACTGAACAGTCCCCAAAGCATAAATGAACACTATTGCCTGCTGATGGTCTCAGAGACCAGATCAGGCCCTCCTGTGTCATTTTTGTGTGTGTCCATTCACTCCCTGTCCCAGTTGGACTTGTCCCTTGCTGTGACTAACCTAGAGGAAGGAGCAGGAAGGCACACTTGGTAGACATCTAAGTCAGCTCCTGACAAGCTTCCAAGACGGTCTCTAGAGACTATGTACGTCTTACGTCTCTCTTGATCTCCAACTCAGTGACAAGCCCTGTGTGGCCTGCTGCGGATTTGCAGATCATGTGGCCCTGAGGACCGTCTGGGGCCCTGGAGATAGAGGAAGCAAGCCACCTCTCCACTTTGCATCTGTTTACAGATGCTAAGGAGCCTAGGTAGGACCTTCCTAGATTACTAATAGAATTACAGTCTAAACAAGCAGCTGTTGAAAGTTCCTACATTTTTACCCTTGGCTACACAGCAGTGTCTAACTGATACGGAGATGGAGATTTCGTTACAACTCAACCCAAGCTAGCAGGTCAACACGTCATGAATGGTGCTCTGTCTAACATGACACCTTTGCTAAACAAGTCATTCTCCAATTATGATGATGCAATTTAAATAGATGAGATTTTAAAGATTCCCCAGAGAACAAGTCTGGGATTTGGGAGTTTCTAGGATTAAAATTCTCAGAGGCACATCTTCTTGCTTTATGAACCATGTATCTCACATGTTAGGGGCATGAAGAAAGACCACCAGGCCACCAGGTCGGACCCTTCCTTACCTGACACATCTCTCTGGCCTGCCGGTCTCAACACAGGAAAGCCACCAGCAAAGAGATCTCCCAGGGCAGGGGGTGTGGTTCCTCCCCGGGCACTGCTGCTAGCAGCTCCTCCCTCTTTGCTGGATGCTTTTGAACCTGGAGAGAAGAGGCAAGAAGGTGAGGAGGAAGCGCCAGCAGGCCTTTCCCACTCTAGCCTAATGCCGCCATTTTCACTGCGTGTGTTCTCATGCCGTAGCCTGTCTGCTACCCAGTCTAGTCCTATCAGAGCGCTGACCATTCGTGGCTCAAATTAGAAAACTCAGCTCGACATAGAAAAGTCTACACACCTCCCCTTCCCCCACGAAGCCCAAGCTCAACTCACTGCAACATTTTAACTTCATATTTTTTTTTTATTTATGCATCAGAATGCCCAGGCATGTGGCATCAGTAACCTCGCCTTCTGTGTACGGTGGTTACCAACCACAGACACTCAGAAGACACTCAACTCAGACAAGAATCCCCGGGTTGAATGAGGTCTTGGGTATCTGCACACGTGCTCCCCAGTTGATGGCACTGTTTGGGGAGGGTTAGGAGGGGCGTGGCTTTGTTGGAGGAAGTGTGTCATTGGGGGGGGGATTTGAGAGTTTAAAGACTCGGGTCATTTCCAGTGTGGCTGAAGATCTTGCCTCGCAGCATCCAGCTCCGTCTGCCATGTCTCCACTCTGCTAGTCTGGCCTCCCATCCCTCTGGAGCCGTAAGCCCAAGTAAATCTTCCCTTTTATAACTTGTCTTGGTCATGGTGTTTTATAATAGCAATAGAAAAGCAGCTAAGACACAAGCTAAGGCTAACACATGCAGTCGGGCATGGCGCCCACTGCTGGATGACTGGTCAGATTACTCGGACTCTTATATACAGTACTCCTCAGTGAGATTAGGTAGTAGGTAGGACAATACTATGTATCAGTCTGCTAACTGAGCTTAACCAATTAGACAATGAGTCCCGTCAGAAATGGATCCTTTTAATCAGTGTTGAAAAGGTTTCTTTCAAAACATGTCCGTCTTTGGGACTAGAGAGATGGTTCAGTTGTTAAAACATACACTGCTCTTCCAGAAGACCTGAACTCAGTTCTCAGCGCCTACACTGAGCAGCTTATAACCTGCTGAAACACAAGTCTCAGAGGATCTGGTGCCTCTGGCCTCTGCAGGCACATGTACTTACATGTACATACATGCAGGTAGGCACTCACATGTGTACACACACACACACACACACACACACCTACACATAGTTAAGAATAAAAAATAACTCTGTAAAATGTGTGTGTTTATGCCCTAGCATATGTAGTTATAGGTTATTGAGGGACAATAATAGTTACGGGACTATTTTTGAGAATTGCCATCATTTTGAAATATGTGAAATCATAATCATACCTTGCATTACAAAATGTTTCTGGATATAACATGTTAACGTTTTGCGATCTTGACCGAACAAAAAAGAGGGTTTTTCATTTGCATAATTTTCATATTGCATTCACACTGCAAAAGCACTGAGAATGTATCTGACGACACTCAATGGGACAGTTAAAAATGGTGAAATTTGCTATGTGTATCTTATCACAATTTAAAAGGATACTTATCACGAGGGGGCTTTTGTTGTTTTGTTGTTGAAAGATACTGCCGGCTCTATGTCACGCGGCCTTTCAGAAAGGAGTGTCCTGTCCGAGCCTCTCGCCTGGTGGCCTGCCCCTGCAGCAGGTCCGAGGTGGTTTGAGAGTGCACGGGTCACCACTGGGACCGGACCGTGCTCTATGCATTCCCTCCCCCCCCCATGCCGTGCTGAGCTTCTCACTTACTCTCGATTTGCGGGGCGCTGCGGTCATTGATCTGGGTGACTTTTCGCAGACGTGTGCCTTGTTGGATGTCAGCCAACAGTGCGCTCCGGCCCTTCAGATCTGTCTTCCTTAAGCTGGGGGCGTCTGTGCTGATCTGCAAGGGAATTGGGATTTGACTGTTACAAAAACAAACAAACAAGAAAAAAAACCACAGCATTTGCCGAGAAACAAAACGCCCCGTCAGCTGCATCTCTCTCCCACAGGAGTTCTTTTCCTGCCCATGTCCAAGGCCAAGAACATTATACCATTATCTGCAATCTCAGGTCAGGCCCACGTTTCTCTCCCTGGGACTTGGAACGGAATCTGTACTAGATGGCCTATGCATGTGCCCATCTTGAGCATAAAGTCCTGGTGGTCTCAAGGAACCCCAAATCAGATCCCTTTCACACACCTGGCCTTCCATTTTTTGCATCCCTGACTGCTCCCAGATCCTGAATGGACCTATTGCAGGCCACTGTGCTTTTCAGCTGCAGTGGATTCGGGCTCTGGGAGCTGACTGGATCCAATAGGTGTGTAAGACACCGTGTGAATTCTCCTGAACGTACACTTGTGCCAGGGACACAGGCATACCCTGCAAGGAGCTAATTCCTCTCTATCACAGTGCATGACTGAGCATCCGCTGATGGTCACAGGGAGGAAGGATCATGGAGACCAGGTAAATCAGGCTTCTGGGAAGATGTGTGGCCTCACACAGTACCTGATGGGGTGCTGGGCTTCAAAAAACCTTGCTCTAGTCAGAAAAGTGGGGTGACGCAACATTACAAACTCTCTCATACATTCTAAGAGACTGGGTGGAGCTTTTGCTGACTTACACCCTGGGGTCACTGCTATCCTACTGTGAACCCAGCCTGTCCCTTTAACCCACCTTTAACAGAGCAACACACAAGCAACCTCACCTGCCTTAGGCTTCCCATGTGATGCTTTTTTTTTTTTTAATTTATTTTAAAAATGTGGTTGCTGGGAATTGAACTCAGGACCTCTGGAAGGACAGTCAGTGCTCTTAACCACTGAGCCATCTCTCCAGCCCTCCTGGCCCCATGTGATGAACTTTTACAGCCTAAGATAAGGCATAGCTTTAATCTTGTTATGTAGTCTTGCATACTCCCGACCCATGAGTAACACGCATGCATGTATGTTGCCAAAATAGATGCTGAAAACGGCCAACAGTTTTAAAGCAAAGCCACACAGTAAACATCTGCCGTAAGCAGTGGGAGCGACATGCGGACATTGCTTGGTAGCATTTGTCTGCCTGTTAGCTGCAGTCAGTGAAGTTTCACCCCTTGTAAAACCCTGCTAAAGATTTCTGTACGGGATCTCCCATTTCTTCTTTATATGATACTTTTGTGCTGTTCAATAAATACAGAACAAAAGCCCTTTGTTAAGGACACACACACACATACACACACACACACACACACACACACACACAGATTTACAAGACAGCATTCAGGCAGGCACAGATCCAGGCTTATACCACAGACAGATTAGAGACAGGAAAGAGACTCTGGCTTGCTCTTGGTTAAATTACTCCAAGGTTTCTTTGCTTAATTCGACACTGACATATATTGTGATCCTGATTTATAACTAATGGGTCTGATCCAATGCAGAAAAGACTAGATTGCTTGATAGAAACTCCTGGTCTGTGCGGCATCAGGGACGCTGTGTTCTGTGATAAACGTAAGGAGCCCACGTCTCCACCAGTGAGTCTGGCTTTATTAGACCCTCAACAGATTTGAAAGCCATAAACTCTAAAGCCTGATTCGTGTTGCCTGGAAACACACTTTGTGAGCCTTTAGGAGAGGCTTGTGGACAGTGGCTGTGGACCAGGGGCTCCAGTTCCAAATCCTCCAGTGCACTTAGACAGAGCTCAAATGCTTTTATGGTACATGTACAATAGGGTTATTTCTTATACAACATGGTTTTAAAATATTCTGTATAAGCCACTAAAATCAAAGTCATTTAAAACTGAGTGAGTAAAAGCATCGGAACCCTAGCCAATAGGGATACAGCTGTTCTTGTGGCCTTATGATCTCAGGTACGCACGATGGCTAGGGATGCGGGGCAAGGAGTGTTCTGTAATTCTCTAAGTACAGGACAGACAGCAATGGAAGGCCTATTCAGATGTTGGTTTTGAGGAAGGGGGGGTTATAATGTTCTGGTCGAGAAGCACTCGTGTGGTGGGAAGTCTCTGTTCCCCACCACTCCTCTCCTGGGAGAAGGACCACCTCACCCTCTTCAGACTCAAGTTTTTAAACTTTTATTTTATGAGTATGGGTTTTTTGCCTGCATGTATGTTTATGTACCATATGTTTACCTGGTACCCTCAGAGGTCAGAAGAGGGTGCTATATCCTCTGGAACTGGAGTTACAGAGGGCTGTGACCCTGTGTGTAGGTGCTGGGAACCGAAACAGGGCCTTCCGGAATATGAGCCAGTGTTCTTAGCCACTGAGCCAGCGCTCCAGGCCCAAGCCAGTGTTCGTAACTGCTAAGCCACCTATCTCAGCCCCTCTAAAGACATCTCTACTCTTTGATTTTGCCCATTACAGGTGTTTCAGCTGAGGGCCACGGAGAATGATGCATTGAAATCATTATCTTAATTTTGCTACTTATTTAGCATGTGCCTGTATGTGCCTGGTGATTTTTACACGACAGATTGACAAATGAACACACTCTCCAGCACACCAATGGGCATGTCTTCTCTCCTGACTCTCTCCTGCCCTGGCAATTTCCCACTAGGGGGCTCTCCTGTACCTGCCATCATAAGGCACCTGCCAATCTCTGTGAGGCAGGCCAGGGAAGAATTGCTAACTTCTGGGGGGAAAAAAAAGCAAAGCCATATATATATTTAGACTTAGTGGGTTTCAGACAAAAGGACACATTCATTCATATGTTGAAGATTGTATCACACAAAGACAGTCATTTCAACTCAAGCTACAATATTTGTCAATCTTCCAACTATAGTGGTTTTTTAAAAAAAGCTACAACCCTAAGAATCCTGGTTGCCATGGTGACAGGATAATGAAGCAGGAAGAAAGAGTTCCTAAATATCCACTGAGTGTTTTCCTCTGTGCCAATCCTCATCATTGGCAGCTTCACTAAAATCATAAGCATGGCAAAGGAAGCAACCCTGGGCCCTTTCCCTGTGGAAAACAAGCTCGCAAATGGTCTGAGACACCCTTCGTGACATCACCGCGAAGGCCACTCTTGTTTCTTCCCGGTAACAATGTGATTGAGAACAAAGATCTGCCTGCCTCCACACAAAGTCTTGGCTCACACAGTTTGCTGCTGTAAGACTCCAAAGAAGTCCTCCAGGAACTGAAAGGGACGTGAAACCATACCGAAGGCAGGCACATGAGCCTTTCCCCCTGGATAAAGAGGCTGAGAGCCAGAGGTAAGCCAATAAGCAGATTAGAAATTCCAAAATCAAGTGACAGCAGCGCAGAGCTGAGGAGAGCAGCAGAGCGGGAGGGGCGGCTGCTCTGACTTGGACACATTGTAGAAGCCATTTGTGTCCCTTTGCTGTTCCAGAAAACGAAGCAGCGGAGCTGTGGTTGTGATCTGGGGAGGGGTGATGACAGTCTAGATCAGAACTTTGGCGTGGCCTCCGCTGCACCTCCATGCTTCCCTCTGCCGTCTGGCCTCTGTGTAACACTGTCTTCTGTGAGAAAGGTTGCTGCTTCTCTCTCCTCCCATCTGAAAAGCTGCTTCTTTAAGAATATGAATGCATGCCTTTTTAATTTTATTTTATGTGCATGGGTACTTTATATACATGCCAGCAAGTCTGTAGACCAAATATGTGCCTAGTGCCCGAGGAGGCCAGAAGAGTGTGTCAGATCCTCTGGAACTGGAGTTACGGAGGGCTGGGAGTGGTTATGAAGATCCTGGGAATTGAATCCAGATCATCTGGAGGTGTAGACGGTGCCCGAGAAGCTTCTTTCTGTGCTGGATGGAGGTTTACTGAGGGGACAACAGAGATCAAGGGGCAGCGAGCCAGCAGCATATATTCCTCCCAAGGTTCAGCGAATGTCTCACAGAGAATGGGAAGAGTCTAAGGGCCAGAGCTCCCAGAGGCCTGCTGCCAAACTGCCTTCCAGACGTGACGGGCCACTGCACTCATGAGCTGCCTGCAGTGGTGGATGCAACACAAGACTTTTTCAAGATCAATCTGGTTAATATCCTGGCATGCATGGTGCGTGTGTGTGTGTGTGTGTGTGTGTGTGTGTGCACGCGCGCGCGCGCGCGCATTTTTGTGCACACACAGCCCCACTCCTGCTTGAGAAGCTACAGGTAGCCCATGGGTACCAGAAAAAGGAAGTCAGATTTCCCAGAAGCTCTAAAGGAGAGCCCTACACTCATTTACATTTTGGTTACATTAATTGGACTCAACTGGTAATTTATCTATCTATCTATCTATCTATCTATCTATCTATCTATCTATCTATCATTGCCTATCATCTATAGAGTGTGGAAGGACATAATACTGAAAGGAAGATGGGGTAGGACAAGCTAGAGAAAAGCTTAGGAGGGGAGTGAGGGATGAATTTGATCAAAATAAAGTGTATTCATGTATGAAGGAGAAAAAGGGCCCGTAGTTGACCCAAACCAAGCCAGGTACTTCTTTCGCAGATGATCTAAACCCAGCCCCTTTGTTGCACTGAAAAGGAGTGCACAGGTTCCAAGCATGTGGGACTTGCACATTATTACCTTGGCCCTCAGGCTACCCCAGCATCCTCAGACTGTGAGCAGACAGGTCTCAGCAGCTTCGGTCGTTTATTGCCAAGGCTAGATCACAGGGACTGCTAGCATCGCCTCCCACCTGCTGCTGTGCTTTTTGTGTAGAAGAACACAGGGAACTTGGAATCCCAGCGAGAGCCGGAAATATCCCGTGGAGGAGGGGTGGCGACCCACTCTCCCCCGTCAGATCTGACACAATGTTCTCTGCACTCCAAATGGTACCTAAGTCATGCTGTTCAAGAACGAGGCGTTTTTGCCATACACAGTCTTATGTTTCATTTTTAGAATTCCAAATTGCAATTCAAATTCGTGAGCAGCATCGATGGCCTGTCTAACCTCTGCGAAAGCCGGATATCCACGCCAAGGCTGTACGGAACACATGCGCAGAAGCGGACTTGCGCGCTTCTTGCTTGGAGACAGGATGGTCAGCTCCTTAGCTGGTGCTGCAGGATACTGGTGAAGTCAGGCTTGTTTGTTACCCCATAAGAGGTTATCTCATGCAATGGTGCAACTCTGACGTTTAGATCTCTCTCTCTCTCTCTCTCTCTCTCTCTCTCTCTCTCTCTCTCTCTCTCTCTCACCTTCTTTCCCTGCCCCATTCCTTCACAAACTCCTACACTGTCCTCTTGGGGCTGTGCCATAAAGCAAGCTTTCATGCCTGTGGCCCAGCCCTCCTCCACATAGCAGGCAGTTTGACCTTTTCAAGGGGCATGCCATTTACCATACCACGTTCCTCCATAAAATTCTTTTCTGTCTCTGAACTGAACTGCTCTTCTGGATCCAGCTCACAATCCCCTTAGGCACCAGCCTAGGTAGTGCATTTCCCCGGGGAGCTCACCTCCAGATCCGGACTTGAGCAATGGCTTTGATCTTTTTATACTTGCATTTTGGCACTCTTCCAAGGATCCTGGAAGGCTCTGCGTTCCTGGAGCCGCCTTCCTTCCTACCTTCCACAGAGCACCTGCCACCCAGATCATGTCCCTCCACGAATGCCTGTGATGGCCTTCTGTCTCATACACAATAAAACATTCATCATGCCCCTGCCTGAGCTCCCGTGCTCACCCATACGCAGCAGCATTCCTAGACAAGATCACAAAGTCCATTAATTTAGCTATCACGTTAGTAACTGAGGGCTTTTCTCTTGATCCTCCCCAAGTCCTGTGAACTATTTATAAATTCATTTATCAGTGACAGTGGCTGTATGTTTGGATTGGAAATCCAATCTCTTTCCATGTCTAATGTCCCTTGGAACGTGTGGCTCTGGGGCAGTTGGACTTCTGGCTCTCTATGTATATGCCAAAATCATTCTCCAGTTACATATATATATGTATATGTATGCGTGTGTATATATATGTATATGTATGTGTATGTGTATGTGTATGTGTGTATATATATACACATACACACATACATATATATGTATATATACACACACATACATATACATATACATATACATATGTATATGTATACATATATATGTGTGTGTGTGTGTGTGTGTGTGTGTGTGTGTGTGTATCCCTACTTTTCAATTTCCTATTGAAGGGACTTAAAGTTTTCAAGACTTGTTAACCAGAGAATACAGGGCTTTTGTTTGCTTGCTTATGGTTTCAGCTGTAGTCATTCTGTAATGATCCTGACTCCGCAGACCCCAGCCTGCCTGGTCTCAGAAAGCACTCAGATGAGCGAGAAAGCTGCAGGCCTCCAAGGTTATCTCAAGACTCTGATTCCCCACAGTATCCTCTCACGGATATTCTGTGGTGGTTCGACTGAGAATGGCCCCCATAGCCTCATATATCTGAATGCTATTTGAAAGGGTTAAAAAGGTTAGGAGGTGAGGCCTTGTTGGAGGGAACTTGTCACTGAGGGGTTGGGGGTGGGGTTGAAGTTTGAAAAACCAGTGCCAGGCCCTGGTTCTCTCTGCTTCTTTGCCTCCAGAGCATGATGTAGCTAGCTCTGTTACTGCTCCAGTGTGTGCATGCACACCACCAAGCTCCCCACCATGATGATCATGGACTAAAGCTCTGAAACTGTAAGCCAGCCACAATGAAAAGCTCCATTTCGTAAGAGTTGCCTGGGTCACGGTGTCTCTTCACAGCAATAGAACACTGACTAAGACATATCCCTAAGCTGCTGTTGTTGTTCTGGTTTGTTGTTGTTGTTGTTGTTGTTGTTTGTTTTGTCTTTGGGTGTTTTGTTTGTTTTGTTTTTGTTTGTTTGTTTTTTGCCCCTAGAAACACAAATTCAATTTGAAATCACTCTTTTTCAATGTTCCAACATTCCCCAGATTTAGGAGTAAATTTTAAATTTTGAGCAAATTTGATTTAAAAACCCATGTTGGATCTGGAAGGATAATTTAATAACTATTAAGAGAACCAGACTTTCCTGGGCTTAGAGTTTAAAGCTAATGAGCAGTCCGTGCTGTGAACAGCACCTGCCCAGTGGGAAGTGTTCCCTCTCTCCGCTAAAGATGTCAGTGCAAAACCAGCTCTCACTTCAAAGAGAATAGGAGTTTATTCTGGAGCCAAACATGAGTGGCCAAGTCATAGCCCTGGAACTCAGATAAAGTCACCCCAAATGCCGCAGTTCAAAGTGTCAACAGTTTCACAATGTTCTTATAACCACAGAACTAAGAAAACCCCCAAGTCAAGGCATCTTTCGTAGACATGGAGAAAGGGGCAGACACAGTGGGTTACGGCAGGGTACGGAGTCTGAGCAGGAGGCCCCTGATTCTGTCTGAATTGGGGCTGGCTTACAGTTTCAGAGCTTTAGTCCACGATCATCATGGTGGGGAGCGTGGTGGTGTGCATACAGACAAGCACCGGAGCAGTAGCTGAGAGCTAGCTACATTCTAAGGAAGCCTTTGAGTGGGCGGACACTAGGGATCTGTTTGTATATCCCGCCTAAGCATGTTACCTGGTAGCCACAAGGATGTTAGGTCAAACACAGAAGTGGGAAACAAATGGCCTTTAGGGGACTAAAGGTGGCAGGAAAGAATTTGCTTTCTAAGCTGTAACATTCCAGCTCTGCACAGTCACAGACATCTCAGCAGCCTCCCCACCCCCCAGCAGCCTGGTAGAATGCAAGGCTGTGCCTTTTTTTTTTTTTTTTAAGGGAGCTTCATATCACAAATACCGCCAAAGAAAAACATGGTGCCCTGAATAATCTTCAAATTCTATGGTCTGCAACCCTAGCTCACCACTCCAGCATTTCTCCTTCTGGTAGGGGCGTTTTTTTTTTTTTTTTTTTTTTTTTCCTCCACTTGTCCAAAACCAAAGCTTGAGGCTATTTGTGGCTCCTTTCTCTTTCTTGTGATATAACAAAGCTTCGACAGAGACCTGGCTATCTGTTCATGAATTCCAGGCATTATCTTGAGGCCTCTGTGTGTGTCTCAACCTATTTCAGGGGCCTTTGAACACTATATTGGCAATATAGTGATTGTGGACACAAAGTCCAGTGTTTGAGTGAGGCCCACACGTGAAACAGGCTCTACTTCCTAGAAGCACAGGCCTTTGGAGAGATAAGCCTGGGGAAGCCTGACTCTCTTAATATCAAGCTGTTCAGCCTTTTCATAATGACATCACCCAAGAAATGCAAGGCAGGCCTACAGGTTGGGACAATTGCCCTCTGGCCTGGGACCAGGGGTTGGTAAGAGGTATCATAAGGAAAAGGGGAAGGCCCAGGGAGGGAGGGCAAAGCTTCAGAGAAGGTTTCGGCCACAGGAGCTAAGTCCTAGGGCTCTGCCAGTGCCAGGAAGACAGTCAAGGCTGAATGCCAGCTCCCAGAGCTGGCGGGTGAGTGCATCAAACACCTTGGCATAGGAGGGGGTGCGGGGGTTCGGGGGGGGGCTATAAGCACCGGATGGAAAGTGGGGAGTAACCCTACGCTGCAGAGTAACAGGCTGCAGGTGGCCAGTACCCTGTGCTGTAAGTTACCCGCACCTGACACCCACTCCCTTGTCAGGGAACCCTCAGCTCTCACGGGCCAGCCTGCCAGTCTGCCTCCTTCTAGCTCTCCTCTCATACCTCCTCGCTGGCTGCAGGCAAGATGCAGTGTGTATATGGCGTCTAGGCCGGGAACAGATAGGGTTTCTAAATATCGCTCGCAGACAAAGAGTCAGAAGTAGAAAAAAAAAATAAGCAAGGGGAGGAGGAGAAGGACAAGATTTAAGTTGAAGATAATTCTGTAGTATTATGACAAGGTAGAGAGATTTAGACCCGCCCCCGCCACAATCACCTTTTCTTTGCACAGAACCCAAAAAGAAGCTGCTAGGTCTGGACGTGGACTGGGTCCTTGAGAAACAAGGATTCTGAGCTGTGCTCAAAGCGAGACCTGCGTACTTCTCCTCCACTCCAGAACCTTCGTGGACCACGAGGTCCCTGCTCCATAGTCTACTTAAGAGGCATCCTTACCCCTCTCTCACCTGGGGTCTTAGTGGAGGCCGATGAAGCATGGCCCCGTTCCTTCACGAGGCAGCACCCAAGGCTTTAGTTAGCCGTCAGCCTTCCCTCTTCCCTACAACATTTTCCTACCTTCGTGTGTTTTTACTGTGTTTGGTAACCCACTGAGTTAATGTCCCAACGTCCTCAATGGGATCCAGATCAACTTTGTATTAGGATAATAACCTTGACAACTTACCCGACTGCTAAAAGTCTCCATTTTCTTACCTGCAAACTTGGGAAAAGAATAACAACCACTACATAACCTGTGGTGAGGATTTAATCAAGTAATCGGTTCCACTTTTAAAAAACACATTTTAAAAACAGTGAGTGGCACTTATGAAATGCTTGGTGGATGTTGGCTATTAATATCTGCACTCTCTAATAGTTTCCAACAGGCTCCCGCCTTTTCCTGTTGAAAGCTTGTGATTCTCGGCAGAAAGCCAGGGCTCAAAAAGAAGGTCCCAGATGACAGCAGTGGTAACCTCTGGGACAACCAGTTAAAACTAGACAAGGATGGAGCCGTCCTGAGCAAGGGAGCTTGGGAAAAGCCAGTGGTGACCAGCAGCGAAGTAGGTCTGCTCTCGTCTCTGCCTCTGAAAAACCCAAAGATAACCCCAGACTACAGGAAAAGGGGGAAACCGGCTGAGACAGGGGATCCGAGGTGAGTTATGTGTGAAGTAGACACTGATCTCAGACTGAGACAAATGCTCGTGCCCACTGTCTCAAACCCAGGGCAAATGGCTGAGGTGCCTACTTAACATATGGACGCAGACCTGGCCCCCAGGTTCTCCCAGCATCCCTCAGTAACCCTACCTGTTACTGGGTCCTCCTGGCCAGCATGCCCCGCCCCCATCCTAAAGCTCTCCAACCCAGGTACTGGGCTCGGCTTCCCTTTCCTCAGCCGCCTTCCCGATGTCCATTTTGGTTACCTGTCATTTTATCTACCCTTTAGCCTTTTGGTCTGGCTCTCCCCGCCCCCTTTCTCCTCACAGGATCCAACTCAGGTTCGTGGCCACTCTGAACTCTCCCTATGTCCCTGCCTCTGGCTATGCTCTCCCTTTTTATCTACAATAAACCTTCTCCACCATACCTAAGAGCAGTCATATACTTTCCTTTTTTTATTTCTATTTTCTCTGTCTCTGTCTGTCTCTCTGTCTGTCTGTCTGTCTGTCTGTCTTTCTGTCTGTCTGGATACCTATCTATCTGTGTGCATACATACATACACACATATATGTATGTGTGCATCGCCAATCAATTAAACAAACTCATATTAACATAGTGTAAAAAATGAAGAAAAATCACACTATCACGTCAATTGATTAAGAAAAGTCATCAAAACAACAAAACTCAACATCCTTTCAGGATAAAAGCACTCTCCAGACAGACCGGGAAAGGAGCTCCATTCTCCTTGTTAACAATAAACCCAGTGGTGAGGTGGCTTCCTGCTGACAGGAACAAGGCGGGGCTCTACCCTCTATTCAACACAGTAAAGGCAATCCCAGGAGAGCAGCAGAGTGTGATAGGAAAGAACGAGGTAAAACCACCTGTTCACAGGCTGCGAATGTCTACAGTCTACGTAGACAGCACCTAGAGCCAGAAAGGGAGTCAGGGAGGTCATGGTTTACAGGGTCAGCACACCAAAACCAAGCTCGACTCCTCAAATGGAGGATAAACAACTCAAAACCAAATATTTAAAAACCCCTTAAAATACTTCCAAGTATAAAAGACTCGCACAAAATGTAACAACTGGGAACGGGGTACGGGGCACAGGGCACAGGGCACGGGGTACAGGGCACGGGGCACAGGGCACGGGGTATGGGGTATGGGGTCTACAGAACGTGATCAGAATCCTGATGAAAGCAGAGCTGGCCTTCAGCTCCAGCACCCTTCGGTCACCCTACCTATAACAGGGTCCTCCTAGCCAACATATCCCGCCCCCATCCTACATCAATAAAGATGTCCCCTGCGTCCACTGGAGGACACAATGTAGCAAAGAGAACAGGTCAATGTATAGATTCGGTACAATTCCAGTCAAAAGCGGGGTTAGATTTAAAAATAGACATTGGCATGGTGAGTCTTAAGTTTATACAGAGAAGCAAAGGAACTAGAGAGGCAGAAAAACCTGGAAACTACCAGAACATCCTTCAGTGGGGGCTGGATTAACAAAAGGTGCATCAACAAAACCCAGGCAAGACTAGGCCAATAAAAGGGCCGTGACTGATTGAAACGGGGCGTGACTACAAAAGGGGTGGTGGGGGGAGCTCTGGCGGAGGTAGGAACCGAACTGTGGCCTGACAGTGGTGATGGCACAAGTCTATGTGTCATCTCAGAGCTGTCATGGTCCCTGTGAAAGTCAGTCTTATTACTTAAAACTTGAAATGTATAAACGAAATAAAAATGTAGCAAAGACAAACCATCAAGAGAGAGGCAACAGTGGCAAAGACTCCAGTGGCTGCACGCTGCATTAGAGTCAAGATGACAAGAAAGTTTCAACATTCAGAGCAACCACACCTGACACTTTCCCACAGAGAAAGAATGGATTCCTGGGAGCCCCGCCTTCACACCAGCTCTAGTTGTCTAAGCAATGCAGTTTGTCCCCACGTGGTGCCAGAAGCCAGTGTGACATGTTGGGATGACGAAAGCCTCCTGGAAGTTTTTGTTTTGTTTTAAAGATTTATCTATTTACTTAATGTATATGAGTACACTGTAGCTGTCTTCAGACACACCAGAAGAGGGCATCAGATCCCATTACAGATGGTTGTGAGCCACCATGTGGTTGCTGGGAATTGAACTCAGGACCTCTGGAAGAGCAGTCAGTGCTCTTAACCACTGAGTCATCTCTCCAGCTCCTACTGAAAGATTTTACAAACCCTAAGCGCCCATGGAGTGCCAGAATGACATCACTCCGCTTCCACAGCCATGCCAGGCCCCTCCCAACTCTTCATACATGTGTACACATGAGCACACACGAGTGCACACACAACTTCTGAACACCTTTACCTCACGTGTAATATGCACCCCAGGAGCATCTTCCAAGTCAACCAGACACAATACAACTTCAAGTCGGCCTCTCTCCCTAGAGTCGTTTGACTTCACAGTCTTTTTGTTTCTGACTTTGACCACTCAGACCAGGGCTGTGGGCTTGGCCATGGGAGCAGGTCGCCATTCTGGAGTGTGGGTGGTAGTGGGGTGTCTGGAAGTCAAGGATTTAAACGGTTTCCCAAGGAATTCTTGTTTTCAAACTTTCCCTCTTCCGTTAAGTGTTGGTGTCATTTTTCCTAGATTCTTCTCAAGCTTAAGCTGACCTGCACATAGGATTGGGGCAAATCTTCACAAGTATAGTGTTGAGGGGCTTCCGGATGTGACTGTGGCACCTGTAGCCATCAACCTTCAATGTGTCAGCTGCACTTGCCAAGCTCCTTCTTCTCCTGCCTCCCCCCTGCCCACGCGGTCTCCTGCCCGGCCTCCCCCCTGCCCACGCGGTCTCCTGCCCGGCCTCCCCCTTGCCCACGTGGTCTCCTGCCTGGCCTCCCCCCTGCCCACGCGGTCTCCTGCCCGGCCTCCCCCCTGCCCACGTGGTCTCCTGCCCGGCCTCCCCTCTGCCCACGCGGTCTCCTGCCCGGCCTCCCCCCTGCCCATGTGCTCTCCTGCCCGGCCTCCCCCTGCCCATGCGGTCTCCTGCCCGGCCTCCCCCCTGCCCACGTGGTCTCCTGCCCGGCCTCCCCCCTGCCCACGTGGTCTCCTGCCTGGCCTACCCCCTGCCCACGCGGTCTCCTGCCCGGCCTCCCCTCTGCCCATGTGCTCTCCTGCCCGGCCTCCCCCCTGCCCACGTGGTCTCCTGCCCGGCCTCCCCCCTGCCCATGTGCTCTCCTGCCCGGCCTCCCCCTGCCCATGCGGTCTCCTGCCCGGCCTCCCCCCTGCCCACGTGGTCTCCTGCCCGGCCTCCCCCCTGCCCACGTGGTCTCCTGCCCGGCCTCCCCCCTGCCCATGTGCTCTCCTGCCCGGCCTCCCCCTGCCCATGCAGTCTCCTGCCCGGCCTCCCCCCTGCCCACGTGGTCTCCTGCCTGGCCTCCCCCCTGCCCACGCGGTCTCCTGCCCGGCCTCCCACCTGCCCATGTGCTCTCCTGCCCGGCCTCCCCCCTGCCCACGCGGTCTCCTGCCCGGCCTCCCCCCTGCCCATGCAGTCTCCTGCTCTGCCTCCCCCCTGTCCATGTGGTCTCCTGCTCTGCCTCTCCCTATTGAAACCCAATCCTCTCCCCAAGCCCAGCAGGCAGGCTTTCCAGAGGAACCTACTCAAGAGTCGGAATTAACAGTTCTTCCCTCCTGAATGTGAATTATATGATAGCCACACATTTCCAGAGCTTGGTCCAGCGAGGCAGGCTTTTCCTGAGCTTCAAGTGAAAAGAATCTTAGTCAAGTGGTCTACTGCAGCCTACAAGAGCCTCCTGAAGATTTCTGCAACTTCGGAGGTGGGGTGGGGTCTTGTGTCTTCACTGCCTGTGTGGTACATCTGTTGCCCAAACTAAGGCAACATCACACACACACACACACACACACACACACACACACACACACACACGTACTCATATATACCTCCTCACACATTTACACACACACACATTCACACATACTTATATATACTTCCTCACACATTTACACACACACACACACACACACACACAGCTCTCATAAGCACAGCAGCTTTGCCAAGATGTAGTTGGAAAAGTGAAAGCCCTTAGCCCATCTGTCATCCACAACTCCACACAGCTCACTGGGCTTCCCTGGCCTCAAGTGGTCTTTGACCACCCAACACCAGATAAGGATATCAGGGCCAACATCCTACCACAACCTGAAGCCAGCGTTTGGATCCCTTACCCATCCTGACATGCCTCTGTCACCTCAAGTGTGTCTTTTAAGATAGAAATAGTGCCTGAATCCATCCTTCCAGTACTTAGCCTTACACATGGTACATTCTTAAAATTCACTAAAGCCAGATTTATTCTTCAATGTGATAAATACGGTGTGAATTAAACAGAAAAATAAATATTTTTTGTCATGATAATGGCAGACGAGGCCTGTGGGTACCCCAGAGGTATGTCGCACACAGCACAGTCTCCTTCGAGCTGCTCCTTGGATATATTTTTAACAAACAGAGCCACTGCAAACCCCCTTGAAAATGCAATAGCATGGGTTCCGCTGGCCGTCAGCGCTGCCAGAGGACTGAGGTGGAAAGTCACAGCAGCTGCGGTGGCTCGCAACAGGACGTGGGCCCCTCGTGAGGTCACCATGCCAGCCGTGACAAGGGCCTCGCTTGCTTGGATGGAACGCCTTCAGACCATCTCAGCATGTGAACTGAAAGGAAGAGAGGGGACTTATTTTTAGTTCGCTCCTCTCGACTGTATTTCTGTCTTGCACCTCCTAAAATTAGGTCTGCTGACTGAGGCTCTCGGGAACTGGTGTGGTGTGGGCTGGTGCAACCATCACTTCCGTAACCTCAGATCCACTGCTGCGTTGTCCTGTCTTTAGGCAGATGGGTCTCTGCTTCCTTGTGAGGCAGCCCAGTGGGGCTCACCCTGAAGGGAGCAGGTCCAGCCCCGCCTCCATGCAAAGACCAAGAACCATCCAGCTGCCCCGGACACAGTAAGCACCGGAACATCAATTCTGTTAGGTGTCAGCTGTCCTTGTCTGTCAGCTATTCCTCTGACCTATAGTAGAGTTAATTTCATTTTAATAACCGCACTGTGGTGGCAAGAAATAAAGCCATGTCGTAATATAAATGTCAGACACTCATTGTAGAAGGCCATCATGTAAACATCTTTAAGATTCATAATTTTTGTTAATTTTTTTCTTCATTCTGAGCAATGACACCATCAAGAGGGTGATTTGAAAAATTAAAGAATCGTTAAGTATGGGTGAAAATTTTGCTTTTTATTGTGGGGGACTATGCTTGCCGGGAGGACAGGGAGCATATTTACATTACTTTCTATTCAGTTTTGCTAAGTACCAAAGCTGCTATAAAAAATAAAGGCTACTGGGAATAAAATTTCATGCATCGTGTGGTGGATTCTGGCAACTGGGAGGCAAAGACGAGGAATCTCTGAGAGTTCGAAATCAGCCTGGTCTACATAGATAGCTCCAGATAAGACAGGCAGGGCTAACAGTGAGTAAAACCTTGTCTCAAATAAAGCAACAAACAAACAAGCAAAAAACCAAACCAAAACAGCAAAAACCCACAACCAAACAACAACACAACCCCTGTCCCCTACTACCAAACCAACAAAACCTACAAAAAGCCAAGTATGAAAGGGGGTAGGAAAGCTTTGTGGAAGTAGGTTTGTGTTTGTTTGATGTTTTTCTTTCTTGCCTTTATTTATTTATTTATTTATTTATTTATTTATTTATTTATTTTTGTGGTTTTTCAAAGCAGGGTTTCTCTGTGTAGCCCTAGCTGTCCTGGAACCCACTCTGTAGACCAGGCTAGCCTCGAACTCAGAAATCTGCCTGCCTCTGCCTCCCAAGTGCTGGGATTAAAGGTGTGAGCCACCACTGCCTGGCATCTTTCCTGCTTTTAAAAAAAAAAGATTTCTTTATTCTGTTTTATGTGCATAAGTGTTTTGCCCGCATGTTTATATGGGATCAGAAGAGGGCAAGGGATTCCCCTGTAACTAGAGTTATAGATGGTTGTGAGCCCCTATATGGGTGTTGGGAACCAAACCTGACCAAGTATGATCAAGTATATGCACTTGCTCAGAGATCATCTATAATGGATGCTATGACAGCCAAAGTTACCAGGAATTGATTAGACTCTCTGTATAAGTATAAAGTATGATAACCCATAATAGTAAAAAAAAAAAACATGCATAAACTTAAATAAAGGAGACAGAAGAAACATTTATAACCTCAGTATATACCGATGAGGAGGAGATAAGCCCTGGATTTATTGGGGAGAAAGGTGAGTAAGTCTTTGAAGGAAATTTATCTATCTATCTATCTATCTATCTATCTATCTATCTATCTATCTATCTACAAACATACATATCCAAGAAATATAAAAACGGCCTAAGACTTCCAGATAAAATCAGACCCTCAAGTTTGAATTAAGCTCAATGGTTATTTTTATGTGTAAATATGTCCACATTTTCCCCCTTCTTGTTTTATTTTATGTTTTTCAGATAGTGTCTCCCTATGTAGCTCTGGCTGGCAGGGAATGCCCAGGAGATCCACCTGCCTCTGCTTCCCGGGGCCAAAAGGTGTGTGACATCACACCTCGCTGTTTTACTGTTTTGTTTTCCATTTGAGTTTAGCTATGCGTTTTCTATTTTTATTTTCTAACTCTGGCAGCAAAAAAATGGGGCAGGGGTGGGGGGAACTGCAAAATCAAAATAAAAGGAGTAAGATCATTTGTAAAAATGCAGGTCTCCTTCTGAGGACTTGTGTGATCTCTGTGTGCTCTTCCCACCGCGGTTCCACACTAGGACCCAGCCCGAGGTGTCAGTTGGTCAGTTTATGGGCTCCGGCCACATCCAAGACTCGGCATTTCAGAAAACATCTTCGGGAATTGGGTGATACGGAAGAGGAAGCCTGCGGCGATTGCACCGCAGGTGAGCGGGGCCAAGTGCTCTGTACTTGAGATCATCTATAATGGATGCTAAGACCGCCAAGGTTGCCAGGAATTGATTGGACTCTCTGTACGTATAAGCTTTCAGAAATAGCGGGTATCTGTCCATCGATTCTGAAATACATTACTGCTGAAGCACCTTCAACATCTGTGTCGTTAGAGTCGGAGGCCTGAGCTCTTGGAGGCGACCTCTCTTTGGAGACAGAAAATGCTGAAAGGGGGAATTTGTTCATATTTAGTGACCTTGGCCTTCTGAAGAGTTACAGACTGGGAGGGTTTCGTTGTAATAATTACCACAATGCCCTCTGTGCTTTGTCTGAGGAGAAAGCACTGACCAGATGCCCTTGGACCAGGACAGAGCATAGCAAGTGCAAGTTTATCAAAGCACACTGTTTATCTGGTGTCCGCTTGTTTCATGGTCACGTGACTGGGAAGCAGCCAGGGAGACGACGATGGGGAGCCTACTGCTATTTGGACAGTCCACTCGAAAGTCACTCGGAGACTAATGTACCCAGGAGCTACTATTCAGTCTCAACAACTGCTGTCAGCTCACCATCAATCTCATCTCCATTTCAATTAGCTATTCACCTCCAAATCATCTATAGATATGATTATATATACATATACATATACATATACATATATATATATATATATATATATATACAATCTCAAGGCTAATAAGTAAAATAAACCAGAACTAATTATAATATTAACTCTCACTTTCTTTTATAATAGTCAATAACAAAGAAAATATTCTCCTTATATTCCAATTTCTCTGACAGTAGAATGTGATTACATTTTCAGCTCAGACAGAGACAGCCCAGGCCACCGCATTTGATCTCAGCTTCCTGGAGCTGCTACAGAACCCAAGGAGTTACTCTGCTGTTGTCGTAGAGGGCTTACAGCCAGGCCATCTAGAATTCCCACACTGCTACGGCCGGTAATTCATACAGAGAGACAGGAGGCTTCCCTTCCGCTAGACTGTCGGTCCGTCTGCCACTGCTGTTGTCCAACAATAGACCAAAACCCTCTCCAAATGTTCAAAGTCTTTAAACTGTGCTCCCACTTCCCTGGAGTGGGTGAGACACGCCCCGATAAGCTACCTTAGCAGAGACAAGCCCCAGCCAAGGTTATGAGGCTCTACCCTGCTGTTCCAGGAGCTTCCTGCTGTGGCATGGACTCAGTATGACCAAAAGGGAAGAAAGGCTCTTGGTCAGTTCCACAGAATCCATGAACAGAGCAACCTGGCAGAGTGAGTCAGGAACTACAGACAGGAACGCTCAAGGAACGCTCTTTGTTCCCTATTTTTGGATTATTTTCAGAGACCCCCCCCCCCAAACTGGTGACTCTCATTTTGGAGTTCCAGCTTTGATGTTAACTCCTGCTGTCTGTCCTGACAACTCAGCACTAACGTGGGTGTTTTCTTCTGTTTCTGAAACAGTAGTTGCGGCTATTCCTAGGAAGGCACTTGGCAAACCGCTGTCATGCTCTGAACGGATCCTCACTGCAAGTCATGCAGTGCAGTGCAGTGCAGTGCAGTCATTCAATACGTGTTAGTAAGTTTCACTATGCGTGTGGCAGTCCACGAAGTGCTAGGGACACACGGTGGGAAAACAAAACAAAACAAAACAATGACCACTATTATCCCAATAAAATACATGGAGAAACAGAGGCTCAAACAAAACAGACCAATTTCTACCTTCTTGAAGCTTCCATACTAGGGGCAATGAACCTCAGAAAGTGGCCATTATTATCCCAATAGAAAATATGGGGAAACTGAGGCTCAGAGTTGTTATGTAATCCACCTACCACACCGGTTAGAACTGGCTCCCCTGATCCAGTTCTCAATCTGCCTAACTCTGAAACTTTCATTTTTTACGCAGCAAGCTGTGTCATGGCAGGACCCCCTCCTCCCCCCAACTCGGCTGCCTTGCACAGCTTCCCACAATGCCTGCTGAACAGAGGGCTAAAGGCCGCAAACACATTTTCACACCTTTGTGTCCCAGCACTCCACGTGGTGCGGTGGAGTCCCGCTGGCAGCATCCTGAAACACAGTCAGCTCCTGTGAGTGGATCTTATTAGCATGGTAATCCATTGCTACCATCTACAAAAAGGTGCACCTTGTGCTTTGTGTGAGCTTTAAAATATCTCAGTGAAGAGCAAAGATGCAGGGTCTATTCTTTGAGAAAACAATAACAAATCAGAACAGGGAAGGTGATACTGAAGGATTAGTTGGGGCTTTTAAATAATTTCCCAAGTGTTCATTGTTACTGCTCCTAAATTTGTTGTTTCTGCTACAATCGCAGTTGCTTTACATAATGTTCTTCTTATTAGTCTGGAGGCATTGGTGGTGCTCTTAAACACTGCAGCAGAGAACCTGCTCTTGGCTCTCAGGGCAAAGGCAGGTGGCCGGGCGTGGTGGCTCATGCCTCTAATCCTAGCACTTGGGAGGCAGGGGCCGGTGGATTTCTGAGTTCGAGGCCAGCCTGGTCTACAGAGTGAGTTCCAAAACAGCCAGAACTACACAGAAAAACCCTGTCTCAAAAAAAAAAAAAAAAAAAAAAAAAAAGGCAGGTGGAAGGTTCGAGGCTCATACCTAGGCTAGCCAGCTCACAGCAATCTTGCCTATGACCTCAGCGCCAGCCAACTCAGAAAATAAAGCTAGGAGCTAGATGTCTACTGGGTGTCTGGCCTTGGCTTTGGCCTAGCCGTCTGTCTCTGAGTCAGTCATTGTGACTGCGTGATCACTGGCCTCCAGACCCTCTCCCACTCATTCCTCAGCCCATTCTGTTCAGGAGAGTGCTCCAACGATGAGAGGAGCAAGCTTGGGAAGAAGAAGGTGACTCTTAGCAGGGCAAGAGGGTCCTTTCAAAGTGACACTTAGAGGAGCCGAAAGGTAGGAAACGGTGAAGAGGCAACATTACTCAAACTTCCAATCTGGGACTAGGAAGGGAGCCATGCTCCCTGCTGTACTACCAACGCACCTTTGATCTGGGAATAGGAAACCAGTTCCATACTCCCCACTTCTGTCTGGGCAGGAATGTGCTATGATCTGGACTCAGGAACTACATTCTTCTGAGGCAGAGGCCTAGCAGCTCTGTCACCCTGAACTTAATTCCTCCTCACAGGATGGCCTGGTCATGCGTAGGGACTGAGTTTATCTGGCACTTACTGTCCCCACTGTGGGCCCATCATTGTGGGCAGCAGAGACCCCTGGTGAGCCCATCCAAGAGGCCCTTCCCTAAAGACCTAGTTTAGCGCCTCCACCTCGGCCAGCCTGCTCCTCAGGGAGATTCTCTGCTGCTTCACTTGGTTTTATTCAGAAGCTCAACTGCTACTTTGTTTTCTATTTAAAGGAAGAAACTAACACAGCAGCGGGAAAACAATTGAACCACAAAAAAAGAAGACTGGGGAAGAAAAGAGTAACTCTGGAAGCAGTGTGGGGTACAGAGAGGAGTCTTGGATCTCATGTCTAAGGCTGGGAAAATGTGATCTATCCGGTTTTCTAGCTTGCAAACTGCAATGGACAAGAGCAGTGGCTGAGAATTCTGCAGCCTCCTGACCGCTTGCAGGTGGCAGCTGGCTTCACCCCAGGGGCGAGGGCTGGTACCATTCTGCCAGAGTTCGTCCCTATCCGATTTGTAGCTGTGCCCCCATGGATACGTTCTTATCTCCTCTGTGATTCTTAAAACGAAGAATAATATCACCTGGACCGGAATAGGTGGCTTAGTGGTTAAGAGCACTTGTTGCTTTTGAAGAGGATCTGGGTTCGATTCCCAGCACCCACTCGGTGACTAACAACAGTCTGTAACCTGAGTTCCTGGGAGTACTACATCCTCTTCTGGCCTCCTACGCTGCTGCACACATGCGGCGGATGCACATACACATAGGCAAAGCACTCATTGTCATAAAATTAAATCTTTAGAAAAGAATAGCATCACCTGCCATGATGGCGCTATCAGGAAGAACAGGCCAGTGAGTATGTAGCAGCGTGGCGCATCCCTCACAGCTGTTGGCGGTGGTCCCATGGCTGGGGTCTGAGTGTGCGAGGAAGAACGTACTAGTGCACACCCCAGAGACGCAGAGGAATCTACCTCCAGCACTAGGTGGGTTCGCGACACCGCACCTGTCAGCACCCCTCTCTGTGCCCCAGCTTCCTCTCCGGGCCCGACCAGAGCTGCCCCTACGGAATTCCAACCGTAACTGCAAGCCTTCCATGTCGGGCACTTGGCATGGTTCCCAGGCCTGGCAGCTGTTCAGGGGGTGCCCGCCATGACTGCCCCACACCATCACCTTTAAACAGTCCCACTCAGCCCTGGCCCTGGTAAGACACCGCTCACCCGTTCCTTTTTGAAAGGCACAGTTCTTGGAATTAAAACCATAAGAACGAGGCTGGGGAATGCAGAGCAATCCCTCGCCAAGTGCACTACAGGTCCATCTGTAATGCCACAAGGAAATAGGAAACGCCCCGTGTGGATGTGTGAGCGGGGAGGGAGCATGCAAAAGGAGGCAGAAATTACCGAGGCCTGAAAACTCCCTGCCTGAAAACCCAGCGATGACAGGTGACACTGGCGGCTGTCCTCGCTCCCTCTGTGTGCTCAGGAGCCAGCGTGCACTCTGCAGAGGCAGGCGCCATCTCATGCTCCGCCTTTTATTAAAGATGTGGGAGTCCCCAGCATGGCTGCCGAGTCTTTGCAGAGTGGGGGACCTTGTCTCAGGCTGGATATCTATCACATGAACTTGGAAAGATTTTTTGTTTTTCCTTTTATGGCAGCAGTTGGGACAAGGGATACAAGGCCGCAAAGGCTCTAGGATGTCAGCCAGGTGTCCCTTCTAGTCACCTGGCTCAGATGAAGGTGGACCTGGGAGGGGGAAATGGCTGGCCTGTGGTTTTCTAGGAATAGCTAGTGATGGTGGGATTTCAGGGTTCCCAAGGCCAAAGCCAGCAGTTTGGGCTGTGACTAACGCTCCGGCAAGGAGTCTCTGGCTTCAGTGACTGCCTGCACTGAATCTTGGCACAGTGTAATTTTCCTTTCATATCTCTTAGATATTTCATGGGGTGGCTCCTGCTCAGGACAGGTCCCTGTGACGAAGGCCCTTCTGACTTGCGGCAGTGACTCCTGGGCATCATGTGCCCAACTGTGTACCATGCAGGCGTCTCCTTTCTGTGCCTGCCACCCGCCCACCTCACAGCCTCGACAGAACAAACATTTGAATGTCATCCTGAATGGTCCTTTGCAATTATAAGTGGCAGGTCCTGACACACCTCTCTGGCGCAGACAGGAAAGCTGACAGGGAAAAAGAAAAAGAAAAAGAAAAAGAAAAAAAGCCCCTCCCCCAAGCCGCCAAAAACCCAAAACCAGCTTGGTTTTTACAGACCTGTTGTTACTGCTGTCTATGCAAAGCCACAAATAAGGGAAGAGAGTTTTTAAAATCACTAGCAGACAAAGGTGTCGTTTTGTAGATTCGTAAGAAGGAAGAAATGCCAGCTGAGTACAATAGGCATAGAATGGTGCACTGCAAAACCTCCTTCAGGATCACTGGGGCCCGGGGACACTCCAGCCCCCAGCAGCAGCACCAATCAAAGCACTAGCTTGTCAAGAGAATGCACATGAGTGACAGTATTTAGGAATCTGTAAGCCTTTCATTATCGCTGTGCACTAGTGAACATGCAAATTAGCCTTTCCAGAGCACATATAATATGTAGTACTACCAAGTGTCCTTTCACCCAGTTCTCCCCACCCCCACTGTTTCCAGAATAACATCAAACCTAAGACTCCAGAGCATCTCATGGGACGTCAGAGAACGTCGCATTTTCTGCACTGCTTTTCTTATCAGAAGCCTTTGCAGGTCAGAGCCGATGAGGAACTCGCCCCCGCATAAGTCACAGCTGACGCGTCAAGGCTGACAAGGATGAGTACTTGGCCCACGAATCATGCAATTCTCAGTCCACAGGAGGAAAAAAAATGATACCACTGAGTTTCCAAAGGAAACGACTTGACAGACAGTAAGGAGGGCGCCGAAGAGGGAGGGCACAAGCTAGTTTCCGTTCAGTGGGAGTTAATAAACAGTCTCCAGAACAGGTAGGCGAGTGGCGGGCACTGGGGCAGCTTCTGCATCAGTGCTTTGCCTCTCATGGTAAAGCGATGACAGCCAAGCCAGTTCCTCCTTGATGTTTAAATAACGAGGCACGCCCATCTCTGGGGCGACTGTTTCCTTCCCTTTGAGGATGTGTTAGTGTGAATGGCAACAATAAAACGAATGTCCAGAAAACCTCCGGATCTATTAGATGAATGAACACTTAGGCTGCAACCTTGTCTGTTACCAGCGGGTCAGTGATGCCTATGTCTTACTCTGTAAGGGACGGTGGCAGGCAGGTGAAGTCCTGCTCCTTTATGAAGTTTACTCTCTCATTACGTCTAATATAATTGGATTCAAAGGTACAAGAAGATTTGAAAACAAAAGTTCAGTACAATTCTGCTACTCAAACCCAAATCCATTGTGAATTTAAAAAAACAAACGCAGATATTTAAAAATTACATCCTATAAACCAAACAAGCATGATAATTCAGCTCTAAGTGGGGCAGCACATGCATGCCACAGGCAGTTTACATGGCTTGTGGATTTTAAAGGGAGGAAGGAAAAGGAGGAGGAGCCGAAAAGGTGGAGGAGGTGGTTTCAGAAAAAAGGTGAGAGACACGAAGCCCCAAAGCGTCCTCCACTCTTAGCTACATCAGAGATGCACACATCTGGAGCTTGGGGTGGGGTGGGGTGGGGTGGGCAGGTGTCGGAGGGTGAAAGGAGAGAGGGAAAAGTCTTTGCAGTCAATCAAGCTTCGCTTAGGCACCAGAAACTTCAATCCCATTTTGAAAAAGAACCTTGTTGAATAAGTTTATCATGGATCCGAATTCGGCTGGGTGGTGGCGGCACGCCTTTAATCCCAGCACTGCAGACGCAGGCAGATCTCTGTGAGTTCGAGGCATGCTTGGTCTACAGAGCTAGTTCTAGGGTAGCCAAGGCTATATGGAGAAATCATGTTTCTAAAAACAAAATTTAAAAAACAAACAAACAAACAAACAAACAATGACAAGAACCGGCCTGAACTCTAGACATCTGATTGACCAGGGTCAAACTCTACCATGCTCGATCAGGAGCGGTCGGCTGGGGGTGTGGCTAACTAGTAAAGTGCTTGCAGGGCATGCATAAGGTTCCAGGTTACTACAACAAACAGATAAACAGCAGCACAGATTTATCCAGAGTGGTCTGGAGCACCCCACCCCCACCGCTATGTTTCCTCTTTGTAATTCTTCATTCACCATCCATTTTTCCAGATTCTTGGCGACAAATTCCCATTTCCCATGCTGTATTCAGAGCTCAATCTGGTCTCTCACTTCCCACCACTCCTGGGGTCCTGAATAATGTCTTCTTTATTGAAATTTAACAAGCTTAGAGCCCTGACCACTATTTATGAAAAACTATCTGTTTCTCAACCCTGTTTACTCCGTCACTAATTTCTTGCCTCGTTCATTCATTCATTCATTTTTTCTTTCATTCTCTTCCTTCTTTCCTTCCCTCTAATCCACCTCTTTCCCTCTGTCCCAATCTCTCTTCCTTCCTTCATAGGATGAATGCCTATTTCAAGCTAGACACACACAAAAAAATAAGATTAAATGCTGACATGAATGAAATTAAAACACAATTTAGAAACAGTTACTGTGCTGGGCGGTGGTGGTGCACGCCTTTAATCCCAGCACTTGGGAGGCAGAGTTTCTGAGTTCGAGGCCAGCCTGGTCTACAAAGTGAGTTCCAGGACAGCCAGGGCTACACAGAGAAACCCTGTCGGGTGGGGGGGGGGGAGAAAAAGAAAAAGAAAAAAGAAAAAAAAGAAAGAAAGAAACAATTACTGCTTTGAAGGAAGGCTTTAAAAGTAAGTACCAAAGCCCTAAGGGCAGTGGACTGGACCTCTACTTTGATTTTAGTAGAAAGTTCCTTCCAGAAGGAACAGATATATAAAAGCCATGGTTGAGCAAGCCCTGGGAAAGGGGCTCAGGAGGAGTTGGAGAGGGAGGCAGGTCCTAAATTACAAAAGCTGGCATGAGCCCTGTTAAAAGGTCCTGGGACGTCCCTGAGAGGAAGAGCAGAGGAGAATGATAGGGTCTGAGCGCGCTGGGGTCCCTGGTGACTGGTGGGTGACTGAAGAAGGCTGTGGGGCAGATACTGGTGACTCGTCCCTAGAGAGGGCCAGAAAGTAAATACTCCGGGGATTGTGGGCCAGGGGGACAAGCGAGAGATAGCCTGTGTAGCAATGAGAGTCTGTAGGAAACAAGAAACGATTTCCACAAAATCGTTATCACCCAAACTAAAATCTACGTAGTAGTAAGAACGAAGTCAGTTATTAGAACACAGGTCCTACAAGCGGGAAGGGAGTTCTTCTTGGCAGATTAACGTTTTCCTTGGTTGGTACGGCAGCTCTACAGCAGAGACACAGCCACGGATGATAGGCGAGCGAGTGAGTGTGCTTGTGCGCCAGTGAACTTTATTTATGGGCTAAAAGTGGGGTATCTTGTCATTCATGTCTCACAAATGTTTTTCCCTTCAATTCTTTACCCCTAGCTATTTGGCTGGAAAGCACCCTGCTCACAGGCTGGGTTTGGGCCACAGGCTCCAGCTTGTCAAGCTCAGCAGCTCTGCCCAGATTCTCCGTGTGTGTGTGTGTGTGTGTGTGTGTGTGTGTGTGTGTATGCACACGTGCGCACATGCGTAGATGGATCTTGAGTGTGTTTCTCTCTGTGCGACAGCAGATGGCTCGTGATATAAGGTCATCCTAGTGAGAGGACATTAACACTGATCCATTTTAGAGCACAAGTAGGAGTAATGTGCACATAAGAAAGGGTTGGGGTGGGGGTGCTCAGGGGCGGAGCCATTGCTTACAATGGTGGGGACATAAGTCGATCCCCTACCTGGAAGAAAAAAAAAGTAATTGCTGTGTGATTCTTACACAATATACAAATTACTTATCATTGGGGTGTGTGTGTGTGTGTGTGTGTGTGTGTGTGTGTGTGTGTAGATCACAGAACAACTTTGAGAGTCAATTCTCCCCTTCCACCTATCTGTGGGTTCCAAGGATCACACTGAGGCGTGCCCAACAAGTCCCTTTACCCTCGGGGTCATCTTGCTGCCTCCCCTGCCCCTCCCCCCAACTCTTTGCTTGGTGCCTGCAGCTTTCCTGAGTAACCTTTCTGAATCAATTGTACTTTGGAAAGTATATGCAAAAGTCAGAGTCTGGTTTTTAATAATGATCTAGCATGCCATTTTGTATACTGGGAAACAATTTAGTTTTGACTCTCTTATAATTAGAATTTAGGTTTGGAGGTTTTTTGTTTCGTTTTGTTTTTTGTTTTTTGTTTACTTTTGCTTTCTTTTTTTGTTACCATTATAAGTAATCCATTTATTCATATCATATAACTATGTATTCTTTTTTTCAGAACAACAGAAACATTTATTAATTTTACAGTTTCAGAATTTTATTTTTCAATTCAAAATAGATTTTTTCCATACAATATATTCTGATTATGGTCTCCCCTTCCTCACTTCCATCCAGTCCTTCCTACAAACCCACAAACTCTCTCTCTCTTCCCTTTCTTCTCTCTCTCCCCCTCTCTCTCCCTCTCTCCTCTCTCTCTCTTCCTCCTCTCTCTCTTCCCTCCTTCTCTCTCATTAAATACAAACAGGCACCTAAATAATAATACAATTTAAAAAGCAGAATAAAAAACAAGTAAACAAACAAATAATAAAAGAGCACCCCCCCGCCACACACACACACACACACACACACACACACACACACACAATCACATAAAACACATGTGAACACTGACACACACACATTTGCAACACAGAAAATCCATAAAAACAAATTTAGAAGCCATAGTAAACAAAAGGTCTATAAGATTAAAAACAAAAATGCTCAGATACAGAACTGTGTGACAAACACATCCAGAAAAGCCAGCGCCTTTGCTGTGTTGTGATCCACCGCTGCACATGGGGCCTGCCCTTAAGTGTGTTTGTGTACCCAGTGAGACAGCTTATGGGCTAGGGATGGGGCCTTGTGTGGACTTCAGCCCTGGGAGCCAGTCTGGTTTAGATCTCCGCATGCTGTCGCAGTCTCTGAGTTCATATGTGCGTCAGCTCTGCTGTGTCTAGGATTTCTTGGTGTCTTCCATCCCCGCTGACTTCCATTATTAATTTCTAAAGAAAGATCGCGTGGAGTGAACCTCAAAGCTCATCGATGGATTTTTAAGGACTGGTCGCTGTCACAAAACTGTCTCTCAGGAAGTCACAATTTTGCTCCCACAAAGCGTCTTCAAGACCTGGGTCCAACACTCTGGCCCATTTTGGAACCTCCCGTGGTCAAACACGCAGACGAGTCCTGTTGTTTCACCACAGGTGGGTCATTTCTTGTCAGAAACCATGAGACAAGGGGGGTTTCTAACTTGGTATTTTTAGGTTTGGGTAGTTACATCGATTTTACAGAATGAGTATCCCTGATTGGAAAATTTGAAATCCAAAATGCTCCAGATCTGAAAGTCTTTCCACCCGCATCTGTTTTCCCATCATCCTCCTCGTGTTGGTCAATAAGAGCTCTGTGGACACCGATGGCATAAACTGTGTTTGCCTTTAATATGCATGGTAAGCATTTTTCCAGATTGCAGAAACATTTTTAAAATATTAAAATTTGCACAGTTATTTTCTGCTCCAAATGACCTGTTCCTCTATGAGCAGACATTACAAAAAAGGTTAGGAAAAAGACGATTCAGAAAATTAACCAAAGAATTTCCTAATGAAATATTAAGTTTCATATTAGCCTATCAAATTTTCTTACGATTTTTTCTATTTATGGTGTTAATTACACAACAGATTTCACTGTGTGTAATAGGCATGTTGGCAATACCCTAAAAACAATAAACATAGTTGTGGTTCTTACTAAAAGTGTGGCATGGTGCAGTTTGTAACTTCCAGTGTAACATTAAAAATGTACTTCTCATCACTGTTATTATTACTAGTCTTAAATATATTTCTGTGCATGTCTTTGTATACATTTTTTTTTTTATTCCTTTAGGGTTAAATTCCTAAACACTCCTAAAAAGAAAAACTATCTCACTACACAATGGTGCACATGGGTTTCCTGTGTAGAACACTCTAGAACTGTTGACCATGTACGCTGCTGTAGCTATGTGCACCGCCAGTAGTGTTTGCCAAAGGTCATTCTTCAAGATCCACTAATGGCTTTCGGTGCTTCTGTCTTTCTGGCTGTTACATTTTTTCAGCGTCAGCAAGTTCAGGACGCAGGAACATTTTCCCGGTTGTTGTCTTTAGTTGCGGACTGTTTATCGCAGGGTGCGGGTGACCCTGAGCCTGAGCATGTGGGGCCAAGCTCAGCAACGACGCTTCACTATTTAGTGCTAGTCTGCCCAGGCATCTTTCCTCCGCCAGGCAGGCTCTGAGGACACCTTTTACTGCCACACTTGAGGGGCGTCTCTGTCATTACATAGGTAGACGCCGAGGATGTTGTTAAATAGCCTGAAAATGTACAGCTCAGCGACTCCCTACCCCAGCTAACTGGTTTCAGTGTCACTGGTGCTGAGGTTGGCTCTTTGTTCCAGAACAAAACAGCCACCCTCTGTGGCCCTCTTCTGGCACAAATCAAATGATTAAACTGAGAACATGTGGCCTGGATAGAAGTAGACTAGAGTCACTGCTGCAGACACTGGAAGCTTCTCTCAGTGAATCCCTTCTCCCTGGGGCTTCAACTTAACATGTAACTTGCTGGACATAGAACTGGGGGGATTGAGGGGGGCTGAAGCCAGGGTACCATCGTCTTCTGATTGATACCCCATGTGCAACTTGACTTCTCAGCATCTCACGGGCCTGACTTCAGCACGAGCCTCGCAGTAGACTGTCCAGTGTGATGGAAAGTCACTCCGGGAGACTGGGACAGCCTGTACCATGTGATGGGACTCGAAGGGAACAATCACAGAGACTGAAGTAAGGTGCAGTGACATATGCAGAGGAGGAGGGGGGAGGAACGTTTAGTCCAGCCTGGCTAAGAATCAGACCCCAAAGCAGCCGGAGACAACATCCCAGGGTGCACCTGTCACATGGGCGCCCGTGGCAGCTGCGCCAAACATCCAACTCCTTTTCAAGATTATTCAAAGGCCTGTGCCCAAAGGCCTGTGCTCCACCGCAAAACAGAGAGAGAAAAAACAAACAGGCCTTACCGGGGGTCCTGGTGGGGGCGGAGGGGGAGGAGCCCCCAGCGGTGGAGGGGGCGGTGGCAGAGGTGGTGGTGGTGGCGGCGGTGGCGGTGGAGGCGGTGGCACCGGCATATGTCACAGTGTTGGTGTCTCTTGCTTATGAATGGTCCCAAGAGAGCCCAAGAGAGCAGTTTCTGGTCTGCAAAAGAGAAAAGGGATTGTTTTTTGTTTTTTGTTTTTGTTTTCTTTTAACGTGGATGTGTTTTGTACACAGCCTATGCAGGTCTCGTTGACATGAGCATTTGTGGACAGACAGCTCCAATCTTTTCCTGCTCCCTTAGCTCATCTGATGGTTCCGTCAGTGAGCACTCACCGGGAGGTGAGCCTGGGCTGGGCGCTGGCAGGGAGAGAAGCAGACAGATTCTAACCTGGTGATAAGACTGATGGAATTTACTCTTGATTCTCCATTAAAAGGGAATATTTAAACACACACACACACACACACACACACACACACACACCCCTCCCTCATTCTGAAGTGATTTCCCAATGACTCCTTCTTCATTAACCCGCAGGTCTATCAGTTTTAATGTGTTCTGCACAGACCCCATCTTCCTACACAGGATGACGTCTGACCGCTCAGTAGCGCACGTTGAGCCTCGCCAAGGATGCCAGCCGTCAGCCAGGCTTCCCTGCCTTTCTAATGTCAGCTATCCCTTCCCTGGCCACCCCCTTAGTGCCGTTTCTGCACAGCTGCCTCAGTGCAGTCTCCTCATATATAGACTTCCCACCTGGTGTTCATGACACACAGAGCCTCTGGCAAGGTTCTACAAATACGGTTCTGTTCTAACGGTTAGTATTATAAAATATCTGATCTCCAGATACATGCATTTCTTTGCAACCTGTGTGTGTATATGTGTGTGTGTGTGTCCGTGTACATATATACATCTTCACCGCTACAGAAGCAAAACAACCGACAACACTATCCTGTAACACTGCAATCACTGGTATTTCTCTTCACCTTTTCCATGGTGCAGACTCTGAACCAAGCTAGCCAGAGTTCCCTCAACAACCCTTCCCAGCCAGCAGGACTGCCCTGGCTTATACAGGTATATATGCCACAGCAGTCACGGCTTCAGATTTGGTCTGATGTGAGGGGATGAAATAAGGACACAGACACATGCACAGAAAGGCTGGGATCGGGCGGCCGGTCTGCTCTGATGAAGATGTACCACCAGCAGCCGGGAAACTCAGGGCATTTCGTATAGATCACGGGATGAGGAGGAGACAGGCTACCCTGCACAGCTGACCGAGGAGGCCGACTTAGCTAATCTTGGCAGGAGGTCCCTGTAGAGGAGGGTCCCATCCCCAGCTCAGCTGTCCCGCATCTTTCATTAAACTAACCTTTGTGCTACTTATGTTACTTTGGTTTGCAAGAGATTTAAAAATGCTTTTCAGGCCAAGAAAGGAGTGAGGGCCCACAGGGCGAGAATAATCCGTTGTTTGTCTCTCCCTCTGTGCCCTTGTTCTCTACCTGGCTTTGGCCCTAGGACCTGGGGAGCAATTAGGTACCCCTGGGATTCAGCCTTGCTGAAATCACAGGGCATAATTTCCCAAAGTTCGGGATTAAAGGGTATTTTTGTGTGTGGTGCTTTTTCTTCCCTTGGCAGATACAATCATTCAATGCTCCTCTAGAGAGGTCCTTCTTAGAGCCTGCCGGTCTAGAATGCCGAGCTCCAGGTGGTCACTGGCGGCGCCAGCCAGCTCTTTGATGCTCTCTCCAACCATTAAAAAAAAATCTTTATTTTGTTCAGAAATTTATTCAAAACGCTATTTGAAAAGATATTTGAAAAGCCAGATATCCAAAAGCTTTTATACTTTCTCCCCTTTTCTCTCTTTTTCTATACTTTCTCTCTTTTATATTTGTGAAATATTCAAAAAGCAGCATTAGCAGCATGCATTAGTTATTTAAACAGGAGGGAGGATTTAAAGAGACTAGGACCCAGGTCTGCTTGGCTTTTTCCCCAGGTACATCTTACCTGGGGGGGTGGGGGTGGGGCGGAATAAGTGCTTTAAAGCTTCATGCATAGCCTAAACAGAGCCCACAGGACCGGTCAGCTATACAACAACCACAAAAACAAACAAACAAACAAAAAAAAACAAAAAACAAAACAAAAAAAAACCCACACAGGTCCCAGGACACAGGGGCGGTGCTGAGTGTCACTGTGAATGACTAGAATACCCACCACGGAAGGAAGAGGATAAATGCCCTCATGGAAGTCAGAACAGCAAGGGGGGGGGAGGAGCAGCACTTCAGTCTGGAGTGGGGGCATAATAAACGAAACTTTCGTGGAAATTACTGAGTTTTCAAAAGGCCAGCAGGTGTCTCTGAGACCTGTCCTTAGCAGGAATGGCATGAAAACGGGGACGGAAGTGTCTGCTTGTGTGGGAGACAGCAGGAGGCTAGGGACAGGCAGGAGTTTGGGAGGTGCTCAACTCCCTGCAGATGTCTCTTACCTTGGATGAGGTGGGTGGTTGTCTTGTGCCCTCCCACTAACTTTAAACACATTTTCTATAAAATACAAGAAATCCCCTGTTGTGTGAGCCAGCCAGAATCCAGAACCCTTTCTCCAGCTCCCCTTCTAAGTAGAGCTCAGGCTGTGGCCACAGATTCAAATAGGACAACAAAGAGAGGTAGTGGGGAGGCCTGGGTGTGGCCTGGAGACCTCACTCAGCTCTCAGTAACTGGTACTGCACAGGAAGGTAAGCCCAGCATCGGCCACTTCCTCCTCTCTCCCCGAGAAAAGCCAGCTTTTCTTTTAATTTAATTTTGAAATGTGACTAAGTATGATTTTCTGTCAGTATCTGCAAGGGTTAGTTCCAGGAACTCCCATGGATACCAAATTCTCAGATATTCAAATTCTTGTACATGACATATGCAGTTTATTTGCATGTAACCTACACTCAGCCTTGGGATGTTCTAGATTTCCTATAGATTATCCAGAACACCTAATACAATGCAAATTCTGTGCAAACAGTCGCTGCACTGCATTGTTCAGGGAGTAATGACAATGGGAGGAAAGATGGAAGACAGGAATATAGTGTGTGTGTGTGTGTGTGTGTGTGTGTGTGTGTGTGCGTGTGTCTCTGTGTGTGTGTGTGTCTGTGTGTGCGTGTGTCTGTGTGTGCATGTGTCTGTGTGTGTGTGTGTGTGTGCGCGTGTGTGTCTGTGCATGAATGTGTGTGCTCAGCACAGATGCAATGTTTCTTAGCGTTCTCAGTCTGCAGTTGGTTTAAACAGCAGATGCGGACGGAGTGCGTGGTTTGGAGGGCTGTCTGCTTTTCTCAAAGCATCTGTATACCCCAGTGGGCCAACAGAACTTGTATCACACAGCTCTCCCAAACTGCAAACTTCTTTTTAGACAGGGTGGGGGGAGTGGGGGGGTGAGGGGTGGGGGGTTGTCGGGGGTCCCTGATACAGGTGACACACTATCCATAGTCCCTGGCTCTTCCTTTCTCTGTATGGCCAGCCATCTGTGTCCATTCAGAGGGAGATTTTAAGTGTGAGGTTTTTCTACAGCCCCCTTTGTCTTAACACTTCTAGTAGAGTTTCTTCGATTGGTTGGCTCATGAAACCAGATAGAAGAATAGGGGTTCGCTTCCTCTGACCTAACGGGGAGGAAGGAGCCCCAGGAGGTAACCCACACTCACACCACAGCGGGCCTGGCCTGTCTAAGGACCGGACACTCAATCGTATTCATCACAAGGGTCCTGCAGCCAGGACAGGATAACTTCTGACTCTGGGCAAACACAGTGAAAATTAAGGAGCCTCAAAATATGTGTGGAAAATGTGCATTCCTGTAAATACACAATAGCAAAGGACTTTTATGGCTTAAAGATGGTCTGCAGGTGACCTATAGTCACTTCCTGTTGCTGTCTGTTATCTAGAAGATTCTCTGAGCGGCCGGTCAAGGACTTCCTGGCCAGGCCACTCTCGCTCCGAAGCCTGTCCTCCTGCTGGCCTCTTGCACATTCCACATGGTATACGACTGCTGGGAATATTTGCCTTTCAAAGAGGCAACTTTGAGGAAGGGCACTTTAGCCTGAGGAAAAAGGGGACAGGGGAGGGGAAGTAAAAACAGCGCAGGATTAAAAAAAGAAAAAAAAAATCCCCAATCAAGAAAATGTGATAGACAGACACTCACACACATCACATACCACCTGAACTTACGTTTCTAGCATTTTCTGCCAACTCATGCTTTTAGATAAAATTTCAGGCATAGAGAGAAAAGTCATATGATCCGCAGAACAAAAGGTAAAGGCAATCCTATTTATTGACAGAATTAGGCCAACCTCGGGAAAAATAAAATAGCATGTTTTCTCACTTGTAACTCCTGGGTTCCATACAGCTACATAAAATCAGGTATGCAAATATGACATGGCATTCGGAGTAAAACTGTCTAGGGGGACAGAGGGGACTAATGGGGAGGCGGGTGGGGGGAAACGGGAGTAGCAGGGGTTAGGGAGAATGTGCTTAGCAGAGAACATACACCCGTGTGAACACTTGGAGAACCCTTGGACCGTATCATGACGAACTGCGAGCTGCGGGGAACCCAGCCACAGCGTGCAGCAGGTGCCTTTCCTGGAGCTTCTCACCTAAGGATACCTAGCTTGCTTTAGGGAACTCACACGGAGCCCTGGAGGGGCTGCTGCCCAGCATTCTCAGCACTAAGCTGGGCTCAGTCGTCTATCTGCAGACAGATTTTATAGATTTTAGAATACCCACCTGAACGTCAGCATTTTCTATAAATCAACTCATGTTTTTAGATAAATGCATTTACTTCGAAAAAGAACATTTAAATTTTGGCTGTAAACGGTAAGGCAAGAGTACCCACCATTAATGTAAGTTAGTATTAAGAATAACCACAATCATTATCAAGCTGAGGATGTTTACCCACAGGCCCTCGAAACTCATCTCCAGTTTCTCATGGGAACCTACGCCGAATTCTTGGGAGCCAAGGCCTAGGGTAATGGTCACACATTTTTCAGAGAAATAGAACACAAGCTCTCTTCTCCACTTCCCTAGGACAGTCCAACACTGATCCCTGGGGACCACAACACTGCTGCTCTGGGGACCACAACACTGATCCCTGGGGATCACAACACTGTTGCCCTGGGGACCACAACACTGTTGCCCTGGGGACCACAAGACTGATCCCTGGGGATCACAACACTGTTGCCCTGGGGACCACAACATTGATGCCCTGGGAACCACAACACTGATGCCCTGGGGACCACAACACTGATCCCCGGGGATCACAATGCTGATGCCCTGGGGACCACAACACTGATGCCCTGGGGATCACAACACTGATGCCCTGGGGACCACAATGCTGATGCCCTGGGGACCACAACACTGATGTCCTGAGAGACTCTGGTGGAACCTGGTGAGAAAGGCAGCCTCTCTACCAGACACAGGATCAGCATACATGGTAGTATCATCCAGTAATGGATGTACATGCCAGCTAAGGCCTCCCGGGTCTAGGATGCTGAACACCGGCTCACAGCCACAAGCTGTGTCCTCCCTGAGAAATCAGATTCGCTGACTTTCAGCAGGCCAAGCCCATGCAAATGGCAGGCTGGTACTTAGAGCTGGAAATGACTAAAGCAGGGTAGGCGCGCCTGTCTCATTCCGGAGAAGCCTGGGAGGACTGTGCCATCCGAGAAGCACCAGTGCAACTTCAGCTCTGAGCTCTGTCCTGCTCAGATGCTCCAGTAAGCTGTCAGCTCACTAGTCAGAGGCTCGTCTATGCAGAGTCTAAAATGATACATCCCTTAACCACCGTCAGCACAAAACTCGGTGTCACACCTGCAGTGAGCTCATAAATCCGTTTCCTTTTATTAGACGCTTGCTGAAATGCAAATTGGTTGCCAGCTCATTCACTGAATTCCTTATAATGTTTGAACAGCACTTGGTGAAGGGAAAATTGGAGATATTGATAATATTCACCATGACTCAAATGCATAATAACCACTGTGTGCGTGGTTCCCCAGGGTGAGGGGAGAATGATGGTTTCCTGTCTTCTTTTTTCTACCACTGGGATGACTAAAAGAAGAACCGCGATCATTAAAATTATATTCATCACACACCTGTAAGGAACTGTTACTTTTATGTAATAGTTACATTTCTAAAAAGCACATCTCTACTTTTGCAAAACAGAGTCCACCTTATCCACGATCACAACCAGATTATTATCCATTATAATATAACAAATCACTTTCTAAAATGAAGGTTACCTCTTTAATTTATGGTGCAAGATTTTACCCAGAGGGTGTTTTTAACTTCTTAACAGCTGGGTGGTACATCTTCCCAGGGAACTATGTCCTTTGGGGTAACATCGTGGGAATTTGAGGTGGCAGTGAGCAACCCGCCAGACACAGGATCACCGTCCTTAGCAGTATCTTCCCAGTAAGGGGTACACATGCCTGCTAAGGCCTCCTGTGCTTAGGATACTTATGACTAAGGTGGACTCTGGTTTTCAAAAGAAAATCTGCATTTTAGGAGCATAACTATTACACAGGGTGATGCTTCCTGAAATTGCAGAGGGTTAGAGCTGCCCCACGTGGGTCCTCAAGAGTAGTAAATGCTCTTAACCACTGAGCTACCTTCCCTGGCATGCCTTACTGTTATGGAGAAAAGCAATGCTGGCCTTTGTGATAACTAAGGAAGAGAGATACAACTTTAGAGACACTATCCACATCACAGAATTCCAGACAATGTAAGACACAATAATTTATAACCAAGCTCAACTGCCATTGCAGTGAAAAAGGCAAGTGTACATGTTTTGAATATGCCAAGTTCGAGTTCCTGGATGTGCACTGATGACAGCACATAGGAAAAGCCTGGTTCTACAGTCAGCATGGATTGACTGCCATGTATTTGAGCCTACTTTCTCTTCCCAGCTCACAGCTAGATCTGTTTTCCCTATATACACTGCATGTCTTCTCTTGTAATGTGAAATCTTGATGTAAGTGTGTGTGTGTGTGTGTGTGTGTGTGTGTGAGAGAGAGAGAGAGAGAGAGAGAGAGAGAGAGAGAGAGAGAGAGAGATGGGAGTAGAAACAGGGTCTTGATGGAGAGGCCGGATCTTAAGGGTGAGAAGGTGGCAGAAGACAGCGCCATTTGGAGAAAGTAGAAGAATAGTGAGAGGGTCGGAGAGATGGTGTGGGTGAATAAAAACAAAGAATTCTAACTTTAAAAATAATAAAAAAGGAAGGAATAGAGCTAATACCCCAAACAGCAATCCTACTATCCAAGCCATCAACCCAGAGGGATGTAAGCAGGGAGCATCTTCAGGTAAAAAGGGACACACAGTGAGAACACATGCATAGTGATTTTTTATCTATTACACAGAATGTCAAAATCCCTTTGAAGTGAGTCAACCATATATAATCCAAGAACAAAAGTATATTGAAAGATGTAAGTGTAAATTCTAAAAAAAATTAAGGGTAAAAAAAAAATCCCACAGCTAAAACTGAATGGCAAGAGAGAGAGAGAGAGAGAGAGAGAGAGAGAGAGAGAGAGACAGAGAGATTTCAAAAGGAATGGTGTGTGTGTCAATATTTGGCATTGATTATGGAAAAAGAAGTAGACATTCACTACATTAAAAACATATACAGGCAAAAACACAGCCCAGAGGAACTCAGGGATTAGAGTGAGCTATAGAGGCATCTGGAAAAAAGTAAAGCAGAGTCTACTTTCGGGTTGAGAATGGAAACAAAACAAATTAAAACGGTTCCTTAGGTGACAGGTAAAAAAGGCAAATTTCGCAGTAAAACTTACGCAGAACAGAATGAAAATAAAAGCAAACGTACCTGAGCATCAATTCATGGGAAGAAGCTAAACTTGCAAGCTACTGAGGAAGCTTTCGGACTGGACTCAAATCCGCCTGTGTGCTATCTAAACCATGAACACTGAATCAGAAAAAGTTGAAATCAGTCCAAAACCATAAATAAGACAAATACGGATTCTTTACAATGTTGAAGAAGGGGGCGTGGGGGGAGTTAGCGCCAGAAATATCAACTGCCAATTAGCATTGACCAAAGCAATAATGCTAAATTGCAAGGAGTCTGTGGTAGATCGTTTTTTCTACAACACCAGTGCTCAGGAAGTGGAGGCAGGGAAAGCACATGTTCGAGACCAGCCTGTGCTCTGCAGTGAGCCTTTCAAGCAAGGAAGGAAACCAACAAAACCATTCTAGGCCACCCAAGGGAGACTGGACAGAGTTGGGGTCTTCATTGAGGACCGGTCTGCCGACATCGGACCCTATCAGACAGCACTTTAAGCATGCTGCTAAGGCAGGGAACATGGGTAAGTACTGAAGTGCCTGTCACCTGAGCCCAGATGCCCAGGACCTGTATATAAGGTGGGCTCCCATCTCTAGCCCCATCGCTGGGCGGCAGTGGAGGAGATAGGCAGATTCCTGGAGCTCACTGGCCAGCTAGAGTATTCAAACCAAGGAACTCTAGGTTCAGTGAGAGGCCCTGTCTCAAAATAGAAAGTAGGGAGCAAATGAGGAAGATACCTGAAGCTGACCTCTGACCTCCATGTGTGCTCACACCTGTGCAGACGCCCACAGGAACAATACAGAGGTGGGATATACTAACAGAAAGGCTTACGTAAATGAGAGGTAGAAAACAAATGACTGCATGCCCTGAGCATAAGCGATCCATTCTTTAAGTAGTTCTTAATATAGGCACAGAAGCACTCGCTATACATCCACTGCTATCGTGTGTGGGGGGAAATTGCCTTAACCAAAAGGCAGGAGCACAGCAGAGTAGACTCTCTTCAGAATCCAGTACAGGAAGTCTCAGAGAACACCTTCAAAACGCCGGGACACTAAATAAACAATTGAACCATCCTGTGAAATCAAGTTGTGACAGACGGAACATCGCCAAAGTACAGGCCAGAGCACATCACAGCTGTCAGCGGTGACTGTGAGACGGACAGACAGGAGGACAGCTCCCGAGGACCGCACGGGGGTAGAGAGAAAGGAACCCATTTTATCCGTGAGTTTAAAAATTAGAAATTAGACAAATGATGCATGTTACAACTTCTAAGGGCACAAGATTTCTCTGAAAATCAGACAGCAGAACAGATCTTCCAAAAGATCAGAAAACACGAAGAACAGGGAAGGAAGGGGGTCGGTGACAGCCAGAAGGATGCTAACCGTTTCTGCTCTAACCGGAAAGCACAGGTTAAAGTGGACGGCTTTCTGTTAACATAGGGATTAGTGAAGTGACCAAGAAGGGATGGGACACCTGGAAAATGTCAAAGGTCTGCTGACAGTAAGCAGAAAGGCCCTATCACCAGATTCTACCCAGCTGCTCCGGACAGACTGCCCTGCCTCCTCCCCCCGCCCCCCAGCACCACTCCCACAGCACTGACCAATCTCACTTATGAGCAAGATCTGAGAAACAAAAATGAGCAGAAATCTGAATTATTTAAAGTAACACCATCAACCAAGGCCAGCTCAAAGACAAGGGCATTTCGGCCAGGTGTGGTGATACACAGCTTTAATGCCAGCATCTGGGAGGCCGAGGCAGGGGGATCTCTGTGAGTTGGAGGCCAGAGAGCGAGTTCCAGGGCAGCCATAGCTACATAGTGAGACACTGTCTTGAAAACCAAAGGCAGGGACATTTCAAGGCAAAAGCCACGTACCGATCTAATTTCTCATAGTAGGAATGCTGAAAATCAGCACCAGCGATGTGGGCTCCCACGGTGAAGGTGCTTCGGCTCAAGCCTGCAAAGGTGAGCTTGATCCCTAGAACCCAGGCGAAGGTCGACCGTGAGGACCAACTCTAGAGCGTTATCCTCTGACCTCCACATGAGCGCTGTGTCACACAAACCCACACACAGTTCATACTCCCCCACATACAATGACATAAATAGAGTTATTTCCATAGCTATCTCCCGATTATAACACAAAACACGTCATAGTAAATGATGAGAGATTAACACATTCCAGTTAAAGTCAGGAACAAGTCAGGAATGAAGACACGGTCACTACCTGATGTCATCACTCCAGAGGTAGGAGTCACTCGATTCAATTATAAAGGAAATAAAGCATGTATTTATATATTAGTTGGAAAGGAGCTCACTTGCCCCCTCTTCAGTAATACGACAATATACGTGGAAAACCTAAGAGAATCAGTATGAAGATAACTTTGAATCCTAAGGAAAGTTTTAAAGGTGGCTCTTCTGGAAACAATAAGCAAAATCTCAGCACCCCTTCTGAAAAGACCAACGCCAGACAGACATTAACTTGGTCCATACCATGCTTTAAACTTCAGTAACCATGGTGGAAATACAGACCTGTTTGCTTTTCAGAATGGGGCAAGACACTCTGAAGTTCACACACAAGACTCAAGTCCTTGGATAACAAAAAGATAATGACGTACCATTAGAAAGAACAGAGAATTAGTTGGGTAATGAATCTCCAGGGTCTGAACAAATCTATTATATTTAGAAGTTTTTGGACACATATAATATATATATATATATATATATATATATATATATATATATATAATATACTTATAAATATATATATATTTATTTAAAGGACACTGTGTGTGGGATGAGGGGGAAAAGATATGCTATTCAATAAAAATTATTGAGAAAACTGGAGAGCAAACTAGAAACATAGATGTCAATGTAAGGATCACCTGCCTTGCCTTAAAATAAAATCCAAAGTACTAAAATATTAACACCTAAAAATCAGAAAACTATTATCATATGAAAAATATAAAAGATTTAAAAAAAAAACCCTTCAAGACAGGGTGTGGGGGAAATTGTTCGGTGGGTAAGAGCTCTAGCAAGTAATGTAACAACGAAGACCCAAATCTGAATTCTCAGCTCCTACGTAAAAAACTATCCATGATTATAAAATCCCAGTGAACCAGGCAGTGGTGGCACACACCTGTAATCCCAGCACTTGGGAGGCAGAGGCAGTCGGATTTCTGAGTTCAAGGCCAGCCTGGACTACAGAGTGAGTTTCAGGACAGCCAAGGCTACACAGAGAAACCCTGTCTGGAAAAACCAAAAAAAAAAAAAGTCCCAGTGTTAGAGGTGGAGGAGGAGGAGGATTCTGGGAAGGCACTGGCCAGCCTAGCTAAAATAAAACATTGGGTCTGGTGTCACTGAGAGTCCCTACCTTAAGGGAATAAGGCTGAGAGCAGCAGAGAAAGACTCCCGATGTTGTCCGCTGGTCTCTGCACGCACACACACTGGTGCATGCACCAGTACACTCACTCATGAGCCATTCAAAGATGTACCACACACACATACATACATACATGCACATGCATGCATACATACATACATACACACTCTACATCCTATACACGTCCCCATACCTACAAACTTCCACAATAAGAAAGACCTCTCTAAAAAGCTATAAGAGAAAATGTTTCTGCAGTTAATAAGTATATAAGGACAGAAAACACAATATTAAAGGCATACATCACTACAGACTGGAGAAAAGTCTTATTGAAACAAGCAAACTACAAATTAGGGAGAAACTATTACCAGATTAAAATTACAGTAAAATTGCTTTCTTTATTTTTCATACAAACCCTCTCATAAATTCAAAATAAAATGAAGAGTGTAAATGACATTAGATCACATTCAAAGATGCTCCATATTATTCATGGGGTCAAAAATGTGAGTCAAACCCACACAACACCGTGGCGCGTCCATGAGATCATCCAGGCTCCCAGGGTGGACAAACATGCCCGGCAGGGTGGGGCTCACCCACTCTCCTGTGCCAGGGACAGTGTGGGGTTAAATGTATCAAATTATAGGGGCTGGAGAGATGGCTCAGTGGTTAAGAGCACCGACTGCTCTTCCAGAGGTCCTGAGTTCAATTCCCAGCAACCACATGGTGGCTCACAACCATCTGTAATGGGACCTGACACCCTCTTCTGGTGTGTCTTTAGACAGCTACAGTGTACTTACATATAATAAATAAATTAAATAAATAAATGTATTAAAATTTACATGCACTTTCCAATTTTAGGACTTTATAACACAGCTATACTTATGAGAAACTTCTTTTTTAATAATTAAAGATGAGAAATAAAGTGTGTGAGCTACTATCATTTGGGAACTAAGTTAATTCACACCCTATAATGGTTAACGAGATAGCTGTTTATAAAGAATATAGTAGACTTAGGTGTGACAACTAGCATGGTCTCTAGGTTACAGTAAGTAAAAAAGAAAAAGCATCCAGCAGCAAATGCGCACAGTGTGCGTAGGCTTCTATTTATGCTGTGTATTTATAGCCATGTTTATGCTTAGATATGTGGCAAGCGTCTAGAACACGGAGTAGCTAGGTGGCCCGAGAACGGTCTGTCCTGCATACTCCTTTACACTTTCGAAGCATCTGTGCAGTGCTACCTGTTCCCACTTTAAGACTACGGCTGAAGAGATTCAGTAAGAGCCTTGCTAGTTCTGGGTTCCTAATTTGGAACTGTGAAGGGTTTTTTTAAGCTTCATGCTACTCAAAGGAGACCTGTGCCAGGAGCTCAGTTGAGCCGCTCGGTCTGCTCCTATGAGGATTCCCCACACACAACCACTGCCATCCACAGGGCTGCGGGTCATGGGGGTTGGGGGCAGGGTAGCGGGGACTGGCCAAGCACACTAGGAAAGCAGTCCGAGGTGGAATGAGTCACTGCCCCAGCACTGCTCACAGCTAACTCCTACAAACACACGGTGAGCTCATGCCTTTATTGCAGTCTTCCGAAACTTTTTTCCATTTTGATTTTTTTTTAACCTAAGATGTTTTTTTTACATCACCTGGGCATACAGATGTGTAAAAAAGGTATAAAAACTAAACATTCATGACCAAAATACATTGTACAAAATTCTCAAAGAATTAATAACAACAGTACATAAACCACGAGATTCCTCGATTCTTGGATAACCATGTAACATGGGCATTGTGTAAGGATGAAAGCAAATGTGCTTTAAAATTTTTCCATCAAGACCTAAATCTCCGACTGAGTTTTGATACCACAGGATGGGGCCATCTTTAATAGCTTTCAGAATTGCTTGATAACTTGATTTTATAATACGTACTGATTTTGCTCCTTTGTGTAAAAGTGTATTATAAAAACTTAGACATGTATTAAAGCCTGTTCTGGTTTGCTTTTTGTTGCTCTGATAAGTGACTGGCTACAAACAAACTTGTGGAAGAAAGGATTTATTTCATGTTACAGCTGACAGTCCTCCAGGAAGGCAGGTTGGGGCAGGGACCAAGAGACAGGAATTGAAACAGAGGCCTTGGAGAAATGCTGCTTATGGACTTGCTCTCCGGGACTTCCCAGATGGTTGTTGTTGTTGTTTTAATATACCCAGCATTCCCTACCTAGGGATGGCACTGCCCCCCTGTAACAGTAGTCTGGACCTGCCCACATCAATCACTAGTCAAGAAGATGCCCAAAGGCTTGCTACAGGTCCACCTGATCGAGGCATCTTCTGAGTTTATGTCCCCTCTTCCCAGATAACCCTAGCTTGTATTAGACCAAACTGACAAGGACACTAAGGAGCACAGGGCCACTTCAGAAACTGTCGGAAATTCTGTCTTAATCCTAAACTAAACTAAATTAAATTTATTTATTTTGTTTTATAGACAGGGTCTCACTGTGTAGCCTTGGGTGTCCTGGAACTCAATATGTAGACCAGGCTAGTCTGAAACTAATGGATCGTTCGGTGAATGAAACTCAAGCAGCAGTTTTTAAACTCGAACAGTCAATCTAATTGGATACATGCTAGGGAATAAGTAAACCCCCATGCTCCCACAGGAGTGGAAATCTTTGCAGTTACAGAAAAACACCGCAGTTTGGGATTTAGCAGTGCTCTGGACTCTGACCTGAGGGGTTTCAGGTATCTGTTTTGGAGTTGTGTGGCGGAGTAGCACCTAGAGTGACACAGGCGTGGCCATGGCCACAGCGGCAGGGAAGTCATGTGATGCAGCCCAGTGACTGCATTCCTCGTTTGATGGGTAACTCTGACGTCCCTAAACACTCAGTGTTTGGTCCCTGAGTGTTCAGGGACCTTTTACTGTCACCACATTTCTGAGGCTGCCACATTGAGATACATGACCCCACAGTTTAAAGCGTTATCCTCCACTCCAGGTGAGTCACTTCTGAGTCGATTCCAGCTGGGAATCAATCCTTGCCATCCATTAAATGTGGAACACTGCAGGCTGCTGGCCACAAGACAGCTTGGAATCACCAGCTACTCACAACTGGTGGCTTTCTTCTGTCCCTAGAAAATATGGACCCCAGTGTCCATAGACAGATGTTCTGGGCAATTGTTCTTAGTATATGCACATCTGCCTACATGCAATTTACATGGCTAATGTGAACGTAACAGGGCGAGCACCCCCACTGAGAACCCACTGTGCGTCTATAAACACCAGAAAGGCGCACAGTAGGCACTGGCCCACTACACTTTTCCTCTTCTCTCTAGAACTCTGCTAGTGGCTTTCTTGACCTTAGAACATGCACACCTGGGTAAAACGCAGCACAACAACTTTAAACCATGCAAGAGATGTTGAAATGTGGGAAAGGCAAATTTTGCACTCAAGACAGTTGCCCATCTGACCTAGGAGCTCTAGGTTTAGTACTTACATCTGAGTGATTCAACTTTTCCTCTGATTTACTATAAAGCAGAACAGTGGGAACAAAGATATTTCATTCAAATATCAAGAGAATATTATTAGAATAAACATCAGCTCTAAGTGGATACTGAAAACCAATTTCTGTCATTAAAAGGAAGTAGAGAGTATATTTCTTATTTTTCTCTCTCTCTCTCTCTCTCTCTCTCTCTCTCTCTCTCTCTCTCTCAGGCACATTCATTTTTCACTCTAACTGTATTCCCTGATGGTCATGGTTGCTGTCTACTGGATGGAGCTCAGTCTTGGATGAGCTCAATAGCAGAACACTTGCTCAGCATAGGCAGACGCCCTGGGTTTGGTCCCCAGCACGCCCAAAACAATACTGAAAGGTGTGGCTACAAGAAACCTTTGCTAGATAATTTATTAACAAAACCGCAGTTCACATGTTCTGATGGTAAGTAGCAGTCTACTTGTTCCTAGACAATTTGCTTTCACCCTCCCCTTCCCCCAAGAGAGACCTAACTCTGCATGACACAGAATATCAGTCCCATTTCCAAGATACGGAAAGGAGGTTCCGATACATAAGCAATCACCCCGAGAAGCAACAGCTGCAGAATCGCAAAACCACAGAGCTCCTAGGTCAGTGTGATGGCAGACCGAGCTCCTCTGCATCCAGCCTTTGCCAAGGTCACCCATCTCCCTGAGCATTCATATAGGACACATTAAACCTGATACATGTGTAAAGCATGTATTGAGCATGCTTGGTCATGCCTGCTACACTTGCGGATGGTGGGCGCTGTTCTTCCTCCTCCCTGCTCCTCCCCTTCCTAGTCCTCCTATCTCTTCTCTGCACTGATGGGATCAAAGCCAGGCCTTGTGCATTCCAGGCAATTGTTCAGTCTACTGCCGGGCCACATCTCTAGACCAGCAGCATGTAGAGCCAACCATAGGTAGAAACATGTCTCATGGCCATCAGTTCACGAATGCAGTATTAATGGGCAATAAAAAGCCATGGAGGCTGATTCACACTATATTGTGGATTCGCCTTAAGTGTTACTGTAAGGAAAGGCAACCACACACACACACACACACACACACACACACACACACTCGCAAACAAACAAACAAACATCCCAGTACCTGTATGCATCCACTGAGAAAAGGCCAGAATAGGCAAAGGCGGTATGAAGGTGGATTAATGGTGGTCCGAGCCGAGAGGAGAGGGCACGGAGCTGGGTTTCTTTGGGGACGCTGCTGCGTGACTCTGCCTATGCTTTAGACACAGCCGACAAGGCAGAATCCAGGGCATAGAGCATCAAGAGAAATAAACGCACTTTGGAAACATGAATGAGAAGCCAAGGAAGGAGCCGCTTCCACAGGTCTGGAGCAAACACAGAGTGGAAGAAGGAAGTAGGGGTGCGCCTCCCCTGACCAGCCGGTGCGGAGCCGGAGCCAGCTGTGCCCGGTACAGGGTGTGGCACGCTGCTCGCAGTGGACAGGCTTCCATGGAATTCAGCTATGGGGATGATTTTGTAACGTTTTAGATCAGATGCATGTGGCAACATCCCAGTGACTGTTGCTAATTTGTACAATGGCATATTAATAATGAGGAAAAAAAAATTCAGGAAGGCAAGCAGGCATTAAGACATTAGTAGGCCTTTGCGGTTTCGGTCCTGAGGGCTGCAAATGGAATAGTCTGTACAGAGGAAACAGAAGCCATCATCCAGGAGTCAACACCAGCAAGGGAGACTGTTCACTCGAGGTTGATTGACAGCAGTGGGAAATGCTGGGAGTGGGGAGTGGGGAGAAGGACACCTTGCAGGACGGATGACCTAGAGCTAAAGAGGAGAGTCGGGGAGGGGAGCACGGGCAGAGAAAAGGAGTTTAATTTGAAATGCCTCTGAAGCGCCCCGGGGAGGAGTTACACAGCTCCGAGACCCTGGAAGGGGCGGGGCTGGCTGAGAGGTCTAGGAATCTTGGAGACCTTCCTTCCTTTTCCAGCACTCTGCTGCGCAGATCTAAAAAGTGTGACATTTAAAATGACTGAGTCACCTTTGTAAATGCTAATTAAGTCAGGCCGTGACTAACTAACGTGGTGGCACTGCTGATCTCTACCCACTAACCACCCCCTCCTCCAATGGGGGAGGGGCTATCCAGCTGAAAAGATTTGCTTTCTCTCAGGCTCTTGCGCCTAATCAGTCATGTGACGTCATTCTGCCCAATGAGATGAGAGCGGATTGGGGGGGGCATCATTTTCTGAATAAAAAGGCAAAAAACTCTCAAACAGCTTGTGCCAGTCTTTAGCTATGTGTTCTCCTTTCCTCTAGACTAGCCGGGTAAAGCCAGAGCTACAGCAGCCATCTTGGGGCCATGAGGCAAGGAGATTTAGGATGAAGTATTACAAACTAAGAGGGAAGAGAGAGAGCTGGGAGGGAGCTGGGCTCTGTGGCGAGTGCTCCTTGCCGCAGCCCCAGATGGCCTTTACTGGGAGGCTTGCCTTTACACAACAAATAGTTTGCCTCTATTTAAGGTAGATCCAGATGTATACACTCTTCCTGTTTATTTTGGCTGCTAACTACAATCCTAGTTAAATCAAGTCATATCTGGGCATTATACATAGACACACAGACAGACAGACAGACACACACACACACTCACACACACACACACACACACAGGGTGGGGGGAGGGAGAGGGAGGAGGAGAGAGAAACAATATGACTATAAGTATTTTAGTTTGAAAATGTTTAAAACACAACTTTACATTATTTACTTTTTCCGCAGAGTCTTTCTCCTCTGTAAACTGGAAACTAAAAATGTTCCCAGTATGGGGCCATGAGGTGGGATGGTTCAGTGGTTAAAGCACTTGCCATACAAGCTTGAGGACCAGAGTTCAGATCCCCAGAACCTAAGGAAGCGTCAGGTGGGATGTCAGGGTTGTAATGCAGCTTTGGAGGTAGAGACAGGGATCCCCAGGGCAAGCTGGCAAATGAGCCGAGCCACATCGGTGAGTTCTGGGCTCGATTGAGAGACCCTGCCTCTCAATAAGAGGGAAAGGCATCCAAGGATGATTCCCACCAACCTTTAGTCTCCACATGCATATGCATCCATATTTGTGCAAATCTGTACACATGCACTCACAAACATACAAACATGCAATACACATACACCCGCATGAACATGGAAAATAATCCGCAGGTACAGCAAATCATTGGCTTCTAGAATGAAAAAACCCACAAACACAGCGTAGTGGCTACTCCTGGTTGTCAACTTGACTATATCTGGAATGAGCTACAATCCAGAATTGGAAGGCTCACCTATGATCCTAATCTGGAGGCTGAGAGATACGAGTTTCTGACCTGGATCTTGGTATGGAGATCTTGAGGCATGGTGGCTATGAGTTCCAGAAGATTAAAACAGGGAGATCTCTGAGTTCAAGGTCATCTGGGATTAAAGGCGTGGTGGCACATGCCTTTAATCTGGGCCACACCTGCTGGAGGTCTACATAAGGACATTGGAAGAAGGAAGATTTACTCTCTCTTCTTCACCTGCTTGCCTTGTGGGACTGCTAGATCCTTGGACTTCCATCCACAGCTGACCATTGTTGGGGAGTTGGACTAAAGACTGTAAGTCATCAACAGATTCCCTAACTATACAGAGACTACCCCTATGTTCTGTGACTCTAGAGAACCCCAACTCGTACACACAGTCATCCGTTAAGGGGCTGTGATCCCGGATGCCCTCCTGGCTTTTTCGGTTGATTGGTGTGGTTCATGTAGACAGCTTCAGCCAAACCTGTCTACCTGACACTTCTAAGGATCTCTGGAAGGAGGGATTTTCTCAGGCACGCGGCTGAGAAAACAGCCAGTCTCTGGGCCAAAGTGTCTGGGCCCTTTACAGGCGCTCTCCTTAGGCGCTCTCCTTAGCCGCTCTCTGGCGTACCATCTCCAGAACCAGTCAATAAAGTTCCAGGAAACATGTACTATCTCTCTGCCACAGCACTCCCATTGTCTGTAGGCAGGAATCATGCTGAAGACTTGGATCTCCATGACAACAGTGCTGGTTTAAAGGCCTGCCAGGGTGTTACCAGGACCAGGAAGAGCTGGGAACTGATGTGTGTTCAGCTCATGGTTGCTATAGATGGGGTAACGATTTGTGTTTTCCTTTTTGCTTTGGCTGCTGGGAAGCTCTGATCAGTCTTTGGTTCTCCTCGAGACACTGCATTCACCTTATAATACATTCCTGCTGTATAGAATATCTCTGATCCCTATGGGCTGTGAGGTTTAGGGGTAATCTCAAGTTCTGCCCCATTTGTCCCTTTTAGCTCAGTTCATTATGAATTTTCAGTTGTTTTCTCTCCCTTCCCCCTCTGCTGTTCGAGCTGGGCTTTCCAGCCTCTGCTCTGATAATCATTTCTCAGCCTGTGAAATTCCTGGCCTTTGTTCCTTATAGAACAACACAGCTCGCTGCTCTCACCTGGAAGCCACGGGCAGCCTCTGGGCAGCCTCACCTAAAAGCATCCGGGATCTGCTAGACCTGCATTCTCTGATCTCAGCAGGTGACCTGCTGAGATTGGAGCCAGCAAAGATCCCGGACTTCACCTCAAACCTGGGGGGAGGATCTTTCCCAAGCTATATATTGCCTAGCAATGGCAATGTCATCTTGACCCAGTTCTCTTTTCACCACCTCCCCATCCATCCCTTAAGTTTCTCTTCCAGAAACCAGTTCGCAGTAGCTACGGAATACAACAGTTTTCTGCCTACTTCTGGCAAACTCAATTGTTTTATGGAATGGGGACCATGTAAAGACCATGGTTTTAAAAAGGCACCGGTTACTGTTATTACAAAAGTATCTCGCCGGGCGGTGGTGGCACATGCCTTTAATCCCAGCACTTGGGAGGCAGAGGCAGAGGCAGGCAGATTTCTGAGTTGGAGGCCAGCCTGGTCTACAGAGTGAGTTCCAGGACAGCCAGGGCTACACAGAGAAACCCTGTCTCAAAAAACAAACAAACAAACAAACAAAAGTATCTAATTTGTCGAGGATCACCATGAATACAGCACAGTCCTATTTACCCAGCTGTAAGGCCTTGATATTATTCCCATTTTATAGAAAGAAATTGAGTAGCAGAGAACTTAGGGGACTTGCCAAGAATCATTCAGAGAATCAATGATCAACTCAAGCCAATGAATTCTGAAGTATACACAACATAACTAGTATTCAGTTTCTATTTGCATGAAGTGGAAGCATCCTGACTTCACAAGTTAAATCTAAACATTTTCACGTGAAGGCTCTTGGGATGGTTTTGTATCTCTCAGACTCTTAGCTCCAACTTCCGGTCCAAAGACAAGTCTGGCTGTCTCCTCCAGGTGCCACCATCCTGTCACTGGAATCCATCACCCACAAAGGATGGGACGTTCCCCGAGCGTCCAGCTCACTCGGCACCCACACGGCGTTTTTACCACATCTGTTCTGTTTCAGCGTATGCCCCTTGGAGTGCGAATGCTGTTGTTCATGATGCAATGTCTGGCCGCACACCTGGTCTGGGGAAAGCCCCTCTGTAGTGCCCCTCCCCCACCCCACCCCCACACACACAAAGGAAAGAGCCAGATCACAGCAAGGGGAGGGTTCAACTGCATGACTGGCTACAGCCAAGAAGCACGTGGCGTGTCTGCGGAGCGTCCAAGTCCACGGGAGCCGGATTGCCCCTCGGCTCTGTGGCGGTGGCCAAGGGACTAATGAATCCTTTTCTCACCCAGCCGAACTCTGATTTACTAGTTCCCTCTTTGAGTTTGTTTTGTCATATGCTATGAGCCAAGTTAGTCAAATATTACAATTCCTTTCTAAATATTTCAGCAGCCAGATGGCGGGAGTACCGCCGTGAGAAGGCAGAACTCGCTAGGAGATAACTGCGTGACAGGCTCTTGCTCAGGGGACCCACACATAAAGACAAGACGTCTTGGTAGGACTGCTCAGTGTTCTCTACCCCTAGACCTCATAGTCCAAGAAGACAAACATACAATGTGAAGTCAGGAGCTTGCGGGAAAACAAACACGTTCCTATATCTCTAAGTTTGGGACTCAGAGCAGACATAGAAGGTCAGTAGGTCATATAACACGGCAAATTTCTCAGGACATCACTCTTTTTATAATGTGACTGTATCCTGAAAATTTATCACATGTATACAAGAAATTTTATTTATTTTATTAAGAATATGTTGCCGGGTGGTGGTGGTGCACGCCTGTAATCCCAGCACTTGGGAGGCAGAGGCAGGTGGATTTCTGAGTTCGAGGCCAGCCTGGTCTACAGAGTGAGTTCCAGGACAGCCAGGGCTACATAGAGAAACCCTGTCTCGAAAAACAAAACAAAACAAAACAAAACAAAACAAAACAAAACAAAAATATGTTATGTTTTGTAAGTTGATTTTACATTTTTTCATTTTTGTTTTTGGTTGTTTTATTTTTGTTTGTTTTTGATGTGTGTGTGTGTGTGTGTGTGTGTGTGTGAGAGAGAGAGAGAGAGAGAGAGAGAGAGAGAGAGAGAGAGACTAAACTTGTGGAGGTCAGAGAACAATTTGCAGGGTCAATTCTCTTTCCACCACATAGATTCTGAGAGTTGAACTAAGGTCCTCAGGCTTGGCGCAAGCTCCTTTCCCCCACTGAGCCATCTTGCCTGCCCTTTCGTAGATTTTTTTTTTTTAAATGTTAGCACTGATATATTTATTATATCTGTCAAGCATGGAAGGCAGGGAAAGTCGAGGCTTGCTGATGAAAACCCTCCCTGTTCTCCAGTGTTAATCTCCTTTGGTGTGGCAGCCCCCTCCCGGGCTCTGTAACTCCTTTTTGTGTGTGTTGGAATGACTGCAAAATCTCAGCCTGCGCTCTACGGCTGCTGCTGAACAACAATCGCCTAACGCGAGCGTTGCCAGGCTGGCCAGCTGGCTCTCTCCCATTCCTGAAACTGAATGTTCTTAGACACACACGCTCTCCTCCGCCCCTTCTGCTGCTGGCTGACTTAGGGTAGCACTGTGTCACACTCACAAGTGCCTGAAACCGACGCTCCCGGAAGGACTCAAAAGGGGTGCAAGAGCAGCCCTCCGGCGCTAGCAGGGCAGCCTGACATCTCTGCCCAGATCAGGGCACGACAGTTTACGGGCGGTGCATTTCCAGCTTGAAGCGTACAGACCCAGGTCCTTATCCTCGGGCACACTCCGTGAGCCTCTGTCTCTTCGTAGTTCTCGGCTGTGGAAAGGCACACTAATTACAGGAACCACAGGACTCTTGACTTAATGCCTATGGAAGCATCTACAGTGTCTGGCCATTTCCTGCTACTTCTCCACTGTTTTTGTTTTCCTCCCCCCTGTCCTTCTCCCTGTTTTCCTGGTCTGGTTTTGCTGGGTTTAAAATGCATCTCTAAAGCACATTAGCTGGCAGACTGCGGCAGCCTGTGCCCTCGGCATCAAGCAGCCACTTAAGTTGTTATTGAAGTAAAAAAAAAAAAAAAAAGCCACAAGTGAGGTGCACATAACTCCCCGAGCTTCTATGTATGGGGAGCAAGTCCAGACCAAAGTGCCTTGAAGACCTGCCCAGGCCAGTAGGGAGCCCAAAGGCAGCCCACTTCTGACCTCTACCGCTACTTTATAGTTTAGAGGGAATAGCTTTCAGAAGAAGGCTGCGGCTGGACAGGTAGTTTATGGGTGAAAACCCTGATCTTGTAGAAGACTAGGATTCATTCCCAGTACCCACACAGTGGTTCAGGAACATTACATCCATAACTCCAGTCCAGGGGATCCAATGCCCTCTTCCGACCTCAGGGGGTACCTGGCACACGGCCCTGCACAGCTCTACATGTCCGCAAAAGACTTACACAGAAAGTAAAAGGAGTGAACGTTAAAAACAAGACTGGAGTGTCTGATGATTAAAATACGAACTGGTGGCGAGAAACCCTCTCCTGACCCTCTCTGAGGGGGTGAAGGCTTCTAGCAAGGACAATGAGGCACACAAGCTTGTAAAGTCACACAAGTCTGCCCAACAAATGTCCTCATTTACATCCAAGGACCCCAGGCACTGAAGAGGAATGCTAATGTCCCACTGGAAACTTTCCTCAATGTTCCCAGAGTGTGTGTCAGAGACGCTTCTGGTTTGTCCTGAGGCCATTAGACAGGCTTCCTGGATTTCTGTGGTGCAGGACATCGATCCAACTCAGCTTCTCACACTCACTGCTGATGACACTCCAAGCATGCAGAAGACATTGTTCCCACGGGAGAATGGGTGCCTGCCATCCTACAAGAGAGTCCAGCATGTTCCTCTCTCAAGTTTGCACCCCTCGAGCTCCTGGCTAGGTATCCAGGGGAATGGCCACAATTACCCAGTCCTGCACACCTCCAAAGGGCTTTAAAGGCCATTTGTGGCCAGATGTAAATGGCTAAAGATAATCGATAGACACCTACACACTCTGGCTCCTGACCTCGGCAGGCTTGCAGATAAGCCTCGGGGAAGTCAGGACATGAGCTCCTGGCTGCTCTGTCACCAGGCACCGTGTGACCTTGGATAAGTCACTTTTCCCTCCGGAACTGGCCGTCTTCCTGGGGGATCGTCCAGTATCCTCAATCCTTGTCTGATTGTGCAGATTCCCAGATCTCTCCTAATCGCCAGGACCCTTCCTTAGGAAGATCCCCCACGCCAGCAAGATCTACCCTTTTGTTCTCGGGGGAGGGGTGGGGGATGACGTGGGGAAGGGAAGCAGAGCCCCCTTGGGGCATCAGGCCTAAAAGCCCTCCGTGTCAGAAGCTGAATACGGAAGAGTGCGTCCTGGGAGGTCACCAGGGAGCCCTGAGGTGACCTGGTGTCGCCATGGTCCTTTTCCGACCTGTGGCGGGCGGGGAGCGAGAGGTTGCGGCTAGAGCTGCACAGAGCAGCGCCGGGACTTAGTCGCGCCAGGGGACTACAGTCTGGAGAGGGTCCTGGGCACTCTCACGCGCCCAGCGTCCCTAACACCGCGGAAGGCCACTCCACCTCGGGACTGTCCCCAATACCCTCCGCGACAACCCCGGTTGGCCCCTTAACCCAGGGCCCGGACGCGAGCGGAGCAGCTACCTGCAGCTGGCCGTACCCCGGCCGACTAGACTTTAGCTGGCGCCGCCGTCCCCCGCCGTCCCCGTCGTCTCCGTCGCCTCGAGGATCCCGGTTGGTCTGCGGACAGTGCCTGGCGTTGCTTCTGCGCGCCTGGCTGAGCTGGGCTCTGCGCTCCCCGCTCGCTCCTAGCCGGGCTTAGGCGCTGCCGGGACGCGGAGGCGGAGCCGCCGCCCCCACCTGCTCCTGGCGGCCGCCCTGGAGCCTCGCCGCCCGGCGCACGGGGACGCTGCCCAGAGGGCGGGGTCGCTCCGGCACCCGGGAGGCGGTCCAGGCTGCGCAGCGCAGCTCCCAGGTACAGAGTCCCGAGTGTGAGCCGGGAGATAATGGGGCCAAGGACCGGAGTTCCTCTGTACACCACCTCGTCCGTTTATTACAAACATTCCTGAGCCCTCGCAAAGCCCCAGACAGCGCTATAAGCCAAGGGGACAAAGGGAGAATGGGACAGCCTGTTGTCAGCCTGCAAGAGCAGGTATATACAATACAGAGCCAAGAGGACATCCAGTGTGCACAAGCAGAGGAGCACCCAATTCAGACCTGGGCTTGAGAGGCAGGGATGTGGGGGTGCGGGGTGGAGAGAGCTGGGGGCGCCGAGGTGGAGAAGCTTGCCCCCAGAGAAAGGTTAGCACGAAATATCCTGGTAACACAGGGAAGTAGCTTCGGGTGGGGCTGAAGGTGAAAAAAGGCAGTTTGAAATGTAGAGTAAGCCTTCCAGTGGAGCAAGTCTCTGTCCTGCTTCACCGCCACACTATCCAGGGCTTGGCGGGTGCTGGAGACTCGTGCCCGAGGCTCCTGTGTACACTGTGCCTCCAAGTGCAGCAACTCCGGCTGGTATTTCCTGACTCTCACATCTTAGGCATTCCTGCCTGATAAGGATGTCCTGCTGGACTCTTGACTGGTCCTTTACTGTTTGAGGTCCTTCCGTGAGCTTGCTGCTTGCTCTGCAGGGTCCTACAGTGGGCTAGCTAAGGAGCCAGGCTCTCCATCTTCAAAGCCTTGGCTTCCAGTACCGGGAATACACCTGAAGGAGTCAGTGCCAGCAGCTGGCTTACCACACCGGATTGCAACCTATCTCTCCATTCACATGGTCCAAGTTTACATGCTCAGTAGACCTCAGCTACTTTCCTAATTATTTATGTTTATAGCCTGACAAACTTATGGCTATAGCCAGGATTAATAACACACTCAGGATGTCTTTTGATTTAGAAGAAGGGGTTATGTGTAGCACCGTAATGTCGTGATCTCGGACACGGGACGTGAAGAATATACTTCAACTAAAAGTCACTAGCCATTCTGCATTAATTATTGCCAAGGACAATCTTGGGTCGTTAATCCTCACTCTTGTTACTTAGCTACTTGTGTTCTGATTTGAAAAAGAAAGGAAAGCTCAATTTGCAGAGAAGAATTATTTCCATGGTCGTGTAGAAATCCCACCAGGTTTTCTATGGAACCCCAAAGTACAAACTAGTTGCATGGAATATAGTCATTTATCTTGCAAGCTGGACAGTTTCTGGAGGATACACTAATTCAGCTTTTTAAATGCTTGATTCAAAGGGATGGTGTCTGTAGAGTGGGGCTATTTGGGGCTGAAAGCATCATGAAGTTTTTGTGTTCCAAGAGCTTGTGGTACTTTCTGCATCCTTTTTCTCTGGACATTGCAAAGGATTAAGTCCCAGGGAGGCATGTCCCAAGTAGCTAAGCTGTTCTCCCCATCATCTCTATGGACAGAATCTAGAATGATGGCCAGTTAAAGATGAAAGACTACAGTGCCAGTACCTTTCCTGATCACCTAGACTTTCTTAGCATGCTTGCCTAGCTGTGTTCAATTAATTCCCAGCACTACCAAAATAAAACAAAGCAAAATGCTCAAACAACAACAACAACCATAATAAACCTTTTCAAAGTTAATACAGTAGGGAGAGATGAGATGGCTGGGCTAGTAAGGCACTTGTTACCTGGTGACCCAGTTGGCTTGATAAATTGAAAGTGGGAGTTGTGTGTATCTGTGTGTGTGTGTGTGTGTGTGTGTGTGTGTCTGTCTGTCTGTCTGTCTGTCTGTCTGTCTTTTCCCCTCCATTCCCTAGGCTCTTTATGCTTTGGTATCTAGTGATGCTACAACTAGATTTCAACCAAGAAACAACTAATGTGATACCACCACTATCTACAATAGATAGACTAGAAGATGCATACAGTGAGGTCACCTGAGACAGCTAGGCACCTGAGACAAAGCCAGCAGCTGTCCAACTCTGGACTTTTTACTAGATGGAAAAAAAAGCTGTTTGTATAAACCACTGATAAAAGGCTTTCTTTCTTAGCATGCTTGCCTAGCTGTGTTCAATTAATTCCCAGCACTACCAAAATAAAACAAAGCAAAATGCTTTTTCCTTCCTTCTTTCTTTCTTTCTTTCTTTCTTTCTTTCTTTCTTTCTTTCTCCCTAACACTAGTATTTGTTTATTTACTGCCCATTTCTTTACAAATAGGAAAGTCTTATTTGGAAAAGAACAATTTTTAAAGGTCCAATCTTACAGTTAAATGTATTTCTTTCTTTTTTTTTTTAAATATGGAACGCTTCACGAATTTGCGTGTCATCCTTGCGCAGGGGCCATGCTAATCTCTGTATCGTTCCGATTTTAGTATATGTGCTGCCGAAGCGAGCACGTTAAATGTATTTCTAATGGAAAAATATAACTGGAGAAGAAACCTTCCCATCTCCTTCTACCGCTTACCAAACACCTGCAATAGCTCAAGTGCAGGTGCACGTTGATGTCAGCTCTGCAGATTCTTGGGGGTCTTTAGGAGGAAGGCACCAAGGAAGCCCAGGTGGTCTACAGCATGTCGTCACTTCACCTTGTCAAATATTTACAAACCAGCTATGACATGGTCACAGTGCTCCGGTACTCAGAGAATGAACATGGACCCGCAGCTCTGTCCTCTGGGAAGTAGCAGCTTAGCCATCAGGAAGGTGAGAAGAAGAGATTCTGTGTGAAGGGAGAGCATGTCCTGGATGGAGAGCCAATGCAGAAGTAATGATGGACCCACGGGAGGCAGCCTGTGAAGGAGGGAAGCGCCAACAGCAAACTGTGCCTTCATGGATGCACAGATACGTCTAATGCCAGGGTGGGGGGAGGAGGCCTTCCCGGAAGAGAAAGTCTGAAAGAGCTTGGAAATACTTGTGTCAAAAAAATGAAACTTAAAGGCCTTGTGGAAAAAAGTTTTTATATAAACAAGTTGCACCCATTTGGGGTTTAATGTATATGCTGAGGTACCCACAATCTTGGTCAACAGATGCACTGTTTCTGTCAGCCAGGAAGATTGTCATATGCAACCCTGTCACAGGTCATTACCTCCAGCCCAGAAAAGTCACAGATCTGGCACGGTTGGTTTTGTCTTTTTTTATGGTCTAACCATATGATGACTTGAGACTTGCCCATATGTTCTGCATGGCTTGTTTTTTGTTTTGTTTTTGTTTTTTTGTTTTTGTCTTTAGTGTTTTAATTAGTGTTTCCTTGTATGGATAGGACAGTGCTTGTTAGTGGACATTTGGCTTGTTTCCAGCTTGAAAATATTACAAACTAAGCCACTCTGAATATTCACATCACAGCCTTTTTGTGAATAATCACCTTTAATTTTATGTCATTAGCGTTTACAATAAAAGTGACCGGAGGACCATAATGAGGCACTAAGTCACACCCACAAAGAGGGCCTTAATGAAACATAGCAAGTGTTGTCAAAGATGTCGGTGACGCCGGGAGTGGTGGCGCATGCCTGTAATCCCAGCACTTGGGAGGCAGAGGCAGGTGGATTTCTGAGTTCGAGGCCAGCCTGGTCTACAGAGTGAGTTCCAGGACAGCCAGAGCTACACAGAGAAACCCTGTCTCGAAAAACCAAAAAAAAAAAAAAAAAAAAAAAAAAAAGATGTCGGCGACTTGGAGCCTTCATCCACGGCTCAGAAGACTATCCAGTGGTCCAGGCTCTGTGATAGCTCATGTGCTGGTTAGTTATGCCTCAGCTTGACACTTGGGAAGAGGAATCTCAATGGAGACAATGACTCCATCCGATTGGCTTGTCTGTGGAGCAGTTTCTTGATTGATGACTGAGGTGGGAGGGCCCTGTCCACCATAAGCAGTGCCATTCCTGGGAATGTGGCTCTGGGTTTTATAAGAAATCAAGCTATGGAGAGCAAGCCAGCAAGCAACATTACTCCATGGCCTCTTTCTTCAGTTCCTGCCTCGAGGTTCCTGGCTTGGCTTTCTAGATGATGGACTTTAATACATAAGCTGAATAAACCCTTTGTTTCCCAAGTTGTGTTTGGTCACGGCAACCAGAAAGAAAATTAAGACATTTTGTCTATTCCCCTCAAATGTTAACAAGAGTAACCATATAATCTAGAAATTCTCCTCCAGGTCCTAAAAGAAGAGTCGAATACAAGCAGGGGCCCAAACAGAAATCTTGTGCTTATACAACAGTTCTTCCTGAACCGTGAGTAGAGCCTGAAGCCCTAGGAGAGTCTGGAGGTACAAGCAGTACTAAGCCCAGTAAACCCAACAATAAAACTTAACTTATAAATTAGATGCAATAAGATGCTAGTGATAATGAAGTAATTATAACAGTACCCTGTGCTATTTCACAGTATTGCACCTTAACTGTATACAAGCTCACCTCCTTTATGCCGTGAGTAGAAAGGACAATCCCTGCAATGGAAGGACCAGTGGATCTCCTGAAGCCCTCCTAGCTTTCCAGGCCTGTCACCTCCTGGGAAGATTAGTTTTCTTAACCTGCCTTTTCTCTGCTTCCCCATACCCCATACTGCCTATCATTCACAAAGAAAGCCTACCCTAAGATTTTTGTTGTTGCCGCCACTGTTGTTAAAATGCCTATTGGAATTACAGATCCTTGGCTTATAAGGACTCCCCAGTGTTATCAAAATGACCACGCAAGCAAGCTCAGAGTTCAGTCGCCAATAGTGTTAAAAAGGGAAGCTCAGAAGTTAGCAGGCTTGCGCAAGTCAGGGGGTTTCTGAGAAGAAGAGCTATACATGAAAATGAATCCACAGCATGCATTTCTGTCTCATCGCCCAGCCCAGAGCTAATGAAGAACAGCAGCTAGATAGTCACACATGAGGCCTCAGCTCAGTGCTGTCCAGTGCCTTCACCTTGGTAGCTTCCAGTCTATTACAATGGACAATATTCTTTAAGAGAAACCCATCATTCTAGCGGTGATGACACACACTCTTAATCCCAGTGCTTGGGTGGATCTCTGTGAGTTTGAAGCCAGCCTGGTCTACAGAGTGAGTTCCGGGACAGCCACAGTCGTACAGAAAAACTCTGTCACAAACAAACAAACAAACAAACACCAAAATCAAAACAAAACAAACAAACAAAAACCAGGATAGCCAAGGCAACATAAAGAAACTGTCTCAAAAACAAACAAGCGAAGAATTCCATTTTCCTTCTAAACTCCTTGCTTCAGCTAATAGCACTAACATTCAGCGATTTTCTTAAGTCCCAAACTGGGTTGCCCTATCATCTCACCGTTTTTTATCCCTGCCACCTGATCTGTCACATCCTGCCTCCCACACACTTTCCGCTCCTTGCCAACTTCTGCTGCTGTTGTTGGAGTTCATGTCTGGTCTCTTATCACCATCTTCAACCTAGGCTGACAGGAGCCCAGGGCTCCTGTGCTCCAGGGCCCCAGGGTTCCAGGGCCCCAGGGTTCCAGGGCTCCAGGGTTCCAGGGCTCCAAGGTTCCAGGGCTCCAGGGTTCCAGGGCCCCAGGGCCCCAGGGTTCCAGGGCTCCAGGGTTCCAGGGCTCCAAGGCCCTGGGACTCCAGGGTTTCAGGTCATTACTCCTTTCCCTGAAATCACGTCAAGCGTTCTCAAGTGCAACTTGTACCTTCTAACTTGTCTTCTTGCAAGCCTTAGTCATTCCTTTCTGCTCTTGGGACAAAACCCAAAGAATTTAGTACTATATATAATGTAACCTGCAGGACCAGCCCCATCTCATCTTCTGCCTCTTACGCCTAAAACTACACGTGTCTCAGCTAAGCCCTGGGAGTTACCATATGCTCTCTGACCACCTCCACCCACATCATTTCTTTGTCCACATCTTCCTGCTCCTTGTTTTCTCAAGAACATCTTCCTCCTATGATATTCCTTCCTTCGAGAAAGCCTTCTGGACCCTCATGGTAGATCTGGCCTTTCGTGTATAAACACTCCCCCCCCACCCCGCTCTGTCCTAGTTCAGCATCTAGAGCATGGTTTGGTAGATGTTTTCTGATCTGTATCCTTGAAGGCAGAAATGCTGTCTTACTTTAGGGCCACTAGTACCTTGCATGTCAAAAACCATAGAATAAGGCAACACTCAATTCTTGAATTAGCAAGTTAACAAAAAACCTTCAGCCCTTTATTAACGCAGCCAGAGAAAACTCTGCCTAGTCTCGGAGGTGTCAAGCCAGCGAATGTAGATGTGCCCCGCCCCTCTTAGTGAGACAAGGTTCCAAATACACAGGAATGCTCTGGAAGCTCTTATCAGCAGGGTGATAAGCCGCGGACTCTCCCTTCAGCAGCCTTGAGTCAAATCTCCACTGTGTAACAGTTTTCTTTATACTGGAGAGAACTTGCAAACAACATCAGCACAGAAACCAAATGTTAGGATAAAGCAGTAGTCCAAGGTTATACAAGCACACTCTAGATTGCTCAGTCTTAGGACTCTTTGTACTCACACTCCCTAAACAGACAAGATCTCTGAGAATTGACTGTCCTCAGAAGCCCTGCATAGCAGGTAACAATGGCAGCACATAATGTTGCCATTTATCAGCATCGGCAGAGGGTGATGGCTCCTTTCTCAGAAACGTTGGTCCGTTAGTGCCACACCCAGATCTCAGTCAGCTCTTCAGGAGAGGGCCCGTGTCTCCCTTTACACTTCTCACAGGTGCCAAATGCAAATATAAGACGAGCCGTGTGCTTTCCTGTCACAGCGCTGGTGCCTGTTGGCCGGAGACAGGGTTGTAGGAAAAGAGGTACTGATGGAAACACCGTGCCAGTCCAGTGGAGACCGCCGCCCCCCCTCCCCCAGGTCCCACAGTGAAGCCAGAAGTCACTGTGTCACGGGAACCCCCGAAAGGGATGAAAATAGCCCAGGGCACACGTCACCAGGTGAAGATGCTCAGCACTGGCTGCTCAAGGAGAGCGGGCAGGAGGCCCTGAGTCAAGAAGGCAGATGGCATGGCCGAATGGGCTGACTGAAGAATGAAATAACACGTGATTCTGAAGAGACCCCCCCCCCGTGGGACTGGGGGTGTCGAGGATGTGACCTCCAGTTCATCTCCACATACAGAGATCTGCAGGATATTGGCAGTGAGGATGCAGAAGAGGAGCTGGGCATCCCTTTAGGACAACAGAGAAGTCTTTCCTCATCACCATGTCCTGAGCATCTTCCGGATGTGGGTACCAAAAACTTCTGCTGTTCTCAGGTGTTCTTTGTCCCTAATGTTTCCTGGGATGCGTGCTTGGTTCCCAGTGTACTGAGGTTTAAAAGGCAGCAGGCTCTTTAAAAGGCGGGGCTTGGTGGAAAGAGATTGGAGCATGGCCACCCAGGAGAAGGGATCAGAGTTAGCTTCACAGAAGGGTTGGCAATGAATTTACTTTCACAGAGCAGGCTGTTGTTAGAGAGCAAGAGACACCCTGCTCTCACCGTGTGATCTCTCTGGTGTGTGTCTGGTTCAGAACATCCACCATGTCGTGACACAGCTGACAGACCTCGAAGTTTGTCAGCACCATGCTGTGTAGACTCCCCAGACTTCAGGATCACGAGGCAAATGAGTTCACGTATACATTACCCAGCGTCAGAGGCTCCATTACACTAACACTATTACACTAAGAACTAATAACCTTTTGTGGTGACTCCATCTCTGTTCTTTCTCCTGATTGAGGCCAGCACAGGATCCCAGCTTAACTTCTAAAGTAGGGAAGAAGAGCTCTTAGGTTGCTCATTTTTACACACTTATGAGGCCCAGTGTTTCTTCAATTGCTTGAAAGGAAGAGAAAAACTTCAGAGGACTCTTCAATCGACTGCTCCCCAGGAGACAGCTGGCCCCAAAGGAAATCCCACAGTTCTTGGACATGTGGGAAAGAACAGACCCAGGTGTTCTTGTCTTTTGTCAGCCAAGAAACAGACTTCTTTGAAGAAGCTTGGTTCCCAGTGACAACCTTGAATGGTGAGTTTCCAAAAACTCCCTGTCTTAGGCAAGATGTTACCTCAGCCGTCTCTTCCCCTCATTCAGACAGAGTCTTTCCCTCTACATGTATCTTACTAGTGCAACTGGCCTTTTTTGTCCTCTCTCATCCATTACACTGGGTTTCTAACGACCAGGAATTTAGCAGTCTGTGTTTAATAAGTCATTCTAGTGGATCTTAAATTCTAAAGCCTTCAAACTGAATTAATGAAACTGGACAGAAATGTCATCTGTGTGTGCGGTGCATGTATGTGCTCTCCCTCTCCCCCATACACACACACACACACACACACACACACACACACACACACACAAGAGAGAGAGAGAGAGAGAGAGAGAGAGAGAGAGAGAGAGAGAGAGAGAGAAATCTACTTTCCAAAGATAATGAAAGAATTAAAATAAGTGCTAAGGTTGAGATTTCTAGAGTCTGTAGTTTAGCGTCATGGGTATGCTGATAGGTAAGCTTAACTCAGGTGTACCTGTTGGTGTTCTTCATTTACTATCACATTCTTCCAGCCCCAGAGGAAGGTGGGATGGTGTCAGAGCAGAGTGGGGAAGCTAAGAGAGGAGCGATCATGGTTGTTTTCATGGTGGAAGAGTTATTTCTAAAAGTAGAACAACAGACACTGCGCAGGGCTCCTCTTCTGCATTCGCAGCTACTCTCAACTCTTGGGTTTTTTTTAGTCTTTTGTCTGTATTCATATTTTTTCACATTTCCAAACATATGCATCAACTTGGTTTCTTGGTTAATTAAATTTTCACCCCCTTTTCATCATGGTGACTTGGCATCTTAGATCACTGTTTCCTAATTTTACTTAATATGCTTTGGCTCTGTGGCCAAATTAATTTTACCCTCCTGTAGTTTCTCAGATCTGCTTGCAATACTCTATGAGTTTTGTCCCCTGGACACTAGGGAAGGGAGAAGCTGCACTCCCGGGATTCCCTCTCTTCCTCCGTGGGGCTCTCTCATCCCCATGTTCTCTTCTTTCTTGGCTGCTTCCTCAGACACTGTCCCACAGCTGCACTTTGCTCACAGTAGGTAATGACGCATCTTCAGACATGGAACTCTTGGATGATAGTCCCATATCTTTGTATCCTTGTCAGAGCTGTCCTGGGTCTTCTTCTCACCCCAGTGTTGTTGAGAAGTTCATGACCATTCTTAACTCTCACCCTCTGCTCATGAACTAACCTTGGTTCTCCTTGTCATATGCGTCAGCCTGGAATCCTGTCACTCAGCACTGGGATCCTTTCTTGTTTATTAATATTATGTTTGGTATCTAGCAGTCTCTCTGTCGGGAGAGAAAGATTTTCTTGCTACTTTTAGTATTTCTGAGTACTCTCCTCCTATCCATTTAATCTGTTTACTTCTTGCAAACATCCCATTAGTCAAAAGTTAGCCCCTGCAATAGCCTGATCACTGGCTACTTAATTATTGACATCTTTACTTCTTTGAAAGAAGGAAAACACTTCTTGGTTGATTGTCATCAAATACCCAGCTAAAAAGCACATGCCCAAGGCCTTGATAAATAATATTTGAAGTATCTTTGCTTTGTTTCTGCTCTTGAGAAGCAGAATACTGAGTAGGCTTTTTCCTCTTACAAGTTGGAAGATTAACTGGGTGGAGCCTTGTCCTGAGGACACCCCTCCCTTTATTCCAATGCCTATCCGGCCTCTCCTTAATCTCTGAATCTCTTTCAGCACTAGACTTGGCTCCAACATTACATCCCTACCAATCATTTTTGTTTGTTTGTTGATTTGTTTATATCACTTACTCTTTTTTGTTGTAGTCGGGCATTAGAGTGATTACTAGTAACCAAACCTTAGAGTCAATATTAGGCTGCCTTGAAATCTCCTCTGCCAAGAAAATTAATCCAATACTTTTCCATTTAGCTTCAGAAAAATTCTTAGCCCAATGTGAGTAGACGGCTACATTCTTTGCCAAAATATCACAAAATTGGTCTCTGGCCCAGTTGTTAATATCATTTTTCTCTGAAACTTCTTATTCTGAGCGTCCATAGTCCACATTGCTTTAGCATTGCTGTCCTCCAAGATCCTCCTTGAAAACCTCAGAATCTACCCTTAGTGACACACTTCCTCCAGCAAAGCCACAGCTGTTCCCTAAAAAGCCACCAGTAGCCAAAGGCCTGAGACTTATGAGGGGCATCTCATTCAGGTGACCTTTCTTCATCTCATCCTACTGAAGGAGTTTGTGTGCTGACTGGTAATTCTGTGTCTGTGTGTTAGCTTTGATGGCGGCCAAGGCTGCTCTGCTAGGGCCGGAAAGGGTATAGCTGCTTACTGCATAGTGGCAGCACTTGAAAACATTTCTCTTTTTAAGTGTGGAGTTGTTTTTTGTTTTTGTTTTTGTTTTTGTTTTTTTCAGAGAAGGCTCTAACTCCCCATGAGAGTGCAGTGAGCCTGATGGGAAGGTTGGGGATCTGGGCAGGAAAGGCCATCTTCCACAGTTGTTTCCAGCCTTTGCTATTTCTAGTCTCATGGTGAGAGTACCTCTGAGTGACTTTTTTGATTATTTAAGAAAATTGGAATTGACTCAGATGAGTTGGAGGTGAGTTGCTTTCCTTCCACCGTGTGACTGGTCTTATCGCCTCTTTGGTCTTCACTTGCCCCTTTTGTTGGTGAAGAGAGAAGGATGGAGAAGCCAAAGTCTGGTTACATGACAAATGCCGTTGCTGTTGGCATTGTGATTAGCTTACCATTAGAACCGCTGTTTCCTGTAGGACCCTCATGCTCACAGACATGTGACCTGGATATGAGAATCATAGCGTTATACCTCTACACATTCTTTTATTATCTAGTGACAATGGAACATATACACAGTTTATTTTATTATCTAGTGACAACAGTTTCACAAAGCATACATTATGATAACTCTTGCCTTTGTCCAGTGAGGGAACATGAGATACAAAGAGGCCAGGAGAGTAACTTTGCCCCCAGTCACTCTCAGACAGTGAGGACTTGGGATCTGGAAAAAAGTCTCTGCATGCACTCACAGCTCAAAGATGCTGTATTGTGGGTTGGTGTGTGTGTTTGTTTGCATTTGCACTTTGTTTTTAATCTTGTTGAGCAAGGTATCAAAATTTTGATGTATCTTTTTCTACATTATTTTTCTTCTACATATTGATATTTATATATTTTGAAAGTAGAGTACAGTTTTCTCTTAATTATATTTTAAAATAACTACCCATAAGTTAATCAACTCATTAATTATTGATAGCACCTCCTCTGTGTGAAGTCAACTGGGCTGGTCCCTGGGTATAATAAACCTCACCATATCCCTTCTTAGTTTTTATAAATTTAATAATTGAAAGACATGTAACCAGAGGGTCCTCCCTGCCTGTTAAGAAATGAGACTAACCATCAGGCTAAGAACTTAACCCTTTCAAAAGAGGCTTTAAAAGTTGTCAGTTTAGAGTTTTAAGAAAAGCTAAAGACCAGGTCTTGCTTATTCCATGTTAACAAAATTAAAGTCCCTTGTAAAATTTAATTAATGTCAGTGCATACTGTTTGATCTCTGTGAGCCTACAGCCCCTCCCTGCTACCCTGCCACGCCCCTGGGGCATTGTGATAAAGCTATCTAGCTCCTATACTGTCCAATAAAGAAAAGTGAAGACTCAGAGGGAGGAGGGAGATGCCATTGTAGATAACACTGGGTTCTGTTGGGTGTGAGGAGAAATGTCTCCCCAGGCAAGCAGGCAGCCCGCTGAGCTGATTGCTGATCAGTGGGAGGGAAAACCCAGGGTTCTGCTGGGAAAGCCAGGCTCCGCTCCCTCACTGAACTCATGGGGAAAGGAAAACCAAAACCAAAAAAGACAGAATGTAAATTCACATCAAGTTCCACAGAGATTAGGAAAAGAAGGTGTTCCCTTAAAGCTGAGCGTCAAGGGCTACCCAATTGTGTCCACTGTCCCTCCAGGAATGGATTAAACTGTATCGGAGAACCCTTTCTGCCTATACATCCATAGAACTTTACTGGCACTGTGTCCTGTAAGTAAATAAGACCTCCCTGTGTGTCCTGGACACCATTCTCCTTCCAGAGAAGGTAGGAGACCTAGGCAGCTGCGACACCGGTCTTTATTGTGTACTGCTGCAGCTCAGCTGCCCTTGAAGGACAGAATTATGGTTCACGCCCACACTCAGAGTGATGGTCACAGGATCCATCACTGTCCCCACATCGGGTCAGCCTCACAGCGCTTTAAGGGAATCTTGCAGGGTAGATAACCTCTGGCAGGAGTCTTACCGCAGATGCTTGTTACCTAGTCTAAGGAAGAATTCCCATTTCTCTGTCTGCAGAAGGGTGTGCGAGACTATATTTCTTTATGGCCAGGTACCGTCAGCTTGTGATAGAGCTGACGGTGGAAAGAATCTGTCCTAAAATTGAAAGCTTATTAGATTTCATAAACTTAGAAGGTGAAAATCTTACTAGCTCATTTAAAAAAAAAATAAAAGGAAAAGAAAACCAATCTCTCTTTTTGCTCTGTGCTAGGCGGTAGAGTTATCCAGGGAATGAGGGTAACCTAAGCCGCTTAGTGGCCAGGCCCCAGGAAGCCCCCAGCTCAAGGGATCAGGCTGTGGACTGTGCCGCAGCCTCAGGAAGGGGTCTGAGAGCCGCCCCCTCAGAGCCGCTGGCTGTGTGGAGCACTGTGGGAGAAGAGTGCCCAGGGACTTTAAGCCCTGATTAGATGGCCTCCTGTGGGGGTCTTGAGTTAATTCTCTTTTCTGGTGTCTGATTACTGGGATAGAGAACAGTCACAGCACCTATTTATTTCTCAAGGCTGAAGGTGACGCCATGCAGACTGTGTCTGCTGGTTGACTCTTGACCTGTCCCTTCGCCGTTTAGAGAATGGCAGCAGAGACATTGTCCATCCTAAAGGGGACTCTTAGCCCCAGGCCAGTCCTGCGGGGTGCTCTCCGAAGCTGCTCCCTTCTCCTCTGTACACCAGTCAGTGGGATGTGATCCCGAGATCTGGAAAGCTCACAAGGGCTTGGCCTTGCCACTCCATGTACACAACCTCGAACACCGAAAGCCTGGCTCTGTTTCTCCATCCTGGGTGTCCCTGGAGTCCCGACCCCTGCTCCGGGCCCCCCTCCACCACCACCACTCCCCCAATGGCAAGGTTTATCTCTGACTCGTCTGTAATTCGCACAGCCACCAGATCAGGTCCCGTTTGGCCTTCAACGTTTCCTCTGACGCTGCCATGTCCCCATTCACAGTCTGTCACTGTGTCCTGGCCCACTCCCAGCCTCCAGCTGCTCCCCGGCTCCCCTCCTGGCTGCCGTACAGTCTGCTCCCACTACAGCTGCAAAATAACCCCTGGGAAAGGTCGGAGAGAGGTAGTCACCCTGCACAAAGCCCTCCTGTACCTTCCAACCTCGTCCTCAAGGCCTATAAGGCCTGCTTGGCCTGCCCATCATGCCGCTGGCAGGCCATTAATATGAGAGAGGGTATCTCTAAATGCCACCTGAGATCTGGGAAGAGTTGGTGGCGTAGAAAAAATGATCACGATATGACATGTAAAAAGTTTTGATTTAAAAACTGTGAACTTACTTAAGACATTCTGAGGTGATACATGTGATATATTTGAAACTCAATTTCATAGTTATTGAGTTTGAACATCAAAAGATTGGGCACACCTGTACCTACCCAATCTCACCTTCCAGCTTCCCAGCAGCGCCAGTTTTTCACCTCCTGCCTGATCATTTGTCCCTTCCCCCCTCCAGCATTTGAGCTGGGCTTTCCAGCATCTGCTCTGATAATCAGTCCTCAGCCTGTAAAATTCCTGGCCTGTGTTCTTTAGAGAACAATACAGCTCGATTCTCTCACCTGGAAACCACGGGCAGCCTCGCCTAAAAGCATCCCGGATCTGTTAGGCTTGAAGTGCTCTGATCTCAGCAGGAGACCTGCTGAGAATGGAGCCAGCAAGTTCTCAGACTTCACCTAGGAGTCTGGGAGGAGGATCTTTCCCAAGCTATATATTGACTGATATTTATTAAAGCTTCTGTCTTGACCGGCAAATGTCGCCTTGACTCAATTCTCTTTCGCCGCCTCCCCATCCATCCCCCCAGTTTCTCACAGGAACCAGTTTGCAGTAGCTACAGAATACAACAATTATTGATTATATATTTTTCTTTTGAAACCCATACCTAACTGAATATATTTCTATCTTTCCACAATTTCATCCTCAAGGCTTAATTCCTTTGTCATTTAATTGACAAAGCTTAATTTGTTATTGTATTGTAAAGTCTTAGCTAGTTTTCTCCTATGGTAGCTGACCACAGTTTGCATTTACCAAGAAGCAAATCATTTATTTACCTTACATCTTATTCTTGAAACCTTGTTTTTGCTAAAGTGGCTACCCATCTAGTCTCTATTCTTATACTCATAATAGAATCATTTGCTTTTTGTTCATAGCCCTGCCTTTTCATGGAGCGCATCGAAACCTGTGACTACATCTTTAGATCACAAGGTCAAGGGACTCAGACCTAACCTAGACTGAATGTTTTCTTTGACCTTTAACCTGTCTCAAGTCTATTTTCCCCTCCACAAGTACAGCTATGTGCCTGTGATTCATGAGAACTCACTGTGCTCCTTTTCTAGCCTGTACAGCCCCTCCCACTCTTTGTCCTCAAAGAGAGGCAATTCTACTCTTAGTTATGATATTGCTATATCCTAAATCATCTTCTTAACCTTCTTTATCAACTATCCTAACTTACTAAAATTATGCAAATCAAATAAAAGTTTTCACAAAATCGTTAATTCATCTAAGGAATATTATTCTATGAAAGTTCATCTTCATGTCGATCTGCAGGAAAATTGTGCAATAGAGTGGGTTGTCTCCCAGGAAGCAATCACACCAGACTCCTGGCAGTGAGCTCTCCCCAGGCCCATTCACACTATGCTACGCACAGGAGGAATATAGCAAGGACAACATGAGAAGGCGCAGCAGCAGCAAGAAGCGATGCAAAGGTGAATTCCCCGGGGCTGTGCCTCCCCGAGGTACATCTGTCATAGCTCTGCAAAATGGTGGGCCATCTCCAGGAAGCTCACTTGCCCCCTGCAGCTCCTCCTGCGCGGTGTCTGCCAGAGGAGGAGCGGTCATAGAGGGAAAAGGGACACCAATAGACAAAAAGTGGTATCTGCCAGAAGCAAGGTGTAGGAGAAATTTCTGCTTTGTACTGCAAGTTCCACACATTGATGGAGGCAGATTCAATGGGTGTGACACAAAAAGTCACCCATAAATGTTCTGCAAGTGGCCTGTTCTTCTTATACTGCGTGGGAGCTCTGAGCAACCAAACATCAGACTCTACTCAGGAAAATAACTGACGTGAACTTTGATGAACCATGAACTAAAGCTAAGGAAATAGTTTAGTTCATATTTACAGCATTACTTAATAAAACTGCATCTGAACATGCAGGCATAGAACATACCTGCATGGTTAGTTTTATGTCAACGTGGCACAAGCTGAAGTCATCAGAAAGAAAGGAGCCTCAGTTGAGAACATATGTCTATAGGCAATCCTGTAGGTCATTTACTTACTTAGTGATTGATGGGAAAAAAACTCATCCTATCATGGGTGGTGCCATCCATGGTTGATGGTCCTGGGTTCTATAAGAAAGATGAGCAAACCCTGGGGAGCAAGCCAATAAGCAGCACCCCTCCGTGGCCTCTCCATCAGCTCCTGCCTCCAGGCTCCTGCCCTGATTGAGGTCCTGTCCTGACTTCCTTTGATGGCAGACTGTGATGTGGAAGTGTAATCCAAATAAGCCCTTCTCTCTCCAAGTAGCTTTGTTCCTGGTGTGTCACTACAGCAGTTGTAACCCTTTCTAAGACAAGGCCCACGAGCTGGGAAAGGGTGCTGTCATCCAGCATCCCCAAATTGTCCTCATGATGCCATTAGCAGAATGAGGGGTTCAGCTTACCATGAGCATTGATCAGAGGTAAAGGTGGGGGTCAGGAGGAGGAGCCACCATGCAGAGCAGAATAAAACAAGCAAACAATGTTTGAGAGGAACAATCAAGGATAATTTACTAATAAGATGATAATCATGAGCATTCTTACTCCAGAGAGCATAATTACAGTGAAAGACTACAGACCCAGAGTCTCTCTTGACAAAAATCCAAAGCAGCACGAGAAAATGTTGTGCATGCATGCATTTTGCTGCCATGGGAAGCAGCTCCGTTATCCAGGTTGTCTGTTACTTTGTTTAAACTCCCAACGTGCTAAAATGTGCTTGGAAACCACAGGAAGGGTTGTTGGACCTGTAGGTGGACCTGGACCCAAACAACTAAAGTTAAGGAGAAAAGTGTAACCAGGAGAGAAAGGGGTATGAAGCCGAGCTGGAGTCTCCGAGCACACCATGCCTTGAGTGGTCTTCAAGTTTAAGGGAGACTTGAAATCCAGCTGCCAGACTGGCTCACCAAAAAAGGGGGGTTGGAGATGGCTCATTGGTTAAGAGCACTGGCTCTTCTTCCAGAGGTCCGAGGTTCAATTCCCAGCACTCATATGGGCAAGCTCTTCTTGGAGATCTGATGTACCCTCTTCTGGACCTCCACAGGGACTGCATACACACAGTGCACATACATGCAGGCAAAATACCCATATGCATAAAGATAGATAGATAGGTAAATGATAGGTAGGTAGGTAGATAGATAGATAGATGATAGATAGATGATAGATAGATAGATAGATAGATAGATAGATAGATAGATAGAAATCCCACTGTCTTGCTTTGGACTGATATAATAAAAACCATAGAGCATGCAGTTTAAACAATAAACATCTATTTCTTGCCATTGTAAAGGCTGGAAGTCTGAGACTGATGTGCTGGAAGATCCAGTGCTTGGTGATAACCTTATTCCTGATTTGGAGAAGGCCATCTTCAGGGTATATGCCCACATACTAAAAGAGATGAGACATTTCATTAATGTCTAATAAAGGCATCTGCACAATTACCTAGTGCTTCACTTCAACCTCTAATGACAGTAACGGTGTCCCCTCCGGAATCAGTAGCAGGCGCCACCCTCAGAGCAGTCCTCTTTCCTGAGACTCTGAGTGTGCTGAGGTCTCGTTCTTAGGTTTCCCATTTCTAAAACCGTGTGGAAACAGTTTCTGTTCGTCATAGCTTAGCCTGCTGTGTTTTGTCACAGCAGTACACATCAATGAGGCAGCCATGAGATAGCCCCTCCACTTTCCTTCTAAAAGCTGATTTGGTTTGCCTTCACATATAAGCCTATGGTATGTCATAAATAGATTATTCTATGACTCACCGAGACTTCTCTTTCTAGCAAAAATCTGTCAAATGATTTAAAACATTATGCAGCCTCCTAACGCAAGGATTTGTAGTAGGGTTTTCAAGTCGAGCTTCAGAGGGAAGCTATCTGCTGCGTCTTTCCTTCTGGCGAGATCTCAGTCACTTTTGGCTGGTGACCAGGAGTGCACGAACACACAGGCAGCATCCTCCTTGCTTCCCACCCACAGTCTGGGGTCGCATCTCAGTTCACAGACGAACCAGAAGCAGAGGAAAATGGAGACAAACAGCCAGTCATTATGCCCTGGCCTTTCCGTTGGAAGTAGTTATAAAAGCTCTTCAGGGTAGAAACACAGATTGTTTTCTCACCAAGGACTTCATATTCTTGCTTCTAAGAAAACCTCTCCATCTCCTTGACCCTCAACTTCTCAGGTCTCCAGAGCCCTGGAGTTGAGGAAGGTGGGTTACTCTGCAGCAGGCCTACAAAGTCCTCTCAAGTGGGGCACTCAGCTAGGCAGGAGCCACTGGCAAGGCCTGGAGGACAAAGATACTCACATGCTCAAAGCTCGCTCTGGTGCTGAGGAGAAGCGACGGCTTTCTGAAGTCTCTGCATTATTCTGGAGTTGAACGGTAAGCTTGCTGCTGCGTATGCTTTGTCTACACCTTGGCCAGGGCCTGCATATCTTTGGTACAAGCTCATGGTATTACTACAAGCAAAGCAAGGTACCACATGACACACCCACGTGACAAGAGTTCACAGTGCTGTCCTTTGCCCTAAACCAATGATTCCCAACCCTCCTAATGCTGTGACCCTTTAATACAGTTCCTCACATTGTGGGGACTCCCTACCGTAAAATTATTTTCATTGCTACTTCATAACTGTAATTTTGTGACTGTTATGGATCATAATATAAATATCTGATATGCAGGATATCTGATATTGTGGTCCACAGTTTGAGAAACACTGCCCTGTTTCTCTAGCGAAATCTAGACAACTTCTTGAAAATTATTCTTTCAAACTTTGATTAGATTGATGATACTTTTTAAGCCCAGAGTCTTCTTTTCATGTACTTGGACACCCTGAGAGCCCTCTCAAATCTTAAGAAGACACCCACAGAGGCCCTATGTTCCTTCCAATATGAATAATCAAAAAAGATTCCACGAACAAAGAACCCATCAAAAATACTCCAGAGTCACAGCCCTTGGTGGTGATAAAAGACCAGCCTTGAGGTGGCCCTGCTGGCTGTGAGGCGTGGGCAGGCGGTGACAGGCTAAGTGTGGAGGGAACGTTCCACAGCCCTCTGCTTGGTCTTCATCAGCGTGACAGCCCTGATCCCGTGGTTTTCGCGCCCCTGGAACCAACCTCCCTCAACTTGGAAATGTTTTCTCCTCCTCTGTGATTACAGGGGAGAATAATGAAGCTCATACTAAATAATCAAGGTCCCCTGTGAACAGGACACGGAGCACAGAATGTTCTTTGATTTTTTTTTCCTTCCCACATTTCGTCTCTTGCTGGTTCATGCATCCCACAGCGGTGAGCAGCCTTCAGATTGGCTAGATGTGTGTAGACATTTTTATAATCGTAGGATGTTTAGGTAGCAAGAAACACATGCTGCATCTGTGCAGTGCGGAGCCCCACAGAAACTGTGGTGAGCATTTTCAACTGCAGCTGTTGTGGGTCCAAGGCAAATGGAGCGGAGAGGGTCTGGGAGCCATTCTTATCTGAGACAGACATGGTCCCAGATGCAATGGCGTCCCAAAGCTGTGACAAGCACTGAGCCCTAGTTTACACCATTTTCCAAATATATACACCACACATATATTACATTTATCATTAGTAAAGTTCTGCCTTGTCATTTAAAGGGCCGTGCAGCTTTTTGGCATGATTGAGTTCCAGCATCACTACTTGTACCCAGTGGGGCACAGTGTGAGGTCAAATAAGCACTATTTGAACACAAACACTGGGACAACAATACTTTAGCACTCCGATGGCCAATGAGGGACCAAGAAGAGAGCTGCACACACCCAGGATCCGCAGCTCAGTGGGCAATGGTCCAGCAGGAGAGGAGGGACTTCATCATGCTGTTGGAACGAAGCGCCTTTTTATTTCCTCCCAGGCCACATGAGATATGGGCAATGGGAGCGTCAGAAAGGCAAACCCCAGCTGAGGGCAGGGGCGGAGGATGGAAGACACCGCAGAAGGAGAAAGCAGGGAGTAGAAGATGGGCTTGTAGGAACTTTGCAAGTGAGAGGGTTTGTACACCGTGTCGGGGTGATCCTCTGCAGCCTGCCCGTGTACCACCTGGCATCTCCGTGACAAATCAGCGTGGTGTTGCATCTGCTCAAGTCTGGTCTGCTGACCAGCAGCAGCCTTAGCATCCTGAGAGCCTGGCAGGAAGGCAGACTTGCAGACCCAGATTGCCTTTAACAGAATTCCCAAATAACCTTATGCTTGTTTACGGGAAAGAGCCCGTAAACCAAATCAGCCAGTGGAAGGGGGCAGGCTAAGGGTTACAGTGAGGGGTTGGCCGAAGTGATTGGCCAGAGGCAAATGTGCTTTTTATTTTTGTTTGTTTTTGTAGGGATAAGGATGGTTCAGTCAAATGGAAGATTTTATTGATCTGTTCAGAGAATCTTAAAGCATTATGCTTTAAAAGGACTTTGTCATTTTGTATTAAAATAGATCTTTGTGTTTTGCCAATTGGACTCCCAGAACAGATATCTAAACATGCCTGTGGAGCTAAGGTAAGGGTTTCTATGAACATGCCATGAACAGTCAGAGACAAAACATGGTAGGCAAATGGGTGAGAACGGATGCTCTAAATCTCACCTGTTGTCTTACTCAAAGCTTTCCTCCACATCCGCGGGAGATGGGTGGGGAGGTGGGTGGGTCTCAGCACAGATGGAGGAGGGGCTAGGTACAGAGCCAAGTCTGCAAGGATACTTACTGCTGCTGTGCAGGCTCGAGGGTGTGGGATAGCTCAGCCCCTTGCTCACGGGCTGTGCAGCGTGGGCTCTGTGTGGCTTATGCAGCATCAGTTCCTTCAACACTTGCTGAGAGCAAAGTTGAACTAGACACCCAACTGCAACGGAGCAGTTAGGAATATTGTATTGGTTCAAATCCTGAGCCTGGCTCTCTACTGACTGGTCTTCTATAAAGTGATAAGCTCCTTGGGGCTTTGGGGTTTTCATCTGTAGGACAGGGACAGCCACTCGTCCACCAGTGGCTGTTTGTGAAGAAAAACCGTATTAGCGTTCTCGAGTAATGGGCGCCCACAATTGCCATTGTCTTCTATGTTTTTAAAATATTTATTTATTATTATATATAAGTACACTGTAGCTGTCTTCAGACACACCAGAAGAGGGCATCAGATCCCATTAGGGATGGTTGTGAGCCACCATGTGGTTGCTGGGATTTGAACTCAGGACCATTCGGGAGAGCAGTCAGTGCTCTTAACAGCTGAGCCATCTCACCATTATCTTATTATCAATTATTGTGGTTGCCCTTTGTCTGGCTGGAGAAGAGAATTTGAAACCGTGCACATTAGAAATAAGGAAAGCCATTCGCAGTTTCTGAGACTTGAGCGAACCGTGGGGAGTGGCAGTTATCCTTGGAACTTGCCCCGTGAGAGACAGCTGATTTCATCCCGTGTACGCGGCTCTCCTGTTTACTCAGGACACTAAGAATAGCCAGTCCCTGCATCTGTCCCACATGTCACCACCCTCTAGCTCATTCATACATCGCTGTCCCTTGCATGTGTCCCATTCTTGTCCTCCTGTCCCTGCAGTGGGGGTGGGGTCAGGATCGGTGCACTCTGAACAGGTGGCCAGGAGGGTCAGCAGGAAGGCTTTGGCCTGGCTCTGGGAGTCAAATCAGCTCCTGACACTGTCTGAGACCCTAGGACTTTGTCAAGCCAACACTTGTCAGCCTTGACCAGCTGTGTAATCAGAGAAGAGGATCGTGTGCCAGGGGCTGCGCTCCCTGGCCTTGTCTGGACTTGGAGGGTCAGTGAATCCTGCTCTGTTGCTCTCAGAGGTGAATCTGGAAGGATCCACAAGGACTGACAGCCTTTCCAAAGGTGTTTGCTCGGGGGACCTAGATGGTGGCTTTATTAAACTGGAGGTAGGAAAATAGCAACAAACAAACAAACAAACAACAATAATAAAAACTGTCTTTCCCCCCAATCACGCTATATTATAATAGATTCACCTTTTAAAATGCAAATATCCATTGAAAATAAATCCTACAATAAATGTAGGATTTATTTGTAATTTCTCCTTGATTATGAATTTGAGGACCATATAATTTCCTGTTAGCATTAACATTAAGGAAGACCAGTTCTTGGATAGAGGCGACTAGAGAGGAGAATGCAGGATGATTTCCTAGAAGAGGGAGCTGACTCTAGGGACTGACTCGGAGTGGAGGCAGGGACTTTGTGCAGAGAGCAAGAATCCTAAGGGGAAGGCAGCTGGAGGCGGGGTGCAGTCTTGTTGGGCTGAACTGGGCCAGTGGTTGGAAGCAACAGCTACGTACATGGCTGTTTTGAACAGACAGCGTTTCCTTGAAGAATAAACTCAAGGTACTTCACTGAAGGTGCACAGTCCAAACCAAGCACGCGGAGCCCAGTTCACGCCCATTGTTCTTACCGCCTACCGGGCTCCGAACGAGCTCTCAGCTCCAATCAGATTGCTGCCCCACTTTGTAAGCAGCCTTTTCCAAGCGGGGAGGCCCCGCCCCTTCCTCTTTTCCTCTTGTACCTTTGAGCAAAAGACTCAGGGGTGATTGAATAATCCTGTTTCTCAGGAGTAACTTTTTTTCTGTGTGTTTTTGTTTTTGTTGTTGTTGTTGTTGTTTTGTGTTTTAGCATCTACTCCCTTTTAGTAACCAATTGCCATTTATTTAAGAAAACGGAGTGTTTTCTTTGCATCACAAATTAATGTGTGTCGCTATTTACAGAAAACATGAAAAGCCAGAAGGCAGAAATTAAAGCTTGCAGAGAGGATTCCAACTTGGGATGCTGCCTCTTCCAGTCACTAGTCTACTTAGACATTTCTTCTTCATTTGGTTGTTATGGACGTATGTAAATTAGGTGTATTGATTTTTATAAAGATAACATTCGTGGTTTTAGTGATTATATGAAATGCACGTTCAAAAAAACAAAAAACAAAAAACAAAACACACACACACACACACAACTCAGGAAGAAGAAAGTCCAATCTTCTGTAATCACTGTAGTTAGACTGGGATTGATGGAGTTGACATGAAAACAAACAAGCAAAACTGAACTCCACCTCAACAGAAACAGATTACATTGCACCTCTATCAGCGTAAGCACCAGCCCCATGGGAATGAGGGTTGTTCGTGATGGGAATAAAGCCAGGGCTTTCCAGGAGATGGAGTGGAGGTTTGGAGAGAGGGGGTTGTCTGAGCATGGGTGGCTGGGTGGGCAGCTGAGATTATTCTGACATGGAAAGTTTAGCCCGGATTTGGCTTATTTACCAGAGGCAGATGTTCTCAGGGTGTGGGTGACTCCTTGGTTTAGAAGCTTCCGCATCCTCCAACTGTATGATGCCTTCGTCTTATTTCTTTGACCTGGGAATCCGTGAAGGGTGTATTAGTTAGTCATAGGTTAGTCAACATATGCCTCACTTTAAAGTAGTATTGGAAATACTATATATTAATGTGTAACAGTAAAAGCAGAGAATATGCAGAGATAATTTCTCTAAGTATTTTGATGTATTTTGCTGCTGCTGTTGTTGTTGTTGTTTTTCATCTACTTATGTGTGTCCAAGACTGCATTTTCATCTTGGAAGCATTTTAAAATCCAGTTAACCTGGGACTATTTACAGAGATGAAGAGGTATTCATGTAAAGAAGCTGGGGAGATGGCTCAGCTGTGCAAACATGGGTACCCAAGTCTGAGCCGATCACTTGCAAAAGGCAGGCATAGCTCTGTATGCTGGTGATTCCAGCCCCGCAGAGGAGAAGGAGTCTCAGAGTTTGCTTACAGAAAGCCTAGCTGAATCAATAAACTCTGAATCCGGTAAAATATCCTGTCTCAGAAGAAAAGTGGAAAGCAGATAAAGAAGACTCTGGTATTGACCGCAGCCTCATATGCACATATACCCACAAACAAATGCACATACACATGTATACACATTACACAGAGAGAGAGACAGAGGCAGATACAGAGACATGTAAGGGGAAAAGATGGAGGGAGGGAGAGAGAATAATAAAGATAGTTATAGGTAATACCTACTCTTGATCAGTTTACTAAATTTTCCCAAATAAAGGGACTACCCAGAGTCAGTCTTTAAATGCTTTAAAGAAGCAAACTATTATTATTTAAATTGCCCAGCTAGAGGCTCAGTAGCTAAGAATGCTTGCTGCTCTTGCAGAGGACCCAAGTTCTGTTCCCGGCACCCAGAACAGGTGGTTTACAACTCCCTGTAACTCAAAGCCCTAGCGGATCTGAAGCCCTCTGCTGGCCTCTGTGGACATGCACACATACACAGCACATAAACATGTGTGGATTACAATGCAGTTGTGATTAACTGAGTCACCAATCATGCATTGGTGTCACATTAAAAAGAAACAATAAAACAATTCCCCCTTGAAGTCCTTTAACTATAAACAAGTCCAGATTTGAATTCTCTACTTAATGAATACTTCAATAGAGCAAAAGCTTAAGCATTGCTACCACATTCTGGGAGGACAGCAGCTGTTTTATAGTCATCCAGTAAGTCTAGACCGTCCATCTGATTGGTTGGATGCAAACTGTGGTTCAGGAAACATGAGATGAACTATAAAAGGATCCTTGAAAGTATGGTCTCAAGGAGCATGGGAACCTCAGACGGGAAAGGAGGAGGAGACTCAGGTGAGACCCCAGGCCAGACTCAGCTCTGAGACTGCCGCTTGCTTGTGGAAGCATGCAGTTCAACTGGGTTCCGGAAGGAGGGATCACACTGTACTGTTAGACATCACAACAATAAAGTGTTCAGTACAGGTGCATCTTTTTTCCCCCAAATATGTTTGATTCATAGTTGAGTACACAGATGTAGAAGCCATCGATACACAAGTCTTGTGTTTTATAAAAAAGAAAAAGAAGCCAGGTATATGTTTGGTAGAGTCTCAGTATGGGGTGGGGGAAGGGGGTGCCTCTGCGGGTCCGTGCTGAGGCACCCCTTCCCCCCCCCCCCCCCGAGGGACCAGGCATAGGAGGAATAGTATAGAACAGAGTTTATTCAGGGCATGGGGAGGGGAGTTGAGGGAGGAGAGACAGAGAAAGGAAGAGAGAGGTGGGGGGAGAGGGAGAGGGAGGCATAGAGGCTGGTCAAGAGCACACTGAGAGGGGGGGGAGATGAAGAGAGAGGGGACAGAGGGGGAAGAGGTAAGAGAGCAAGAGAAGAGAAGAGAGAGAGAGAGAGAGAGAGAGAGAGAGAGAGAGAGAGAGAGAGAGAGAGAAGGGGCAAGTAGATTGGTAGACCCCGGCTAGTTTCTGAGTGCTTTCCCGTCACAGTGGATTTCATCTGAGGCTTTTCAGACTCAATTCTTTCTTTCTTTCTTTCTTTTTTTTTTTTTTTTTTGAGACAGGGTTTTTCTGTGTAGTCCTGGCTGTCCTGGAACTCACTCTGTAGACCAGGCTGGCCTCGAACTCAGAAATCCGCCTGCCTCTGCCTCCCAAGTGCTGGGATTACAGGCGTGCGCCACCACGCCCGGCCCAGACTCAATTCTTAGAAAAGCACCACGATGCGGGTCTCTAATGCCCCCCCACGGGTGCTCTTTGCTTCTGGCCTCTGTCCTTTCTGATTTTTGGAAGTTACTAAAGTCCACCATTGACGACTTAGCCATCCCCTTTCCCCCAGCTTCGCTGCTATAACAAAATACCTGACTCTGGGCTTGGTTTTTTTTTTTTTTTTAAAATGAACAACATATGTTTATAAAATGTGTGTCAGGTCCAAAGAAAACTCCATTTCCCCACACTCTGGTGTTTAGACAAAAGCCAGCATTCCTCAGGAACTTGTGAAGCCCATTCCTCTCACCTAAAAGGAGCCCTTATCACTGCCAGAGGGGACAAATGGCTCTCTGTGGTGTCTGTTAGCACAGCAAAGCGCACACTGGCCTCTAGACTCCCTCAGTATCACAAGTACCTGCTACACATGTCAGACAGAGCTCATGGGAGCCTGGCTCGGTTCAGCTCTTCCCTTACCTCAAGTTCTCCAGCTCATGGGCCTCCCTCCCCACAGCTACTCCTTCTTCCCATAACTCCACTATTTTTGCTATATACTCTCAGTTCTGCTTGTGTCCTCTTTGCCTTCCTCTCTCTCTGTCTCTATCTCAGCCCGACTACCCTATTTTGTGCTCTGCTTCCTGTGCTGATCTAAGTAAGCCCTGTCTCCCATACACTTGCGCATGGTCATAGATTATTGTCCAAGCACGACCAGATACACTCCTGCCTAGGTCCATGACATGTTCTTTCAGGCTGTGCTGCATGACAGAGCCACCACATGACTCAGAACTGAACTATTAAGGACACACATCTGAGTTGTCCCTATCACAACAAATATAACTCTGCTATGAGCTTGATCTGTGCACATGTTCATGAGACAAGATCATATCCTAAATAACACACACACACACACACACACACACACACACCCATACAAATACACCAGGTCCAAGCAGTTCTCATATTCATAGTGCCCTGTTTAATCTATGTTTAAATCTAATATGGTCAGTTATAAAACCACCATAAAGGGTCATGGCACCACATGAAAAAAAATCCTAGTATATGAAATTGGTGCTTCCTTCCACAGGGGTAAGAAATGCTGCAAATCTCATGGGGGAAAAATGTCCATCATTATAATGGCTCAGCAGAGAGGCAAGCTGGGGTCGTGATCCCCAAGGCTCATGAAGACAGAGTGAGACATCTCTCTTGGCTAACTCAGTTTCCCTTGGGACCAGGGAAATCGATCCCAACGTCACATAGATTGCCACGTGCCGAATACCTGTGCATTTTAATAAATCCTTAATCACTTGGTACATACCTACACTGCAATAGTCAATCCATATGTGGGATTAAGCTGTTCTCATATTTGCGTTGTAAAAAGATGGAAGCACAGAGAGGGCTAGCCCGGCCTCCTCTCTAGCTGTGAATGTGCAGTGTGCCCGGGACCATAGCCTTTCTTCATGGATGGGGAGAAAACAGGAGTGGGATGGGGACTCATGCTTTTTCCTTGCTGGTCACTGTAGCTTGGCCCGAGTGAGCCTGCCCCCTGGCTCATATGATATGGTAAGTTGTTTTTTGGTATCTGTGGGAGGACTCAGGAATGCCATGGGCATCAAATCTTTGGATACTCCAGTCCTTTATGTAAAACATGTGTAGTATTGTATATAAACTAGAACCTTCACTTTTATATTTTGCATCGCCACTATAGTGCTTATATTAAACACAATGAAAAGGTGATGTAAGCAGCTGTTTAGAGACTTACTATATGTAGGAAAAGTCTGTACATGTTTGCTACCGTCGCATCCTGACGCCCCCCACACCATTTTGAGCCCGTGTTTAATTGACTCTGTGAATGGGGACCACAGAGGGCTCTGTCTGGCTTCATTCACTTGCTGTGCCCTTCTCATGACTTCATACTGAAGACCTCATTTTCTTCTACCTGCCTTCAGGTATTCCCTGCAGCAACCCTAGAATCCAGCTGAGCCATATACTTTACATATGCTTTTCTCTCCTCAGGAGACACTGACAACCTTTACTGTCCGGCTCTCTGATGAAACACACCCCCTGGCTGCCTCACAATTCCTGAACATTTCTGCTTCCGAGGATGTCCTGTTTCCTTATGAAGCATCCCTGCTTCTGCTGTTGGTGTATACGGGGTTGCAATGTCAAAGGACATTTTAAAGAGCAAGAGCCAGGGTAGGAGTGTGGTCCTCTCGCCAAACCCAAAGGCAATATATACCTGATACACATCTGCCTATTGTCCGCAGTCCTGTACCTCTGGTTTTTCAATGTCCATAGAAAGGACATTGTTTGGGTGGTTGGGTCAGCTGCTTCAAATGTGAATGTCGGGAAGACAAAGAGGATCATTTCTAGAAGCATCGCCACTGTTATCTTCAGTGATTTGGGAATCATATTCTGGAAATTTTTGCTTTTTATTTGTATCACAAGTTTGACTTTGTCTATACCTGCAGAGACAGTTCAGCCAGGTGTCAACAGAGGCCTCATTAGAGGGCATCACACCAGTACCAGAGTCGGTGGAGATGTCCTGTTTCTCCATTTTTACACATATGTATCTTACTTCTCAGACAAGTTTTGGAAACATCTCCCAGGGGGAAAAAAAAAACCCCTGCTGCTATGAATCCCTTATAGGGAGACCACTTTCAGTGGTCAGCTGATTGGCTTTTCATTGTTTGTTCTTTGGTGTGTATTTTTCTTTCCCCTTAAAGCTAAATAAGGCGAATCTGTGACCCAACTACAAAAAGAGATTTTCAAAGGCAGAATTCAGAGGTGGATAGACCTCCTCCATCCAGTTCATGTCCTGACCTTCAAGTATATTTTCACTCTACCCAAACAACAACAACAACAACACATCATCATCATCAACAACAACAACACAACAGCAACATTTACTAGCAAAATCTTGAATTCTCTATTTGCTTCCTGTATATATTCTAGTTTTAACATTAAATTATTATACATTCTACTACCGTGTTATATTCATTTGATTTCTAAGCATATTGTCCTAGTGGATTTCCCTAACTAGGCAATGCCACAATTTGGAGCACCCCTGCTGAGTACCTGTGCTTTAACTAGTGCAGAAAGCTTTTTCAGTAAAGCCAGTTGCCCAGGCCACAGGGCTGCGGGGTGGGACTGGGCTCTGTTTGGGCAGCTCATTTAAACTTTCTCAGCTTTGGGAAAGCTCGCCTAACTTCCATCCTTCAGTCAGAAGTAGATCTCTGTGAGGCTCTGCGTCAGTGCTGTCTGTTCCTGAGCTGTCAGAAAGAAGACATGTTATGGTCTAAAAATAAATATAATAAGTTTCCTTATTCAAAAATGGCAGGACAGATTTTACACAACCGTTCCACCAAACCGATCACATGTCACTGGGTTTGGAAAGTTGTTTCACGCATAATAAAATCTCAGAAACTTTTGGGTACAAAAACAAGAGCTAGAGTGGAGGATGTTTCCTCTTCTCCCTTCTGTGAAGAGAGATAACATTAGCTCTGTGCTCCGGCCAGCATGGGGGAGAGCGTTTCACAGCCCTTCTGGGATCGCATGGGATCAAAACTGGACAAAAGACAATTAGCTTGCAAAGCTTTCCTTGGCAAGCTTCCAGGTATGTCAAGGACGTCTGCCCATTAGCACTATTATTATTAAAACCAGTGTTTTCTAAAGAGCATTCCAGAAAACTGCCAGGTTTTAGGTGTTATTTGAGCAGAATGATGCAGGGTCATGGAAAAGTTCAACAATCAGAGACTTGAGAACTCACTGCCTTGTTGATGTCAGAGCCTCTGAAAGGGGGGATCACAGAGTGCCTTGTGGAGCTCATTTTTCCAATGGCATTGTAAGCAGGCACTCTGGATGTCTCCTCTTTATAAAACACAGAGAAATCTTGGCTGAATGCATAATTTTATGTGCACAGTTTGCAAAAATTATGGAAATCATTCTGGGGAACAGAGGCAAGAAATAGTACAATAAGTTTCTGATGACATTGTACTGAACTGGAAGCTTTTCCAATCACAGAGACCCAGCACTCTGAGTGTCAGCAGACATTTGAAGGACATATTTGGGGCTGTAACCTGTATTAAGTCTGGATCCTCCAATCACTGCTCTGCCAGGTAAAAGAGGTGATTTGAAAAAATTCATTCACAGAAAAAGGAGATCAAAGAAAAAATTTTTTTTTGGTTTGGTTTTTTTTTGGTTTTTTGTTTTTGTTTTTGTTTTTTTGTTTGTTTTGTTTTTGGTTTTTTTTTTTTTTTTTTTCGAGACAGGGTTTCTCTGTGTAGTCCTGGCTGTCCTGGAACTCACTCTGTAGACCAGGCTGGCCTCGAACTCAGAAATCTACCTGCCTCTGCCTCCCAAGTGCTGGGATTAAAGGCGTGTGCCACCACCGCCCAGCAGGAAAATGTTTTTATCCCCATTTATGGTACGGATACATGGAGATGTCTACCACAGGTGTAATCAGAAGCCACCTTTATCATCTAGAAAACAGTATAGCAAGGAAGTAAATGTCATACTTTCAGACTGTGCAGCTGTAGCAAAAAAAACCAACAATTCTTTCTGGACAGATTAACTCCTCATAAAATCTTCCAGTACTTGCACATGCAAAACAAACAGACAAACAAACAACATTGAACAATTGACTGTCGCAGCTTGGCTGGGTTCAGCTTGGACTCTGTGGGGGTGAATTTGCTCTCCAGGGCGCTTTCTCAGCTGCTGAGATGAACACTGACTGCTTGCTTGCTCCAATGACGACAACCAGCTATTGAGTAGGAGGTCAAATCCCCAATTACAAAACACTTATGAAAACAAAATATCCCAAATTTGTAGGTGTGACTAACGTCAACATTATTATCCTAATAATTTTAGACATTTAAATTACTGAGTATAAAGTATAAATGTAAGATTGTTAAGTTATACAAAAAGCAAGGATATCATATGTGCATATGTGTGCACATGTGTGTGTGTGTGTGTGTGTGTGTGTGTGTTGTGATAGTACTATACAAATGGTTGTGATGGTAATAGGACCAATCAGATATTAATAGTATGTAAGCCAAGATGGAAGTGTTTAGAGTTAAAGATAATACAACTTCACAAATCTATCTGAGAGCAAATCTCTAACATGCAAGCGTCTTTCAGTGTTAATTGCCAGGAAATGTACTTTGAATTTGGCTTAATAGATATAATTTCAATGAAAACAAGCCTCTTGGCCTCTTGTTCGGGTGAGATAGAGTTGCTGCTATCCTGTTTGAGAAGTCTGATAACTCTTGGACTCACCATGGCTTAGTGTAGCAGTACCAGATCTTCTAAAACTTGAATGACAGATAACCCATTGCTTTAGTTAGGGTTGTATTGCTGTGAAGAGACACCATGACCATGGCAACTCTTATAAAAGAAAACATGTATCTGGGGCTGGCTTACAGTTCAGAAGTTTAGTCCACAGCTGTCATGATGGGAAGCATGGCAGCATGCAGGCAGACATGATGCTGGAGAAGGAGCTGAGAGTTCTACATCTCCATCCCATCTTCATCCACAAGCAGCAGTGGGTGGAGTTTGAGCGTAGGAGACCTCAAAGCTGGCCCCCATAGGGACGCATTCTTTCCACAGGCCATACCTGCTCTAAAAAGGCCACACCTCTTAATAGTGCCACTCCCTATGGGCTAAGCATTCAAACATGGCAGGGGTGGGGGGGCGGTATACCTACTTAAAACACCATATTCATAAGACTTAATCATTGTTATTCAGAAAACTGAACTGGTGTCCCTGTTTCTTCATTCAGTAACTATGGCAACCCCAGGTGGATGAAGGAGTGGGAAAGAATGTGGGATGAGAAAGGTGGAGGTTGGGAAGGAGATGGTGACTCATGGACCACCTTCGAGCCATGCATGAATCTGGTCAAGAAGAAGGGGCTGGCCATGTTAGCAGGCTCTTACCTGACCTTTCATCTTCACAGGTTAGCTGTGTTTGCTATGAACTATCCAATGGTATCAGCCTTAGGGATGTTCTGCTGCATGATTAAGGCAGAAAGACAACAGAGTGGGCCAAAGAAGCGACCGAGAAATGAGGAGGAGGGTGACACTTCTGCAGGTCTGTGTCCACTCCCAGAGGACTCGGAGGCTGACCTGGGCAAGGGCAGTGGTCTGAAGCAGACCCACACTTTGTAAGTGGGATGGGCTACTGGGTGTGGTTTCCTGTATCTAAGAACTCTGAAACCATGATGGACTCTAATAGCATCACTTACCAGTGCTTTCGCGGTCAGAATATGGCCTCAATGTGGCCCCTACAGGGTTATGTGCTGACTGCCTCATCTCTAGTGTGCAGGCTTCAAAAATTGGTGTGACCTTTAAGAGGTAGGGCCTAGTGAAAGGTAAGTAGGACACTAGCAGAGGTGTCTCAGAAAAGGACAAATGTTAGTCTCCTAGAGTAAATTATTTCTCATGAAAGTAGTAGGTTATAAAAGAGCAAACGTGACCCAAGGAGCTCTGTTTCCCTCTGGCCCTCCCTCTGGCCCGCTCTTTGTCCCTCTTTCCTGTCTTTCCCTTCCTTCCTTCCTTCCTTCCTTCCTTCCTTCCTTCCTTCCTTCCTTCCTCTCTCTCTCTCTCTCTCTCTCTCTCTCTCTCTCTCTCTCTCTCTCTCTCTCTCTCTCTCTCTCGGCTTTCTTCTGTAGAGGACAGTACAGTTTGCCCACTGAGGAGGAGCCCTGGCAAAGCAGACTCACATTAGGACAGCAGTTTCTGTAATTCGTGGCTATCTCCCCTGCCCTCAGAAAAGAAGACCATGACATGAGGGAAGTACTTTGGGGAGATATGGGGGTCTAGAGGAGGACATGGGGGTAGATAGGATCACATTTTATTCTATTCATGAATGAAAATTTCAAAAACAAATATATATATGAAAACCCAGGTACTCTAGCCAAGGACGGAAGTAGATTGAGTCATCAGGGCCTTGCTTACTTTATTTCCTGGGCTGGATCCTAACCATGGAACTCCGTGTTAGCTGTGCTGTGCCTCCTTGCCAGGGTGACAGGTGCATTTGTCTGACCTGAAATGATGGACGAAGTGCAGATGATGGGGACACAGCTGGAGCTAAGCTTGGTTGCCACGGACCACCCCAGTCAGGTAGGGGGGCCCTGGGATGGGGTCCTCCAAGTCCGGGTGGGTAAGGATTTGGCAGTGACAAACAGAAACAAACACCGAGGCAGTTTGAATCTGAGTGTATTTTGCAGCTCTCAAGCAGGGGATTTTATACATTAAACCAATCATTTCTCACAGTAAAATACAAAAATCATCTGAACACTACAACTCTGAAACTACATGTTCAGTAAATTACAAACAGAACAGTTAGCATCATTATTAATAATATCAAGCATCCATATGTAACAATTTTAAAAAAATGTATTCAATAGGATGGTTGTCCAAGGCTGGTGACATATTTCCAAGAGCAGGTTAATAAATCTTTATGGTCAGTGCTCTTAACTGCTGAGCTGACTCTCCAGCCCCATATAGTGTTATTGTTTAACATCTAATGCCTGAGTTTTTATGAATCTTCAACGCATAAACTTAGACTATTTTAATTCTTTCTAATTAAGGCTTTCTTTATCACATATCAAATCCCACCTCCAGTGACACATATGTAGCCATATGAAATTTTATTGTTGGGAAAGTTTATATTTATCATAATAGTTTTGTAAATGATTTAAAAAGTAAAGCATTGGCTTCCCTGGAGTTAAGGTCATGTTAGTGGCCCATCTCAAGGAATGCTTTCCTACCCATTGTTCTTGCTTAAGATCATGGTCTAGGCTACCAGGAACCTGTAACTAAGAAAAGAAATGAAAGAGAACAAAACAAAAAAAAATTGCCATGAGAACTCCGGCTCAATATGTCTGCTCCAGCCGAGAGTTCCACAAGCGGTTCCAGGAGGCCTTCTTTTGAAGTCTAATGCCTCAGTCTGCGGAACTTGTCACACAGATTCTACTGGGGTTGGTGTGGCCCTTGGTGGCTTCCTTTGCCGGACTGTCTTACTCTCCTTCTTCATGGGAGGTTGGAAAGTCAAATGGAAACAATGCTCTAATGTGCAAACTCATATTTCTTGGTAAGGAGGCAAACCACATATATGCCGATCTTGACAAACTGCTAAAGCACTTGTTATAACACGAAGGGCTTCATGCTCAGGATGCAGCTTTATCTGGAATGCAGAGGTCCTGTATCTCCCACCCTCACAGCATGGTACACTTGCAATCATGCCATGATATTAGAGCCGTGATGTTTTTCTAGTTAGGTTTCTGTTTCTGTGTTAAACGCCATGGCCAAAAATGACCTGGGGAGTGAAGAAGTTTATTTCGTCTTGTAGTTCATTATGAAGCAAAGTCAGGACAGTGACTCAAGCAGAAACCTGGGGCCATAGGCTGAGACAGAGACTAGGTAGGAGTATTGTTTACTGGTTTGCTCCCCAGAGCTTACTGGACCTTGAGATGTAAATGTTCTAAAAGGATAGATTTTGAGTACTGTTGGACATTGGTGCAAGCCCCTTTTTCTGACCTATTTATGTTGTCTGTTATAGACTCCGTGATACAAAAAGACCACCTAAGGTCAGGGCTGCTGCGGGTTGAATTGGTGGGATGTAAAAGAAGGCAGCCACCATTTGTAGTACATTGGTAGTCCTTCCTTCTAGCATATATGAAGGCTTGTGAGTTATATATATGACACATTTTAGACCTGTGAGTAGCTTTTCACAAATGTCCAGTAATCATAAATCATAATTTAATGGCATGGGATTGGAAGCTGTCTGGGGCATAACTTCTGGATCTAAGAGAGAAGGTAATCAATCAATACAGCAATACAACAATCTCACTCTATCTGAGGATTGTTTACTGTGTTCTCATCTACCTACAGTCGTCTACAACCAGAAGAAGTCAATCTTCTTACTAACCACCACACAGAAAGAACATTCATATGAATTTTATTACCATATTCTTGTTCTGTTTTATTGCTTGTTGATGTTAAATACCTCCTAATTGATATGCTCATGTTTATCAAGTCTTATGTCTATGGGAAAAGCATGATATATAAAGAGCAATTAGTCTCAGGCACTTGCAGGCAGCTTGGAACGTGTCTGCCATGAGTATGTAATTGCAGGATGGGGTTGGACAGGGGTCGCAGGATTGGGGAGGAGCTTGCAGCAGGCAAATCTGCTCCATCCGAAGTGGCCGAGGCAGCACAGACTTTCTAGGAGGGCTGATTTCAGGGTTGTAGGGCCGGGAGCTAACCAAGGGAGTTTCAACAATCCAGCTGGGAATGTGTGGGAGCTGAGAGAGAGCAGCTCACATCTGCAGGGTTGCCAGACTTAGTAACGAAGAGCACACGATGGCCCTGTTAAATATGAATTTCAGATAAACAACAGAATCTGTATGTGCCAAGACATATTTTTAGTGTAGTATGTCCCATATACTGCACAACTCTATAGATTATTGTTACTTTGGGGAGGTTCAAATTTCCCCAGCTTTGCTGCCTTTTGTCTGGTAAACATATCTTTGCACACTGGGAGGGTACACTGTGTTTCAGGGCCGACGGGGAGGGTACACTGTGTTTCCAAGGCTGATTATTTGGGGGAGGACTTGAGATGTATGCTAAAATTGATGAGCCATTGGAAAGCTTTCAGCACAGGCATGTGACACCACAGACAGCTGTGTCAACTGTGCTGTCAGGAACCATGAAAAGAGAATTAGTTTCTATTGCCCCATAGTCAGGACCGAGTTGTCAGTTACCCCACACCCAGTGCCTCAAAGGATACACATGTATTACCTGTCCACTTCAATAGGGCAGGAATTCAGAAGAGGCTTTTCTGGGTCCTTTTGGCTCAGGGATTTTTGTGTAGCCATGGAGGCAATGTTGAGCCATTATCTACAGGATCGGTTGCTTTGAGGGTGGCTCGCTTAAAGGTTGGTATACCTATGACAGGAGTGGGATATTGCTGTGACAGACCTGATAATGTTGACTTGGAGAGGATTGTGGAAGGACTTTGAAACTTTGGGAGGGAAAATTCATTTAACGTTCAAAGCTTGGTGAGCTGTTCTTTAGGAGCTTGCTTCGAAGGAAATGGTGTAGAGAGGAGTGCAGAGGCCTGGCTTGCGACATTCCAGAGGGAAGCTTGAGAGTTACTTGAAGACTATCAGGACCAAAATGTATTTGCATTCTATGGTTCTGGTCAGCTGGAGCTGAAGAGTCAGCTGTGAATAAGAGAGCAGCAACACTCTGGTTTAAACCTTTGCATTACTGGGACAATTGGTGCTGGTTAGCTGGAGCTAAGAAATTAATGGTGATTATAAAGATCGGGATGTAAAGTAAACAAAAAAAATATTGGAGAGAGGGGGGAGGGGAGAGGGAGAGGGAGAGAGGGAGAGAGAGAGAGAGAGAGAGAGAGAGAGAGAGAGAGAGAGAGAGAGATCACTGAGGTGAAATCTTCTGGGAAGTGTTTCCTGAGAGTCAGCACACAGAGGCTGTGTTCCAGAGGTGACCAAGATTGCCCCTCACACTGGCAGCCTGAACTAGGTTCTGTCAGAGCCTCCCAGAGAGTATTGATTTTGAAGACATGAAGGCATCGTGGAGAGCAACCAAGGCTTGGCTCTGTGAGAGGCCCCCGCCCCTACATCAGCTCCTGTCTCCAGATTCCTGCCTTGTTTGAGTTCCCGCCCTTGCTTTCTTCAATGATGAACAACGATGTGGGTGTAAGCCAAATAAATTCTTTCCTCTTCAAGTTGCTTTTGGACATCTTGTTTCATCACAGCAATAGTAACCCTGACTAAAACAGAGTGCTGTTCCCAGGGAGAGCTAACGGTATTTTAGGAAGAGCGTCCTCCTTCAAGGGGCATGCACCCAAAATGGTACAGCCTCCAGAAGGGAACCCGGGTGAAAGTATGTGCACTGGAGGGATTGGAGGCTGTACTGAGCCTTCTCAGTTAAGAATGGAACGTTCCTATAAAGAAATGAGAAACTGGTGTGCTGGGGGGTGGGAGGGAGTGAAAATTACTCAAGGGAACAATATCTGTCTGTCTATGTATCTACCTAGTATGTATGTATGTATGTATGTATCCGTCTATGAATCATCTATCTATACTGTCATTGTCTTTTTATAATCTATCTGTCATCTATATATTAACCATCGTCTATCATTTATTTCCTCCTCCATTGTCTAATCCTGAAGCCGTTAGCTTAGCATACACTGGCATTTTAGCCAAGTGTTTTCCAGAGCGCACACGAAAACTGACCTGTAAGACGAGCGCCCTCTGCTGCCCCCTGGACGGAACAGGCTTGTCTGGTAATATTAAGGAAAACACCTTAAATGGCAATAATAATTTTAAAAATCTATGAGAGCAAATAGCACGTGTATCCTTGCAAGTATTCCCACGATTTTTTCTTGTGTAGGAATCCACGTTTCTGCTCTTGAATCAAGTCTTTCATATTGGTGTTATTCACTGAGTGGCAGCTACCATGCAGATGTATATGAGATGAAGGGTATTGTATGGATAGGTCGCCTGCAGATTAGAAAGCCTATGGCTTAGGCAGGAAGTAGAAGGCGGGACATCCGGGAGGAGAGAGGATTCTGGGATAGAGCCAGGCATGGGGAGATCGCTCTGGGAAGATGTGGGGAGAAGGGAGCATGGTATCTGAGCGCAGGCAGCCAGCCACGTGGCAGAATGTAGGTTAAGATAAGTGGGGGTACTTTAAGTTAGATCCCGTCAGAGTAGAGCCTAGCTGTATGTTCAAGGTGTGTGTAAATGTATTTTGAGTCTGAGTCATTTCTGGGAACATGGGGCTCGGAGGAAGAACAGGGCCTGACTTCAACAAAAGTCACACATGAATTTAGTGTGTAGTGAGGAGCAGCCGTCCGCACTCTTAATGGAACAAATCCCTTGCTAGGGGCACAAACCCATAGTTCAGAGGGCACCACCAGGGTTATTCCACCAAATCCCTCAGCATGTGGGCAGGAGGAGACGGTTCCTAAGGAGTACAGAGTGTCCAGGAGAAACCACTGACCACTGAGTGTCATGGTCTGCTGTGCTGGGTATTCCCGGGAGACCCAGAGGGGTTTCATGGATTCAATGACAGTTTTCCTCCAGCCACAACTCACAGCAATGAGGACACATTCACTGAACATCGAATAGCTGCGTCTCAGCTCCCGACTCCCTCCCACCCTGCCAGGGACCCGTCTGGGCGCACTAAATACAGGTCTGAGGCTGGGATACGGCTCGAGGTGGTAGTGTTTGCCCTGCACGCATGAAGCCCTGCGTCTGAACTTTGGCACTGTATAAACTGGGTTATTGTGACACAGGCTTGCAATCCCAATACCCAGGAGGTGGAAATGGAGAAGCGGAAGATCAAGGTCATTCTTCTTAACAAAGGGAATTTGGAGCCAGCGTGAGATCTAAAAAATAAAAAGGGCTAAGTAGAGACATGAATGGTAGCACTGTCCTAGTGTTTGTCTAGAAACTTCTGTGTCTCTCATGCTTTCATCTCTGCTTTCTGTACATCTACAGAATCTGCCTCTATTTTGAGGCTTTTGATACTAGTTCTCTTCTGAAATGTTTTGCTCCTGGGTCATTATTCAGCTCAGCACTTAAAGGAACGCCCCTTCCTCATCTGTCTGTCTGTCTCTCTGTCCGTGTGTGTACCGTGTGTGCACAGGTGCATGTGGAGGCCAGAGGACAACCTCAGGTATCTATTATTCAGGCACTATCCATTTCTTTTTTCCTTTTCCTTTTTCCTCCCCCTCTCTCTCCCTTCCTTCTTCCCCCCCTCTTTTTGAAGCAGCGTTCCCCATTGGCCTAGAGTTTGCCAATCAGGCGGGCTGGCCGGGCAGCCAGTGAGCACAGAGAGCCACCACCACTCCATCTCCCCAGCCCTGGGTTACACACGTGTACTTGCCATCACATCTGACTTTTGCATGTGATTTTGGTGGATTTAGGTCATTGTGCTTATAAATAAAAAGATGATGGGCCAGGCACACACATGTTTGCAAACAATGTGAAACTGATATCTCTGTTTGCATGTGCAGTTGGTTTTTTTGCATTCGAAAAAGACAGAATCTAGCCGGGCGTGGTGGCGCATGCCTGTAATCCCAGCACTTGGGAGGCAGAGGCAGGCGGATTTCTGAGTTCGAGGTCAGCCTGGTCTACAGAGTGAGTTCCAGGACAGCCAGGACTACACAGAGAAACCCTGTCTCGAAAAACCAAAAAAAAAAAAAAAAAAAAAAAAAAAAAAAAAAGAAAAGAAAAGAAAAGAAAAGAAAAAAAAGAAAAAGAAAAAAAAAGAAAAGAAGAGAAAAGAAAAAGACAGAATCTTCCAGTCACAGGCCATAGGCCCATAACTTTTAATTCTTTCTGCCCACTGATCTGTGGCTGGCTTGGCCCCTTGAGCCTCCCTTTTCGGTGGGGTTGGTCAATTCTTGGACCTAGCTTCCACCCCTCCAGGCGTTCTGTTCCTCAAAGCTTTCTGTGCCTTTTGAGCTGCCCACCAATTCTCCCACCTGCCTCCCACCTCCCTGTGGTGGTGCTGGCAGCACAGGCTTGAGCCCCTGCATCTGGAGTTGTACGTGGGTTCTGGGACCCAACTCAGGTCACCAGGCTTGCATGACCATTCTTTTGCCTCCTCAGGCTTCCCCTGTTCTCCTTCCTCAACTCACTGTACCTTTCTGTACAGCAGAAATCAGGAAGCTGGAAACACAGGCAAGCGGCTCCTCTAGATTCATGCCCCACTGCCTGTTCCTTGGTGAGTGCCGATTAGATCCCACCAACGGGATGCAGGCACTGGAAACTAGACGGCGGAGACTGGGCAGGGGCGTCTTTTAGTTGATTTTTTATTTTGAACCCAGACCAGGCACAGGCATGGGTTGAGTCTGTTTCCTTCCCACCCTGGAAGTGGCCCAGTGTTCATTCTCTAGACTTGGGAGTGGCGTGCAGGCAAGCAGGTGCCATGGACTCCCGGGCCACCGACTCCTGTTTGGTCCTGCACCTCCCTTGAGTGGCTTTTGTTTCTTACACCCAGGATTTCCAGGGTAAGCGCCTTGACTCTTGGTTTTTTTACCTTTCTAATTGCTATAGGTGTGATAGGGTTCCCGACGGCTCAGTTCTACAGCATTCTGGGGATCATTCCTAGGAGTCTAGCACATGGCCTCAGTCTTTTAGTCAGTTTTTCTGTATTAAGTCTCATTCCACATCCAGTCCCTAGGTGAGGTTTGGTTTCTCTTTCTGTATTGACTTGGCAGTTACAGGCTTGCTGCATGGCTTCTCATTCTCCGTGACAGACAGGAGCCCTGGCCAGCCTCAGTTGGTGGCCTCAGCTTCCCTGTGGGTAGATCAGCCTGGTAAAGTCTTGGTGCTCGGCACAAGAGATTTCTACTACACACGCACACACACACACACACACACACACACACACACACACACAAACCCGCACCCACAATGTAACAGGTAGTAAGGCATGAAAAGATAGGGATTTGTTTGCTTGCGTTTTCAACTTCCTCAACTTCCTGATTTCTGCTGAGTATATACAGTATACTTATACTATATACACACATACACACACATGCACACACATATACACACACACTAGAACTGTTAGTCAGAAGGGGGAAATACTATGTTGTAAGAGATCTCAGGCCAGGTGGGTAAGTCTATATCCTGGCTCTGGCCAAGGCTCTACCCCGGTCCAGTCAAGTGACCTTCACTGAACCTTTCCCTTTCTTGGGACTGAGTTTCCTTCTCTTTGAAATAGTGCATTCCAGCTATCTTCCAAAGCTGATTTTAGCGCAAAGACTCTATTCCTACAAAGTCATTGTGTGTATGGTACTCCTTAGGGGGCTTGTTGCTACATAACCTTGCCCCTCGAGGCAGCAGCCGCCTTGCAAATGGCACGCTCCTCCACCCGCTCCACAGCCTGCTAGCCATCGTAGGCACTAAGCTGCTTGCTCTGTCTGCCTGCAGTTCTGTTTTCTATTAATAGCAAATTGATGTAAAATTGCTGTTCCTGAGAATTGGAGATGTTGCCATTGGAAACAGGCTCAATTCATCCACATAACCATTTTTTTTAAAGCAAGGTAAATGTCATAGTGAAAATGGCAGTTTGTTTTCAGAGAGCGTAGACACCACCCTTTGAAGGCTCACTCCAAAGGTGTGTGTCCCCTATTGCTAAGGCTTGGGGCAGTGTCTGACGTCATATGGAGAAGTCTAGAGTGCACACTGGTCTTCACCGCCTACACTTGGGTTACAAAGGAATACAAAAGAATCTGTGATTAACGTCAGTAAGAGAAGTCTACTCTAGTGTTTCTCTTTCTTCTTTTTTGTTGAGGCCCAGTGAGATTATATTACATTCTTTTAAGCCATTTCCTTTGCTTTCAGAAGTATTTGTTATTCTTGGCACATGCTTACATACTTACTTACTTATTTAACTTATTTACTTACTTACTTAGAAACAAGGCCTTGCTGGCTTTGAATTCCCAGAAATCCTCCTGCCTCAGCCTTCCTAGAGCTGGGATTATTTGTGTGTGCCACCATATTCAGCTTGCCAGCTTGCCTACTTTCCTTTCCTCCCTCCGTCCCTCCAGCTCTCCCTCCCTTTTTCCCTTTCCCCTTTCTAGCTTTATGGAGATCTACAGTACATACAATAAGATTTACCTGTGTGAGGTACACTGCCTGATATGTTTTGATGACCGCATGCAGACATTTAACTTCTATCACAGTCAAGCTGTATGCAGAAGACCAGCATTCTCCTGAAGGGTTTTATCATTCCCCAGGAGTCCCCCACCCTGCCCCCTAGCTCCAGATGGCCACCAGCCAGCTTCCGGCCAATGCTGTGTTACCATGAGTAAATCACTAGATGGAATCACTTATTGTTCATCCAGTCTGTGTTTTATCTTTCATTTATATCGAGGTCTTTGATATTCATCTATGCGTCTGTATACATTATTTCACCCATTTTCCTATACAATATTCCATAAAATGGACATACCATAATTTGTTTCCATTAACCAGTTAATTGAATTTCAGGATCTTTTAACTTTTGGGTGCTTTTAGGTAACGCTATTTTGCAAAGTGGTTGTGCCACCAGTGCTGTTCTGAGTGTTTCCCAGTAATCTTTGTATTTTATATATGCTTTGGGGGGCACCTAATGAATTTGGTCAGTTTCAGGGAATTTCCTGAAGCTCCTGAATTGTTCACCTTCTCAACTTAACAGATGGAATGTTCTAGCTCCACTTAGAACATACAGTGTCTTAGTGAGCTTTCCTCTAAGATGGAGGTTTATCCAGAAGGAAATGGCCACAAAACACCACAAACACCATTTTGCTGGGATACAGCTGCCTGTGATGGATGGACACACAACTAGGTTTGGGAAGAGAAACAGTGATGTATATACAGGCTGGAGATGGACTGGGCACAGAAATAGACTGCAGTGCAGTGAGTACTGGTTAGGATCCATGGGTGACACAAAGTGTAAAATCCTCTCAGAGCAACAGCGACAATAGTGTGGAGGACTGCTGAGAACACACCTTTACGTCTGACACTTTACTCTGGGATGGGCTACAGCTGCTAGAGACGCGTGAAGAATAAAAGTTCCATTAGAACAGAGCATACCTCCTTTTCTCCACAGAAAATTGTTTGGAAAAAGTTTGCACTCAAGAGTGATTTTTGGGTAAGGGAGTGCCATATAAGATAATAAAGATAAGAAATGAAGAACGCTATGATTTGCAGTTATAAGCACTTTCCCTTTTTTTTTTTACTCCTCTTTGACATAATTAGCAGTTACAATGGTTGAAAAATTAAAATATGCTAGGTGTAGAAAGTATTCCAAGATCATGGAGCAAGGGCCTGCAGGAGCCTGTGGGAACTTTACATACTTACCAGATACATATGGTCACCGATGCAAGGGGCTCTCTAGAAGACTGATTCAAATGAAATGGATTATTTCATTGTGAAAGGGAGGGAGGGAGGGAGGGAATGAGGGAGGGAGGGAGGGAGGGAGGGAAGGAGAGAGAGAGAGAGAGAGAGAGAGAGAGAGAGAGAGAGAGAGAGAGAGAGAGACATGGGAGGGAGGAAGGGAGGGAGGGAGAGAGAGAGAGATGGGAGGGAAGAAGGGAGGGAGGGAGGGAGGAAGGAGGGAGGCTGTTACTTATCTTGCACACTTTACAGTCATCTATTCTAGGATCAGTTGCAAATTACAACTGCCCAGGGATTGCACACAGGGGCCAACCATCTACCCCACAGCTGAAGTTGTATTAACATATCTGAGAGGTCCTGATATGGATGTGGACAAGGGCTGTCAGGCATTCCGAGGCTCCAGAGACGTGAGACTTTCCTTCAAGCAACTGTGGTGACCTCTCTAGGGCCCAGGACGGCCTGGAACACAGCTCTCTCCTGTCTCCCAGGCCAGCACTGTTTGTCTGCAGTTTAAAATCCTGAGAGCCCCCTAGGGAAGGACCCATGGCTAGCTCCCAGCTGCCACGGTCAGCAAGTCAACACAGGTTCAAAGGCAGCTCGTGGGGGCTACCATCTCTCCACAGCACCAACAAACTCCCCCTGAGCTCCTGGGCTCAGATCTGGGACTGGTGCAAGTTAGGACTTAAGGTTTGTTTTACCATTCATACAAGGCTTTCCACCCTTGTGGAAACAGTGATATATTTAATATTTTCTGCACTCATTCCTCAGTATGTACATATCGAATAGGTATATCTTTAGACTGTATGTGTTAGGCTGTTCGTTTGTTTGTTTTAAATACGGTGATGTTTATTTTCCACAATCCTCATACTGTAAACATTTCTGACCCAAGCAATTACCTAAGCAAGCGTTGGCTCGCTTTGTGTTGGATCACTGCAGTGAGTCCCTGGGAATGTTGTGCTGAAATCCGGACACTAGTGAAATACACTCTGTCAAACTTCTCCGCTATTTGAGTTGCTAGTTCAAAATTCACACACATACAAAACCTATCCAGTGAATTTTGGCTCAAGAATAGAATGGGATTTTCCACAAATTTCTGAAATGACGTTAAAAATACCTACGGCATTTTGTACTACATTTTTGTGTGAATGGCATTCTTAACATTTACAATGATAAAATCAAATTACTGACCAACTCTGGAAAATGATGACAATGTTTTGTACCCCGCAACACCAAGTATTTCATTGAATTTAGTTATTTACATAAAATAAACCACACCCATCTCACTTGCTTTTGTTTTTAACAAATGACAGAATAATATACAGAGAGAATTGCTTAACAAGTTAAAATGACTTATTAGTAAACGTTTGACTTGTATATCTTTTTATATACTTATAGACATGAAGTCATGTGAACATTTTTTAAGAAGCGAATGTATAGAAAGTATTTATAACCTGACCTAGATGCCCATCTTCCTTTATTTCCCAGCATCCTTTGCTGTGTCTGCAATAGAAAACAGTTACCACAGCAACGTCCTTTCATTTTTTCAGAGAAATCTGATAGAGTTTTTTTTTTTGTTTTTTTTTTTTTTTTTTTTTTTTTATCAGTTCGAAGCCCAAATCAATCTTCTTTTACCCACAACTGCTCTTATCTCTATCTGGCATCTTGTTGGAACCACTGGTGAATATTTAAAAGTGTTTTTCTTTCTGTGTTTTAATCTATACATTAAAAAATGATGTTAGGTTTAAGGAGAAGTTGTAGAGACAGTATGTAGAGCGCCTGCATGTGATTCACTTATTGCAGCTAAGGAATTGACTCAAGGCATTTTGTTTTCAATGCTTTAAAAACTTTTTATTGGTTCTTTGTAAATTCTACATTGTGTACCCCAAATCCCACTTATCTTCCCCCTTACCTGCCCTCCACCATGGCAAGCCACCCCAACTCTCAAACAGCAAATAAACACCTCATCGTGGAAGCTGTAATGGGTCCCAGTGTGTCCCACAGTTTACTCCTTTCTTTGTTTGCAATGATTTGATGGTTTGGTACGAAGCCCCTGGCTTCTGCTACTCTGTCAATACTGGAACCTCACTGGGACCCCTCTTGGATATCCCGTTGTTGTGTTTTGTTATGGAGATCCTGTAGTTTTGATCTTTAGGACCAGGCCCTTCATGTTCATTATGGGGTAGACCAATTCACATCCCTGGATCTGGGCCTGAGAGGTATCAGCCAGTCAGCACCCAGCTCTCCTGCTCTCCTGCCCTAGGCTGGCTCTCCAGCAACCCTCACTTCTGTCCTGACCACCAGGGTCAGCTCTACTCCGCTGCCCAGGAGAGGTTCAGGCCCACTCTCCAAAGTCGTGCAGCTAGTGACAGATATGGCCAGCCCTCCCACCCTAAGGACCCTGGAGCCAGCTTTTTCTTTACTTTTGTCAAACTTCATTTACAGTCTCATCGGTGTCCTTTGATTACATATCCAAACCCAAGTGCAGTACTGTCTTTATTTAGTGCGCCTCAGACATCTCCCATCTGAGAAACCCCACCCTTCCCATTGTTCAGCTGCTCGGTACTTGTATGGAGCCCTTGAGTTTCCATGGTAGGTATCCCGTCATTCATCTGGGCTGTGGACTTGGGGGAAAATATCTTTGCAAATCTGGGTCCTCCTCCTCCTCCTCCTCCTCCTCCTCCTCCTCCTCCTCCTCCTCCTTCTCCTCCTCCTCCTCTTTCTCTTCCTTCTCTTTCTCCTCCTCCTTTTTCTTCTCCTCCTCCCTCCTCTCCTCCTCCTCTTCCTCCCTTTCTCCTCCTCCTCCCCCTCCTCTCCTCCTCTTCCTCCCATTCTCCTCCTCCTCTTCTTCCTCCTCCTCCTCCTCTTCCTCCTCCTCCTCCTCCTTACCCCTTCTGTCAGTAGCACTGGATGACAATGGGGCTCATCACTGGTGAGGCCCACTTGGTCAGGGTGTGTCCCCAGGTTTCTTTAGTGTGAAGTGGCACTTGACTACACATGTGTCCATATATCATGAAGCTCCACCATCTCTCAAGCAAAGATAAGCTTAACCAAGTGATAGATACATTTTTAAAAAAGCAAAAAAGAACAATATGTTAAAAGCACTATGATAACGAAATAATATTTTGAACAAGATGCTGTGATAACACCCTTTTTAATGTTTTGTTTTGTTTTGTTTTGTTTTGTTTTGTTTGTTTGTAAAGGTAAGGAAAGAAGCCCAGTGGATATGGGTCCCCCAACTCTCTCCCTCTCTCATATTTTTTCATTTTTATTGGTTATTTTAGTTATTTACGTTTCAAATGTTATCACCCTTCCCAGTTTCCCCTTCACAAATCCCCTCTCCCCTCCCCCTGCTCTGCACCCACCACCCACTCTTGCTCAGCACCATAGCCTTTCCCTACGCTGCGTCATTGAGCCTCTACAGGACCAAGCAGCTCCCCTCCAGTGATGCCTGACAAGACCATCCTCTGCTACATATGCATCTGGAGCCATGGGTCCCCCCATGTGTACTCTCTGGTTGGTGGTTTAGTCCCTGGGAGCTTTGGGGATGAGGGGTCTGGTTGGTTGATATCGTGGTTCTTCCTATGAGGTTGCAAACCCCTTCAGCTCCTTCAGTCCTTGCCCTAACTTCCCCATTGGACTTCCGGTGCTCAGTCCGATGTTTGACGGTGTAAATCTACATCTGTATTGATCCGGCTCTGGCAGAGCCTCTCAGGGGACAGCTATCCCAGCACTCCTTGGCATCAGCAATAGTGTCTGGGTTTGGTGTCTGCAGATGGAATAGATCCCTAGGTGGGGCAGCCTCTGGATGGCCTTTCCTTTAGTCTCTGCTCCTCTCTTTGTCCCTGCATTTCCTTTTGACAGGAGGAATTCTGTATTAATATTTTTGAGGTGAGTGGGTGACCCCATCCCTCAACCGGGGGCCTTGATTATCCATTGGATATGGTCTTCCCTTTGTTGGGTATTTCAGCTAATGTCGTCCATGTAACTTCTTGAGTCCCTGGCATCTGGGACTTTGTAGTGGCTACCCCAGTTCCCCTCCCCCACTGCTACACATCTCCTTTCAGATTCCTGAGCCTCGGTATATCTCCCCCATCTCCTCCCATATCTGAACTGGCCCCCTTCTGTCCCCCCCCTCCTCTCTCCCTCCCAGATCCCCCTCTCCCTCTACTCCCCGAGATTATTCTTTCCCTTCCAAGTAGGACTGTAGCATATTCACTTGGTGTGGTCTTCTTTCTTCTTGGGTTCCATATGGTCAGTGAGTTGTACTGTGGATACTCTGAGCTTCTTTTCGGCTAATATCCACTTATCAGTGAGTGCATACCACGTGCGTTCTTTTGTGACTGGGTTACCTCACTCAGGATGATATTTTCTAGTTCCATCCATTTGCCTGATAACACCTTGTTTTGCCCACTGATGGAAAATTCATCTGGGAATCTCATCTTCAGTAATTAGTACTCTAATGTCTCCACACTGACGTCGGAATTCTTTCCCCTTCTTCTCCATGCAATTTTTTATTCAACTGTATATCGGTGTGTACTCACAGATGTTTAGTTCATGCCTTGAGCTATCCTGCAGTATGGTCTGTATTATTTTGTTCTTCAAATTGTTACCACCGGCCACTGGAGGTTCTTTCAGGTTGGCCTCCGTGTCCTCGTGATCTTCTTCTTCCGTTTCCATTTCCTACTCTTTAAAACAATGCCCCTCCACTTTTGGACACAATAGTAGCCCAGGCTTCACATTTTGTGTTTTCAGCTACTATGCTCAACCACGGCGTAAAAATAAGAAATGTCAAATTCTAGAAGTATTTTATAGGCTTTAAATTGCACCCGTGTCCAAGTAGCAGGATTTTATTGCTCACCATCCTGTCCAGAACAGGAATTGTCCCTTGATCCGTGCTGTGTTTGTGACCAGCCCATCGGCCACCCAGCGGCCATCTTGATTATCGAACCTCCATTGACACAGTGTCATGGCGTCTGCGCTCAAGTGATCCCAAATGTGGCCTGAGACTATGTCGCCACTGTCACTGTGTTCTCATCCTTCAACCCCACTTCATCACATTGCTCAGTTGCTGTGCCCACCTCCCCTCCACGAGAAGGATGAGAACAGTGTTCCCTGGGATCACCATAGATGTCTGCCTTCCCTGACAGCACAGACGCTAGCACAGGAGCTAAGGGATAAGTGTGTGTGTGTGTGTGTGTGTGTGTGTGTGTGTGTGTGTGTAAAAAGGACAGTCCTTGCTGTCAGTCCTCAGATATTGTCTGCCTGTTTCTGACAAAGGTCTCTTACCACATAGGCCAGGTTGTCTGGCTAGTCATTCTCCTGCCTCTGCTTTTTACTGGAATGCCACACTTCTGCCACAGTGCCTTACTGTTTGGGGATAAAATCTGGGGATCCAACTCTGGTCCCCATGGCTGCATAGCAAATACTTTACTGAGCTATTCTCCAGGCCACAGGTAAATATTTTTGGTGGTGGTGGTGATGGAGGAGGAGGAGGAGTGGTGAGTGGGAGTGGTCACTCATGTAACTTTCCTCTCTGGTCCCGCTCTCTTAACCTAATTCTCAATGTATCTATTGCAGCTGCAAAAACTAGGTGGAGTAAGTATTTGAACCTTCACAATGATTGTTGTAGTTACTGTTCTATTGCTGTGAAGAGACATTAGGACCAAGGTAACTCTTTTTTTTAACGTATTTTTTAAAATCACTTTACATCCCTACCTCAGCCTTCCCTCCTCTCCTTTCAACCACCCATTACAAATCCCTCTCCCCCATGATCCTCTCTCCTTCTCTTCAGAGAAAGGGAGTCCCCTTTGGGTACCCCCTCTGGGACATCTAGTCCCAGCAGTACAAGGCTCATCCTCTCCTACTGTGGCCCAACCATACAGTCCAAAGGAAGGGTGGGTCTGCCTCTAGGTTAGCTCAGCCAGGATGATATGCTCAAGTTCCATCCATTTGCCTGCAAATTCATGATGTCTTTGTTTTTAGAAGCGGAATAACATTCCATTGTGTGGATGAACCACATTTTCTGTATCCATTCTTCAGCTGAGGGACATCTAGGTTGTTTCTAGTTCCTGGATGTTACAAATAAAGTATCTATGAACATAGTTGGACAAGTGTCTCTGTGATATAGTGGGGCATCTTTTGGGTATATGCCCAGAAGTGGCATTGCTGGGTCCAAGGACACGCTTATAAAAGAAAGCATTTATAGACATTTCCCAGTGAAAATTTTAGGGTCACTTATGTATACTGTCATATCATCTGTAAATAAAGGTATCTCGACTTTTTCCTTTCCAATTTGAATTCCTTTGGTTGTTTCATTGCTCTAGCAAGTACTATATTGAATCGGTATGAAGAGAATGGACAACCTTGCTTTGTTACTAACTTTAATGGAATTGTTTTGCATTTCTTTCTGTTTAAGTTGATGCTGGCTATGGGCTTGCTGTCAACTGTCTTTATTATATTGAGGTATGTCCCTTGAATCCCTGATCTCTCTAGGACTTTTATCATGTGCCTAATGATCAGGAGTATTTGACCAACATATAGTAGACTCCAGAGGAGGGATTCTACTTCTCCTCCATCCTCTCCTTCTCCTTCTTTTTTCTTCCTCATCTTTGTCTTCATCTTTCTTGTCTTTCTCTTCCTCTTCCTCCTCTTCCTTCTCTTCTTTTTCCTATTCTCTTTTTCTGTGTGCTTTTATTTGGCTATAGTTTGGTGGGGATTTTTGTTTGTTTGTTTAGAGCATGGTTTTATTTTGTTTTCTTGGCCTGTAGGGATATTTTTCAGTGTTGGGTTTTTGTTTGTTTTTTGAGAAAGAACTTAAAGTTGAGTGGGAAGGGAGTGAGGGAAAAAATCTCATAGGACTTGAAAGCAGGAAGAATATGGTTAGGACATTTAACTTTAAGAACCGCTTTAAATAATACAATATAATATAGTAAAATAATTTAATTGGGGGCTTACTTACATTTTCTGGATGTTAGTCCATGATCATAATGGCAGAAAGCAGACAGGCATGGCACTGCAGCAATAGCTGAAAACTTTACATCCTGATTTGCAGGTGGGAAAGAGAGAGAGAGAGAGAGAGAGAGAGAGAGAGAGAGAGAGAGAGAGAGAGAACTAGGTTTTGAAGCCTCATAGCCTCCTCTGGACACAGTAAGGCAGCGTCTAATCCTTCCCGCACAGTTCCTCTAACTGAGGACCAAGCATTCGGATGTGAACCTACAGGAGCCATTCTCACTGAAACCACAAGAGTGCTCTCATCCGAAAGCAGCCAGCATTTAGGAAAGGAAAAGCCAACCAAAGGAAAGAACTGTCACAGCAGGCTGTCAGGGACAGATAGGAGACCAGCAGTGAACTTCCACAACATCAGGGTTTGTTTGTTTGTTTGTTTGTTTTTATTGTGCCTACCAACCGCCCCCATCAATTCAGTTCAAAGAGAGGGGTGAAAGGAAACACGAAGTGGGGTGTGTTGCCTTACGGAGACATCCTGCAATGGTTCCTGAACCGTCATAACAAACACCGGTCTAGGAAATCCTACGGAACTGTTGATCGAGAGCAGCCGCTGCAAATGCAAGAGTTCATCATAATTTATAAACAAATCCTGCGGCCACTCTCCGGGAGCCAAGTGATATTCAAGGAACCGTTTTAAAGTCGACAAAAGCAAACACTCTGGCAAGAAGCTCCTGTTTTGTACGTTTTTAAGAGATGAGAGCATTCTTTGCAGGGCATTCAGGTTAGGGAATGGCACGGCGCTTATGTTGAATCTCCCCACCTACTGAACAGAGCCTGGCACAGAGCCTGGCACAGAGCCTGGCACAGGGCAGGGATTTGTTGAACAAGCGAACAGCCATGACCCACAGGCATGTTTTAGAGCATGTGCTGAGTGTGTATCCCTTTTATATGTGTTGGACCGAGATGGGGAGAGCTTGACTAGTTTCGACAAGAGACTGGAAAATTAATGGCTGCACTGGGGCCTTTAGGTCCAGCCATTCACTGTGCTGAGTCTCAGCAGGCTGACGTCTCTGCTGAAAACCAGGGGGAAGGATTTTTACTCACACAGTCACAAATATGATCTTGAAATTCTTCTCTAGACACGGTTTCTCTGTGTGTCAACTCTACCTATCTTGCAAGTCATTTTGTAAAGTAGGCTGACCTCAAACTCTCCGAGATCTGCCTGCCTCTGCTGGGGATAAAGGCGTGTGCTACGTGTGGCTCACAAATGTGATCTTTAACTTTTTCTTCGGTGGAGGAGGTGGTCCCTGAACATCGCAGTTCAGCCTGGGCACCTCGACCTCCTACTACTACGCAAGGAAGAAATAGTTCAGTGGGTCTCCCTCCATAGCTTCCAGCCCCAAAGACCTTCCAGCTGTAGTCCCCTTTCTGCCCCAAGTGCCCTTCATTTAAGAGTTAGGCTCATGTCTAATCGGCATACGAGATCACTGTATATTTCTAAGGGTCCTAACGAACCCATGCAACGGTGACCCACTGACATATTTGCCAGTCTTAGCTGAACCTAGAGTAGGAGGCTAACATTGCATAGCCAACGAGTCTGGCTTCCTTCACACGGCACAGTACACACCAGACTCCTCTGTGCTGCCACACACTCATCAATAGCTCGTTTCTGCATGTCGTAGTCCAGGCAAAGAGATAGCATGTCAGAAAGAACCTCTTCAGCACTGGAAGCACATGGTGCTGCTGTCAGTCTTCGATAATAGGAAACCCTCCGAAGTCATTCCACTGTGTGTGTGTGTGTGTGTGTGTGTGTGTGTGTGTGTGTGCTGGGTATGCAGGCAGAGTGAGGGCTGCTGACCTTGGGTAAGACCCTGGATTATTTGGAGGGTGCAATCTAATCACAGAGTCCTCAAAGCAGAGAAACATTCCCAGTTCTGCAGAGAAGGACTAAACGCAGAACTCTAGTTATAGTCTACCTCACTAGCAGCGAACACTAGGACTGACTTGCCTCTGAAAATGTGAGATTCAGCAGTTCCTTCAATTAGCAGCTGCTTACTGTCCACAGAGGAGACACCGGCCAGGTAACAATGCTGGAAGGGAGAGTCAGCGAGCCCTAAAGCACTGAGAGCCAACATTTGTTATTTATGCAACATTTATAACACTGCATCCCAGATTTGTGTCAAGTCAAAGAAGTGCAGAGTCCCCAGTTTATGATGGTTCAGCTTATAATTCTTTTAATCTTACAATGGCATGGAAGTAATACCCCCTCGGTAGGAAGCGTCTTCTGAGATGTGATCTTGTTTGTTTTGAGCAGCGGCTGGCTATTTGACGCAGGCTTGTGAGTGTCCCGCCTCAACCACCCAAGTGCTAGAATTCCAGGTGAATTTTGTTTTCCTTGTCTAACGGTCTACAGTAGGGTGTCATCCAGAGAAGTGGGGCGGTGCCACTGGCTGCACTGTAGCTATTCTGTGTGACTCAGCTGTGCTGCTCAGTGGGTTAGACTGGGTGGTATTGTCAGCCTTCAGTGGGCTCACCAGTATACATCCCCATCATTGGTTAAGGAGCATCGGGATTGTCCAAATAGTAATTCCAATGGCCTCATTTTACAGGTGGGGAAGCAGTCAGAGATGTCAGGTGACATCTCCAAGATCCAAGTGGAAAAAGAGGTACCTGTATCTCTCTTTGGCCATAAAGGGATCTACAAGCTACTAGAGACCCCCTCTCTGCTTTCTTTCATTAGCGGATACATTGTAGCTAATACAGTTAAACTAAGGAAATGCAAGCTAATTTCCCATGATGCTCTGCTGCTGAATCCATGAGCCCATGTGAACGGGCCATGTTCTGCTTTCTTCCCTTACTGGCATCAAGATGCAGAAAGGGCTGCCTGCAGGAATGCAATTCCATGGTCAGAGTCACAGGCACCTGCTCAGCCGTCTGAGTTCCTGTAACTCAGTGCCAGCCTCATTGGAAGCTGCTTACGTGGAACAAAATTTACTGGCCTTTCCCCCCCCCCCCGTTTTGTTTTTGTTCTGAAAATGAAAAGCTTAAAATTATTAGATGGTCTCAGGTCCTCTCCAGCTTGGGTGTGCTGAGTGCTAAGATGTGACCGGGCACTCGTACGAGGCTTAACCGTAAGGAAGCTGAAATGGAGAACGGCTTGCTCTTACTTTTCTTTACTTTCTAGAGGCTGGCGCTGCCCCTGAAGTACAAAAGCTCTTTGTCTCCCCACCCTTTAACAGATGGTTTCCACTCACCTTCTTTTGTAAGCCCTCTTCTTTTGTTTTCTTTGATTCTTGGTCCACTTTGGGTTTCTAATAAACATTCTAAAGTGGGTGTCAACCTTTCCTATAAGTTAGTGGGGACAGAACTTGGAAAGAAAGTCCAGTGATTGTGCACGATTCACCATGAGCTTCGTCTGCCCTCCGATTTTGACCAAGTAAATAAAAGAAGGGATGAGCTCTCCTTACAAGAACATGGAAACAGAAAAGCCCCGAAGTTTCTCTTTGGTCAGCCTGCCACTGTGTTGCTGTCCTCCCATGGGTAGGACACCTGACACTCCCACGGAGGGTCTCGGGGTACAGTGAAGCTGGAAACCCAAGTCTCACTCCTAGGGATTTCCTCATTGTCTTCCCAGGGCTTATGCACGCTGCAGCCAAGGAGGGTGTGTCTGCAGGCAGAATAAAGGAAGGTTCTCTGCAACTTGGTCCAGTCCTCCCTCCCTCCCTCCCTCCCTCCCTCCCTCCCTCCCTCCCTGCCTCATTCCCTCACTCCCCAGGGCTCTGCCTCCCCTCTGCTCTTTTTCCCACCCTAGCTACCATGGCCAGCCAAGCTGTGAAACCAGAGCCCGGCCTAGCCATGCAGAGCAGAGAGACTCCCAGCCTCCGGAATGCTGGTGGCAAAGGCCGCCCTCCCAGCTGCTGCAATTTCATGGCCCAGGGCACGCTGGCCCTTGGACACCTGGGCTTCTTGGGTCTCACTCAGCTGTTTCCGTCCGTCTGTCTGTCTTCTCTGCAGTGTCTTTTGCTTCTTTTTGTCCCCACTCACTCACCCTCTTCTCCTTGCCCTCTGCTGCTCTTCCCTTCTGGTCTTCCTCCACTGCCTTCTCTCTCTCTCTCTCTCTCTCTCTCTCTCTCTCTCTCAATTCCCTTTTCTTTTGTTCTCTCTTTCCATGCCCTCATTTGGACTCCCACCAGAGTTACTTGGCAGCTTCCTAATCAATGCTGACCCACACCAGGGGCCCAAAAGACAAACTACATTTTTTATCTTTTAGTCTCTCTGTGTGTCTGTATGTCTGTCTCTCCGTCTCTCTGTCTCTCCGCCTCTTTGTCTCTCTGTCTCTCTCTGTCTCTCTCTGTCTCTCTCTGTCTCTCTCTGTCTCTGTCTCTGTCTGTCTGTCTCTCTCTCTCTCTCTCTCTCTCTCTCTCTCTCTGTGTGTGTGTGTGTGTGTGTGTGTGTGTGTTTCTCCCTCTCTCATACCCTAAAAGCTTCATTATAGGAAGGTGGCATTATGTGCCCAACAGTAAACCAAGACCCATTTCCTCAGGAATTTAGGGAAAGAAACACAGCTAGCAATCTGTGTGTTTTCAATACTGTAGAACAAGGTGACCCTCCTTTTCATTCAAGTGGGGAGTCCCCAGAAACTTTAACCCCAGCGAACACACCTACACAAGCCATTTCCCATGGCCAGTGGTGACTTTCCTTTAAGTGGATGGCCCGTGCCATGCTGGTTTAACGAGGGCCCAGCCCAGCCAATGCCTCTGACTGTGCGATGGGAGGGTGGGAGAGGAGGTGTGTGCAATGCGGCCTAGGGTCCTGGCGGGGCTGCTGGGCTGCAGAAGGGATGACTGGTGCTCCTTCTTCCAGGACTAGGCAGATGTCCCCACCTCGTGGGCCTGGAAGGCTTTCATACTCCGTCACAAACAGCAGGCCCCCAGGTGCCTGATGGTGACTGAAGGAATTTAGTAAGCATTCTTCACGGCTTCCCACACCCAGGCCTGCCTCCTGAGACCACAGGACTGTGAAGGGCTCTGACAGTGCCTCCCATTTTGCTGGCGTGGGTTTATGTGAGGCAGGTCTGCTTTTTCAGATCGGCAGATTTCAATAGCACATCATCAAAAGCAGGGAATCTTGTTTTTACTAGTTATTTCGTGGCGAACGCTGACATTTAATTGAATTTCATCGTCTCAGAACACAATGGCGCTTCTTCCTGCAGGTGAATATTTCTTTCACTATTGATGAAAAAAACAAAGCTTAAAATGATTCTTGGGCTAAGAAGTATCAACATTGTCCACTCTTGTAAAAAGAAAGCGGAGGGGCACTGTCCTTGCTACCTACTGGACTGGAGATTATAGGCTCTGCTTATGGGAACAGGGTGCCGGCTATCTGTTACAATGTGTCCAAAGGTAGAAATGTGAAACAACCCTCTATTGTTCTGGACATTCTAGTGTTTACTCAAATCTTTAGGAGTAGCTGTTATTCCTGCTGAATTCTAGCTTCCTAATCAGATAGCTGTCCTTGGCTCCCATAATGTGCAAGGAGTCTATCTCTGCAGCCAGAGGATCTAAGTTCTCCTTGTAACTCGTTCTTCAGCTCCCACTCAGAGAGATTTATACACGTGCTGATTAAACCATACAATGAAACAATGCCTCGCCTCACAGGGCAGTGTTCCTGCCGTGCTCTGGGTTCTGGTTTCTTTCCGGCCCGGTGCTGAGGTGACCTTACTCCATCTTGCCACTAGGTGGCGTGCGTTCAGTGAGTTCACAGTCTGCTAAGCTTCCCGGCGTCCGCGATTATCGATTAGCATACAGCGCTCTCCTAAGTGTGCTGCACTGCCTTCTGTGAGTGGCCCTGGTAGCAAGTTAAGCCCAGGATTTTGGGATAAGTGATGGGGGTGCCCATTGCTCTACTGCTCCAATGAAGACATTCTATCCAGACCTGCACAACGAGGAATACAGAAAGAAAGCCACTCCGAAGAAAGGGATACTGAGGGAGGGAGGGTGGGAGGGGGAGGGGGAGAGAGAGAGAGAGAGAGAGAGAGAGAGAGAGAGAGAGAGAGAAGAAGAAGAAGAAGAAGAAGAAGAAGAAGAAGAAGAGAAGAGGTGCTCCGGGGGAAGAGACAGACAGAGAGGGCAGAAGCGTGACCCTGGGAGACAAGAGGAGAGTTCACAGTCCACTGCAAAGGGAGGACTTTAATTCTGAAGCCCAAAGAGAAACAAACTCTCTCTCTCAAACCAGGAGCCTTGTGGACATGGCACTAGACCCGAGTGGGAGCTGTTCGTTCGCTTAGCCTGTGTAGGCTGAAGATCTCTGAGATCTGGGGCAGAGAACCTTCCCCATAACCTCTTTTTCCCATCTAAAATACCCTCACTCCCCCTGCAGTGCAGAGGTAAGCTGAGTGAGTGGCTGCTCCCAGGACCCTGGCGGGTCTGTGGAGCAGGACAAGGTATACAGCTGTGCCGATTTTCACTCTAATCATTCAGAGTGAAAAAGCACTCATGAAACATGGGAACTTAAAAATACTTTACCACCATCATCATTACCACCACCACCACCACCACCACCACCACCACCATCATCATCATGGGTGGTGTTTGTAGTGTGTGTGTGTGTGTGTGTGTGTGTGTGCTACAAAACATAGAGGTTACAGGACAACCATGAGGAGTCAGTTCTCTTCCACTCCTCCATGAGTTCTGGGGCTGGCTTACAAAGGAAACTTCTCACCCACAGACATCTCCCCCCACTCCCAGAATGTAGAAAATTATAAGGCTTGAGGTTAATTCAAGACACAGGGCTGTGTCTGGAAGGATGCAAGCCAGGATTGTAGTTTCCTGTCGGGAGGGTAAAGGAGGGGAGCCCCCCTCCCCCCCATTGGGTGAGCTCTCCCACACACCCCTGGGGCTGCTTCTCAAAGCGAGGGAGGGAAGAAAGGATGAGCATCCTGTATCCCATCCGTTCTCCGACCCGAACTGAGGTTCACAGGGAGGAAGGGCTATTCCCATCTAAGCTACGCACATGCCTCCCTTTTCTATCCACAGAGTTCTTCCTTCCCTAGGGCTGAGGTTGGGGAAGAGAAGTGGGGTTTAGCGTCTATGGCCTGGGAAACAGAGGACGGAGATCAGCTTTGTCGATCCCTCTGCAAAGGGCCTGGGCTCCACACAAGAGTATGTCCTGAGCTAGAACTCTGGTTTAGTACACGCACGCACACACACACACACACACACACACACACACACACACACACACTGGCGGGGGATGCACCCTGAGACTCAGGGGGTGCTGGGAACAGTGGGAGGTACTGATACCCTGTCTCCCCACCCACTAGGCCTCAGTAACCTACTTCTCATCCTCTTTGTGAATGGTTAGTCTATAACTTAGGCACAGCAAGAGGTTAACGACAACAATAAGATAGAACGAGCATAGTAATTTGTTGTAACAAACATTATGTGAATGTTCTCTTCTCTCTCAAGAGTTACTTGAAGAAAAAGCATTGTTCACAGAACAGCTGTCACCCTGCGGCCGCCGCCGTGGTTACAGGTTGACAAAAGGCAGGTAGTATATATGTCTCAAGGATAACCAGAGCCATGGCGATGACAAAGCAGATCTGGGGAGTCTGGGACTCAGTCTCTGTTTTCTGCAGGTTTGGTGGTTAGGAGACCAGAGCCTGCAGCTTCTCTAGCTACCCTCTGACATGAGAAAGAAATCGAGCCAATCAAGATGGTTCCTGGTAGACTTCAAAGCCACCTCTTTCCCAAAGACTTACTTAAAAGACAATTTTTCACATGTTAATTCATTTTGAACTGGGAGCAAAATATTGTCACCTATGACCGCTCCCAAGTCCCCGTCCCTCCTTCATTGTGGTACAGGTTTAAAGAGACACCGTAGAAGAGTGATTTGGGTCAAAGCCAAGCCAGGTTGCCACGTGAGTCCCTAATGTCTACAAGAAACCCTAGCACCAGCATTTTGTGCTAGGACACTCAGGGACACCTTCCCGAAAGACAAAAGTTCTGAGTTATCCAGAAGGAAGCACTGAAAGGCCCGGAAACACGGCCAGGGAAGGGGCTTGGCCGTTCAGGTTGAGCAAGAGCAGGGATGGCTAGTGTGGACCTGACCCACACCAAGGACAGCCACCCATAGCATGAGCTACCCCAGCTGGGACAAAGAGAGAGCACCGGGCAGGCTGAGGGGAGGGTGGCCACCCAAGGGATGGCTAGTGTGGACCTGACCCACACCAAGTACAGCCACCCATAGCATGAGCTACCCCAGCTGGGACAAAGAGAGAGCACCGGGCAGGCTGAGGGGAGGGTGGCCACCGGTCTTGGGTGCACCTAAAGAGCTTGGACTTTGCCTGTAGCTACAGAGAAGTATTGCTGCCTCGTGTGACAGACAGGTCACCATTAATGTGACAGGTCACGAGCTGCAGAAAGTGACATGGCAGGGGGTCCTTTTCTAGGCTCCTGCAGTGGTGCAGGCTCAGTACAGCCCAGGCCTAAGGCAAGCGGAGTGGACGGAATGGAGGTGAGGGCTGGCCAGGGCAGAGACAGATGCAAGATCACAGCACGGGGAGCCTCGCTCTGCTCAGGGCCCTTCCCCTGCAGGCAGCAGGGCCAGCTTTAAAGGAGCAGAACCTTGCTGGCCAGGAGAATGGAGTTTCCGAGCGGCCTTTGCTTTGTTTGGCCCGCTGAAGGCGATTATCAGTTTTCTGTTTCTGCTCTCGCCACACCCTCTGACTCAGCCCCTGTGCCACAGGCGTGTCCTGCTTCTCAGAACACCACGGTAAAATACATTTCTGCTTCTTTGGCAAACATCTCAATTTAAGTAGTGCATCTGGTTGAGTTTAACTTATACTTTTTTTTTTTTTAATTGTTTGTTTGTTTTAAACAGAGGCTTACGCTACAGCCCAGCCTGGCCTGGAATTTGCAATGCATAATGGGCTAGATCTAGAACATAGCAACCCTCCTGCCTTAGACCAAGTGCTGGAACCACAGGTGTTAGCTACTCTACATGCTTTTTGTGTCATCGAAAAGAAGCCCTTGGGGACTTTGTTTTTTAAAAGCAAAGAGGAATGAGTGTGTGTGGATTTGGCTTACAGATGTTATAAAGTGTCAAGGGCTGTTTGCTGACTGAGGAGCATCGTGAGATAAGTCCTGTTTGAGGGCCAGGAGCCCTGACATCCAGCAGAGCCCTTTCTCTTTCTCCCAAACAGACTGCCCTGGATGTGCCCCTTGACATCACTGACCTTGCATTTCTCACCTCCTAAACTCATCCCTTCTTATGTGATTTTAAACATTTGTCTTAAGAGCAAATATTGGGGAGTCCTCAGTGAGTGAGGTGACCTGAAGGCTTTGCGTTGTTTCCTGAGCATGCCAGCTCATGCCAAGCCTTTTAAAGCTATATTCCTATATGGGTTTTAAAAAATACATAATGGGGCTCTGTATTAAATAAATACTCTGATTCTGTGATAAAATATCTAACAAGAAGCAACTGAAAATAGTAAGGACTTATTTTAGCTGGTGATTTGAGGTTTGATGGACCATATAGTCTGTCACAGCAGAAAAAGCACAGTGGAGTGTATGCCAGTGGGGGTATGAAGCTGGGAACATCCACACGTTAGAGATCCAAAGAGCAGAGAGAGAATGAGTCCAGCAGAAGTGGTGCCCATCTATAAAGCCTAAGACACTCCCTCCCTCCCCACAGCACCTCACATGAGGCCCCACCTCCTAAATCTCCTATAATCTCCCCAAAGACAAATGTGGTCAGGATGGCCCAAGTGTTCACACACGTGATCTTGTAGGGTAATCTCCACACTCGAACCACAACAGGGTTTATCTTATCTCTGGTCTACTAGGAATGGAATATGGTGCTTTTTAAGAACAAGAGTCTGATAAGGTTCAACCTTGCCTCAGACCCACAAAACCAGCAAGTCAACCAAAGAATAGCTGGTTGTATTAGAGTCTGGCCAGGAGTTTTGGGTTATGTTTTTAGCCAGCTCACTGGTGCACAGAAAGAGTATATGAAGTCAACATTTCTTCAAGCTTATTGCTACTGTTTATGAAGACAGAAGTGGGAGCTATGAGGTCAAAATGGCCAGAATGCAACAGCACTATTACATTAAATAAAACCCAGCCAATAGTCTTGTGGATTCCTGAATATTTCTTGTTCCAAAGGCCCGAAACACTGAAAAGGAACCCTTACACTGAGAGGTCATTATCAGAATGTTTGTACATCTTTGTTCCTGAATATCAAGTATTAGGGCTCATGTCCACAATCACTTCTTTGCAGTAGTAAAGTAACTCTTTACAGACTGCTTGCTGCAGATGCTGAGCTCTGGAATTCAGGGGTGTGGGTGGGCTTCAGGCCATCCAGGACTGAGCCAACACTGTGAAGGGACAATCCAGACACCTCTAAGTCTTATCTTGGTTCTGGGCACTCTTCAGTTCTGCTCCAAGTCCACTTTGCGCCAATTCAGAGATGACAGATATATACTTGAACTCATTCTGTCTGAAGTTAAAGGTCTCTACTAGCCCATAGATCTCCTTCCGGTTAGTAGGAGAGCTGAACCTGATTGGCGAAGCACTGTGCCTCTGCAACGTTCAGAAACGTGGAATCCATTTCTGCTGTCATCAGCACTATGCCCCTTTCTTCCTTAAGCTCAGGATACTGATGTAAAACCAGCTGGCTATGTGCTGCATCCCCTCGACTCTGAATATCTATAAGCGCAGTGAAGTGGAGTTCTGTACCTGTCCATTGTCCTACAAAGAACTCATAACCATCCCTTCTTGGTAGTGCACAAAGAAATGGGCAGGACTGAGCCCGGTTCCAGATCAAATCAAGCTTCTCTTTAGGAATACCTGCGTAGACTGTATCCTTTGCTGAAAAACACCGCTGCCAAATCTGTTTTATTTCCTCCCCAGTTTCGCCTTTCACCATCTCGACGTTGAAGACTGAACTGAGAGTCTTGTCCTTAGTGAATTCTTTGCTCACGGGCTGTTTCCCCAAGGCATCTGTCTTCTGCTCCATACACTTGATAATCACATCGTTTGGAGTGCCTTCGAGATGCTTTCTGAACTCATTGCACTTCTCCAGGCGGGACTCAAAGGCAGCTGGGTCAGACCTGCACAGCTGCTGGATCGTGTCCCGGTAGCGGTCAGTCAGTCCGTGGAAGGGGCTAGCTTCCAGCTAGCTGACCCCACTGCCGTCTGCTCCCCTGGAGGGCAGGCCAGAGCCCCATTGCACCGGGAACACACACAACTGTGCTGGTGACACGAGCCCCACCCACTGCACACAGGCCTCTATGGTCACCTGGAGGACTTCAGGGGATGCTCCACCCACAGTGGACAATGCGGCTACCATGGCCGCCCGAGACTCCCCCTCCTCAATACTTAACTTTTTTTTGAAACTTTTTAATGTAACTGGAGACAAAAATACAAATCTGGCGGATCTTTATATCTTGAGGATTAAAAGATATAAAATGGAACATATATATGTAACATATTTTTGACCCTAACTTTGCATCAAGTAAGAACTCAGTAACGGGCAATTATTAAGTTAGTGGTAAAAACTGGTAATTTTACCGATTTTCTTCAGTCTGTTTTTTACTCATGCAACTGAATCTAGTTGTTTACGGCTCTTGTAACCTCCATTCAAACTAGATAACCAAGAGTTTATTTTATCTATACAATATGATATGGTTGTTACGTAGTGTTTTGCTGAGCACCTCCTAAGAGATTTTCTTTGATTCTGAAGTTTGCATGTGCTAAGATAGGCCACTGCTTTTCTTTCCTGGATGTGTTTTAAATATTTTGTGATGGCTAATCTCAGTTGTCAGCTTTACACACCTGGGAAGAGAGAACTTCAACTGAGGAATTGCTTCCACCACATTGGCCTGTGGGCATGCCCATGGGACGTTTTCTCAGTCTTTGATTGATGGGGGAAGGGCCCAGCCCACCATGGGCATCTCTAGGTAGGAACCTGGGCTGTGTATGAACAGAGGCTGAACATGACCCTGGAAGCAAGCCAGTCACCAGTGTTCCTCCAGGTTCCTGCCTCTGCTCCTGCTTAAATCACCACCTTCCTGACTTCCTTCAATGGTTGATGGTGACTGGGACATATAAGCCAAGTAAAACCTTGGTTCCTCAAGTTGCTTTCTGTCGTAGTGTTCTTCATAGCAACAGAATGCAAAAACAACAAAACAAAACAAAACAAAACAAAAAAAAACTAGGACACAAGGATCTTCTTTATATTCTAGGCTGTTCTCTCTTAATGGCAGCTTCAGCCTCACTCACCTTGTACATAAGTACAATTTGAGAAGTCACTCCAGCCAAAATGCTGCCTTTTCCTGGCAAGCCGTGGGCATTAAGGTCACAGCAGGACAGGCATGCTGGAGAGCTACTTTGACCCACCAGCCTAGGAGGCGGCAATTGCAATGTGTGCTGTGCAGACCCGCTTCCTCTCTGGGTCATGTGGAGCTGGAATGGTAAGACCAAAGTGAAGGTGGCTATTAACAAGACAGTGGCCTCTGAGTTCCTGTCCTGCCAGGCTCGCAAGCCACGGAAGGGTCCCAGACATCTGAAGGCAGAGGACAGTCCTGTCCCAAAGGAAGCAGGCCGCTGGCTCTGAGTGCCTGCAAGACCCGCGTGCAGCCTTGCTCGGTTGCTCATTAAAACAGACAATATCTCAAACATCCTCCAAATTCAGACTGCGGGTGTCAGGATTGCTGGAATGGGAAAAGCTCGTGCTCATGGAGTTGGGTTGGGACACTCAGAAACTCCACAGGCCTGAAGTGAAGCCAGGGAACACATTACTGTGCCCCGGATCCTCACCCTCCGATCTGGCAAGCCAGAGTCTTTACCAACTTTGCCATTAAAAAAAGAGAGAGAGAACATCCCTTTGTTGCACATATTACTATTTACAAAATGAACAGCTAGTGTCAGGACAAGGCTGGGTAGCCTGGAATTCACTAGAGCCGCACAGGGAGTGTGTACAAGGTGTGGGAAACCCAGCAGGTGCAGTGAACACCGCCCAGACATCAAGGGACATGGGGCAGAACCCAAGGTAATTTTACAACTGACCTAAATAAATCACTTCTCGGAATCCTCGACTGTGAAGCGGGGTCACTAAGAAAACACACCCAGTATGAGGAAGGGATGGTATCTGGCAATCTGTGAATCAGTTTGGCTTCAAGAATGATCCACAATCAACTAGAGAAAATCCCAAGAAAACCAATCTGATGGTACCCCTGTAGAAAGGCATAAATGGCACCCTAAGGGGCTAAGAAGAAAAGCGCTCCTGAGCTGCTCCCAAGTTTCACGTTCCAGTTATAACAATGGCTAACTGACTGATCTAACTTTCTATAAGAAGTATTTTTGCATGTTGACACTAAGAATAATCTTTCTTCAAAACGGGATCATAGAAACATTTCACTTAATCTACCTTAATTATGATGAGAAATAACATTATTTGTCTTTGGAATATCACAACAACTCCATTATCCTACTTGATGACATCATTCAACAGTATGTGATTTCACACTCGTTCAAGAAGGGCCAGCTTAAAAGATTCGGGTGACGTCTCTTGAGTTTTTAATCTTAGCCATTCTGACTGGTGTGAGGTGGAATCTCAGGGTTGTTTTGATTTGCATTTCTCTGATGACTAACGATGTTGAACATCTCTTAAGGTGTTTCTCAGCCGTCCGAATTTCTTCTGGTGAAAATTCTTTGTTTAGCTTTGTGCCCCATTTTTTGATAGGGTTATTTGGTTCTTTGGGGTCTAACTTCTTGAGTTCTTTGTATATATTGGATATTAGCCCTCTGTCGGATGTGGGGTTGGTGAAGATCTTTTCCCACTTTGTTGGTTGTCGTTTTGTCCTTCTTACAGTGTCCTTTGCCTTGCAGAAACTTTGTAATTTTATGAGGTCCCATTTGTCAATTCTTGATCTTAGTGCGTAAGCTATTGGTGTTCTGTTCAGGAACTTTCCCCCTGTGCCTATGTCCTCCAGGGTCTTCCCAAGTTTCTTTCCTAATAGTTTCAGTGTGTCTGGTTTTATGTGGAGGTCCTTGATCCACTTGGAGTTGATCTTAGTGCAAGGAGATAAGAGTGGGTCAATTCGTATTCTTCTGCATGTTGACCTCCAGTTGAACCAGCACCATTTGTTGAAAAGACTATCTTTTTTCCACTGGATGGTTGTGGCTCCTTTATCAAAGATCAAGTGACCATAAGTCTGTGGGTTAATTTCTGGGTCTTCAATCCTATTCCATTGATCCACTTGCCTGTTGCTGTACCAATACCATGCAGTTTTTAACACAATTGCTCTGTAGTACTGTTTAAGGTCAGGGATATTGATTCCCCCAGAAGTCCTTTTATTGTGCTGGCGAGGATGTGGAGAAAGAGGAACACTCCTCCACTGTTGGTGGGATTGCAAAATGGTAAAACCGCTCTGGAAATCAGTGTGGCGGTTCCTCAGAAAATCGGGCATGTTCCTTCCAGAGGACCCTGGCATACCACTCCTGGGCATATACCCAGAGGATTCCCCTGCATACAATAAAGACACATGCTCCACTATGTTTATAGCAGCCTTGTTTATAATAGCCAGAAATTGGAAGGAGCCCAAATATCCCTCAAAGGAGGAATGGATACAGAAAATGCGGTATATTTATACAATGGAATACTACTCAGCAATTAAAAATAATGAATTCATGCAATTTGTAGGTAAATGGTTAGACCTGGAAAATATCATCCTGAGTGAGCTAACCCAATCACAAAAGAATACACATGAAATGCAATCACTGATAAGTGGATATTAATGAGCCCAGAAGCCCTAAATACTCAAGGCACAATTAAATTAGCAAGTCAAATGATTCCCAAGAAGAAAGGAGAGGACCCTGGGCCTGGAAAGATTGGATCCAGTTTTGTAGAGAAACTGTGGGGGGAGGGGGAGTGATTGGGGAATAGTTGGGGGGGGAGAGGAACTATGGGACATAGGGAGGGGGGAACTGGGAAAGGGGAAAGCCTTTGGAATGTAAACATAGAATATAGAAAATAAAAAAAAAATTAAAAAAAAAAAAAGATTCGGGTGAGCGCTCCTGGCTAGGAAGAGCTTGTTCCTGGAAGCTCTCCACCTCTGTCAGAGCTGTTGCAATGCACGTTGTTTTTCTCTTTCCACTGTTTGGTTTTAATTTGGGAAAAAGCTCAAGCCTCTGTTGACTAGCGAAGGGCTTGCCACTGAAAGCGCGTTTCCTCCAAAGAAGCAGAAGAAAGTCATGTGGCGAGCTTAGGTGTGGACGTCTGAGCGATGCGGATGTGCAGTGTTACCATGAAAGACGGTGCGACCTGCACACCAGCCGGGAAGGGCTAACCGCAATCACGGCGCTGCGGCTGGGGTTGTGCCGTGCCTTTATGGCATATCAATCAAGAGGAAAGGAAATTGCCACCCCAGAACCTGAGAAACACGTCCCTGCTCCATGGTCCTACGCAACAAGTGCAACCTCTTGATTCAGCTGGGGCTCTTCCTTCTCAGCTAATCTGTTCCCCAACTAATGGCACGGGCGTAGAGTACAATATATTGAAGGAATAGTTTTCTTGCTTTAAACTTTATGGTACATCAATGTGTTCCAGAGAACTTTCCATATCAACATGTATATAAAACCTATCTTTCTCTCTCTAAAGATTCCACAATGTTCCTTTGTATTAGCTTACCATAATTTTCACTATCTATTGATAGATAGGTGCCTTGGTTGTTTTCAGTTTCCAATGTCACAAGCGATACGGCAGTTGCTATCGTCCTGTAAAGGTATAATGTTGACTTTTCATTTATCTAGTCTCTGCAACTTTATTTTTTCATTTCTTCAACAGCATTAAGGGCGTTGAGGTTTGGTATGTTGCTATGTATTGTAGTGCTAAATGTTGACCCCCCGCCAAGGTCTGGTTGCCCCTAGCGACAAGGAGATCTCATGTACACTATATGATGTTATATAACCTTAATTTAAAACTATTGGTTGAATAAAGATGCCTATAGCCTATGGCTGGCCAGAAGACAGGTATGGGCTTCATTCCCAGACTTGGGGTCTTTAGGCAGAGACCACAGGGAGAGGGAGGGGAGGAGAGGAGAGGACGCCATGAGGCAGGCGAATCATGAGAACATGACCACAAGGGCTGACCAATGGGAGTGAAAGTGGCCCAGGCAGAACATGACAAGTTATGTCTCGGGGTTATTAACGGGGAAGTAGACAGAATCGAGGTTGGTATCTGCCCAGCTCTACTGCTTCTAAAGTTGTTATGACTATAAAAGTTTTGTGTCTTAAATCTGGGTACTGAATGGTCCAAGGTTGGGTAAAAAAACAAAAACAAAACAAACAAACAAACAAACAAAACAAAAAACAAAAAACCAGTTAATTTGTACTATAACAGAGGGATCATTAAAAAGTTTTTAAACTAAGTGACTTGTTTTGCTTCGTTTTAAATTCTTTGTTATCCATAAATATGCATGTTTTCATAGCTGTAGGACATTTATAACTCCGGCTTTCTGAGCTCCTGGCTCGTCCATCTGTGAATTTTTCTAATAGGTGTAACAGTGGTTGGAAAAGACCCTATGTAGTTAATCATTTTCTTAACTTTCAAGTTTGTTATTTCCAAAAGGTTTTCAAGGATGGGAATAGTCACTATAGCCAATCTATAGGGTTTTTTTTTTTTTTTTTTTTTTTTTTTTGTTTTTTTGGTTTTTTGTTTGTTTGTTTGTTTTTCAAGACAGGGTTTCACTGTGTAGCTCTGGCTGTCCTGGAACTCACTCTGTAGACCAGGCTGGCCTCGAACTCATAAATCCGCCTGCCTCTGCCTCCCAAGTGCTGGGATTAAAGGCATGCGCCACCACAGCCCGGCTGTTTGACTAGTTTTAAAACACATTTTTTTTAAAAGCCTGAAATAAAATGAAAAAAAAAAAGTTTCACAGGTGATAAAGCTATAGGCACCTCTCAGTTCGTCCTCTAGGGAATGTTTCTCAAATCCCTGACAGAGCACAATTGCAGGAGAGTCACTTAGAAGTGGTGGTGACCTCTGCCCTGGCAGGGTTCGCCTCTGCCTATAGGCGGTGGGTCAGAGAACTGCTCACCTAAGCACACTCTGCAGTGGGGCTCTGAGGTTGAGGGAGATTGATGGATGAGCCTCCCGGGGACTTTGTTTTTGTGGGAGACATTAGTGATAAGCTGATTTGTGATCATTTGCTACTTACAAATAAAACAGACTGTTTCTAGAGCAACCCAAGCTTCCTACCTGTTCTAGGCTCTTCTAGATAAGTGCACAGTGCCTTGGTGTTGAAAATATTAACTCTCAATCAGGGGCTTTCACTCTGCCTTTAATTATTTAGTTCCCAGTTAAAAGACACACATGCCGTTTACATTCATAATAAATTTTATCAGCACTAAAGCTGGGCAGATATCTACCCTCTGTGCTATTAGACTATACTTTCCTGTCAATAGCTCCAAATTATAATTTGCCATGTTCCACTGGGGCTGCTCTCATGCCCTACTTTCATAACTCACCGAACTCATGAGGGCTTCCTCCTCTCCCGCTTTCTTCTCCCACTCCTGGTCTCCTCGGACCTTCAAGCCCAGGAATCCAAGACCCCGCCTATCTCACTTCCGTCCAGCTATTGGCTGTAGGCATCTTTATTTAGTAATCAGGGAAAACTTGGAGGGGGGCAGCAAGAGTACATAGTATCAGTTGGGTAATGCAGACTCTCGTTCCTGGGAGATCAAACCTGAACAACTGGGTCCTTCCTCACTGTTGATCCTCTGCGTGCTTCTGGCCCTTTGCCTGGCTACTCTGACTTTCTAATTAACCATTCCCTTTGGCTAATCTACCATCACCCTACAAAATGGAGACCTTTCTGTGGGACCAGGGAGCAGTGGGGAGCAGGCCCAGAGCAAGAGTGAGGTCGAAGTATTCCCAACTCCTGGAAATCTAGTCCGAGATTAGGATCGCCACTTCCCCACCACACCCTGCTCCTGCCGCCCTGGGTCTCCATGCCTGGCCCATGTATCCCTGTGCTCCCATATTTATTCTCCGCCCTAGATCGTGTGGCCTGGTAGCCAGGTTCTCTTTCCTCTCCCTTCATAAGGTCGTGTTCAGCAGCACCTAGAATTCCTCCTTATGCAAATGAGGCATTCCTAGCACCCTGGCCCTGGAAAGCCCCTCTGGAGAGTCTGTTCTCGTGCTCATAGCTGCCGTGCTTCCCCTATCAGGATCTACTAGTTGTGACCGAGAGCCTATCACACAGCAAAGTGGCCAAGCCTGAACTGCACTTTCTCTCCAGTCCTTTCCAGGAGCCAGCCTGGTCTACAGAGTAAGTTCCAGGATGACCAGGGCTACACAGAGAAGTCTGTCCTATCTTGAAAAAACAAAAACAACCATAACAAAAGAATTCTGCAGTCACTCCCTTAGTTCAAGGAGAAGAAACAGCAGATAGTCCTTAGACCATTGAGAAATCTTCCTCCTGCCCCTGCCAGCTACAGGGCCCCTCAGGTCTGTGGAAAAGCTACCTTCAGGCAGTGCTGGCACTGAAATCGTCTAGCCCTAGCTATGGATGCACAGAGGCCAGATTCCACAGTCTGGGAGACTGGACTTTAAGCATCATACTGTCTTAAGATGATGATGCCTTTTCTTCTTGTTGTGGTCTTGTTTGTTTTTGTCTATTTTTTTGGGGGGGGGATGGGAATAGTGGTTGAGACAGAACGCAGCATAGCCCTGACTGTCCTGAAACTTGTTTTGTAGACCAAGCTGACCTCCGACTCATGTCAATCCACCTGACTCTGCCTCCCAAGTGCTGGGACTAAAGGCATGAGCTACCACACTTGGCCATGATGATGCAATTCTTAATTGATGTTTTTACTTTTGAATTACATATTTCTTTTGGCTGGAATTTGAACTTTGGGTTTATGATAGAGTATACTATCATTAGCTGTGGTTAATATTTTTATTATTATCTTGGTATAGCAAATAGAGATGTGGGTCTTGTGAGGATCTGGATTCTTATGTGGCGGGCCCCTCCCATTCGTCTGTACGAATACGACAGGGTTTTTATTCCCTGAAGAGGGCGTGAGTAAGAAGGCTGAAAGGGCAGGGGATCTTCCATGAAGTTCAGTGAGTTTGAGAATCAATAGATTCAAATCACCAAGGAAGAGCGTGCTCTGAATTATAAATCTCACAGAGATTCTGGAAGATTCTAAAGAAATCATCTACTAGATGCTTCTGGACAGAGAATAAAAACAAAGGCCCCAGGGCTTCTGCATGACAGCCATACCAAAGGGGTTTCTTGATGGTGGGTGATTCAGGGAGGGACTGAGCCAGCACCCACAGCTGCACAGTCAGTAATGGCTGCCTGTCCTGTCCTGTGAGAGGGAACTCATGTGATAGGAAATTGTGATCATACATACACAGACACACATACACACACACACACACACACACACACACACACACACGTGGATACACAGATGCACATATACATGTGATTAAAAGGAAATAAAAATGTTAATCTTTTATAAAGCCATTTTCCCCCCAAAGCCCCACTGCCAGATGGGAGGTACAATGCAGCCATGAAACGGAGTTCAAAGCCTGTGAAGAGCCGAGCGAGGGAACCAGGGAGCCTCGTGAACGTGGAGCTGCTGGTGTTACGGTCAGCTCCATCGCAGGATCCTTGGCATGGCCATTGGCCTCCAGTGTTCTGCAGAGAGCAGGGCGAGGACGTTGCTGGGACAGCTGATGGCATGGGGAGTCCGGCGTGGCCAGGGTATGGGTGTCCTGGAGTGACAGGCTAGCACACCTCCACAAGGCTCTATGGTGACCCCACAGCTAGCCTGCATTGTTTTTCTATCATTAGCCCAAATGTAGTGTCCTTGGAAAATGTTTATTTTGTTAACATGACCTTAGGTTCCTTTAAATTTAATGCATTATCTGTGCTTTCTATAAGTATGATGAGTATTGTTTCTATTTGTGATAAGAACAAACGCCGGATGATTTCTGCTTTTCCACAACACCAGGAGATAAATGTTATTATCCTCACTTTACAGCCAAAGATTACCCAGGAAGAACAAAGTGCCAGGCCCTGTGTGACCCACCCTCTCCCCCATGGATTCATGCCAAGTCACACAAAGTGCCACGCTCAGCTCCTGGCCCGGGGAAGGCGGTGACTTTGGCTTTTCCTGACTCCGGGATGACAGGAGAGGCTTTGGAGGTTCCGATTTCCTGCTACTTTCAAGAACAGGAACCTTTGCGTTTTTCCCATTTCAAGCATGTCAAAGGGAAATAGGGTGGTCTTTATAAAGAGCTCCAAGGAATACACAGTTCCAAGAATCTGCAAGCTTAAGAAAAAGCCGACACTCCACAGAATGTACTTGCCCCTGAAGACGAAGGTGGATGCACACGCAAGCACGCTCCTGCTGGCTTTGGAGATGCTGGTGTGGCTGGAAGCAGTCTCAGCAGCTCTGGCCCCGAACTTCCTTTTGTTGGAAGGCTGCATGGATCACATAGACACAGTCGGCGACCTCGGCAGTCAGTTTCCACACGTTGAATTTCTTACTTGTTGACATTTGGTCACAGCTCTAAGGTCTGTTCCGGTGACATGTAATCATTCATAGACACGTATAGAGCACTAGAGAAGTGTCACGCATGTGTTTGCATTCTGGAGCCAGTGGATCCAGGGTATGTCCTGACTTCTGGCTTTCACCCTCACACTACAACCCAGTGACCTTTTTCCTGGTACATTTTTTTTTGTGCCTTGTGTTGGCAATTTTCACCATTTAAAATGGGCCCCAAGCATAACATTGAAGGACATTCTAGTGTTTCTAGTGTTTTCTCCTGACAGAGAAAATATGTTTTGTGTGCTTCATTCAGCTAGTGCTGTGGGCTCTGTTTAAAGCTAACAACTCAACAATGTATATTAAATAAGATTTCTTCAAAAGAATACTTCACATATATTTGATGAGCAGAAAAAAACTGTGAGAGGACAAACATGGGAACCAACTTCATGTTACCCCTGGAAGCAATGGTCTGCTACTGACTAACTTGGTGAATTACTGATTCTATAAAGTGGAGACTATCAAACATAGATACCATGAGAATGAAGAACCCATTATATGTTTACATATGTAGCACCATTGTGAGTTCACATATTTGTGATTGTCTTATCCTAATTTGTTGAAGTCTTGGAAAAGTAAATCTATATTATTCATTAGTAATACTTGGGGAAAACCATGACCATTTGATAATGTATATTTATCATAATTAGGGATGAAAGGTCTCGGGGTTGGCTTTGTGTTGAACTGGCTAGCCTTTCAATCAGCACTAATTTTGTTGTACCAACATGAGAACGGACTCGACTCCTGTGCAGGAGCGTGGGGTGCTGGCTGTAACAGTTTGCAAATGTTACTGCAAAAGCATTTACTTGGTATCACGCTGCATTCCAAGCAACATTTTCATTCCAGACTTCTGTCCAAGAGTTGGCGATCTAGTTAATAAATGGACAGTTGAACATAATATTTCGTTCAAATATCTTTGGACCACATATCTTTAAACAACTTAACAACGCCTGTAAATGCCAACTCCTGCTGAGTCAGACCCTCCCCGGGCTAACACCGCCTCCCCAGGGCCAGTTTTCTCCTTACTCCCATGTGAGGGCAGAAGAGGCTCTTGGCAGTTTCTTTATCTTGCTCTACCAACCAGGGAGCTTCCCAGCATCTTGCACTTTTTGTCTAGATGCATAGTTTCAGTTGACCTAGAGTCAGAGAGAGATATCAACTAAGCATAGATTTAAAAAAAATCCACAGGGTAGGCTGATGGTTCAGTTGGTAAAGTGTTTGCTGGGTGAGCTTGGAGGCCTGAGCCTCAATCCTTAGCACCCACATAAGAGCCAGACATGAAGGCAGGGGCTCATCGTAGCTCTGGGTTCAATGAGAAACCCTGATACATAATAAAAGGCAGGGGGTGATTGAGGAATACATACGATGTTTACCTCTGGCCTCCACCACACATATGCAGGCACTTACAGACACATATCTCCACAAACATACAATGAGACACCCATAATTTAAAAGAAGAAATTTAAATTAACTAAGAGAACAGATTTGTCATTTCCTGTTTAGTCAACTTCACAGTTGATCTCCTATACACAGCAGCATGTGGAGCCCCAGACAGCAGCAGGGTGATATTCTAAAGCACGAGATCAACGAGCTCGCTCCAATATGCAAATGCCTCAAGTGGGCCCGAGTGCTCTCATCCGTTAAGGTTGAAGATGCAAAGATTTCTCTTTGGCATCTCTCTTAGCTGGGTAATGGGCTGCTTTTGAGTCCATTCAACTTGATCCAAGTCAACTTGATGCTGGAAAGACTTTTCATGTGCCTTAAGCCCTTAAGAGAATACGTAGTTCATGCCGGTTCTGCAAGTACTTCACACCAGACCCACAGAAGCATCCTAAGAACTGGAGGATACGTCACTTTTGCTCATGTCACCTTCAGAAGTCAGAGGTCTCAGCAACCCGTCAATCCATGCACTCAAGAAATGTTGTGGAGTCTTTTTGTGTCTATCTATCTATCTATCTATCTATCTATCTATCTATCTATCCACCCAAAACATAGTCAGTCTTTATCCTTTATTCAACTCAAAGTTTGTGTGTGCCCTGAGTTCGTTAAAAGTCTGTTACTCAAAGTAAGTTAACACTCCAATATCCTGTCAAATTATTTTTATTAAAAATATGCTGCTACTCAGAGCAGGCCCCACACCTGGCCTGAACGGCCCAGTGGAGCTGGCCCCGGTGGCATGGTGGCAGGTAAGTTGGCCAAGGGCATGAAAGCAGGAGAGCTAGCCCTACTCCCTGCAAGCTGCAGCACTGGGTGAGCTAGCTGCGGTAGCTCTGGAGAGCTCCCCCTGGTGGTGTGGTTGCAGGAGAGCTGGCAGGCTGACCAACTACCAGCTACCACCCAGGTCCAGCTCCAGGGCTTGGAGTTGGCTCATCCCAACATCTACCCCATCTATGAACTGCTGGAGCATGTGAAGGGGCCGGTCCTGCAGGGCCAAAGCTGCAGGACCTCCACAACACAGGGCAGCAACAGGACAGCCAAGAGGAGTACCAGTGAGGAGCCAGAGGCCTCGAATCAGACCAATGACTTATTGCAATGAACATTTGCAAGGGAAGATACGTAGAGAAAAGGGTCTACCATGGGACATGCAGTGACACACTACCCATTCCATAACAACTTTTTTTTTTTTCAATTTTTAGTTTTCTCTTGGGGAGGTTGCAAGGGGGTGAGGGCATCTTTGAAGGGATGGGGACATGAGTGGGACACGATCACATGATGTGAACTTCACAAAGAATCAATAAAAAGTTAAACAAGCAAAGAAATATACTTAGGCAACGAGTCAGCACCAGAAAAAAATGTCTCCCTACATAACTGAAAGGAAGAGTCCATCTATGCTTTACTAATGGTGACTTGAGTTGACCTGTGTCACATTTTTAATAAGTGCTTCTGAGTAGCTACTGCTAACCCATTGTACTGGTTAATTTTATGTTGCTGTGATAAAACACCATAACAGAAGGCAATTGATGGAAGAAAGAGTTTATTTGGGTTCACAGTTCCAGAGGAAGAGATGGTTACGGTGGGGGAGGGGTGGCAGCAGGCAGCTGGAGCAGGCAGGGAGAGAACTCCTCTTCAGCCACACACACAAGGCCGAGGAAGCAGACTTGGAGTGGGGTGAGGCTCTGAACTCTCAAGGTCCACACTCCCAGAGATGAACCTCCTCCAGTGAGGCTGCCTCACCTCCCCAAACAGCACCCCGCTGTGGGGAGCAAGTCTGTGCCTATCTGACCTGTGTAGGACATTTCTCACGCAAACTGCCACACCCACCATCCTCACAAGTCTGTCCGGGATGATTCATTTTTCAATAGTCAGTTAACAACCAGAGTCAGAAAGCATTTGTTAAATGTCTTACCATGAGCCTATGAAGATTTAAAATATATTCTATAATACGTTTTGTGAGAGTTGGATCTTTGGTGGGAGAAGAGGAATTTCTCAAGTGAGTAATTGTCTACATGTGGAATTAACTATACTTTGTGGGTTAGGTCAATGACTTGGTGGGCACAGCATTTGGGCTAATATGAGGTCCTGAGTTCAAGTCCCCATCTCACACATGTAAAAGCCAAGTGTGACAGTGTGCTCCCGGTGTTCCTCTGCTAAGATGGGAGATGGAGACCGCCAAAACCCGAAGCCCACAGGCCAGCCAGCCTGGTATACAAAGCAACAGAGAAGGCGAGACCCTGACTCCAAACGATGAAAGTGAGACTAGAGCTACCATCACACACACACACACACACACACACACGCACACGCACACGCACACGCACACGCACACGCACAGGCACGCATGCACGCATGCACGCGCGCAAACACACACACATCTTCATCTTGGGCTTTATTATCTTCGTTTTGGAGCTTCTATATAGTCTAAGCCTCTACAAATACTACATAAAATCTTGAGTGAATCGTGTTTTAATATAAACAATTTTGGCCATCCAAATTAATCACCGTCCATACATGTCAGTTTTTCTTAATTTTATATTATTAAAATAAGGTTCTATAAATATATGGCTTAAATAAGCAATGCTTCCTTGGATACTTGTGACTTCACAATAGAAATTTGTCAAATCGTGTAGAATACAGAGCAGGCTCTCCTGCCCTGGTCCCGTGCCTATAATCTCAGTCAAACTAGTAGGAAAAAGACCTCATTCAACAAGCTCTGCTTTTCTTATGAAATAGTTAAGTTTTCTATGGAAATAAGATTTTTGACAACTTATGCTGATCATATTTACTTTAGATGATTGAGAATAAGGCATGATAAATTCATTGTGAATCTAAAATCATTGTTCTTTAGATTTACCTAAAGGAAAAAAATGAGTATTTCTTTCAAGTTTGGAGTCTCCCAAAAGGACTTTGTCTTAAGTGTGTTTACCAATTATTATAAAGAAAATAAGACTTTGCTAAAGAATTTAGGTTTTTTCTGCTTTGACAATCTAAGATCTTTAAATTGAGTCACATGTATTATCTTAGATTTAATAAAAATTAACTCTCTATACAAAATCCAATAGAACTAATGGCCAGTCTTGAAGAGACCTTTGCCATTTTAACATTGTGTTCAAAGTAATATAGAATTAGGAAAGATAAGAATCTCTTTTATAAACCCTGTATCAACCCAGGCGGCATTTGTTCTTGTGATTGCTAAGGTGTGGCTGGATGATTCACTTCCATGGAGAGGAATATTTGATCTTTGTTGTACTGAGTCAACAGAGTACAAGAATCATGTCTAGAATTTTCTTTTGCTTCTTTTTCAGCAATGTCAGATAATACGGAGCAGAAAATGTCCATATAGACCACAAAAGTAGGTGATAAGTATTGTAGATTCTTGTCTGTTACCAGTTATTTTGATTTATGTCTGCTCAGAAATAATAAACACTGAAGGAAAATAGGAAAGCTATTAAGTGATGAAATTACAGCTTACTACTGGTACCTTATATCGTTCTTGACCTGCCTTCAATGAAGACCATGTGCTTGTCCTATGATAGCATGATGGGTAATGACAGCTTGACATGGGGGGGGGCAAGGAGTGTGGGAAATTTTGACTTGGTTTGCCTTGATGTAAATCAGGTTGGTGAGGGTGATGGGGGATCATCGGTTTACCAAGCGGGTGGCTTGGATTCTTGGAACTTGGGGTTCAGAAAGAGGAGGCTCTTGAGAGTCAGGAGGAAAGGAATCATTTGGTTTTGATGTGCTCAGGTTTAGGTGTTCACTAGATATTCCAGTAGACACAAAAACCACATGTAAGAACATTGAGACACGTGGCCTGTTTCATATTCCCCATTCTCAAGCACCACATCATCCTGCTCCTCAAATCCTTGGACAGATCTTCTCTGAAGATATGGATCTTGAAGATCCATCTTTCCTCCCGTCTCCTATCCCTGTAGCTGGGAATTGAACCTGTGGTGCTGCACATGCTAGGCAAGAACTCTTATCACCGAGCTGTACCTCCCGTCCAATACCTCTCCATATTTGACCCTGTTGGACAATGTCAGGACCCAGCATTCCAATTCAGTTATTTCACTAAATATTTGACCCCTGGCAAATCATTAGTCTCTCACTTTTGGATCTAAGCTCTGACTCCCTATATTTTAGCATATAACCTGAAGTAGTGTCAGAAAGCAGGAAAGTAGAGAGGGACTTCAGGGTGCAGGATGGAGGAGCTCTAGAGAGGGGGATAGCAGAAGACAGGTGCTATAAAGGGGTAAATAGTAATGGAAGAGAGAGTTTAACTGGGAAAGGGGCAGAGAGAGAGAGAGAGAGAGAGAGAGAGAGAGAGAGAGAGAGAGAGAGAAATAATAGCATTCAAGATATTTGAAAAGACCATAGGGAAACTATTTTATGTCTATGTAAATACATATCTAGCATATATAAAATGTGTTTATACACACACAGTTTAGGTGACGTTATATCACCTGAAGTGAGTCATAGAATTATGTAACAAAACCTCCAATGCCAGAAAAACATTTCTTTGAGTTGTTGATCAGAGGAATTACAGAGACTCTCAAAATAGTATAGGCTATTGTCATTGCCTTTGTTGCCTCTAGGGAACTCTAGGTAAGACCCTATTACTGAAGACACTACCCACTTTAAACATAGGACTTGGAGGAATCAAGATGCAACTAATCTAGAAGCCTGCTCTCTAAGAACTAACTAGGTTTCATCTCACTAAGGGTGTGGTCCAAGCTGCCAAGGATGGGGGGGGGCGGTTAACAGTCCTGCCCAGCTGTAAAACTGTGAATCACAGCAATGACCAGAACAGCAAGATAGCCCCAAGGATGCAGCAAGCGATCTTTTATCTTGGGGATAACCAGCAGCTATCTATTTGAACTTAAGGTCCACTCAGTAGGAGGGAATCCTTGCCTGATAGTGTAAACTACCTAAGGCTGATGACATTGTGGACCCTAGAGGAGCACTTACTGCTGCCACTTTCCTGAGTCAGTGAAATTAACTGAATTTTAAATTATTATTATTATTCCCACAGGTAAGTGTAGCTCTTATTCCTCATCAAAGAGGCTTCTTTTTGTAGCAAACAGGGCCTCTCTCAAAACACATAGCACAACTGATTATGAGGGTCCAGCCCCAGTAGATATATCTACAGCACAGACCTCTGTACATAAGGCTCAGGAAACATTAAGGAAGAGGAGCAATAAAGATTCTAAGAGGCCAGGCGCTAGTGGTGGTGGCACACGCCTTTAATCCCAGCACTTGGGAGGCAGAGGCAGGTGGATTTCTGAGTTCGAGGCCAGCCTGGTCTCCAGAGTGAGTTCCAGGACAGCCAAGCTACACAGAGAAACCCTGTTTCGAAAAACCAAAAAAAAAAAAAAAAAAAAAAAAAGATTCTAAGAGACAGGACTCTGAAGTTTGCTGCAAGACTGTCTTTTATGTAGGAAAGGGAAGATGCACCCATGAGACCACGGGGTAACTTAACAGTGTCAGTGGGGAAATGCCAGATGATGTGTGAATAGTGGAAATCTCATGAGGCCTACGTCTAGATGAAGAGCTATAGGCAATTAATGAAGAGAGAGAGAGAGAGAGAGAGAGAGAGAGAGAGAGAGAGAGAGAGAGAGAGAAGAGAGAATCAGGGTTCTTCAGGAATGAGCCCTCTGATAGGCTATCTAATCCCAAGTGGTCAGCTCTAAACAAATACAAATTTTAAGCAACACTAAATTGTCCGGCAGGCTGTATTTATATATGTATAAGGACATACACATTTATGTAACACTAATTAAAGGAAAGGAGGTCATGGATTTGATAAAGGGTGGGGATACAGAGGAGGATTTGGAATGAGCAGACAGAGGTGTGGAAATGATATAAATATAGTACTCATGAAATTCTCAATAAAAGTTAAATTAAAAGAAAAAAATTTAAAGTCAAGAAAAGAAAATATCTTTTAAAAAGTGGGGTATGGGCTGGAGAGATGGCTCAGAGGTTAAGAGCACTGGCTGCTCTTCCAAAGGTCCTGAGTTCAAATCCCAGCAACCACATGGTGGCTCACAACCATCCGTAATGGTATCTGATGCCCTCTTCTGGTGTGTCTGAAGACAGCTATGGTATACTCATATAAATAAAATAAATCTTAAAAAAAAGTGGAGTAGATTTTAGTTTCTTCCCAGAGGTTGAAGGTAAGTCCTAACGGATGAAGACACCTCGCAATCCAGACACAGGATGCAGAGGATCCAAGCTAGATCTGACCCTGAGCCTTGCTTCCCAAGGACTAGCTTTCCTAGTATTGGAAGGTGCTACGTGAACTTCCAAGGACAGGAAGCAATGAATAGCTTTACACAGTTGTGAGGCCTGTGAACCACACCAATTACCAGCACAGCAAAATATACCCAAGGTCACAATAATGGTGTTCATGTCTTGGTGGTAGCTAATGGCCAGATCAACGGGAGGGAAATCGTTGGCCGGAACCGGATTCCTTCCCAACTTTCTGGGACTGGTACAGTTATGAATCTTAGAGGAAAATCTTATACCCCACCTTTCCACCAACATGGTTCCTAACTGCATTCTAAATATTTATTCTTATACTTACAGATAACTTTAGCTCCCACCCTTATCAAAGAAGTGTCTCTTTGCAACAGATAGAGGCCATTACAGAACTCTATTACAGGTCAAAACACAGAGAACACCTGATCCCCAGGTGCCCAGCCTGGACAGATACATCTACAGTACAATCCTGTACTTAGGCTCAGGGAACATGAAGGATACACTAGGATAAACACTAATAGATACACTAATGTGGATGGTGAAAACCTCACAGGATCTCATCCCTAAACAAAGAACTCCAGGCAACTAAAGAATGCTGAGGGTGGAAGAAATACGCTATGGGAATGAAAATCATAAACACACAAGCGGCACTAAACAGACTAAGCACATTATTGTGGCAGGGTTTTCCCTGTCCGATTAATTTAAATATTAGTGGAGCAGGAGGCCTGTGATTGGACAGGGAAAAGGGAGTGGGCGTGAGGAGTCTGGGGAAGGAAGCAAAATGGAGGACAAACACGATGAGTCAGATTCCATGTGGTTTTGGAGAACCACATCGAACCATGTAATATCATATACAGATAGAATAATTGGGGTAACTTGTCTAATCTAGGTGGGCAGCTTGTACCATTATCAATTGGTCCTGAAATCATTGTGTGGGCATCTTGTGTATTGAGAATTTATTGATATATAAATCTGACTGATTAATTACAAGCTTCTAGAGTTTTGATTTTACTGAGTTACTGGGAATTGTGATAGATAACCGCAAAGTGGGTGGTCATTGCATTGGGGCTGGCGTGGCAACGACCGACCAAGGGAACTCGGGAGCCCTGGGCCAGAGAATCTGTCAAGATGCGAACACCTTGCTGGAGCCGTGTGGCCCACTGGCGCCTGGCATAGCACATGAACTTACTGTTCTCTTTTTAATATTTCCAGCAACATGTTATATTAATTATATGCTTATACAGATGTGCACACATGAACACACACACACACACACACACACACACACACATCCTTCTAAATAAAGTACCTAAACCTTTTGCCTAAGTATCATAAACACAGATTCACTCAAGAGTTGGCTGAAGTTAATTTAATTACAGCAGCACCACTTATAAATGGAAACAAACAAACAAACAAACAAACAAACAAAAAGCAAAGATTCTAAACCCTTTTGCGGGTTCCAGGAGAGAATTGTCCTTGCCACCCACAGGTAGTGTTCAGCCATTCCTTACACTGTGGCTCTCTGACTCTGGCCTTAGCTTCCCCCCAGCACGGCCAGCACTTCTCCGGCTGTGCCTCTCCACAGTGGCTGTCCTTTGTGTGCTGCTGTAAATCATTATGCAGACTTCATCTGGAGAATTCAGGGTGTGTGTGTGTGTGTGTGTGTGTGTGTGTGTGTGTGCATGTGTGTGTATGTGTATGTATATGTGCATGTGTGTGCATGTATGTGTATGTATGGAAAAGAAAAAGAAGCCATGAATTTGTGAGGGAGAAGGGACATGGAAGGGATTGTCCTTCCAGGAAGGAAAGAGAAAGGGGGAAATAATGTAATTATATTTTAATTAAAAAAGCAGAAAATTAAAAATAGGAGAAACTAGGCAAAAGGTTTAGATATTTTATTTAGGAAGTTATATGGATAGTAACTGAGAAAATGAAAGCTATTCAACATTACTAGCTACCAGGAACATGAAGATTGAAGCTATAGTGTGAAATTCACCCACATCCTTAAACATGGCCAATAAGAACACACACCAGTAGCCTCGAGTCTTGGCAAAGGACTTGTGTATATTTGTGGTGGGACCCAAAGTGGGCAGCTGCTTCAGAAAACACACTTGGGCCGTTTCTCAAGACATTAAGCATGTGCTTGTCCAAATGTTTCCTTAGAGAAAAAAAAAATAAAAAGAAACATAAACACAGTTTCACCCAAGAGCTGGGTGAAGATACTTGCAGCAGCAGCACTTATAAATGGAAAAAGTGAACAAGCGAAAACAAAAAAGCAAACAAAGAAACAAAAAATATCCCTCTGGAAATCCCCAGACAGCCTCCCCTGGCCAGATGGATAAGTCAACAGTGGTGTTTAGTGAACTTAACTGGTCAACAAGAAGCAGGAGTGACATACAAGATTCTCAGTGTAGATGTAGTAAATGAATCCATGCATTATTGAAGAAACCAAGGGTCAAAACAGGTAGATCCATTCATATAAAATTCTGGAAGAAATAACACCACAGGGAAGAAACCAGATCAGCCACGAAAGCCTAAGGAAGGAAGGAGGGGCCAGGCGGTGGTGGGGCATGCCTGTAATCCCAACACTTGGGAGGCAGAGGCAGGCAGATTTCTGATTTCGAGGCCAGCCTGGTCTTCAGAGTGAGTTCCAGGACAGCCAGGGCTATACAGAGAAACCCTGTCTCAAAAAATAAAATAAAATAAAATAAAATAAAAATAAATAAAAGAAAAGAAAAGAAAAGGAAGGAGGACTTGATTACCAAGATGCAATATTGTATTTTTTTAACCAAGAGAAAAATGTCATATCTTTCTTTTTAAAAAATCTTTCAAGCTTTTACTTAAGTGTACTTAAGTGAGGGTGAGGGTGTATTTTAGGTTTTGTTAAAAGTAGCCACACCCACGGACTGCACACAGTCCTCAGAAGCAACCTGTCCTTTCAACAGACCTGCTCCAACGTCGTCATGTTCGATTACACGCTGTATTTGAAGCTTTAAAATTCTGTAACCCACGGGAATCAAAGCCTCCCACCCAGCCATCGGCTCGGATGCCTCTGCCACAGCCCTCTAATGTCATGTCTGTCTCACCATCCCAAGGTTTCACGTCTAGTAAGATGGAGACCTGACGACAGTGCCAGCTTTTTGGCTTTCTTGGATTCATACCGTGCAAGGCGCTCTTCTCAGTCTCTTTGCTTCTTCGCTTTCTTCCTCAGATCCAAGGAGATCAATGTCATCATCTTCTTTAGCATCCGTAACTCCGCCCTGCTATGTCTTGCACATTGGCAGGGCCACACTTGCCAAGGGTTTCTTCCCTCCCGGCAGGCCGGGTTTGTTGTAATTATACCAAGGGAGGGAGGGCATGGCACAAGCCGGTGAGGCCAGGGGCCAGAAAGGGTGCAAGCCAGTGGGCCAGAGGCTGCTTCAAACACTGCCGCAGGCGCCCTGCTCCTCCGCGCAGCTCTTGTCAGCTAACGCTTGAGTACCTGGAGACAAGTGGGGCTTTTCAGGTCTACCAAATGCCATAGTGTTTACTACATCCGGGAACTGGGCAGCTGCCAGCACTGAGGGGAAAAGGGAATTGTCTTGCATCTTGATGGGGCAATGGGTATGCCACTCCAAAAATCCTCCACAAATTCACAGAGCTGTATACCAAAGAGATTTGTTTTATCCTATGTAAAATTTTAAATACTTTTTTTTGAACACAATATAAAATAGAGTTTCCAAATTCTGAAAAATCCTCTCTCTTTAAAAAAATGATTGAATAAAAAATGCCTATATAGAAATTCAGCAAAATTTTCAAAACTTGGGTGGGAATTTTCAAAGAATGGCAAGGGCCATGGGTAGAAAAATGGCGCTTGTAAACTCTGTTCACAGCCCTCAAGTCAACACCCTTGCTCCCGGGGCCCTGTAGCGGGAGCTTTAGGTCCAGTGACCATTAGAGGCAGCAAAGACATTAGTCAAGACCTCTAGTCAAGCCCAGATAGACCACAAACAGTAAAAACAACCGTGGCGGCTTTCCCGGCCTTTGGAATGTTTTGCGCGTGTGGGCTGCTCGCATTGTTGAGCTCGCCTTGTGGGTGGCAAAAAGAGCGGCGCGGTGTGACCGCAGAAGCATTCCAAGTGGGTGCTTGTGGCAGCCCCGGCTCGCCGAGGAGACCCCGACTCTGGCAATAAGTGGTCTCAGGCACTTTTCAGGGTTCCCTATAACATATGCAAGGGGAGCTTCCTGGGTGAGCTTTGGACTTACCCGCCTGCAGGTTAGGGACTAGGAGCGTTCGAAAGTCTGAAGAGCACAAATAAATGAACTTGTTTAGTGTAGCGGAATACCAAAGCGGACGAAGATCAGAACGGGGCACAGAGGGGCCAGGGATGGCGTGAGAAGCGAAGGAACGGGCAAAATATCCGGTGGATGCCGTCGGCTCCTTGCCTTGTTCCTGTCTTGCTCTCGCCTCCGTTTAATGTCCTCTTTCCCTCTTTCTTCTGTCAGTCTCCCCGAATTAGCATTCTTCACCCACCTACAGCCTCTATTCCCCCCTTCTCTTGGACTTTTCAGACCCCCCTTTTTTCTTCTCATAACTCATCAACAGATAAAATGTACAGTTTTTAAAGTGATAGAGAGGGCACTAAGTTGGTCCCGTGGAGTCCCGAACCCCTCCTGGCTCCTCAATCCTTCCATCAACTGGCTGAAGGTCTCTGCGTCTGTGGGTGATGTGGTAGATCCTTCTAGCTGCCGTAAGAGATGAACAAAACCTCGGGGACCCAAAACAGCGCAAATTGACTTTCCCAGGTCTGGAGGTCAGAAGTATGGAACTGGGTTCTGGTCAAAGCTGCCCTCCCTCCGTGGCTCCCTGACTCTGGCCTTTGCTTCCCACCAGCCAGGCCAGCTCCTCTCCCGCTGTGCCGCTCCACAGCACGGTCCCTTGTATGCAGCCCAGACTTCAGTGGGAGACCCCAGCATGTGTTGCTTTAAAAGCTATAACGGTAACTGTAAAATCCCTTTTCCTAATATTGTCCTATCCTAATCCTACATTTGAAGAGCTTACGAAGTGCTTTGGGGGAAGGTTACCATTCAGTTCCCTACAGACAAGTCTCTCAGCTCCAGATAGTGTCCAAGTTTTGTTTGTTTGGGTTTCCCCCCTCATTCAGTAGGAGCTATGGCTATTGCTGGAGAATGATCACTTGGCCTAAGGCTGGAAGAAAATAATAGGAGTCCAATTCCTTGGTAGCGTACATCTTCTGGGATAGCCTCAATAAACACTCAAAACATAAATAAATAAATAAATAAATAAATAAATAAATAAATAATATAAAGAAAGAAAGAAAAGTAGTCCTCTGAGAGGCTCCACACAGCACCTGACCAAAACAGATGCAGAGGCCCACAGCCGAACGTTAGCTGGAGCTCAGGAAGTCTTGTGGAAGAGTTGGGGGAAGGAGGAGAGGATAGGGAGTCCACGAGACCAAACAGTCCACTAACGTGGATCCTTGGCAGCTCCCAGAGACTGGACCACCAGCCAAAGGGCATACAAGGGCTGGATCCAGCAGCTACCCAGACCCCCACGTGGGCACATCTGTAGCAGATGTGCAGCTTGGTCTTCATGCGGGTCCCCTAAGACCAGGAGCTGGGGCTTACCCTGACTCTGTTACCTGCCTGCGGAGTCTGTTCTCCTAACTCTGCTGTCTTGTCTGGCCTCAGTGGGAGAGGATGACTTGGGGTGGGCTAGTCCCTGGGAAGGAACCTCCCCTTTCTCAGAGGTGAAGGGGGGGAGGCAGGGGCCGTGTGAGGTGGGGACTGGGTGGGTGCTGTGAATGGTGTAAATTGAAGAAATAAATAAAAAAATGGAAAAATAAAGAAAAGTAGAAAACATCTAACAAAGAAGCAAGAAAATACAAAACAACCATAATACAAAGGCGAGCACATTGCAGTTCAATCCTGTCACGATGTAAATGTGGCTGAAAGAGTCTAGATGAAGGAACAAGACAAGCGAATGCCTCCCAACTAGCGAACAGGAACAACGAAACTGATTATAACAGGACACAGACAACAGCTATGAGAAGAGTAAGGAGAGCCAGCCCCCATGCAGGGAGATGCAGAAACCTAATGTTTGGCCTTGCCACACAGCCTTCTCGGTCAGAGTTCAGTCCTCAGAACACTCGTAAAGAGGCCACACAGTACTGTGTGCTGGGGAGGCCGCTACAGGTAGGTCCTTGGCACGTACTAGCTGGTTGACCTGGCGTAACTGGGGAGGCCCAGCCTAGTGACAGACAGCAGCAAGGTGGATGGCTCCCGAGGATTGAAGTCTAAAGTTAACCTCCAATCTTCATACAAATGCAGACACATGTGCTCCTGCACCTGGATATGCTCATGCACACACATGAACATGTACTGTACACATGCTCACAAAGAAATGTATGTTTAAGAGATACTGAAACTCATTTGTATTAAGAGAAATTCAATGAAAGTCACTTTGACACGCACATGCATAGACACAAAAACCTGTTATACACATACACACACACACCTGTTATATATTCACATATATACACATGTATGTATATATTATATTACATATACACACATATCTGATAGACACAAACATATACATATATCTACCTATTGTATGTACATACACATGCACATACATACATATGTGTATATATATTAGACATACACACATATAATTGCTATATACATACCTATTACATATACACAGATACACATGTGTATATCTATTTATCTATAAATATATCTATTATATATACACACATATCCAAATCACACACACACACACACACACACACACACACACACTAGCCTGACTAGCCTGCTCTTCTCAGGAAACCTTATGAGAGCAGCCAGTTTCTGGTACTATCATCTTCCTTCTCCCCCAGCAGCAGAACAAATCAGAGCTGCCTCAAGTTGGGGTGGGATTCAGAAAGATTAGAAGACATGGCCCTCAAGGCCTGGTTATGCTAGGACTATATCAAATTGTCCTAAAGTTTATTTGGCGACAGATCTATAAGGAGTTAATAAGTGATGAATGAAGCCTTGGACTGGCATTTAGATCAAGAAGGATAGGTGTCCTCAAAGATGGTAAGTGTGTGTGTGTGTGTGTGTGTGTGTGTGTGAGAGAGAGAGAGAGAGAGAGAGAGAGAGAGAGAGAGAGACAGAAAAACAGACAGAGAAACAGACAGAGAAACAGAGACAGAGAGACAGACAGACAGAGACAGACAGGGACAGATACAACATATCAGAGTTTTAAGCATGCAAATAGGAAAGTCCCTGAGGGACACTCTGAGAGGGAAGTTGGCTACATCCCAGGAAGAGAGCCTTACCTAGAAACCTGCCTTGACATTTCGATCTTGAACATTTCATCCTTTAATCCATCCAGCCTGTAGTCTTTTGTTACAGCAGCTTGAGAACACCGCCACACAAGAATTGGAGCAATGTCTGTCGACTGCATCTTTTGGCCAGAGCAGGCTGTGAGATAAGCCAGAAAGGGCTAGGAAACAGGTACCACACAGGAGGAGCTGTAAAGTCTTGTACTAGGAGGATGCAGATCCAGAAACAGTAGGCAAACACCCTAGCAGCATACAGTTTTTGTCCAGATCAAATAATATGAAATGCTTCCTAGACGGGCAAGTTGTCTATGACACTGGGTGTGGTCAGCGGTCTGGCCTGTTTAGCTGAAGTCTTAGGTACCAGACAAGGTGCACTGGTAGGCAGATCTATAGGGCAGATTGCCGCAGGGGCTCATAAATGCTGTCATCTAATGAATGAATCCCAGTACCATAGTTTAGCATGGTACTGGGGTGGAGAGGTTTGGGTGGCTACATTGCATACTCACATGCAGGAAACTCTGAACAAGAACCTTTGAATGAGTCTCCTGATCTGTGTATTAAAGAACAGGGAGCCGACGGTCAGCTGATCAAACGAGGCAAGGACAGAAATCAGGTCGTGAAATCAGCCGTGTTTAGTCTGTTCACTACTTCCTTGACCGACCAAGGCAGACAGCCAGCTGGGCTACAGCACTGAGCTCTGTGGCCGGGGAAAGTGCTCCACACTTGCAAAGGTGTGTCGGGGCCCAGCAGCCTTCCTCCCACCACAGCCTGAGTGTCTGAGGAAGAGGAGACGCTGAGAACCTAAGAGCCTGCTTGTTGGAGAAAACACTCTCAGTTTTGTTCAGATTTCAGGAATGGAGTGAAAGCCCCGGGCCACACCCATAGAGGTGACAAGCTCTAGGTGGCAGACCAGGCTCTGTGACCGGTCTGATGCTCTGTGAATCTGGATCTGAGAGGCAGAATGAATGTCACATCTTCTAGCTATCTAACCTATGGAGGGGCTCAGGCGTGTTGGTGCAGAGGCAAAGATCTTAGTCACTTACAATGTGGTGCACCCCAAACGCCTTCAGGAAACAGACCAGCCTGGAGTGTCAATAAATTAGAATATCCTGGAGGGCTCTTGACTGATCCTCTGTCTGCCGTGCTTCCATTACAGTGTGTTACAGGCCGACGACTTTCAGGTCCTGTTTTCTTTCTGTACCTGAGGTTTAATCCACTGCCTAATACCTAATGAGTACATTGACTAATCAGAAGAGTGGATAAGCTCAGTAAATATTTGATGAATAAATAAATGTATGAACACATGAATAGCATCGCCAGGGCTTGAACCTATGAAATGAGTAATGCGTGAATGACTTGCATTGCTCTCTCTCGGGAGCTTTTGTGTGCCACACACAATGGGTGTGATGAATTGTACTGAGGTTGTAAATCCCAGAAACCAAGTATAATGCACAGAGCACACTGCACAACTAAAAGCATCAGTGTTCCCACGGTCAGAGGTGCGGCGGGTGAAATCTACCCTCCCTTCACAGGAAGCCTTGGTCCTGGGTCTCTGTGACTAAAATGGGTGACAAGGGTCATTCCCCTCTGAGTGCTCTCTGGAGCTGATAGTGTCCGGTCTGAAGAGTTAGACATGCTCACAAATCCTTCTTTTATATTGTCCTACTGGAGAAGGGATTGATGCAAGGACACTTCCTTTGGAAACGCGTGTGCCTCTGGAGACCATCACTAAGACACATCTGCTATGCTGTGACACCTGGGCTCTCCTGCCCCAGTCTCTCCACGTGAACCCTGAGAGTGGACCTCAGTGGGAAAGAAAGACTTGAAGATCACACCCCAGGGAGAAGATGTTAGGAGATGCCTTCAGTCAAACATCAAGCTCTCTGCTGCATGGCTTGCAAGGCTTGCTGGCTCTGACGTCCTACAGGGAGCTGCCAAGAAGTTACCTGGAGCCGTGATCCCAGCCCTGATCCCTTCATAAAGACGTCCCATATAAAACTGTCATGCCCCGGACAGAGGTGGACATCTTGAATAACCCACGTGGAACTGTGAAAATGAGAATATTTCTTGCTTTTTCTACTTTCTCTAAGATCAGACATGTAGGCAGAATTCTTATTTCTTATTTAGATTAATATGCAATGTGTAATAAATAACATATGACACATAACCTAATAATATAACATAGTAATATATTATACATTAAATATTATATATTTGAAGAAATGAAGTATTCTAAGTATATTATAAGCATAAATATTCTAAGCAAGGTGTCCAATTTGCCGTTTCTGTTATGATAAAACACTGACCAAAAACAACTTGAGGAGAAAAATCATTTATTTCAGCTCACAGTCTACAGCTCATGGAGAGAAGCCAAGCAGGAACCTGGGGGCAGACACTAACGCCGAGGAGGCAGTGGAAGAGCACTGTTTACCCTCTTGCTCCCATTGGCATGACGGCTTGCTTTCTTACGTACCGGGGGGTGGTACCGCCACCCTTGGTGAGCTGGACTCTCCCACACTGATCATTAATCAAGAAAATAAGCCCCACAGGTCAATGTGATGGAGGCCGAGTCCTCAACTGAGATTCCCTCCTCTGAGGCAGGTCATTCATTTCAAGTTGCAAAATAAAGCGTACACCGGGTGTAGCCATTCCTGGAACTTGGCATTGTTAATTGCCTCTTAGTTTCCTTGTTTAATCCCTTCCTTAGGGGATCTTTAGCACCTTACGTGAATTTACCACATCATACTGAACTCAGGATGTAACCACAAACATGATAGCGTGTAATGCACTCTCTATCAGCCATGTTCCTCCTTCTCCACAGGCTCTTCCAGATCCATCGGTGTTGCGGTAAATATTAAAAAACAACCCACGATATCACTGGCTACACTCGAATAATGCAGTCTCTCCACCCCCGTGGTTCCCATGTGGTGGCCACCCAACTCAAGGTCTGCTTGCCTCAGAACACGCACGCATTCCCAGTCGTTCACCCCCTGCAGCGAGCTGTCTCAAATCCCCATAACCCAGTAAAGTCAACACTCTAGAGTGATAAGTGTAACTTATCACTCAGGCTTAGATCAGTAAATTCTCACCTCACAAAACGCCCACAAGGTGAACTCAGCAAGTTGATATTGATACGAGCTGCCCACCCGGAGTGGACAGATTCCCTGGACCATTCTCTTCCTTCTGTGACAGCCATAGCTGCCCAGGGCTATTGAAAGCCACTTGGGTCAGGTTTGTCCTCTCCTTCCTCCATCTTCTCTGGCCTTCTCTTTTTAATAATTACTGCAACACACCTGACTGCTAATTTCTCAATCAAAGATATGAGCAGAGGGGTTTGAACCACAGATGTTTTGGGATTTCTAACTTTTAAGTTTTAGATTGCGTAGAAAGAGTTCAGAGCACCCCCTGCTTCAGCATAGGAGTGGAGAACCTGTGAGGGGGGAGGGAGGGAGGGAAGGAGGGAGGGAGGGAGGGAAGGAAGGAGGGAGAGAGGGAAGGAGAGAGAGAGAGAGAGAGAGAGAGAGAGAGAGAGAGAGAGAGAGAGAGCTGTGTATGCACTTGTTTCATGAGCTGTTAATCAGCTTCGTTTGGCTAATGAGGAGAACTGAAGCCAGGAGGGGGAGGTCGATCCATGCAAGCTGTTTCTGTGTGGTTGACCCAGCAGCAGCAGAAGTACCTTTAGCATCGCTTCAGTCTATCGAGAGAGTCTACCTTAAGAGGTCCCCAAGTTCCCAGGTACCCCCAGGGCCTGCTCTCCAGAGGAGTCCTGGGTGGGTGGGCGTTAGTTAGAATATGTTTCAAGATCTGGAGGTAGAAGGCAATCACAGTCAGTGAGCTGGAAGGCGCCTGCTTGGGCTGGAGTGGATGGAGAGGAGATGGAGCCCTCAAAGCAGTTCTGATGCCTTCAGACTGCCTTGGAGGTGCCGTCCAATGAGTGTCAAGAAGAAGGAGATGCTATGAGTCTGAGGTGGCGGACTTCACAGGAATGCAAATTTCCTCTCTGCACTGTAAGCACACAGGGGTATTTCATAGGATCACATCATCCATGAGATTTGCAGCTCACTAAAGAGTGCTTTAATAGCACTGGCATACAGTGGCCATTTCTAGAAGGTGGAATTCCAGCAACGTGACCTGGGAGCATCACGATGACTTCTCTATCCATTGAGGTCATGACTGTCATTTCTAAGAACTGGCAGCCCAAAGGCTGGTGGCACCTCATTTACATGACACCCTCACTTAAGTCTTAGTAGTCAATCCTGGTATCTCAAACACCTGTTATGGGGAATAGTTCTTTGCATTAGATGCCTAGTTTTCTTGTAACTGTGTGGTTTCTCTCTTCTAATGGACTCGGCCTTTTCACAATCTACAGAAAACCCTCTGCCAGCCAAAAACAACCTCGTTCCTGAGAGAGAAAAGAAAGACCAGGAACCTGCTAAGAATTATTGACACGTCTGTCCCTTGCCCTGGGGGTTCTGAAGGCACACAGGGAACTGCACTGTCCCTTTGAGTTTCCCTGAGTTGACCAGCTCAAAGGGTCGGGAGACCAGTGATCATACCCATGAGATGCGGGGCTGGGGGTGGGCAGCATGGGCTGGAAAGCGTACAAGAGTCTCAGGAGCGTGGCCAGCAATGGCGGCAAACACTGGGGGCGTGGAATGCTGTGTTAGTTGACTTGGTCACTGTGACGAAGTGTGCGAAATAATCTAGTTCTAAGGAAGAAAGGTTTGCTTTTGGCTCACAGTCTCAGAAGTTTCACTCCATGGTCACTAGGTCCCGTGACTTTGGGGCCCCTGGTGACACAGAGCATCATGACAGGGAACACAAGAAGGAACAGGCCACTCACCTCATGGCATCCGGGAAGCGAAAGAGAGAGAGTCAGAAAGGAGCTGTGGTCCCAGCATCCCCTCTGGAAGAGGCCACTGAAGACCTTGTATATTTTTGCTGCACTGTTGTTGTTTGGAGACGGGGCCACATGCAGCCTAAGCTGGCCTCAAATTCCGCTGTGTAGCCAAGGATGATCTTGAACTCCCGATCCTCCTGCCTTCCCCTCCCAAGCACCGGGAACAGAGGTGTGTGCCACTGTGCCTCACGCCCCAGTGACTTTCATTAGTCTCTACGGGCTACGGGTCCAACCTCTTTCTCCCAGGCTGGGGAATGAGCGTCCAATGCAATGAACCTGGGAGAACGCTTGGGATGGACATGGAAAGGTGTCTGTCAGTCTCGTGAGGGTTTTCAGGGCAGAGTGTGGGAACGGTGTGATCTCTGACAGAGACAAGATGGACACAAGTCTGCATGGTGCAAGGCATACCCGCATTCCCATATTCTGTGGAAAGATGGAGAGCGAGATGATAGGCCTTGTAAAGGGGGCAGTCTTCCCCGAAGGGATTCAGAAAAAGATAAAGAATTGAGAGTGGCTATCTCCATGCTTGTGTGTGTGTGTGTGTGTGTGTGTGTAGAGACCAGAGGTCACCCTTTGGTGTCATTCTTTAAGAGCCGCCATCTTTTTAAGGCAGTGCCTCTCATTGGCCTGGAGGCATGCCAATCAGTCTAAGATGCCCGGCAAAGCCCAGGGATCTGGCTGTCTCCAACTCTCCAAAGCTAAAATGACAAGCCCATGCCACCATGCCCAGCTTTTTCCTTGGGTTTGCCTGCTTGTACCAAAAGCATTTCCCAGCTTGGAGCTGTGTTCCCGGTCCCTGTGGCACACTCTTCAAGGCTTATTTGCTAACATCTCTGCAACTGCATTTTCACTGTGGATAAAACGCTGCGATGTTCCCAGGTAGCAGGAGAGCAGTCCATTTCCTCGCCAAGTGACAACGAGGTGTTGGGAGCATCTGACCACCAGGTAGCTAGCGCCTTCTGTTTTAAGGCAAACACTGAGCGTTATATAATTTTACTACCAGTTGCTTAAAATAGCAACACAGGAAAGAGTGTTTTAAAGCTGGAATATAAACTCCACTCCTCATTTTAGGGCAGAGTAAATAAATGCCCAGGTGTCAGAGAAGGCACCAGAACAGGTGCCCGGGAAAGCAGAGGGGCTTCCGCTGGGCATCCTCTACAGGAGCGTGAGCCAACCTCGCTCTTGCTCTTACTGGTGCTGAGGAGAAGCATTTGATTCAGGGTGTTTGTAACAAGGAGGCTAAGCCCCTGGGAGGGGGAGGGGGAGGGGAGCACAGAGCAGGTGGAGGCTGGTTCTTAATCCCTTACCCAGTCAGTTAGGGCTGGGCATTTTTATTTTTGCCTTCCTTAATGTGAAACTCACCAGTTAGGAGCCAGAAAAATTTAACTTTGGGATTAACAGTCATGTTCCACACCCCGGGGATCATATTGTTTCATGGGGTTAGGCTAAAATCTCTGGCACAGTGACCGTAAGCCTATTCTTTTACCGGCAGCCCAGTCCACCTGGAGACCTTGGTTGTGGCGTCTGTAGGGGTTGCTTGTCTTTGGCCTTCATTGTTACTTACTGTGGCCTCTAGTTCTTGCCCTGCCTGACAACGCCTGGCTGACTCTGCTGTGGCCAGACCCCTCTAGTTCTCTCACATTCCTCGTTCAGTGACAACTGGTGGCTGCCTGTGCCACACTGAAGGTCCAGACCTTCAGTGACTGGAGAAGCTGTGACGGGGCCTCTTGGAGTTCCCCTTCCACACCGCTGAGCCTCATGGGAAGGCGCGTGCCATGACCCAAAGGTGACAATGGAGCCAGGAAGGGCTGAGACCGGCAACAAGGACAGTGCTGTCACTAGACAGCGGACTCGTCACAAGTTCACACTGAGTTCCACTGTTATTTCCAGAAAAGGGTACTTGTAGCTCGACACCCAAAAGCTCTCACTTTCATTTTCTTCTATTGGAACTTTTAAATTTAATGTAGCTATTTAAAAATATTTCTTGGGAAAAATTTAAAAAAATCAGTTCCGTTCCAAATGCCTATTTTTATTGAATGTTCATTGAAAAGTTCATTGAGTTGTACAGCCTTTGGGCCTGGTTAATTTTGGTGTGTTTTTTTTCCCAATGATTTTTTTAATAATAAAAAACTTTATAAATTTTTTAAGCCACCAAGCTAGCTTTTTGTGTGCTGCTTTTTAATGTGGGCTCAGATGCCTCAGCTTAGGACAAAGGATATTGTTGTGTGTGTATGTGTGTGTGTTTTTTTTTTGTTTTTGTTTTTGTTTTTTTTTTTTTTATTTTTTTTTTTTTTATCCCATAACAAGTTCCTGGTCCCTGGATGTTCAGGTCCAGTCACATATTGCTTTCATGTACACCTTTTACTTGGCATTCTTCTCGTTGTCTGATTTATTCGTTTTAAAGCATTGAAATGTTCTTCTCTTCCTCTCAAGAAAATATTCCTGTTGAGGCTTTGGCCAAACTTCCTGCTCACTATGGGCTTACGTCTGCCTTCTAAAGATAGACCGGGCAGCACCTGAGCTGCTAACTTCACAGGAGTCCCGAACAAAGTCTTTAGAAACTGCTCAGAGGCTTATGCAGAACCGGAGTGTGTCCCTGTATGCGACAGACTGAGGCTGGGGCTTTTGAAGTGGACACTAGAGCAGGCTAGCAGCAGCAGGACAAATATAAAGGGATAGCCAGGGGACCTGAAATAGGAGCCACTGCTCAGCCACCAGGTTTGCAAGGGAGACTCACTGGGGCGAAACCACCCATGTGTAATCGTCATGGTTACAAGACTGTGTAGGGAGCACGCCCCTGGACCTTTGTGTCTCCTTTTACATCACTTGGAAGGAAGGCACTGTATTAAAGAGTCTGCACTGGCTTTCAAATGTGGGAGTGAAGTTTTACTTATAAAGACATTGAAAGCAAATAAAAAATTCTAATTTGATAAACCCCAAATTCATTCTGTAGCAATTTCCCTTTATTTACTGTAAGACTGCAAGGTTTAAGAAGTGTCGAAAATCTGTGCAGATTCTCGGAATGTAATTAATTGTCTTCGAGGAATACAAATCCCAGAAAGACACTTTGTCAAATTATCTTATCTTCCTCGTGATCTTATTATCCTACCAATTTTGTGTGGTTTCAGATTTCCCCGACTTGGGATTAAATCAGTGTGTTCTTCCTGATGCATAATTCAGGAGCACTCGAAAACGATGTAATTACAAACCTCGGCAGGCAGATTGTGAATTGCACTCACTGTCAAAACTGCCTGGGCACGGCTTCCTTTCAGAATAGTGGGGTGAGTGTGTCACGTTCCTACCTTATAGCCCTGGGCCTGCTATTGGATATTCATGCAATTACAGAGTTGGATGGGATCCAACACCACACGCAGAAGCTGGGAAAATGCCAAGGTTTTTGTGGATTTAGATGGGTTTGGAAGAAGATGATGATGATGATGATGATGACGACGACGATAAGATAGTTTTTAAAATAATAAAGAAGCAGATGAAAGAGCAAGTATAAGATTTTAGATTAGTCAGGTGCAGACCTGATTTTATACATGAGAACAGTCCTGACTTAGGGTCCTCCTGCAGGTAGAAGACATTTTGCATAGATGCCTATTCTAGGTTTATTATTTCCTACAAATTGAAATGTCGCACAGAAGTTCTCCAGACGTTACTTCTCAACATCCGCCCCGCTCGCTCCAGCCCACCCCACCCCCTCATCCACAGGCTCCCACCCATTCTGATCTCCCAGCTCTCCTTCATGTGAATCTAGACACAGGAAGTCCACTAAAACCATGGGGAGTCTTTCTCATCTGAGAGGCCGACCTCCAGCGCCCGCTCGGCCACCCCAGAGACACCGGCCACACACTTTCTGCTTCTAAATACACGTATAAAATCTTCTCATGCTTACAGAGAATATAAAACCCCAATAAAAGGAAAATGCAATTTTCTCTCTTACTGTAAGGTATTCATAATTGCCAGGTAAATAATCTCCAGCAATTTCCTTTAGAGTAAGATCTTAGCTCTGTAGAAGCCGAGACCATTAGCTCTATCATTACCCTGTGGTACCCAACCTCGGCACTAATATCCTTTAGAGTAAGATCTTAGCTCTGTAGCAGCTGAGACCATTAGCTCTATTGTTACCCTGTGGTACCCAACCTCGTCACTAATTTCAGTGCATTTTAGCCACCCTGGCCAAAATCTCTGTGAGGTTTCTGTAGACAGCTGACGTGTTTTACTCTTTCATAAATATGTAATGTGATAACAATTACAACAGGAAGCCCAGCCTTCCTATAGGAATGCTCAGAGCCTCTCCGACCAAGTGTTTCCTTGTTATGGACTACAAAGACTCCCTTCTGGGTGAGGGTGATTTCCCTGCTTTTCATTTGCTTGTAAATGAAGCAGAGTGTGTTGGGACAGGGTCTCTGTCTCTCTAGGGTACAATACTCTCTTGTAATCTGCCGAAAGCAGGCCGTATTCATTTACTCTTTTCTTGAAGCTCATAAGAAAGGCAAATAGGTAGGGTGGTTTTTTTTTTTTTGTTGTTGTTGTTGTTTTGTTATTGTTATTGTTGGTAAGAATCTGCAGCGTGATAGATCAAAGGCTTTGAAATGAGATAAATGTAGACCCAGACTAATGACATAGGCTTGGGAGCAACAGGTGGGAAATGCATCTTTGCACAAACTGAATGAGCTCCGTCCATGTATTAAAATGTGTTCAGGCGATTCTTGCGAGGTTCACAATGGATGCTAGAAAGAACGCATTATTGGCTTTGTGAGTTACTCTGGGGAAAGGCACCGAGGACCAGGAGAATGGAGGGTGGTGTGAATCGGTACCACTCCCGCCCATTGAATTTGGTTGGCAAATTGGAATATCTGGCAAACTGGTTCCAGCTGGGTGTTGCTGGTTTCTAGAAAAGGTCTTTGCCCAGCAGCTTTTCCAACAGGAGCCGTGTGGTAAATAATTAACCTTGTCACTTAAGACCTTGCATGCCTGCCTCTAAGTATGACGAGTTTCAAAACTTAGAGAGAGAAAAAAAAAGTATACGAAGTCACCTTAAGTCTTACAGTTCAACAATTTTAATAGTGCACACTAAACAGGCATACAGCTCTGGAGTCCTCACTTAGAGCAACCTTACTCCTCCATGCCTCGCCCTGGGAGGATCCACTCCTCCCTTCACATAGGAATAAATCTAGGGTGTGACCCTAAAGTGCATTTCTCAGCCATTAAAAGCAGTGCAGCCGTTTGCTCTCCGGAGTCCTCAGTAAGAGCATGGCTTCCTCATTTGAGATGCTGGAGAGCTGGACCATCTACTTACTGCCTCTGACATGCCCATCCAGCTTTGTCATTCCCACAGGTGACAGAAATAGCGACACCTCAGGGAGCAACTTTCGTAAAAGCCACCTTCCTCAGCAGTAGAAATCTGTCCTTCCCACAAAACAATACTTACTCAGTCTCTGAGTCACGGAATAGTGAGGACTCAGCTGACACTTTACTTTCTAGAAAATAGTCAATCTTGAAGGCCTTGGTCAACTGCATATTCTGAACTTGGGCGAGGCAGGCACCAAGTACTAGGTCTAGGGGTAATAGTGTGTCTCTCTCTGCAGAGAGAGAGAGAGAGAGAGAGAGACAATCCTGGCTGCTTGCTCAGGCTACTGCTTGTCCTCCTGGGGGTCATCTGGGAAGTCAGCCTCCTCAGGGGACCTGTCTCCTTCAGGGAGCAGTGTGGCACGCATTTTCCTCTTCTCCTTAAATCTGCCGGAGCGTGAGATCTTCAGATTGCGCCGGCTGTTGCCTGATTTCTCCTCACACAGCTTATCTGGCCTGAGGGACTCTCCGGTGTCCCCAAGGACATTGGAGTGCTGATTTTCCCGCGAGCTGCTAGTCCGATCTGAGTACGGTGGTGAGGGATCCTGGCCAGTCTCTGGCTGAACCTGAGGCTGCACCCCCACCGTGACCTCCTTGCTTTTCTTCCTGGTCAGCGATTTCCACCAGGGGCTGGAGCTGCTGGTGGAGCTGCCACTGTCTGCCATGGCCCCTAGGCCAGGCGATCCCGGGCACCCCGAGTGGGGTAGGGCCTGGGCCAGGACTTCTCTTCTCTTTTCCGTGGTCTCTGACTGTTCACCCCGGCCCTTCCAGGCGTCTCCCACGCAGGCTTGCTCGTTGGGAGTTGAGGGAGCGCCCTGCAGGGATAAAAAACCAGAACTCGGGTTGGTCAAAGTAACAGACTCCCCATTCTACTCTCCTCAGAGTCGGGGCTCTGTAAGCAACTCTGTAACCACTGGCCGCCTCGGAACAATGCCTCATCTCCAAGCTTGGCCTCAACCTTTGCCTTAGCTCCCAAGCAAGCACAGAAGCTATCCAGTGGAGATCAAACTGGCTCCAGATGGAGTACAGCCTGGCCTGCCACGCAGCCTGACTGTATAAGGACCGCTACAGGTGCCCACCTGCTCTAGAACCGCCTTCCTTCTGAGGAAGGCCAGGAGGGGAGTCGCATGGGTACTGAGTGGGGCACCTAGCTTGTCCTGCCCATTACAGATGAATGAAGACCAGGCATTTTCTTTATTAGTGATTCAAGAAGGAGTTCCCAGCTTATTTCTGGGTCATACCATTCATACATTTCAAATAGTCTAGGTCAGGCTATTTCTGGGCTGGTGATCTTGGGTTCTATAAGAAAGCAGGCAGAAAGCCAGAGAGTGGTGGCACATACCTTTAATCCCAGCACTCGGGAGGCAGGCAGAGGCAGGAGGATTTCTGAGTTCAAGATCAGCCTGGTCTACAGAGAAGAGTCAGGGCTATTCTGAAACCCTGTCTTGAAAAATTAAAAAAAAGGAAGAAAGAAAGAAAGAAAGAAAGAAAGGAAGGAAGGAAGGAAGGAAAAAGGAAGAAGGAAAAAGAGAAAGGAAGGCTGAGGAAGCCATAAGGAGGAAGCCATAAGCATGGGCCACATTTCTGTACAGCCTTTCTCTAGGATGTTGAGAGGCGATGCTTGGGGGAGTATCCCAGTGAGAAAGCGGGGTGCATACACTCATGGTCGTGCTTACTTCAAACTGCTTCAAACCACTTCTGCTTGTGACTTTCAGAGGCTGTCTAGACTTAACTTCCCTTGGAAACCGCCATCCCACTCTTCCTTTAACTCCCTAGGGCCAATCTCCATATTGCAGGAAGGCCGCGCGTCCCAACCCTTCTTTCATAGTTCTCCGACTCTTGAGGATTTTACTTCTTGTAATCCAAAGGCTTCTGTTACTTTCCCTCGCGCGCGTGGCATTTCCATCCTCCAAAGGAGCGAGCTCAACCAGGAACTCCAGCAAACCATTCTTCCCCAAACACTGAATAACTGGAGCCCAAACGCTCCTGATACTGCAAGCCAGACTCTTGGCACACTTTCCGCGAGCGAGCTACTGGCCACGGCCCCCGCGAGTGGGCAGGGCTCGCGCGCACCGCCCATTTCTAGGTTTCAGCTCGGCCGCTTTGCAGCCCACGCACCGCGGCGCTCCTGGGATTCGTCTGTGCGCAGGAGGGAAACTTGCTCGGCGTTTGTTGCTGCTGGTTCTCCCGGAACTGCCTGATAGAGGAAGTCTCTGCGCCTACGGGGAGGGGAGGCGGCGCAGCGGCCGCTGGCACCATCTCCTCCCTGGGGATGCCCCGAGGACACACTCGGGCTGGGGCTTGAAAACCGTAAAAGCAGAACCAGCTCCGAGTTCCTTTCTCTAAGAAAGGCGCCCACATCTACGTAGGGGTCTGCAAACGCTTCATTCCTTCCTATTTTGCAGATCGGAAAAACACGCCTCCCACCCCGCCCCAACTCCAAGGCATTTGTGGTGGGCAGTCACCCAACACCTCCTTCTCCACAGTGACCAACTAGGTGTGTACGGAAAGGCTTAGTGAGGATTGCGCAAGGTAAAGATGGCAAAAGTAGACAGATCACCGTTCTGGGGGGGGGGGCCTCTCCTCCGACAGCAGAAGGGGCTCTGTGAAGCGCCCCTTCCCGAGGGACGCTGCAGCGCCGGGGTCCGCCTTGTGAGATGCAGAGGGACTCTGGTTCACTCACCTGCTGGGGCTTTCGGGGGGTCACTGCGGCGCCGCGCCGCGCGGGCTCTCTAGAGCACTGAGGTGCCTGAAGCTTAGTCGCGGTGTCCCTTGTCGATCACTAGGAGAGATGCAGGAGTCGCTGCTGTTCTCGTCCAACACCCCCTGACTCTCGCACACTGTGGGATCAACCTGGGCCTGGCAGCCCAGTCCGCTCAGGTGGCAGGGGCTGTCAGATCCGCCGCCCCGGGGCGAGCTCAGCCAGCCGTTCCCGGTGGGAGTCTCACATTCTGGGGTGCGTCCTTTCTTCCCGTTCACTCCGCTCTCCGGCCGCAGCTAGATGGGACCTGGGCTGCCGACTCCGGCGCACTCGCCTTTCCAGAGCGTCCGTAGGAACGCGCGGAGACATCTGCCCACCTGCTGGTGACTGGCCAAAGGCCCGAAGACACCAAAACTGAGGAGGAGGGGAGGGTCAGGGTGGGTCAGGAGGCGGCCGCCTAGCTACAGGTGCAGGTAGGCGTCCCCGCCCTTCTGGGGACCAGATTGGATGAGGTCGCAAACGTGGCTCCAGCCCTGCGGACTCTGATTGGAGAAAAAGCTGTGCTGCGCCGCCGCCCGCCCTGTTCATGTTCCGTTCTTGCGCTGGGGTTTGAGTCCCAAGGCTTTCAAGTTTTCTAACTCCGAGAGCTGATTCAAACTCGGTCATATTTGGGAGTTTCAAGCGCCCTTAGCTAAAAGACTGAGAGTTGAAAACCATGCCGTTGCTGTCATCGGGGGCTATCCTAGTCCTATAAATTGGGTTTACTCACTTGCTCATCAGAACGCCCCAGGACTGGGCACTGTGACTCTCTGAAGGAAAAAACAAAAAACTTGGCATTGCGAAGGTTAAATAGTTTGTCCAGGATTGCCTGCGAAGTAACAGGGCTGGAAGTTTGATTCCAACATATCAGCTTGTTAGTCTTGGGTTTTTACCATAACTAAGTACCTATGCTACAAAAGCATCATTCCCGTCTGGGCGACCACGCACCAACTGACACCCATTGAAGCATATTACTTAAAGGGTGAACCAGTGGGCCCCAGCACGGTGCAAGGTGCTTTAGCTAGGCGGTTATTTGACAAAAACGGTATTAGAGGAGACATTTTTCTAATGAAGGCGAAGCTACAACTTGAAAGAGAGATTTTGGGGTCTCTAGGCTCACAGACATACAAGCAGGACTCCTTGCCTCTAAGATAGGAAAGTCCTGGCAGAGCGTCTGCTATGAGCACTTTCTGCAGAGCAAGCCTGGTGAGAGACAGACCGAGAGACAGACCGCCCAACTCTAATCTCTTGCAATACGGATTTGATAAGCAGGCAGGAATTTTATAGTCTTTCAATACTGTAGGGAAGAGGAAAATACGAGGACTTGGTTGATGCCTCAATTTGGATTTAATTAAAAAAATAAAAGATGAACACACACTGCGTATTTGGAAGTGATTTGTTTCTAACCAGGGATTAGGAACTCCCCTCCACCATACTCCTCCCCCTCCCTCTCTCCTTCCCTTTATTTCTTCCTCTCTCCTCCCCTCCCCCTTCTCCTTCCCTCCCTTCTTCTTTTCTTTATTGGTGGAATTTCATTATGTAACTAAGACTGGCCTCAGACTCTGGCTTACCACCAACACTGACTCCTGAGGTTAGTTTTAAACTGGGGTGCATTGAATCATAACCCTAGGGGTCGAGAAAGACTAGCTGCCAGCTTTAAAGGGAGAGCTCTTTCTGGAGGCAGATGTCATAGGATGAGAAGAGCTTGTCTGGCGAGTCACCACCATTTATGGGGCTGGGACTCGCTGCTGTCCTCAGGCACATTGTTGAAAGACACCAGGAAAAGGACTCAAGCTTGCTGAATGGCTTTTTATCCAGTGTGGTTTCACAAAGCCACAGCGGGTTTCCCGATAAACAGATCTTTGACTTCTCAATAGGATAGCTTCTGATTTACATTCAATGTCGAATGTCTCAGTATCGTCTCCTGGGTTGAGTGGAAGCACCTTATAAATGAAATAACCACTGCATGGGGGTAAAGTGTGTGTGTGTGTGTGTGTGTGTGTGTGTGTGTGTAATGAACGGAGTCATGAGAGATGGAAAACATTCCAGGGAAAACAGCAGGTAAGGGAGCCTCCAGGTGTGAAGGACGCTGGGCTTCTGGAGGTCCAAAGAGCAGATGGGTGATGTCAGAGCAGCGATCAGCTGGGGTGACATGAGCGGTGACGCTGGGTGGCTGAGTACAACACAGACTTCCAGTGACAGCTGTGAATGTGGCCCAATGCAGAGGCTTAACAGTTGCTTTCTCCGCAGCACAATAAATGATCACCTGCTTAAGGAATGCGTGTCTAGAACTGGGTGCTAGGAACTAAGATCAGAGTCTTGGAGTTTGGAGTTGACATTTTTACTCAGCAAACTTGAAATCTTCGAAGCGGCTGGGAAACTGATCATATCTTTACATCTCTGCAGTAGGGATGGGCTTGGGAAGGACTCTTTAGCTCCGTGTCTTTCTCTTGTTCTTCTCCATCGCTATGGTCACCCCTGCCCTTTGATAGCTAGACGTGCCTTTTCCTTCACAGCCTCCAACTGTCACTGTGAACATTCTGTTGTGCTCTCCGTGGGCTCACATCAGTGTTGGATTCATTTAACCCTTTAGAGCAAGCATTGTAACCAGGCATGAAACTTTGTAACATCTTGTCTCCCCCGCCAGGTTACTGGAGTATCCATAGATGTTCCTTTTTTTAGGGTTTTCTAAATAGTTGATCTAAGCAAGGCCAGATTTTTGTCCAGAGTCTGCTTGTTCACTCTCCAAGCCAGTCCCACACCAGGCCTTTGAGCAGGCCCAACCCTCCCTCTTTCCCCCATCTATTCATCCTGTCACCAGGTCACAGGGTGGAAGGTTTCTCTGTTCTCCCCCCCCCTTTCACAAAGCAATTTCATTCAGAATGCTGGTGATAGGAACTGGCTAAGGCCTCATCCAGCTGTTTGCAGGGTAGGAGTGATGGGGTCTGCGCTGGATCTTTCTTCTAGCAACACATCTCCTTGGCTCACCTTCTTGATTTTTTTTTCATGTTGCAGAGGATAGAACCCTGGAGCTTGAGCATGCTTGACAGCCGCTACCTCTCTCTGCTCACGAGCCTTCTTCCTTCCTTCTTGTTGGAACCAACCACCATCTTTCTTGTCAGCCTGGTTCTCAGATGAAACCAACTGTGTGTGTGTGTGTGTGTGTGTGTGTATGATATATATGTACATATACAGACATATACACAAAGATGTATATACAAATGTATACACACAAATTGAATTGAAAGAGCACAAACTGACACTCTCCCCTGCCTCATATCAATATCATTGGCTATCTTTCAAAACACTCACTGTTCTGCATCCTTATCCTTTTCTCCATTGCAGCTCCTTCTCTGTCTTCCTTCCCATTGCTAATACCAGGGCAATCTGTATTCATTCATTCATTCATTCATTCATTCATTGTTTATTGCTGCCCTGATGAGATCAGTATCACGCCAGATGCTATCTATATGCTCTTTCTTTCAATCCTAACAACAACTGGTCTTAGTCCATTTGGGCTGCTATGACCAGGTGCCAAAGACTGGTGTGATGGTCACTTTGTTATCAACATGACTGGATTTAACAAGTACCTAAGAGATACACTGTCTCAGATGGCACCAGCTCGTGGAGTGTGATTTAATACGGAATAAAAAGTACAGAAGGAAAAGGTGAACCGAATACCAGCATTTGCCTCTCTCTGCTTCCTAACTGTGATGTGATATAATGTTTTACATTCTTGCCACCATGATGTACTGGCTAGCTTTCTTGTTTGTTGTTGTTGTTGTTGTTGTTGTTGTTTTGTCAACTTGATACAAGCTAGAGTTATCTGGGAAGAGGAAGGTCTGTTGAGAAAATGTCTCCATTAGATTGTCTATAGGCAAATCTGTTAACACTTTCTAAATTGATGTGGAAGGGCCCAGACCACTGTGGACAGTCAAAGCATTTAAAAGCGTTAATAAAGTTGAAAAGCATTAATATGTTTTAAATAAGTATTTAAAAACATCTAAGCCTACAGGCAGTGCTGTTCCTGGTTGGTATAAGAAAGCAAACTGAGCGCGCCTTGGGAAGCAGGCCAGTAAGTGGAATTTGTCCCTAGCTTCTGCTTTAGTACCCAACACCAGGTTCCTGCCTGACCTCTGTTCATAATATGCTATAAGGTAACATAAACCCTTTCGCGGTTGCCTTTGGTCCTGGTCTTTATCGCAGCAATTGAAACCTAACTTAAGCCACAGGACTTCCCTACCATGCTGGTTTCAAAATTGTCACGGTACCTTTTGGTTCTTTATTGGGTTCTTATATCTCCACTCCAACCCCTTCCCACCCTCCAACACTAGGTAGGAGAGAGAGAAGATTAATGGAGAATGGGGCATAGATCTCTTTAGACTACCTCCTACTAACTGGGCCTTGAGTTCCTTGAGGCAAGTCCAGTCTTCATGGTGAGGATATCCAATTTCTTCTTCTCTTTCATCAAGACAACCATCACAACAGCAGCCAGCAGCAACAGGTGGCTCCCACCACAGAGTTCTGTGCTCTCTCATTTATTCCCTCTCCAGAGTTCCCTGAATCAAACTATCTGCAGCTGGCAAAGATCACAGCTCTCCTAGATCTTGAGACAAATCATAATTAGTGGCTATGGACAATCTGAAGCAGACTCACATTCCACACCTGAGATTGAAACAAAAACATACTCATGTAACGTCACTGGGTTTTTAAAGAAACCAAATGTCTCACTACACAAATTCTAAACCCAAATGGTCCCATCTTGCTTCAAGTTGATTTCCTTGAGTATTTTGTCACAACAAATGCAACTGGGAATAGTAGCCAATGTAACTTGAAGTTCATAAGTGCTGGAAATTTATTTCTCACGGTTCTTTTTATTCTATATTCTTTGTTTACATTCCAAATGATTTTCCCTTTCCCAGTACCCCCTCCCCATAAGTCCCATAAGCCCTCTTCCCTCTGCCCATTCTCCAATCAACCCTCTCCTACTTCCCTGTCTTGGTAATCCCCTACAATGCTGCATTAAGCCTTTCCAGGACCAGGGCCCTCTCCTTCCTTCTTCTTGGGAATGATTTGATATATGAGTTGTGTCTTGGGTATTCAGAGCTTCTGGTCTAATATCCACTTATCAGTGACTGCATTCTATGTGTGTTCTTTTGTGAATGAGTTACCTCACTTAGTATGATATTTTCCAGTTCCAACCATTTGCCTAAGAATTTCATGAATTCATTGTTTTTAATTGCCGAGTAGTATTCCATTGTGTAAATATACCACAAGTTCTGTATCCATTCCTCCACTGAGAGACATCTAAGACATTCTCACAGTTCTGAAGACTAAGAAATTCAAGGTCAAGGTGCTAGCAGCACCAGTATCTGGCCATCTTTCTGGCTCATAAATGGGTCTCCGGGAGCTGCCTAGTGTCCTTTATAATATCCTTAATTCTGTTTATGGGAAAAGGCCCTGTTGCAAGAAATATTAAAAAATGACTGCCAGGCTTCCTGCACTACTGCTGGCCACTCTCTGTCCTGGCACAGTCCAGCCGAGCTACTCTCTGCTGGCCAACTTTCCAGCTGGGCAGGAGTTCCTGAGTTCCCTTCGCTGCCATGCCAACCCCACGAAACGACAGTCCACCCCTCTGTCTGCCGACCTGACACCCAGCAACCCGTAGAAACAAAACTCTAGAAGCTTATAATTAACCAGAGTTATGTCTCAATAAATTCTCAATTCACAAGATGCCAATACGATAATTTCAGAACTAATTAATAATGATAAAAGCTGCCCACCTAGATTAGACGTTATCCCATTTATTCTAACTTGTATGATATCATAACGACCTGTGGCTATTTTAGGCCACACTGGTTCAGGTTCTTTTCCCTGTCCATCCGCCTCCATCTTGACTGCCCTCTCTCTTGAGAAACTCTCAATTCTTAGCTCTGCCTCCCTTTCCTTATCAATAACAGGCCTTCTGCTGCACTAATGTTTTATTGTGACTGGACAGGGACAATCCTGTCACAAGGCCCCATTTGCAAAAAGCATTGCTTGTTGGGTAGGATATAAATGTTCAGTCTAAAGATGTGTTTTCGTCTCCTTCCTTTGCTTGAGTTCTGACCCAGCGTGGACCAAAGCCTATCGGCTTGGTCCTAAGTGGCCTCTTGACTCCCCTGTCACCATTCACTTCTGTTTCTCTTATAATTCTAAACCGTCATGTAAATATACCACATTTTCTGTATCCATTCCTCCACTGAGGAACATCTGGGTTCTTTCTAGCTTCTGGCTATTATAAATAGGGCTGCTATTGAACATAGTGGAGCATGTGTGCTTATTACATGCTGAGGAATCCTCTGGGTATATGCCCAGGAGTGGTATAACAGGGTCTTCCGGTAGTACCACGCCCAGTTTTCTGAGGAACCACCAGACTGATTTCCAGAGTGGTTGTACCAGCTTGAAGTCCCACCAGCAGTGAGTGAGTGTTCCTCTTTCTCCACATCCTCGCCAGCACCTGCTGTCTCCTGAGTTTTTGATCTTAGCCATTCTGACTGGTGTGAGGTGAAATCTCAGGGTTGTTTTCATTTGCATTTCCCTGATGACTAAGGATGTTGAACATTTCTTTAGGTGCTTCTCAGCCATTCAATATTTTTCAGGTGAAAATTCTTTGTTTAGCTCTGTACCCCATTTTTTTTTCGAGACAGGGTTTCTCTATGTAGTCCTGGCTGTTCTGGAACTCACTCTGTAGACCAGGCTGGCCTCGAACTCAGAAATCCGCCTGCCTCTGCTTCCCAAGTGCTGGGATTATAGGCGTGTGCCACCACCGCCTGGCTATGTACCCCATTTTTAATAGGGTTATTTGGCTCTCTGGAGTTTAACTTCTTGAGTTCTTTGTATATATTAGATATTAGCCCTCTGTCGGATGTAGGGTTGGTAAAGATCTTTTCCCAATTTGTTAGTTGCTGTTTTGTCCTATTGACAGTGTCCTTTGCCTTACAGAAACTTTGCAATTTTATGACAATGTCCCACTTGTCAATTCTTGATCTTCAAGCATAAGCTATTGGTGTTCTGTTCAGGAAAATTTTCCCTGCGCCCATAGTTACACTATGGAATACTAGTCAGCTATTAAAAACAACGAATTCATGAAATTCTTAGGCAAATGGGTGGAACTGGAAAATATCATACTAAGTGAGGTAACCCAATCACAAAAGAACACACATGGTATGCACTCACTGATAAGTGGATATTAACCCAGAAGCTCAGAATACCCAAGGAACAATTCACATATCAAATATGCCCAAGAAGAAGGAAGGAGAGGCCCCTAGTCCTGGAAAGGCTCAATGCAACAGTGTAGGGGAATACCAGGACAGGGAAGCAGGAGGGGCTTGATTGGGGAACAGGGGGAGGGAAGAAGACTTATGGGACTTTCGGGGAGGGGGGAACCAGGAAAGGGGAAATCATTTGAAATGTAAATAAGGAATATATCTAATTTAAAAAAATTTTAAAAATGAAGTTTCAAAAATCTAAACCATCATTGTGTTTCAACTGGACCCACAAGAATGACCTATCTGCAGGACCTCTCCTGTTCTGTCCCTGGCTCACCCTGCACGCACGTGGTACCCAGAGTGGTCACTTAACAACAATGTCTATGCTTATAGGCCCCCAATAGTGCCCCCTTGCACTTTGTACACAGGCCCTACATGGCACAGCATGGCCACATGACACCAGTCTTCAGCCACTTCATTCTGCTCCCCCCAAGTCTCTGCCCCTCAGTCCCACCGACCTCTGTCACTCCGGTGGAATCTTTGTGACAGCTCACTTGCCCCTGCAAAGCCACGTCGCATAGATAACTCACCGAATCAAGGTTGCCGGGGTTACTTCTCACCTCTCTGTGGTGTCCGCTGAGCCTCCTTTGCGCCGCAGTCCTTACACCTCGGAAACTGCCACAGAACAGGTTTCTCTGAAATAAATCTATATTGGTCACTTGTCTTGCTGCCACACAGAATACCTGGTAAAACAATGTCCTGCATAGTTCCAGGGTTCGGGCTTTCCTGGTAGGCGTCTTGGTTAGGGTTTCTACTGCTGTGATAAAACACCACCACCAAAAGCAGCTTGGGGAGGAAAGGGTTTATTCAGCTTACACGCCCCAGGTCACAGTCCAGCATTAAAGGAAGTTAGGGAAGGAACTTAAGGCAGGAACTAAAGCGGAGACTGGTGGAGCGCTGTTTATGGCTCTCCGTGGCTTGCTGAGCCTGCTGGCTATACAACTCAGGACTACATACCTGCTCAGGGTCAGTTCCTCTCAAGCCCTGGGCAGGGGGCAGGGAGGGGCTGGACTCACCCACATCAATCATCAAAGACCTGCCCATAGGCTTGCCCACAGGCCCATCTTGAGGAGGCCTTTTCTCGGTCATGGGTCCCCTTCTTCTTGAATAGCTTGAACTTGTGTCAAGTTGACCAACCAGGGCAGCAGGGAAGGCAGGGCAGCTGGAACAGGGGCTAGCCGGCTACGTCATACTCACAGGCAGGAAGCGGAGCGCAGTGGGTGCTGCTATGTGCCCTCTTCCTCCCTTCCACTCTGAGACCCACGGGTTGGAGGCGCTCATAATCATGGTGGATCTTCCTACCCTGATGAGCCTAATCTAGATGTGCTCTCTCACAGACACGCCCAGACATTCGTTCCTATGGAGGTTCCGCATCCCCTCAAGCTGACAATTGAGATTAGCCGTTCTTCATCTCTTCCTCAATGGTCTGCGGCTGCTGAGCTCCTCAGGCTGTTGTCACTATTGTATTTCAGTTCTGCTACGATCTCTCTCTCTCTCTCTCTCTCTCTCTCTCTCTCTCTCTCTCTCTCTCACACACACACACACACACACACACACACACACACACGCATGCACTTTACATTATTTCTGTTGAGAGGTAAACTGTCAATCTGTAACTTCTTTTAAAGGTAACTGGTCTCCTATCCCAGCTCCACTATTAAGATTTTTCTCATTGCCTTGGACTTTTTTCTCTATTACTTAGTATTTATGTATGGATAATTTCTCATGATTACATTGTTTAGCTTATTTGATGCTTTGCTCAGCTTTTGACAACGTTTATCCAGTTTCTTAAACGTTACCATCCACCTAAGTCTTTCTTCTGATTTGCCTTCTTAGTCTACCCAGATAGGGTTTCTTTTGGGGGGTAGAGGGAGGTGTGGTTTGAGAAAGGGTTTCTCTGTGTGTAGCCCTGACTGTCCTGGAACTCACTTTGTAGTCTTGGTTTCTAATTTACCTTCTTCCCCCACACCCTTTAGCTTTCTGTGATGTGTTCTAGATTATTCCTTTTGATCTATATGCTGATATGTCATCTCTATTATATTGTACCTAAAAATCTGTTAAATATCTTCAGTAGTTTGTTCATTGTAACTACATCTTTGATAACATTCTCCCTAGTTTTATTTCAGATATGTCCTGACCTTATAGTGACCTAATTCTTGAAGTTTTACATACATTTAATGAATATGTATATGTATACACAATATACAATATATAAATATATTATATATTATACAATAAAATAATAGATAAGACACAATATGTCATATATCATATATCAATCATATATCATATATCATGTGTATATGTATATAAGCACACAAACTATGTGGTTGTGTTGTAAGCACTAATTATTCAGAGGTTAATCTGAAGCCTGTGTAGGTCTGTTTATTACCTTTTTTTCTGACAGTTCTCATGCAGAGAGTCTTATTTCCTCAACAGTATACTTTGTTCTTTGATTTCCTTAGTTATTGACTGTCTAAGGTACCAAAAAAAAAGTATGATTTACTTTAACAGGGATTTTCAGGAGCTGGGGGAGCTAGCATCCAGGAGCCCCAGGAGTTCACAGCTGCAGGGGGATGTTGTTTTAAGGAAACAGATTCCAGATTCGTGAGCAGGAGTCTGCATTCACATTCTTGGGGCACGGGCACGGGCACAGGTCCATTAGCACTGTCGCTCTTCACCCCCATCCCCGCCAGTCTTTTCTGTTCTTTTGTAACTTAACCATGCGTGCAGACCTGTGGGAGCTGAGCAGAGGGATCTTTTGCTATGTCATGCCCCCACTGAAGTCATCAGGCCTCTGGGAACTCAGAGTTAATGAGGACAGCATCTTCTGTTAATCTTTACCTTAGGTAAGTCCCTGGCTTGTGAACATGGCCTCTTTTCTTGCAGAAGCTTCCAAGTCAGAAGTTGTTTCTGCGTTCAGCTCTTTCAGTGGGGAATCCATCCAGCGACCTACTCCCACTGAGGGTACGAGCATGCTTGCTTTCATCATATTACACGTCTCCCTTGGTGTTTGTCATCATCGCTTGGACTTTCTTGTTCATTTTTTTTGTTTAATCACGTGACTCCTTTGCTAGATAATAGCCCCATTTTAAGTAACCATTTACACGACACCTGCTGGTATCAAGTATAGTTCTAGAATCAACTCTTAGCATACTATAAATGTTCATTTTCCTAAAAGCCCCATAGCACAGATATTGTCTTGTTACAGATCAAGAAGCTGAGGGACGAAGAACTTCCTACTTGGTAGAGATCACAAAGCTGGCTGGACTCAGGGCTGACATGTGACCCCAGGAAGACGGCTGCGGAACGCAGGGACACGGCTCAGCATTCTGCCATGTGTCAGTGACCAGCCTTTGTCCCCGGCATGGTGCAGCAGTAATGCCCTCAGCACTGGTGAATGAGTAATCCCAGACCACACAGATATGGATTATCTGACTATAGAATGATTGATTTGGGGGAAAGGAAAGCAATAAAGCGGCCGTGAAAAGCGCCCTTCCATGCTTCATTCTGTGTGACCGCGGGCTGATTCCTCTTTAATTCTGAATGTGGTTGGTAGAGCACACCTAGCTTTCGGCTTGTTTGTTTTTATTGCTAACACATCAGAAGAAAACCATCCTGGTGAAATAACACCAGGGAGAAATGGTTTAGGTGACAGAATGCAGGGGCAATACATTAGAGGGTAGTTGTTGGAGCTTTGATTGAAACTGTTAAGGAATTCGGAGCAGGGCATTCCCGATCAAGGCTCATAGTAAGACATCCGAGCTTGCTCAGGAAACAGAGAATTCACCTTTATTATTCGCCAGAAAACCATTGATGTGGGTGGAAGTCATATGCTGTCATTTAGCGCAAGATTCTCCTCTGGTTACCTGATTCCAGCTCGGGTCTGGCGCCCGGCTCCTTGTAAAGGTCACCTGCTCTCTACTGTTGGTCATGTCCCAATGCGAAGTGTCAGTTCCGTTATGCACCATCTGCCTGGCTGTGCTTTCTTTTTTGTGGTTGGTTGGTTGGTGTGTCTGCACCGTGCGTCACATGGGCACAGCAGGGGCGGTGATCTGACGAAAGGGTAACCTGGTGCATGGGAACCTCTTGGTTTCCTCCCCTCTGTCAAGGCCGCCGTCAAATGTTCCGAACAGCAATCCACAAGGAATCGCCGCTTTCCTTTCTTCAGGCTGTCGGGGGGGGGGGTTGGTGAAGTTTAGGGTGCTCATGTGTCCTCAGGGCAAACACCGAGGCATCTCCTCTGCATACTTACTTTCACTAGGTGAGCATTCAAGCCTGTGGGCACAGGGGCCATTTCATTTACAGAGCAAGAGGAAGCACCATAGTGGCAACTGGATAGCCTTCGTAATCACAGTGAACCAAATCTCACTACAGGTGTCTCATTTTCAGTGGCCAGAGCCTCTGAGAGAGGGGCAGCCTCGGCCTCCCAGGTTCATCCTGAAAGCTGAAGCAGTTGCCTCAAGGTCACCAGACTCAGAGGCGGAGCTATTTTGAATAGGTGCCAGTTGGTTTGAGCCTAGGACAGTGTTTTCTCCATATGCCTACTCAAGTCCCAACGTGCATTTAGTTAATCATTAGATCAATAAACCTTTGTTGTTATCAAGGCTATTTTGTCATACTTCAAAAATTCTGATTAGTTCACTATCTTCTAACTTTCCCTTTCATACCAGCTTAACCACAGGTGGTTGCATAACTGGTGATGCCCTCAGGGATCACAGAGACCTTAAAACAGAGCTTAGACTAGCTCCAGGAACTGTAATATTATGAGTTTCTTGCACACACACACACACACACACACACACACACACACACACACACACACCCTTGGTGGTTCGGTTGAATGCTAGCTGGGTGGCACTGGGGAAATGCCCCAAACATTTCCAGGCTCTGCTTTTCTTATATGTAAAGTGGAGACGATTCTATCACTTCTTTGTGCAGTAGCAGGGATCAAAGTAGACAAGATACTTAGCAGTTCCCTGGCATAGTGTCCCTATAGTAGAGACCTAGTGAATGCTTGACTTTTTCTTTGACTACTTTCTTTTATTGGCAATTAGTTAACCAACTAACCAACTAAGCTGCCAACCAACCAACCAACCCCCCCCCAAAAAAAACCATCAATCAATTCCAAAGTATTTTTGAAAGTAATATCAGTGTTTCCTAAGTACTGTCAGTATTATTGGATGTGGCCAGTTCCTGCCCTCAAGGACATCGTTTACTGTGGGATATGTAATTTATGAGAATTCACTCTGAATCACAATGCTTTCAGGAGCATCTTCAGTGACTAAATCCAATCAGGCAGAAGTTTTCTGTACACGGTGCAGGAAGGCTCTTTATCTCTGAGCACCAAAATCGCATTACATAGTTAAGAGAGGAAGTGCGCTAGGGCGAGCCTGAGAGCATCCATACAGGAAAGGAATGACACAATGGCACGTGGAGATCCTCAGGAGGAAGGTCACCGCCAGGCTACGGTTCCAGGGTCTCAACAAATAGCCTGCATCACAGAGTCCCACTGGAGAAGGAAGGGAGGGGCCCGTGGAGTAAAGTCCTCGATAGCTCACCCAGCATGCCTCTCTTTTGTCTTCAATTTATTAAAATATTATATGCATATACATTTAAGAGCTGAATGCTACTACGGTGTTTATAGAAAACCACAGGGGTTCCTGTTCCTTGGGGTTAAAGAGGTAGTTCAGTGGTTAAGAACATATACTGTTCTTGAAGAAGACCCAAGTTCAATTCTCACCCCTACCCTGGGTGGCTCAGAGCTACCTACAGTGAGCGTATACCCTTACCTAGACGTATAGACACACAAATCATTAAGGGAATAATTACACAAATCTTTGAAAAAGAAAACCGCACGGCATCTCACCTTAGCCTGTTCTGTAATTACGCCCCTCGCTGTCTCTAATAATTTTGGCTTTATTTTGGCATGCACAGCTCTCCATACCGCTAAGCAGCACGGTGGCTCTTTCTTCTGATTTACCAAACACTGACTGTCCTAGCATGACACCTGAGAAAGCAGCTCACTGGTGCCTCTGAGACTCTCTTTCCCTTCCCTCATACTCTTTCCAGAGGTTATATGCCACAGGTTTGGTTTAATTGTCTCTTCCATGTTCCCATTATGCCAGTGCAGATATTGTTTAGGTTAAACAGTTAAAACTATACATACAGATTTACTATCCTTGTTTTCTTTTCCATGAAATTTCTGATAAAAAAAACAACACACCACCATTCTATTTGCTTACCATGTCTGTTTCTGCCCTTCCAGTAACTTCTTTGTGAGTGATGTGGTTTGAGTCTGACTGGCTCCGGCTCCTGTCAGCTAGTGCTGCTCTGGTGGGAGTTTGTGGTAGGTGGGGCTGGGTCTGGGGCTGGGACTTTGAGATGATGGAGCCTCAGGCCGCTGTAGCCCTGTACTTAACTGTTCCACCCACCTCCTCTTTCCACAACAGAATTTCCTCCAGGAATCTGTGAGCCCAGATCCCTCCTCACTCAGCTGAAGTTTTGTCACAATGGTGAAAAAAGGAATCAACACAGTGTGCTTCTTTGTGGCCTAATCACATCAACACTGTGTGTCCCTTGGGGTTCCTAGGAAAGGCCCTCTTGGGAACCTCCATGTCCTTCACCCTGGGCTGACTTCTTCCTGGCTGCCTGCACACGCTGGGGATGCCTGGACCTGTACTCCATATTTTCTGGATTGGAACTTCCCTCTGTCTTGGGGTACTCTTTAGCTTTGGGGGAAGTGCATCAGCAGGTGGCGCATCATGACTCCAGGCAACAAGGCTGGCTTCAGGGTCTGCTCTGTGTGGACATGACTCCAGCAGCACTGCTTGCCCTCCATGCTTGCTACCAGCTATCTTCCTGCAAGAGGAAGCTGTACTGGGTAAGAGCTGCAGGCAGGCGATCTCCAGTGGACTCCAGATAGAAGACCCCCGGCCCTCCACCAAGTGCAGTTACTACACCAGATCCATACCATCCACTCAGGATGTCTTCAGAGACAAGGAGCTTGTTGCTGTCACATTCAACTGAAATATGGATTTTCTGCCACTTGCAGTAGGGAAGGAGAAATACAGGAAGCCATAAACCTCGATGGGTCAGTTCTATAGATAAAGCTTGATCACATTCTCCTCATTTCCTGAGAAATAAACTCACGGACTCCTGCATGTTAGGCAAATGTTGTTTTAGTGAACTGCACCCTCAGTTCTGATTTAAAATAAAATAGGTAAAGAGCTGGGTACATAATTCTCTAAATCTCCATTCTAAAAATATATTACATATTACAGGGTAAAACATTTCCTAGGGCAGCGAGAACGGCTTAGTTTTTAGAAATCTATTTACCGTATTATTGTGTGAACAGCTGATGGGGCAAATGGAAGCTCAAGAGATGGCAGAAAATGGCGTTTAACGAAGCAGCACTGGAGCGTGAATCTCAAGACGTGCTCTCGTGGGGCCAAGCAGGGAGAGTCTGTGATAGAATGTCCATGGAGAGGAGCAGTACCTCCTCTGCTGAGGAGCAGAATCCCCAGAAAAACGTGCTGAAGACACAGTGGAACAGTCTGTCCCTTTCCCAGCTCGCCTGGCAGTTACATTTCTAGGTGACTCCAATACATATCAAATTTGAGTTGATGTAAAATTAGTTGTGTAAAATTTACAACATCTATCACATTCAATGTAGACATTTTCTACATGTTCTCACTAAAGCCAGAAGGAAAGGAGACTGCTGTCCTCGCTGGAGGTCCATGCCTGTGGAGAAGTAGGAAAGATGGAGGAGGAAGAGGAGGAGGAAGAGGAAGAGGAGGAGGAGAAGGAGGAGGAGGAGGAGGAGGAGGAGGAGGAAAAGGAGGAAGAGGAAGAGGAGGAGGAGGAGGAGGAGGAGGAGGAAAAGGAGGAAGAGGAAGAGGAGGAGGAGGAAAGTATGAGAACTGCGAAGAAAGGAACAAAGTTGCCTAAATGTGTATTCCATTTAATGATGCAGAAATCCAAGATAATATTCAGACAAAAGTATGAAAATGAGATTATCCAGCAGATTACTAGACATCAGTTATATATACACTCCATACCATTCATAACACCTAAGCTATTAAGAATAGCAAGGCTTGGTGCTTCATACCTGTAATCTTAGCACCTGGGAGCTTGAGGGTGCGGGGGTCGGAGGGACTGCTGTGAGTTCAAGGCCAGTTGAGGCTATAGAATGAGAACCTGTCTCAGAAACTATTGTGAGTCAATGATGAGAGGTGGGTGACAATTAGAAACAAAGGACGCTCCCCCTTTGTGACTACAGTTCCATCGACTCACCATTTTTCGATCAGGTTATTTGTTCTTTGGAAGTTTAGGTTTTTAGTTCTTTGTGTATTTGAGATGTTAATTCTCTGTCAAACATATAGCTGGCAGGTTTTTTTTTTTGAAATTTTTATTCCTGTTCTGTAGGCTGTCTCTTCACCCAGATGACAATTTACTTGGTTGCATAGACACTTTTTAACTTCATGAGGTCTCATTTGTCAGTTGTTTACCTTACTTTCCTAGTGACCAGGGTCCTCTTTAGAAAACCTGTGCCTCTGTCTCATAGGACTCTACTTCCTATGTATACTTCCTATAGCATAGTTCCTGTAATATACTTCCTGTTGCATACTTCCTATAGTGCACTTCCTGTAATACACTTCCTGTTGCATACTTCCTATAGTGCACTTCCTGTAATACACTTTCTGTTGCATACTTCCTCTAGTGCACTTCCTGTTACATACTTCCTATAGCACACTTCCTGTAGTATACTTCCTGTTGCATATTTCCTGTAGCACACTTCCTGCTGCACACTTCTGTAGCACACTTCCTAGTCTTCCTCCAGTTTCTTTGGTCCTTGTGCTAAGCTCCATGAGCTATTTGAAGCAGAATTTGTGAGGGATATATTTCAGTCTTGCACATGTTGATTTCCAGTTTTCTTAGCACCATTTGCTGAAGATTCTGTCATTTTTCCAGTGTGGTTTAGCCTTGCCAAAACCAAGATCTTTAGCTGAGATTGTTCGAATTTATATCTGCATCCTCCAGCTTGCTCCACTGATCTGACTTTGTGCCAGCACCGTGCTGTCTTCTTGCTATGGCTTCCTAGTATAGCATAGTAATGCTCGCAGCAGTATTTTCCTCTTGTTCAAGATTGCCTGGGCTGTCCATAGAACACACATGATTGAAAAAGAGATAGTTTGGAATTCCTAAATAACTCAAAACAAATCAGGAGACGTGAGACCAATTCAAGAGACATTGGTAAAACTTAAGAATGACCAGTTTCACAGAAGAGACAAACAATTGGTCATTAAAACAAAAGAATAGCTCAATTCCAGTGGGAATCAAGGAAATAAAATTTTTTAGAAAATCATATTTTTTTATTTCAAAAGATTAATAAAATATTTACCTATGATAATGCCAAGTGTTGATAAGGATGTGAAATGTGGGCGTTCCCAAGCATGGCTGGGAGGAACATGGGCTGGTCTCACCACTGGAAGGCATGCTAGTAAGATTGGTCATAGTCTCCCTTCCTGATTTAGCTGTCCACTTGAAGCAAGTGCAGAATTTAATGAAAACACATCTGGAGATGTCAGGCATTAACGGAAAAAGGGAAATGATCTAGTATCTATCCCCGGCATTAGAAATGTTAAATTACTTAATATGGCATTTTGTATTAGTTAAAGAGGATGGACTAAATCTATGTATTAGTGTACATATATTTCAAAAAAATGTAGAAGAGAGAAAATAGGGTGTAGACTAATATAATTGCAATGCTACGTGTATAGACCTTGCAACTACTGAACATGTGAAATAAAGTATAAAATGTGTCAAAGAATTGTGGAGGCTGGGGAAATGGGCCAAGGCCTTTAATTTACTTAGAATTTTAAAATCTCTTACTGAGATACAAATGGAATGGGTGTGAAAATGATCTAGAGAGCTGAGCTGCAGCTCAAAGACGTGCTCGTCAGGAGCCGTGGCTATAAGGCTGCCCTATGGGCTGGTTTAAGCCGAGGAGATTTGCTGCAGGACATCAGGTACTTTGCTGCATTTTGAAGCTAATTTAGAATAGTTGACAGATAGCACTCAAAGGCAGAGTAAGTGTGACTGCTCAGCAGAAGCAGAGAACACTGTGGTTTCTGAGGAATACATGTGCATAAGAGGAGGATGGGCAGAGGAGCCTGATGTGGGGACAGGGGACAGAGGTGTGTGAGGGGGCGTGGCAGCGCTCCACACCTGTTCACATGTCATCTGCCTCCATGCACAATTCCATGAAGTAGGTGGGTTGAACAGGCAGGCAGCCAGACAGGCATTGATTCTCATGTTTCAAAGAGAGAGAAACATGAAACTCAACAATAAAAAGCTTTGACCCCAGGCCAAGACAGGTTGGATGGCTCTAAATCCAAAGCTTTGGTAGGAATACCATACGGCCAATCAATAGAAAGATGATATATCTCTCTGCACAGGACAGATGCATGTCTCCAGATTCTGCTGTCCCCCCAACCTTTCCCCCCATCACACCCAAATGGACATTGTATTTGTGAGAGGAATACATGTCTCTAAGCCCAAGGTTCCTACTGTATATAAGGTACCATGCCAAGTATGATCAGGACTAACTAAGATTCCTGCCCTCATGAAGCTGATAGTTTAAATAGCATTGCACTAGAGTTCTCAGCAGAGTTGTTGAGTTGGGATGTTTGGAGTCGGAAGTGACTCCAGGAGTCTCAGATGACTCTAAGCATCCCCTAAGGGTGCTACCGGCTGCATAGCACTGTATAGTCACTGTTGCCTTCTCAGGAAAGTCTGTTTTCCCTCCATTACCAAGACACCTTAGGTAAAGCAGACCCATCCCTGGCTCACATATAAATTCTGATTATTCTTAATCTCAGCTTGTCAAACTTAATATTGTAATGAAAATGTGTGGAAGACTAATTAAAAAATTAAGTTTGCAAAACCTCAAACCTGAGCCATGCCCAATACCTTGACTTAGTAACAAGTCCTAGGTATCAAGACCCAGCTATACCACTCTTGGGCATATATTCAAAGGACACTCCACCCTACCATAAGGACACTTGCTCAGCTATGCTCACTGTGGCTTTATTCACAATAGCCAGAAACTGGAAACCACCTCGATGTCTTTTAACTGAAGAACAGTTAAAAGTGCCCCCCTCCTGCAATGGCCCACACATGTGCAGCAGGCACGTCTGCATTTACCAACCCTGGAACCTGCCTGGCACTGGGAGACAAATAAAGACAGAGGTTGACCAGGACAGCCAATCAGCTGGTGTCAGCTGCGAGGAATGGGCAGTTATGGACCAAGGGGACATGGACAGAGGGTATAAAAGCACTCTGCGCTGTTAGAATAAACAAGTCTGCTTCTGCTCCTCACCCGGCTCCTGGAGTCTGTGTCATTGATTCCAAGTCTTCTTATCTCTTACGCCTAAGGAAGGCTAGAGCAACAGAAATAGAGTCGATTTTGTGGGTGGACTGGGGGCAGATGGGGATGGGATTGGGAGGAATCGGGTGCTGGAGGGAGACGGAGGGAGAGCATGGGGAGAGGCAGCTGGAAAGTGAGAGGCATTTGGGGGAATGGTGTGGAAAGCCAGCACAGTGGAAACTCCCTGAATAGATGAGGGTGATCCTAATGGCTACTCCTAGTACTGGGGAAACAGAGTCTGAACTGACCAGCTCGTGTAACCAGGCAAGGCTCCTAGTGGCAGGACTGCACTGCGTTCACTTGAGTTGTCTAAGGAGGCTCTGGAGATCCCCAAAGAACTCGAGCTGATACTAGGACAGAGGGTTGCTCATCTCAAAAGTACAGGAGGGCCCCACTGCCAAGGACATCCATACAACTCACTGAACATGGAGCGGTCAAGCTGGAACCTACAGAGCCTTCCTTCACATCTACATTCTAGTCTCTTCAGTGTGGGAAGGTACACTACAGGTTACTGAGAGACATGGACACCAATCCAGCCATAAAACCTTTACCTACAATCTGCCTGCAAGATAGGCTGGGACAAGGGTGGTCAACCCCTATCTGATTTAACTTGAGGCCCTCTTTCTGGGAGTCCATGCCCAACACTGCTTGGATGACCCTGAGTTGGAAACTGGATAGCCCAGAGATCTAGGGTAGAACCAAACATAACAACTAGTCTGAAAAGAAAATAAAAACTCAACGAAGTGATTCCTAATGGTATTCTGCTACACTCGTAGATTGGTGCCTTGTCCAGGCAACATCAGAGAAGCTTCCTCAGGTAGCCTATGGGAGCAGATTCAGAGATCCACACTCGAACACCATGTAAAGAGACAGTCTAAATTGGAGGTTTCCTTCTGGTCCCTCCCCTCAGAGTGTAGGGAATCCCACAGAAAAGGCAGAGGAGAGTGTAGGAGACAGAGGAGATGGAAGATACCAGGAGAACACGGGCTGCTGAATTAATGAAACAGGACTCACAGGGGCTCACAGGGACTGAAGCAGCAAGCACGGGCCCGCAGGGTCTGGACCAGGTTCTCTAAGTACATGTTGTGGCTGTCAGCTTGTGGGATTCTCAGCAGTGCGAGTGGGTGTCTCTGACTCATTTGTCTGCTCTTGGGACTCTTTCCATCCTGCTGGGTTGCCTTGTCCAGTTATGAGGGCTGTTGCCTTGTCTGACAGTATTTTGTTTTGTTTGGTTATCTCTCAGAGGACTGCTCTTTTCTGAAGGAATGGGTGGGTGGATAGGGGAAGGATCCAAGGGAGAGGGGAGGTGTGTGTGGAGGGAGCTGGGAGGGTGGAGAGGGGGGAAACTGGTCAGGATGCATTGTATGAAAGAATACTCTATTTCAACAGCAACAACAAAACAACACACACACACACAGAGACAGAGACAGATAGAGACAGAGACAGAGAGACAGAAATGGAAAATGATAGGAAGGAAAAAAATGTTTGTAGAGCCCCAAACCTGAGCTATGCTCAGTACCTTGCCTTGTTAACAAGTCCTAGGTCTTTTATTATTATTTTTATTTTTTAAGATTTATTTTTTTATTATTTATTTATTTATTTATTTATTTATTTATTTTTTTAAGACAGGGTTTCTCTGTGTAGCCCTAGCTGTCCTGGAACTCTCTCTGTAGACCAGGCTGGCCTCAAACTCAGAGATCCGCCTGCCTCTGCCTCCTAAGCGCTGGGATTAAAGACATGCACCACCACTGCCTGGCTAAGATTTATTATTATTATTATTATTATTATTATTATTATTATTATTATATGTAAGTACACTGTAGCTGTGTTTAGACACACCAGAAGAGGGCTCGGATCTCATTACAGATGGTTGAGAGCTACCATGTGGTTGCTGGGATTTGAATTCAGGACCTTTGGAAGAGCAGTGAGTGCTCTTAACCGCTGAGCCATTTCACTAGTCCTAGGTCTTAATATCCAGGCGGTTTTCCTTTGTGAACCACCGTGCATGGGCACTTCTGTTGGTCTCATTGCCCTCACCAGCACCTGGCCTAGCCGTGCTCATATACAGCCATACTGGCCAGTGTGATTGGACATCTGATGGGAACTCCTAGAAAAGGCCCTTTGCAGTTAACCGGGACAAAGCTGCCATGTTAACACCTCAGTCAAACCCTGAGAGAAATGCTAGCTAATAGGAAGACAGAGCCAGGCTTGATGGCTCCTACAGCTGAACCTCGTGTCCTGCCGGAGGCCGCAGAGATGGCCAGTGGCAAGCCTGAGTGCTTCTCTTGAAGAAAACTCCAGTTCCATTCCCAGCATCCCAGCATATTGGACAGCTCACAACTTCTTGAACTCAGCTCTGGGGTACCCTGGCCTCCGAGGACACCTGCCACACCTGGGGCACACACCCCTCTACACACGTATGATTTTAAATAGTAAAAATCCCTCCTAATGCAGAGATCTACTGCTAATGCTTCCTTATAGGTTGGTATCCGTCTCCTTATTCACGCTCAAGACGTAGTCTTTGTGGGTATTGGTCCCAAGTTGACCATGCCAGCATTAGACTTGCTCTTGAGGCAGGGAGAAGTCACTGGGCTCCTTCCAGGAGCTTAATGGATTAGAAAAGATTTTGTGGGTGTTACTATGAGTCCCTGGAAGAGAATCTCGTATCATTCTCCTAGAACTATAAAGTTTGTATACATATGATGTATATTAAGTATGTGAACATACAGGTTTAGTGCTGACCTGGTCATGGTACTGAATCTCGCATAAAGAGAACTATTTTTGTCTTGATAGAGTTCCTTTTTAAAAAAAATCCTTTATTTTTGCATTATTATTTTTATTATTATTGGTGTGTGTGTGTGTGTGTGTGTGTGTGTGTGTGTGTGTGTAGGTGCCTGTGGGTGAGTGCTTGCCACAGCATACCTTTGGAGTGGCAGACATCTTGTGGGAGTCAGTTCTATCTCCATGTGGTCTCCTGGGATTGAACTCAGAATATCAGGCTTGATAGCAAGTGCCTTCACCTGTTGAACTCTCATGGTGACCCAGAAAATTATATATATATATATATATATATATATATATATATATATATATATATTTTTTTTTTTTTTTTTTGCTGTTGTTTTTGTTTCTTTTTGTTTCTGGTTATTGAATCTAGGATTTGTGCATCCTGGGCCAATGCTCTCCCACAGAGATAAATCCACAGCCCACACGGGCCATTTCTACTTGTCCTTGGATGCTGGATGTTCTTACCAAGGTGATCCATTTGAATCTATTCCTCTGAACCTTTTAGCTTCATAGTATCCTTGATAGGATCCTCCTGCTGTCTGGTCCTGAGGCTTCCCAGCCTCCCACACTGCCCGTAGGTGAGCTAAACTTGGCTTGCCCCATCAGGCAGGGGACTGGTTTTGGAAGGAGGAGTCCAGATACACAACTAATATTTGCGCACTGCAATACAATTTTCATCGAGCTCGGAGTATTCAGAGTCAGGATATCCACGGACCCTTGGGAAGGTGCCTGGGATGCTGGCAGGGTGGCTCGCTCTGTTACTGTGTCCATTTTCAGATACAGGATGCCTGTGGACCAAGACTACATTCAGTTTAGAGATTAAGGGGCAGGAAAACACAGGTACGCTTGGCAACTGGAATGGCCAAAAAATATTCCCGTGATACTTTATTAAAGCTGAAAGTTTTGAAGTGCAGAGCTGTTGAAGAGAGCATGTGAAGTTCCACATTTGGCAACTGTGAAAGTTTCTGTCGGATGCCATCTGCTGTACATGGGACACTAGGGATAACCCTATGAAACGAGAGCTGCTTGTCTTAGTGAGCTTGACCACGGGTTGCATTTTTTTCTCACCAAGTTCACCCCCATCATTAATCTGCCTTTTAGTTCCTTCCCCACTGAAACGTTCCTTGCTGATTCCACTGGCCAGGGTTCTGAGGGCCAGGGCGCCCAGCATGGCCTTTTCCCAAAACTGCTAGTGTCCCAGTTTCTGTCTTTTATTCTGGCTCTGCCTCCTGTGGTCATTTCTGTTCTTTGTCCGGGCTCTCCGAGTTTGATACTCTTTAGATTTTGTTCCTAGCTGGTATGTCTTCTTGGTTCTCTTCATGCCAGTTGTCCACATTCCCTGTCTGAGCCCTGTCAGCTCATCCTCCATTGTGAGAAACAAGGACCAATCAGACATTCATACCAAGGTGAGCCACTGATGCTAACACACAGACCAACCCCTCAACATCTCCCTGAAAACTCTACTCTTCTTTTTTCGCATTTTCTTATTTTCTTAAATAACTACTTTGGGATGAAAACCAGAAGTCGTGGTTTCCACATGAGATTGTTTTCCTTTGAACTTGGTCCTTGGCCAGTAAGTCCTGGCTGCCTCCTAAGGAACTCACACCTGGATTTCTCTCATCCCTCATGCTGTGACCCAAGCTGGATTGCTGTTGGGCAAAACAGCATCCTGATTGGCTCCAGGCCTCTGGTCTCTCACTTCCTGTTTTGTCTTGCCACTTGAGGATCTTTCATCCTTGAACTTTCATCCTTTACCTTGGCACTGCAGGCTCTTCATCTCTTGGGCTGGCCTGGATATTTGCTCTCATCTCTTTCCTCTCTGCTCCCACATCACAGTTTTCCAAACTGCTCTCTCTCACACTATGGCTGGCACTTCCTGTATTCTCTCTGCTTTGGGAGCCAGGGAAGATGTCAGAGGATAAGTGGAAATGTACCAGTTGCTTCTCATGCAAGTAGTAGCCTATGAGTCTTGTCTCAAGGTGTTTATATTCTAGTGTGAGGCAGCTGTGTATACAATTACTCTACCTCATGACGTCCTGTATTAGAAACATAAAAACAAGGTATCAGAAGGGAGGCAAGAAAGTGCTAGCAACCTTAGTCTGTTCATGCTTGTGCTAGTGACTTTTACATCAAATCGACACAAGCTCATCATCAGGAGGGAGTCTCAGTTGAGAGACTGCCTCCATAAGATCAGGCTACAGGCAACACTGTAGGGAATGTTCTTAATCAGTGACTGAGGGGGGAGCCCATGGTGGGTGGGGCTCTGGGCTGATAGTCTCGGGTTCTGTAGGAATGCACGCTGAGTACGTCAGATGGAGGTAGCCAGTAAGCATCACTCCCCCATGGCCTCTGGCTCAGTTGCTGCTTGCAGGTTCCTGTTTGAATTTCTGTCCTGACTTCCTGCTATGATGATAAACAGTGCTGTGGAAGTGTAAGCCAACCCCCCCATCCCGCCCCTGCTACCTCTCCATCCCCCACAAGTTGCTTTGGTCACAGTGTTCCATCACAGCAACTCTAACTGAAACAACGTTACTGTAACAAAATGCCCTATGTGGGGTGGTTTGCAAACAGCGAACACTCAAGGCTTACATTTCTGGAGGCTGGGGCAGTCAAGAGCCAAATGCCGGGAGGCTTGTTGTCTGATGACAGTTCTTCCTGGATCACAAGCAGTGGGAGGACAGGAGAGCTCTTTGAGTTCTCTTTTATGAGGACTCTTTTCTGGAGAGCCCTGCCTCCAATTCTACTGGGATTTCAGCAGATGGACTTGGGAGAGGGGGACAGCAACACTAAGACCACAGTATGGCTTATCTGTATTTACAAAGCATCCAACCAAGCAACCTTCCCCCCCAACCCCCATGTTAGCTATGTGAAATGACTGAAGCCCAGCAAACACAAAAGAACAATGAAAAGTACCCGGACATGCTAAGCACGATATATGATATGTATACACATATCTCAGTGTATGTAAACACGTGTGCATGTGGAGGCCAGAAGCGGACACTGGATCTCTTGACAGCTAGATTTACAGGCAGTTGTGAGCCATCCCACAGGAGTGCTGGGAACTGAAGCCTGGTCCTTTGTAAGAGCAGCCAATGCTCTTCCCCACTGAACCATCGTCTCCTTGGTCTCTTCTTCTCTCCTGAATGTTAGTATTCTGGAGCTCTCTGCCTGCTTTTCCTGGGTGGCCCTCTGTGCTCTTCTTCATTATCTCCAGTGAGTTCCTCCCAAACTTGAGTCACCAGCCCAAGAATGAATAATGGAAATTGCCCTGGTGTTTCCATGTTATGGACCATGTCCAGCTCTAGCCTTTCCCATCTCCTCTCCTCCTCCCCAATGACACCCAGTTCTTGTGCCTTTTGTTTTAGTAAATATTGCATAGATGCTGAAATAAGTACCTGGGCATTAGATCAGATTCTTTAATCTATAGCAAACCTTCTCAACTTCATTTCCTAACTGCAACCTAAGTAATCATATTTGTCTCTGCCCGGTCCAGACTACCCCCTTCTCAGTCTTGTTGCTAATGAGCAACTACTGACGTCGGGTTCTTCTCCCTGCACGCTCCCACATTCTCTGAGCGAATCACAATCAAGTAATTCATATTTCCTTCATGGCTTATTATTAGTGTGCATGATGTGTCTGAGTATGGGCAAGCATGTGTACGGCATTTGTGTAAGGTCACAGGTCCACTTTTAGGAATTGCTTCTCTCTTTCTCACCATGAGTTTTGGAGACCAAACAGATTATCAAGCATGTGTAGCAAATACTTCTACTGATTTAGCCACCTCTGCAGCCTAGTCCTCTTTTATTTTTATCTATTTTATGTTTATTGCAGTGTGTGTGTGTGTGTGTGTGTGTGTGTGTGTATGGGAGAGAATAGCTTTGCTGAATCAGTTTTCCCTTTTCACCCTGACATGGGGTCTAGAGCTAGAACTCAAGCTGCCAGACGTGTGGGAGGGGCCTTTGTATGTGGAGCCATCCGATTGGCTGCCTAAGAGCACTTAACTAGTGCTGACTGAATGGGCTGTATCCTGGGATGCAATCACAGAAAGGACATGAATGGAGACATCCATGGTCGTTGGTTGTCTGAAGCTGAATGAATGCTGTGCTAGGGTTGGTTTCTTGATTTTCCTGGGTGTGCCTTGATTCCATGGGAAACTAGCTATTTAAAACGTCTCGCATGTTGGCTATTTTTTCTTTGTAGATATAGGACAAATACACAACTATAAGTTTCTTTGAAAACTTAGTGCCTCCTACCGCCCCATCTCTTACATAGGGATGACCAGTGCTTTCTTCCAGCCAGACTAAGCATATTATTTAATCCTTTCCATGAGATAAGCCTGCCCCTTGCCTATTAGGTTTTCAGAGTAAGCCAAGTTTGACACATGTTTGTGGGAAGCCAGTAAATGTTACATTTTAAAAACTAAGTATCTTTACATTGTGTGCTGCTAGAGGTTGGGAATGCACAAGCCACTCACAGTGGGTTTCCGGGTTGAGGGCAGCCCAGACAGCCCCTGGCTGATGCTGTTTCTTCCTGGCGCTCGATCCAGCCATGCTCCAGCTTCGTTGTCCCCTGAATCCTTATGTCACTCACCAGACCCAACCCCAGTCAGGACCAGAGCTTCTGAAAATCCATTTACAGTGACGGGAGGACACCAGTGCCCTCCCACCCCCCCTGCACACACACCCCCTCTCCCACTCGCCCTGCCCCTCCCACCTTCCCGCTGCCCTCTCCCACTCGTCCTTCTCCCTCCCTCCTCCCAGAAAGCCCACAGGGAAATCTTCAGAACTGTTCATTCGTCATACTTGGTGTTATCCCACTGGAGCCATGGTCAGAGGAGCCATGCCAGGCTGCCAGATGGGTTGGGTGACGTACGTGGTGATCAGGCTACAGATTAAAGCAAGGCTGCTTTAACCAGGCACTAGGATCACCTTTGAGAAAGAGTCTAGCTCATCTCACGGGACATTGAGCCATGCCCCAGCATCCCTGAAGATTGCTGGGACTTCAGCTTAGCCCAGGAGATTCTTTTCTTCTCATGTTTCCTTCTTCCCTAGTTCGTGTGGTGATACCTGCCCCCACTCAAGCCACTCTTTTTTTTTTTTTTTTTTTTTTTTTTTTGGTTTTTTCGAGACAGGGTTTCTCTGTATAGCCCTGGCTGTCCTGGAACTCACTCCGTAGATCAGGCTGGCCTCGAACTCAGAAATCTGCCTGCCTCTGCCTCCCAAGTGCTGGGATTACAGGCGTGCGCCACCATCGCCCAGCTCAAGCCACTCTTAATAATGAGAAAATCCATGGTTGCTTTAGGCCACACAGTCCTCTACAATGCCACAGTCTGGATGTTATTGTCACATTTCCAGAGGCACAAACTCATCCCCAGCCGCCCCCCGCCCTGCATCCGACCTCCTGGCCCCGCACCAGTTAGATCTGGTAACAGGCTCATCAGTCTAGAACCACGTTGGGGGCTTTCTGACCCCCAAATCCTTGTCCTTGTCCAAGGCCTAGCATCATTTTTCTCAAAACCCTTTGCTGTTCCTTAAGGGGTGGGGATAGGGCGTCAGTGCAATGTGCCTTTCAGAAGGGAAGAGTCTTTGCCTCCTAGCAGGATGCCCAGGAGGAACAGGCTGCCCAGGTGACATGGGGATGCCTTGGGGGTCACGTAGGTGAGCTCTTTAGGGTGGCTCCAGTGAGTTGGGGACTTCTAGGTCCTCCTTCATCTTGTCACTTGGTTAGATAGAACCCACTGTAGAATGTATATGAAAACAAGATTTTGAAAAGTCTCATCTTCTCCCCCCCCCCCCAGATACAACTCCCTTGACACACTCCAAAAGGATGGACAGAGTGTTTAATACATGGAATGGTTTTCCTTCCATTACACTGTCATAAATTACAAAGTATTGCTCACTTCACAAAATAAAACCATTTTCAGATTATTATTGACAGTATCAAGAAGTACAGAAGCCACAACAAACATATCTGTACAGTCGTGAGGAACGGTGACAGCAGAGAACAAGCCAAACTGAGCCCCAGATGCCACGATGCTGCGTGCAGGGCCTTGGGGGCGGGACGTTGATAGGACAACCTCTGCAGGCTCTACCACCGTAACGGGGCAGTTCTCTTCTGGGCACTCTAAGCAAGACTTGTCAGTGCATGGGTCATCTCAATCGAGGGAAAGACACTGTGACTGGCTTTAAAAATCTAAATGTACAGCTTTTGCCATTTTAAATGTTTTGTCTATGTTACAAAATATAGAGATCTTGGTGTGGAAATCTCATGCTAAGATAAATATAACTAACAGGATGTGTCTCTAGTAATAAAATCATGTTAAATTATCTTCCATACAGAGCAACTTCTATGAAGGAAAAACATCTGATTAAAAAAAACCTTATTTATTCATAATTTAATAATAGGTTTATAAAATGAAAGTAAGGAACAAGATTCAACAATGATCCTAAAGAGTCATGATTCATCCAAATGGAAATGCGGCAAAGAATTTCAACATGCCATTGGCCTCAGCCTAAAGGGCCTGGCTGAGAAGAGGGAAAGTGCTAATTCTGTGATACGGTCCCGCTGCATCCAGGGTTCTCAAGCCATTTTGTGTTGAAATGCACACTCTGCGTGTGCTAGGATGTACACGGGAGAAATGGAGAGGCCAGGACTAATTCCATAACATCCTTTGGGAAGTCACAGAATGCTTATAGAAAGGAAACTGGTGGATGCTTCAAGCGCCCTAGAAACACTATGAACATACACTATCTCACAGCAGAAAGCCAGTGCTGAGGAGCAGAAACTGTGAACAGCGGGGACACGGGGAGGGAGGGATGACCTTTCATGGAAGAACTCATCAGGACAGAGGTATGTCAAAGTGACACTGCATTCACGGCCAACGTTTACCAGGCATCACAGCAAGAAGGGGACAAGGAACAGGGCCATAACCAACGCACTGCATTGGATTCTATTTGCTAAAATAAAATAACATTCTTGCAGCTAAAATAAAATACATCTTACAATATAGGTTTCATTTAACATTTAACATATAGAATTGTCTTCTTTTTTACTGAAGGTGGAAAATGCATATTGTACCAAGTACCTTTATGAATTAAGTTCCCTTTTATTACTGGTAAGACTGAAGCTTAAAAGTCTACATTTTTTTAAATAAGTTAAAGAAAGATTTATTAATCACTCTTCCAGCAAAACAGACATACATAGGAGGCACAGCAAAAGACCCAAGGTAAGGGGCTTCCTACCCTCACTCTTGTTCTCATGTGGAGGCGGGAGACACAGTCCCCAGCTCTGCAATCCACTGTGGTCCAGAAAACTCTGCCACTTGCTTGAAAAAACAAATCAAGTGTGAGAAACGTTTTTATTCCACTAGCTCTATCAGCTCACTTCCCTGATGGATTAAAACAGAACATCTTCGTTTTCTATTAAAATCTGCACGATCAGCTTTTGGTACCGCATGTCATGGAGGGTGGTGAGAGTGCTGTCCTCAGGGGGTCTCATCAGGGTGGGCCCAAACACGATCCCCAGATTTTCTGCATTCATTAAATTGTCCTTTTCATTCATGGTAACCCTGGAAGGCAAGCACAGAGACCTCAGGCAGATTTTCAGAAGGACTGGGATACTAGCTATGCAGAGCAGGCCTGATATCACCTCTCGGGTCAGGAGCGTGCAAAAGCAAACGAGAATAAGAATAGCAGGAAGACATTTGTTGGTAATATTCTGATTTGTTTTCTTTTTTAAGTTGTCGATACCGTCTTCAGGCAGTAGAACGAAATGACGTATTAGAATCAACTGTGAACAATAAGGATTGGGAATCTGTCCTTCTTGAAGAACTCTGCGACTGTTAGTTAGGGGCTATCAGTTTGCAGGAATAGAAGGTCACCAGCTGACCCATGGTACCTTCATGGGCCTCATATGGAAGTCTGGTTTTTGTCACTATTTCCAAGTGGTCTGCATGCTGGAGAGGGGCTGAGAGCAGGCAGGCTCTGTACCATAGGAGAAAGACTGTTTGTGGAGCAGGCTGCTATGTGTATAGGAAGACCCTGGCTATTGTCATGGGGCAGGAGAATGTCTGGAATGTGGCCAGACTGGAGACCCATTGTTTATTATGTCTGGTTCCCAAAGGATGAGGGACAGAGCCATCATTATTGTTGGACCAGCATCAAGAGAAGAAGCAAAGAGGCTTTAAGGAGGAAATCTAATAAGCCCTAACATTGCTTTATTGGTTTCCTTATGAAATGAATAATGGTTTTCTCCATTCTTGCCTTCAGGAATTTTGTCTTTTAGAATGCTCATCACTGATAAAAAGGAGTTAAGTTCTACAAAGAATAGGCCATGCTAAAAATGTACTTAGATTTTGTACAGACACAATCCCTTGCTCTCTAGTCCCTTGGAGCAGACTGAAATTAGCCACCTAATGTTAGTTTTAGTAAACTCAGTTTGAATAATTTTCATGTTGCGCAGCCGGAAAACAAACAGGGAAGAAGAGGTCATTCTTCCTTCCGGGAAGAGGACCCTCAATGAGATTGGTCTGTGGGGGGCATTGGTGATTGGCGTGGCCCATCTCACTGTGGGCAGGGCCATCCCCGAGCTGTCCTGGGTTGTATCAGTAAGTAGCCCGAGGAAGCCATGCAGAACAAACTGGTAAGCAGAGTTCCTCTATGGCTCAGCTCCAGTTCCTGCCCCCAGGCTCCTGCCCTGACTTTCCTCATCATGGATATGGTACAGAAACATAAGTCAAATAAAACCTTTCCTCCCCTAGCTGCTTTTGGTCATGGCTTTTATCACAGTCATAGAACCCAAACTAGGACAGAGAGGAGTTCCTGCAAGTGGAGTGCTGTCATAACAGACCCCACGACGTGTTTAAAACTTTGGGCTAGAAAAGCCATTAGTGCTCAAAGCTTACTGCGGTGTATTCTGTGTGATCTTGGAAGATAATTGAGAACAGTGAAGATGATGGAGGCCTGGCTTATTGAGGGTTCAGAAGAAAGCAAAGACTGTCTCTGGGCTGTCCAGACAATAGTTTGAACTGTGGTTCTGGTCAGTTGGGGCTGAAGAATCAGCTGCGATTCAGAAGGGACTAGCACCACTGAAGTGAAACTTTTGTTCCTTTTGGGACAATTGATACTGATCAGTTGGAGGTGAAAAATCAGCTATGATTAGGAAACCACCATCACTGAGCTATCTTCTGGGGATATTTCCCCAGAGTCAGCATACAGAAGCCGTGATTCAGGGGAAGCCCAGGCTACGTCTCATGCTGACAGCCAGACTTGGCAATGAGAAAGTTGTTGGCTTTTCTCTCTGGAGTAGATGGAGGCTCCCTTAAAGAGACCAGTGCTGCCTTCCTTGACCATCTCCAATCACAGCTTCTAGAACCCACCCTGTACCAAGAGGTGTTCTGGGTACTCTCTCCATGGGGGTTTCCTGATGCCCTCTTGGGCAGATCAGGGGTGGTCAGGGACGGAGGTGTCGGCTTACTTTTTGAGGTGGATCATCAGGTAGCGCAGGGTCTCGTAGTGAGCAGGAGGCAGCAGCATCAGGACCTCATGGACAGCTTCCAGCCTCTCATCCGCATTGGAGATTTCTGCAGAGAGTGCACAATCAATAATACTGGACCCCAGCAGTCTAGACAGGGGTTGAGAAGTCCGATTTCTTTGTCTTTGTTGCAAATGGGGCATCTTACAAGCTCATATAGTCTCAAATACACTTTCACTCAGTTTCCTTGTATCCCGTCGCATTCCAGAAGGAGCTGAGTTTGGGTACTCATTAGTTAAATGAACATCTTCAAAGCAGGTGGCTATTGTACCCCTGCTTTGTATAGAACAAGGGTCCTATAGAATTCATAACTCTGCTGGCATATGCACAGTTTATGCTGCCCTCCCGAGGCCCTGGTCTGTTGAAGCTATCAAAGATCTACTTTCCTCTGTCTCATGTGGTAGTGTACCCTTGAAGCTGTCTAATGACTCTTTCCCTCCAAGGGCTCCGTATCAAACACTTTTTAAAAAAAAAATCAGTTGAAGCACATCGGCAGATGGGCCAACCAACAATGCCGTAAATAAAGGCATTTCCACAAAGGTGCTGCAAGGGTTAACCTCATGTGCAACCCTTGTTAAGAAGCAGATACTAGGCACATTCACAATGGCAGGAAGAGTATGTGGACTTTGGGCCATTGACAGAGACTGGCAGGCACTCAAGGAAAGTCCTCCTGCCATCCCTCCTGGGACAGTTGTATTCAACTGCTAGAACCTTCTCCTACCTAGGACCCCCAGAACCCAGGAAGGAATGGTCTTTTTAGTGGGAAGGACCACAGCTCATCTGGAAAATACATTGTGCATGGATCTGAACAGGCCCTTGCTTTCCCCCAGTCAGGGAACTTATACAAATATGCCTTTAGAGATGCATGATATCCCAGAAAGCCAAAAGAAGTTCCTTAGAGAAAACTTGGCTTCTCTCCCTTGAGTCCCAGCATCTGGGCTCTTCTTACATTGTCACTACCTGGTACCAGGCAAAGTGTGGCCCCTTCTCTTGACATACCCTCTACTCCTCCTCCCCCAGGGGCAGCGGGCACAATTGGTCAGTACTGGATAAGAGTGAGGTCAATTGTTGGCTGGTGGGAGATAAATGCCGATGGCTCCCTCCTGGACATGTCAGGACAGTTCTCCATGCTAGCTGTCCACCCTCTAACATCAGATTATCATCTTTACTTCACGAGATGGATTAAGAAAACTAACTAGAAGATATCAATAAGTGGTCCTAGCATAGTACTTGACACAGTAAACACTGTATGCTCTTGGCTCTCTATCATTTTAATACAAGTCTATCTTTTTAACACAAGGTCTGACTATATAACCCAGGCTGGCCTTCATCTCCAGATCTCAGTGACTCCTCTCTCTCAGGTGCGAGAAGTATGCAGTGATACACCTGGCTACTTCTATTAACCTTGAACGGCACGAGCAGGCAAAGCTTGGGTGTGGTTTTAGTAGTACACAAGTCCTTCTTTGGAGAATGCTGATTTATTATTATTATTATTATTATTATTATTATTATTATTATTATAAATGTACTTTCAGCAAATATCCAAATCGGTCTGCCTGTGTTAGTGTCCCGGAAATAGGGAGAAAGAACGAGGGACAGAGCTGCCTGGTTCTCAGCTTCTGCCTGTAGAGCCGGGCGCGTATGGACTTGGTGCCTGGTGAGTGCTGGCCAGGTTTCTATTTGCTGGACTTCTGTGTCCCCACTTGACAAAGCCAACAGTTTGTGAAAATCTTGGAAGAATTCTGAGCTTTAATTTCCCTGAGACCAAGAGGCCTGTGGCTGTCTGTACTTACTTGCTGCCTCTATAAATTTGGAATAGGTGTCATATGTGATGATCGGGATGGGTAAGTCTCTGAAGTACAGTTTCAGGGCTCCGGTGATGATGTTTATGTCCGGGTAGATGTTAGCAGAGATATCTGCCTTTTCACCATCTGAAAAACAGTCTCGTTAGATTCGCCAAGTTAAACAAGGCACAGAAGAAAGAGTTCCAACATAGAGCACGTCCTGGCAAGCTGTCTCTGTCTCACCCTCCAGCTACTAATGGTGTTAGGGTCTTGGGGTAATAGAAAGGATCTGGGGGAGAGCGGCACAGGCTATGAAGGGTGAATACAGACAAGAGAGCAACAGGGTAGATTAGAGGCACTTCTGTGGTTCCCAGCCCCTGCTGATAGCCCAGCAGAAGTTCATCATAGTAATGGCTACTTCGGATACACTGCTTCACCGCAGAACAACAGCGAAACGACATATGATGATGTCATATGACATGTATGAAAATGTCATAACCAAACACATTATTTTTGAGGCTATATGTTTTTATATCTTTATGTTTTCTTTGCCAGTGTTCTTTGGCCTTGGACTAGAAGATCATATATAACCACCTCTGGTTTCTAAAGTCTTTATCAGGCTCACTGAAGTTTCTTTAAATTTTCTTTGAAGTTTTCCTACCCTGACTCATAGCACAGGTGCAATTATATTCCTTTCCAATTGTTATGCTCATTTTCAAGGCAGTGTGTGTGTGTGTGTGTGTGTGTGTGTGTGTGTTGTGGTGTGTACAGTGTATATACATGTGTGTATACAGTATATGCACATGTATATACCAGGATTGTGTGACTTTTATATGGGCTAGATAAAATATCTAATTTCTTTACACATGAGACCACACCCAGATTTTTACATGGGTGCTGGGGATTTGAACTCAAATCCTCATGTTCGTGCACCAAGTGCCCTTATCTGCTGAGCTATCGTCCCAGCACTTTGAAGTAATATATATTTTTAAATTACATGTGTCTTGTCGGGGGTCTATCTGGGACACGGCACATGAATGACGGTTGAGGACAGTGTAGACTTGGTTATCTTCCCACCATGTGTCGGGGGTGGGGTGGGGTGGGGGTGTGGACACTGGTGTAAGGCTTGGTGGCAAGGGCTCACTCACTGAGGCATCTCGCCTGCCCTTAGGTCATGGTTTTCTTTATTTTCCTCTTTTTTCAAAAATATCATTCATTCTTCTTTCCTACCATCCGACCTGATCGCAGTTTCCCCTCCCACCACTTCTCCCAGCTCCTCCCCCACCTCCTTTCTCTCCCAGATCCTCTCTTCCAGTTCCCTTCAGCAAAGCGCAGGCCTCCCAGGGATAGCAACCAAACATGACTTAACGATAAGATCAGGCATACGCTCTCATATCAAGGGTGGACAAGCAACTTCATCGGAGGAAAGGGTCCCAAGAGCAGGAGAAGGAGTCAGAGACACCCCTGCCGGCACTGTTAGGAATCCCATAAAAACACAGCCATAACATATAAACAGAGGACCTAGCACAAACCCATGCAGGCTCTGTGTTTGCCACTTGGGCCTCGGTGAGCCAGTAGGAGCTCTGATTAGTGGATTCTATGAGTTGTGTTCTCCTGGGATCCTCAACCCCCTTTTACTATCTGAATCAATCCAATCACTTAACAAAGAGGTTGTGAGATTTTTTTTTCCAGATAAACATTGTTCAGTCATATGGGGATTGTTAATACATTTTACCCGGAGAATTTAAAACGTCAATGCCTTAGCAAATTTCGCTCCACGTTTGTTTGTTTGTTTTGTCTTTTGTTTTTTGTTTTTTTGTTTTTTTGGTTTTTAGAGACAGGGTTTCTCTGTGTAGCCCTGGCTCTCCTGGAACTCACTCTGTAGACCAGGCTGGCCTCGAACTCAGAAATCCGCCTGCCTCTGCCTCCCAAGTGCTGGGATTAAAGGCGTGTGCCACCACTGCCCGGCTTCGCTCCACGTTTTTTAAAGAAGCTATGAAACAGCCAAAAGCGCAAACCACGATAGCAACTGTGTAGCAGATATGGCAGACAATGGAACAGTGTGACATTCAGAGACAAGGCTCCTGGGCAGCGTGTGTCCCTAAAGGACAAAGGACTTAACCCCTGCCCACCGCGCGCTCATCCCCAGATCCCTTCTCTGGAGCTCTGAGAGGAAAGTTTGATGAGCGCGCCTCTGAATGGAGGCTGCATCCCCTGACGTGTGTGGTGTGTGGACGGGGCAGCCCACTCTCTCTTCTTTCACACGCTCTTTCTCATCTTCCAGAGAATTTTAAGGGATGGTTCCTCCACGTTCTGAAGGATGGCTGGCAGTGATTCTCAGACCCCGCTTCCACTCTTAGCGAGCTCTTGTTCTAGCACAGAGGGTCCCAGGAGAAGGCAGCTTTAAAGACCGTTCACACTCACCTCTGTCGAACGCCATCTTGACATCTTCAATGTGTTCTGTGAACCCAGAGACTCTGTAAAGCCCTTCTGACTTTAATCCTGCAGGTCAGGGGTGGGGGGCGGGCCAAGAAAGAGGAAGAGATTTCAATTTTGCTTTCCCATGGCATCTAATTAAGTCACTCTAATGTTCTGGCTACACTGAGGGCTGTGATTTGGTTAGTGATCTGATTGATGCCTGTCATTGATACTCTGCTGTCCAAGACCCTGGAATCTTCCTACCAGTCTCCACAGGAGCCTTTCCCCATCTGCCGTCTCAGTGGAGACCAGATCCTCCTCCTGGCTGGCTACAAAGCGAGCTGAGATCTAAGATTCTCCCTAACTCCCTCAGTCCATCACTTCTGCACACCCACTTCACTGATGGCACCAGAGCTCAGGTTTCTCCCTGGCAACTTAGCTAGTTGGTGCATTGTTACATGGCCACGCTTTAGTGTGGGTGACACAGAGTATCCCGACTTCATTGGGGAAATCTAAAATTTACAACATTTCATGTGAAATCACAAATAAGACAATATGCTAACTTACAAAATGTGCTTGATTTATGCTGCCTTCAGATAGCTAATCAAATGAACAGATGCAGAAAAGTTCAATTCTAGGTAATGATCTGAAAACTTAATCACAGTAAGAAGAAGGGTATGTTTCTGCCTGCCAGATTATACTGATGTGTCGGACACATGCCGAACCCCCCAGCCTGCTCTCCTTCACCCAGTGGGTGTCATGTAAGATGAAAACAGCAGCAAGAACAGAGGATCGGCTTTCAGATTCCAAATGCCAAGACTGAGCTGGTGTCAAAACCGAGCCACAGCAAAAACGCGTAAACAGCACGTTCTGTCAAACTCCTGACAGCTAACATACTTTTCTGGCTTTAAATTTTTACTTTAAATAAATTTTTATGGTAACATCTGCCTGTACTGAATCTAAGAGATAGGTGCCTCTGCTCTTTCCTGGGACGGCTGCAGGCATGCTCAGTATGACGAGGCCCCGCTGCCCCGTAGCAAACATGCCTAGTTAATAGATGGTGCCGCTCTTGATCCCCTGGAAGCGACACGTGAGATAAAGCCTGCGTGCCACTCTTTCCCAGGCAAGCTCATCTCTGCAAGAATGGGACATGCACTGCCAGAGAGGGAGGTCACAGCACTTTACAGGAATACACAGTGGTAGGCACGCAGCTCCTTTATGGAGGGATAAGGACATCTAGGGAGGTCTCCCCCAACCTCTTGGAAACTGACTGCTAGAGGCAGTCCCAGGGGATGGGCGGGAGTCTGTGGAGCAGCAGAGGCTGCCTGCCGTCCTCCGTGAACAGTTCTCCTCTCCCTTCATTTGGTTTGAGAACAGTACCCACAGTAGACGCATCCACCTCTCTATGGCGTTTGCTCTGTTTACTGTGGACACAGTGTGACCAGCCATGCCACATTTCTCCAGCCAGGCTTTCCTATGATAAACTATACTCTCAAAGTATGAGCCAAAATAAATGCTCCCTTCCTCCAGGTGCTGTTGTCTGGTGTTTGGGTGCAACAACAGCAAAAGTAACTTGTTGAGGTTTGGGTTTTATCTGCTATGTATTGTAATGTTAAATATTAGTACCTCCACCAAAGCCTAGGTGCACCCCAGAGATGACAGAATCTGCATGTACTCAAGTGATGTTATGGAATCTTGCCTCCCCCCAAGTTATCCCGGACTGGTAAATAAAGATGCCTTTAGCTAGGCAGAAGAGAGAGTCGGGGTCGGGTTCCTGGGATTGGGGTCAGAGGAGGAGCACGAGGAGGGAGGGAGAAGACAGCAGAAGAGAGGATGTCACTCTGGGGTAGGTGAGTTATGAAAACAATAGGAGTTAAGAGCACCTGTGCAGAATATAGCCAGTTATAACCCAGGGTTATTGATAGGGAAGTAGATAACAATAACAGAGGGTAGATATCTGCCCAGCTGTAGTGCATAAGGCTTGTTATACATATAAAAGTTGTATGTCCTATCTCTGCGTGTATGCAAGCCATTGTCCTAAAAGGGGAACTAATGGGCAAAGGCAGGGTAGAAATCCCTGATTTGAGATTAAATATTTTCTACAGCAGTAACTAAAACTATTGGCCATGCAAATAAAGTAGAAGGAACTAGCACAAAGTGCTCCCTGCGTGCTGGGCATATACCAGGGCCTTCACGGGCCCTGGCACCAGCCCCTGGGGCACAACTGATTTCACTCACTCGTCAGAGGAGGAAGCACATTCAGAAGGGGACAAGTCCCTCGTCCCTTGTTGAAGGTCCTCAAACAAGACAAAGACCCCTTCGTCTGTGGTGCTTTAGGTACAGTCATGTGCTTACTTGTCCCCAACTCCCCAATGGATTCTACAGTATGGATTCTTGAGGTTGAGGATAGAGACACTCATAACAATAATATCTAGCGTGTAGTAAATGTTCAATAAACATTTGCAGAATGTGGGCACGCATGCCTCAAATAGGACTGGAAATCGATGTGATTAGTTCGCTATAGCATATTTATCGGTATGTGCCTTTTGTGTATACGCAAGCCATAGTCCTAAAAGGGGTAGTAAAATGAGTCAGTTTCCTCAATAAAAACATAAAAAACTAAATCCACACAATATAATATAGTAAATATATTATAATTAATATAATATAAATACAACAGTAGAGACTATTTTCCAAACCTCTTGCTTCAATTTCCCGGATACATATGTCCACCACCATGGGTCTCTGAGTATTATGAGCTTTTACAAGCGTGGTGAGGTCACAACAGTACACTTTCTTGATCCTCTTGAGATCGGGCTGGCAGTCATTGGGGACATGCTTGGAACACTGTTTGTGTACGTTTAACCCACAATCTGTGAACAAAGAAGCCACATTAGTCTCACTGGGTCCCTTCATCAAATCCCCAGACAAAGCATGTGCTGTCGGAGTACATGGTACAGTACCCAAGGGTTTGATGGACTTCCCCGGAATGCCCCACCCCATCAGGAGATAAAAGCTCTATCCACTAGATAAACATCAGATGCATCTTGACTCTGAAACCTTCTATGACTGCACGGTCATCTTGATGATTTTCCAGACCAGAAGAACAGAATATGTTGCTGAGATAGTGAGGTCACCTGTCAGGTTTGCTAGTAGGCTTTCTGCATTGAGGGCTGGGGCAGGGGTTCTCCAAGTCAGTCATGGCTCATTCTAGGCTGTGCCCTTAAGTCTTAGATATTTTTGTGAGATACAGAGTTCCTCTGTTTGCAGGAAGGTCTGGTCTTTGATATGCAGAGTTCCTGGTGAGCAGCCTGTAGTTTCTAATGCTGACCTTCCTGCTGGCAGAGGGAGGGGCTCGTTCCTCTTGTACTTGCTCTACTGTTGGTGTAGTGGAAGCGACTTCTAACTGTATTCGGGCAGGAGGATGGGAGAGCTGACATTGGACGACAATGCCTTGTAATGTGATGATTACGGTAATTATTTATAAAGCTTATACCCAGGGCCAAAGCTGAAAAGGTACTTTTAAGTTCAATGCACAAATTAAAAGCCTTGAAGGCAGTTGGCATCCACAATCACAAGGCACAGTTTGCATTCCAGAAAGTGAAAGTGTAATGCCATGGTGTGACCGTGCTATGCTCTTAAAGTGCCTTCGAACATTGTTTATCCTAGGTATAGAAATAACAGTTCCATACATCTATGATACATGTACAACAGTGAATATTGTGCTCAACTCTTTCAAAGGTCTGACAGGTGTAGATTTCTATGTAGCTGTCAGTGGTGACTCCCAGGCAGGTGATTCCCTGCTCTTCCTTTCAAAGGAAAACTTCTAACGGTTTTAGCTTCATCAGCATATGAAATTCAACTAAATCCTAGTATAAATTCAGCTTCATCTTGACGGCACTACTTAGCAGACGGAGTTAACCAGAATTTGGCTTTCTCCCTGGGATCCTGATTTATAAAGTGGGAATCACACCAGGGCCAGGTGACCATGAATGTCAGACAGATAAACAGTGCCTCCAATCTCGTACTGTGCCACAGCTAAGTCAAATACAGCAGGCGAAGGGACAGGAGACACAGAGGCCTACCCAGCTGCTCTTGTATTAGTAAATTTTACTTCACCTTATAAACTTATAGTGGGTTTTTGTTGTTGTTGTTGTTGTTGTTGTTGTTGTTAAATTGTAGTGGGCATATTTACCATTTTAGCCATTAATTTTTTATTTACGTATTTGTTTATTTCTTGGAGCTGGGGTCTCATTGTGAATCCACGGCTGGCCTGGAGCCTGCTACATAGGCCAGGCTGGCGTCTATCAAGAGATCTAGCTGCTTCAGCATTTTCAGAGCAGAGAGTTCAGTGGGATTAAAAACATTGTCCTATAGCTACGGCCACCATCTGCCTCGAAGGCTCGTTTGTTTCTGCAAAACTACAACTCAATGCCCACTGAATAGCAAGCCCTAGCCCACCGGCCCCAGCGCCCAGAAGACCTATCCTCTCTGGTTTTAGGTACTTCATGTGAGCAGATTCATGCCAGATTTGTGGTCATGTGAATGAACTGTTACATGGATCATCCTGTCATTTAAGCCCATCCATGTTGTGGCATATGTTAGGATTCACACACACACACACACACACACACACACACACACACGCACGCATGCAGAGTATTGAGAGCTGGCAGGTTCTACCTGGATTCTTACAGTTGTATTCCTTTGCACTTTGCCTGGGCCTTGCCTTTCATGATACTGGTGAACACTCCAGTGTGAGCCTACGCCACCTCGCCTGTTCGTCCCTCAGTGGGCTCCGGTTCTCTGTACTTTTCCACCATGATGAATAGTGTTGTTGTGAGCTTGGCCCACAAGAGTCTGATTCTATGATTACTTTTCTTACAAACTTAAAAGACCTGTAGTGTGTCTACACTGAACACGGATCCTATCAGAATGTTTCATAGCAAATATAAAATGGGAAATTTTATAAACTAATAGAACTCCATGCACCCAAATAAAATCTGGACTGTTTTTTTTAAAAAAAATCTGTCTATAGCATGCAGAACTGAGGACTGTGGTGCTGCCCTTGACTATCAGTGGACAGTTTCTAGTCTTCCTCCTCTTCAGGGGAAATATAAAATAAAAAAAGTAACTACTGGAGAAAACTTACTATATAACCTTACAGTATATTTCATTTGAAACAAAATAGAAACAGAAACAAACAAAAATCTCAGAGCCCTTCCGTCCTAGAGAAAGTGGCTGGTGGGGACTGGCTGGAGTCCAGAGTTCTGTTTCCACAATATTGACTTTGGACTGATTTCCTGTTGAAACTGGATAATATCGGTGACAAGGGATATTTCTGGTAGGTATAATCTAGAGAGACCAAACTCAGAGTAATGCAGGAGGCTGGCCAGCACACTCGGGGTTCGAGCTGCGGGGTACTTTGTGAAGCTTGCAGGCCTGTTTGTTCTGTGTTCAGCAGGGTGTTATTGGGACATCCTGGAGAGGCCGTGTCTGTGCTGGGCTTGCCTTGGGACCCAGGATGGAAAGCTGGAATTACTCACACACCAGTTAGGCACTGGGGGGGGGGGTGTTGCTCTGCTTACAGAACGGGAGCTAAGAAAGCACCTTCTGGGCAGAAAGGAAGCCAGAGGATATGTGATCCCATGAACGAAGTGGGCAACACGGGAAAGAGGAACCCGTCAGTGGGAGCCCTCAGCTGGTTCTGTTTGCCACGGCCTGGAAAGGCAGCTAGCAGCCGGAGTCTGTGGCATCCGCATCGGCACCAGCGGCAGCTGTTCTTGCTCTCAGCACCAGCGTGTGCCAGGAAAAGCATGGCAGGGTGGGTGCGGAAGCTCAGCTAGCACGTTGCTTTAGGGATCCTTTGCATTTTATTTAGCATGCCTTAAAGAAGATGCGCCCCACAATATTTGCAAATGGGGGCATACATTCAATTCGAGATGGAAAACATGCAGGGGTTCAAACTGCAATGAGTGTGATCAAAACATGTTGAATAAAATTCCCAAAGGATGAAGAAGAACATTATTTTTAAAAAAGGAAGGGAGGTGATTTCACTATGGAGCTAATGGCAAAGGTACTGAGTGTGGGTTCTGGATTCTGGCTGCTTTTAAAATTGTGTTTCATCGCTTACTTAATTAACCACCACCTCGAAGGCTCCATCTCCTGTCCACTCAATAGGAGAGAGCCATTTCTCCTTTAGGTTCGTTTGGTGAGGCTGCAGGGCATGGGGAGAAGTGCCTCGTGCCCGTGGCTCACACTCACCACGCTCACGCACGTTCTGTTTCTGTGTCTGGTCTGCTGTAGTAAAGTGGGGTGGGAAGGAAGTGGGCCACTATAGACGTCTATGCAATTCCACTGGAGTCCATTTAAACCCTTTCCTCTTAAAGGCTACTGCCCATTCGGAGAGGCAGGTCTATTTAAAGAGGTGCATTTCTTTGGTGTTTTTTTTTCTTTTCAATCCTTGTATGAACATAAGATCTGTTTCAGTCTTGCAGACACTTAGGACAGTGTCCCCAACAAGCAGAGAGAAGCACTGAGCCCTTAAGAAAGCTGGCTTTTTGAGCCCATCTGGGTACAGTCTCTAGCTCTGGAGGAGCTCGACAAGGTGGCACTTGATATAACTGGGAGAGGAGGAAGTTTAGTGTTTACCTGAACACCGGACTCCCTGGGCGATGAGCCCCCACATAAAATTGGCACAGTATTCACACCAGTGTGGGCCCCGGAATGTGTGCACCTGTGAGCCAAACAGAGAGTGAAGAGGGTTCAGACATCTGGAGGCGTCAAACATGAGACAGACAGGAACCCCAGCAGCAGCGCTCTGCCACTGGGCTCTTCCATCCAGTGAGGCAGAGTCGCAAACTGGTCTGGAAGACACAGAGACAGGCTTTGATCTCTGCAGTTCTCCATGGATCCACCATCCTCCAGCCAGAGCTGAATGTAGGGGAACGATGAGGTTACAGACACCCTCAGCCGTGGGTGAGGCCCACACCCCAAGGAGGCTCTGGGAGTGCAAACCCAAGATAGCCTAAGCTGGCTGCCAGGTTACTCCATCCTGCATTTAGCCCGGCGAGTTGTTTTGGGCAGAAGAACTCAATTACTGTGTACTCTTAACTGAAGTTGCTCCATCTAGGTGTAGAATTTCCAGCCAGATATAAATAAGCCGTGGTGAGGGGATAATTAAAAGGTTCCAAAGCTTTGGGCCACTTTCAGGAACAGCCATTTTAAAAAGTAAAGGAGTTGGCTAAAAACTCAGGCTTATGGGCCCGTGGAGTGGTTTTTCCCTAGAGGCAGGAACTACAGTTAGCTAGCCCTGCCGTGGCTTTCAGGTGAGCAAGATGGACAGTTCTCCTGGCTGGGCAGTGTCTCAGCCAGCTGTTAAATATTCCAAATGATACGGATGGTCTTATCTTAGATTACTCAGGTGCAGGATCATGCATTAATCTATGAGTCAGCACGGCATAGCCCAGCTCAGCACAACAGAAAACAAAATTGTTCTCCAGAGCTGAGGAAAATCGAAAGCAGAAATAGGGAAGGAGTCCTTGCTATAGAACCTGGCCAAGATGAGCCAAAACCCACAGTGTACTGAGGAGGACATGAATCTATGTGAGAAGGTGCTGGATTGGGTTGTTACAAAGTCCTTTCAAACATTCTTTAAACTCCAATCTAGTCAGCCAGTGGTGGCGCACGCCTTTAATCCCAGCACTTGGAAGGCAGAGGCAGGCAGATTTCTGAGTTCGAAGCCAGCCTGGTCTATAGAGTGAGTTCCAGGACAGCCAGGGCTATACAGAGAAACCCTGTCTTGAAAAAAAAAAAACAAAACCACAACCCCCCCAAAATAAACAAACAAATAAACAAAAAAAACAAACTCCAATCTATAGGTAAGATAAGACAGACAATATTATTTTCAACAAGCTAGAAGGCCAATGTACTATAATTTTTAATATGGTCATAGTGTGGGAAGGTGGGTGCTCCCTGAGGAGGAGCTGCCGATCTGAGACTCCTGAAGAAGGCGCAGCCCATCAATTTTTTCGTTCATCTACACCAGCCGGCAACCTACAGAGTGGCGAGCCAAAACAGCCTTCCAAAGGAACACAAGGCTGAATGGCAGGAGTAAGAGAGGGTGTGGCGATGACCATGTGGCCACAGAGCCACTCAGTAAATAAGTCACAATTGCCTTTCTGGTAGGTTAGCTCAACGTTTCTGTTTTGAAAAATGGTGAGGCTGGTCTCGAAAATGGCTTTCAAAAAAAAAAAAAAAAAAAAAAAAAAAGAAAGAAAGAAAAAGAAAGATAAAAGAAAAAAGAAAATGGCTTTCTCTTCAACGGAGAAGTATGTCTCTATGGCCACACATACCATCCTGAATGTGCCCGACCTCCTCTGCTCTTGGACGCTAAATGGAGAAGTGTTCTGTTGGGGTATGACCCTAGCCCACGACAAAGCATTCCTCGTAGGAACGCAGAGAATCCGTGAGGCAGTGCTTTTTCAGAGGCCAGTGCCATGACTCATTTCTAGGCGCACTGACACAGAACTCCGAATTACAAGAACTGTTGAGGAAAATGAGCCACTGAGAGCTGAACACGTTCTGAGCTCAACAACCATTTAATGTTTTACTAGAAAAGTGCAAAAGGAGCCAGTCAATTTTGGCAGGAAAGTTGATTATTAATATACTGTTGAAGTTGCCCCATCAGGCAAAATTAATGTATAAGATACAAGAGAAATGGTATGAAGAGGGCTATAGAAGAAAGGTGGGGCTGCTCCTATAGCGAGAATGCTGGAGGGGCACTTTCCTCGATGGTCCTGGAAGGTTATAAATGGGAGAAGAATAGCAGGCTTTGTAGGGGAAGGACAGAGGACGTTGGGGCAGAAGGAATTGTGGAAATGCTGTGGGAACAAGAGAGCTTGGTGTGACTAGGCAACTCAAGGCTGATGTGACTAGAACACAGAGAGAGGTGGAGAGGACAAGGGGAAAATGAAAAGGAAAGCCACGGGGGATGTCTCACTCTTCCTCTGTGATGTGGATTTGGAGTAGGCTCAACAAGGCACTCCCAGAGGACTAGAAGTAGGGAAGCGATGCTTCCAAGAGATTATTCTGAACCTGTGATGAGCATGGGTGAGAGGGCGTCTGTCTCAGGCTTGGGAACTACTTACCAGTCTACTTGAGGAATGAGAGAGGGTCAAAGCCGAGTGCTGGCAGGAGAGATTCGGAAGAGCCTGCATTAGGTCTGTTTTCACGATGGAATTTGTACAACCCGCATAATACTAGATGTCGGTTTAGGTACAGGGAAGTAGAATGCACGTGAGTCTCAAGGGGGAGGGGTGATCCCTGCTTTCCCCTGGATGGAGTGGCTTTTATTTTGTTTTCAGAGATGGTCCATGTGGATGGTGATACCCCTTGATGCGGTGGGGCAGATTCTCTTGTGGGGAGAAGGTTAGGGGTTGGCTTCGGCTAAAGGTGGTGTTCTGATGCCAACGTGCTAGTTCAAGCAGGAAGTCACCTGAAGTTGGTTGCTTAGAGGAGGAGCGGGGGCTGTAGAGATGCGTGCGACCATCCCTGAAAAAACTGGGGTGGTGTCTTAAGTTGGACAAATAAATGGATTAAAAGGAATTAGGGATAGAGAGTAGAAAGCAGAAAGCAAAAGGAGAGAACTTGTGTCCAGCCCTCTGTTCCCCACTACTTAAAGATGACCAAGAGAATGAGGCATTTCAGAAGCCAGCAGGTGGAGACTGGTTTGGGGAAAGTGTGGGCTACCATGCTGGATGCTGGTAAAATGCCCTATTAGGGTGGTACTAGATGCTGACTTAGGGACAGGGAAGTCACTGGAGACCTTGTCAGGAATAGTCTCTTTAGAGGCTGAACCCAGATTTTAAGGGTTCAGTCTGAGCTGAAACAAGGAAAAAAATACAGAAAATCTGTGAAGGAGCTTGGCCAGCCAGGCCTGAGGGAGCTTGGCCAGCCAGGCCCGGTGGCTCATGGGGGCTAAAGAAGGAGAACTAAAGTCAAAGATCACCTGGGCGACAGCAAGACCATTTCTGGAAACAAAATAGAGGCCATTCCATCCAGTTAGTTCTGCCCACATGTGCATGGGTACAGGGCCATCACTTGAGTATGGGAAATCTACCAGGGGCCACACACTCAAAAAAAAAAAAAAAAAAAAAAAAAAAAGAGAGATGCTTCTACTTCCAATAGTTACCAACTGCCAATAACTCTCTGGAAAGGGGTTTATATGAAAACATTTCATTTTATGCATGTAGTTTCTCAATAAAGAAAATTGTAATATAAAACCAAAAGCATGACAAGAACTAAAATATAAAGGGTGAAAGAAGTCTCAGAATGTAGGGCAGAGGCAGCTTAGCTCGTGAGGTCCCCAGTACTGCAGGGAGAGTTTGGCTATGATGTCGCTCAGGGAGAGGACAGTACAAGGGGGTTGTGGGCTCAAGAGGCAACAGTTTTAAAAGGTAGAAGTCACTGGGGCAAGGTGAAGGGTCAACAGGATTGGTACAAGTGACTGCAGATGCAGAACCGACCACACACACAGAGGTGAGGACCCCAAGAAGCTGAGAGAAGGCGGGGTACTGGGAATGAATGGATGCACTGCCAAAAGAGAAGACTATTTAAAACTTTCCAGAATCATTAAAAGGCCCAGAAACATCAGATTAAGAGAAGTGAAACGAGTCTCAAACAAAGTAAATAAAATCAATCTGTCTCAACACGGATTATGGCGACGCCGCTCAAACCTGAGACCTGAAGACAGAGCAACAGCCAAACCACTTACATGGAGACGGACAGCAATCGGGCTGAAGACAGACTTTTCTTCAGTAAAAATGAGATTACAGATCACAGTATAACTCCATCACACCGTAAGCCTAACTTTCATACCCACTTGATTATAGAGAAGGGTAAATTGATACTTTCTGATAGACAATGATGATTTTTCAAGCCCCATGCAAAGAAATAGAGGGTATGCATCTATGCGGGGTGGGAACCAGAGAAAGGAGTACAAGCCAGGATGCAGCGGTGAGTGAGAGGAGGAAGATGGGCCGGCCCCTCAGTCCTACCCACATAAGGCACCCGCAGGAAGAGGAGTCACTTTTTAGTGATTCCAGAGTAGGGTGGGAGCTGAAAGGGACTGAGGGTGGAGAGAGCCAAGGGATTCCACGAGCCTTACGGTTCAGAGATGGAGAAGAGCTATTAGTAATTGAAGGACGTTTTAAGTAATTGCACACAGAGTGGTTTTCTGAGCACATAGAATAAAAGCGTAGAATCTATAAATTAAGAAAATACACACAGGGGACAAATGGCACACAGATTTGATCACAGCAATAAAAAGTGAGAAAAGAGAGAAAAAAAACCAATCAAACTGGTGAGCATCTGTAAACTATTTATAGTTCTCTAATGACCACACTCAGGAAAAACAGATCTGTAGACGCTAGTTAACAAATATTTACAAGAAACACTCTCAAAACACAATACCAAGAGAAATATCAGAACCCAAAAGATGCACCTTCCAAATGCCAGCCAGCCAAGCGAACCCAATAAGTCGGATACACCTATTTGCGTGCTAAGCAATGAAAACAGCCTAACAATTAGTAAATTTTACCAGAAAGATATAACCACTTTGAGTATGTCATACACGAGTATGACAGCATAATTTCAAAAATCTAAAGTAAACATGGGAATATTTATAAGGAAAAGTTGATAATTCCACCATTATAATGGGTTCAACATGTATTTACAAAAACCGATGAACAGATGCAGTTATAGGAACGGGACTTTGAACCCAATAATTCAAAGAACAAATGTTTTTTTTAAAGAGCACACAGAACAATTACAAAAGCTGGCTGCTAACTATACTATGAACAAATAAAAGAGAAACAACACCACCCGCAGTGTACTGTGAAGGATGGATTCGGTACCCGGCAGTGACAGGTGCACCTCAGAATGGTGTACCGCTCACCGAGCGCGGGCAGATGACGGAGGGATGAAAGGCATTCTATCACAGTCACCTGTGACCTACCTTCCCGCTGCCTTATCGCTTCTGTGAATCTCTGGTTCACATGCAGATTGCTACTTGGGACCTTGCCCTATCCTTGTGTATGCAAAGTTGAAAGACATCTGAGAAGCAGGCATGCCCTGCACTCAAGGACCTTGCCATCTATAGGATTAATAGATAACAAAAATGATCGCGTGTCAGGCAATGTACTTGAACATGTGAGGCGTTCCTGGCCAGGATAATGGAGAGAATAACCAAATCTTGCAAGAAAGAAGACGAACGTGGTTGTGTGGGGTTTTGACATATAGATAGAAGTTCACAATACTGGGAACAATGAGTGGGAGGGAACACTGCTGTTGACCGGGGAGCACACGGGAGTGCATAACTGGGGACAATATTTCAAGGTGTGACAGCATAGTGGGGGGCCTTGCAGTGGATTCGGGCTTCTGGAGGTGGGTTTGGGTGTTGAAACACATTCTTTTCTTGTGAAGGATGTAGAGAGTGACGGTACAAAGTTACCTCAGTCATATCCAGTGTATTGGCAATCTCGTTGGGGCAAAAGTCAAAATGCAAGGTTCAGTAGGGGCCAAACCACAACTACAAGGGCTTCCAAAAAAAGTGGGGTTGTTCATCACATGACTTTTTTTTGGGGGGGGTTGGTTTTTCGAGACAGGGTTTCTCTGTGTAGCCCTGGCTGTCCTGGAACTCACTCTGTAGACCAGGCTGGCCTCGAACTCAGAAATCCGCCTGCCTCTGCCTCCCAAGTGCTGGGATTAAAGGCGTGCGCCACCACCACCCGGCTCATCACATGATTTTAAGCTTCCCTTCTGCCGGCAGATTACAAAGTCATCCAGCACACCGACTGTATATGCATACAGTCCTTTATCAGCCCCTCCTTATGTAACCCATGTCTTTTCCTAACACAAATCCCAAGTCCTAAGACCAAACGAGTGCAGGGGGAGACTCCCCAAGGAACAAGTCACTTTCTGTCCTTGCTTAGCCCACACAAGTAAAATAAAATCCGAACGAGGGCAGCGTTGAGTTAGACAAACATTATTTTAGGCCGCCTGCCCAATTTCCTTTTGAGGATGGGCCACTGTTTATTTTCGTGGCTGGTGTGTTATTCTGTTTTCTTTTGGAACCTGAGGAGAGAACAGGCTCCAGTGAGCGCTGAGGGTGTGCTCACACTGTTTGGGGTTGATGTCCGACATCTGCCATCTCAGTGAAAGATCCCGCACCTTAGAAAGTCACCAAGCCACCCTTTCCATTCTCTGAAATCTACTGATTTATTTTGTTTTTCAAAAATATCTTGTAAAGAGAAAGAACACTTTTTTTTTTCAAACTTGTAAAGTTTTTTTGCAAACTTGAGGGCAGTAACTAAAATACCCCAGACAGGAAGAAAATACTCCAGACAGGAAGAATGTTTGTCCAAGACTATTATACTGGGCATGGTCTGCCTAGAATTAAAAAAAACACACCAAACAAGATGGTATTACCAGAGATAAGGCATGTTTCACAAACAGTCCAGGAATGGGCACGTAATAAAACCAGGAGGAAGAAGAGCTGTCAAAGTCCCGGGCAGACAGCAGGATCCCCACTTGGCTCTTTCAAGATGAGCGGGATGTTATTGCCTCACATTTGCTGAATCTGGAAGGCAGACCTCTCCAGTGGTTTTTGGAGAAAATGTTTTGATGGGCCAGTGTAGACACCGCCCAAACATACAATCAACTGGCCCGGACTCCATCTGTAAGCAAGTGCTATTTATGATGTGCTGTGGTGAGGAGATTTTACTTTTTCTTATCAGTTCATATCAGAGTTACTCAACCTTATCCTTGCTAACATTTTTGGTCTAGAAAATTCATGGGTGTGGAGGCAGCTGTCTTGGCCACTACAGGGATTTATTTCCCCGCCCCCCAGCATCCCTGGCTGTCTACATACCAGAGGCTTACAGTATCCCTTAAGGGATGGGCCATAAATGTCTCCAGACATTGCCACGTGGTTCCTGGTGGGGGCCAATTCAAGCTTGAGATCACGGACACAGGACAAAGCCATTTTGCCTCTGTTATTCATATTAAAAACAGGAACCTGATTCTTTCGTTTCACTTGGAAAAGGACTCCAGGCCGAAAGGCACTTTCTAGGTTGCTTAATGTGCATAGAAGAGGGGCTGAGTCGGCAAAAGACCCTTCTAGACTCAAGTGTCTGGGTTTTGGAGGTCCAGGGTCCACTGTAGGAGGGGAAGCAAATTAGCCTCAGTCATCCAGAAAGCTAATAGCACTGTCAAGGGGTCCATGTCTCAGTGGAGGATTGTACCCCCCACCCCCACCAATTGACTGTGTTTCCCACAATCGTGTGACACTGAACTCATGTTTACCTTTCCTACAGGAGCAGATGAAATTCTGACCTTGAAGTGAACCTTCTCAGATGTAAGGAGATAGCAGAAGGGGGCTATGCCATCTGTAACAGAGACACTTTCTGCTCGCTCGCTCACTTGCTCGCTGCACAGATGCTGAGGGAGAGCCCTGCGCTAAGACAGGCTCTAATGGGGCACCAAGGATCCCTAGAGTCATCCATCGGTAGCTGCCGGGGCATTAAAGATGTGTCCTAAGGTAAACCTCAGAGACCTGGCCTTGTTGCCAATAATGCTTATGTTGAAATGCAAGCAAGGGCTCAGCTTCATGACTGACCCTGGGAGCTGGTCAAGACGGAAGAGCAGGTGCCAGCAGCTGCACATCTGGAAGTGGAACTAAAGCCTAGGAAAGAGAGGAAAGTGGAACTACGCTTTGGAAAAGAGGGGGTCGTGTTTCTAAAACATCGCTGGGAATGGAGTCTTTCACAGACCTTCCTGAACTGAGATAGTCTGGTGCTAATTTTGCCTCTGGTTAACAATTACTTCCTGATGAGGTCTACAGCCGCACCATGCTGAAATCGCTGGCTTCTACCTGATCTCAGAAGTTGGGCAGTTCAGACCTGGCGATTGCTTGGGTATGGGAAACACGTGGCTCCCCCATTCCTTGGAGTGTCCCCTCCCCAGTGACATAGAGAGATGAATAACTCTGCTCTACTGCCCTGGCTTCTCCGTCTGTCTGTTATTGGTGCACTTGGGTATGCTGAAAACGACATCTCCGTCTCCAGATATTGCCAGCTGTCCCTCTGTGGTCGAAAGCATCTCGGCCGTGAAGCCCTCGGCAGAAGAGTGCACTTGTGTCTCCCTCGGCACGCTCTGGCACTGGCACACAGGCAGCCTGTGTGTCTCCCTCGGCACGCTCTGGCACCGGCACACAGGCAGCCTGTGCTCGGTACCGGTGGAGAAAGGGCACAAGGCTGAAGAGCTCTCTTCTCTGCAAAGTCTCAAAAGGAGTCCCCTAGTGTGAATCGTGACCACGGGCGCTCCCTCTCGTGTCTCAAACAAAACACAAAGGACTTATTTCTCTGGGTGGAAAGTGCCAGAATCGGGTGTTTAGTCATTTGCAATAGTCCTTTTGAATTTTGTGCTCTTTGGATCCAGACAAAGTTCATAAAAAATTAAAATCAGTTAAGGGCTTGCCAGGGTCAGACTCTGTGCTGGCACCTGACACCGTGCAGCTTCGTGGCTAAGCCATGTTCCGGTGTGGCCTAATATGGGCGCCCTGGGAGGATTTGCATCCGGGCCCTTCTCCCTCGTGGGCTCTGCTGGGTGTGTGAAGGATCTGCAGTGATAGTGACGATGACATTCTAACATGCACAAACAGACCAGCTAGGTGGGAGACAAGTTCTAAGATGCTCGCCCTCATGAGGCCCTTCTCCAAAATCAGTTTGCACACTTGATTGACATCCCTGCTGTGAACACTGTTCCTTTAGAGCAGTGGTTTTCAACCTTCCTAATGCTGCGACCCTTCACGTTGTAGTGACCTACACAGTTTTTTTCCCGTTGCTACTTCACAACTGTAATTTTGCTACTGTTATGAATCACAGTGTTGATATCTGTGTTTTCGGATTAGGTGACCCCTGTAAAAGGGTCATTCAATACCAAAAGGGATCTCGACCCCTAGGTTGAGAGCCGCTGCTTTAGAGAAAGGTGTGCACAGTAGAATCCAGGCCTAACAATGTTAATTCTTCATCTACTTTTTAAACGAATGAGGGACGTCCAGGCACATGGTTAAATTCAGCTGAAGAAATAGCATCATTAGACTTGAATTTGTTTTCCGTTACACATGTTTAGGAGGAGAGGAAGGACAATGGTGGAAAGAAAGTGATGGAATAAAGTAAAAAACACACGCACAGAGAAAACCAAACCCAAAGACAGAGAAGCGTGAGACCCGCAACAGGATGAATAGTGAACAGTAAAAGTGTACAGCAAATGAACAGGACTCAGGGGACAGACAAGGGACACATCTGCAAAGAAAAGCAGTGGGCATAGCAGAAGAGCTCGCCGCTGCTTGGCCTGTCTTCTTTCAATCCAGCAGCGCTCCCATTTTACAGGTTATGAAACTGAAGCCAAGAGAGCTCAGCTCATTGCAAGAAATCACAGAGTGGTCATGACGACTTATCTTCAGCTGCCTTGATGTGTGCCGATGGTCCGGAAGGACATGGATTCAGGTTGCTAGGGCTTGGGAGTCTGCAAGAGTTTCTGAGACTCGTCCCAGGTGCACCAAAGAGACTATTCTACCTACAGAAGAGCGTTTCCCCGTGCCAGACAGACAACAGAGTGGAAGCTCTTTCTGTTCCTCTATAGACAATTTTCGTTCATGTTGGAGTCATTTCGCTATTGTCTTTGAGGTGCAAGGGGCTCCACAAAACCCCAGCTTTGAGTGACCCAATACAGCATTAGCAAGCAGTTTGGAAGGTACTTAAGCATTGCATGATGTGAAGCAGGACTCTAAGAGCTTTTGCTGGATTTTGTTTCTACACAGTGTTGTTTGAGAAGCAGCTATGTTCTGTTCTCTGGAGCATCTGAGAAGGGCGCTTTCCCAGTGTTGTGTAGCACTGAGAGTTTCTGTTCTCTCCCCATAAAGAAGTTCCTAAGTATGGCATGGACGAGGGTCCCCCTGTACCCCAGGAACAGACAGGTTGGGAGGTGAGGTGGCAGGCTCTGCTGACAGATCCCTTTCTCAGGTATGAATTCAGACAGGTGAAAGCCAAAGCTATTTGCCGATAAGTACAAAAACAGAGTGTGCATTCTTGCTCTTCAACAATGACCCAATGATGTATGTACATAATTGTCTTCCAATAATAAACCAAGAAAGTTCCAGATTACAATCCATCAGAAGTCAACATAAATAAAAAGCAGATGTAAAATTTAGGTAGAAAATACAAATAACAAGTAGTTAGTGGGACCCTTGGTAAAAGTCTGCTTCCTTCAGATAGTGACTTACTCCTACCAGCCCCACTGCTGTATTTACAGCATGGATCTGTTTTTAGAATGTGTTCCCAGCATTCTTGTAGTTAGCCGAGGGAAGGAAGAGGGTAAGGGACCTAGGGTGGAAGGAATGAGTAGCACAGTAAATGCCTCCTCCAGCCCCAGCCACTCACTCTGTAGAACAGAGCAGGAACAGTATAACTGAAGCCACAATTAGCGGCTGCAGCTCCTCCAGGGCTTTAAAGGTTTTGAAGATACCTGTATAAGTCACTGAAAAGAGGCATGTTCCTGACTGTCCCATGGATCTGCCCTGGGACAATACAATATATTCTGTTTGTGTATTCCCCACCCTGTTCTCCATGGCATACTGAGTGCTTTGTTCTTCTACCAATATATCTTGGGCGCAAAGTTAGGAAATAAGATTCATTCATCCTTTACAAAGTATCTTAAAAGTCATTTCCCACTCAGAGATCTAAGTCAAAACAGTGGCATTGGTTTTGAAAGTACCAATCACCTCTGTACACATATTTTACCTCACGGTGTATATCCACCAAGAAGCTATTTCATACTAAGGTACTCAAAACTGCATCTTCAGAGCAAAGTCATTGGAATTTTGGAGAGGAAGGAAAGGGATTTGCAAATCCAGCAAGACCCATCCTGTCATGCCTGGGAGGAGTGTATCCACAGGAGACCCAAAACAGGAGGTTCTGCCAAGAGTCAGAAAAACACTGTCTTAAGGAAAGAGAAGACCACAGAGGTTAAAATAGAAAATCACAAGGAGGAAATAATTGTGGACATTTCATGCTCCAAATCAGACTGTTGCTATTCAGTAATGGGAGAAAGATTAAGATGGAAGATACCCCAAGAACAGGCTGCCTGGGGAATGATTCCCTTTCCCTGCTGTTCAATCTCACTCCCACAGTCAGGGGCCTCCGAAGCAAAGTATTCAGCAGAGCAGGGCAAGCCCCAGTTTGGTTCTCTGCCTATTCTTTTCTTCCCCGTAGCATGACAAAAGAAACAGGCCTTAACTTTCTGGTAGCAGCTCACATCCAGAGCTGGTCTAAAGGGAAGATAGTCCATGGGAAAACCTCTTAAACTCCCACCAGGTCTTTGTTTAGTCTAGAGGGCAGGATCAAGCTTAGCCAGGCTGCGAGGTGCCCCTGACCCCAAAGCACACACACACACACAAGCTAGTGACTGGGCTCTCTCCTCATGACATCTGCAGCTGTCTACACAGAAACAAGCTCCTTAGAATCACTGAGAACAAAAGACAGAACAGGATCGTAAACTGGACAACGTTTGCACTGTCTCGTGGATGGCAGTAACCCCACTTCGGGGTGGAAAAGTACTGCTAGGTTTTGTGCAGAGCTCTTCTAAGTGCCACTGACTGGGCATCCTCTGCTTCCTTCTCACTGGGCACGGAAGACTGAAGAGGAAGTGGGCCGGGTCCCGGAACGGAGTCAATGCCCATGCAGGTATCAAGGGCAGCAGCGCAGAGCCGGCTGCTCTGGCCTCCACTTTCACACAAGGCAGCAGGGTTATGTGGAAAACCAAGGCATTGCTGCCTCCTGCCTTCATGACCAGATGGAAGTCATCAAGGACCCTCTCCCGCTACCACCCCCCTTTCTCACGGCAGCAGAAAGGATGCAGACTCTTACCTTGAAGTTGTGTGTCTTCTCATAGTTGAAGTGGTTGTCGTTGTGTGTGAGGGCAGCTCTTCGGACCAGTGAAGAGATCTGTGAACAGGCAAAGAGCTTGAGAGGAGACCAGAGAAAGCCACCTTTGAGCCCCACCTTTACCCCAAATGCAATGGCCAGCAGCTCTTGGCGCTTCCTGCTGGGCTTGGACTTGCGAACCACAGTGCATTTTCTCTCATTTTCCAGCCACAGTTCCTGAGAGAACATGGTGCTTGGATCTCAGCTCCTCTGGGTTTCGCCTGGGGAAGCTCTCTGGAGCCAGCAGAGTTTTGGGACTGCCACTAATGTCGGGCAGCAGACTTGAGGCAGCTGTGCTCTGTCTGTAGAGGCCTGAGAGGCATGTGACCTGGAAGGGACTGTTTGAGCGGTGGAGGGGCCCTCTGGCCGAATAGGGATGGGCCTGCTCTGTGCTGTTTCTTAAGGCTGGCATGGGCCTGGAACAATAGCACACATTCATATATAGCAACCCCCAGGATATCCAGTCAGCACAGGGCATCCAGGGAGGCAGCAATGCGTGCAGCGCACACAGACACACAGACAGACGGGGGCAGACACAGAGACAGACAGACAGACACACAGACATACACACACAGACACACACACACATAGACTCACAGATATACACACACACACACACACACACAGACACATACACAGACACACCCAGACACACAAACACACACACCCAGACACACACACACACACGGTTATTGTGATGTTCAAAGTCAAAGCTGTGTGCAATTATTCTGGGCTGACCTCCAGCATACTAAACCTTTAAACCCAGATGATTCTTTGATCTAAGTGATAAAGTTACATCTATTTTGTAAGTGCTGTCCGGTACTTGAAAACCTTATCTTTAGTCTTATACATTTATTGAACTGCAACAGTCGGAGTCCAAGGAGTTTATGGAAGTGCAAAGCATTTGGCTCTGGGCTCAGCCGACCCCGAGGTGAGAGGGTCAGAAGGCCGTAAGAGGCTGCCACACTGCGGGATTCCTCTCCGTCTCACTGCTCCGCAGATGTCCCACAACTTTACTAACTCCCTTAACTAAAACTCTAACATCACGTGTTTTTCTTTAAAACAAAGTATCTCAGATGAGCATTTTGTTAGCACCCCAGCCTACCTGAATGCCATTTTGCTTTTAAAAGCATTGAATGGCCTCCTTTGGAATCACTATTTTGGTCCCGGGTCTTTCCATTAATAGAAGTGGGGGATTGTAATGTCTTGGGAGTTCTTTAATGCAGCTAATGCCAGACAGACTGTAGAATCGATACTTTAGGAGCTAGAAAGCCAGGAGAATGCAGACGGCTAGAGGAGCAGAGACGTGGATGATTCTAGAATTTCATCCTGTGTAGCATGAGACCTGGCCTGGGGTAGGAGCAGAGCCCCTCCAAGCTGCCCTATGGAAGGTCATGGGACCAGTCCTGTCCCTGTGTGAGTCGCCACTTCTGTGCCCCAGCCTTTAGCTTGGTGCAGAAGTCCATCCTCCTATTTCACTTTGCTGCTTTCTATCTGGAACAGCAGTCTCTCTCTCTCTCTCTCTCTCTCTCTCTCTCTCTCTCTCTCTCTCTCTCACACACACACACACACACACACACACCACACACACACACACACACACACACACACACACACACACATACACCAGGAACTTACACTGGGCTATACAACACTCACACTGTACTGAAGTGCATTTACTCATTTCATCTCCCCCATGATCTCACATTCATTTTAAGATCACCACTGTGCCAACACCAGCTTCTAAGGACCAGGACCACCAAGGCTGTTCTCTGCCAGTGGCTTCTTTCCTTGATCCAGTCTTAAAGTTCAGTTGTCCTTGAAGGAGCTGAAAGGAGGTTTGGTATACCTTGGAAGTGTTTCTAGGCTTAGCCTAAACGTAAAAACTTGGGAGGCCCAGTCTGTTTAACATTGAGAAAATATGTTTGAGAAGATAGTTCTTAGATAGTATACAAGCTAAACCAGGACATAAATTATCGCCTTATAAGTCTTTTAAGTCAGGATAGATGACAGAGTATTCTATTTAACTGTCAAAGATGATGGACTGGATGTTAGGTGTATCTTAGACTTTATAAACTACAAAATGGTAAAAAAAAATAGTTTAAGAATTAAGGTAAATTCTAAGATTAGAACAAATCTTATTACACATTTGTACGCCTTCCCTGGCACCTCCTCTCTCCTCCTTCTCTTCTATTTTTTTTTAAAAAAAATCTTTTCCTCTTCTATTTTAATATAACTGTTTTCTACTTTAATATATTTATAAATTATATATAATATAGTTCTATTTAAGCATAATATAAAACCTTATGATTGAGGTGATGGTCATCCTTTGTAAACCCCGAGGGAACAGGTCAAGTGAAGACGCCTGCTATATATTTGCAAGTTATAAAAGAATATAGCAACTTAAGATGTGACTTTTTTTCTATCTTGACAACAAGGCTACAATGAAACAGTGGAAATAATATGCTAAAATCTAACCTATGTGTGACTTAAAATCATATAAAATACAAATATAAAATATTGCTAAATCTAATTATTATTATGAATATTGGAATGTCCTGTTGGATGACTGGTGATATTTGGCTATGTAGCAAATAAATGAAGTTAAAACAAAACAAAACAAAACAAAACAATAATAACAACAACAAAAAAAACCTTGGAGGCCAAGGAAAACGATCTTTTCTCAAACCTTCATTGCTAGTAAATGAACAGAGACCTTTGGATGCAAGGGCTAGTTCTTCAGTGTGTGTGTGATAGGCCAAGTGTGTCTGATTATACCATTTGAGAATCAGATTAAATAACCCTTTATATGGCAACTGGGCAGAAGAGCATCTCCTCCTCGTGGTGTATTGCTGGTTGAATATACGATTTAATTTGTGTTCTTGTATGTTTGTGTCATTACTTGTAACCAGCATTTTTATTTCTATTCATGACAGTGACTTCTTCTTCTTCAGTTTCCAGAGTCTTTATCCAAACACGAGATGCTTTCAGCCGCGGGCAGGCATCACACACTGTCCTTCTATGAGCCCTTTTTACAGGGAACATCGGCTTCCCAAGAGAATGGCAGCTTCAGAGATAACCCCAAGTCACTCTCTTACTACAGAAAAGTGCTTGCAAGAATCTCCTGGGACCCTCCCTGCACCCACCCCAGGAAACACCTCCCACAGGGCTCTTTGTCTGCACATCACAGGAAGCCCTCGGCCTTCACATCCTTGAAGGCACTGCCCTCAGCACACAATGGGTGCTGACAGAAATCTTCTCATCTACTCTTGCCTATTCAGGGATCAGGCATTCTCTCTGTATGTTCTACTTGAACCTGGGTTTCTCCCTGGACGGCCGACATCTGGGCCTGATCGCTCTTTGTCCTGAGGGGGCTGTGGTGGAGGCTGTTTGGAAGCTTGTACTCTCTATTCACTAGATGCTTGTAGAAACCCCGCTCTGATGGCTGAGGGACATTTGTTGAACACTGCCTGGCCTGCCTCCTGTGGGGCTTGCCTGCCTTACATTAATGCCATAAACATTTAAGCATGCTTGCTATGTGCCAGGGCCTGTGCTAGATACACTTCATGTTTGAATGCGCTAAAGATTTATAAGCCCACAGTGTGGTACGATTCTAATTCCTATCACTCTACAGACAGAATCTGGCAGGTGGGCAGTCTGTTATAACTAAGGAGATCTAGGTTTTCCCTTCCACCAAAGACCAAATTTTATTTTTTATTGTATTAAATGCACATAACAAAGATTTACCGTTTGATCACTTTAACATAAGCAGACTGGCATATGGTATGGAGGGCCTTTTGCCTTCCCCATCTGCCCCCCCCCAAGAAGCTTCTACTAAAGATACTTTAGGCAGTTAAGTGCGGCTATAAATACGTGATGAATACGCTCAATACATCCAGATTCCCCCACTCCTATAATGAGGATTGGAATCCTATGTTTAGAGTCTCTCTCTGTTCTATTTCTCTGTGTTCAGGATCTTGCATCTAGGCAGGTGTTCAGTAACAAGAAAGCAATGGGATGTTGTCAGATGAAGAAAAGAGAGGAGGAGTAGCTAAAGCGATGTGGGGACCAGCCACTTGGGTGCTTAGCATCACAGAGGAAGTGGGGACCAGCCACTTGGGTGCTTTAACATCACAGAGGAAGTGAGGACTTTAGAAGTGTATGAGGTCACTGGCTGCTCTCCCTGTCACTTCCAACAAGCCCACCTCTCAGCCTGTAGCAGCCACAGCCATCCCTCTGACCCTCTGCCTTGCCTGAAGATTTCTGAAGTAGTGATTTACCATTGGCTCATTATTTTCCTAAAGACCACAATGTGTCCCAGGGATGTGTTTTAAAGAGGCGTGTTGAAGAGCATCTGTCTGTCTTGACTCCAGCCCCAGTGTTTGTACTCCTGGGCCCTTACACTTCTTTGCTAGTGTCTGAGTCTCCCTTAAGTGTTTACAGCCCACACTACATCCATCCACAATCACTAGCCTGACTCTACTGCTCTTGCTGCCTCTTGGCAGTGCAGGAAACGAAGCTTCTGATTACACATGCTGGCCAGAGGGCCACAAGGCAAGGTTGCTAATGTCTTATTGGTGTTGGTGGCAAGTATTTACCATTGGTTCAATATTTTCCTACAGACCCCAAGTGCGTCCTGGTGATGTCTGGGGAGAAAATAGTTGGTGACTTATTAAAGGTCTGAAGGGAGCCAGTGATTCTATTTCCAGCATTCTCTTAGGCAGTTCCGAAGACAAAGATTCAAATAGGCGTGTGTGTGTGTGTGTGTGTGTGTGTGTGTGTGTGTGTACAAAGGCAGAGGCACAGAGAGGAAGAGAAAGGGAAAGAAACAGGTAGAGAGATAGATAAACAGATTAATCAAGCAATATTGAAAAATGAGAAAATGCTAAAACACTCAATATAGGGGAAAAGGTGAATGAACGGTGGTCCAAGCAGCATTACATACCATTAATGGGTTATTATACACACACTGACCAAAGGGACCAAAGTCACCTCAGATGAGAGGATCCACCCACACAGATTATCAGGGGAGGAGCAGTCCCCTGAACCAGAGACAGGCATATTCCCCATTTTGGTAAATAAAATGGACCAAAATAGTTTCCTCACCCCAAACTTTGGAGCATAAGCAATAGTATCTCTCTGGGGCGAGGGTGGTGGTGGTGGTGGTGGTGGTGTGTGTGGGGATTGTCATAGGCCTCTAGTTTCTTCTATATTTGGCATTCTATAATTATAGTTTAGTTCTATTAAAAAACAATTATTTTTAAAAAACTATATTGTATGGCTTCACTGGTCATGTGGGTATAAATATGGTAAGCTCTTCGTATCTGAACTATACTTGGCATTCATTTTAAAACTTTTTTTTCTTTGGGAGAAAGAACCCAGGCTCTGTGGCTCCTTACCATATCGATATTGAACAAAATCTAGAAATAGATCCAAGTCCTAATTCTCCTGTCTGAAACTCACAGTGCTCCTCATAGCTATAGAGTTCCCTGGTAGAGTCAACCACACGCTCTGATACCCTGGTACTCTTTCTGATTCACTTTTAAGAATACTCGGCTTGGGAATCTGCATCCCTAACACTTCCCCAGATAATGCTGATGTGGCTGGCTCCGGTACCCCCGACTTTGGCTTTCCACTTAGCTTGTGGCCTTATCTAATAAGAACCACACGGGGGACAGGTAAGCACAGTCCCCCACTCCTTCTCAAGCCTCCCCCTCAGAATGACCACACCCAGCTTTCTGAAGAGAGAGTCCAATACCTTACACATCTCCCAGGGAGAGCAGTGTGCTTCTAGAATCGAGAGTCCTCACTCACACGCCTCTCAAGTGTTTCAACTTTCGCAGACGATTAGAAAATATGAAAGGATAAAAAAAAAAATCGCTATTGAAGAAACGATCCCTCCCAAAAGGAATATCTCTTAAATATCAAATCACGTTTCTCTGTATACCATCCCATCTCACCCTGCTTCTGGAAACCTCTAGTGACTCTTAAGGAAAAAGCAAAAGTCCGTACCATTGTTTCCTACAGGGGTGGTCTGGCCCCTGCCGCCTGCCCAGCCTTTCCTCTCACCACTTCCCTGATGTTACCTGGAGGACTGATAACCAACCATACACCTAGCAGTGTGGTTTTGAAGTTATAAATCATGAGCCCCCACCCCCCAAGCGGGCGGGCTTTATGAGCTCAGGCTCTCTGCATGCTTGCCATCACAATCAAAGGCCACGTCATGTCACTTGGCACCAAGCAGCCACCCACTGCAACTTGCCCAGCTCCCCACTGCAACTTACCCGAGTTAATGTTCACAGACAAACCCCCTGGAGGCGAGGAGACGGCCATAGAGGCTTATTACCGTCACTTTCAAACACTGATACAAAATCCAGGGTCTGTGATCTTGGGAGTTTCTTCTGGATTGTGGTGTCGGGTTGTTGTCATTACAAAAGGAAGCCCCGGGAATGGGAGTGGGGGCCTGTGTGTCGGTCAGGCCCAGAGTCAGGAGGCCTGAGAAATAAGACTGGGTAGCTTTGGGGCTTGAGAAATGTCATTCTGTACCTTGGAAATAATAAATACAATCTAAATATAATAAAACAAATTTTTGTCATCTATCTATCTATCTATCTATCTATCTATCTATCTATCTATCATCTACTTATAACTGTCTAATTCTGATGCCTTTCTTCTTATCTAAGGACTAATTTCCCCTCTCCTTTCCCGAGAGCTCTCTAGAATAGAAATTTCCAGTACTTAGAAATGTCACTTGAAAACAACCTGTGGTACATTCATCTATGGACGCTGCTCCAGCATGCTGCAGGCCATGGCTTGGCCCCCAGGGAAACTGTATTTTGTGAAAAATGAATACACTCTCTGTTCAGCAGTGATTTTAGTTCACCACCTTGTATCAGGATGGCTTCTGAGTCTATAAAGAGCCGGCATGCTCTCTTCTCCTCTGTCCACTGTGGCTTCACTACCCATGAGTCTAGGGAGCAAAGCCTGGGCGATGACCTAGGCAGCCCATGTCCTCCGAGCTCCAACTCACTAACCCTGTGGCTGTAACTGAGTGTGCTGAAGGCCTGCTGCACTACGGAGAGGGTTAGGGGGAGAGAGGGGACAGAGAGGGTTAGGGGGAGAGAGCTGGGACAGAGAGGGTTAGGGGGAGAGAGTTGGGGCTCAGGTTGTGTCCCTGGAGGGGACGTTTGGACCTGGCTTCTTCTTCTCTCTTTGCATCTGCTTCCCATGTGAGCAACTCTGTTCCATCATGTCCTTTTCCACCTTGCTATCCTGCCTCAGTACAGGCCTAGAAACAATGGAGTCAGGGTACCAGAGACCAAGATCTCAGCAACCATGAGCACAAATTTTTTTCATCTTAGGCTCTTTGTCATAGAAAGAGTTATCTCACCTTGCCCAGGCCCAAGAACACTCAGCAAGGGCTGCAGACATTCTGGCCCAGAGGAAATGCCTGGGCTGAAGCCCCTGAGGTGTGTTTGGTTTCCACTCTCTGTGGAGAGTTTTCACTCTTAGACTTTTCGTGACTGTAGAGTGGCTATAACAATGTATGCCTACTCTGTGTGATTTCTGTATATCATACATGTATCATCTGGAAGCTATGGGGGCTTCTACGTCTAGGTTGAGGGACTTCAGACTCAGCGATTTCCATGGTGATTTTTGCTGTGGAGTTTGAGAGTTAGGTTCCCATTTCTGTGGACAAGTGCAAAAACAGAAATCCTGAATGACATAAGCCCAAATTGCTGAGCAAGAATCAAAAGTGTATCTTTTCTTTCATCAACACGACTAATCCAGCCGGCTTGAAGCTATGGGCACTGAGCACTCTCTCCCACTGTGAGATAAACCCTCCTTGTTCTTTCTAAGGGCTGCCTGGAGTGTCAACTTGCTGCTTCTGCTTGTGGGTTCTGTGTCTGAAAGAGGAGGGAGACAGAGTCAACCAAGTCGCTAGACTGCAGACTCATCCCACAACCATGGAAGAACTGAGAGAGGCTGGCCAGGCACCTGCACCCCACCACCCCCCACCCCCACCTCAGCTAAAGCTCAACAATACTGCTTCCAATGTACACATCTAAGTGCTGGGTTTCATACCTGACCCAGCTCATGCCCGGAGCTGCTGCTGCCCTCCAGCCCTGTGGCATGTGGTCCCTGGCGGTGAGACCTTGGCTCTGATGGTGCAGGCCCAGGTGCTACCTTGATTGTCCTGTAGGATCAATCTGGAAACACGGGTGTCAAGGAAGGGTATCAGCCCCCTCCTAGAAGTTGCTTCATATTCTGGAGCACAGCCTTTACCATACGCTGAAGGGCCACGCAGACTGCTTACAGGCCAGAGACCCTCGGCGGCAGCAGACAGCGGCTGGATGGCCGAATCTAGGCTGTAACTGATCTCTCTTCTATATGACCTGTCCCGCTGTTTTTTTACGGACACCCAGTGTCAGAGATGTTGGCTCACTACTGATGTCTCCTAGACATTTTGATGTGGAAACAAGGATACTCCCCACAAAGCGCTAGGGGCCACCCCACAGCTCAAACATTTCAACAGTTGACTTGGAGGGTAGTTGGGTGGATAGCAATGAGCTTTATTTACATCAGAGCCTGCCCTTACGGGAGATCTTTAACCATCCTAGCCAAATGTCTACAGCACTAAACCTACTGACTAAAGATAACCCATTAGGTTATCTTTAGGGAAGCGGAACACTGCCATTGAAGCTTCTTAAAGGCGTGTCATAAACCGTTAGGGATTATGATGCGAAGGCTCCACTCCAAGCAAGCCGTGTGCAGTCTGAGGGGGAGCAGCTGCCGGCACGGGCCCAGCTGCTGCTGTCCCCTTGTTCTCTGTCCTTCTCATGTTCCATATTTGCCTCCTCTCTTTGTGCCTCTGCGTTGTCACATGACTCCTCACCTCTGGCCAAAAGATTAATTGCCTTATGGGTTTTATTACAAAGTAGAACCCAGGTGTCCTCTCCTGACTCCTGCTCTGTCCCTGTCGCTGTCCCTGTCGCTGTTACCTAGTCGAGGCAGATACATTTCTTTTGGAAGCTATACGGTTACCGAATTGCATTTTTTTGGGTGGCTAAGGAATGGCAGTTTCCAGAGCACCATTGCAGACTGTCTGGTAGAGCTCTGGGTGTTTAATAGGACATGTTCTTTGCTCTGCGGGTGGAGTATGCTTGTCTTTGTCTAAAGGGGGGAAATGAAGGTAACCCACTGGTTTCTGTGCGTGAACAGTCCCAGATTCAAATGACAGAGATGCTTGTTAAATAGGTTTTCATTTTGTCACAAATAAAAACATCTCCAAATCCCTACTGTGCTTTGTACAGTGAACAATCACCCAAACAAAACGGCCTTTGATGCTACTCCCAGCTGCATGGCTGAGGCTCGCCCAGGATAGAGGACTCAGTATTCTGAACTGCATACAGAGACTTATGCATTCCACGTAGAATTTCAGCTTACTTCTGGCCTCTGTGGTGGGCGGAGACTGGGATTTTCAGACTCTACCATTTGGTAAAACCAGCATAACACCAAGCCTGTGGCCCTGCTTGTCCTGTCTTTTCTCCCAGGGGAGGTAGAGTGTGGTGATATTTCATGGCCATAGCTGTGACTACAGCTCTGTGACGAGCATAGGTCACACCAATGTGGAAGGCCGACTCTACCGGGACGAGACAGTTCATTCTGAAAGGACTATAAGTAATTTGACCTTGGCCTGTTTTTTTTTTTTAAGGCAAGAAAATTATCTTGGATGAACTGCAGAAACATATCTTGTCCCTTCTCTTCTGCAGCCAGTCTTTCTAAAGTAGCTATTGTTTATCAGGCACAGAATTAGCCAAGTGATGGAGGGAGAGGGTTGTCTGTAAGCAGACCGTAAACACGGCGGGGGAGGTGCTAGAAAGCCACGTTGGAGAAACATAGAACACAGCCTTGAGGGCCAGGAGACGCTCAGTAGCTGCTGGGTAGAGAGCCTGTAGTGCAAAGAGGAGGACGGGAGTGTGAGTCCAAAGAAACCACACAGAATCGGGAGTGCCGCACACATCTGAAATCTCAGTGCTCCTATGCACTGAGAATAAGAGGCAGAGAGAGGAGAATCTCCAACGCCTGAAGGTCAGCTAGCCTAGACTGTATAGTGATGAGCATCAAAACAGCCAGAGCCTGTCTCAGATAGAGTAGAAGGCCAAGGATGACAGCCAAGGTTGTCCTTTGATCTACACACACACACACACACACACACACACACACACACACACACACGCCTTCCATTGAAACTGGAGTTCAACAATCTTTTATAAGATCCGCTGGCCAGGAGGCTCTGGATCTGCAGGGCTCCATATTCCAGTGTACACAGCTAAACCTGGCCTTTTCACATGAGTTCTGGGTTCTAAATCCAAGTTCTCATGCTTGTTCAGAAAGCACTTTGCTGGGGCTGGAGAGATGGCTCAGCGGTTAAGAGCATTGACCGCTCTTCCAGAGGTCCTGAGTTCAATTCCTAGAAACTACATGGTGGCTCACAACCATCTGTAATGGGATCAAATAACCTCTTCTGGTAGACAGAGACAGAGTACTCAGATACATAAAATAAACTAATCTTTAAAAATAAAAGGCAAAAAAAAAAAAAAAAAGAAAGAAAGAAAGAAAGAAAGCGCTTTGTTGTCTGGCCAACTTCTACACCACACATGAAGGTATCAAATTTATTTTCCTTAAAATATATAGTTATTTCAAGTTATTTTTGACAAAGTGTGAAAATTCCATGTATATCCCTGTCTTGCAGGATTACTTACATATTACCGGTGTTTTAAACAGATGAGTATTTTTGAGATTTGTCTGTACCCATATGAAAACAATAAACAATGTGTGGGAGACTCAATGCTTAATGGTAGGATGGTTTATCCACCAAAATAGAAAACACAGGTTGAAGTCTGCAGTCCAGGAAAGACTCAGCAGAGTTATGCAGCCTGATTAGGCTCAGCCAAAAGTCCTGCTTGCCCCAACCAATACACAAACAGGAAGATGGACATTGGTCTTGCCTGTGGTCCTGGATGACCCTGATGCGGGCAGATATGGGCGTTACCATCTTGTTTCCTAAACAATGAGCCATTCAGGGCTGGTGGATGAGGATCCTTGCCACAGATAAAAGCCCTTCGGTCGGTCCTGTTAATCCGAGGCAGGGTGTACCACCTGTGGTACTCCACGCCAGGTTGTGCTCCAGAAGAACTAAGACAGTGTGCTGGCTAGTTTTATGTCAATTTGACATAAGATGAGTCATTTAGGAAGAAAGAACTTTAATTGAGAAAAAGAGTCCTGCCAGAAAGTGCCTGCAGGGTCACTTTGGGGTTACTTTTTAGTGATTGATGGGGAGGGCCTGCCCCAGTGTGGGCGGTGCCAGCCCTGGGCAGGTGGTCCTAGAGTGTATAAGAAAGCAGGCTGAGCAAGCTACAGAGTGCAAACCAGTAAGCAGCACCCCTCCATGGCCTCTGTGTCAGTTCCTGCCTCCAGGTTCCTGCCCTATTTGAGTTCCCGCAGTGACAGAGTGTGCTAAGGAAGTTAGGCTGAAATACACCCTCTCCTTCCCAGGCAGTTTGGTCGTGGTGCTTTATCATAGTAATGGGAAGGTAGCCACGCCAGGCTCCTTTTGGATCTTGTGGGCTCTGCCGAGTTGCCATAATGTCTCGTTGGACAGAGCCCAGGGTGTCATCTGAATACCAACATTCCAGATTGTGACCTTGTCAGTGTCCTGGTGCCAGTGAGTCTAAAGTCCCAAGATCTCTGGCTACTGCCTCAAGGGCCTGGCACCCACACACCTCATTTTCACATCACTACCCTTAATAGGGCTAAGGAATAGTCTCTCATAGAAGTCCTTATCTCTGAAAGCTACAGCTTAAAGATCTGAAGGCACTGTCCTTTCTTCCTCGGCTCCGAGTCTGTCCAGAAAATCATGTCCTGAGTCCAAAGCACTGTGAACAAAGACCAAGACTCAGAGGAGACTTGTGGTTGGTGGGAGCCTGGTGCCTGCTGCTGTTTGGGGCACAAATGTCTGTGTGCTGGTGGTTATGCCAAGCTCTATTGCTTTGCCTGGTTTCCCAACTTGGGTTCTGTCATCTTGTCTGGAAGAATCTCTCTGCTGGCCCAGCTGATGCCCTGGACTCCCCTCCCAGGAGGAGCACGAGTCAAGATGAGCCCCGGTTCAGCAAAGGAGAATAGAGTCTTCTTTCAGTTCTGAGGGCAGGTATGATGGGAGGAAAAAGAACAGATTCCTCACAAAAGGCAAAATAGTAGTATATACTGAAAAAAGTGGTCCCCAAAGAATGATGGATTCAGGTGGGATTTATCAAACAAAGGGTGGTGTTTTGTACCTGTATTTTCAGAATTTGCGAGTATTGGTATGAGGAGTATGAATTCAATGCAAGCTTAGGCTACACAGAAGATGCAATAATGAATGTTTTTTTCTTTTTTTACTATGGCTTGTTGTTTAGCAAGGCTATTTGAGGTAAATCCTTTCTAATTCAACATTAAAAGCTAATGTCCTTGAGGATGAAGTCTCCCTATATAATTTACTCTAAATTAGTGATTTTTAAAAAAAGAGTTTATTTGTTTTATGTATATGACAAGTACACTGTAGCTGACTTCAGACACACCAGAAGAGGGCATTGGATTCTATTACAGATGGTTCCATGTGGTTGCTGGGAACTGAACTCAGGACCTCTGGAAGAGCAGTCAGTGCTCTTAACCGCTGAGCCATCTCTCCAGTCCTAGTGGTTTTTTTTAAGAAAGGATTAATGCATATCATGTTACCGATAGTGGAAACTTCACGTAGAATGCAGTTTTATTTTACTTTTTTCTGTGCAGACAAAGCATACATGAATCAGTGGTGTCTTAGTCAGGGTTTCTATTCCTGCACAAACATGACCAAGAAGCAAGTTGGGGAGGAAAGGGTTTATTGAGCTTACACTTCCACACAGCTGTTCATTACCAAAGGAAGTCAGGACTGGAACTCAAGCAGGTCAGGAAGCAGGAGCTGATGCAGAGGCCATGGAGGGATGCTTCTTACTGGCTTGCTTCACCTGGCTTGTTCAGCCTGCTCTCTTATAGAACCCAAGAATACCAGCCCAGAGATGGTACCACCCACAAGGGGCCCTCCTTCACTTGATCACTAATTGAGAAAATGCCCCACAGCTGGATCTCATAGAGGCACTTCCCCAACTGAAGCTCCTTTTTCTATGATAACTCTAGCCTGTGTCAAGTTGACACACCAAACTAGTCAGTACAATTGACCCCTTGTCAACTTGACAGACCAACATATCACTATTAAGCCTCAACCCTTACTTTCTTATTCATCCCCAAGATCTCAATAATGTAAAAAGTCCCACAGTCTTTACATATTAAAAGTACAATCCCTTTAGAATGTCCAATATCTTAAAATTCAAAGTATTTTAAAAATTCAGTCTCTTAACTGTGGGCTCCACTAAAATACTTTCTTACTTCAAGAGGGAAAAATATCAGGGCACAGTCACAATCAAAAGTAAAACTCAAACGCCAAAGTCTGGGATCCAACTCTCGATCTTCTGGGCTCCTCCAAGGGCTTGAGTCACTTCTCCAGCTCTTCCCGTTGTAGCACACACCTTGTCTTCTAGGCTCCAGCTGCCTGTACTCCACTGCTGCTGCTGTCCTTGGTGGTCATCGCATAGTACTGGCATCTCCAAGCCTCAACTCTTTTCATGACCCCTTCAGTCCTGGGCCATCAATTACAACTGAGGGTACACTTTCACCAATGGCCTTCCATGGCCTCTCAGCGTACCAAGCCTCAGCTGTTCTTCATGATGCCTTCATGCCTTCAAAAGCAGTACCACCTGGGTGACTCTTACACAGTACCAAGTCCTGCTACAGCACGAGGCACAACCTTGGCTATCTGGAACACACCCTTTGTGCTCTCAGAAAACACTTCCCAGAAGATTTCACCTCAGTGATGCTGGTTTCTTCTTAATCACCACTAATTTCTTAGCTCCAGCTAACTAGCATCAATAGTTCCAGTAACACAAAGGTTGACTTTAATGGTTTTGGTATCTTGTTACTCACAGCTGATTCTTCAGCCCCAGCTAACCAAAACCACAGAGTCTTCATGGCCCTGATAAGAGTCTTTAATCTTCCCTCTGAAATTTCACAAGCCAGGCCTCCATCTTCTGCACTGTTCTCAACATAACCTTCCAAGCTCCTCCACAACATCTCACAGAGGTCTCATCACTGAATAGACCATCTAGCCCAAAGTTCCAAAGTCCTTCCACAGTCCTCCCCAAAACATGGTCAGGTTGTCACAGGAATACCCCACTACGCTGGTACCAATTTCTCTTAGTCAGGGTTTCTATTCCTGCACAAACATGACCAAGAAGCAAGTTGGGGAGGAAAGGGTTTATTGAGCTTACACTTCCACACAGCTGTTCATTACCAAAGGAAGTCAGGACTGGAACTCAAGCAGGTCAGGAAGCAGGAGCTGATGCAGAGGCCATGGAGGGATGTTTCTTACTGGCTTGCTTCACCTGGCTTGCTCAGCCTGCTCTCTTATAGAACCCAAGAATACCAGCCCAGAGATGGCACCACCCACAAGGGGCCCTCCTTCACTTGATCACTAATTGAGAAAATGCCCCACAGCTGGATCTCATAGAGGCACTTCCCCAACTGAAGCTCCTTTTCCTATGATAACTCCAGCCTGTGTCAAGTTGACACACCAAACTAGCCAGTACAAGTGGTTTAGCTTTTTGACATTATGAGAAAAGTATTGTTCTATACATACAGTATGAAAAGAGTTCGACTGGAGGCTCTGCTATTTTAACTTATATACATTGTTTTTATGCTCTAGAATAACAGGAATATGTATGTAAAGTCTTTTGGAGGTATAGATTAGATACTTCTATAGATGCTTTACAGCTGCCTAGTCTCTCCAACCCAGGCATCTACCCGCCCACCTAGCTAGCCAACAGACAAGCCTGTAGACAAGCAGCCAACATGGGGTGACCAGCTCTTCAGGTGAGGCTCTGTTCTGGTCTCTGGACGCCCATCCTTGTCCTCACTTGTGATAGTTCATAAACTAGCAGGCGCATCCGCGGCCTAGGAGTTTAATATGCACAGGGCATTATTATTCATCACTATAAAGCTCCAAGCATGGAGGTCCTGCTTTTTAGGACTTCTTTCTTAGTTTTTGGCTAACCTTCACAGCTGTTGTATATCTTGAAAATAAATAATTCAGCTCAATGTAGCTCAAAATTTGAGACTCTATGTGTCTGCACAGGAAGCCCTACTAAGAGGGCACCACGACTGTAGCCTTGAAATTTCCCAGAGTACACTCCTGTCTTGTCTCATAGTGCACTTTGACCTTGCCTGTCCCTAGTCACTTTCTACCCTGCCTGGCCTCCCGCCACACTCCCCATCCATGTCCCTTCCAGCACAAGCTCTTCTGGGTGCACATGACATTTACTTGGCCTCACTTGATGCTGTCTTATTCTTTACCATCTTCCTGTATATATTCTTTATCATATCGTACATGTTTCGCTTCCCTGGATGCATCAGAGCCAAGAAAGACTTCCGGGCAAAGAACTTAGTAAACTAAGAGCGGATTCTTCAGAAACACGTCGCTGATGGACAGTTTAAATGTTCCTGCCCCTGCAAGTTATGACACTGGTCATGAACAGCAAGGGATGAAAGTGGTTACACGACAGGAAAACAGGACTAAACGATCCTCATTTATTCAATGGCATGAAGGGAAGAAGTTATCCCATAGCATGTGCTAACACAGTGGGGTAAGCCTGACCCCTGTCCTGGCAAGTAGCTATGTGTGCAATCCTTTCATCTTACAGATAAGGAAGCGAAGGCCCATAGAGGTGGAGTGGTATGCCCAAGGTTTTCAAGAAAGTTGGAAGCAAAGTGGTGCCACCGATCGGGGCTTCCAGAAGCCCAGTCCAGTGTCCTCCTGCTTCTTCCAGCCCATGGCCCTGTCCCCTGCCTTTAGCAGCCTTTGTTTTCCTTTCAAGGTAAGGGATTGTCCTTGCCCAAAGGAGATACCTCCTAAGAAATGCCGATGCTCAACAAGCTGTTCTGAGGCCAAGACGATTTTTAAGTAAACCCTTGCTGACCTTGAAGAGAGAAACACATAGTAACTTTTGGATTATGGGCTGTCCTCCAGTTCCCCACTGTGACCCACATCCCCGGAAAAAGCGAGGCCAACAACAGCTTCTCACAAGCCTGACAGCTTTGAGAAACCTCAAGCTGGCTTTCCTGGTGCTGCCCCAGAAGACACAGGACTCAGGCATGAACTCAGCACAGCTCGGCAGGGCCAAAGCAAGGACGATACTTTCTATTCATGTTGAAAACACACATCCCACCTCAAGCGATTGCTCCAGCATCTCTAAAGTGTGGGAGGATAAACTTGGGAGAGGCTCAAGTGTCTTTGGTGAGGTCAAGCCGAGAAACATTTTCAAAGTCCAGCCCTGAGCTGTACTCTGGTGATGGAAGATCCTAGTGGGCCATGGCTGTGGTGCCTGAGTCATGGCTCAGTAATGACAGGGCGCTTGCCTGTCTGCACAAAGCCTTGAGATTAACTCTCAGCTTCATGAGTGTAAATGGCACGCTCCTTCAATAGTTCATCTCAGTTTATTTACCATACAGTCGTAGGTATGGGAGAAGAGAAGGCTGGAGCTAGGAAGGAAAACCTGATCAATCAGCAGTCATAGGGACTGAAGGAGCTTTTGAGCCCTCAAGTGGGCTGGCCCATGAGCCCATACCTGTAGTTTTTACACGATTCTTGTACAGTTAATAAAACAGCTCCAGATATGCTTGTATTGTTTTTGCTTTACAGTAAAAAGGGCAGCCCCCCCACCCCTGAGTCCCTGCAGCCTCCAGCACTGTGCTTGTGAACCCCTAACCTTAAAAAAATTATTTATTTATTTTATGTATCCATCATTGCTCTCTTCAGACACACCAGAAGAGGGCATCAGACCCCATGGCGGATGGTTGTGAGCCATCATGTGGTTGCCGGGAATTGAACTCAGGACCTCTGGAAGAACAGTCAGTGCTCTTAACCGCCGAGCCACCTCTCCAGCCCGAACCCCTAACTTTTAAGATCGTCTTCCTCTTCAGCACCTGGGAAAACCTCCCCACCTGTATGGTGTCTGTGAGACAGAAAGTCAGAGCTGGAAGCTGCTCACAGAAGCCACAAGGCGCTCTGCCAACGGAAGGGTCCAGCTGGACACTGGACAGGAAGGCCTGAGCCCAGGGCTGCCACGCTGTGTGCGCTCAGGGACTACTGCGTGGTCCTGAACATGCTCCCATGTTTTTAATTTTATCAAGTCTGATGCATTCCTCACTCTGGAGGAAGCCAGACCCGTTGCCAAGATCTCTTCTGAGCGTAGGTGGGAATTTACTTAGCTAATAATTCAGTGGTTCCCAGACATTCATTAGAACTACTCAGGAAGCTTTAGAAATCTTGACGTGGGGGAGGGGTGAATACAGTACGTGATGTACTTGGATGAATGCCTTTATGAAACCCATTGCTATATAACGATGACCATATGACAACAGGCGTCCATTGTCACACAATGCCAGTACATGTTTGCTAAGGGAATCTTGCTTCCATGGGACACTGACCAGTGAGATTGCGGTCACTGGCCTGAGATAAGAACAACTGTGCGTGACTGACGTACTTTATTGACAGAGGGGGAGCATCCAGGAAGACAGGAGTCTACCTGTGGCATACTGACGGTATTCTACAGTGTTGTGGGGCTCCCCGTCCTGTTTCCTGTTCCTCCTCCCCGTTCTCCTCAGCCTATTCTTTTTGGTGCTTCTTTGGCCCCAGGTTTCTAATGCTAGGACATTATATTTCTAGAGGCTTCTACCACTTGTGGGTTTGTGTGGATATCTGAGCCAGGCACACAGGTAGGAGATTTAAGGGGACATGGGCTGAAAGCTCATGTCCCACAAGTCTGGTTGTATCCTGCTGTTCCAGTAGCAATCCCTCCCCCCCTGTGAAGCTGGAATTGCTGACTGACTGCACACTGGTATTTTTCTTTCTCTTCTCCATGACACCATCTGCCAGATGTGCTGTGTCTGGAGACAACGGGAGCCTCTGTCTGTCTTCCAAAGGTCTCACCTGCTGGAAAATCGAGCCGCGGAAACCTCAAAGGAATAGGGAGCACGGCCTCACTCTGATTTCTCTGCGGCTGCGCTCACCTTTTTGTGGAAAATGAAACCTCCATATGACATAGGAGACCAGTGGAGACGACAGAGGGACAGAAGACTATCAGTGACACACGGGAACAGAGCGAGATAAAAACAGAGCGAGGAGAGGCCCTCCACACCTCGAGAAAGACATTAGACTCTAATGATCAGAACATCAGCCAGTCAGCCAATAAACACATAAATCTGTAGGGACTTGAATCTTTGTAAACCCCAGAAGAGGCTAACTCCTGACTCTCCCGAGCGCCTGGCAAGGCACAGGGATGTGTGGCACCACAGGATTCCTGAGGATGCCTGATCCATCATAACGGGGCACTAGAGACCGGCTCCGCCTGGCCCAGTGTAATTTAATTCAGAAGTAGCAGAGACTTCTTTGTGAAGCAATTGCTGTCAGGTTCAAGGCTCCAGGGGCCGGCACTGGTTGAATTTCATCCCCTGGGCATTATTACATCTGTCCTCAGAATTCTGATATTTGTCGCAGGGTTGGATCAATGCAAACAGAGCTTTGCCAAAGAGATAGGCGAGGGGAGCCAGGGCCTCGTGCCTTACCTTGGCCCAGGGCCTCCTCCGCTCCAGAAGCACAGTCTTCCACACAGTGCAGTGACTGTGGGACACTGAGAAGCCAGCCAGGGGACATCTGATAAACACTTTGATCCGATGATTGACGTCTTTTGCCTCTTGTGCGTGCACGCATTCTCACTGATGTGATCTCCGCCATCTGATTGCTTTTCAGTTCCTGTTTCATTACTTCCAGAATGAGGGTTTAGCTCTGACTCTGTATGTCTAGTATCTGGAAAGGGCTAACTACTGACTGCACCGGGGATACAGGGGCCCTTGGAAAGAGTCAGGGTGGTGGTAGGACACTGGAGCTCCAGGGCTCAGAGGTGGGCAGCTAATATGAGAATCGCCCATCTGTCTGATGGGTGCCATGTGTCTAAGAGTTGCCAAGACATTCCTTTAGAGACCGAGTATCTGGACATTCCACTTGCCTCATGGTTTAGACATTCGAATAGCAACAGTCTAGCTGCTAGTTCTAGAGTCTTTACCACTTAAAAATGGTCAGAGACCCATGACGCTTTAACAGGACAGTACACTTGGTCTTAGCCTGTGATTGGGCCTGTGTTTCAAGGGGGCGGGGCGTGACATGAAGGAAGACTGCAAATCAGTGATGCAGACTTGGCGACATTTAACGCCAGAGACACAGACTTTATAAAGTTAACAAGAGCTCCAAAATAATAACATGCTCAGATAGCCTTTGACCATGGGAGTAATGGAAATTCTGCTATTGCTATGGCTTAATTTGTAAATTTCAGATAGAGCCGTGTGTGTGTGTGTGTGTGTGTGTGTGTGTGTGTGTGTGATGCAGATTCATGCAGAGAGGCTACCCCAGCACAGCTGAGCAGCATGCAGCGGCAGCACAGCAGCCTGCGCGCTGGCTAGGCTTCTCCGCGGCTGCGCGGCTTCTCCACAGCTGCGCGCGGCTTCTCCGCGCCTGGGCTCACTTTCCCTGAGCTGCATCTGAACCCAGCACTGCAGGGTCAGGATGGCCAAGCACTTGGAAAGCTGCTCTTTCAGAGTGAAGAGTTTCCTAAGGACCACTTCTCCTGCCTCCCCCTCGATACTCACATTTAAACGGTAAATGAAGGGAGCGAGTTCTCCAAGGCTAGAGACACCGCTGTAACCTAGAGCAACCTCGGAGTGCAATTAAAACCAATTAGGCCCGTGTGCGTGTAATTACAGCGACTTAATGAGCAGGCAGGGAATGAGCCTCTTCTGGGAAGCGACCCGATCCCCAGATCCCCATGCTTGTGATGAGGCTTACAGAGAGGGGGTGGTGGTGGTGGGGACAGCGACAGGGAGAAAGGGGACCCTTTCCAAGGAAGTTAGGATGCTTTTGATGCCTGGAAGACACATAAAACTCTGCCGTGCACGCACCAGTGTCCAGAGGGCTGGAGAGGGGATGGTTGTATGACTTGATTCAAGACAGTGGAGAGGAGGGTCCTAGGTCAGCAGGTCCTGGCTGACCTAGGACCCTCCTCTGGCAGTGACACCCTGGCCTTGTGATCCCTCTGTTAGGTGGTTGGGAGCCCAAACTCCACACCTTGCACTTCCAAAACCCTGGCCACTGCCTGTGTTGGATCCAGGTCTCTATGTGGCCACTCCACAGCCCAGAACACTAAGGTAACCTGATAGTGAGTCTCTCAAATATCTTGGAAAATATCCTGGCACAAGAGAGGTGTCCACAATGCTTCTGTGTGCTGTGGCCCCGGGGAAGTAGGGGTGGACCCGGAATGTGGGTAAGGGAAAGCGGGGTGACACTTCTGGGATCTTCTGACTCCCTGCGGAGAAATAGGCTGCAGAGCGCCCTCTACAGCCTGCCTGCGGAGCAGCATGGGGCTCCGGTCTAATTTCCCTGCGGCCTCTCCAACCAGAGGCATTCCTAACCAGTGGACAAACACACCTCAGACGGCTCCTGTACAGTTGGAGCAGCACCCGGAGGGCTTGTGAGAACCGATTTGTAGGACCAGCAGCGGACCCAGAAATCTGAAAGGAGGGCGGGGGAGGGGAGACAGACACTTGCAGGTTAAATAGGCCTGTGCCTGCAGTTTGTTCCCTGGGAACTTGTATGTCATTTGGTAAACACATTCGCTCCCGCCCTTGAACCAGGCACTATGGTGGGCACAGGAAACTAAGGATGACTAACATTCAGGCCTTCACTTCAAGGAGCAAATATTTGTAGGAGTGAGGATAGATAGCCCAGGAAGAAATCATGTAGCAATTCCTGCTCCCGGAGGTAGATTCAAAGCATTCCGGGAACAAGGCAGAAGACACAATAAATTCAGGGAGGCAGATGGGGGAGGAGCTCTATAAAGTCAAGGCCAGAAGAAATATCCACAAAGACTTGACAGGCCTTTGTGTAGAGCTAGCATGTGTTGACAAAGCAAAAGACAAAAACATTTTAAGTGGACAACCACAGCGATGTGGGATGTGCTCAGGGAGAAGATGGAGGTGTCCTTGAAACAGCTACTGTGAGATTTGTTACTACTGTTTACAGTACCAGGGACTGAGCCAGAGGCCTGTGAGCTAGGCAAGCACTCTACTGCTGAGATACATCCTAACCCTTACCGCTGTGACTCTACCCTCAGCCCTGAAGACTGGGCTCCTTCCCCCAAACACTCATCTCTGACAGCTCAAAGTTTGGCTGTGATTTGAAACCGCTCAGTAGCGGGATTCCGATGAACAGCTGCCTTGTTCTGGGTAATGGAGTCTGAACAGGGCCAGTACACCCTAAGGCTGGGAAGCCGAAGAGCAGGCTCACGGTGGGCTGGGGCTGAACCCCTGTCCTCAGACGAGGTGTGGTGTCCTCTTTGTCCTTGCTGCTCTCCAGAGCAAAAGACATTGTTTGGATCTGAGAACTGCAAAAAGCACCTGACACCTCCCCCAACCCCAGCCTGTCACCTGCGGGCCACAGGCATGGCTCAGCGGGGTGTTTTTAAAGTGTTATTTTAAAAGCAGCATACGCAGTATTAGGTTTCCTCTGCACTCTCAAGCAGAATGCGCTGTGTTGGCCCCTCCCTTGTCTGCTCTGTACGCCTGGCCTCGCCTCACGCCCTGCTACACACCTGGATGTCTGACCATGTTAAAGGACAGACATCTGAAAAACAGACCAGGAACCATTGTTCCCAGCCAGCTAACTGGAATCCCACATTTTCCCAGTGTCCGGGGAAACCACACAGACAGCAGATAGGTCAGAACAGGCTTCAGGTACCCATCAGGCCGTCCAGAGAGCAGACGGGTGTGGCTTGGAAACAACTTGTATCCTTCTGCGTGTCTACAACTGTGATGTGACTAAGTAGTTTCTAAGACTATGAAAACATTCTCTAATTTAATCAATTCAGTTATATCGTATGTGCATGGGGTGTTTTGACAGGATTTATGAGTATCTTGCACATGCAGTGCCCATAGTGGCCAGAAGGGGGACTCAGAGACCCTGCAACTGGAGTTACACCTAATTGTGACTTATCATGTAGGGGCTGGGACTGTCCCTGATCCCTCTGCAAGCACAGCCAGTGCTCTTAACTGCTGAGCCATCTCTTCAGCCCAGAATCTAGAATTCTATCAGATGATTTTTCAAAGCTGTAGTATTAGCACTATAGTCATGTTTGTATTGTGTTCATTAAACCTTAATCATAGGTTAAACTCTGGTAAGTGAACATTTATTCTGTACAATGAAATGTTCTATCATTAAACTCCCAGAAGATTAAAAACAATGGGGGGGGGTTGGTAAGATGGCTCAGCGGGGTCGAGGAGCTTGCAGCCAAGCCTGACAATGTGAGTTTGAACCTGTAATCCCTGTGGTGGAAAGAGAGAGCCTGCTACTATCAGAGAGTTGTCCTCTGACCTCCAAAGCCACGCTGGGGGCCTTGTAGGGGTGTGCATGCCATGATGCACGTGTGGATGGAAGAAGATGACTTTTGAGAGTTGGTTTTCTCCAGACTGGGTGGCAGGTGCCTTCACCCGCCTGACCGCACACTTAGTGATTTTCTGGAACTGCTAGTTCAGTGACATCACAGTGGTGATGTGAACTCAGGGAAAGCAATCTACGTCATGGGTATAGGTGGAGAATGCTGCACCCCAGGACTCCCTCTGGCTGCCCCAACGGGGAATCATCTCCGTTGTATCCCCCAGCACAGCACAGACTGTGGTGTTTCTAAAGGAACCAAGCGAGAGCACGCCAAGCAGCAGAGGAGGCGGTTTTACCAAGTTTGAAACCTAACTACTAAGAGGACGCTGAATCGTGGCTGGGAGGTTTACACGAGGTGATGCCCACCCGCCTCAGAGTTCTGTGAGTTTCCAGAAAGCCACACAGCCCTGTCACTTCTCTGTACTGTGAGCATTGTTCTGGCCATGAGACTAAGCAAACAAAGTAGAATTAGGTGTCACTTTGAGGACAGGTCACAGAAAGAATGTGGGCGAAGCCCATAGTCACCCCATGACGGGCATGGGGCATGGGTCAGAAATAACAGGCTGGTGCTTTAAGACCCCAGTCATGATCGGGATTTCTTTCATGCGACCTGACCTAGCCCATCCTGACTGAGGTGCTGATGACCGAGGCTTCACTGGCTAGAACGTGGTAGGAAACTCCTTCACCACGCCCTACAACAGCCCCTCCACGTTTTACTGGACACTCCAAGATCTGAAGCCACACGTGCATTTCGTTTCCATACTGCCCTGTCTGCTAGCTGTCCCGGCATCAGAAGTTCCGTGACTGTGAGGCAGTGGTTAGCAATACGAACATTTCCCTCCCCCGGTGCACGCTGTTCCTCACGCTTCATCCCAATGGCCGCGTCTGAAGTCGCTCATCTCTGCTCCTGGCTCTCTGCCTGGCATCTCTTGTCTTTATTTTGCCTCAAACCAACTTCCTTTCCCTTAATAACACAGGTCAAGTGTCACCTCTCCTTTGAACTCTCCCTGAACTCCCATCGCTGATAATTAACTGCTTTGTTACCAGAGCATGTTTTGAAGCTTTTATGCAGAGCTATTATCTGGGTGCTTCTGTCAGCCCTATCATACCCCCCCCACACACACACACAGAAACCCTCCTGACTGAGGCACTTTGTGACAAGACATTTCAAGACCTGTTGGAGTTGGGAGGCATATGGGGCAAAGGGTGTGAGGACAGACAGGACTGGGGGAAGCACAAGGGGACAGGCCCGTGAGAAAATAACCCGAACTGGTTAGAGGAATTGATGCGACTGTACTGTAGCCTAAAGAAACCACGCAGGTTTTAAGCTGGAACCCCCTGGTGGGTACAGATCTAGTCTGGGTAGACCTGATCTCACTGTCCACTCTGAATCAGCCAACAGGCACAGGCAAACCAGGGGGGCAGTGGGGTGGGCTTCCCGCCTCCAACCAGCCAGATAAGGCTTCCCAAGCTCCATTCTCCTTGGGGCTCTGATCGTCCCGCTGTGGGCTCTCCCTTCATCAGGCCCAGTGATCTGCAATGCTCCCCAAATGCCCCTGGCTATGTGAATGAATGAACAGTTTGAGGAAGTCACTGTTGCTTCTCTTTTCCTGGTGCAAAAACTAGCAAATAATGCCCATACTATTCATTTGGATACAGCCGTAGGACTTTCCTGCAGGTACTGTAACAAATGACAAACATATGGGGGCGTCAAAGAACACTTGTCCTCTATAATTTTGAAGAACAGAAATCAGAGATCAATTTCTCTCCTGGAAACCAAGGGCTGTACTATGTCTTGATCAGTTGTCAAATGTCCTAATGCTATGACCCTTTAATACAATTCCACATTTTATGGTGACCCCCCCAACCATTAAATTATCTTTGTTGCTATCTCATAACTATTATTTTGCTACTGTTATGAATAAAACTATAAATATCTGTGTTTTCTTTTCTTTTTCTTTTTTTTTCTCCTCGAGACAGGGTTTCTCTGTATAGTTCGGGCTGTCCTGGAACTCACTTTGTAGACCAGGCTGGCCTCGAACTCAGAAATCCGCCTGCCTCTGCTTCCCAAGTGCTGGGATTAAAGGCGCGCCCGGCCGGCCAATATCTGTGTTTTCTGATGGCCTCAGTTGACCCCTGTGAAAAGGTCATTCAGCCCCACAGGGGTCGAGACCCACAGGTTGAGAACCATGGCCCTAGTGGCTTCTAGGCACAAAATTTCTCCTGGTTGCCTGTGGTCCTAGACCTCTGTTTGCATCCTTCTGGTACTTTCAGATCTCTTCTTCTTCAGGTTACCTTCTCTTCTGGGCTTGTTACTTGTGTCGATCTTAGGAAGATCTTTATGGTGATATCTGATGGCCATTGGATAATCCAGGACAATCTCTTCCTCTCAAAATCTTTGATGTGGGGACTGGAGAGACGGCTCAGCTGTTAAGAGGATGTATTGCTCTCTAAAGGACCAAGTTTTGTTCTTAGCACCCATGTCAGGTGGCTCCCAAGTACTGAAAGTCTAGCTCAGGGGAATGTGATATACCTGGCCTCACTGGGCACCTGCATTCATGTGCACACGCATGCTTTAGAAATAATTAAAATGAGTTAAGAATTGAATCCTTAATGTGGTTACATTTACAATGCCCCTTTTCTAATGGAACTCACATGACTAGGTCCCAGGATTAGTGTCCGGCATCCTGGGAGACCACTGTTTTTTTGTTTTTTTGTTTTTCCAGTGCCACAATGTTCTAAGAACTATAATCACACCCACTTCCTGCTGAGCTGCCCTCTCTCCGGGCTCAGGTGTCATGCTGCTGTGGACAGCCTTATTAACTCATGCTCACAGGCAAACAAGTGTGTGCCCCACAGATGACAGTCACCCTCCTATTTGCCTTCAAAATATTCCTTAAGTAGAAGGAAACTATACACACGCTCGAGTCCTGAAAACAAAGCCACGTGCTCCCAGGACGTGCCTGGACGAAAATACTGAAGAACCAAAAAATGGGGCTTGGAGGAATCACGTTTCCCAAGAGAATAAATAAAATGTGTTCATGGTGATGGTTTCTCTCTACGTTTCTGAAGGATTGGAAACCTGGAGTTCTGGCTGGTAAGCATGCACGGTTAGTCGGTATCTTAGAAATAAGGTGAGAGGAGCCGGATCCTGAAATGACTCTGGCTGCTCTACAAGGGAGGGTTTTCTAGGCTGGAAACCTGTTAAGCTTGGCCACATGACTAGCTTTGGACAATGAGATGGGGATGGAAATGTTCTCAGCCGCCACAGAGCTGAGGCTTAACAGCCCTTGGATGACTTTGCTAGGAATTCAATGAAAACCTAACACAGAGGGCTCAAGGAGAGAATTGTCAGGGAAGCTCTGAGGCGGCAAGGCACACCGAAGGAAAAGAACATTTATATTGCTGTCTTAAAGGACTTTAACTTTTGTTTTACGCACCGGAATGTTTAGACTGCATATATGTGTGCGCACCAAGTATGTGTCCACAGAGGCCGGAAAAGGGTGTTTGGATTTTCTGACACTGAAGTTACAGATAGTTACAAACCACTATGTGGGTGCTGGAAATCAGAGCCCAGGCCTCTGTAAGGGCACTGCCAAGCCATCTCTTCAGCTCCTATATTCCTGTTTTAAAGTGAGACCCCAGAGAGGGATAAGTTCAGTTACTGAAAAATTATTGCTATTAATTATACATCATGGAGCTAAATAAATGAGCTTGGAAACGCTGGTAAGTGGGGGCAGCTATGACAGACAGCCCAGAGTGCACAGATCAGGCTGCAGCTGGCCTCGCACAGCCAGCCTATAATCCTATCTGGATGGCTCGTCCCCGCCCGCCCTCCCACACATACCAATATAACTCCTTAGGTGGTTGTAACCTGAGCCGCGCGCTTTTGAGTCTTGGGGATTTGTCAGGATGGGGAGTTATATGCCTGCTTTAGCTTCAGAAGCCTTTCTTTCCTTTATCGACTTGAGACAAAACTCATAGGACCTAAGTCAGCAGCTGTAAACTGTCCAGCTCTCCAAGATTCATCCATGTTGTAGCGTCTATTTAAATGTCATTCTATTTTCAGGAGTGAGCGATATTCCACGCTTGTGTTTACTGACGCTTGCTTATCCAGTCATCTGTTGGTGGATATTTGTGTTGCTTCCTCCTCAGGGCTATTGTGAGCAGGGTTATTGTGAACATCTGTGTGGGGTGATGGCCTGAGCACCTGTTTTTAATTCTTCGGGGTATGTACCTATTCGCAGAGTTGCTCGGCCATGGGGGAATTGTTTGGTTTCTCAGGAGCTGCTAGGTTGCTTTCCACGGAGACCATCCCACTCCAGTTCCCACCAGCAGTAAGAGGACTCCAATGCCCACAGCTTCCCTCAGACTTACTGCTATTTCTAAAGTGTTATAACTGTTCTAGTTTCATTTCTGTAGCTGTGACTGATTCCCTGATCAAAAGCAACTTAGGGAAGAAAAGACTTACTGAGCTTACAATATGGGGTTATAGTCCATTGCTTTGGGGACCTCAAGGCAGGAATTTTAAGGCATCACATCCCCAGGAGAGAGAATAAACCCACGGCCCTATTTGTTTGCTTTCCTCGGACTTCCTCTTGTCTTAATTAGTTTAGGTCCCTCTGCTTAGTGAATGGCACCACCCATTGTTCTGGGTCCTCCTGAATCAACTGACAATCAAGACAGCCCCCATGGCTGTGCCCTCAGGCTAACCTGGTCCAGATAATTCCTCAGTTGCAACCCTTCCTTGGTGACTCAATGCTTTGTCAAGTTGCCAGTTAAAACTTACCTGCCCCGTTGGATGCGAGGTGAAGTTAGTCATGGCTCTGACTGTGTTTTCTTTATGACTAATGACCCTGGGCATTGTTTCATGTGCCTATTAGCTACCAGTACAGTTTCTTTCCAAATTTATATCTTTATCCTTCAATTTAAAAATGGAATTGTCTGTCCTTTTGGTTTTTGAGTGTTAGAAAATGTTATAGCTTGTGGCTATTAAGACCTTTATCAGAAATATGACTTGCAGGTGCTATATTCCATCTCATCCTGCATCTTCTTGATGAGCAACATGTTAAGATCTGATGATGCGTGTTTTATCTAGTGTTGAATTATTCATATTTCGGTGTCATATTTAAGAATCTACTGCCCAAGATGAGATAATGACCATCCTACACTTCCCTTTAAGATTTTAATTTTATATTTAAGCTGTTGATCTATTTTGCATTAATTCCTATATACAGTTCACAGTAGTTCAATTTCATGTCTCTGTATGAAACAGCCAATTGTTCTAGCACCGTTTGCTGGATTTGGTTCCCAGTAAATGCTCTCAGCACTCCTGTCCCGGTATCAGTTGGCCCTGGATGTATGTATGGGCTTGCTGTCAGGGTTGGGCATGGAGGAACGTCAGCCTGAGCAATTGACCTCATCTTCTTAGTGCACACCTGCGCCTCTCAGACCCCTCTTAGCATCCTGCCGCGTGGAGCTGGGGCAACCCTGGGCCAACGTAAATCCTCTAAAATATATTGTTTCCATTGATTTCCTCTACCTCTATCTTCATCATCGAGCCGGGGCTCAGTTGTTTAAACTGTTGCCTTATCTGACCTTTGTCTTCAGGCACAGTGTTGGTATATATTATATTTTCCGATTCAGTGCAGAGAGACAGCCCCCTTCCATGGGGTAACTGATGAGCAGAACAACCCTCTAGAACACGTTACAATGGAGAATTTTATTATTCAGGGTTGGACCTGTGCTCGGTTTTATAGAGATTTATATTTTTTTAACCATATTAAGAATCTTGCTTTCTTTAAAATACGACCCTAACAAGGTGGGATTTTGTTATCAGCACACGGCTTGAAGTCAGACTTCAAGCTTGCTTCTAGCCCCAGGTCCTTCCTTTCTTAGGCAGTTATGAAAAAAAAAGATCTAATTAATCCACTGGAGCATTAATCTTCCATATGGAAAGAGGGGATGACAACAGATCTCACCCTCAAATTTCATCCCCAGTGATCTAAGAACCAGGGAGCACAATGCACATGTATATATACCTTATATGTATTAAGGCTAGACAATGCAGTTCCCCAACAGTGCGGCCAAGTCAAGGAAAACAAAGATGCCAGTCAAACTCATTTCAACATTTTTTGAATGAGTGTGTGTGTGTGTGTGTGTGTGTGTGATGCAAAACTCCAGCCCATCTGCAAATACCAAGATGAAAAATATTAAGTCCCTGCCATTATTAAGTCTGTTTCCTTTGTGGTTGTCACAAACAGCTTCATTCCTTAATATTCTGTGTGCGTGCATGCTATTCCAGCAGTACAAACGTACATGTTTTCAGAACAACAATTTTATAGTCAAGGCTCTATGGCTAGCTGGTTTCTGGTTTCCTGTAGGAACGTCTTTTGGGGCCAATGAAATTCATTATAGGGTGGGTACATGGCACTCTTTTAAGAGGTTGTATTTTAAGTCACCAGAAACAGAGGAGTAAAACAGGAGCCACAAGGACGAGATGTCTGGTGACAGCCAGTCAGTAAACGCAATGGAGTGGACCCCTCCCCCACGTGTTAGCGCTCCAGTTGGTGGGATATTTTTGACAGTTCAAGCCATTGTTTCCATACTGGGTAAACGAGTGTTTCTAATATTCCTCCCAACAAATGCTGTTTTATCAACTAGCAATGGACAATTAAAATGGCTACCCAGAGTCATGATATAGGGAAGAATATTTTCTAAAAAGAAAAGAAAAACTGGACCAAAACACATGACTTGAATGGGGAGAAAGGTTTCAAAATACAGCGAGGATGGTCTCTTCATGTTAGTTTTCCACCTTAACGTACTGCAGCAGTCCAGACTAGATACCTACAGCTTAGCCTAGGGGACTCGTTGAACGTATTTTCAAAGACTTGAATGCAAGGATGCTTCCTGAGTTGTCTGTATTATGGAAGAATGTATGTCTTTAAACATATGGAAAGAATGAATTTAAACTGACTTCATCTGAAACGGGGAGTTAAATCAACAAGGGGTATTCATCTAATGGATTACCAAGCAGCCATCAAAAATGGTTTTATGAAAATAATTTTATTTAGAAAAATGGTTCTAAGAGATTACTAAGAGAGAAAGCAGTCTTCAAGTTGTCAGATAATAAATAAAACTCTATGTTCAAAACTCCCTTTACCAAGGCTGGCTGAGTGTTTAAATCTCATTTTAAGATTCTAGTAAAACAGAATGAATGTCATGAATCTGTATGGTATTGATTTTAGTAAGAAATGCAAGTGGCTATCCAGCTGCTTCTGGGTTTGGGGGGCTGCTGGGGGTGTGCCAACTGACTGCCCTCGCTCTGGGCCGTGTTTACTGAGGACCTCAGTCCCTGCTTTTGTGGAAGCTGCCCCCCTCTCTGTTCCCTTTCTGCTTGCCATTATCTCCATTACCCATCACTGCTGCTCCTCTAGTGCCCAAGAGCTGTCCACTGTGAGACCCGGGGACATACACATTTCCCTGAAGGTTAAGGGATAAGGGTGAGAGGAGATGGAAGGACACCTTCCCTGAATTCCGGCTCCTTCCCCCAGAAATCAATCTACAATAGAAGGCCAGATACCTGCGTTCTACGTCTCAGCACTGTTGATGACTTTGGCACTTGAAGCTCTTAAATTTTTCTGTCTGCTCCAGGCTCTCTCTCTCTCTCTCTCTCTCTCTCTCTCTCTCTCTCTCTCTCTCTGTCTGTCTGTCTCTCTCTCTGTGTGTGTGTGTGTGTGAGAGAGAGAGAGAGAGAGAGAGAGAGAGAGAGAGAGAGAGAGCTCGTGTACACACGTGTACCCATGCAAGCACAGCACACATATAATAGATGCAAGTTTATCTTCAGAATAAGGTCTTTTTTATTTTACGTCCTTTGTTTTTAGACTATATCTCAAGGGCTTTCATTTTCATTGATGAAATATTCAAAATGTTTCTTTTGTTTTCCTTAACCAACATGAGAAAGAAACCATGCTGAATGTTCTAGCCAGAGAAAGCCATTGTGGTTGTTTGTGGGTTTTCAATATCATTCATTTCTGGATGTATGTGTATGTGTACATGTGTATACATATTCACTGTCCTTGAAATGCTAGATTAGGGGTGGCTATCAAGTCTTATTCAAATCTACATTTTCTGTTTTTGTTTTTGGTTTTTTTTTTTTTTGTTTGTTTGTTTTTTGAGACAGGATTTCTCTGTGCAGTCCTGGCTGTCCTGGAACTCACTCTGTAGACCAGGCTGGTTTCCAACTCAGAAATCCACCTGCCTCTGCCTCCCAAGTGCTGGGATTAAAGGTGTGCGCCACCACCTCTAGCCAAATCTACATTTTCTAATTAGAATGCAATGAAGATATAGTATTCAGATTACTTTGTAGAAATAGAAGACAATGAGAACACCTAAAATTTTAATTCAAACGATAAACATACATCAAACAGATTTATATATATGTAGCTACTGGAAGGGCATGGTATCTCTGTGCTGGGTGACAAACGCCCTTAGCATCATCCTTCTTGGTTTTCTGAACTACTCAATGTCCAGTGAGCCTCGCTATTTGCAACAATCGGATTAAACAGTAAACCCCATCATTCTTATTTGGTTTTTATAAGGAGCAAGCACCTGGAATCAAAAATAAGTTCAAGCACAAAACAAGTTACGATTGTTTGGAGCTGAATGTGTCACCAGGCACAACCCTGGAAAACAAGCCCGGACACCACCAACACAGAGAAGACAGAGAACTGTGAGAACATTGGAACAGAGAGGTCACTCTCCCTGGGATCTATTCCGTAACTCTCAGCAGTGGAGAGTGGAGAATAGTGACACAACTAACAAATTCTTAAGTGCTGTAATGACTGAGACTTGCCTTAGAGCCACGCTCCTTTCTGGAAAGCTAATGCACCATGTTGACTCATACACGCCATCTTTGAGGGAACAGTGCTCTGTCCACACTCCCATCACGTCTGCAAATGTGAACAGTGCACCTCACAAACTGAGATTTATTTAAGCTAAGAGACACAAGGAACCCATCTCTTTCTGTTTTCATTTCAGTTTTACAGTTTATGTCATCTCTGAACTTATCTGAAACAGCCATTTCTCACACCTTACCGTCAGAAAGTGCTATAGGAGAGAAGGAAGCATCAGTCTTACTTACCCAGTTGTAAACTTTGTGAATGACAGCAGTGGCTGACCTGGTAAGACAGGCCCGCTGGTGCAATACTGGTACACGCATTATGGTGAAACCAACAAATATCTGATAGGATTTAAGCTTTGCTTCCCAAGATGAAACCTATTCCTGATTCCATCATTTTCATGCTGAGAACCTATAGCTAAATGGGTCATAGGCCACAGAGAGGATCTACTAGGTTTCCATTGCTAAATGGAAGCATGCAACTTACAAACCAATTCCTACTAACTTATCGTTATACTCATAGACGAACGCATCTTTCAACCCTCGTCTGAGAAGCTTTTATTTACAGTAGCTGATGATTTAACACAGAGACCCACAACTGGACAAGGTATGGAGACTAAAAGACTGAAAAATGCTCAGTCCTAAATGGGCGACTTGTACTGTACCCCTTTTCTAAAGCCTGGGGAATCAATGAAGAAGAGTGTAAGAGCCAAAGATCGTAGGTGACTACCAGGAAGCATTGGTTCCTTGGCACGGCAGGGCAGCTGCACATACGAACAACAGTTGTGACATCACACATTAAGACCTGTAAAGGTCCATGAAGTCCCACCCCTAGTACTGGAGAGAGTGACAACTGTTAGCTTCCTGGAGAGAGAGAGATAAACTTTTTCTTTAAGCAACCAGACTCTCTAACACTTGGCAGAGGGTGAGGAAGAGCGAGAAAGCGTGAGCTGTGTAGGCCTTCTGTCCTCGGCAGAGCTCAGCCGTATCAACTGCCTTTCAGTTTTGCCAGGGAAAGAAGGTAAAATAGTAAGACAGAAGGCAGGAAAGAGAGAGAGAGAGAGAGAGAGAGAGAGAGAGAGAGAGAGAGAGAGAGAGAGAGAGAGCTCTTGTTAATGAGGTATGGATGTGATGCACGTGGGGCCATGGCCCCACTTATCTCTGTGGGTTGTTGTGGTCCATAGGGAACTGCAAAGTCCCTTTGAAAATAGACAGGTCTCATCTGAGTTCGTCCAGGATGCTTTCTTACTTTACAAAGCCTGCGTATAGTAAGTGTCTTCATGCAAAGGATGGTTATGGTCAGGATGAAGAACAGACCAGGAACGCCCACTCTACCTTCTGCTGTCTCTGCTCAGGGCACACATCTTCTCAACGTCACCTCCTCATGCACAAGACTTCCCTTGGCACTCCTCGGGTCCTGCCTGTCTTTCCAGATCTTATCTGATGGAGCCTGGTTGACCTATATAGACACTACTTTTTGTGAAGTATAAACAAACAAACAACAGCAACACAACCTCCATCTGTAACAGCCAGTGCAGATACATAATAAATATCTGTTGACTTAAACAGTGAAAAGAAGGAATATGCCCACAGACCACCATCCCTAAAGCAGGAGCTGCTTCCTGTGATGAAAAGGCAGGTGCTGCAAGAGCTGTGTCCTGGAATCTCTTTTTATATCCCAGGAGTGGCTGTCAGCATCCCTGTCTCCCACTTGTCAACTCTAGTTCCACACCAGCCTTTCCTTCTGTTTGTTGCAGCAAAAACATAGCTCAAAAGAAAACCACCATTCTCTCCGAAAGGCCAGGGCTTGCCACTCAAAATGCTCTTAACCATGAGTTAAACAACACGAGATAGACCGGGATTATCCATGATGCAAAGCAAGCTCCCGTGTTTCATCAACTGTCAATGGTTTAATGTTTGTTATCTTCTGCTCTTCCATTTAAAAATAACAAATATTAGTCTGGATGACTGACAGGTACAGTCAAAGCTACCATATTTCCATGTGTACATATTTACTAATAACCTTGGCTTCCTCCAGCAAGTACTCCTTCAATTTATTCCTGTGCTCCCTCACCTCCTACTCCCTCGGGAGGCTCCTCAGTTAAGAAGCAGCAAGAATTCAGCAGTGCACATTTACCTCTACCGAGAGCTTAGGGAAATCCTTGTATTTCAGGTAGAGCATTGGGCCATAATGATGCCTCAGCTCTCTGCTGGTTAAACTTCAAACACTTTCACCTTTCCAGAGTACAAAGGCAAAAGCAGCAGGCAGCTATCTCTGAGGAATGAGGTGTACTGTACCCATGACTTCAGAGCACTGTAGATTTTGCGTTTTATCTGGCCAGTCTCCAAAGCTCTTAAATTCTACAGGAATAGATGACATCTGGTTGCTGTAGATGCTGCCTAAGCAGTCCCAGAGTGGGATGCTCTAGCTGTGGGCCTCTGGGAAAGAAGACCTGATAATCAACAACAGAAACACCCATCTAACTCAGAGAAGGGGAAAAAATAAGCAAATGTCAGCTGCACACCAGAAGTGGGTCACGATACAGAACCATCCAAGGAGCCGCTCAAATCTGGCTTTGAAAATCCAGTCTTTTTGTCAAACTGACAAAAACTAGAGTCATCTGAAAAGAAGTAACTCTGATTAAGTAATTTAGCCTATAGGTAAGTCTGTGGGGGTGTTATCTTGATTACTGACTGATGTGGGCAAGCCCAGCCCACTGTGGGTGGTACCATCCCTGGGCAGGTGGTCCTGGCTTGTATAAGCAAGCAGGCTGACCAAGCCATGGGGAGCAAGCCAGTGAGCAGTATCCCTTCACGGCCTCCGCTTCAGTTCCTGTTCTGACTTCCTGCAGTGATGGAACGTGACCTGAGAGTTGTAATCTGAAATAAACCTTTTCCTCTCTAGGCTGCTATTCATCATGGTGTTTATCAAAGGAGAAAAACCCTCAAGTAAGATATTGATAATTGGGAAGGTTAAGGTTAAAAAGAGACTTTCTAGTGAAGGGATAACTAGAAGCACAGATGTTGGAGAATTGGCTCCTGGGTCAATCTACATTGCTCAGGCAGTTCCATGGCTCTTCTAACTGTCACCCCCATGTGAGGGTTTGTATGTGCTTGGCTCAGGGAGTGGCACTATTAGGAGGTGTGGCCTTGTTGGAGTAGGTGTGTCACTTTGTGTGTGGGCTTAAGACCCTCACCCTAGCTGCCTGGAAGTGAGTCTTCCACTACCAGCCTTCAGATGAAGACGTAGAACTCTCAGCTCTGCCTGCCACCATGCCTGTCTGGTTGCTGCCATGTTCTCACCTTGATGATAATGGACTGAACCACTGAACCTGTAAGCCAGTCCCAATTAAATGTTGTCCTTTGTAAGAGTTGTCTTGGTCATGGTATCTGGTCACAGCAGTAAAACCCTAACTAAGACATTCCCTGAGTGGTGCCTTGGTGAAATTATAACCACCTGCCACCCCACTCATTCCCCACTTGGGTTATTGCTCTGGTGATAAACAGCACCTAGGAAGTGCTGTGGTGTAGCCTCCCTAGCACCCACAGTGTGTCTATCATGCGCCATGTGTGAAGCCTCTTTAGCATAACCTCCCAGTCATGTTAGCTCTAACCTAGCTCTCCATCCGTCCCTAACTGTGGATGCTGAGGTTGGGCACAGGAGGGATTATGAAGGATGGAGTGACCACAGGTGGTAAAGGTCATGGAAGGACAGATTTCTCGCTGTGCCAGGCTCACATTTCCTGGTATTATTCAGCACTGGGGACTGTAATGATTGGACTGAGAATGTGTTTGAGATTGTGCATGGTGGGAGGGCTTAGAGAAGTCAGGGGACAACAGAGGTTTTATCCTGCCTGCACGGGCAACCTGTCCCAGTGGTAAAGCTTGAATGAGCAGCTGCCCTGAGCTGTACTTGGGAGCTGTTCTGAACCACACACCAGGCGCACTTCCCCTTCCTGCTCTGGAAGCCACCCACAGCCATTCTTCTTCTTACTTCCCCAGCAGGCCCTGGCTTGGCCTTGCCCAGGCCTTGGCAGCAATCAGTGTGCCCAGATACACACTGCTGTAGGACCAACCCTCTTCTTCCTTATTCCCAGCCGTCAGTGACTGCTGTACCAGTGGGTGAGGAAGCAGAGGCTGGGATTGAGAGTTCTGCTTGAGAAGGCACAGATGGAGGAAGTTCTTCTTGTTAGCACCATCTTTGCCTTATGCCGTGGAAATCACATGATAACGACAACAGGACAGTGATCTTTATGGACCCTTGTGGACCAAGTCAAGGAGCAAAGGTCAGTGATGAGAAGATCTGGTCCTTGATCAAGCCTCTGTCCCTAACCCCCTCTCAATTCCAATATGACCTTTCTATTCCAGAGATCCCAAGTATCCTAGCAATTTAAACCCTTTAACTAGACGCTTAGTAGGGAATTTCTGTATTTAAACACCAAGAGAATATTAATTCACACAACCTATCGTATTAAAGCACAATAGAAGTGAATTCAAAAAGCCAAGGCCCCTGAAGTTCCAACAGTCAGTTATAATGCAAAGCGCATCGACTGCACAGCCACGGCCACAGCCACAGCCACGGCCACGGCCACGGCCACAGCCACAGCCACAGTCACAGAGCTTCCAGCACCTGCCAGTGGCTCAAGGCCCCTCATGCATGGCCGGTAAGCAGAGCACAGTGGCAGGTGTAAACTTCCAAATGCACACTGTACAAAAAACCTAAAATTAATCTAGCCATAATGAATCTTAAAATTACAGTTGTGCCTTACAATTCTGAGTGTAAGGCACCATTGCCTTAAGTGCTGCTCCAAAAGTCTAAATGTCAAAAAACAAAAACAAAAACCAAAACCTAAACACTCAGACACCCTTGAATTCTGAATCTCTGTGTGCCTGAATGTGTGCGTGTACATGTATGTGGGTCTGTATGTGTATATGTGTGTGAGTGTATGTGTGTGCATGTGTATGTGTGATATCTGTGTGTGTTCCCAAAGTGTAAGGTGGCTGTCCAGTGAGGTGAGCTTGCCAAGAGTCATCAACTTCTCTGTGCCGTATAAAATAGATTTTATGTGGTTGTATAAGATATCAAGGCAAAATCCAATCCAAGCAGCAAACAGAGAGCCAAACCCCATAGAAAGGCCCGGTGGCTCCTCCCTGGCCATGCCCTACTGCCACTTACTTCCCCATCAGACCAGCCCGCAGAGCATTTCTTTTGCTCCTTGTCTCAGTCTCTGGAAAGACAAGCAGCTCTTCCCCATCTCCTTCCTTCGATTGAGTAGTTGCCTCATGGAGGTCCTGGCCAACTTCTAGGTCCCCTAGACAAAGAGTGGGCCCCTGTTCCAATGTGGAAAGTTTCTAAATGTGTGTGGTCAATCGTGACTGGTCTCGGAAGACTCTGAACAAGATATTCATGATACATGATACATGTAGGGGATGGGTCAACAGAGTCAGTTCCTGTGCTGACAGCGAGAGGAGGCCTGAGTAGAAGATACACACTACATCACCACCCTGCTTCCTTCATGCAAACAAATGGATGCGTGACAGCAGGTTTTAGAGTCTACAGAAAAGGCGGGAGCTGGCAAGGAAGGGGCACTTGAGAAGACATAACCAAGGGCTGTTTGAGAGGTGACCAGGGCAGCAGAATTCTAGACTCTTACCCTGACCTCTGCCCCTGGAGCTACTCCCTTGATTATGGTCTATATGATATCCTGCTGTATAGTTGCATTACATGATCAAAGGTTTTCCAGCTGTCATTACAGGATGGGGGAAGATTATCCAGGTGGGCAATCACTGTCCTTCCCAAGCGCGCTTTCTCTGCTCGGCAGCAGATGGAGGGGCCCCCATGGGCAGGGGATGGGTGGAACAGAGTGTTTTTAATCAGCTTAGTTTGCAGCAATACATCGCTACAAACCAGAAGAGAGAGACAATCCAGAGCCACGGTATCTGCTCTAAGGCACTTGTTTAAGCAAACGTCCTTTGTCCCCACTCCTGGTGACTAATGAAAAGCTAACTGAAGTACAAGTGCCCTTCGGAGTTAAAAAGAAGAACAAAGTCCTCCAGCAGTGGCTTCTGGGGACACGGAGGGAAGTGGGTGAGGGGGGACAGAGGCTAAGGAAACGGGCCGCAAAGCGTCTCTCCATCTGCTGGCAGAGGTGGGCGGGGCTGCAAGGCCCACCAGGAGGCAAAGGGAGAGGCGTGCTCTGTGGTATGGGGCGGCGCATCCTTGGGGATTTGGTGCTGCATGGCACATGACCTTCCAGACACCAAAGTTTTAAAAAAGAGAAACTAGAAATAAAAGTTGGTAAATGTTTCACAATTAAAAATACTTCTAAAGGCAATGGGCAAACTAGTCAAAACATACCCTTCAGCCCAAAATAAATATGGACCACAAGAAGGCTCACTGTATAGAGTCACAATTGTGACAGTCTCCTGAAGAGAAGAATAATTGAAGATGTGTCCCATAATACTATGGGGCCTTCCTGGAGGTGCTCGAGTGTGACATCACTCACTGCTAAAGGTCTCCGTGTTCAAAAGTGACTCAACTCCTCCCAACACTCTTCTAGAGAAGGTGGTTCTAAGTTCTCTGACGTCTAAGCCTTGCTCTGTGAAGCACACGTCTGGGCAAGCGGAGGTTCTCTGTCAACGTGTGCTAAAGCCCGGATGTCTGCCTGGAACGACCCCTTACTGACTTCTGCAGAAAGAGAGCACATGTGATGGATTTTCTTTTTCACCCAGCGACACGGGAAAATGAAATTGTTTTTTCTCTGAGGCCTTCTGCACAGTGTCGGACTGTTGCTCTGAGCAAAATTTCAGTGCTAATTACAGGGAGCTATAAAACTATGGTGGGCTTTTTGCCCAAACAGTTTTAATGATGGAAAATCGGGCAGCCTTACATTGTCCCCACGCAGCCCTGCAGGGGCGGGAGGCATCGGAGTGGCTTTCTGTAGCTGTAAGTGACAGGGCCGTGTCACTGAGAAGAGGTTGCTAGGGGAGACCTGGTAGCTGAGCCTAGGATGAAGCTGCAGATGGGCCTGGGCATGGCGCAGAGTGGGCAGGATGCGAGGATGCGGGTGGGGCTGGATGCAGGCGTGGCTGGATGCTGGTGGAGCCAAGACCACCTCCAGGTCCCAAGCAAAGCGGCTAGCACTCCAGCAAGGAGAACGTCGAGAGGATGCTCAAAGGGACCCACTGGCAGACATTGACAACTTAAGAAGGAAACTGACTTAAATGTTCAAAAAGCACGGAGAGGCTGTTTTCCAGCTTTAGCCTGGGATTTCAGAGCCGCTGCGGAACTTTTACAGGTCAGGTCCTTTGGGATACGGAGCCAGGCTGGCAGAAGGCCTGGAAGCAAGATTGGGTAATAGGCGATGCCATTCAACAAAGGCTTCTAGCCTGGCGCTGAGTCGGCTTGTCCTCACAGGTATGACAAACTAGGGTAAAGGACCTGAGCCTCCACGCCCATGTCATCCATGGACTTTGCACAAGGCGACTGCTGAGCGGCACATTACGACGTGGGTGAATTTCAAGTGGAGTCACTTTACCGAGCGTGACCGTCATGGCGTCGGTGCGTATCAAACACAAAGCACATGCCAGTGCCGTGTGCTTCTCCCCCACGGGCAGCTAGAGATCTGCGACTCTGAGAACTCACCGACCAGGAAAGTGAGCCCATTTCTGTAGCATCCCACATCCTATGTGCAAGACAGGCCAGAGTCACGAACACGGCTGGGAACAGCTCAAACCAGGAAGGGGAATTACCGAGGCAAACGCAGGGGAGCGTCTGCAGCAATCCGGGCTGTGAAATGGACCCTCGGCGTGGAAGCCTTTCCTCTGGTTTGACTGTTTTGATCCCACTTCCTTAGAACACAGCTTGATATTGAAAGGACTCCATGAGCTAATAGCACGGGAGCCCCTCCCACTAGCCCCTCCAGAGATGGTGACTTACAGGAGCCTATCAGGAAGCCTGCAGGAGAAACCTCCTGACCGTGTGATGTGCCATTTCAGTGGACCACTGATGATGGCGCCACGTGACTCTTTAAAGGGTTTGTGCACGTAAAGCAAGCAGTTCCCATGTCTGATTTTGTTTTTCCACAGTGAGAATTCCTCTTGGAAATAGCAGTGATGCAGAACAGTCTGTGCAGATGATATGATGGTGTGGACGTAAATAACCCCAAAATTCCACGAGGAACTCCTACAGCCGATAGACACTTACAAAATAGCAGCAGGATACAAAATTAACCAAAAAAAATCAGTAACCTTCTTATATACAAATGACAAATGGTCTGAGAAAGAAATCGGGGGAACAAAACCTTTCCCAATAGCCTCAGATATTATAAAATATCTTAGGATAACTCTAGTGTAAGAATTGTATAATCAAATCTTCAAGGCACTAAAGAAAGACATTGAAGAAGATTTCAGAAATTGGAAAGATCTCCCATGCTCATGGATCAGTAGAACTAATATTGTAAAAATGGCCATCTTACCAAAAACAATCTACAGATTCAATGTAATCCCCATCAAAATTCCAACACGATTTTTCACAGGACTTGAAAAGACAATCTTTAACTTCATGTGGAAATATAACAACAACAGCAAAAACAACAATGGAAAAACAGATAGCTTAAACACTCCTGAATAATCAAAAAGTGCTGAACTACCCCCAATCTCAAATTGAACTACAGAGCTATAATAATAAAAACAGCATGGTATTGGCACAAGCATAGACACATCAACCAATGGAGTGAAACTGAAGACCCAGAACATGTCCACATGCATATAGACAACTGATGGTTTTTAAAGAAGCTAAAAATATGTGCTAGGAAAATGACAGAATAGCCATCAAATGGTGCTGGTCAGACTGGATGGCTGCATGCATGTAGAAGAGACAAATAAAACTATGTATCACCCTGCATGAAACTCAACTCCAAATCAATCAAATACCTCAACAGAAGGCCAGATTCACTGAATCCAAGAGAAGAGAAAGTGGGGACTAGTGTTGAACCCATTGGCACAGCAAACAGCTCTCTGAACAGGACACCAATAACACAGGCACTAAGAACAATTAATAAAGGGACCTCATGAAACCGAAAAGATTCTGTATGGTAAAGGACACTGTCAACTGGATGAAGAAGCAGCCTACAGAATGGGAAGAGATTTTTTTATTTACCAACTACACATGCGATAGAGTGCACACACACACACACACACACACACACATGTACATGCGATAGAGTGCTACTAATATATGCATATATATACATACATATACATACACACATATATATACACACACATATACACACACACACACATACATACAGACCTGGATATTAAGAAAACAAATAACCTGATTAAAAATAGGGGACTGATCTAAAGAGGGAATGCCTCTTCTCAAAAGAGGAAACTCAAATGACTAAAAGACATTTAAAGAAATGGTTAGCATCCTTAGTCATCAGGAAGATGCAGATCAAAACTGCTTTGATATTCTTATCTTGTACCAGTCAAAGTAGACAAAATCAATAAAATAAATAATAGCTCATGCTGGCAAGGATGTGGAGTAAGGGGACCACTCATCCATTGCTGATGGGAATACAAACATGTACAGTCACCATGGAGATCAATGTGGCAGGTCCTCAGAAAGCAGGAGTTGTCGACCTCATGATCCAGCTACACCACTCTTGGGCATATACCCAAGGATGCCTCATTCTATTGTGAATATCCAACCACATTCACTGCTGTTCTAGTCATAATAGTCAGAAACTGGAAATGACCTAGATGTCTCTCAGTGGATGAATACATAAAATGTGGTTCATTTACACAATGAAGTATTACTCAGCCATAAAAAAAAAAAAACCCAAGATATTCTTAGGTAGAAAACACCATTCTGGGTGAAGTCATCCATACCATGAAAGACAGATATGGTATGTACTCACTTAAATGTGATGTTCTCTGTTACATCACTGCTAAGCAAGCTACAATCCATATAACCAGAGGTTACGTAGAGAGTAAGGCACTCAAGGAGAGGGATGGATCTCCCTGGGAAGGGGGTCTAGAATAGTTATGGATGGATGGGGGAGGGGACTGTTCAGGCTGAGACTGGTTAAACGATTTGCCCAGACCAGTAGACAGGAGATATGTGCCTTGGCCACACTGCTCTCAACCATCACATTCGCACCAACCTCTTCTGTTGGATCCATAACACCGGAGTGATACAAATCATACTTGAAAAAGTTAACAAACACTGCCTGTCTTAGACTTTCTATTCCTGCACAAACATCATGATCAAGAAGCAAGTTGGGGAGGAAAGGGTTTATTCAGCTTACACTTCCACATTGCTGATCATCAGCAAAGGAATTCAGGACTGGAACTCAAACAGGTCAGGACACACGAGCTGATGCAGAGGCTACTGAGGGATGCTTCTTACTGGCTTTCTTCCCCTGGCTTGCTCAGCTTCTTATAGAACCCAGGACTACCAGCTCAGGCCTCAGCCCACCCTCTCTCAGCACCACCCACAAGGAGCCCTCCCCCCTTAAATGCCTTACAACTGGATCTCATGGAAGCATTTCCTCACCTGAAGCTCCTTTCTCTGTGATAACTCCAGCTTGTGTCAAGTTGATACAAAACCAGCCAGTATACTGCCTCAAAAGCAAACCACTCTACTCTCCCTCACTTGGGAAAGTTATGAGAATTAATATATCTGTCGATGTGGACGCTATTGAGAGAAGGTATTTCAAAGCGCTCACTACACATCCTGCTGTGATTTTAGGAATACTTACATCTGTATACAGGTATAAAAACTCAAGCTCATATGCGAGACATCTGTATACAGGTATAAAAACTCAAACTCATATGCGAGACTCCTGTGAACGGTCAGCAGATCTTCCCCGGAGACTCTGTGGGCCTGAAAACCTGCTCCCTGAAATCCCTCAGTATCTTCTGAGTGAAAGATTGGGATGATGGGTCATGGTCAAATGTCTGTCTTTCTAATGTGGTCACAGTGAAAGCAGACAGTAGTCACTTACTGGTTACCGGCCAGGTCCTTCTTTCTGTATGAGCTGCCTGGCTCACAGGCACGAAGGTGTCCTCTGGCTGTGTGTATCCCATCTACACCAGTGGTTTTCAACCTTCCTAATGCTGTGATCTTTTAATACATTTCCTCATGTGTTGACTCCCAACCACAGAAGTATTTTGTTGCTACTTTATAATTGTAATTTTGCTATTTTAATGAATTGTGATGCAAATATCTGATATAAAAGATATCCAATATGTGACCTCCCCCAAAGGGGTCATGACTTACAGATTGAGAACTCCTGCTCTACACAGGCGAGCCCTTCTCCCTCTCCAAACAGCCACTCTCAGGCCTCAGCCCACCCTCTCTCAGCATGAATGTACTTGCTCACAGTTCTGTCCACTTTGAAGAAAAGGCAATAGAGCTGGACTCTAATCACTGGTGAGATTTTGTCTCTTGTCACTTTTTTCTGTGAGGTTCAAGGGTATCTGCTGTGCAGCAGTTTTTAACGAGGAGCCTAAACGCCCTCTTTGAACAAATCTTTAACCAGGTCTGCCTCGGTTTCCTCTTACAGAGCACTCTCCTTGGTGACATCCCTCATGACAGTGAGTTAGCAGAGGCAAGTGTTGGCTGTGGATCTGGGGGTGCTTCCGTTTGGTAGAGTAGAGCTCCGAGCATCCCTGACACAGTGAACTCTGGAGTGGAGCCACAGACAGCCTGGCTTCGTCAACACTCAGTGACTGTCAGAACCAGGCTCATTGTGCCACAGGGGGGAAAAGACCCACATTGACTCTTCTAGAAATGACAGAAAGATGCAGGGCCCATCCCCTCTGCTTTAAAATTCTCATGGTTTCATTTTTAATTGTCTTTGCTGTAAAGCATTTGGCTCCTTACTCGGCTACAGGTTAACTGAAGACCGGAAGGAAGCTCAGGGGCGCCACCTTCATTTCACGTCTCTCCCTCCTTTACTTTGGGTCATGTTCACGCTAGTCTCTGCACAGACATGCCGGTCACCCAGAGAGTGCCTACAGAAGATCTGGGGACACCTGACCCCTTTCAAGGCCTTTATGATGGAAGGCTGAAGTGTAAGAAGCATGGTCTTAAGCCTGAGGCCCCCTGAGATTTCAAAAAACAGCAAAGTTTCATAGGATAGACCAGCACCTAAATGAAGACCGGGCTCCCTCCCTCCCTCCTTCCTTCCTCTATGGGGGTTGGGTCCAGAGAGTTGAACCTAGGCCCTGATGTGCAAGGTGTGCACAGGTGTGCAAGGCAAGCACTCTGCCACGCAGCTTCTTTCCCAACACTAAACTTTTCTGTAATGGCGAGGCCCATGTCCTTATGTAAAAATAACGATTTTGTATTAATAGTCATAGTCATATTGATTCCTGTCTTAGGGTTTTATTGCTGTTTAGAGACACCACGATCAAGGCAACTCTGATGAAGGACAATTTTATTGGGGCTGGCTTACAGTTTCAGAGAGGTTCAGTCCATTATCGTCATTGTTGAAAACATGGCAGCATCCAGGCAGACATGGTGCTAGGGGAGTCAAGAATCCTACATCTTGAACCAAAGGCAGGCAGAAGACTCACTTCTGCAGGCAGCCAGGAGGAGGCTCTTTTCTGCACTGGGTGGAGCTTGAACATTAGAAGCCCTCAAAGTCTGCCCACGCAGTGACACACTTCCTCCAATAAGGCCACACCCCTCAATAGTGCCACTTTCCACAGGCCAAGCATATTCAAGTCACCACATTCCACTACCTGGCCCTTACAGGTTTGTTCAAACATATGACTTTATGGAGGCCATACCTAGCCATAGCATAATGCAAAACACATTTAGTCCAATTTTAAAAGTCCCATGTCTATCACAGTCTCAACAATGTTTAAAAGTCCAAAGTTCAAAGTCTCTTCTAAGATTCATGCAGTCTCTTAACTGTAATCTCCTATAAAAATCAAAATCAAGAAGCAGATCACACACTTCCAACATAACAGGATACACATCACCATTCGAATTGTAGTGAGGAAATACTGGACCAAACCAAGACAGAAAACCAGCTGGGCAAACTCCAAACGCTGCATCTCCACGTACGATGTCAAAGTGCTCTTCAGATCTCAATTCCTTTCATCTTTGTTGACTACAATAAACTACTTTCTCTCCGGCTGGTTCCACTCCTGTTAGCAGCTTTCCTAAGCAGGTATTCCCACGGCTCTGGTATCTTTAACTTCTTGGGGTTATCCAAAGAAACGTCAACTTTACAATTTCTTGTTCCAACATCTAGGTTTCACACATCATCTTCTAGGGTCCTACAAAGGGCTTAGGTCACTTCTCCAGCTCTGCCCTCTGTAGCACTCTAAGCTCAGGTTGATCCACGCCACTGCCACAGCTGTTCTTGGTGGTCATCCCATGGTACTGCCATCTCCAATACACTGGGGTCTTCTGCTGAAACTAGGCTTTACCAATAGCCTCTCTTCACAGTGCCAAACCTCAGCTTCTTTGCATGACCCCTTCAGTCCCAGGCCATCAACTGCAACTGAAGTTGCACCTTCACCAGTGACCTTCCATGGCCTCTCACAGTGCCAAGCCTCAGCTACTCTCCATGACCCTTTCATGCCTCCAAAACCAGCACCACCTGGGTGACTCTTACACATTGCCAAGTCTGGCTGCTAGCATGAAGTACAACCTTGGCTATCTCTGGAACACAGCTTCTTTGTGCTCTCAGAAAACACTTCCCAGAAGATTTCACCTCATTGATGCTGGTCTCTTCTTAATCACCACTAACTGCTTATTTCCGCCAACCATCATCAATTATCCCAATAGTTCTTTCTATTCTTGACTCTAAAGACAGAGACACAAGGCTAAAGCTGCCAAGTTCTGTTGCTTTCTGGGTCTGGAATATTTCCTCCTTGTTCTATTACATCATCGCCAGTTTTCTGCTTTCCAACTCCTTCACTGCCTAAGCTTGGCTATCCTGGAACTTGTTCTATAGACTTGAACTCAGAGATTTGCATGCCTCTATTTCCAGACTGCTGGGATTAGTCATGTGCCACCACACCTGGACCTAAGCTTTTCTTTACTTGGAACTTGCTTTGTGCCAGGGTGGCACTGAACTCAGAGATCTTTTTGCCTCTGTCTCCTGGGATTAAAGGCATATATTACCATGCTTGAGCCTAAGCTTTTCTTCAATTCTTTTTCACAAGATCTTTAAACCACCATGGACATTGTGCCTTAAGATCTGCATCACAGGTGTGCCCTCTATCTCTGGACTGTAGTTCATTCCTGATATAGGCAAGTTGACAATTAACAATAGACATCACAATTCATCCTTTGTCAATTTGGAACACAATCAAATCTCCTTATGTCTAAATAAAAATAATAGCCAGGTCACAATAGTGTCTAAGGTGATCTAACTGTCCCTCCTTCAACTGCAACACAGAAACAGTAAGCTCAGCAGGGTGGGATCTTACCGCAAAGTCACCACTCCCTTAATCCGCGTATCTCCTTAACACAGGATTTAGTTCCATCCTACTTCTCGGTGCTCCTTTAATACTTGAACCATACATTTTGTATTTTTTCCATTCTCAGTTTGTTATTGTCTGATCAAAAGTTTCTTCATAGGAGTGAACCACAGAAGTCAGTCCATGCTAGGCTGCTTTGAGAACCTACTTTTTCAAGGCAACCAATCCGAATCTCCTCACTTTAGGCTCAGGGTGACTCCTCGGAAAAAAGGTCAAAAGCAGCCAAATTCTTCACCAAAACATGGCAAGAATGATCTCCAGGCAACATACTAAGATTCCTCTGCTCTGAAATCTCTTGAGCCAGGCTCCCAGAGTTCAAATCACCCTCGGCACCGATGTCTTCCATATTCCCACTAGGACAGGAGCATGCCGGGAGGGCAGAGTGGTTGGGTCTGAGCACACCCGCCAGTTAGCTGCTCCCTGCAGCCACCCCAGCTGCTCCGCATCAGAGACACGATGGTTGACTGAATAACCAACTAAAGATAACTTCGATAGAGCCTGGCACATGTACACCCCATGTACACATATTAGCATTCATTCTCTTTCTTGGGATCTAGTTGATTATAGAGAGGGATCCAGCGATACGTATACTCCTGGTTGTGTTACAAGCCCGGAACTCAGCAGGTGAGAACTGGGCTTCACATTACTGCCTAACATCCTGCTTCCTCTCACTTCAGTGTATCTCATCGTAACTGAAGAAGCGAGAGGCACCCTGGGGCTGGACAGGCATCTGGTTCTTGTCACTAGGGATAGGGTGAAGGGATCGGAGCTTTGCAACTACACAAAACACAGAGCTGAAAACACACACGGGGAGCCTCATTCATTTGTTGACAACGAATATGTCTCTCCCTCTTAGTTGTGTCAACTTTTTCACGGGAACAAATGAATCAGGAGAGGGAGGTTAGAATCGCATCACTGAGACAATGGATACTGATATTTGAGGAGCAACGTAATTCCCAATATAGCATTATCTTAGAGGCTTTAATAGCAACCACAGTAAAAACCACAGTGAAAACCTGTTCCCTCTGTGTGCTGCAAGGGAAGGGCAAGCTGGCTCGAAGTCGGTGAGCTCAGTGCCCATCGGTAGGAACTAGCAGTAACTTGGCTTGCAGATCACTAGCCAGCTGGCTCTGGGCCGATCACCCTGCCTCCGCAGACTCTGTTTCTTGTCCCCTTCGCTGCCCTGGAGGAGGAGACACGAATGTGAAGGTTGTTAGCCTGAGTGAGATACTGCAGTTGATAATGTTAGGAGCTTAAGTGAGATACTGCAGTAGATAATGGGTTATGAGTCAAGGCAAACTTGATGAAGAAGGTAAGCGGCGGGATAGCGGTAAGCCTTGGGTGATTCCAGACTGAACATAATAGAAGTCTCTCATAGCTTGGATTATTTAACATATGGTTTATATACATCATCAAAAACGTTACTGCCTTCATCCTGATATAGGTGGGGTGTGCTGGCTACATATGGCTACTAATTCTTTCATTTTTGAGCATTAATAAATGTTTGCCGAACATGACATGTGACAATCCCTACAGTCACAAAGCCATAGAAGAGTAATAAAAGTTGGGTGTGCGAAGCGTCACTGATTCTTCTGGTGGCTGGACTTCATAAGGTCCAGAAATGGGGACTCGGAGCACAGTGAAATATTAACTCTCTGGAAACTTCAAAGTCAGTCATGTCTTAAGAAGGTACGCAAGCAATGGGGACATCAGGAAACTATCATCAGGGAAGTCAGCCAGAGATGTCACCACTGAGAAGCGAGTATGGCCGTCCTGAAGCCTGCTTCAGAGGTAGCCTTGCAAGCACCCAAAAATGTGGTTAGGTCTATCTCATTTCTACTATTAGAAAACAAAAGGCTTCCCCTTTCTCCAGACTTGATAGGAAAAGAGTTCCCACAAATGTATATGGGTCCAACAATGAGTTCATAAGAACTGCAGACAGGACTTTGTTTTTCCCTCAGAGGATGAGTTTCCAATCCCCGTCACCCCTTCCAAGATGACAGGGTCAGGAAGAGGGCTCATATCTGTCATAGGCACCTGCTAGAGAAAAGGATCAATTTCCCTCTATTTGTTATAAAATTCTTTTCTTAGAAATACCATGAGCACCTAGTTCACTAAAGGTTGCCAAGTCTCTTAGCATATTACCTCAATTTTAGGTAAAGAATTTAATTAATAAGTGGTTGCAATCACACTTCATTAGGGACAGGAGGCTAAGATTGGGAGGTTGGTCACTGGCAGTGGACAAATCTGTCTGTAATCAATAGTGTGTTCCTACCTACTACAGTAAACACTAGATGTTTTTGGTCCTCAGTTCCCACCAAAATCACCATTATAAGGACAGTGTGGGCTACTTGATCAAAATAGCAATGAACCAGAATCTCAGGATCTTAGCTTTCTTCCTCCTGAAAGTCTCCAGCAAAGCAAGCCACGGATTCTGGGATAGAGGGAGCAGTTGGCAGGTATTTGAATCATAGCTCCAGCTTTGAAAACAGGAGCAACTTAGTTTCAATACAAACATTCCAAGACTCTGCTCAAGGGTGGAACCAGGAATTAACTGACAAATTACACCCTGGTGAGTGCAGCTGGCTGGTACAAATCTGCCACAGGATCAGAACTCGCCTTAGGACTCTATCTATCTGTGAGTTCTATTCAGGGCTTACAGGGAACCTGCTTCCTGCCTAGCCCAGCTAGGCAGAGGGAGGGGTGAAGTCACCGTATTCTACTGGCAGTGACTGGAAAACATCACAGGCCCACCCACGAACCAATCAGTGGCCAGGAAATGTGATTCTCCCATCAGCCTTGAGCCATGATCCCCTTCAAAGATGACATCTATAAACTGAGGATGTAAGGGATGTGCTGCATCTGGGTACCATTTCTAAGTGGTGTTGAGTAGGTTCTGAGCAGCAATATGAGAGTTATTCACTGTGGAGTCAGGTGGAGGACCAGGTGTGCAGACAGACACCACATAAGAGGAGAAGAAGGCCACACCTGTGCTGGGACAGAGACGCAAGATGCCATCCCTGTGTTTGGGTTCTGAGCCTCAGTTTCTCATCTTTGTAGGGAGGAGCAAAAGGACAGGTTGGTGGATCTTTATTGGCTATGCAATCACATCTCCATTCACAGTTTCTCCATCCATGAAGTCAGCCAACCAAGGCCTAGAAATACTTGGGGAAACATGTATTTGAGCATATATCAACTTCTAAGTTTCCTAAGTGATACATTATAATTGTGAGATACATACATGTATTCACTGTCATAAGTAATGGAGAGGGTCTTCACAGCACTTAGGAAGAGGTGTGTGGTCCATGCAAACACTACCCACATAACACCAGGGACATGAGCATCTCCTGGAGCCAATTTCATGTGGATAGGAAGGGCATCTGTGTATGACAGAATTACCAGGGCTCCATTCTGTGTCACTGACTCCTCTTCGGACCCACTGGAAGGGGGTCTGCACGCACAGAGAGCAAAGCCTTTGCAAGTGGGACACGATTCCTCCTCACTCCAGGCTTAGGTTAGGTAGCAGCCCAGGTAGACCATCGTTTACCTCCTCAGTCAAAGGTGATGGCTGTGGTGCGGTAACCTCTGAAACTACCTGGGTTCACTGGTGTCCGTGATGAGCAGCAGGTGTTGGCGGGCCCATCCGTGTTGGGAGCACCCCGAGGCCAGTCAGGAGTGTCCATGATGCCACAGCCACTTTCTTCGAAGTGGTTGTCATTTGCTAAGCTTTGCTCATTTTGTATAAAGATTTGCCTGTAAAATCTATATAAACATTCTTTCTCTTTGCAAAGAATATCTTGAGCCCAGGGCTTCCTTCCATCCTTAGTTTAATGTCACAGGTAGAGTGCAGGGTCAGACGTGTGACTCCAGCCACCTCCTACTAAAGCAGATGCTGAGATTCACATATATGCCCAAGCAATGCCAAAATTCAGACTTCTTTCTTAATTTTGAAAGCAGGGCTATGCTTCATACGATACACCATGTATGCTTGATGACCAGATGTTCCTACTGTTTTGTCTAAATAAATATTTAAACATTTGAAATGTAATATCTACTATAGCAAATAGCAATAGGACATGGTCAAATACTCTTTGGCATGTTCTGTAAGTTTAAACAGTCCAAGAATGTTCTGGTGCCAAGAAGTTTGAACACTTCTGGCCCCCAAATCAGCCAGTTAGATCCCTAGGGCAGCCCAGCTTTTGCAGAAAGTGAGCACATGTTGAAAAACACCCCCAACTATTTGACAGCCAAGAATGTGCTATAAAACCCAAAGAAACGAGGATGCTCTGAGGAGCTCACTGCAGAAAATGTGTCCCTGCTCATTCCCACATCTGCTAGGTTGTCCAAAGTATGTCACACTCCTCCTGTCCACCACAAGATGGCAGTATTGTACAGAAAATAGCCAATGTTTGGGCCAAGTGAGGTTTTTGGTTTAGTTTGGTTTTAAAACATGATATAAAGAAGGGTTTGTACAGGGACGTGTGTGCACACATGCACACGCACATGCACATGCACGCGCACGCGCACACACACCTTTATCTCCTGCAGAGCTCTAAGCCTAAGAATACACACACAGAGACAGAGAGACAGAAAGAGACAGAGAAATAGAGACAGAAACAGACAGACAGACAGACAGACAGACAGACAGACACACACACACAGAGAGAGAGAGACAGAGAGAGAGAGACAGTCAGAGAGAAAAACAGAGAGACAGAGGCAGACAGACAGACAGACAGACAGACTTTTGGAAGTCAATCCAGGCCACAGATGACCTAACTCAAACTCATTATTCCTCCACAGCAGGGGCTCCAGCTACACATTAGTAGCAGTTGGAACTTCTAAAGTTATATGCCTGGGACATACACCAAGCAGTTAAATATACATTTCTTAGCTTTTCCATTCTTTCTTTTATTTCGGGTGGTGCTGAAAATCCAGCCGGGACAGTGCACATGCTGGTCCGTCTCTTTACGGAGGTTCTCCTGGCCTCCTAAATGGGGACTTCTGAGGGGGAGGGGAAGCATGGTTTCTGATTGTTTTTTTTGAAATTCCTCAGTAAGTTCCAGTGTGCAGCCAAGGGTGAGGGCCAAAGTATCATACACTTTGTCCCCACTAGTCACCCCTAGGTGGGGTGTGCTGAATTAACTTAGGCAGTCGCCCCACACCCTGGGGCCTCTATCCTCAATGTGCTTCCATGTAAGACGGTGTGGACCTATGAAGTCTAAGCTAGGACACAAGGGTCTCTGAATGGAAATGCAGTGAGCTGAGGTAGAATGTAGACCTCGCAGGCCTGGATGCACCTCCTGTCTCAGCCGGGGTCGCACGAGAGCCTGGAACCTCAGCAGCCTCTGATTCCACAGCTCAGGAGACTGAACACGCTCTCTGCTGTTTGTTTTTCCTTCCGAAACTCTCCTCTACATCACGTGAGAGCCGCCCTCCCCTTCAGCGCCCCTCCCCACAACCAGGTCAGCGGTTGCTCAGACACACCCCTGCTACATCCACACGGTTAGCTTCGGACTTGAAATAGTAGCCAGTACATCCTGCCTTCCCGAGAGCACCGAGCTAGTTCAAATCCATTCACGCAGCGATCCCCCGCTCCGTGTTCATGGCTGTGTATGTGCGGCAGGAAGATGGATGGCCACAGCCATTACTGTACCTGTCATTTTCACTAGCCAGGCTCTGCTCATCTTCATTTATCCTTGACTCCTGAGAGAAGCCTGGTTATGTCCGTTACCTGTTATTTCCGAAGAGCCTCCTGGGGAGAGAATTGGCAGGTTTTCTGGACCCCGTAATCTAAGCAGCCTTATCTTCTACTTCCTTTATACCAACGGTCCAATCTCCATCCCCAAACCCCTCTCTATGTGTCTGTGCCCCACACCCCTGTGTGTTCATCCATTCGTGTGTGTGTGTGTGTGTGTGTGTGTGTGTGTGTGTGTGTAAATGAACGTAGCTCTTCAGCTTGGCTAAGGGCACACTGGTCAATATCGTTCTTAAGAAGTCTAATGAACACAGAGAAGCCCGACCTCCCAAAACCAAGCTCCCAAGCACAGCACGCAGAGCGAGCCCCTCTGAGAAAGGCACTGTGGCATCATCCCATGTAAGGTGTGCTGGGCTTCTGAAGTCCGTCAGTTTTGCACAGAACGCCATGAGTACCACGCTAACTAAGGACATAAGACTGCTGTGGGCTTCGGATGGCTTCTCCCCACACGTTTCTCTACCACACCCCCTCTTGCTTCTGTCTCTCCTGCCTGGCCCCTGTGGTAGGCTGGCCCCTGGAGACTGCACCCCACTCCCTGTACTATGCCCCAGGGCTTTGGCTGGGTTTGCCCAATGGGACGTGCAGGCAGAGGGTCAGGTGGTAGGTAGAAGGAGAGAAACTGGGGCTGGGAGAGGGGCAGTGATGTGGGGTGGCCCCCCTCTTGGGACAGTCCCCATTCCAGCTCCCATGAGCCTTCCCTAATCTTCCTGCTACCCCTGGACCCTTGAGTAGGTGGCGGTGGCCTGCTCTTGACTTGATGACCCAAGGGAAAGTTTCCCAGTTCAACAAATTTTTTTGAGACTTCCAGCCTTCTGCTTCCTGCAGAGGTCCTGATGGGGCCCCCTGAGTGTGACATGACTTCACTTTCCAGTTCTGGCTGATGCAGGCGGAGTGCTGTAGTGGACGCACCTCAGAGATCTTAATTATACGTAGTCTACAGGGAGTGCAGATGAAGGCGGCCTTTCCCGAGTCCTTGAGAGTTTCCGGACACACTCTGTGCTGGACCTTTCAGTCTCCTGCCACGTGAAGGCAAACATTTGCCCAGACGGTCTCTGGATCCCTTCTGGGCCCTGGCTTCTCCTGAGGCTGCAGGAAAGGGCTCATCTAGAGAAGGGCTGGGAGCCCTTGACCTGGATCTGGCTGAAGCTGAGGTGCACTGATCCTCACTGTGAGTTCGGCTCACTTTGTTCCATTGCATTATCTGCTCCTGCTTCATTTGACAAGTGTTCGCACGTGAGCACTTAGGGATGTGCGCGGGTCTGGAACCAGAAGTCACCAAAACGCAAAAAAAGAACGCACATCACGGGTTCCCCAGCACTGCCTGTATGGATCCATCTGGAGCCCAGGAAAGATTGACCAGAGCCCCCGGGAAGACCTGATCCCGTGGCTCTGACCAGAGGCCTGCATGTCTAACTTTCTTCATGGGAAGGTCAAAGATGTTGGTATTCAGGGCCAGAATTCGAGAAGGGCAAGTATAACAGTTACCCAGGATACAACGGACTTAGTCCACATCAGGACGATGTGCCAGTCTCTGGGGTGGTTCTAAGGCATGAGGTGAATCCTAATAGATTTCCCAAGGAGACAAGTGTCTGCACTGGACCCCAAAGAAGCCTGAGGATCACAGGAGGGAGAGAGCATTCCAGGCTGAGGGCACGGAGAAGTGAAGATGGTGTGGGCTGGAGAGGGAGGCCTGCGGCTTAGCAGGCAGGGTAAGGTGGTGCCACGGATGGGCCAGGCCATTGATGGGCATTTCCCTTACCCCTCCAACCCTCCTCCCCGCCTCCCTGCCTCCCACCCCAGGCCACACTGTCGCTCCAGACTTGTCTCTGCACAGTCAGGTAGCACCCGTCACCCTGGGCATTTTTCTTTTTCTCCGGAGATGGGGCATCATCAGCAAGTGCAGTCTGGAATGGGAGAGTCTGGACCTCTCGAAGCACCTCTCAGCCTCCAGAGGCCGGGAGATGACAGATCAGCGTCCCTGCCCAGCTCCTCTAAGGACAAGCATGACTTCTCACAAGACGTGGAGAAGCAAAGGGCGCGCTCAGAGATGCCCGTTCCCCCCAGCCTCTCACCTGTTCTACGTTCTCTGACCTGATTTTTCCTGCCTCCTCCCTTGAGATTCCCCACTTGAGATCCTGAATCTTTTCTGTCAGTCCCAGGCTCAGCCAAAGTCCTGCTGAGGTATTGGGACTTTGCCTTGCAGCCCAACCGAGGACAGAACCATTGGACAGGACCCAGGGGGCACCAGGCATTCTGTGGGACCTTAGGGTTGAGAGAAAACACCCCGGGGGACCTCCATCTGCTCCCGGAGGCTTCTGCTGATCTTGATGGCTGAGCAAGCCTTCCTCCTTGGCATGATAATTGCCTCCAGGCCAGGGACAGTGCAGACGAAGCTATCTAGATGGGCAGCTGGACCACAGGACGCCACAGGAAAGGGGGCACCTGGGGTAAGGGTGGCTAGCCAGAAAGTGGGGGCGCGGGGGACAGAGCAGTGCTCTCTGACGGGGTCCTCAGAGAAGGAGGGTTTCCTAAGGAGGTGGAAGAAAGCTCTGCTGGCCAGGGCTTTTAGGGTAGGAGAATGGAAATCTAAGAAGCTTTGCTACCTGTGGCAGGATGTAAAAGTGACTGGGGCACTGGTCCTGTAGCAGCCAGAGGAAGCCCACAAAGGCAGGGAAATGGAGGGAAGAGGGCAGCGGACTGGGAGGCTTTTAGGGAAGAAGTGGGATTACCAGGAAGGCCAAGACAAGCCTGTCCCCATCTTCAGGACTTCTTCCTCCCCTGCAGCCAGTTCTCAACCTCCACTAAGTCCTGAGAACACAGATCCCATGGGAACAATCTGGAGGGGTGGGGTGGAAGAGGAAGGGTACTGTGAGCATGGGTGGGAGGCAGGGAAGGGATCAGCTCTGTTCTGTCTGTGCCGCAGTCAGGGTGGAAAGCACTCTCCTTGGCCTTGACTTGATGCGTGTCTGTAAGACAAGGTAAGCTTTGATTCTTGTTTCGGGTCTTTGAATGGATACTAACATGTCACAGTTCAAAGCCAAAAGAGCTTCAAACAGCAGCAGGAAGACAAGCCTCTTCCACACTCGCCCTTTCAGACCCTTGCTTCCCCTTGCAACATTCAACAATGGCTACTCTTTTATGTAAAACCCTTGTTTTCCCAGCTTACATAAATGAAACATAAAGATACAGTTGCACTCCTTTCTGCCCATCCTTGCCCCGCACCAGCCCCTCCCATCTTGGCGGGAGGTGGGGGGCAGGGGCGGGCTGCCGGCCTGGCCGTACATGGAGTTGGTGCTGTGGAACTCAGGTTGTTGTCTGACATTTACTACCACCAGAAACAGTGAAATGAGTGAACAAGACAGAACTGGGGCTGACCATCCTCCAAGAGCGGAGAAGAGAGCGTGTAAGCCGTAACTAGCGCTGGATGCCCGGAAAGGAACAGTGAAATGAACGTGGGGCCAGTCACCCCTAAAATAGGAACGAATAAATACGATACAGCCGAGACAGCCCAGACAGCCCCGGATCTAAGACTTCAAAGGGTCTGAGAATATTTTTGTTTCAGGTTTTTGGATTAAGGATGAACAGCTGCTAGTTAAGCACTGATCTCAGAAAAATCCCTGGTTCCCCAACATCTGGGGCAGAGGATACTCAACTTGTGTATTATTAAGAGTGCTTTTACCGCCTCACAGGTACACATTATTTTCACATCAAATATGGGTGCGATTTTACTGCGTCGGACTGTACCCAGTTAATACAGATGCTCTTTCCATATTATTTATTCAACTCAGTGGAGTGCACTGGGTGAGAAAGATCGGTTCTTATAGCTAGAAACAGCAATGCATTTTCAAAATCAGACCATGTAAAGACTGAGCGATTTTTAATGTCCATTGACAGGATGGTGGCCAAATCCAAGAGGTCACTTAGAGCCACAAAGGCAGTGAGGGCACAGTGAGGTCCAGCTGCTCCATAGATTTAAGATGTTCAGAATGTGGGATGTGCTCACCTCTAGCTGGCGTGAATCAGGAATAACGCATCCATGGCGAACCCCGCCTGTGAATCTGGCACAGTTGCATTGAGTCTAAAATGGGACATAGTTCCACGTCTGTGCCATCTGGGTGCTGAATCCCAGTGTTATTCATAGAGTGCCTACCATACCATGTTTCTGGGTGTGTTTGGTTCTTTCCTGAAGACCAGTAAATAATCTATGTGTGCTCTAAGTTCTAAAATGTATTTCATGTATTGCACTAAACTGACCATCTTAATTAAATGCCCTGAATGGGTGACCCAAATATACTACGTTTTAAAAGCCAATTAATTAAAGGATTGTGAAGTTTACCTGCTGGTAGGGGCTGAACCTTTACAGCTTCATTCTGTCTGTAGGCTGCCCGCCTACCTCATCTACAGTTATCAAAGTCAGGTTCATTGCTGACAACCGGGGCAGGAAGTAAATCTGGACACCCTCCAATCTGAAGGGGGAGGTAACACACACACACACACACACACACACACACACACACACACTCCAATTGGCACTGTTATTGTTCTTGGATTGGTAATAGCATATTCTTTCCTCGATGTACTTGGAGATGATCAGTAAGGCAGATGGACGAGCAGCACTGGAGTGCCGTGGGATGAGGTGCTGGATCTGAGCACCGCTGGGGAGTCAACTCGCCCCACTATTAAACTGCGCCATTAACAGAAGCAGACAGGTACCTCAGGCTCCTCTCAGTCAATCTACTCAAGTTCCAACTAGCTCTTCCCCAGTCCCTGCCTCCACAGCAACAGGATCTCTGCCCAGACGGAGGCTTTCCCTAGTCACACTCGTCAATACAGTTCATGGAGAAATGGATGGATTCTCATCGAGTTAGCTCATAAGCTACTAAAAAAATAAGTGGCCAACAGCAAGTGTCCAGACCTAGTGTCCAGAATATTCCTCACAAAAGCCAAGGACACCATTAGTGTCCAAGAAAATCCACACCCCTGACAACTGTCCATCAAACTTCTTACTGAGTGTGGGCTGCCTCCTTCAGCATTCCCTTTCTTTCCTGACCACCCTCCTCCCCAGAAGATGGGTACAGGCTGGCTCACTCAGTGTGGTTAATAATCAGATTATTCCTTTTTCCAGGGCAGTGGTTCTCAACCTGTCGGTTTCAACCCGGAAAGGGATTGAATGATGCTTTCCCAGGGGTCACCTAGGACGTTCAAAAAATAGATATTTACATTATGATTCATAACAGTAGCAAATTTAGTTATGAAGTAGCAATGAAAATAATGCTGTGGTTGGGGGGTCACCACAACGGCAGGAACTGTATTAAAGTTGCCACAGCATTAGGAAGGTGGAGAACCGCTGCTCTAGGGGAATGTGTGCTGACTAGACTTACGAGAACTTGACACACACTATAGTCATCTGAGAGGGGGGAGCTCGATGGAGTACGTGCCTCTCTAAGATCAAGCTGTGGGCCAGCCCGCAGAGCAATGTTCTCGCTTAGTGACCCATGTAGAGGGTCCAGCCCATCGTGCGGGGCCGTCCCTGGGCAGGTGGTCCTGGGTCCCGAAAGAAAGCAGGCTGAGCAAGCCATGAGGAGCAAGCCAGTGAGCAGCACCCCTCCATCGCCGTTCTATCAGTTCCCACCTTCAGGTTCCTCCTGCCCTGTTTGCGTTCCTTTGAACGGTGATGTGGAAGTGTAAGCCGAATAAACCTTCCCAACTTGCTTTTGGGTCATGGTGTTTTGTCGCAGCCATATAAATCCTAACTAAGACAGAGGGCTTATCATGTCACATCAGTTTCCTGCTGAGAATAACACCCAGAAATGCCAGCTTCTACGGGTGGAACTTCCTTGCTGGTTTCTATTGTGGGGCTTGTTTTGTGCGACAGGTGATGTTTTCAAATGGCACTGCTCTCTGATTCAGAAATACAAACACCACTTCAGAGACTTATTTTACAATTCATCTCCTGATTTATCATGGCTGAGAAGGTCAGCTTCCACATTTTCTGTTCCAAATTGCTTTTGAACAGATTTACAAACACTATGGACTAGCTTTCATCCGGGCCAGAACTCTGAAAGATGGAGTTCTCTCTCTCTCTCTCTCTCTCTCTCTCTCTCTCTCTCTCTCTCTCTCTCTCTCTCTCTGTCCTTCCCACATATGCAACTTTCCTATTGCATGTAAACAATAATCAGCAGTCCCAAAATATCCCAAATCAATTATTTCTGAAAGAATACACAGGTGTTGGGGTGATATCAGAGTTATCGAAAGGAAACAGCAAATTATGATTTCACGGGCCAGCTGTTCGACTGACATGATGCTGGAGGAAGCCCTCCCTTGCTCTGAGACTCAATTAGCAAATCAATTAACCTCCTGCTCTTGCAGCCAACAGAGTGGCTGCTCTCTCCAGCCACCCCAGTACTTGGTGAGTCTCCCAAACTGGACGCCCAGTCCTTACCTTCAGCTAAGCGTCCATCGCTTCCCACCGGCCCTGGTCGGTTCCCACCGGCTCTGGCATCAGGAGCCCACTCGAGCTTAAGGATTAGCAGTGCCCAGAGGAGCAGCACGGCCATCCTTCCCTCCGTACATCACTCTCTGCTCAGTCCTAGTCCACTCTGAAACCTGGGCTTGGCTCAGCCACCGTGGGTGCTGATGGTGTGGTAGGCTCTCACTCTCGGAGGGTAGTAGATATGACCAGGCACAGCAGATGTGGTCCTCAAAGGGACACATTCCCTAAGTCTGCTGGCCAACTGTGGTGGTGCCTTTCAAATAAGCAGCCGGACACTAGAGATGGAAATGGCGCCCCCTTCACCATGCCCTTCCACTGTTGCAACATGCCCGCTCACCCGCTCGCCAGCTCGCACACTCACCCAACTCAGGTGTGTTCTGATGGTGTGACGTGCTTGGCTGGGGGCAGGGTAAGACAGCCTGACTAAGCCTTCCCGAGATGGCAGCCATTATGATGAAGGTTTCCAAGCCCGTCAGAAGCTCTTCATCTAGGTTAGCTCACCTTCAAAGGTGGCTAGCCTCCTGCCCGTGGATGCTCACACACTCTCAGGACAGACAAACAGAAATTCCATGCCTTGGGCCCACTTCGTAGCCAGAGACAGCCAGCAGGCCCCAAGTGGCAATTTTTCACCCAGGGTTTGGCATTGAACAATAATGGAGTATTTCCTTTCAAAGTACGAATAAACCCACAAATGACTATTTGTCTAAGTCATGGCTCTGACCATATAGCAAATCATGGGACATTTGTGGGTCCTGAGTTTCTCTCCTGTACCTCAAGACTTGCAAGAGTCTAAGGACCTTGTGGCACACCAGTTCTAAACCTGGGAGGATTCTCCCCAACATTCGGACACACTGGACCTACCATGATCCATTCTCGGTCGGCACGAGCCGACCCTAGATAACCCGCATCCGAGCCTAGGCCGCTCACCTTCTCCACTGGTGTGTGCTCCTCGTTGGCGACGCTAGCTTTCCTCGATTCGTGTTTAGACCTGCTCAGCCTCCTGGACACTTTTTCTCTGAGGAGAGTGGCATACCCGATGTGCTCGTAGATGGGATTGGTGGTCATCTTTGCGATGTACTCAGCAGCCTTGGTCTCGATGTAGAGTGTGATCAAGCCATCTGTCACCAGGTCGTGAATGGATTCGAACCTCTTCTCGCCCACAAAGTGCTTCCCGTCGTGGAAGAGCCGGTAGTTTAAGGTTTGGTTGCCAAACCTGCTCCAGAAAGCCAAGGATTACTACCGGTGAGCTACGCATGGGGAAACTGAGGTAGCTTCCAGAACATCCCATTTGTTAGGCCTGGAGCGGATGCTTGATCTCATCTCAGAGATCCTAAGAGATCTGATTATCTATATTTAACAGGAAAAGCAGCAGAGTCACAAAGAGCCGCCACTTTCTGTTGGAGCCCACATGCCTGGACTGAAGCAGGCAGGATCTAACCTTGGGTATGCATTTGGGACCAATGAGTCCTATAAGTCCCTAGGAACGCTGGGTCATTCCATTCTCATCTGTGAAAGTCGAAGCTCTGATGTACAAATGCATCGCCTGTAAGCTTCTTTAATGGGAAATGACAATTACCTCTGCAAGGGACACCATAACCAGAGCCCTATGATGTCCCTTATTATCACACCTTTGACTGCGACCCCATCTCTACCATCCCGGTTAATGAAGCAATAGAGAGACATCAGGCAGGTGCATTAAATGTACCACAAATATTGGCAACCCCCAGTTCTGCCTACCCAGCGTTCTCAACAGCTTTTGACATAATCCCTTGTTACCGAGCCACTTAGGACATGCTCTGGACATCTCCAGTTGCAACTTGGAAAGCGTCTTTGCGAAGTCGCCCCGTGGAGACTATATTAGACACACACCCTTCATGTGCTGGCCTGGGAAGACGCTCCTCTGCACCCATTCTTTCTATGGAGAGAGCTCTAGTCAATTTCCAGGGGTCCACAGGAAGACTCTTGGGGGGTGGTTAATGGCCTGGCATACACAAGTGACCCCTGCAGTGCCCCAGCACTTGTGGTGGCCAATCTTTGGAGGAACCTGCCCCACTGGCTTGCTGGCACACATGACAGCAGTCCTCCTGGGGAATCTGGGGTCAAGGTGGTCCCCGAGAAGTCAGGAATGGTGGGCTGCATGCCCATGGAGCGCTCGGGCTGACAATCTGCTGTCTTCAGCCAGGCAAACAGACACTCAGTCTCGGGCTGCAGCTGGTGTTTGAAATCAGTGAGGTGCGAGGTGAGCAGGAGTGATCGTGGGAACTGAGCGCCTGGGATGTGGGGCAGGCTCTGGCCGTGGCCATGCAAAGGTGTCTGTGAAACAGAGCTGGTGCACCCGATGCCACTGCACTGCGCACGGAGACTGGTGGAGATGGGGAATTTTACATTATGTGCACTTTGCCGTAGTAGGGAGTTGAGGATGCCCTGAGCTCATCCTGAGTGGATGTGTGTAGTTGACGTTGACTCAGCCATGTCCAGGACCCCATAGCCTCAGACTCATTGGACAACTGGCAAAATACCCCCCTTCTGCCTCGGAGCCTCAAAGGGCACTTAGCAAAGCCTTCCTTGTGTCTGAGCATGAATATTGACATTGTGCCCAGAAAATGTCCACCATCGCTCTCTCCCTGGAGGTTACAGCCTGAAGACTGCTCCCCTGCAGAGACAGCTCCCACTGAGATTAGTTGACCTTGCCTCCTTGTACAGCTGCATAATATAAACCCTGCCTCCTTAGTCAGCTGTGTGTGATAACCCCATCTCCCTAGTCAACACCACGTTATAAAGACACTGCTCTTCCTGCGGGACCACAGTTTCTCCACCAGAGAGCTTGGGCCACGTGATCTCAGCCTTTCTGTTCTCTCTTCATTGTTTCCCCATCCCAGTCAGGCCTCTCCCTGGAGCACACCACACTTTTTAAAAATTGGGAAATCATAGTGGCCACTGTCACGAACCACGAGTGAAACCCAGCTCACCTCAGGGCCAGCGTGTAGCATCCCGGCTGCCGCTGGCTTTCTCGAAGGATGTAGGCACCCTCCACGCCGCCTAGAAGCTCATCAGCCTGCTCCCGGGAGATGATCCCGTGAAACCTGTAGGGACAAGACAGTCACCGCACTGAGCAGACTGTACAAAGTCGAGACTATGAGCACTGGGCTGAAAACCGTGCCTACTAGGTCCCCTGGTACCCACTATCTCCGATGAGATGACTATGGGTCACCCTGAAGACACCCCCCCCCAACGACCTCCCTGTACTCCCAACGCAGGAAAACACACAGTCCACCTAGCTCTCTGCTCCTGTCTTTGCTCTGGGGCTGAAAATGAAGATCTAAATGAAAGCTCGGTTATGGCTCCTTTCAAATCACGCGGGAATAACCAAAGAGCAATTACTAATTTAGCTTTCAGCGCAAACACAGAGAACCGTGGATTATCCTGATTGCAAATGAACACTTATTGATTAGCAACCTGCTTGCTTCTGGTGCTGGGCATAGTTAATTTTAGATGCTCATTCTCTGGAAAAATGGGCTGGCTAGAAGCCATGGTCTTCCAGCGTTTTACATTAGAGATTAATTGTTTAGGTGGGTGTTTGGGAAAAGAATCTACCTTTCCACTTTTAATGATAATGTTTGTCTTCAATTTCTCTGTTACAAAATGAACACACACACACACACACACACACACACACACACACACACAGAGGGAGCAGGGGAGGGAGGACTTCTGGCTTGTCAAAGACTGCACAGGCCTTCTGAAGGCAGTTGTCTGAGGCCTGGAGTTTGGGCAGTGACTGGCGGGGTGAAGGCTGGGTGGATCTATTTGTCCTTTTCCCTTTAAGTGAAGATGAAGGCTCACAGTCATCACTAACAATTCTTTGTTTTGTTTGTTTTGAGACAGTATCTTTATTATGTAGCCTTTCCCATCCTGGAACTCAGTATGTAGACCAGGCTGGCCTCAAACACACAGAGATCCACTTGCCTCTGTCTCCCAGGTGTGCATCTATGCCCAGCTTTTATTATTATTATTATTATTATTATTATTATTATTATTATTATTATTATTTCTGTCATCACTAGCAATTCTATTCTTTGTGTGTCTAAGATGCGGGATCTTGAGTATGAGAAGAGGCCAGCGCCCAGAGACTTTAAGCTCCTGGAAGAGGGATAAATACTTTGGGGGAATAATCATGCAAAGAATTTTCTGAGCATAAAAAATAAAATAACATTTGCTGTCCCCTCTCTGGTCAAGAGTATAAAAATTAGGCTGGAGGACAAATGTGATAGATGTGTATATGTATGAGTGAGTGTGAGTGTGTGTGTGTGTCTGTGTATGCCTCTTTGTGTGGTATATGTGTATATAAATTTCTGTATGAGTGTGTGTGGTGTGTGTATGAGTGTCTCTGTGTGTGAGTGTGTGTGGTGTATGTGTGTCTGTATGAGTGTCTGTGTGAGGTAATGTGTGTGAGTGTGTCTATGTATGAGTGTCTGTGTGTGCATGTCTGCGTGTATTGGTGTGTGAGTGTATGGTTTGTCTGTGTGTCTGTGTATGTTTGGTGTGTATTTATATGTGTGTATGTGTATGTATATATGTGTGTGTGTGGTGTATGAGTGTCTCTGTGTGTGAGTGTGTGGTGTATGTGTGTATAAGTGTCTGTGTGTGTATGTCTGTGTGTGGGAATATGTGTGTGAGTGTGTGTGGTGTGTGTGAGTGTCTGTGTGTATATGTCTGCGTGGGGGAATGTGTGTGTGTGTGTGTGTGTGTGTGTGTGTGTGGTATGTGAGTATGTGGTTTGTCTGTGTGTGTTTTGTGTGTATGTATATGTGGGTATGTGTGTGGTGTGTGTATGAGTGTCTCTGTGTGTAAGTATGTGGTGTGTGTATGTGTGTATGAGTGTCTGTGTGTGTGTATGTCTGTATGTGGGAATGTGTGTGAGTGTGTGTGTAGTTTGTCTGTATGTGTTTGTGTGTATATGTATATATGTGTCTGTGTGTCCGTGTGTTTGGTGTATATGTGTGTGTGTCTGTGTGTGTTTGGTGTATATGTGTGTGTCTGTGTGTGTATGTGCATGTGTGTGTGTGTGTGTGGTGTTATCCTAATTTCCTCCTTTTCAATATTCTTCTTTTCAATAGTGGATCTACTAGTTGACATTCTGGCCCTAGGGGAGCAAACACTCCAGCAGCTTCAATGGTCCTGTATGAAAATCTCAGCCTGTAGGTAGGTGAATGTGATGCCAGCTTGGGGGTGGGGGCTTACACTCTGCTAAGTTCTTGTTTTAAATATCAGGAACCGGTGCTTGGACAGAGCAGCGCTGTTGGCGAACACTGAGGGCGAGTGCTGAGATGTAAGAGCAACCCACTTGCACAGTCGGAGACCAAGATTTCCATGAAGAAGAGTGAGGCAGAGCTTGAGCTTGGCCAAGACCATTGGGTCTAAGTGGGTCTCCTATACTTGTACACAGAGCAGAGGGGTTTGGGGTTCTGTGAGTGAGACCCCTGAGCTCTTGAGATATTGTGGAGGAGCCTCCTGTGTCGCATGAGCCCTGGCAGGGAGAGTAGCTCTGTGGTCATCAATTCAGGTACAAAACTGTATGTGGTAGGTTTGCCTGTTTGCTCTCTCTTTAAAAAAAAAAATGTAATCTACAAGTAACTTTGAAGTCAGATGGAGAATCAAAGTCATGTGACAACACAGGCCAGCTATCAGAGGCAGGAGGGTGGGTGGGAGGGGTGCCTACACTCCAGCTTGAGAGGTACAAAGTCTGACAAGAAAGGCTCCAGAATGCAGCTGTGTCCACTGGGAGGAGCGGCAGACCAGGATGACCAGACAGTCCACTAGCCATGAGGCCGAGGTGCTTCTGGGTGTGGAGATGAGAGGGAAGGTCCCGTTGGTAAGGGAGCCCGGGAGGTGGCCCTGAAAGAGCTTTTGCCTCGTCCTGCCTCTAGGCTGGCCTCAGGGAGGGACTTCTGTACCTTTTCCTCCTTGCACCCCTCCACGGTCCTCTCTCTTTAAAGGGTTCTGTACCTTGCAGTCTCCGACTACAAATGACTTCTAGTTACCGTCTTTGCCTTGTGCTAGATTACTAAGGAAATCAAACAGAGCTAGAGGTGGGGTTAAAAGGGCAAGGTGGCTGGAGAGAAAGAGAGTAAAAATGGGCTTAAGGCAATCTGGCTGATAACACCCAAGCCTAGAGAATGGTTTGTTTGCTTTTCCCACACTGCAGGGCAAAGGGATGCTTTTCCTGAGCACTGTGTTATGAGGTCCAGGACAGTCAGGAATTCAGCTGAAGTGAACCGTCTTCGACATCTATGTATTTGTATTGCATCAAGGTTTGCAGCGAACTGAAATGCTGGTGGGAAGCTGGTAGAAAGCCTTCCTTTCAAACACTGGCCAGGCACCCGGAGGCTGCCTCTGAAGAGGGAAGCACTACACACAACTCTCGCTCTGCCCAGCCTTAGCGGAAACCAGGTACCTCAGTGTGGGGAGGAAAACTCAATACAAAAGTGTCTGATTGCATCTATTCTTCTTACTAAACTCTGACACAATAGACATGTGATGAACACAGTGTTAGGAAATAGTTGACAGTCAAATTTGAGTGACATATGAAGCGACTATTTATTAAATTGTTAAAACAAAGAATAGTAAAATACATACTCTCTTCCATAATATTTTGGTCTGTTTTCCACCTATATTAAAAAAAAAGAAGGAAAATGTTAATAATGCATTTGAATTCAAACCAGCTAGATAAAAACGTGATTCAGATAAACAGCTAGTGTCCTGGCTGTAATTTTACTATAGATTCATTTATCAAATCAGAGAGGCCCATGAAGCTTTGGAATTAATCAATACATCCTAACAGATAGAAACTATCCAGAATCATTATATTTCTATTTCCATTAGGATAATTTTCCATTAAACCAAATCAACCTAATAATGAATTTTCAAAAAAGATAACATTTTTCCCCAAAGGAAACAATGTGTTGTTTAACAGTAAGGCATTTACAAGAACATTTTAACTTCATTCTAAAAGACAAGGCAGCTACTTCTAACATGAATAAAACATAAGCATTTATTTCAATCTTCACTTAACTGTTTTGTTTTGATCTTATAAGTAAACAAGGGTTTGCACCTGGATAAAAAAATAAAGTAAATATCATTTGATTCCTTCTCAAATAACGTTGGTGTTTTAGCTTCGCCTTTACTTTTCAACAAAGGCCTGGTAATGGGACCCTGAGGCCCAGGACACAGCAAGCAAGACTCAGATGACTACATCAGATCAGATCACAGAAGAATTTTGTTCTCTGATGTTCGCAGTATTGGCTTGATAAGATATGGTATGCGTAGATTTTCACATCTGGCTGTCAGTTCTGCTTTAATTCTTGGGACAGTCCAAATACAGCTGAGCCGTGTGAAGCTAGAAGTCTTACTGATAGTTGCACATTTGGAAACAATTTTGTGTCTGTTCCCTGGTGTCAGATACGAGCCTGGCAGATGTTTTGTTCATCGTCAGACAAATAGACTCTTTTCCCAATAAGGCCTACAGATAGGCGTAGTGGTCCGATTTCCAGGCACCAGGCGGTTTCCTAGTGTATTGCTCTCCTATATTTCAAAGATAGATAGGCCATAGGATCTTATAGACCACAAGGAAAGCTCAGAAAGGGGACCCAGGGCTCGGAAGATCACTTCACAATCTAGCTAGGACAGATCTAGTTTATACACAAATAATCTAGACACTTCTAAACCTATATTCTCTCTACAATCAAAGGCTGCTCATAACTTTTGATCTTGGCGGTGTGAAGTCTACTCCACGTTTTTGTGAAAATGTATACTTCAATGATATAATTAACTAACGCACAGTGTGTGAGGGGGCTCCTTCTTAGCAGGTGTCTTTTCTGTAAGTGCTATGTTCTATTGTCACTTTCTTTACACAGCAGTCATCTTTTAAATGCGAGCTGAAAATTGTCACAGATTCCATTCTATTGGCTTTTGAAGTTGTTACTTATGTGATACTGCTGATAGTCCATCGCCACATCAGTGTGCTACAGAGACCGTTTAGATCTAGAAACGCCAAGCGATCTACGAAAGCAATGCATCACGGCAAATATCTTTCCATTCTTGGAGATCTAACTGTCCAAAATTAGAAGTAGTTTATTCTTTAGAAGGGGACATTTTCACTCCCATCTTTTTGGCTAATCTGTAACACAAGGTGCAAAATCCGAGCACAGCCTTCCGTCCCTTCCACTCCCCACCCTCATTTCTCCCACGGGAGATGAGTAACTATCTTCTCCTGCAGGCAGCATGGAGGTAAAGCTGCCTCCTGCCTCCTGCCTCCTGCAATGTAGGTAAGAGGTTAACAGCTATGGAATTTAATTGATTCGTAGTAACACAATAATTGCTGTTGATTCACTCATCACTTACGAAAATACACATCATGTGTATTAGGTTCAGGTCTCTGTGCTTACTCCTGTCTTGTTCACACAGTGATGGTCAAGCAAATACAGACAGGACGCAGCTACAAGGAGATCCTGGGTTTCTGGCCTCACGGCGTGTGGGGAACACGAGGAGAAATTTAACATGGACTGCCAAATAGGGAAATCAGCGCGGTGTCTTAAAGTCTCCCTAGTAAGAGCTTGCCCAGAGGAGACTTCAATCCAGGTGAGGGCCAAATCCCTTATGTGTGAAACCACTAGGACATAACCCAGGAACACCAAGTCACAGAGGACAGTGTGTGCATGGAGTGGAGCCAGGGAAGAGGCCCCAAATGTCACCAGAGAAGTATAATGAAATTATTAGTCCACCTTTATCTGAATTCAAATGCGGGCAGGCATCCCAGTTTTACTTTCTCTTCATTTGGGAGCTTTACAGAGGAGGAGAGGAAAGATGGATGCAGGCGAGAAGGCAAGGATGCGCTGGGCCCAGGACTGAGCGCTCACCGAGCAAGGCTGCTCTGATAGCAACCAGATCCAAGGCTTTCCCTTATCCTCTGTGGAGCTCTTACAAAATACATATTTGCAATTGTTCATGATTACGACAAAAAATGGCTAGGGTGGATAAAGGGTTAAAAACCACCCCCCGCCCCTTTTTCTAAATTTTTCTGTTGACAGAAGTCTCAGCAAGAACTACACTCTAGCCAGCCTTAAACAAGGCCAGAGTGAATTGTTAGTTATAGGAGCTGGGAAAGCCACAGAAGCTCAACATTTTCTTCAGGCTGGATGAGAGTAGATCCTTGGATCTAGACAAAACATTATCATCTTGGTATCAAGGATCAGAGGGATAGGGTGCTGTCCAGTGACACCTCTAACCTCTGCACTGTGGTCTAATTGGACCCAATATGCTCTCTCTCCAGGCACAGCCCCACTAGCCATGATCTCTCTCTCTCTCTCTCTCTCTCTCTCTCTCTCTCTCTCTCTCTCTCTCTGTGTGTGTGTGTGTGTGTGTGTGTGTGTGTGCCTGCGCACACACGCGTGCTATGCATATGCTTATAATATGTATGCATGACATGTATGTGTGCCCGTGGGTCCACACAGAGGCCAGGGTGAGGGGAGGAGGCTGGGTGTCTTCCTCTATCATTCTCTGCCTCATCCTTTGAGAGTGAGACTCTCGCCGAATCCGAAGGGTTTTGCTTTATTTTGTTTCCGTGTTGAGGGGGACCCCTTCCCTGGCAGTCACATCTTTCCTTCCTCTGGTTTTATTCTCAGAGCCTCTCCACGTCTGGCACGGGGTAGAGACACCACACATCCGGGCCTCATATGACCCTATGCAATGAGTTAGCTGGGCAGTGAGAGCCTACCTCGCTCACGTGGCAAAAGGATCGATTTATTGCTAGAGCGTCCTAAAAGATCAAATTTCCAAATGTTGCTAAAGTCCTCCTAAATAACCACAGAACACTGTAACGAGAATTTTTGTATAATGCAAAACATTGGACGATTAATTTTTCTAATTGTTTAACACTCAAGAGAGTAATGTGTAAGTACTCCTCTATGTGGTATGCAGTGAAACAGACTGGGGAGGTCACTACCCTTCCCCACTGAGCACGCACCGTTGGATAAGCAATGGGATACTCTTGGCAAAGATATGAATGTTACCCAGTAACTGGAACAGACTGGCGGTGGCCTCGGGTGTGCCCGAGCTTACCAACCGTCAACCACAATTCCTCAGGGGGAGGAAATGGGATGGCGCTCAATGTTCAAACTCAGGCCGATCGGGGCAACACTGAGCTCTGGAAGAAGCCTCCTTCCCCAGGCTAGCACGCCCCTACTCAGAGTATCACAGAAAAGGGTGTCACCAGGTCATCAGGACAGAGCCTTGCCCTCATCATGGAGCATAAATCTGTACCTCAAAGAGGAGTCACGAGAGTCTTGGCATTTTAGAAGGCGCCAGGCGTCTGAGCGCTTGGCACGGCAGGTGGTTAGCTGAGGAGAGATGATGGCCAAAGGGCCAGGAAGCCACTGTGGCAGGCAGTCGGTGCTCGGAGAGCAGAGCCCTGTGCTCAGCAGAAGTGTGTGGAAAGGTGGGGATGTAGGCCTCTCCCCACCGAGGACCCACCTCCTGTACGATCCAGGGAAGGGTCTCTGCTTCTCATTTTCCTCAATCTTTAATAAGATGGGTGCTCTCAAGCATGCTATTTTAATATGACGGCTTCAGAGATCAGATGAGGCATGGCCTATAAAAACCGTGAGACTTGGATCAGCCCAGCACTGGTCTTACATTACTGAGTGCTACAATGTACGCTATGTTCTGTGGGTATTATCTCATTAAGACCTCGCTAGCACAAGGAGGGTAAGTGAGACTCAGGGCAAGTACCACACTGGGCAGGTCACCCTTGGCTCCAGGGCTTCTCTGCAGTTCCAGCAAAGTCCGAATAATCTTAAGGCCTGGGTTGACTCAAAATTCTTCACGTTAGCTGCTTTGCTTATCTGGAGGCCTTTGGGTTTCTCTTTGATGTCAATGAACACCTTAAAACCTCTTCCCAGTGACGTGAATTCTATCAGAGTTAGCCAATCGATAAATTTGCCCCAATGCCCTGATATTCTCCAATTCTTTTCATGTGATTTAGAATTAAATTTCTTCCCAAACTACCAGGTTTATTCTGCTAATTTTAAGGAAGACTTTTCAGTAATGTGTAAAGGCTGGAGGAACATTCTGGGGACAGCTGCACTGCGAGAGACAGGAGGTATAATCCTTAAATGAGTTTCTTTATAGTCAGATTATCGTTGCTTAGATAAACACACATTCTTTTATATTCAATACAAAGACATTTAAAGAACATCATTGAGTCTTCTGTAAACAAGCTTTCCAATTATTGGAAAAAAACAAAGCTTGTATAATCCCTCAGCAGCTGGTATATGTTAAGTTTATACTTAACAGAAATAATTTAAAAAACCTAATTTGGGAGCCTTTTTGCGTGAGGCAACCAGACTGCTGAGTTCTCTGAGATACAAATCAAATGTAGGAGAAAAGGCCTTTGATGGGAGATTTGGACTGGTCATACTGGGGTGATTTCACCCACAAAATTAAGGATGGTTAATTCCTTTCTAATTAGAAACTAAAGATCTCTGCTGAAAAGAAAATCAAATAAAAGCCCAGGAATTTCCACTCTTGTAATTCAAAGTGTATGGCATAGGGGGAACACTGAGCGCATCCAAATCCCCCATGCCTTTCTAGAACCCAAAGCCCTATTTCCCCAGGGCATAACTTCAAGCTTTTCTGAACCTGTGAGTGAGCCCCGAGAAATGACTCCCCTCCTTCTTGATCAGAATGTGTTATAACAACGCACTATCCTATCCGCAGGCTGAAGAAATGCCGCAGTGGCTAAGGGCATTTGTGGTTCTTGCAGAGGGCCTGGGTTTGTCCCCTCGACCCCACCCCTGTGCACTCTGGATTGCAGCTCTAGTTCTAGGGGATCTAACGCCCCCTATGGCCTCCATGGGTACTACACATATGCAGCACACATACACATATGGAGGCAATCACTTATACACATGACATAAAAATAAATCTTAAATATAAATCTGTCCAGAGTTGCTGTGGTCAGCTTCAAGCTGTGGCCTTGCTTGCTCTGTGAGACGCAGTAGGGCAGGGTAAGGACTTGGTGAAAACGCTCTGCTGGGAGCAGATGGACAGATGGACCAAAGCAACTCCATTGGTCTGGTTTGCTTTCTGCCCTTAATGCCTCTTCTTAGATTTTCCCTACGAATTTGACTTAAAACTTAATAAAAATAAAAGACGTTTTCCTACACCAGCAGTTCCCAGCTGTAAAGAGCCCATGGATCCCCAGGCACACTCAGCAAGGGGACTGCTGACTATTCTGACTCTGGGTGGGGTGGCAATGGCTTCGGGTCTGCAGTCTGGAATGTTGCTGAACAGGCCGCAACCTGTCACAGCTAAGAGGCCAGTAGTGAAAAAGCCTGTTTGAGAATAAAAGAACTTCACACTTTTGACTATTTTCAATAAAGTTACTAATAAACCAAAATTCAAATAAGCAACAAATGCTTTGAATGCTTAAAATAGAATAGAATTAAAGGAGGAAACAGGAAATATTTATTTTTTTTATATAATACTGGTCTAAAAGTATCTTTAAGAATAGGACAATGTTTATGAAATGCCAACAACAGATCAAAGTAGTGCAGGGGAACATGAACTAGATCAGACTAAAATGTTAATAAAATTAATAAGAGAACCTATTCCCTGGTTGGAAGAAATATAAATGCTGTCAAGTGTAAAAACAAAATGAGCAAAAACACTACATGGAAATTTTAAGTAGTTGGGGGGTGGATTAGACACACTAAGGTTAGACACACTATGCGCGTATGTGAGCCCCTGCAGGAGCTCCCAGCTGTCGTGGGACTGACTCCTTTGCAATTCTGCCTTAGATGGTGTACTGGAACAGCCTCTAGCCGTCAGTGCCCGAGCACAGAAGACATCCTGGGGTAAGAGCCTGAATCTGTCTGGGATGGATGTCAGTATCCCTAGAACTCTCTAGATAAGCAACCATAGAACACACATCATGACGGGAGGAATGTGTGATGCCCAGATTTCTTATGTGCACATCTGAAAAGCAACAGAAGAGCAGTTCTGCCCCGACGTGCACATACACTGGATCCTCCCTTGCATGCTGGGCCCGTGCTGCTTCTGGTTCTGATCTTCTATTTAGGCCTACTGACCCTGACCCAGAGCATCCCTATGGACCGGGCCGGGAGAGGCAGAGGAGGAGACGCACGGCACAGGGTCCGTCTGTGCACACGCCTTAGTTCGCCAACAAGTAGCAGAGGTTACCATTCCCACTGCATGTGAGCAGAGGAAGGCTTGTAAGGCTCTATTCCCTGAAGGCCATGAAAAAGCGTGAGCTTGACGTACAGACCAGGATCTGGGGGATGCTGATAGTCTACATGGCGCGGAAGGGGAATTTCCAGAGCACAGAAGAAAACGCAAGCACGGAAAACACTGGATCTGCTGGAATCATTAACATCTGTAATGATTAAACTGTATATCATTAAAAATCTCTCATACTATCCATTCCTGTTAGAGTGGATGGTATAGAAAACCTGCTCAGAGGACAAATTTTAGGACAGAGGTTTTTGTGGATGGGTTGATGTCCCCCTCCTTCCACTGAAGTCCCTCTTGGCTATAGGAGGTGGCCACTTCAGGCTCCATATCCCCTGCTGCTAAGGTCACCACCCTCCTGTAGACTGCCCAGAGACTCCCAGGTATCTAGCTAGCTGGAGAGGTGCCCCCCCTACTGATTTCTGTCCCCAGCACTATCCTGAGCCCTTTCTCCTCACACCTGATCCCCGTTCCCTTTCTTAGTTTCTATGGGTCTGTGGATTGTAGTGTAGTTATCCTGTACTTTATGGTTAATGTCCACTTATAAGTGAGTACATTCAATGTGTGTCTTTCTGAGTCTGGGTTACCTCACTTGGGATGATATTTTTTAGTTCTATCCATTTGCTTGCAAATTCCATATCTTTGTTTTAAATAGGTGAGTCGTGTTCCATTGTGTAGATGTACCACATTTTCTTTACCCACTCTTTAGAGCATGCAGGGTCTGGACTTAGGCCTCCTACACATTTGTAGCAGATGTGCAGCTTGGTCTTCACGTGGGTCCCAAATGAAGTAGAGGATGTCTCTGACTCTGTTGCCTGCCACTGGATCCCGTTCCCCTAGCTGGACTGTCTGGTCTGGCCTCAGTGGGAGAGAATATGCTTAGTCCTGCTATGAATTGATGTACCAGTGCAGGACATTTGAGAAGAATGGGAGGGAGTGATGGGGGGGGACTTGGGAGGGTAGGACTGGGAAGGGGGGCTATGACCAGGATATAAAGTGAATAAATAAATAAATAAATTAATTAATGAAAAAAGGGAAAGAAAATCTGCTCACAGCACCTAGTGTCTCAGCATCTCTGTGGATGACTTTTCCCAGGGCTCCTGGGTGTCTCATTCCTAGAGCTCACTCTCCCCTCCAGTGGGACCTTTCTCTCAGCGGCTGTTGCAGGTGCCCCTTTCTCCCTATGCCCACCATCATGAATCTAGTCTCCAGGTCTACCAAAATAGTATTTTCACTGACCCTGTCTGAACTTTCCTCACTCCCAGATCTGTTTTGAACTGAACAGAAAGGACAGGCTTTAATCACACTGCTGACTGCTCCAAACCTTTCTCAGTTCCCTCACTGCTGGGGGAGGGGAGGACTCACACCACTTCATGGGTTCTTCTGGAATCTCTCTACTGGGGTCCTCTCCTACCTTGCAGACACTGTACTGAGTGGGGCAACCTCCATCCACAAGGACAAAAGCCTTGTTGTTTCTCGACCTGGCTCTTAGCTCTGAATCTTTAGATTCCAGTATCTAACCTCGAATAACTGCAGAAGCCAAGAAAAAGTACGAGGGGATCATGGCGCTGGAGGTGGGGTAGGATTGTTGGGGAGAAGCTCTAGGGAGGGGGATAGCAGGTGCTACGAAAGGGAGAAAATGGGGGGACCCTGGTGGAGGAGGCGGCAGTACAAGGCGAGAGGTAAGGAAAGATCAGTAACACTAAGGATGGTTGAAAAGGGCATAGGAAAATAGTATTTTATAATTTATTTTGTATTTTATTTAAAAATACAAAATTACACAGTTTGTGTGTGGAATTGTGTGTCTGTGTATGTCTGTGTATCTGTATGTGTCTGTGTGTGTGTTTTTTTGAAGTTTCACATGTTTTATTTAATCTCATAACAATATTTTTAATTCAAAGAAACTGAGACTCAGAAATAAAATATGTAGCCCAAGGTTATTTGGCTGTACATTATATAGAGAAGTTTGGTTCTTTTATGTGTGTGTGTTTTAAATGGAGTGACCCTGCCTGAATTTCCCTCTTTCTGATACTTCCTACAAGCAGGTGTAACAGTTTAAATTATAAAACCTTATAAAGGGAAATCAAAGTCCAGGATTTACTCATGGATGGAAACTTTATCTTATAATCTAACCCTAAATCTTTTTTTTCTTTTGTTTTGTTTTTGTTTCATATTGTGCTTCTTTGCTCGCTTGGTCTTCAAGTGAGAACTCAGATTCCTCTCTGGAGAATATGGATTGATCATTAGAGGAATATGGATGGGTCATTAAAAGCTGTCTCGGCCCCTTGATTACATCTTCTTTCTCAAACTAAAGAACCCTTGTTCTCGTAACCTTTTCAAAGAGGCTCCACCTCCAGTCCTTAGCTCATCTTCCTCATTCTCCTCGGACTGTCTTTAAATTCTTCATGTTCCTCCTAAGCCCAAAGAGCTTGAGGGGCCCGAAAGAATCGAATCAACAGGAAGGGAGACCGTGCTGCTGCTGCTAACTTGGGGGCACCTAGGGGGCATGTCAGCAAACATATTTGCATAAGCCCTTTCTCTTAGTGAATTCCTTTCTTCAAAGCTTAATCCATGCCCAACGAGAGAGAAAGAGGCAGGGAGCTTTGTCTGGTGTTAGTTTCTTTTGCAATCTATGGTGGAAGACATTTAGAGAAGTCCGTGCAACCCCTACCCAGTGACATTTTAATTCTGAAGAGAAACTCAATGTGTTCCTATTATGTTCTATATGCACATTTGTGATTTATATTTAAAAATCACTTCTCTCTTTCTTTGTCTCTATCTGTCCCTTTCTGTGTCTCTGTCTCTGTCCCTCCCTTCCTCCCTCCCTCCCCTCCTCTTTCTGTGTATGTGTCCTGTGAAGATCAAGTCTTTCCCTTGGGTATAATACTGCTGTCAGAGAGCATCATGGTCCCGTGACTTCTTCATGCCTGCAGCGTGCTTTTACATATGTTCTTCCACCAGACCAGTGGGCTATATGCCTTTGCAGCTTTCTTATAGCTCAGGAAGCTGCAGCTCAGAGTGGTTACAGGTTGGCTATCACAGCTCAGGACAGCTAAGACTGAAGCCCAGCCCTGACTTCTATAAAAATCTAGAAGCTTGTATGTTATTTTTAAAAAGTGCCCAATACTCTGCTTCCAGAATAGGCACTCCCCCGAAGAACTCTGCATCAGAGTAATAAATAGATAGTGAGAGTTCTTGATGAATGCTTGTCCTTCTGCACATTCTGAATTGCACAGTCCGGATTCCTGAGCGCAGCCTACGGGTTTCCACTACCACCAGACACGGAGCCTGTCTCCCGCCCGTCCGGGCTCAATACCCCAGAGAACAGCTTTGCTTCTCAGCCTCCTCTGCTTGCACACATAATCTTGGCTTTCTTGGTGCTTTTGTGTGGAAATCTCCACAGATCTGGTTGAATACATGAAAGGGTGGAAGGTATTCACTGCAGGCGTGCCCACACCCCACTGGCATTCCATAGCATTTTACAGCGCATCGGTCTGTTCGGCCTCTGTCGCCCGCCAATCCGACTGTTAAAACTACGTTTTTCAAAGCGGAGGGCTTAGCACACGTCTCTCCAAACATCTAAATGCTACCCGTGAGTCAGCTTCAGTGGCTGTTAGACTTTTGATAGGAGGCAGCACCAGCTTTCTTCCTGAAATTAGAACCAGTGTAGTTTACACGTCCAAAATGAAGTGTTACAAATGTCAACTCCACCCAGCCTTTCGGTCCCTCCTGAGCAGGACTGGTCATTTTTACTGTAGACTGCCATCTACGGGTGAGGGAGATGCTCACCGAAGGCCTGCTTCTTGCTGCAGTCTTGGCCTTTCTTGACAATGTGCATGTGCTACAAACGAAAGGCTGGCAGCTCCTCCAAATGGCTGGGAGTGGCTTCCTTCCTCAGCTCGGGGGCCCCAGGTCCCTTCTACCTCCACAGTGCCTGGGAGAGGGCAAGAGCGCACGGCAGGACTTTCCATGTGTGACCGCCAGGCCTCTAATCTAAGCACCAGATATTTATCAACTCGTTTTGAAGTTGCTGTTGGTGGACAGCTAGTCCACAGCAGAGTCCTCCTGAAAGGGTTGAGCTGGAAAGAGTTGAGGCTTTGAGGACCATATGGTCTCTGTCTCAAGGATTCAGTTCACTCAAAATGAATGGCTACTTCTATATTCTGATGACACTTATTACAAAGCCACTCAGTGGGTTGTTATGTGCCAATCCCTCGGCTAGGCTAACAAGGTTGGGTGCCCCATCAACAAACATCTTACACTGAGCACAAGACATAAAACCATCCATCCTTCCCAAACCTTAATGTTATGGTGGGCCAAGTTTTATTTGTGTGCCGGCCTCTCCATTGGCTGCATTGAGTGGAAGACATCTTTAATGTTTAAGCAAGATATGCTGAGTCAACTTAAAGCTCTATTAAATAAGGCAGAAAGTGGCTGGATTATATATGCAAACCTCGGGGATTACAGACACACGGACAAGCCTTGCATGTATCCTTAGACAGGGAAGTGTTGGAGATATATCATCCATCCTGCTCGTGAGAAGTCATAGAACCTCGAGGGCCACAACTGAGCAAAAAGACATTCAGAGAGTGTAGTTAAATACTTGGTAGAAATAGCCAGGGAGTCTCTGGAACAATCCATCACACAATCGATGTGTAATTACCTAACAGGACACAAGGTCTTGGATGCAAACCAATATGCCTTTGTCAGGCTTTTCCTAGGTGATTTAATTTCCTTCCACAGGAGATAGGGAGATGACAGTGGTCGTGTGAATAAGAAGGAAGGAAGAGATACCATCACTAAACTGAAACCTGCTGTTCTGTCCAACAACAAGACCTAGAGATAGGGTGTGTTCAGAGCTGATGACAAGCAAGGCTGTGAGTGTGAGAAGGCACAGCCAGAGATTACTGCTTACCAGGGGCCCGGTCAACATTATCCTGGAGACAGCAGAGAAGCAGGAAGCAAGGCGAGGGTCCGTACAGGTCTGGGAGCATGAGTTATAGACTGGCTTTTATTAGCCAAACAGCCATGTAAATCCCAGATTAGGAGGCGATCGTCAAGTATTAAGTGAAGGAGCTCAGACCTTGGGGGATGAAATTGTTACTAACAGTTTTCCTGGCACAGTCATAATAAATTTAGTATTGTTACTAAGGCAGAGGGTTTCTCAAAGCAGAAAGACATCCAGCAAGGATGTTTTATGCATAGTCACTGATAAAGAAAATATGTGAACTATCCCCAAAGGGGTGGGGTTCATAACAGAATACTTGATAGATGAATAAGCACAAGTAGGAATCGGTAGACAGGAACCTGAATAATTCTGCTAACTTGTAATACAAAACAGCGTCAGCAAGTATAATACCAGAACAGGTGGAGGCAGGAAACTGGGCTGAGTCAGGCACTGTCCACAGACCACATTTGCACAAGGATTCCTTTTTTATCTCTGCGACACGAGAGAGTTTGGGGAAGAACCTAGCAAAGAAGAAAGGCAAGGTCCATTTGAAGGATGGACATAACATCTAGGAGGGAGGACACGGCCGAAATTAAGGGCACTATGGGATGCCTAGATGTTTACTTTCAAACCCACAAGAAACACAGCACAGAGAAGGTCCATCAGTGTCAGGAGGCAAAGTGGCCTTGATGCCTGTGTCCTTAGGCTATAGGGAGCAGGCAGGATAGAAAGCGAACACAGCAAGAACAGTCCCGAGAGCACTGGTCCTCACACTTGGGGCAGGTGGCTGGCCTCCATCTCCAGCTTCTTATTCGCTAGGTCGAGGCTGGGACAGACAGCCTGAATTTCTGTCCCCAAGTGGTGCCCTCCCTAGCCCTGGAATCACACTTTGAGAGACACTGTGCTAGAAGCCCTGTCCTGCACGTGAGCTGTCTAAGTAGGACTGTGGTCTCACCTCTCCTGTGCTGTCTGGCCCCATGGGAGTGCCGCAGGAAGCAGGGCGAAGCAGCCATCTGGCCAAGGCTCAGGGCACAGGAAGTGCCTTTCCACAGCACTAGAAGACTGACCATAAACCAAAGTTAGGTGACCCTAAAGAGTTAGGTGACATTAAAGTTGGTTCTGACTAAAAGAGCATCATCGACATTTTTCTGAGGTAACATTGAATCAGGATTTGAAAATGGTTTTCAAGCATTAAGACATTTGGTTAGCTAGGACACATTCCACTAGGAGACCTGGCTCTTCGAGGCAAAGTGCAATTTGTCTTAGTCAGCATTATTTCTCTGTTACAGTTTAACCAGGGGAGCAAAAATCTGGAGCCATGTCCTTAAACCCCAGCAGTTCTGTGTTCTCACTGCTCTTGGGACTTCCCAAGAGCCCGCTCCAATCTCCAAGCCATAGCATGAGCTAAGATAAAAGCTGCTCCGCCTCTGTCTCTGACTTTCTGTTTATCCCTACCTCTCTCCCTCCTTTCCTCCCTCCCTCCCTCCCTCCCTCCCCCCCCCTGTATGTTGGGAGTGCATGTTGACTTCTGTTTGCATATTTTACCCACATATGTGGTAACTAACCTACTACCTCCCTAAAGGTATTAATCTGTTCACCAGGCAGGGTCATACTCAGTTTCTGCTCAAAGGCCCCACTTCTCCGCACGGTTGTAGTTGGGGGCAGCGAATTCAAGCCATAGACGTAGCCTGAAGTTGGCTTCCAAAGAGCAGAGACTTCGCATTGTGTCTTAGGGTATCACTCTTGCCTTGTATCATAGACAGCGGGTAGAAATGGATCGTGCTGTTTCAGGCCAGGGAAAGGTGGCAGGACACACCGTCGATGTGGGATATGATGGTATCAGTTATTCTTTGTCTGGCATAGTGAAATGCACACACTAGTGTGATTGTGTAATAGTGGGACACACACACACATCCCAGTTAGATATTAAAAACCAGAAACCACATGTAAGATTAAAGAATCTTCCAGAAACTCGGCCTATTATCAATTGCCCTGCGAATGACCCTTCATTTTCCTCAGCCCACTTTCACCTCCATCCAAGGGTGGATGAACTGCTGTTCTGCTCTCTGCTGCCTCCTTGCTGTCCTGTTTCTTCCTCTGTGTCCCTTGGCTCTGATCTATATAGCCGTTGGGTTTCCAGAACTCAGGCCCACCCTTTGTGAGTTCACCTCAGAATGACTGTGTACCTCCAGATGCATCTGTGGGTCCGTATTCCGCAGGTAGTAAACTCTTGTTTAGAGAGGAGGGATATGCATTTGAAGAGATCAGAGTATCTTATTCTCTCTCTCTCTCTCTCTCTCTCTCTCTCTCTCTCTCTCTCTCTCCCTCTCCCTCCCTCACACCCTCTATCTCTGAGGTAGGGAGGGTCTCAGTATGAAACTCTCTGGCCTAGAACTCACAGAGATCTGCCTGCCTCTACCCCTCCAAGTACCAGGGTTTAAAGGTATGTATAGGCGTGCCTGGTCAGGCCGTAGAGTTCCTGCCCAGCATGCATCATGAACCCTCGGTTTAATGCCCAACAGTGCACACACTGAGCATGGCGACACACGAATGGAATCCCACATCAGGAGGAGGAGGAAGAACAAATACTGGATGTTCAAGTTTTCCTCAGCTGCACGATGAGTTCTAGCAGGGACAGTGTCACAAAAGAGAAGGAAAGAAAAAAGGAAGGGGACACACATTGCAATTTCTCTCTTGGAGTAGAAGAAAAGCTCGTATGTCAATTCTTCTGCCATACTCTAGTCAGTCCAAGACCAGAGGAAGTCTAAGTAAGCAGAAGACACTGTAAAGAAGGAAGGCTGGCTGTGTTGGTGAGGAAGATGAAAGGCAGGGAGAAAAACGGACGGGAAAAGCCCTTTATTCTTGGTTGTGTCAATACTAGGAGGGAAGAAAGAGACCAGCGCAGAAAGCCCAGGATGAAAGGCATGGAAATGCTTCTCCCTGGGAAGCCATTGCCTTCTGATCAGTATACATGAAGCCAATTAAAGAGCATCGGGATTGATTTTTGTTCCTGGCTTGTAGAATCAATCACATGATTTTAGCGCTGCCCCAGCTCTGAGTGTGTTACATCTGCAGAGTGGTGCAGCCTCCCAAGAAGGCACTTTGTTTTAAAACATTTTTTTTCAATGATTAATATAGAAAGCAGGGAGAATGGTGGGATAACAGAAAGCCACCTTGAGTTACAGAAATCTGTGATGTTAAATGGATTAAGTTCACGGCGAAAGATGTGGACAATCCCGATGACATGTTTACATGTCCCAGGCAAGCCTGGGACGAGAGCAAGGCCTGCGGCCCATGGCTGAGAAGCTGAGGAGCCACTACTAAAGCCTGAAAATGCCTGATGAAGAACAAATGCCTCTGCGGGCTTCGAAGGACAGCTTTACAGATAAAAGCAGAGATGCTGAAACAGGCTAGGCAGAAACACCAGAACCCAGAGGGAACGCCCCCAAGAGGGAAGGGACACGAAGTGATGTTTAAAAAGCATCTGATTCCCTGGTAGGTGAAACAGGGCAGCGGGTTGTGACAGCAATTGACGAAGCCCCTGTGCCCGGGCCACCTCCGACATCCAAACAAAGGCCTGCTCTGGTCTGAGCACAGGGAGCAGCAGCTCTGCCTGGAAAGAACCGGCTTCCAGATAGATTGTCATATGGCAGGGGAGCAGGAAATGGAGCTGTATAGGATGGAGAAGGGTTCCAAATGATAGCCTGTCGTTTTATTTCCCTTTTGGAACTGCCTTTTGTAATCCCCTATTCTCCAGGAAGCCTCAAGTGGACAAAGGAGACGGAGACATTTACGTCACAAAAGCAGTCTGTCCTTTAGGGGATGCCAGTGGAATCTGACTTTAAATTAGTCATGCAGAAAATCTTGACATTTTGCCCTTTTGAAAAGGGCCAAAAAGACACTTGGACCATTCCAGGATACACTATCAGTCGGGTTTAAGTAAGCACCTTAATCGCCACAAGTCCAACTCACCGCCCTGATAACAGCACTGTGTAAACCTGATATGTTCTTAGCAAGCCTCCGACAATGCTGAATTCCTTACATCGCCCATCTCTGGCCTTTGCATGGCTTTGCTCCATGTTTGCTGATTACCCACTGTTGCTTGGCTGCTCTCAGTGCCAGGAATGGACTTAAATGACGGAGTCTCTGGGGTATCCATTCTTCTGGAGAAAAGCCCATAAGTGACAATTAATAAGTTAAGAAAGCATATGAGGAGACACATTAAACAGGTCAGTGCCCTCTTATCTGTGCTTTTTTTTTCTTATGGGCTTCAGTCAATGTTAGGTCTGAAAAATGTTAGATGGAAAATTCCAGAAGTAAACAATTCAGAAGTTTAAGATAACTTGTGTTACAATAAATTGCTAAAATTGCTCTCTCTCTCTTTTTTTTTAAGTATGAGTTTTTAATTCTTTACTGTGCCTAACTTATAAGCTAGACCTTATCATAGGTAAGCAGACTGTATGTCAGGGCCAGCATGTATCACTCTTTTGGGATGTCTGGAAGAATATCCTTTGTGGACAAGAAGGGGTCACTGTACTAGAGACAGAACAAACAGGGAGACAGGACAGGGACTCTGACAGCTGGGGGTGGGGTGCTTATGCTCGCTGAGTTCAGGGAAGGCCTGGGACTCAGTGGCCCTGGATCTGGAACTCAGACAGGCAAAGGTGAGGGACCCATTGCAAAGTTCTCTGGAAGTAGGGCTGGCAGCTTCTAAGACTGGAAGAGAAGGGAGTGGGGGTGGGAGAGACAAGCTAGAATGTCTAGACCTATGCGCACAGAGTGAAGCAGGCCTCGCCTTTCCTGAAAGCGGGCCTTTCACCAGCCTAGGTGCCTTCTGCAGAAGCCAAGCAGACAGGTGGAGAGAGGTGCTGAGAGCCCAGAGGAGAGGTCTCGGTTAAAGAGATGGGTTTTGGAGAAAAATTTCTGCACAGTTCCTAAGCATACCTTTGGTGATTAATAAATGCTTATGAGGTGGCGGATTGATAATTCATGGAAAGGGCAAGTGAGGCTTTTGTTTTCTGGAGGATGTTTTGAATCTCGTGGCAAGGAGTGTTCTGGGAATGCCTGTAGAAGGCCAGGTGCTGTGGGGGCTCACTAAGTATTAATTTACAATGCTGAATCTTGAGAAAACTACAGACCATTATTTCCATGGCTGGCTCTTCCTGGCATAGTTGGCACCATTGTTCAACTGCTGGTACCTTCTGTTTATCACCCTCAGGATCCTGGTGGTTTGATTGTGGACCTGGGTGTCTCATCCTCAGGATCTTCATCCCAGTGGTTTGTTTGATTGCTGACCTGGGTATCTTGCTTGGGTCGTTATCACTGCCGCTTTTCTCACCCAGTCAGGCACTGTTGTCATGACCCTGACTGTCCCCAGTGACTGTCTCCCATCCTGCTCTCCATAGGTGAACCGGCTCTTGCACATTAACTGAGTACCTGTTATGTGTCAGGCACCAAAGCTTGTCACATTGGTAGCAACCCTGCCAAGAGGATCTCCACCCTTGTCTCTGACCTTTGTCATTCCAGAAGACTGTGTGAGGGCTTGGCTCTAACACAGATGGCTGGAGAGCGGCAGAGCATGAAGTCAGAACTCCACACGACTGCAGCTGCGCTCCCCCATTCCTGGCTCGGCTAGCAGCTCTCTAGAGCTTGCCTGTAGAGTCAGCCTGCACCTCCTCATACCTAACCACTCAGAGAAACTCACCAAGCAAGTGGTACTGTGGCTTGCAATTAGTTATCAAATCAGGCTGACCTGAGACTTATCCTGGAGACACAGTGTCTCCTATCTCTGACACTTTGGACTTCATTTTGGATTCATGTGTGTGTATGTTGATCTAGTGAGCCTGAGGCTCCCATTTGGAGAGATGCATAGCCTCTCCAATTACAGAGAGAACCGAGACTATAAGGATGTAGAGCCATCCAGGCAGGGACGAGGGGAGAGGGGCTAAGAGGAGATGGGCGGAGGATGAAGGAGGAGAAAGCACAGCTGTGTGTAGAGTTGAACCAGAAAAGAGAAATGTACACCAGAAGTCAATATTCACTGTTCAAACAAACAAAAACCTCCTGAGCTAGTAAACGTGTTACAAGAGCCCCGCTCCCTGGCCATACACTCCACTGAGAAGACATTCTGTCTTCCTTAAGTAGGTTTCCCCAAGGAGATAGGTGCATCCCTCGGCAAACTGATGCTTAACTAAAACAACGTCTTTAGCAGGAGCATCTAAGAGGAAGAGCGGCCTCCACTCCCAGGAGCCCAGGTGCTGGGAGGCCGAGCAATTTGGACCAGAAATAGTCACAGTTACCATAGCATTGGAAGACAAAAGTGAACCAAAGCTGGGCCTACTGTTACCTTTCAGAGCCGCACCTGTTTTCCCCAGCAAAGTTGACCTTCATGACATGATGCCTGCCTTACTGCTTAGCCATGGGCAGCCTGCTGAGGAACCGGAGCTAACGGACAGTCTCCCTATGCAGGTTTCAAGGCTGACCTGGAATATGGAACTTCTGAGGACCAGCACCCTGTGGACCAGACATCAGCTAGCAATCATCTATTTGAGCCAAATTAGTCAGGGTAGAGATGCGAAGAAGATGGTTTAAAAACACAGGGAGCGCTTAAAAGCATACACGCACGGCATGCTGGATGCATCTGGCGGTGAGTACTGTGTGGGAGGTTCTCAGCACCCTGGACGTCTGAAGAGCATCACTGGAAACCCAGGAATAGTTTCCGTGACATGAGATCTACCTACTGTCTTTACTCAAAGGAAAGTTGTCATGGTTGCCAGGATTTTGAGACACATTCATTTTTTCATTTCTCTCTCTCTCTCTCTCTCTCTCTCTCTCTCTCTCTCTCTCATAGCCTTGAACACTCAAATATTTATGTTATCATTTTTTCCTTTATTAAGTATTCAAAATACCAAAAGCCAAATTCTTTGCCATAGTTCACGCACCTGGACTATAAGTGTTCCATACACATCTGCTTAAAGTGACCAGTTGTGACACTGTCCCCTATGGTTCCCAGCAATGGTGCTGAGCTGATGTTCATCTTTGCTAGTGGGCTTTTGTTATTACCACCAGGGCAGTTCGTACTTATATTTAAATTCTTAGTTGTGTTCCAAATTTTATTTTGATTTGATCATGTATATGAGCACATGCATGCATGTATGGGTACATGCATGTACATGTATGTGTACGTGTACGTGTACGTGTATTATGTGACATGTATGTATGGTCCAGAGTGAAATTTCAGTGCTGTTATTCAAGATCCCTCTACCTTTTCTCTGAGACAGGGTCTCTCAATGGCCTGGAACTTGCCAAATAGGCTAGGCTGGCTGGCCGGTTAGGAGGCACGCATTTGCCTATTTCTGTCTCCCCAATGCCAGGAATATAAGAACATGTCCCCATGCCTGGCTTCTTTTAGGTGTGTTCTGGGGTCTGAACTCGGGTATGCACTCTTACAAGGCAGACACTACTGACCTAGCCATCATCCAAGTCTGTTCTAATTATATTCTTCCTCTCATCTCAAAGCTGTGCCCCTACTTATAAACCCTTGCTGAAGAAATCCTGTATGTAAAGAAGCAGGGGGTGAATTTCAAGCCTATTTCATAATTCTTATTTCACTTAAAGCAAATTAACTTTTCTCTTGTGTCTGTGTTACAAACTATCCAAAGGATGACACACACAGAGGAATTGGCGAGACCATCAGACTGCCAGGAAAGTAGAACTAATCTTGGGCTGTTTTCATATCAGATCTTTTCCCCTCTCTAGCGACATTCCTGAGATGAAAAAGTCTATACTCTCTATTAAAATCAAGATTATCTGATGAATTTCAGTCCCTTTCCACAGAAGTAAATTTTTAAGTGGAAAACAGGTTAACGTGTGAGAAGGTAACTGTGTGTGAGATAGAGTTAAGGTAGCTGTGGTTAGGAGGATGCACGTACTTAAGTCTTTGAAACAGGTTCAAACCCACCCAAATCACTAACATTCCGGATGAGTCTCATGAGTGCTAGCATGGGAGGCTCCTGGCCTCTGGGGGGTGGGGGGACACAGAGCACTTTAGAAGCTTGCTGCTGCTCTGCCCTGAACTCAAGACCAAAAGAAGCTTGGACCCACGGGCCTTTGGTTTGAAGGGTATTAGGTGGGCTATTTGCAAACTGGTCAGCATGAAAATAGGAAACAGCACTTTGATCTTGCTCTTCAAAGCTCACTGCTACCCCAGGTGATGAGCAAACCGACTCCTTAAGGGGTCAGGGGAGAGCCAGGGACGCTTCTGTGAGCTTGTTGGGATATTTTTACGAGCGGATACATTCTGAATGCTATTTCCAGGGTCAAAACATAGCTACTTTGGGCATATAGCTTTATTATTTTGCAAATGTCAAGTAAATATGATGAAATTACAATGATTTGCTAACTATGGATACTGGAAATGCCCAGGAATTTAGCAGCTCCGTGTGTTTTCTGGAAACAGTCCATAGCTATGCACGATATCAAGAGCCAAAGCATGACCGTGCACACTTGGTCACATGTCACAGATGGAAAGGTCGGGAACCCTAGCGGGAAGGCCTAGCTGTTGCTTTGCTAAATGGGCCGTGGCCACCAAATTGCCTTCTAAGTAACTGTGTATGCCCAAGGATTACTGCTGCTGCCATCTTTGGCTAGAGAAGGTTTTTTTCTTCTTTTTGAAATGGGGGGAGGAGCATTAACTACAGAGGCTCCTAATTGGTCAGACTGTTAAATGGAAGAGATTGGTTGAATGCCAAGCCATAAACAGGCCACCCCTATCAGTCCCTCCAAAGCTCAGGTGACATTGCTGGCTGAAGAGAGCGTGGCAACAGTGAGAGCAGGACTCCTGGCCTCATGGCATCTGGGATTGTCTGCACAAGACCTCAAGATCTACCGAGATCAGGCATGTCAATCTTCTGTCACAGAGGGAAAAGGTGCTCAGGAAGACCCACCCACCTGTGAGGATCCACGGGTAGCTAATGGTTGCTAGGAGAGCTAGAGCCATCTTGTTTGGTAGTGTGTTGTAGTGTTTTGTAAGGTGCCCATGTTCCCATGACCAGCCCTGAAGAAACTTCCTGGGACACACCCACACATGGGGGTGGGGCTAGTTGTGAATAGGAAGAAGGTTAGTGGGATTGGCACAAGACGAGATATGGGAGTGAATATATTACTAACATGTATAAAGTGCCACAGTGAAACCCGTAATTGTATTTAATTAGCATATGCTAATAAAGAATCCTGAAAATAGTCGGAACCACTGTAACACAAAATGAGGATATCACATTTTTTTTGGTGGCATTTACAAAGAGTTTTGTTTGTCTATGCATTTGTTAAATATGTGAGAAATTTGGTTCTCAGATTGTAAAGCCAGGTATTGAGATAACATGTAGTCTCAGTATATATGAAGTATGAAGATATTCAATTTGGTGACACCGTGCCAAACGTTAATAGAAATCGCCCCCCAGGAAACCTGAAGTCCCTCCAGCATCGTCCCACTGAGCTGCCAATTCATCACACTTAACAAGGCGGCTGGAGAGAGCTGAGCACCGACCTCCCGGGGACAAATGATCCTCTTGGGACGAGGTGCCTCTTGCTGCAGCTGATACACTGCCAAAAGAAAAAAAAGATGATTATAATTAGGAAACCGCACTGCCTAAGCAACACACCCTCACATATTCTCAGTCAGGTTCAGCCTCAGGACCGCAGATTTAAAAAAAAAAAAAAAAAAAAAAAACACAGAGGAAAAAAAACCCACAGAGCAAAAAAACCACAGAGCACAGACACATTCTTCAGACTGGGTCTTCAGAAGTCAGCTCATTTATATGGAAATTAGTCACTGAATGCAAACCAGCAAAATTGATTTTTTTTCCTCTCTTATAAAGCCAATTTAGCTTCATAATTGTTGCTGGCGATGTTCATTCTATGGCTTTCTTGGGAGACTAGATACAGGTAAAAATGCTTTTGATTATTTTAGAGATGAGTTTCTGCTTGTGAGTACCTGAGTGTAAGATGATATAACAGCATCCCCCAATTTAAATGCTGATGGCTCCCGACATAGCTGGGGAAGAGCTGGAATCTGAAACTGCCATTTATTCTGTGAGTGAAGAAAATAACAAGGCTCCGGGTCTCTATTGCTGTCTTCTTTCTGTCTCTCTCTTTGTCTCTCTGTCTCTCTTCTTGTCTTCTTTCTCTGTCTCTTTGTGTCTCTGTCTTTGCCTCTGTTGCTCTCCGTGTCTCTGTCTGTCTGTCTGTCTGTCTGTCTGTCTCTGTCTCTGTCTCTATTTCATACACACACACACACACACACACATACACACACACACACACACACACACACACACCCTCACCCCTTTCACCATGGATTCTTATTCATCTGACTAACTGTCCCATCAGTTACCATTTCTCTTATGCTCTTGCCTGGGCGCTCTCAAATCTTAAGTAATAACTCTCTGAACCCATTTAAATGACAGGCTTGTGTCCTGAATAGATTTTGTTGTTGTTTTGTTTTTTAGTTTTTGTTTTTTATCAACTTAACACAAACCAGGGTCATTTGGGAAGAGAAACCTTAGTTGAGAAAATGCCAGCGTAAGATAGGCTAAGAAGCAAGTCTGTGGGGCCATTTTCTTGATTAGTGACTGATAAGGGAAGGCGCAGTCCACTGTGGGTGGAGCCACCCTTGTGCTGATGGTCCTGCAGAGTATAAGAAAACAAACTGAGCAAGCCATGGAGAGCAAGCCATGGAGAGCAAGCCAGTAAGCAGCACCCCTCCATGGTTTGGCCTCAGTCCCTGCCTCAAGGTTCCTGCATTACAGACTGTAATCATGACATGGAGGCCAAAGAAGCCCTTTCCTCTCCCGCTGCTTTTCTGGGTGTGCATGGTATTGCGTGAGGCATGCACAAGGCAGGTCACTGCATACAGCGCAGCTCACCAGACAATTAACTAGGATTTTTCAGACTAAAAATGAGGGATTTTTCTTCTGCTGGACTAATCTGAATTCCTCTGTCCCCCCCCCCCCCCTTTAATGCCTTTTTTCTTTCTTTCTTTTCTGTGGTGCCAGGATTCAATGCAGGGCGCCCTGTCTGCGTAGGCAGGCATTCTATATCTGAGCCAAGCCTCCCATGGCCCTCTTCAAGGGAACAGCTACCCTATGCCAATACCCCAGATGCCACCACCATGAAAAAAGATGTTGAAAACAAACCAAGTTAATCGTATATGCAGAATCTTGAAGAAGAAGAAAAACTAATTTTAGTCAGAGTAAGTCTATAAAAAGGTAAAATCTACATTCTATAAGGTATTTTAAGAAAACACAATAATACAAGTACAAATTTCTGATTTAATCTTGGTCCAAAAAATAAAGCAAAGAATCTTAAGGAAGAGGCACAATGTGTGGGAATGGACTCAGGAACTATGGGACTTCATCTATGATTACAGCTCTCTAGTGCCTTCAGGTCATCATGGTTGCTTTCTTACCCAATTAAGTATGGATTCCACAGCATCAGCATACATAGAGCAAACTAGGTACCACTGCCCAGTGTTGGGATCTGCTGTATTTCCAGTTGTGAGGTGCCCACATGCATGTGGCACCCAAGGGAAAACACACCCATGTATAGAAAGACAGCAGAGCCCAGCGTGACTTCTTGGCTCAGAGACACCAAGAAAGACAGCTAAGAAGATGGCTTCCAAACAACTGACTCCCACCCAGAGGGAAAGCCTGCAGGCCCTGATGAAGCAGTGCACAGAAAGGCGGGGCAGGGGGAATGGCGAGCTTAGTGCACACGCCACTGCCAATCCCCAGCCTCTCGGCTTCCCTCACACTTGGGTTCTTCTTTGCCAGGCCTGGGGTTGCCTCCTCTTCTTCGCTGACCATAGGAGGTCCTCAAGGCGGATCTCAAGACCATCCGCAGGTTCCATTTTCCCTCTTTATCCTACAGACACTGCCCTCATCAACACTTCATATTTGAATTACATATACAAACCCCCATCATTGCATTTAACCCGCCCTGAAGTTCAAGGCCACACCCCAGCCTCCTAGAGGCTCAAAGGGCTTCAGGTTCAAGAACTGGGCCTTGGCATGGTGCGATGCTCCACACACCATGTTCTTCTCTTACCCAAGTTGGTTTCCTCTCTTTTTGCAGATACAGTGTTTTCCCTCAATCTTCTTTTGTAGGGATGCGTCACGTGTCAATTAAAAAGCCTGTAGCCTATGGCTTAGGCAGGAAGTAGAAAGCAGGATATCTATCTGGGAGGCAGAAACAATTCTGGGATAGAGTCAGACAGGAGATGCACTTAGGAAGACATGAGGAGACCAATGCATCATGCCGGAGCATAGGTAACCATCCGTGTAGCAGCATGCAGGTTAAAATAATCAGGTCCTCTAAGTCATGATCTAGCTGGAAAAGAACCTAACTGTATGGCTAAGGTATTTGTAAATATATTTTGAGTCTGAGTCTTATTTCTGAGAGCATGGGGCTGGAGCAAAGAACCAGGCTAAACAACTACAGTACCTAGCAGATACTTATAGAACATTTCACACACACACACACACAAAAAAAAAAAAAAAAAAAAAAAAAAAAAAACCACAGAAGAATATTCTTCTCATCACCTCAAGGAACTATCTCCAAAGTTTAGCACAATAGATGGCCACAAAGCAAATCTCAATAGATATAAGAAAATTCAATAACATCCTCTGTCCTATCCAACCATTGTGGATTACAGCTGGATATCAACAGAAGAAATCTTACAAACTCACAGAAACTGGTCTACTCAGGGCCAAGACAGAAATAAAGAAGGAAATTAAAAACTTTTTAGAATTGAATGAAAATTAAAATGCAACATACCCAAATTCATGGGACACCGTGAAGGTGGGTCTAAAAGGCAAGTTCATAGCACTAGGTGCCTATATAAAAAATTTGGAGAGATCTCATATTAGTAACTTAAGTGTTAACCAAAAGTTATAGAACAAAAAGAAAAAAATAATTCCCAAAGGAATACCCAGCAAGAAATCAACCTAGGGAAGGTTGAAATCAATTAAATAGAAGCAAACAAAAAAAGAAAGAATAAAAAACTTAATGAAACAAAATTGATTCTTTAACAAAATCAGTAACATTGACAAACTCTTAGCCAAATCAACTAAAATATGGAGAGAAGATCAATATTAATAAAATAGAGATAAAAAGACAGACATAAAGGATATCCAGAGGATCCTAGGAACATACTTTAAAATTTTGTAGCCTACCAAATTAGAAAATCTAAAAGAAATGGATCAATTTCTTGGTATATACTATGTACTAATGTTAAATCAAGACCAGACAAGCAATTTCAACAGACCCATAACCTCTAGTGAAATAGAAGCAACACTTTAATGTCTCCAAACCAAAAAAAAAAAAAAAAAAAAAAAAAAAAAAAAAAAAAAAACCAAAAACCAAAAACAAAAAAACCAAAAACAAAACAAAAAAAAAAGCCCAGACCAAGATGGAAGCAGCATAGAATTCTACCAGACTTTCAATACTCCTTAAATTATTCCATAAAATAGGAACAGAAAGAACATTGTCTAACTCTTTATGAAGCCACAATTATCTTGATAGCTAAACCACTCAAAGACAAAAGAAAGAATTAAAGATCAATCTCTTTTATGAACATAGATGTAAAAATTCTCAATAAAATACTTTCAATCCAAATCCAAGAACATATAAAGATGATCTACCATGATCAAATAGTGTGCTGCCTAACTTTATGACAATGTGACACAGCCTAGAGTAGCAGTTCTCAATTTGTGGGCCAATACCCCATTGGGGGGTTGTACTGGTTGGTTTTGTGTGTCAACTTGACACAGGCTGGAGTTATCATAGGAAAAGGAGCTTCAGTTGGGGAAGTGCCTCCATGAGATCCAGCTGTGGGGCATTTTCTCAATTAGTGATCAAGGGGGAAGGGCCCCTTGTGGGTGGTACCATCTCTGGGCTGGTATTCTTGGGTTCTATAAGAGAGCAGGCGGAGCAAACCAGGGGAAGCAAGCCAGTACAGAACATCCCTCAATGGCCTCTGCATCAGCTCCTGCTTCTGACCTGCTTGAGTTCCAGTCCTGACTTCCTTTGGTGATGAACAGCTGTGTGGAAGTGTAAGCTCAATAAACCCTTTCCTCCCCAACGTGCTTCTTGGTCATGATGTTTGTGCAGGAATAGAAACCCTGACTAAGACAGGGGTCACATCAGATATCCTGCTTATCAGATGTTTATACTACATCTGTTTTGTAACAGCAACAAAGTTATAGTTACAAAGTAGCAATAAAACAATTTTATGGTTGGGGTTCACTACAACATTTGGAAATATATTAAAGGGTTGCAGTGTTAGGAAGGTTGAGAGCCACTGGGTTAGAATCACTTGAGAGAAGGGAATCCCAGTTGAGAAATTTCCTCCATAAGACCAGGCTGTAGAGCATTTTCTTAATTATTGATTGATGGGGGAGGCCCTACTTATTGTGGGTGGGGCCTCCCTTGGGCTGGTGGTCCTAAGTTCTAAGAAGGCAGGCTGGGTAAGCTATGGGAGAAAGCCAGTAAGCAGCACCCCTCTGTGACCTCTGCATTAGCTCCTGCCCCAGGTTCCTGCCCTATGTGAGTTCTTGTCCTGTCTTTAGTGATAGACTAAGATATGGAAACATAAGCCAAATAAAATCCTTCCTGCCCAAATTGTTTTTGTCCTGGAGTTTCATCATAGCAATAATAACCTAAACTAAGACAAGTAGGACTCATCCCAGAGATGCAGGAAGAAAAACGTGTGTGTATGTGCATGTGCATGTCTATGTGCATGTGTATGTAACCCATCATAATCACATAGCCATACCATTAGATATGCATTAGATTTCAGCGTTAGATGCAAAAATGAAACAAAACAAAACAAAAAGCTTTGACAAAATCCAATATCCCTTCATGATAAAAAGTCCTGGAGGAAATATGGATTTAAAGAACATACCTCAAAATAATAAAGGCAGTTTACAGCAAGCATGCAACCAGCTTCAACCCACATGGAGAAAAAGAAAATTCCAACTAAAATAAGGAACAAGATAAGGTTTTCCACTGCTCCATACCTATTCAATATAGTACTTGAAGTCTTAGCCAGAGGAACCAGACAACCAAAGGAGAGCCAGGAGATACGAATAAGAAAGGAAGTTTTCAAAGCATCTTTATTTGCAGATGATATGATTATATAGCATAAATGATCCCAAAAACTCCATCATACAGCTAATAAACACTTTCAGCAAAGTGGCAGGATGCAAAATTAACACACAAAATTAGTATCCCTCCTTTATACAAATGGCAAATGGACTGAGAAAGAAATCATGGAAATGACACCTTTCACAGTAACTTCAAAAACATATAACGGGGTAACTCTAAGCCAGCAAGTGAAAGACTTGTATGATAAAAATTTAAGACATTGAAGAAGATATCAGCAGACAGAAAATTTCCCATGCTTATGGATTAAAATTTACATAGTGACAGTCAGGATGTCAGATAAATGAATAAATAAGTTAATTTAAAAAAGATTTATATAGTGAAAACATACATCCTACCAAAAGCAATCTACAGATTTAATGCAATCCTCATCAAGGTTCCAACATAATCTTCACATACCTTGGAATGACAACTTACAGCTTCAGATGGAAACAAAATCCCCAGGAGAGCTGACCTTTTAGCTTGAATGATAGAGAAACTGCTGAAGGTACCACCACCACAAACTCAAATTATATCGCCATAGGACTGAGCTATAGTAATAAAAACAACACATGCTGGCATAAAAGCAGTCATGTTGATCAATGGAATAGAACTGAAGACTGAAACCTAAATCTACATACCTATGGACACCTGAGTTTTTATAAAGAAGCCAGGAATATTGGGGGAGAAGGCATCATTTTTATCAAGTGATGCTCTTCAAACTGCATGACTGCATGTAGAAGAATGCAAACAGACCCAGACTCATCCTGCCCCAAACTCAACTCCAAACAATCAATGACTTAAATATAAGGCCAGAGTCACTGAATCTGATAGAAGAGAAAGCAGGAATAGCATTGAACTCATTGGCACAGCAAACAGCTCTCTGAACAGGACACCAATAGCACAGGTGCTAAGAACAATTAATAAAGGGATCTCACAAAAATAAAAAGATTCTGTATGCCATAGGGCAAAGTTGTTCAGGCAAAGTGGCAGGCTACAAAATGGTAAAAAGAAAATTATTGTTTGTTTTGTTTGTTTATTTTTATTTTTATTTTCAGAAACTACACATTCCATAGAGGGCTAATATCCAAAATATACAAAGAACTAAAAAACTTGAACATCAGAAAAACAACACGAGTAAAAAACGGGGTGGAGATCTATACAGAATTCTCAAAAGTTAAAACTCATATGGCTGAGAAACAATTAAAGAAATGTTCAGCATCCCTAGTCATTGGGGAAATGGAAGTCAACACTATATTGAGATTTTATCTTACACCAGTTAAAATGGCCATAATCAGTTAAAAAAAAAAACCTAACAACTCATGCTAGTGAAGATCTGAGGTAGGGGAACACTCATATATCTGTGGGAATGCAAACTTGTACAGTCACTATGGAAATGAGCAAGGCAGTTCCCCAGGAAGCCAAAAATAGATCAACCTCAAGATCCAGATATATCACTCTTGGGCAGAAAACCAACATCCTACTAAACAGACTAAATAGTTCTTTGCTCTATTCATAACAGCCAGAAGCTGGAAACAGCCTAGGTATCCATCAGTAGATGAACGGATAAAGAAAATGTGGCTACAGTCTGCATAAATACATAGGTTTCATATATACTAAGGAACTGGGAGGGAAGGGAAGGCTCTCCTTAGGAAGGTGAGCTAGTATAGAGAGTTATGCACGGATGAGGGTTGGGAGACTGGATTAGAGGGTCAAAGAGGGAGGGAGAGAAGGCTAGGGAGGGAAGAAGGGAGGACAGCCAAATGTAAGGCCAGTAGAGGGGTCACATGGAAACCTATTCCAGTAGAAGCATCTTCAAATATACACATATATGAAAGACATCTAAATGGAATCACCAAACATTGCCGTGGCAAAGCTCTTACTAGACATCTCTTTCCACAAAGGAAACCTCTGGTGGAATAGTTTACATCTAATTAAGTTGTTCAACAAAGGGTCCCCATAGAAATTCCCAAACAACTTAGGCTATTGGCAAAGTTATTTATTGATTGTTTTTTTTTTCAAGCTGATCACAGGGCCCTGTTGTTGAAGATAATCGCTACATAACTCACTGAGCACAAATAAGCTGGGGACTCCCTAGAGCCTTCACCCCTACTGACCAGTCTTAATGGTACTTGAAGGTATTCTGCACTCTACCAAAGAAAGGTGAACAGCAACCCAGGTACAAACTCACGGATCCACGATGGTGAGCTACCTACATCATACACTGCTGCAACAGAGGCACAGAAGTTGCTGGAGTAACCAGCCCCTATCCGGTTGGAATTAAAGCCCACTCCATGAAGTAGATGGAAGCCAGACCCAGCATTGTTTTGGTGCTGAAGAAGCTGAGACTTGGCAGACCAGGGGCATAGGGGGAAAACCAAATACTACTCTTCTGATTATGGAAAGTAGCAATAAAATGACTCCCAATAACACCCTTCTACACTCATAGATCAGTGTCTTGCTTAACCAGCATCAGGGAAGCTTCTCCCTGTAGTAGATGGGAACAAATACAGAGACCCACAATGTGCAAAGTGATGCTGGATTACTCAGACACCATTAAACCTGTGCTCTCGGGGTTCAGGGAAACCTGTGGGAGAGGAGGTAGAACACGTATAAGAACCAGTAGAGATGTAAGACACTGGGGAATAAAGGCCTTCTGGACACAATGGGACTGGTGCACATATAACTTGTAGATACTGAGGCTGCATGCACAGGGTCTGCACAGGTCTCAAGCAGATGGGATCTCAGTACTCCATCCCTAACCCAAAAGCCATCTTCAATTAAAAGCCACTGGCAAAAGAAAAGTTAGTTTTCTGCAATGGAGTCTCACTGGATATACCAACACCATTAAAGAGGCAGACATTGTGCTATGCAGTAGATGGCTAACACAAAATGAACTCAGTGGTATTGGAGGTGTGTGTGTGTGTGTGTGTGTGTGTGTGTGTGTTAAAATCTATTAAATTCAGTGGTATTGGAAGGTTTTTTGCTTTGTTTTGTTTTCTTATACTCTTTTGTTTGGGCATTAACTTCACAGGTCTTTTGCTTATATATATTATGGTTCAAAAAAGGGCCAGGGGGATACAGTACACAGAAGACCCTGGTATGCAGGTCTTCCTCACCTGCGGATTCAATGAAATACTCACTGAAGACATTTGGAAACAAATTGTGCCCATACTGAGCACGTATTGCTCTTTCTTATCAGTGCTCCCCAAACACTTGGGAACCTATTGCTTACATTGTATTTCACATTGCATTTGGCACTGAAAGCCATCTAGGGTAATCTGACATCTGTAGGAGGCTGTGTGTGTTGCACGTGCAAATACCACATGATTTTACAGTAACAACAGGAGCCAATCCTCAGCTTTGGCATGTGCAGTAGGCCTAGAACCAATGTCCCACAGAGAGCAGAGGACTGCTGTATCTCTCTCTCTCTCTCTCTCTCTCTCTCTCTCTCTCTCTCTCACACACACACACACACACACACACACACACACACACACACACACACAGTTTCATTGTAAGAAAAGGATAAAAGAAATAGTCTGTTTCCATTCATTCTTGCTTATGTCTTTATAAATAAGTTCTGGCAGGAACACGGAAGTAATGAAAGCAATTGCCTTTGAGAAATGAAAAGAGAGAGAGAGGACAGCGGCAAGACAGCGCTCCGCATGAATACCTTCCTGGAGCCTTGATTTGGGAACCACACGTCGCTATCACTTACTCAAAAATAAGAGAAAGGCTCTGAGGGACAGAGTCGGTAAGAACGCTTGCAGAAGGCGGAACATGAGGACAAGCTGGCCACTGAGAGAAACAAGGATTCTTGCCATCCTCAAGACCCCAGGGAGGCCACTCTGGAAGTCCCTTTGTTCAGTGTACCAGCAGGACACTTACTCTTGGCTGGCTCATGGCAGGATGAGGCTGTGGGAGAGGACGGTGTAAACTACCAAGGCTGTTCTCTGAAAAGTCTCTGCAAAACTCACAGAGCTTTATGTCCAAGTGGAATCTCAGAAAAACTCCCCTCTCGCCTCTCTTCTCATTGTCAGTGCTCCCTGAAGCCAACGGTTCTCCTGGGACTTGTGGAGACAGCTCTGTGAATACCTTCTGTGATGGCGGAGTCTAAGGAGGGGCGCCTGTCACAGACTAGAGAAGTCTGAGCTAATGCTCCTTTGCAGGTCACATCAGTGAATGTGTGAGCAGCTGCTAAGTCCCAGGCACCGCTGTCAGCATTCTGCAGAGGCTGAGAGGGTGAACGGATGCAGGCCCAGAGAAAGGAGGGTTTACGACGCTTAGCTTGCCAGTGGCTCCGGACAACACTTCTGTGCCTTCCCCAAACCCAGAAAACCCAACTTGGTACTGCTTTCATTCTTGCCTTACACATGTGGGAAGACAGCACAGAGAACATAATTATCAGCGCGAGGATACTCAGCTGAACTGTGGTCCTTTGATTTCAAAGTCCTGGTTTACTTGTTCCCACACCTCAGGCCCTCTGTACCTGCCTCGTGTGTGTGTCTCTTTCCTGAGCCATCTGGATGTTAACTCAGCGCATCCATTCAGGTCTCCACCTCGGTCCTGGTGTCTCCAGGGAGCCTTGGCAGCTGTGCCCATGCACAATGCCCCACTCTGTTCCTTCCGGCTGCTTGGTTTCCTCACAGCCCGCACTACCGTGAGCGCCATTAACAGATTAAAACAAGTTTTTATTTCTTGTATTCTTGTATTTATATCTTGTATTCTATCTGTCTCGACTACAGTGTGGGATCACAAGGACAGCCACTTGGCTCTGTGTGCTGCGTTGCCACCAGCGCTGAGAAGAGAGAGAAACTGATGAAGGGATGGCTGGCCCTTCAAGGTGAATCTAAAGGAGTCATGTTGCAGACACTCATCCACAAAGGATCCACAAAAAAGCTTCAAGGACTGGCTCCAGGGGAAGCCATTCAGCCTTCCTGGGTCATCAGGGTAAAGAGGCATGGGTCTCTCTTAGAGGGACTGAGGTGGGGGGGGTATCCATAGGTATAGACAAAAGGGTGGAAGGAAAAGGGAGTTTCATTTGAGAATATGTCTGTGCCAGATTGGCCTGTGGGCAAGATTGGGGGCATTTTCTCCTCTTTTGAAAATTCACTTCTTTTACTTTTGTGATTGTGGTGCCAGAAATATTAAAAATGAACTGTCAACTCTCCACACTCCTGCTTCTCTCAGCCCTCCAACACCCCAGCCGGACCGGACGGCAGACTTTCCAAGATCCGGCCACCAGCAACCCTCCAGCTAGTTCCCATAGGGTCTGCCTGCTTGTCCCTGGAGGCACTAGTTCCCTCTCTGCCATAAACCCCTGTAATCTTGGTCCCACATTCCAGTAATCAAGTACATCAAAACACTTGAAGCTTATAATTAACCAATCAGATTTATGTATCAATAAATTCTCAATTTACAAGATGCCAATACAAAAATGTCAGCACCAATTGATAATGATAAAAGCTTTATCCCAATTATTCTAACCTTATGATATCATAACTACCTGTGATTGGTTAAAGCCATGATGGTTCATGTCCACCTATATCTTGGCCTTCCTCCTTTTCCCTGAGATGTCCTCTGTCTCTGCAATTCTTAGATTTGTCTTGTTTTCCCTGTCCAACCACAGGCTTCCTGCTGCCCTAATATTTTTAGTGTGATTGGACAGGGAAATTCTTGCCACATATCATCCTTTCTGCTTAATTAGATAAACAAAACAACAACAACAACAACAACAACAAAACCCTTTCTCTCAAAATATAAATTGAGCACAACTATTTCCATTTTGTAATTTATAAGGTGTAAGATAGACCTAACACCCAGTCCATCATTTTTGTCATTAAGACAGAACAATGTCGTTTGACCTAGCTTAAAAGACTTATAATTTTACACCTGACTCATGTCCTGGTTTTAGATTATATGCCATCTGAAAACCATCCTCTCAAATATTTTCTCTCAAAGTAAAATAGCCAGAGTTGGCTATGAGACTATGTAGTTTTTCAACCTGTCAGAAATCCAAGAATGAGTATTATTACCTGAAAATATGACAAGCACAAAATATAGCTTCTCAAACTTAGCCAATTTATAGAGACCACTGATCACCTGGACTGTCCCTTATACTTCAAAAGGTTGGAGCATTGGTGTTCTGGCCTTCTGGCCCAGGATCATCTGACAGACCTTAGAGAAACAGGAAGTTAAGGACTAGCCTATTCTGTCTTGGCAGAACTAAGCTGTCCTAACCTGTAAATTGTGTCCTATTTCTGGACAGTATTATGTCTATAGATGAAATGAGGTAATTCTGGCCTAGTGGCTGTCTCGCCACAACTGCAGCAACTCCACAGATACTCAGTTTCTTCTTTGAATCCAAGAAAGGGAAAGCTGTCAGGAGCAGACTAGTCTCAACAACAAGTGAATAAGTAACATTAAGTCACTTTCTGTGGATTTCTGACTTTTTGAAAACCAATTATCTATGTAAAGCAATCTAGACCCTGTTATTCCCGCTCTCTGTTGTTCCCTCAGCTCTGACCCTGTAATGGTCTCTTTTTATTTTCCTGTTTTCTGCAATTACTACAAGCTACATACTCACATCTGAAGATTTAACTTGAAGCCTCAGATGAGAGAGAGCCTTATCTTTCTGGGTCTGAGTTACATCACTCAATATGACCCATTCTAGTTTTTATTCTAGTCTATCTTCACCTTGCAAAGATCAGAATTTCATTTTTTTATGGCTGAATAGTATTCCATAGAGTACATGTACCACAGTTTCATTTTCTATGCGTCAACTGTACTGGTTATAGCATTTAGGTCGCTCCTATTTGCTACTATGAATAAATATAACAACCATGAACATGGTGGAGCAACCATCTGTGATATAGGTCATCCAGTCCTCTTGGCATATACCAACAAGTTGTACACTTGGGTCATGTGATAGATTTAATTTTGGCTTTTTGAGACTTCTCTACACTGATTTCCAGAGGGACTGGACAAGTATGTGATCCCCCCATCAATGCGTGAATGGTCTGCTTCCCCTCATCTGTTGTCAGCTACCTTGTTGATCTTGCCATTCTTGTTGGAGTAAAACAAGATCTCAAAGTTGTTTTGATTTGCATTTCCCCAATTGCTAGGGATGTTGCACACTTTGGGGGATATTTCTTAGTTGCTGATGATTAACGATTGATATGGGAGGACCCAGCCTACTGGCACTACCTTTGGGCAGGTGGTCTTGGGGTATTAAAAAAAGAGCAGATCAGGAGCCATGCAGAGGAGCCACGCAGAGCAGGCTAGTAAGCAGCACTCCTCCATGGTCTGGTTCCTGCCTCTAGATACCTGCTTGAGTTCCTGTCCCCAACTTCCTCAGTGATAGAGTGTGACTCTAAGCTAAATAAACCCTTTCCTCCTCAAGTTGCTTTTGGTCATGGTGTTTATCCCAGACACAGAAAGCAGATAAGGACACTGTCATTGCTTGGAACTTGCTGTAAATCAGAATTTCTGGCATGTTCTCATTGACTCTTCTAAAAAAATTTCCTCCAGGGTTTACTCACTTGTGCTAACAAAGCTATAGCTCATTTGAAGACACTGAAACTCACACAGACAATAGGACTAAGGCAAGTCTCAAATCTGGATATCCATGTCCAAAGTCAATGGCTTTCTAGCACAATTGCTGGAAAAGTCCCATGTGGGTCTGATCCCATTAGAATTTACTGGAAGCTGTCATAAAATATAGATTTCTAGTTTCTATTCCTGGCACAATCCACTCCATGAATCAGGAAGGAGCCTTCAAAATCTGTTTTCCTAGACCCTTCCAGAAGATTCTAGAGCATATACAGGGTGGAGGTAATATCTACACCTCACCAAAGGGGAAACCAGGCAGAGGCCACTGGGAAGCAGGGAGGGGGGAAGACAGTGGTTTATTCACACACAGCAGATGTTGTGAAAGTGCAAGATGAGGGAATGAGGGGAAGAAGACCCTGAGTGAGAAGGGGCTGGGACGCTGTTGGTGGAACTGAAGGACGCAGGCATGGTGCACTTCCGGACAATGTTCTTGGTGTCAGCAGCCCGCGCATCCCGTAAACTCTCCCTCTGGGGCACTTGGCACTTAGGCATAGAGAAAGGCAGGCTCAGCAGCCACACGCCTGGAAAGAGAAGCTCCAGGGATAGTTTGGAAGAGGCAGTGGGAAAGGCTCCTGAAGCACAATAAGCCGGGAAGCACCTCCCTTCCTGGCCCCTCACAACACACGCCATTATCTGTGGCCCTTTTCTCAGCCAGAAGGTCTTCAGACTCCTAAGGCTCTGTCTGCCCTCTCTGAGCAACGGAGTTTGCCAAAATAGAAGGGAAGTCAGTGTACCACTTGGGTCAGGCGTCTACCTCTCCAGAGGCTGACATGAGAGCCAAACAGAAGCCAGGCAGCTTCCTACCTTAGCTTTCTGTAGGGTCCCGTACAGCATTTGAAGGGTTAGCTCATCAAATGCCCATGGGGATAATTCTCCAAGGCATGTTCAAGGTATGAAATATGTCACAACGTCTGAAAGTGTTACTTCCTGGTTTAACTCAACAAACACACTTCCCAAGAAAAGTGCAAGAATGAGGGCCACTTTTAAGGTGCTTTCACAAGCAGAGTGGTGAGATGGTAGCATCTGCTTCTACAGCAATGTCCCATGCATGCTGGAGGCCCTTCCTAGTGGGGGTGGGGGTGGGGTGGGGGGTGGAGGTGGGGGTCTTCTCCAGCACGGGAGAGAATTCTCCCAACTGGGCCAACCTGTTTGGCAGTGGTGGAGGTCACTGAGGATTGTGGAGGTAGAGAGGAGACACCTCGCTTGAGAAAGCTAATATTTTATTCTTTCGTAACAAAAGTTGACTCACCTTGTCAACACAGGGATAAGTCAACATGTTTTTGTGGGAAGTAGGGGATAGTCATGCATTCAGAGTGCTGAATCCACTCAAACACGGGACTTAGGACTGAGATGGATGGATCCTAGCCCTCCAGATTGGGCTCTGTGGTCCGCTCCTTTCTAAAAGTACTGTATCCAGCCAGGGGATAATGAATAAGCAGTAGCCCCCTGGCCACTGCCTATCTTCCCCAGCGGTGAGCAGTAGGTGACTGGTACTGTAGATGACTTCCTGGTTCCAACCTCATCTTACTTACCATGTGAAAGGCTTTGCCTTGCTAATAAAATATTATCTTAAAATTCACTGCTTGGCCAATAGCACCATGGTAACCCAAAGACAAGGCTTGTGGGGCCCCAAAGCAGGGAGTCAGGTATCTGTGCACATAAGCAGGATCTATGGGGCGTGACAAATTGCACAGTCTACTTTTATGACTCACAGATTGGGATAGGATCAAAGAACAACTACTATTCCTGTCAGGGGATTTGACTGTGGCAGTTCTACGGATCAAGGGTGTGAGGTTCCAAGCTCCTATTTAGAAAAAGTGGCCCAAGCTCTGAGTCCCCCACCTCCCACTGGAGGAGGACTCCTGGGAGAGCTGTCATTCTAGCATTGACTGCATGGTTGCCTTTTGGCCTCTTACTGAAGAAAATCTCAGAATAGTCCCATAATGGCTGGCTTTTGGACCTGTCAGCTCCTGGCTCACAATTCACACATCTCTGACTTAATATTCAAATGTGGCTTCCTTGTTATTTTTAAGTGAATTCAAAAGTGGCAATTCTTTTAGGCCCTTAACCCCAACACTTCCTCAGTGTCTTTGCCTGTGGTTTTTGGCAGGGTTGGTCTTAGTAGTTGAGCTCCAGATGTATGGTGTTTAGGGATAAGATCACCCCAAGGACATAGCTAAGCAAGTGACAGTGTTTGTTTCTAAGAGGATAACAAGATCTTCTAATCTCACAAGGAAGTGAAGAGAGAGAGCAGAAATTTGGGGCCATCATGTGACATTGGGCTTTCTTCAGCCAAGTCCGGGTATTATGTATCCTTATGGCCCCACAGCTCCTAGTATACTCTCTGGCTTCAGACAGGGCCTTAACATGCACTGAGTGAATGAATGACTGGATGAAGGGACGGCATGTATACACAGTTGGAAAAGAAGATTTCTAAAGATCCTTACTGCCAGATGTGCACGCCCGCTGTTCGTGGCTACCTCCCAGGGCCTGTGCACTTCTTCTCCCTTCCCGTGTTTCTCTGCATTTTCTGATCATGTTTTTTACAGGATTGGTTCCAAAGTTGATGCTGATCAGTTTGGGGAAGTTAGCAGTTACCAACACCTTGACCACAGAGATGAAGTCAGGAATAGGAGAATGAGGTCAACGAGGGCTGAAATTTCATTCTGATGTTTTTTATCTTGAAGTGCTAATAAATGAGTGGTCTCTTAGCCTGCCGTTTCTGAAAGCAGTGCCAATACCCTTGGGGGTATTGGGTCTGTCAGGAAATGACACTGGAAGAACACGTTAAAATCCAGCTGAAGAAAAGTGGAACCAAACAAAAAAGACAGAGGAGTGTAAAGGGTCATGCCCTAACATGCCTAAACATGCCCAAAGCCTCTGGTGTTCTTAAAATCAGTCTATGTGACCACTGACTAGAATATTCTATTAACTTGCAATCAAGAACATTATGTTATACTCAAGTTGCAGGTGCCCAAAGACCACTGAGGAGCCAACTGTGATGTAAAACGCATAAGGGTCTTTATTATGAGCTGACCAGCAAGGTCTCTCAGACTCACTGTCGCATCAGGTCAGAGTGAGGGTCCCAAGTCTAGGAGTGCAGGGTATTTATGTAGTTACAGCAAACCTGGGGAATTTCCGCATGGGTCAACAAGTTAATATATTTAAAACTGCATTTCTGGCATAATCTGCAGGAACTGAACATAAGAGCAAAATCACCTGACAATCAGGATGGCTACGTTACCTGCTCTCTACGGATGTCTTAAGCTTTCCATATGCACCTCGACCCTGCTATTGCAGTCTGACTAGCTGCTGCTCAGGGGCTGGTGGGCTGCCATAGGTTGCTTGCTCGGGAGGACTCTGTGATTTTCTTGCGGGAATTAGAGTTTAGCCCCTGGTCTCACACAAAATAGAATTTCTTCAAACATGGAGTTGCTTGGGCTTTACAATTACAATTAACGATAAAACAAAAACAAATTTCTTAAAGTCAGCCTTCGGGCCTAGGCTAAGTTTTTGTTAGGAATGACATCGAAACCGGGTCTGATGCTTCTCGGCAGCATGGGACAGGTGGAAGCAATGGCAAAGCAGAGCACTGAAAGCCAAGGTCAACGATTCATTCTCTTTTCCAGACTATGGTTGGTGCCTTGTCTCTCACTAGCCTGTACGTTGTAGGTAGACGTGGACCCCATTATCCTCATCGTTGATTTTTATTCTTTATCATTAGGAATACCAGGCATGATGATGGTTGCTTCAGGGATGTTAATGTTGAGAGTCTGGTGGTGCAGTGTGAGCCAGAGAACCACGAAACAGGAGGTCGTTCACAAGGGGGCCAAGACCTACAAAGAATGCCCGGATCCACGGCGCCCAGGAATCTCTTTTTAGTGATGTTCTGCAAGGCTTTGTTCAATGTGGCTTTGGTGTCCTGTGTGTGATATGCCCTTCATTTTTTCTTTATAAATTCATTCACTTGGGGGCTCTCAGTAACAAATGCCTATTAGTCTGATGTAATAAAGAACTTTGTATACACTGCTAAGTTTGTATTAAATAGCTCAAACCATCTCCTTCTGCAAGAAAGGTTTTTCGATTTTTAGATCTAAAAGTGGAATTTCAACCTAATAGGCTATGGTAAAATTGATATTGTGGACATGGAGTTAGCAGTGCTCTCCGAGCTTCCTTAGGTATAAAAGTGCTTTTAAGAAATAAATTAGGTGGCCCAAGGTCATTTAGAAAAAGAGAGGGGAATTTGAGCCAATGGCTTGTATTTCAGTTAAGCTCCCAGTAGTGGCATTTGTTCAGCAAATATTTATTGGGCAGTTAATGTACGCAGGGCAGTGTGCAATGCCCAGTAAGGCAAGGAGACCCGACATCTCTTCCCAGGGATATTTTGTTGATTTACTGTCAGAGTACTTCACACTCCATTAGGAAACAAACAAACAAAAACATCCAATTACTAAGTCATTAGCACTGTCTTTTAAAATCGAAGATGGGAAAGTAGAGGCCTGGATTGGAAAGGGTCCTTAGAGACGCACACAGCCCCTAACTTCACAGATGGGAGAACAGGCTCACATAATAAAGAATGAGGCGGTCCTGCGTGCGCCTGCACGCAGAGATGAGGGCTATATATCTGCAAGGAGAACTAAGTTGGAGAGTGCCAAGGGCAACGACATCCATTAGACGAAACGAAGTGACAAAGGTCTCGGTAGCCAGCATGTTTTTAAATTTTTAAACATGAGAGGCATATGTCTTACTAGCTGACAGAAAGCACACACGTCAGGAAAGGGAGGTGGACTGTGCTGTGAGGTGGGGCTGTTTTGTGTATTATGGGAAATTCATATTCTCAGGTTAGCATAGGGTTTATGTGTATGGGGGTGCGTGCGTGGTGCGTGCATGCATGTATGTGTGTGTGTGTGTGTGTGTGTGTGTGTGTGTACATGTGGATGCATATGTACAGAGGTCAGAGGTCAATGTCAACTTTCTTTCTTGATCATTCTACAAGTTTTTATTTGTTTATTTCTTTTTGGAGACAGCGAACCTGGAGTTCCCTGATGAGACTAGACTGGCTGGCCAGCAGGCTCCATTAATCCTTCTGTATCCACCCTGGTGCTAGAAGTAGAGCCATGTGCAGCAGTGCTTTGCATAAGTACCAGGTTCTGAATTCAAGTTCTTCTGCTTGTGAAGCAAGCGGCATGCTGGCTGAGGCCTTTCCCCAGCCCCTTCATGTTCAGTTTTATGCACCTCTATATTTTTAGAACAATATGTGCACATGTGTGTGTCTAAAGTAATGTACTCTCTAATCAACTTATGACAGGAATACATATAGGGAAATGTTTGTTAGGTGATGTGTGCTCGTACAAACATCGGAATATACTTATATAGACCTAGATGGTGCAGTCAAGCAGGCACATGTGCTGCAGGCCAGTGCTGATGGTATATGATGTCATAGGTCCAGGCCATTTTTGTTGGAGGTGCCATTGCGTGACAAGTGACTACAGTGATCAGCAGACACACACAGAACATGGAAAACCTGAGACGTTAATTTTTGAAACAGGGTCTCATCATGCAGACCTGGCTGTTCTAGAACTCACCGTGATAACATGACTGGCCTCAAACTCAAAGAAGTCTACCTGCCTCTACCTCCAGGCTGCTGGGAGTCTTGCAGGCTAAGCATTGGCTTGCCTCTGGATACCTAGACCTCATGCCTGAATGTCACTTACCCCTTTTGGAGAAGCCTCTGCCCTTAATAAACTGTGGTTTCCTTATAGAGGAGGCAGAGACAGCAGTGGTGCCTCTCTATCAGGGGTGTAGTGAGAGCCTGAGCATTAGCAGCTCAAAGCCCAGGGCTGGTCTTCAGTGGGCAGCAGCAGCAGCAAGGCAGCATCGACAGTGATTCAGAACTTATGATTGCTACCTAGCGGTGAGCCTGGAGACCTAGCGGTGAGCCTGGAGAAGCACCCACCTCGGCCATGATGGGCCCATCCTGCTGTAGTTCGTCATTCTTTTAACAGAGAATTCCGGGCCAGGCACACGATGCCAGGGAGAGAGAAAGAGAATTGGAGGTAATAGCCATTACCCGCCTTCCTGACAGGAGCTGCTGGGTGGCCGATGCTCAGACATGATCTATGCTTCTCAAAAGTCACCCCGAGTGAACACTGCGTGTTCATTTTTCTGCAGTTCATGTCAAATGCTATTACAGCCCTGGGGTGACAGGCAAAGAGCATAATTCACAGAAGTCAATACATTCGCCCTTGCTGACCAAATGCACACAAAAAATGAAAATATGCCCCCAGACTGAATGTCAGAAGGTCGCCCTCTCTTCTGGAACATTCCTAAAATGGGTCGCAAGGGTCAGTGGTTGTCGGAGATTTTGGAGGGGGGACAAGTACAGAGTTAACTCCTCTCTGACAGAGACTGACCGAGCTAACCCTCTCCTCTGCAGAGACGACTTAGGACTGGGCAGGGGGTGCTGCTCATGAGACTGCTCAAGTGCACCCCAACCCCAGCAAGAGCCCTTCAAGGAAGACAGGCAGTTAAAGACTTGCAGAGATATTTTCACAGCATTGGTACTCACAGTATGATTTCCATATTGGAGGCTGGTATTCCTCAGCATCTAGGATGAAGAGAGAGAGAGAGATCACATCAGACTGCATGTCAACCTGCCAGCCCATGTCTTCCCCAGAGGAGGGACAGCCTGTCAGCTGGACTCACATCCAGCCCCAGGGGCCTCACCACTCAAAAAAAGGAATAGTTTCAGGCACAGAGGCGGAACGTGCATGGACCACTTGTGGACACATCAACAGTCTCTCTGGATCACTCCTATGACAGAATAAACCGTTTAACAGTTTTCAAAGTCCAGTAAATAAAAAAAAAATAAATTAAGTAATTAACTTGATGGTACTCTCCAGCGAGCCTTTCAAATGTATTTACTCAACTCGGCATAAGAAACACATAATTTATCTCACAGCTTCCAGCCAGATCGTTTCAGTCCATTTATTACGACGTGAGGGCGGGATGCAAAGTGGCCAGCATACAACGCTAGACGTGGAAAGTTGTGCAGCCAAAGCCACCACGCCTGCAAAGCCCCGATCCTGACAGCGGAGACACTGCTGGTGCTATTGGGATCCTATCGGTCCCTTGAATTAACTCCAGCATGCGACTTAGAATATTTCCAGAGCAGCCCAGCAATCCCAAGTGTCAGGTGAAAGAGTCACAGACACAGAGAGGATGAAGTTGCTCCTCTTCACCCTCAGAAACAGGCAAGGAGAAGCAACGGCTCTACAGCTCCTGGTCTGTGTCGCAGCTCTGAGCTTAAGGAAGCCCATGGCAGCCTACACCGTCAGGGCAGGAGAGTTTGTTCCAGGTTACCTGGGGCTCAGAAGGAAGCTTGGGTTCTCTAATTTTTAGCACCTTTAGGTAAACAAGCCCTATTGGGTGCTCTCCACACCCAACAATAGCTGCCTTGTCCCGTCTTTGTCCTTGGGCTTCTGTCCTATTAGGATTTTCCTAATTTTGGAAGGAATCAGCAACTGAGAAAGTTTTTCACCCTGAGAAAAAATGTGCTATTAATTGATCAATACCGACTCCAGAGTGATAAACTTTCCCTCCAAATCCTAGTCATTTATGCTTGTTTGGCTTAATTTAATTTGTTTTTACAATGAATATCGTTTTCCTTTGCCCCATCACCTCTTGGGGCTCAAAAGTCATTGTGTACACTTTAGAAATTGGGGTACAGGAGAGGACAGTTTGTCTTGTAACCAGACAAACGCTGGCATTAACTCTTTAAAAATTTGTTTCATATTTATTGATTTTTATGTGTGTGAATGTTTTGCCTGCATGTATGTATGTGCATTTCCTATATGCCCAATGCCTACAGAAGTCAGAAGAGGGTGTCTAACCCTCTATTACAGATGACTGAGAGCCACCATATGATGCTGGGAATTGAACCCAGGACCTCTGCAGGAGTAACCAGTGCTCTAACCTCTGAGCTACCTTCTCCAGTCCACTGGCACTAACTTTTAATGCCAAGTATTATGTCTCATAATAATAAGCTAGCTATTAACCTAAATAGCTGGTTCATTTCACCCTATATTTTGTACCACAAATCAATGTTAAATATTAGCATGAATATTTATAAAATACTTCTTAAATAAAATAAATCGACTTGCCGAGTTTACAGTAAAATTCTTAAACCACTCATCTCTCACCTCACCACCAGGGAAGGAAGGTCCTATAGGCTCAACTGTGATATCATCTCCAGAAATACTTTTCAAAGATAAATAAAAAAACAATACAGGAAAGTGTATTCACATATTTGAGCATTCACACATACATAGGAACACATACAGCTATATCTGTTATATAGAAATTAAATCCCTGAGACACTACCTCAGACATTATAGGTTTGGAGAAAAACTACCTACCTGTGACATCCTACCATTTCAAGAGAGATTATTCTATGCAGTAAGTACAACCCCCAGGATAGGTGTGGTCAAGACTGTTCAGTTCCTAAGCACTGCTTTCTGTAGATCGAAGGGAGCTTCAGAGGCAGAGGAAGGAGCTCCCTTGTGCGGATATAGCCCTGGACATGCTTAGATCTGCTAAGATGTTCTCATGTCAGTTTATATTAGACGGCCTCACTATCCCTGTCAGGCCTGCCCTGAGAACAAATTAGGACGGCGTTTTGCCAGGCTCGGCCTCCCCGTTAACCTTCATCCAGGCTGCCCGCCTGGCTCGGTAAACATTTCTCCTTTGCATTTGCTTCCTGATGTCAAAGCAGCTCAGTGATGAAGAAAGCTTCCCAAAGAGACTGAGGATCTCAACAGGCCCTGGCCAGAATCCGCCAACATCTCCCTCTCCCCCGCCCCCCATGTGTATAGAATAGCCTTCACAGTGGCCTGAAAGATCCTGCCCTGTGCGGAGCCTGCCTCCTTCCTCTGAGTACACTACATGCATTTCCCAATTCCACATCTCACCCTGCGACACCAGCCTCTGTGTTCTTAGGACCAATAATGCCTTTCCGAGTCTGCGCCTTTGCTGTGTGGGCTATCGTCATAAAACGCTCACTAATAGGTCTTGGCATGGCTCATTTGCTCCATCATGTAGGGCTCAGCCCAAATGTCACCTCCTGTGGGACTTGCCCTTAACCCAGTCCCTCTCATATCACACAGCTTGATTTTCTTCATAGCTTCTATTACCATAGAGATTGTTTATTGATTGCTTTTTTTATGGCTGGGTCTCACCCCACTGTTTGTCAAACTCCATTAAAGCAGGAACACTGTCTCACTTAGCATCACCAGAGCTTACACCAGGCCTTCAGAAACGTGGCAGAGAAACACTACACTGGTGAGCTTCTGGGGAGCTCAGGAGTAACCCCAAAACCTAAAACAAAAACGTGTTAAATAAATGAATACATGTATGAGTCCAGGAGAGGTGACATATGCCTATAATCCCAGCGCTCGGGAGGCAGAGGCAGCTGAGGTTATCTATGTGTTCCAGGCCTGATCTGTAGGGTGAGTTCCAGGCCAGCCAGAGCTATATACAGTGAGACACTATCTCAAAGAGAGAGAGAGAGAGAGAGAGAGAGAGAGAGAGAGAGAGAGAGAGAGAGAGAGAGAGAGAGAAAATTATAAATGATCTCTCAGGGTGCAAAGCCTTCTTCAGACAAGCATTTCTGAGTGGCACAAAGCAGAGAGATCCTTTTGGCCTCCCATCCCAAGTCCTAGTGTCTGATGGAGACTCAGTAAGATAGTGATGGTGTGATGCTCCCGAGAGCTCTGCATAAAGTCCCCTGATGCAGCGGGCTGCTATTACGGTGTCACTGTGATGTCACCCTGTCCGGATTCTTCCCAGGTGGCTCACAGCTATTGTCTTCTTCGCTCTCTCCACGGCAGTCATCGACTGTCTCCATTTTCTCAGACCTGGAGCCTGTAATTAAGTTCCTGGGCTGTTGTCATGGAAGTTTCTTCTTTCATATAAAAGAATTCAAATTGAGAGGCCATTTGTCATGCTTCAGTGGAACGACTGTAATTACCTAGCCTTTGAGACGCGTTCCACAAGCCACCGCAGTACACCGCTCAGAGGCCACGGTCAAGGGACAGCGCACACAATAATTTTAATATGTCATAACAAATCCTTAGTTGCCTTCAATACCAGCTCACTAACAAGAGGGCCATTTGCACCGACTGCACCCAATACGTGTCCACGGTGGACTTCACTCCGCAACGATGGTGTTCACTCTTAGATCAGCTGACGCTTTCAATGCATCTCTTTCTTCCTTTCCCAGATAATTTCTCAGGGATCTCAGGATGCTGTGATGAAGCTAAGCACGACCTGGAGCTTTGGTTCCTTCTGCTGCTGCTGGGGTTTCAGATATTCACTACAACACTAGGTTCCTGCGAGGAACCTGCATCTTATGCTAGAGACTAGGCACTTGACCACTTAGCTACCTCTGCAGTCCCTCTTCCCCTTAAAGCTTCCAGCAGCCCTTCAAGGTCACTTAGTCTCCCTCATTACTTGGGAAATGGGTGAAAGGGGACACGGAAGTATGAAATGGCTTCCCCGAGGTTAAAGCAAGTGAGAGGAGGACGTGAGCATCGGCTCTCAAGTGAGAGGAGGACGCGAGCATCGGCTCTCAGGACCTAGATTTATCTTTCATTCATTCTTCTTGCCAGGCAGGCCCTTCCAACGTACAAATATTGAAATTGAGAAAATGATACTTCCATATAACAGATTTATATCTTGATTTTTGTGAAGCTTGAAAAGAAAAAAAAAAACCGGGGGGGGGGATGCAAAACTTTCCACTGAGTCATGGTGGAACAGTCCTGGTTCTGTGTGTACTCCCCATGACCGAGGTCCACAGCAAAGCCTCTGGGTGAGACCGGCTAGATTCAACAGAACGCCCTGCCCTGCACTGTGGGACCTTGGGCGGGTTATCTAATCTTTCTGGGACTCAGTTCTTCAACCTATCAAAAGAGAGTGAGAGTGCGCCCCCCCCCAGCATAAAGCATTATGGCGATGTGAATGAAAATCTTTCTATGTGTATTAAAAAATTAGTCTGTAACGAGAAAAGAACTGTTTCAGGTCAGCACAGCCAGAGACGAGACTGAGGCTCACAGGGAAAGGGTAGGAAAAAATAAAGGGGTCGGGGAGAGGGCTTAGTGGATAAGGGGGTGTGAGGGTTAGAGTTCAGAATTCTAGAACCCACATAAAACTGGACGTGGTAGGAAGGCTGGAGCCCGGGACAGGAGAATCCGGGACGCTGGAGGCCAACATGCCTGGCTTACGAAGGGCTGGACAGGAGATCCCATGTCAAACAAGGTAGAAAGTGAGTGCACACCAAAGGCTGGCCTCCCACTTCCAAGGCATGAGTATGCTCTCCATCCCCAACAAAATACATACCAAGCACTCGCTAACACACACAGAGATCCTGAAAACTAAAAGGTGAAGAATGGGCCCGAGACAAACCGTGCAAACAAACAAAAATGAAATGCCTTCCTTGACTACCAAGTCAGTTCTGCTTAGTGCTACCATTCTCTTTAAACCAGGAAAACAGTCCTGCCACATTGTTACTAAGAAAATTACAAAGTAGTCAATTTCTTCCCAAGGAGAGGATCTTTCTCTCCTTTTTAGATACCATTCTAGTCTGTAGACTACCTATCAGAACTCATAGCAATTTTCCTGCCTGAAATTCCAATTACTAAGATTACAGCCATGATTTGCCACCTCTTGGTTTAGTATTCTAGTGTGTATGAGTTTGTGTTTCTGTGTGTAGGTGTGCATGTACATCGTACATGCATGACGTCCATGTGAGCTTGCATGTGTGTGGATGTATGTGTATGCATGTACTGTGGAGACAGAGGTCACCTTTGAATGCTGTTGGTGACATCTACCTTGGTTTCGAGACAGTTTCTCACTGGTCCGAAGCTAACCGAGTAGGTAAGGCTGGCTGGACAGTGAGCTCCAGGGACCCTCCCGTCTCTGCTTCCCCAGAGGTGGCAAGGTCAGTGTGGGTCACCGTGCTGGGCTTGTTAAAGATGCACGTTCTAGGGATCAAGCTCAGGACGCTTTGCTTGTTGACTGGGCTATCACCCCAGGAATAAACAAACAAAAACAAATCACTGTGTCCAGAAACACAGAACACCATTATACCTGGTATTGAACGGGTAATCCTTCTCTCTCTGATTGCTTACCTCCGTCTTGTAAGTCTGTTTATGTTCATATGGCTTGTATAAAAACGAAAAGGAGTGGGAAATAAATTTGTAGGTGTGCTCCGCTTTTTGTTCCTGCTTTTTTTGTTTTTTGTTTTGTTTTGTTTTTTAATGCATGAATAAAGCAGCTATGAAGAAAGCTGCTATGCAGAAAGAAGCGGCTATGACAGGACCAACAGAAACAGCTCTTACTTAATTCGGAGAGCATTGGTGCTGAGGAGGAGGAGGAGGGAGGGGTGTCAGAAGGAGAGCACAGAGGCATGCCTGCCACCCGGCCCAGCTTGTCAAAACTCTGGGACATGAGCAGGAATCAATCATCCTAGACAGGCTGGGAAGCAGCTTTCTCCTCCCACTTACATGGGATAAAAGTGGGAAAAAAATGCATATGGATGCTTAGAAAATGATCCAAATCTTAAAAAAACAGGTAAGAGGGTCAAATGAAATCATCCATAAAGAATGTAAATAGTATTCTGAAAAAGAATGGGGATTAGAAGGGGGAGGGGAGGGAATGGCAGCGGGGAGGGGGGAAGAGGGGGGAAGGAGGGGAGACTAAAGGGGAGGGGAGGGGAGAGGAGGAGAGGGAAAGGGAGAGGAGGGGAGAGTAAAGGGGAGGGGAGGGGAGAGGAGGAGAGGGAAAGGGAGAGGAGGGGAGAGAAGGAAATGGGTTAAGGGGGCCAAAGGGTCCAAGTAAAACTTGGAAGGGCCCCTGAGGAAGGCGCACCTGCTGAGGACCTGGGCACTGAAGATGGCACAGCCATCACGGTCTTCCGGGAAATCAGATTCTGGGATGAGCCCAGAGAAAGCTCTTCAGTGTGGAAAGCAGCTTGTGGGACAGTAAGGCTCTTAGCAGGTGTGGGAAGACGTCAGACTTCTAGATGAAGTGGACGGCAAAACTGACGCTTGTACCGAGAGCTCACTAAACTTAGAAGTAATGCATGCTTACTGTTGAAGATGGGAAATGCAATCATCTAAAAATAGGCCATTTTAAAAGTCAGGAAAAATGTGCCACTAATAGATTTATTTGTGTGGATCTTTATAATTTACTTTTGCTCTGTGAATAGTTCTACAGACTTTTATTACTATATATTTTATGTATATAAAATACATATATAACTACATATTAATATATGATTCCAGAGTTTGCTTTTTTAATTTTAATGTTATTTTTCTTACTTGTTTTGTTTTAAGGCAAAGTCTCTTATAATCTTTACTCTGTCTACCTCAGCTTCCTATGTGCTGGGACGACAGTTACATGGCACCATACCCAACAGCTCTGGGCATTGCTTCATACGCAGGCATTTGTGTGTGTGTGTGCATGTGTGTGTGTGTGTGTGTGTGTGTGTGTGAATACACATGCATATATGTTTCTTTTTTTGTTCATATAACTAAAGCTTGGACTCAGTGTATGAGTTTTCTAACGTGCAAAACATTTATTTATGTATAATTTCCCAATAATAGACATTCCTGCTTCCTTCCACCTTTTGCTGATGGAAACAATGTTTTAACTACACATGTGTCATTCAAGGAGTGGAACTCAGATGAGTGAAAGGTCTATGTATTTTTATTTCAAAAAGCTTTTGTTTACAGAAAGGTTTACAGGAAACGTGCTAACTGCAAATTTCAGAAATATGTGCAAGAAAGCTGGGCTCCCCACACCCCCACAGGCTGGCGTCAATCTGGATCTTACTCTGTGATGCCTCTAAGACTGAACAGATAAGGCGGTATTTGCAGAGCACCAGATGGAGACACAGGAAGTTCTATTGGAAACGTGGATGTGACCTGACATGAAAATCCACGAGTCCCAGGTGTTTTGTCAGCTGCAGCTGGAAGGCTGCACATCCCAAGACTTACAGCTCCAGGATAAGCCATCACGGTAGAATCACCCAGGAGCAGGTGTAAAGGAATTTGGGGACTGACTAATGAAGACAAATGAAAGATGGCAAGTGTTCTACCTGGGTAAGTGACAACCGAAGAGGAACCCTGTAAACATCCAGGAGAGCCAGTTTCCATCCCCTGGCTCAGTGGAGAGTGACAGGAGAGGTAGAAACATTCCTGTCAGGCTTGGGAAATGAGGAGTGGAGGATGCACTGGTCCATAAATGATCTATCAAGGAAGCTGGAGGAGACCTTCCTACCCAAGACTGGTTCAGACAAAGCTGTGTATTTGCACCAGGGAAAGAGGAGGGTTGGGCTGGTCCCACCTCCCCATTCCCCTTCTCACAGCTGCCAGCCCTCCTCTGCCACTTTTGATTTATTGATGCACACATTTGCAACTGGGCAGCAGGAGGCTTCTTCCAGATAAGTTGGGTGAAAACAGCTTTTTCAGTCAGTCCTGGGACAGCCACACAATGAGAAGGCACTTAGGGGTTTGTAGTGTGATTAGCTTAAAGGGCCCAGAATTGGTTGGGATCCGAAGGAGAGCAAAGGACAATAGCAGGAGTGGGGTGCTGCCTCTGTGTGCACTGCAGTGTGTCTGTGACAGGAGTGGGGTGCTGCCTCTGTGTGCACTGCAGTGTCTGTGACAGGAGTGGGGTGCTGCCTCTGTGTGCACTGCAGTGTGTCTGTGACAGGAGTGGGGTGCTGCCTCTGTGTGCTCTGCAGTGTCTGTGACAGGAGTGGGGTGCTGCCTCTGTGTGCACTGCAGTGTGTCTGTGACAGGAGTGGGGTGCTGCCTCTGTGTGCACTGCAGTGTGTCTTTGGGACTCCCCAAGCTTCGGAAGGTTTGAGGTGCATGTTAGGCCACCGTGCAGCCAAGCCATGGTCTTGTCAGACAACAGCAGCTAAATGGTGCCAGGCCCAATAAGCCACTGCAAAAACATTAGATGAGAAACTTTCTTGCTAACACTTCTCACCTGCATAGGTTCACTGCACTGTCCTGAGAAACCAGACCTTCTGTGCTTTCTCTTTGAAAATGGTTTGGGAAAAAAATAAGAGTAAGAAATGAAGGTTTTGGTGTGCATCATCTGTGGAGCACAATAGGTGTTTTTTTTTTTTTAATTTGTTTTGAGATTATAAAACTCATCATCATTTTTCCTTCTCCGTCATTCCTCCAAATCCTTCCACATACTCCTGGCTCTCTTTCAGATTCACAGCCTCTTTTATTAATTGTTGTTACATGCATGTATGCGTACATGTGTACATACATATAAATTCCTAAATATAACCTGCTCAGCCTGTGTGTGATGTTTCTTCGGTGTATGTTTCCATGTGGTGGTGGATGACCAGTGGGCGTGCTCTTCCCGGGAAGACTACTGCTCTCAGCATCCCTCACCTGCCCACAGTTCTTTGTGTGGGCTGTGCCTCATGGGCTTTTCCCATCGCCCACCTCAGCGTGTCTATTGCTGTTGTCCTTGTTCTACTCAGGTTTTAAGCCGTCCTGTTGGTAAGATTTATGGGTGTGGCTTTAGTCATTTCTGGGAAACCCAATCCCAAGGCAAACTCCCTGATTGGATCCTCGGGCTCTCACCATCTTTGCACCTTCTCTCTCACAGTGTTCCCTGAGCCTTAGGTTTGGGAGTTATTTCGTAGATGTATCAGTTGGGACTAGGCTCTACAACTCTGAATTTTGACTGGTTGTAGTTTTCTGTAATGGTCTCAGTGGGTTTACTGGGATGAGCCCTACTTACAGAGAAGAGTTAATGAGGACATATTCCTGTAATGTGTCAGAATTTTCTAGATGCTTAGGCTGGGCCCAAAGATGAGCTAAGCAGCGATGATGAGGTTACCAAGAGCCCTGAGCTGGAGTCTGTGGTCACTAGAGGGCACTGGGGCCACGTGGAGCTTCTGGCTTGGGCCACTGATGCTGCACACTGAACTGTCCTGAAAGCCTTCCCTTCAGCAAAGGGCTTCCTGAACAGCTACCTGGAGCCCAGGTCTGGTTGCACCAGCACACAGGACAGAGGGGTGGGAAGCTCCATGGGAGCTGCTTGTGGTCCTTCCTCCTCAGCTCCTCCGTCTCCCTTCTCTTCTCTAACAGCTCAGCCACACTGGCTTTTCTCTTGGTCCTTGGATGCATCAAGTTAATGCATGTGGCATCTACCACATGACCAGCTTTCCAGAGTCTGGCTCCTCTAGACACTCTTCCCAGATCATGCACTGACTCTTTTTCATTCCTCCCGGGGTCTTTGCTCTCTTGAGGATGTTTGGCCGTATGCATGTGAATGTCTTTGTGTAATGATCTCCATACACCAGTGACCACCACGGTGAAAGTAAGGGCCTCCTTTACCTTATTCTCTGCTCTCTGTGTCACTTTTAGCCTACTGGGTCTCTTTCGTGAGCTTAGACAAAGATGTCTTACTCAGGTAGGTGGCCAGGTAATTGAACAGAGTCTACAGAGTTGGACAATGGATCCTCCTAGGGGGACATGGATCTCAGGTACAGCTTTGTAGCCAGGCTAAGAGGTCCCACACTGACTTGGGTACATTTTGAGCTTTCCTGATTACTATATGCTAGGACACAACAGGTCAAGCCACTGGCTTAATGAAAGCCAGAAATTCATATCATACATTCTGTGTGAGGAGAATGACTAGAGTGCTATTTCACAGACTTTGGAAGATGGGTCTAGCCTGGGTCACTCTGTCCTATCTCAGGTTTCGGGTAGTCACCTCTGACCTTGAGTAGCCCTGTCCAGGACCCTGCAATAGCAGTCACAGAGGAGTATTATTTAAACACGAGGATTAAGATCCTAGAGAGAAAGATGAGAAAAGGCAGCATCTGGTACCATAGCACACTGCACCTGCTTGAAGGGTCACTCAACCACATAGACATGGGACACAACAGTGACAAGGACTGCCTTCTGGACAAACAGGCTGGTGGAGCATGACACACAGATCAAGGTATGGCCTAAGCCAGACAAGACAGACACAAGAGACAACGTGGCCTAGCCTGCTAGCTAAGGCAGATGCTGATATGGAAGGTGGGGCCCCAGAGTGGCAAGAGATAAACTTAGAGAAGGAAATAGGGCTCAGAAAACCAAGAGTTGGAAGAAGGGGCTAAGTACTCTTTGCAACGAAAGAAGGGAAGAAGTAAACAGTGAAGATGCAGGACCCAGTTACAAAGATTATTCCAGTGTGGGGGTAAGGCTGGGTTCAATCAATCAATCAATCAATCAATCAATCAATCAATCAGTCAGTCATGTGAACAGACTGAGCTATAGCCATATCAAGGACATGGAGGAAATGATTTTGACAGATGTTGAGACAGCAAATGAGTAAGCTTGGGATAAACCAGCTCTAAGCATAGAAAAGAAAAGGGACATCGTACTGGCTGGCAGAGGCAGGAGAGTGGTCTACAGCCTTGGCAGTGGGAAGGAGGGTGACTCCTTTCCTACAGCTGGGAAAACCATGGGAGAAACAGGCATGGCAGACGGCAGTGGTCCTCTCTTTCCACTGTTGGAAAGAGGCAGTGATGGGACAGCCAAGTGAACACGTCTGAGAACTGGCGTGCAGTACAGACAAGAGCCTGGACCTGGGTTTCTATGAAGGGAAGCCCACAAGCAAACGGTGGCTGCAGACAGTGGGGTGCAGGGATGTCAGAGAGTTAATGCTCAGGGCATGGCAGGCCTCTGAAGAGCCTGGCAAGAGCACAGCCATGGGGGGGCATGAGGAAAGGAGCAGAGAGCAACCGGAGGGGAGAGAAGACAGGGTAAGGCAAAGCCACTCAGAAGGGGAAGTGGTGAGAGGGCCGGCCGGCCAGAGGTTACGCTGGTGAGATAGGCCTTGCAGGGAGGCAGTGCTGCAGCAGCAAGAGGGTGTGGGAGGAGTGAGGGCTGATGATCGCAGGGTAGATAGAAGCCACAGTGTGGTGAGATGAAGGGGAAATGGAAAAAACAGAGCACAGGAGTGGGAGCTGTGGCAGACAGAGACAAACAGTGCCAATAAAGGGGGCGAGGGTTTGAGGTCCAGGAACGCCAACCCTCGTTACCTTTGCCAAACCACTCCTGTCCTCTCCGGCCCCTGGGGGCCTCTTCCCACCTAGTGGCTCTGTTCCTACAAAGTGTAGACTTTCCCCAGCCCTGTGCAGCTACATTCCTTGTAGGTGATTTCCCTCTCCGCCAATACATGCTTCTTTTCCTACTTGGTCAGAGGCAGCCAGCCTCCACTCCGTCAGCCTGGAGAGCCCTCTCCTTCCCGGCTTCCCTCCAGAAGTTGTCTGCCTCTTTACAAATTCCGTTCACCAGAGGAATGTCTTCCTGGCTTTCCTCCAAATCCCTTCTGGGCATTCATTTATTCATTTAACAAATATTTACCTAGAGCTTAATGGCCTACTTGGCACAAAATATTACACTAGACATGGGTACAAATAGTAAGGCAAGATGCAGAACGCAGACTCTGGAATCCGCTCTGTCTTCAATTCATTTGTCCGTCCGTCCATCCATCCATCCATCCATCCATCCATCCATCCATCCATCTATCTATCTATCTATCTATCTATCTATCTATCTATCCATTCATCTATCTGTTCCTTTAATAAGCGTTGTCTCACTGTTTGCTAATCTAGCCTCTGGCCACCTGTGCATGTCATCATAACTTGAGATAGAAGATGACAGGAGTGGACTTAGGATGCTGTAGGGATGAAGAAGAAAAACTTCTTGTAGCCAGTTTGTTCCTCGGTATTTGTTTTTGTTGTTTGTTTCTGTTTTTTTTGTTGTTGTTGATTGGTTGTTTGTTTTTGTTTGTTTCATTGCTTTGTTTGTTTGTTTTCTCAGGAGGTTAGCTCCTGGCCATGATATATTAAATTCTCATAAAGGCAGTTGTTAAGTCACAGCCCTGGTACTGTTGCTACTGGAAGGCAAAGGAAGATTTTTTTTAAATCTATATTCAGAGTCGAAAGGTCCTGAAGGATGAAGACAGGAAAGCAGATTAAAGCTCTCCCATCAAAAGTTGGGTGTTTTTAGGCACCTGGCGTGTTCCAGATTCGGGTGTAGGCTCCTTATGTGTATTATCTTAAATATTTATAATTTTCCTAGGTGGTCTCTCCACCCACTCATACATCCATATCCACCTGCCCATCCAGAGATGGAGCCGGCCAACCCCTTTAGAGGCTCCCTTAGCTTACATCGCGTGAAGTTGCAGGTGGCGTGTAGACCCTGGGGCTGACAGAGTGAAAGGGTAGAGCAGGACAGCTTCCAGCGGTAAAGACTTACCTCCCAGAGAGGAGCAAAAGGAGCTTCAAAGAGATGAAGCCATTTTCCCATGGCCATTTCGGTAGTGGGATGTGGAATGTAAAACTAGACCGGCTTTGCTCTCGAACCTGTTGATTTCCCCTATGGCCTTAGTCTCCCAGAAGGCTCAGCCATGCAGAAGTTAATGTGAAATGTGCAAGTCCTTCTGGTCTGCCGCAATCATACAACATGGCTTGAATGTTACAGAAAACAGCACAGAAGCAGAACAACGCATGACACTGTTCAAGTTTCATGCCATCACTTAGAATAAAATGTGGAATCATACTAGTGTGGTCTCTTTCCCTCCCAATCTTCCTTTACCTCTCCTTCCTTCCCCTCTCCCACACATCCTCACTCTCCCCATCTCCCCAGTTCTTCCTCAAGGACCTTCAGTGTCCCTGAAGGTACCAAGTGTCCACATATGGCTCCCCCGGGCCTCACTGTCAGGACACCCTCACCCTGTGCTAGGCCAGCTCCTGGACTCACCACTGTCCTGGCAGCAGATGACTCTGAGTTATAGCAGTCATTCCTCGCTATGGACCACTCACGTAAATTGCTGTAGTTAATATAACTGCAGTAATTCATACCCAGAACACGTGCCCATCAGCAGCTGCTCCCTCGCTCTGACCCAAATCCGCCAGATCACAGTTCGTCTCACAGGCTGGAAGCAAAACTGAGAATCTTGCCAGCTTGAGAAGGACTGAGTCATCCTCTACACAGGGACCCTACCTAGCTGGGGTCCCAGAGCTCTTGCTCCTAAACCCACAGGATATTGCGAGACAGCAGTGAGTGTCCTGAGCCTGCTCCTCTCGCAGTGTGTGTGGGATGCTCACATTCCTTCAGCCCTCACCCACATGGGCTTCACTGTCTTCATCTGCCCGGAACTATCATCCAGGCGGCATGGTTTACTTCTTACCCTATTCTTTAATTTTTCTAATTATAAACTCTACTATAGACTTGGCAACTTCCCTGGAGATGTATGACCCAGGGTTTGCAATATACAAAACAGTTTTGGAAGAGACTCCAGAAAACTAAGACTGTGCCTAAAAAGAAGATGTGGGTAGCTGAGGTCAGGGGAGGCTGTGAGACTTGGTCTTTCTGATATATCCTTTAATTTCTTTTAAATTAAAAGAAATGGAGAAAGAAAAGCTGAAAGAATAAAATGGTGGGAAGGATAGAGGCAGAGAGGAGGGAAACTTACAAAAGTCGCTTACCATTACACTCTCTTTTTTGCAATTGAGGCTGTATCCACATGATATTTATTAGTTTCTGTTAAATATATTTATTAAGTGGCCCCTGCAGGGGAGTAAAGTTATCATCAATTAAGATAACTCCAAGTATATTGTCTATTTTAACAACATAATTGGACTCAGAAGAAAGTAAATGAGTAATCTAATGGTAAGAAGTGTTTGCATTAGGGTTGGAACCCAGGATCTTGTACATATTAAGCAAGCACTCTGAACTCCATTCCAACCCAAGAAAACCATGTAGAAAATGCAATTTAAGACAATGTCGTAGCCGGGCAGTGGTGGTGCATGCCTGTAATCCCAGCACTTGGGAGGCAGAAGCAGGTGGATTTCTGAGTTCGAGGCCAGCCTGGTCGACAGAGTGAGTTCCAGGACAGCCAGGGCTATACAGAGAAACCCTGTCTCAGAAAACAAAACAAAACAAAACAAAACTAAACTAAACTAAACTAAACTAAACTAAACAACAAAAAACCCCAGTACCACCAACAACAAAAAGACAATGTCATGTTTCTGAAATGATCTAAAACAATGGGCAGACACAATGCAGCTCTTGACATTTTACTCTCTACTGACAGCCCGTCATTACATCATTACATAATGGTGTTTTCCACACGCAGTACCTTGATGGATGCAACAAGCTTGGACACGGGTAAGAATCCCGCTGAGTAGGCAAGTGAGCTGACGGTAGTGAGGTGCACTTGGTAAGCTGTGGAGCTGAGTACTAACACCAAGCTGTCTCAGAATCTGAAAAACCATGTCTTCTCCCTTATAAAATCCTGCTGCTCATACTGGGCCCTTCACCACCATCCCACACAAGCTCTCCTGAGCATCATGAGGTGGGCAGCACCGAACCATTCTTTAGCATAGCACCGAAGGTCCAAGGGGAATATACCTTGCCCAATTATCGGCTAGCTCATTTGCATCCATCTGAATAATTGCAGCCAACCCTATGTCACCAAATGGTCACCTTAGAAAGGCTGACTTATCATATTTTTTTTGTCTTCTCCCTCTTACTTTTTTTTTATTTTCTATATTCTATGTTTACATTCCAAAGGCTTTCCCCTTTCCCAGTTCCCACCCACCATAGTTCCCATAGTTCCTCTCCCCCCCCATCTGTTCCCCAATAATTCCCCCTCCCCCCTCGGTTTCTTTACTAAACTGGATGCAATCTTTACAGGCCCAGGGTCCTCTCCTTTCTTCTTCTTGGGAATCATTTGATTTGCTATTTGTGTCTTGAGTATTTAGGGCTTCTGGGCTCATTAATATCCACTTATCAGTGATTGCATTTCATGTGCATTCTTTTGTGATTGGGTTAATTCACTCAGGATGATATTTTCCAGGTCTAACCATTTACCTACAAATTGCATGAATTCATTATTTTTAATTGCTGAGTAGTATTCCATTGTATAAATATACCACATTTTCTGTATCCATTCCTCCTTTGAGGGATATTTGGGCTCCTTCCAATTTCTGGCGATTATAAACAAGGCTGCTATAAACATAGTGGAGCATGTGTCCTTATTGCAAAATGGTAAAACCGCTCTGGAAATCAGTTTGGCGGTTCCTCAGAAAATTGGGCATGTCACTTCCAGAGGACCCTGACTTATCATATTTTATCATGAGAATTCAGTACATTTTCTTTATAGTATTAAACCTGCTCTTGGATTTTTCTACGGGTTCTTAAGTAGCTGTTCATCTGTTGCAACTGTGATGGGTTGGTCTTTTGACAGGTTGACAGGATTAAGAGCTATCTATCTAGGACGGGTACAAGAACATACCTGTGTGTCTGTGGGCGCATTTCCAAAGAGGATTGACAGGTGAGAAAGTGAGTAGAGGGTCCACCTGAACATGAGTGGCACCATCCAACAGGCTGCCAGGCAGAGGGAGAGGGCTTGGAGGGAGGCAGCATCCACACACACGTGCAAGCCTATTCTTCCCTTTGGGGTATATCTATGGATCAAGGTTACCAGAAGACTGATTTCTTCAGCCTTTCATCAGGGAAACTTCCAAGCCTAAAGCTTTGGACTGAGACTGAGCAGTTTAGCTTATTGGTCTAAAAGACTTACATATTCTCTACCTCTTTGGGATGCAAACAACCACGGTTGGACTACCTAGTCCCATTGTGTGGGAAGATAAGGTGTGTGTATGAGTGTCCATGCATGCACATGTGTACATGTGTGTATACATGTGTATGTATATGCGTGTGTATATTCTCTCGGTTTTGATCTTCTGGAAAATTCTGCTTATAGGATTACATCAACTCATCCTGATCTCTCTATATATATTAAGGCAATAAAGACAGGGGGAAAGAGGAGCCTTATGGGCTGACTAGCTGGGAGGCAGGTTCTGAGACACAAAACCTCTTGAGACTGCAGGTTTAGCCTGGCTCCTAGGTTTTGATCTCGGTAGTTTATCATTCACTTTAAAAATAACTTCTCACAAAGGAAATATTTCTAAGACAACAGACACATGGAAAAGTAACACTTCAGATGCCTGGCCAGACAAACCGCAGAGCAAAACACCCAGCAAGCACAGGAAGTGTTCTGTGGTGCACACGAGAAAGAAACCAGTCTGGACTCAGTAGCGGAGCACTGCAGACCTGCAAGAGGCCAGGCTCTGCTGGACTCTGCACAGCATGCATCTATCACTGTGATGCAAAATGCTTGAGCAAAAGCTTGCAGGGAGGAAGGAGGCCTTCTTACAGGCCCGGGCAGGGTAGGGAACAGCTTCAGCATGTCTGTAATTAAAGGGTTAAGACAAACGGCAAGTGGCTCCAATGATTTTTTTTTTTAAAGGAGAAAGTATTTGTACTGCAAAACTGACAAGAAGGATGGTCCTCTTCCCGTTCCCTGCTGTTATCTTGATAGTGTATGTCTTCCTAGGGTTTGGGACAGCAGCACTGGCTGTGGTAGCAGCCATATCTTCTTGCTGTTTGCACAGTGGGACATTTGTCTTCCTAATTGCTGCACGTGAATGTTCTACGTGCATCCACCACTAGAAGAAACCAAATATTGAAATAAGCCTTTCCTTTACAGTCGGCTCTTGTCTGAGGCTATCTGTACTGGTAACTTCTCCCATACCCAGTGGCCTTGGCCTAAGGAGCAATAACAGGTGTGCACACTGCACTTGGATAAATGATCCATGGTCATTTCCAGGTGCCCACCTAACAACTTATTACCCATCATTACACTGGTGATGCAGAGGTGACACATTTTTTCTAGCGTCTCTTCTATGAGGAGGAAGGGAGATTACTGGAATAGAATAAGTACAGAAATGTTGAGGGTGCCAGAGGACCAGAGCCCAGGAGCAAGGCTGGGTAGGAAGGTGATGAGGGCAACTGTCCCCAGAGGCAGCAGTGGGACTGGACAGTAAAGGTTAAGTAGGAGTGTGCCAGGCTACATGCTGGGGGTTATGGGGGTTACGACTGAGGGCAAACTACATGGTTGTTTTCCCTTCTGAGTGGTGAGAAGAAAGGAGACTGTGCTGTGTCTGCTAAGCAGTTTTGAATCATCGCCCCTCCCCTTCCAAGGCTGGCTAATCACTCCTGCTAAGAGTCTACCGCTTGATGAGACCTGGCTTTCCTTGACTGTATTCCAAAGGCAAATAGAGTCAACAGTCTTGCCAGAGGACTGTATGTCCACTGCTGAAGCGTGAGGAGAGGGTCAAAATGGAGTAGTCATGGGGGCTTGGGGTGGGGTGTCTGCAGGCTGGCCTGCGCAGGCAGGCGGAGTGTTAATTTCTCCAAGGCAGAGGCCCTAGGCTGACTCCTACCAGAGAGTAGCCTTTCTCTGGCCTTCAGGAGAGAATGACAGTGAGGTTTGAATTCCAAGGGAAGCTGTTCTAATCACCAAACCTCAGTCCCCCTCCCTAGCTCACACCTAAGGCAGCGAGACAGACGCTAAATACACACCAGATGCTCAGTATGGGTTTGTTTGCGCAACACATTGAATGGCCGCTATCGAAGTGAGAGGAAGAGGAATCCTAACCCATGTCCTTGAAGGACGCTGGCACGGGTAGAACAGCAACAGCGGGGGGGGGGGGTCTCTCCCACAAGCCTCTCAAAGTCCCTTCTCTGGCACCTATAAGTCTAAACAGCAGGGTTTTGCAAGAGTAGCTAGGGTCTGATGTTCAAACTTTAACAAATGAAAAAGGAATGCATGGTGCCATCACTGGAGTAAAGGGGTTAAGGTCTCCTAAGGCCCTCTATCTCTCCCCCTGGGTTTGCTGAGGAAGCGGGAAGCTTCCAGAGCTTGTGCTGCTTTGTAGGAAGCAGGCTTTCCCCTCTGGGTACTGACAGACCACTTATGCTATACAGGAACCAGAGTGAGGGCAGGCAGGCATCTTCATCAAGAGCTGCTCTGGGTCTTCCACGGGCACCCCTTGAGTCCTCTGGAGCGGACTGCTTTTAGAAGCATCTATTCTGGTGGAGTAATAGGCCTTGCTTTGGGGCCCCCATGACGGAGAATGAAAGAGTGACCCGACACTCTTCCCCCCCATGAATGCCACTCCCTTAAATGGATGGCTCTGGAAAGAAGACGCACTCGGTTCCTGACTACCTCCGAGATGTTCCCTATAGACTTGCGGACACCTTCTTCCTGAATGTATTTTATGACGCTAAAAGGTTATTAAACTCAGGTTATTAGGCCCAGGTGATTAAATGCAGATTATTCTCCAGGTATCCATTGCTTTAGAGAACTTGTCTATGGCATTCCTGACTCATTCCAGATGTCAACGACACCTTAGAAACAACAGAAATCGTACATGTAAACACATCCAATAATAAATAGCCTCCTGTCCACAAGAGGACATGTGTACATTGAATTTCTCCTCTGCTCTAGCCCTTTGACTCTACTCCTCACACTATGATGACTCAGATGAAACTGAGTCCATTAATTGTGGACTGTAATAGATATTTTCTAGTGCCATTTCTTTGTAAACAGGGCCACAAAAAGTGTTTCTAATACTGTCAGTTACAGCTTGGTGACTGCGGCAGCCCATCTGCCAGAAATGCCCACTTTCATCTTACGTGGTGAAATAGTTGCTGTAAAATCAAATTGATTTACTACTTTGCTTTTATATGTATTTTAATCCATTTTCTACAACAAGGTGGTCAAGTCAGCTAAGTTCCCGAGGTCAGGACATTTCCAAAATGTTTAGAGGGCTGGAAAGATCGCTCAGTAGATACAGCAGTGGCTAAACAAGCCGGAGGACTGGAGATCTGATCCCCCCAGAGCCCACTTTACAGGGTCATCCCTCCATCCAGTGATTATTTCCTGAGAATACGATTCTGGACAGGGCACTGAGAACTCTTTCAGTGCAGCCTTGGTATGAAGGTAGGGAGCCCAAGTTAGGTGGATGAAACCTGGGCTCACAGCGTTTCTGGTATGCAGTGTGGGACAGCTAAGAAGTATATGGGCCTCCCACCAAGATCAGGGCTGGATCCCACACTGCTCTGAACACCCCAGCCCAGGTTATAGGACCCCGACATCATAGCCTCATCCTTCAGTTGGTCTGACTCTGACCTCCTGCCTGTCCTGAAGGCTCCCGGCATCAGGGAAATAAGTAAGCCTCCCCTGCTCCAACTGCAAGCTGGGAGGAGGGGGCACTTGTCACAGCGTGGCAGTGGTTTGACTTGGTTTCCTATGTGGCCCAAGTGTTGGAAACTAGGAAGTACTGAGTCCTGGCAGCTAACCCTTGTTGAATGGCCTAACTGTCTCCAGCAAATTCTGCTTGTAAAGGCACTGGAGAGTGGTTGTTACAAAGTACAACTTCTGTATCTGCCTGTTCTGCATGATACTGCTGCCGTGCCACTTAAGGCCGAGAACATACCAAAGATATAACTTGGACTTTTTGCCCTTCAGATCTATGAGCCAAAGAAGCCTCTTTTCCTCACAAGTTACCGAGGTTCAGGCTTTCTTCCATAACGGCAGTTCTCAACCTGTGGCTCAGGACCCCTTTGATAGTCAAATGACCCTTTTCACGGGTCACATATCAGATGTCCTACATATCAGATTGTTACCCTACACTTCATAATAGTAGCAAACTAACAGTTATATAGTAGTATGAAAATAATTTAATGGCCAGGGGTCATCAAGGCATTGGGAAGATTGAGAACCACCAGGTTTTAGCAGCAGAACAGAAAGTAAAGTGCTTCTCGCGGCGTACAGAGCTTATATTACCTAAACAAACAAACAAACAAACAACAATAACAACAAGACCCCCCAGAAGCACCACAAGCCAATTACCTCATCTTTCCAACTCCCAGTGCAGGGAAAGGGACCTCTTTGGACAAGGCCACAGCTGAGGCTGGGCATTCTTTGCATTTTGAGTCTGTAGTGAGAAGTTCCGTTTACTGAGTGCTGACTATGGCCCCGGCCAAGCACTTCACAGTGATCTCTCCATTTTGTCTTCCCAAGAATCCCACAGAGGGGTTTATTCTAATTACCCCCATTATAAAACCAAGTAGCAGAGCTTTGAAGGGAAATGGCCCCTGGCATGCAGCTGCCAAGGACTGAGGCTCCAACTACCACACTTAACCACCACACTTAGCTACAAATGCTGCTAGATGCCACCCCCGCCCCCCCCCCCCGTGATTAGGATAGAACATGACCCCTCATATAATATTAGCCTTTATTTTCAGATTGTAAAAGACAAACTGCCAAATTTCTGATGGGGGGATGTGTCTGGGGGAGGACATCCTTTTTTCTTGTCTCCCATCTTTCCCATCTTCCAGCCAATCCTGTAAGAAATCAATGAGTTGGATCCCAGATTTAAGAAGATGAACCAGTCTCCCACAGTGGATCTCTGGCCTCCAAGAAGTCTTGGTGACTGCATTGGCCTCAGTAGCTGCACCGCACTGACCTCACTAGCAGCACCACACTTGTTAGCATTCTGTCTAAACTCCACCCCACAGTTACCTGGCAACAGCCAAGTAGGCCTGGCCCACTATGAAAGGGGCTGCTTGCCCTGTCCTCCCTCTCTTGCCCTCTTGGTCCCCCTTCTCTCCTCATTCCCTTCCCCTCTCCTTCATGAGGCCGGCCATGGCCGGCCTCTACTTCTCTACTCTCTCCCTCTCTGCCTTTCTCTGCTTCTACAACCCTCTTAACTCCCCTCCCCCATGCTCTGAATAAACTCTATTCTATACTATACCACCCTGTGACTGGTCCCTCAGGAAAGGATGCCTTGGCATGGGCCTGCTGAGGCACCCCTTCGCCCATACCTCACCACACCCCCATAGAACATATTCTTATATCTCTATCTTTTTATAAACACATCAACACTGACTTCACTAGCTGCCCTGTATTGACCTTATTAATGGCACTGCATTACCCTCAATAGCTATACTACATTGGCCTCACTGATTGCACTGCATTGACCTCACTAGCTGTACTGCATTGACTTCACTGACTGCACTGCATTGACCTCACTAACTGCACTGCATTGACCTCACTGGCTGCCCTGCCTTGACCTCACTGGCTGCACTGCCTTGACCTCACTAGCTGCACTGCATTGACCTAACTAGCTACGAGACACTGACTTCACTAGCTGTACTACATTGACCTAACTAGCTGCACTGCATTGGCCTCACTGGCTGCACTGCATTGACTCCACTGACTGCACTGCATTGACCTCACTGGCTGCCCTGCCTTGACCTCACTGGCTGCACTGCATTGACTCCACTGACTGCACTGCATTGACCTCACTGGCTGCACTGCATTGACCTAACTAGCTACGAGACACTGACTTCACTAGCTGTACTACATTGACCTAACTAGCTGCACTGCATTGGCCTCACTGACGGCACTGCATTGACCTCACTGGCTGCACTGCATTGACCTCACTGGCTGCACTGCATTGGCCTCACTGGCTGCACTGCATTGACCTCACTGGCTGCACTGCATTGACTTCATATGCGCCCTGCTGGGCCCCATCATCTCTAGCTTCCGGCTGCCTTCTCTCAGAGGGCAGTAAGGCAAGGAGAGATGCCGGTGTTTGTTACAGTGTTCACACGGCAATGGGTGAACATGTAGGCGGCAGATGTGGGCTTCCGTGATGCTCTTCTCCAGGGGCTCGAGGCACCCCCAGCCTCCTGAACACAGTTCTCTCCTGCTGCCTACTCCTCCCCACAGGCCTCTCACCGCTGAGCACACCTGGATGCTTCAAATTCCCTTGGTCCTCTAAGCCTGCCTACACCCGTCATCAGACCCTTCATCAACTTCTCTTCAACACTGCATTTGAGCGTGTCTTCTGTGCCCTGCGGGACCCTGGCAGGTGTCTTCTGTCACCACTTGGATCACAGAAAAGACTGCAGCCACACCTGAACCTGCGTGACTGCACATCGACTTTTGCGGTAAATCTTCACTGACTTTAATGAACTAGTCGAGCACACTACACAAAGGGAGGCGAGGGAGCATTGCTCTCCTGCATCTGCACAGCACTGGCTCTGTCCCACTGCAGGAGAGCTGCAGGCCCGCCAGCCAAAACTGCAAGTTGATTCCTGACAGTCACCATTAAATGAGGGTGGGCTAAACTCACGCAATAAATAAACATTTATCCAGAGTAATTGCATATTATAATAAGTGCTTATCCTGACTGCAAGTCCATCAGAGACCTTGCTTTGCACCTCTGCTCTTTCTAGATGCAATCACAGAACCTTTGAGCCCGCCCTCTGCCATGCTGGGTTCTGAACAGAGGCAAGGAAGGGAAGGACTCAGTCTCACGGGCCAATTTATTTCATGTATTCACAGAATTACATTTGTGAGATTTCCAAGAATTCAAACTACATGGGTGGAAGTATCAAATGGTTTCTGGGTTTTTCTTAAGCATTCACAAACACTCACAGTGTCTAAGAATACAATTTGTCTCCTTGAGGTCAACTGCTAAGATTGAGTTCTAAAACCCAGTTTCAGAAAGACCACCTTCAGGAACGAATTCTTAATAAATGAAATAAATAGTACCCATTCCAGGAGAGACTGTGCCAGAGACTGAGAAACTCCAGCTGTGGCAGTTTCTCGGAGCAATGGTTGGTTTCCAGTACCCCCACACAGAACCTGCTCAGTCTGTCTTCAGAGCTGGCATGGACTTTCTCAGTTCAGCACCACTGGCTCCGAGGGACCTGCTGGGCATGTATGACCCTTGGACTATATATATCACAGGAGCCAAGATTGAAGTACTTCACTACATGACACAGGGCCATCAGGGCAGGCTCACCTTGAAAAAGAGACGGTCAAGTACGGTACATCTCGGTGTGCCTTTATGGTGTTAAGACAGGCAGTGCCAGAATCCTCCATTTTAATAGGAAATGGGTTAGAGCACGTGATAAAACACTACACAGGCTCTTGTGGCAACTTCAAAAGCTGCTGGTTTAGGGCATAAAGACATTTAGAATATGTTTACTTTTGAGCTGTTATAGTCTGGTCTGATCACAGCGTTAAAAATAAACAAATAAAAACCTAACCTCGTATGAAAATAGACGCTGAAGGTGAGACGTGTTCGGTGTGAACAGTGGTGACTAGGGAAATTCCAAAAGAGAAACCACAGAAACTGTCAGTGGAGCCTTTGGGAAAAAAAAATATTCTTTATTCTGAACAGCATCAGTCTCTGTCTTAAAATGTTACAAGAGGAAACTATGTTATCTACTTCAATCAACCCATTTTTCTTGCAGAGGCTTGCCGGCCAAAGAGCCTGATAGCACAGTGCTTCACCCAAACGACGACTGGATGCACTCACTCCTTGGTAAGATCCTGCAGATGATGTGTGCACTCTGCATTAATTATTACCAATGTGGCAGGAAGCAAACACAAGACCAGAGTGGCTGGCTTTCAGAGAAATGAAGGCGGAGAAATTATGTTCTCTTTCCTCCCCACTTTCTATTGATCTTCTTAGAGCAATTTCAGAAAAGTTGCAAACCAATAATTTACACCCGATAAAAAAGAAGAGCTCAAGGAGGATGGGTAATAAAAAAAAATGAGAACATATCTCCAGCTGGACCGTGTTCTATCACGAAGGGCACACTGTCCAGATGGCTGGCCGGTTTTTCTTGCCTTATCTGAAGGCTTAATGCTGGTAAGGAAGAAGATGAGGAGTTGCCCTCTTCCCTTCTGCTAGCTGTCAGGCCTTGCGATGTAGCAGCCACACCCCTGCTTCAGTTCAGCGAGCTCTGTGCAAGCAACCTTGGACTATGCAGACACTTGGACTCTGCAAGGAGACGGAACCACACACCCCTCCCCTCCGTTTGCTCTTACGGTCTGCTGTCCAACTCATTTCGACTTATTTGGACTTGGAAAGAAACACTTCTCAGTCTGCAATGAGCAACTCCAGACAGTTGTAAAGTTGGACCAACTACAAGACAGCTTTCCTCAGTTCGCTGCAATGTCCCAGGTACTCTGGAATCCCCCAGTGGCTCACAGGTGACTCTGGCTGTTCTGAGCACCAAGACTAAAGAAGTTTGGGGTGTTGCTTTAGAAATGACAGCACCCGTTAACTTTATGGCAAGTTGTGTGTGTTTATTAACAAATGGTAGAACTTCTTTTTTTTCCCCCCACCAATGATGAAAGCAAGTCTCAACTTGTTATTTTAGGTGATTGAGGACATGTGACACCCCCTTTCCCCACACCAGAAGGCTCAAGAGAAACAAGCCTGCTCCTTGAGATTTAGTATATAAATCAGTGCGCTAATATGAGCCTGGACAATCTCTATTTTGCTGTTCTTTTCTCTTTTTTAATTCAGCAATAGTGTGTAATCTGAAATTCCAGGAAATGATAATAAAAGGGTGGAGGTTTTTTCCTGCCCAGTAATTATGCTCCAATATTAAAGTCATGTTATACAAAATAGAAACTATGGCTATTTAGCATTTAAGTTTCTCCTTCATACCACACTGTGTAGTGGCCTCTTTGATGCAGTTATCTTTGACTATCAATCCATATTTGTGTTCTCCACAGCCCTGGTCACACTATCAAAGAAAATGCTTTTGCGGGGTCTCTATCTGAGTGACTTCTGATCATTCAGCCTCTTCACACAGAGAGAAAAAACCCACAATGCACTCGCACGTTTTTACCCTCAAGAGAGTGGACATGCAGGGCAAGAAATCTTGCCTAAAAAAGGAAGTGTTTGCTGAAGTTGGATGAGGAATGGTCATGTAGAAAATATGGCTTAAACTGTTGCATTCTGACGAGGACAGGCAGAGTCACCACCACAAAGCCATAAAGAAACAAGGCCGCCCACCAAGGGCTTGTTTTAAAGATTTGCAGCTTGAAGCAGAGCACCAGCTACGATCCCAGTACTTTCAGGAGGACAAAACGAGAGGATTGCTGTGTCTTTGAGACCAGCCCAAACTACAATAATTCTGAGGCTAGCCAAGGGTTATGTGGCAAGCTGTCATCCAAAACAAAAAAACAAAGAAACAAACAAGCAAACTCAAACAAAACTGATTCACAGTTTGCAACATTAGAATTCCAAACACTTCCAGCGGCACCACAGGCCCTAATGGCCTCGGAGCCCACAGGGTACCCTTTTCCGTTCCAAACCTCTGCAGATGCTGTGCCTGACAGTGATGGGATGCTTTCCAAGGCTGTTTTCTCAGAAGACACTTATTTTTAAAATCTCCCGTTCCCCGCATTCTCTAGGAGTTAAAGGAAGCACGGAAAAGAAAATCAACCAGGCTACAGGATGTATCAAAAATAAAGTACAAATATCAAACTGTTAAGTTAACTTTAAACTTCACCATTCAGGAACGAAATGTAAGTTGCAGGCGGCATTTAAGGCCATAAAATGGTTATTACCCTGCAGTATTTATGTAGCACTCTAGGCTCCAGATGCTTCACAACCACTAATTACACAGCTGTCTGGTTGTCCCAATAGGGAGTTTGGTGTCATTAACCACATTACACAGGCAGAAAACAGGGAGTTGAGTGGCAGGGCTCAGGTTACGGACTAAGGAAGGTAGAAGAAGTGATTGTGCTGAGAATCTCCGCCCGCACAGACATCGGACGCTGCCTTGTGTTTAACACACAACGGAGCTGACTACTGGGACAGAGTCGTCAGAATCTGTGGCCTACACCAGGCCCCTTGGAGTTAGGAGCTTATTAAAACAGTCTCCTGGTCTCACCTCCAAGTCCTTTCTTTCAGGGCTAGGGCAGAACATGAGACTGTGTTTCTGGAAAGTTCCCAGGTGAGGAGGGAAGTCTGTGGCACTCAACTGTGAGAGCCTTCCACTTCACCCCAGTGCTTCCCAGCACCACACACCCCACAGTGTGTCTCCTTCCTCTAGGCTGCCTCTTCAGACTTTTAATCCTCTTCCTTGCGTTCTACCTGTCACACCCCTGCTCTCGGTCACAGCTTGTCCCACAGATAGAAAATGAGCATCTATCAAGATGGCTCTACTCAACTCAAGTTGAGGTCCTTCTGTCCTTACATCTACAAAGTGGACCAATGCACCACTTACCCTTGGAAGTATAATTAAGGGTTAGTTGAGGTCACCCGCTGAGGCACCGAATGCCTGGCAGGGAGTGCAAGCTCATTAGTAATTATCCTTATTGCTATGTGTTTGTCCTACATCCATCGAACACATTCTAGAGCTCTGTGAAGGGGAATCAGGACAGGATGACAAGTCCCCATCCCTGCTCCCAAGCAGTTTCACAGCTATAGTTGTACTGGTGAGGGCATTACAGTCATCTGTGATGTTGGACCGTGTGAGCATTTACAAAGATGTCGTCAGCTAGTGATCAACAAGGCAGCAATAAAACCCGTCTCCAGTGGAAGCTGGTGGAGAAGATTCAGAGCCACTTTTCCATCTGCTCTGATTTAAACGGCAGAGTGAGGATGGATGTCCTCCCAGGTTTCTCGCCTTTTCTACTTCTGGACAGTCGTCGTTCACTTAGAAACCTACAGAATAGGCCATCCCTCATTCCCTGAAGCAGAAGAAAGCATGGTCCATAAAGGTGACAGTATTTGCAAATGAGGCCACTGAAGGGAGAAGACCAGCTGGGCCAGGACAGGATCAGTGGTGGGAAGGGCTTCCCGGTTTCTCTGAAGTTGACTCGCCAGTCTTGCTTTACAGAAAAGGGCACAGAAGTCTGGGACTATTTATTAGTGGGTGCCAATGAGAAGCCTGGCAGTCTAACTTCTAATCCAAGTTTCTTTCTCTCCGGCCTTTTCTCACATCTTACTTGCAAACAGGACTCCAGGGTAGAACACTCATTCCCCTCAGAAGGAGGCAAGTGCAGGTGTTTCTTGGTAGAACAAAGGACAGCATCTTGTAGAACTGCGGGATTTCAATCCAGTCACCACACCACACCACACCCAGGGCTTCCTTTGGCTCTGCCTCTCTCTGACAGCTATTAGCATTTTAGTGAGGATCATACAAAAAGCAGAAGAGGCCTTGGACAGTTCACTGTGCTTGAGACCAGAAAACAGAAGTCTCCATTTAGCTGGCATCCGTCCTTGGTCGGATGCTGAGGTATCTTCAGAGGAGGACTCAGTTCCTGCCCTGTTTCCAGGCTTCCCTGCTAACATCTGGAAAGCAAAGATGACCGAGAAGGAAACAGAACCCAAGGTGAGAAGAACTGGATGGATAAGGACACCCAACTGGTCCAAATGAGTTTGAAACTCAAATCCCAGACAAGTTGCACCCGGTTCAGAGAACACTTCCCTGACAGGCAGTAGTCACCTTGCTGCAGAGCCTTTTTAAGAAAATGGGATCCCCATGAGTTGGGCTAGAAGCACGGCATTGTTTTGAAGCCGGGCTGCGGTGGGTGGAGGGGAGACTCTCTCTAAGAGCTACAAGCTGATTCCAGAGATGATCGATGTGACAGATTATAAGGGAATGAGCCTGGTGACGCCTGGGTGCCAGCCTCGCCTCCACACAAAGGAAAAGGCCAACTAAAAGTTATCAGTCACTTCTTTCCAGGAAAAAGCCACAGAGTGGGGACCAGCCAAAGCAAAGCAGACAAGTGAGAGCCCAGCAAAGAATTTTGTACATGATTATTATAACCATAAGGCAAAATACCAGTACCAGTGGGTAGGTGATCACCTGGCTGGCTGGCAGGCACAGATGTCATGTATTAGCTGGAGGAAAAGAATAATTCTTGGTCTTATCTCAGGCAAGCTTTAACCAATGGCAAAAGCATTCTTATCAAAACTGTGCCTGGGAACTGGGGAGATGTTTCAGTGGTAAAGAGCACACTGGTTGCTCTTCCAGAGACCTTGGGTTCAATTCCCAGCATCCACATGGCAGATCCAAACTCCAGTTCCAGAGGACTGGACAACCTTATACAGACATATATGCACATAAAATGAAAAATAAGGATAACTAAATCATTTAAAAAAAAAAACTGTCCCTGTACATCTGATCAAAGAAAACTTCACTCTATTGCAGGAAGTACTCTGCCTGCCCTTTCTGAAACAAAAAACTTGGAAGCTGGGATTAGCAGCTGGGTGGGGTAAGCAACACAGTAGATGGGAAGCTGTGCATTTCCAAAGAGCTGAAGAGCTTGGCACAAAAGGCCTTGCAATTTTAGTCCCGCAGTGATAAAAACATAACATTTGGCAAGAAGTTTTTTTTTTGTTTTTTTTTGTTTTTTGTTTTTTTTTTTTTTTAATATTGTAGAAACCCAACCTAGTAGAGTAACATGTGATATGGTTAGAGAAATCAGAATGGCGACAAATTCAATAGCATTAAAGTGTGACTAAGGCACAGGCAAAAGTGGACGCCTGGGCTGTGTGAGCAGAGTAATGGGGTGAGATTGGCTTTGGTCAGACTAGTGTGAGGTCTGGACCGCTCGCATGATAAAGCCATGAGAAATCAGTGGGCTGTATGGCGGGGAGAAGGTACAGATGCTACTAAGACCCAGGTGAGGGAACTGGATGAGCAGCACTCCGAGGAGCATGGTCCTTCAAGGAGAAGAAAGACCAGAGAAAGCGTTCTGAGTGGTCCAAAGAACAGAAGCAGGGCTCCCGTGAGGCTGCAGAAGGCAGGGAGTTCTCCACACAGGGGCCTCTCAGGATGCTGAGACGGTGCTTCCCAAGGCGGGGCCCAGCCATCCCCTTGCTGTCCCAGATTGGGATGCTGTTGGTTTGACTGGATGTGCACAACTGATCCTTTGCTTCTGAAGCAGAGACCCGGGACTTGGAGCTGCCAGCCGGAGAACTCCTCCTAGTCATTAAACCATGCAGAAATCTCAATAAATCCAGCTAATGAGATGCGGGGTCACAGGGACCTTTCATCTTCAGCGCTTGGGCGTTTTCACGCCAATTATTGCTTTTAATCTTCGAAATACACCCACTAGGTGGGGAGGGGGGCGAGTTTCATTTCACCCATGTGGTAACTTGAGAAGACTTAGGTTGGAAGTTCTTCCATCCTGAGGTAAGGGGCTGGTAACCTAGTTACCTACCAGTTTGCTGTCCCGTTCCATCCTTCTCCAGGACACTATCCTGGGTACAGAGCAACAATACAAACCAAGGACTGGGTCGGGTGTGCAAATCTGGAGCAGGCAAAACGCGCCTAGGAAGCCAAGCAGAGCTCTATCAAGCAACAGAGGAGGAGTCTTGCTGTTAATGATTGACCAATGAAAGTTAGCTTCTAGGACCTTTGCCTTACCTTGCCTCAGTTTCCCCAGTGATGTGAGTGACTGTTTGTTTCTTGGGCTAGGAAGCAGATCCAAAATGGCTTTTAAGATCACTTGAAAATACTCAGGGTTTATGAGTCCTCAGGTATGCCTTAAATTAGATTGATAAAAGTCTCTAATGCATATGATCTATAAAGGAAGTATTAAGCCTTCCTTGTCTATGTGCCAAGAGGCATAAGAAACAGGATACAAGCACTTTCTAAGTTTAGATGTCTTAAGTTAAAATCCCAGCTGTACCTCCCATGAGCTGTGTGACCTTGAACAAGTTGGTCAACTGCTCTGTGCCTGTTTTGCTTATCTGTAACAGAGATCATGAGTATGCCCTCCTTCAAAGGTTAGTTATGGGGAATAAATCAGTTGGTGCTGGAGTGCCTGGCCCCTGGGGTATGCTTCTCATTCACCCCCACTGTCACTGCACTGTCTGTGGCAAGCAGGCGATCGCTTGCTGGCTGAAATTGATTTAATTCTTTGTCATTCCCTTGCCGAGAGACTTGATTGTTGATAGTAAGAGATCACTGATTGGTGGAATACACAGACACACACACACACACACACACACACACAAATTTACTTTCTTTAAAAAAATTAACCATTTCTCCCAATGATCCTTTAACTCTGGAACTGCTAACAATCCATAAATATCTCTTCCCAAGAGTTTTATCAAATATGGTGAGGATTTAGACGTCACATTCTAAAGGAAGCTCCAGAGAACCCATTGGGGGCCTTGTGTGAATGCTAAGGCAGCAAACATGTCTGCTGTCAAACCGGGTGACCAGGGATCGATCCTCGGGACCCTGCCTGGTGGAAGGGAAGAGCTGACTCAAACAAATGGTCCTCGCCCATCGCCTGGCAGGCCAGCATCCTCACAGAACGAATACGTGACCATAAACAACGGTACATGCAAACGTCCCATAAGGGTTTCCCAGCAGCTTAGACTGTGGTCCTGGAAGATGACAGTGTGGTGTCTGTGTAACCAACTGTGCCCTGGGAGCACAGAGAAAGCCTCGGGGAGAGGTGGGCGCTGCCAAAAGACGGCACTGGCCGGAGGAAGGCCAGTCAGCAGCCGGTGAAGAGCAACGTCAAGAGACCAGAGAGGAAGTGAGGGAGAAGGACAGGGCACACGCCTCCCACGGCGTGGAGGCAGCTTCCTGACAGGCGCGAGGATGCTCACCAAACCACATCTCCAGCTTCGGTCTCAGTCCAGCACAGTCGGATGGTGGTAAGGAAACGCCCTCTGCTCTGGAAGTGGTCCTGTGGGTTTGGGTGTTTCTTTAATATTTACTTCACTTTCTTCCCAGAAAGAGAATCTTTAGACAATAAATTCTACAAAGTGAATGACTGCAAATGTGCAAGGTTCCCAACCCAAAGCCACCTATGCACCTATGACTCTGTTCAGAGCTGTAGGCTCTGCCATGGCTGGTTAGCATTGTGCAAAACCCTCAGGGAGGGATAGGTTGGTCCCCTCCCTGGAGATAGAGTCTGAAGACATCAGAAGCCATGATTTGGTGGCTCTGGGACATGTGTTTTCAGTATCTGAAATTCATGGTGTCAATTAGCTTGATGGCTGAGAGCTCCGTATTGGCCAAATCCAGTGCTGCCACTGTCTGCCCATGACATGCTGGGTGAATTACATAACTTCTCTAGGCCTCCGTGGTGTGCTGTTCAATAGGGGATTCTACTGGCCTGTCTCTGAGGAGGCTGGGTGGATATGGGAGCTGACCTGTGTAAAGGCCGAGTAGGCCTCGAACTTAAATACTCAGTAATTTTTTTAACGATAAGTTTGAATGTGCAAAGTTGCATCCTGAAGTAAAGAAAGGCCTCAGAAGTATTCTCTATTTCAGGCTCCGACCCCACCCTCATCTGCTTTCTTTATACCCCATGCCTAGCACAGGCTCACCCCTGCTGGCCTGCCATGATCCCCATACGCTGTCTCCACCCAGAGCATCACCTCATGGCCCTGGGACAGGAACCAGCAAACCTCTGCTGGAAGACTGAAAGGGAAAGACCTCAGGTTTTGAAGGCCACACAGTCCCTGTTGCACATCCCCCTCCCTCCCTCCCCCCTCTTTACAGTGTGAAAAGCCAGATGTAATATGTAAATTAGTGATTTGATGTATTCTAATAAAGCTTTGTTTACACAATAAATTGAGGGTAAGAATTTTTTCAGTCATAGCTTGCTGACTCCTCCTCTTAGATCTACCCGCCGAGTAGACATTACCGAACACTGATCTCTGCCTTGGAGCTCAGTGCTGTACGGTTAGACATTTTATTTTAACCTCTTGGCATCTCTCTACAGAGAGCCATCTCTCACACACCCAGAACAGCCACTGCAGCCTCGCCCGTGTTCCCTCATTAACATCCCATCTTCAACCACACAGCCTGGCCACTCCAGCTCTCCGGGGCTCTCTCGTATTCTGCTCCTGTTGTGAACAGGGTTTTAGTGCAAAGAACACACTTATTATAGTCATCTCTTCATCCTGTGGTCTAGTTTGCGATCTGGCATACGGAAGGAATCCTAGAAATGTTTGTAGAGTGAATGAGTGAAGGAAAGAAAGAAAGAAAGAAAGAAAGAAAGAAAGAAAGAAAGAAAGAAAGAAAGAAAGAGAAAGAAAGAAGGAAAATCTTTATGGCAGAAAGTGCTTCAACTGTACTCGTGTGTGTGTGTGTGTGTGTGTGTGTGTGTGTGTGTGTGTGAGAGAGAGAGAGAGAGAGAGAGAGAGAGAGAGAGAGAGAGACTTTTTGTATCACAGGCCTAGTTGCTCAGCCCTGCTGCTGGCCCACGGCATATCCTGGAGTATCAAGGACCGGAGGAGCACACTGGCCTCCCTCCCAGAGCGCATGCCTGCACGGATTTCTTCTCCAACTGCATGTGCTGCATCTGTTTTCCTCCCTACCGTCATTCCGTTACATTTCCTTACACCTGGCCAAAATTCCAAACAAAATCAATAAAACAGCACCAAATGACTTAGATTTGCTGGGTTTGTACACATCCGAGACGAGACCTTTCCCTGCTGGCTTCTGCCTCTTGGTCCCACCTGATGTAGTTTAACATAACTGTTTACCATCTGTGCAGCATCCTGCGGCTGCTCTGCCAGGGCCAGCCTTTCTTATCAGGATGTGTTACTTATCTTGACTGTACAAAAGCCTTAAACAAATTATGATTGTTCAGAAATTCAAAAGAACAGCCCATTTTCCCAGAACTCTAGTACAATGGCCAAATAGAAACCTTGTTTCTGGCCACCTGACACCTCCTTTACAGCAACAAAACCCTTTTTTTATCAGTAGAATAAATAATTGCTTTCAGGGTTCCAGGGGCTGTGTGGCTCCGCCCTCCGCAAAGAGAAGACCGTGGCACAGTTATCTGGAGGGAGGCAGCGCCCACAAACGCTCAACTATATGCTTTGGCAAGTTAAAAAATGTAACTCTAATGTTTTTTTTTTTTTTTTAAACAGTAATTTTTTTTTCCCAGAAATTCTGTAGTGCAGCTATCACCTCGGGCAGGGGAGGCGGCTCTGGCTGCACTGGTTCTGCCTAGAAATGGGCCATTAGTACAGAGGTGCCACGGGTCTGCAGCAGGCAGGCTAATTTACACACATAATCTCAGCATTTTGGATAATTACATCTCCTCTGACAATTTCTAAAGAATCTGCATGATATTGGATTGTGTCAGGAAATAGGTGTCATGGTGAATGTGTGATTCTGACTGGGCTTCTTCCACTATGAAATTGCAGGAAAATGTCGCGTAATCAACTCATAGAAATTACCCTCCCTATACTTAGCTCCACTGAGGGGAATCAAATTCCTTTACCTGAAATTACAGGGGGGTGGGGAGACAACCAAAACTCCAGTCAGGATGGAATGCTGTTTTTACAACTGATAAACAAGTTAGAGCTATTCTTACTATGCAATATACATGTATGGAAGAATTCCTATGTATCCAGAGTACTGAGACTCTCAATGGCCAAAAGCTTCGGGAAAACACATTTACTAGACATTCTTTCGAATCCACGAGACACTAGCTGTAGGATCTTGCCGAGACACAACAATCCTTGGCTTCTCAAGTCACTCACTTTAAATAGCATAACCTGCATGTCATCTACACATATTCCCACGTGTCCTCTAAAACATATCCCCGCCGGATGTCTTATAACAGAAGATACAATGTAAATGGCATGAAAATGGTGTTCGCACTCTAGTGTTTGGGGGCGAATGACAAGGGGAAAAGGCCACTGCACGTTCAGTACAGACACAATTTAAAACACACTGTTAGCCTTTGGGTGGGCCCACAACTGTGGCACCCAAGGATATAGATGACCAGCTGTAACCGGCTTCATCCTGGCAACTCTGGAGGACTTCGAGGTCCCAAGAGACAAAACTCCTGAGGTCTAATCTGCATGACTGACAGCTGGGTGATGAACCCGGAGGAGGGAAGACTTTTGAAGCCCAAAAGATTTGTGCTAAGTGCAGCCTGGAGCCCGAGGTGACTCTCCCCGCCCCCCCACCCCACCCCATGGCCTTTATCTATGGACCGACTGGCATGTAACACCACCACCTGAGTTTTCCAATTCTTAGAAATTTCTCAGTTCACAATGGAGCCACATCTTAACACTGCAGTGTACTTCGGACCCCTTGCTGCTCTGCTGACCAGAGTTCTCACAGCTCTTCAGAACCGCCTGTGGTTGGTAAGAGGTAAGATTCCCAAGGAGAGGGTCCCCCCACCCCCTTATCACCAAAACCAGTGTTGAATGAAAAGTCAATCATCAGGAAACATTTGCCTAACAAAAGACAAGGCATGTGTGCGAAAATCCTCAGATGTAGCCGAAGCTTTGTCAGATTCCTCCTTTCCATATCCTCTATTTGACATTTTTCCAGAACTTCTGGTGTGCCAGACATTTACAAGGCTGAGGTGAACCTCAGAATAATACACTGATTTTATTCATTCAGTGAACTTAATGTAAGGCGATCCCATTACTGTAACCTCTTAACGCAATGTCATCTCTTATCAGCTTAATTCTGCAGCCTGTACCTGTATGTCACTCCCTGCAGGAAGGAACTTCACCTTCAACCCTGGGTCAAAACTCTTATGATTCAGCAATCTGCTTTCTGGGCTCCTACAAGGGAAACTGTGATCTTTGCACCTGCCTCCCAGAGCTGAAACAGCCGATCAAACCCGGCAGCCCGAACAAGCGGTTTTGACATATTCTCTCTCCCGGCTATAACCATCATGAAGTACTGAATTCATGATCCAGACAGGGCCCCTGTACCTGAGCCACACATACGGGAAGGCATCTTCTTTGCTTCTTAAGAAATACAAGTAACATGCTCGAATAGACAGCTTTATCTTCCCAAAATCTGGTAAGAATTATAACCTCCCAAGAACCCAGGCGCCTGAGCGGTATTTGCACAGTGGAGTACTAGGTTACAGCGAGTGAGCGGAACGCTTCCGGGCCGAGCAGGCTGCACTTTCACATTAATTCGTTCTGAGAATGTGGTGGCACTTGGCACTTCTTTTCCCACACGAGGGCACAAAGTTGATTTAATCAGGTGATACTTAATTGGAGGGAAGCCTGAACAGTTTATGAGACACCAGAAACCTAAAGGACAGTAAAGTATTAATTACCCACCCATCAATGGAGTAGGAGTAATTAAAACAATTATTTCTAGCTCACTTCAGCTCCTCCGCTGCCTGCCCCTGCTCACCTGAAGTGCGTGGTGTCTGAATACTCCCTCCCTCCCTCCCGGCTGGGAAAAGTTCCACTGCTTGAAATTTCCGCTGAATTGCTCTTTTATGCATATCTGATCCTGCAGATCATCCCAGCATCCCCTCTGGGACTTAAACCAGACTTTATCATCCTTTGAGGTCCTTGGCACAAATGTATCCAGTGTAGTACTGAGAAATATTTGTTGACCAGGAGTTCTTTGAAAAGTTTTTTTATTGACTTCTTTGCCATTTTTGTTGTTGACTACGACATACTTTGGCAATTCGTCTTCCAATGTCAACTATTTCAAATCGTATTTATAAGTGTGAGTAAAGACATACGACCTAAATCTCACCAGTATAGACCCTTTAGGTACGGAATCCTACAGTTTTAGGTACGCCCATTCTTTGTGTCTCAAGAAATACAAGCTGTTGAACAATCTCTAGTACTTTGTTCATCACCTAGGCAGCCAACCCCTGGAAGCCACAATCTGCTTTTTACCTCAAGGCGCATGGGTAAATAGAGTCCTGCAATGTTGTCCTCTTTGACTGGTTTAATTCCGTTAGCACAATGCCCTCAAAGTTCGTGTATGTTGTAGAATGTACTGGAATCTCTTTCCTTTTATTTTGGGAGTATTCCTGTTTGCACTGCCACCCATGCGTGTTCCAGTGGCTACCTGGAGCGGTCCAGCTCTGGGCACCATGAAGGACCGTGCTATACACATGAACACACAACTGGCTCTGTGAGAACTTGTCTTCCATGCTTCATGTCAGGTCAGAAGGCCACAAGAACTGCTGAGTCACATAGTCCCCATATCACATTAACATGGATACTGTTGGGTGCTAATGACAGAAATTTGGGGATTGTTTTTGTTTGTTTGCTTAGGATTAGAAGAACCCCTTAGGCAGAAGGACTTTATAATGAAATAGGAATGGCAGACCTTGGACAGACACTGAGTCTGTGCCTCTGAGGGGCTCTAGCACTGTGGACAGTTTCTAAAGATTAAACATACTTCATGGTGAATTAGGCCCCATGAACTACAGTAAGATCCATCGCTAGTAAAAAGTAACAGAAGTTATGAAATAAAAGACAAAAAAAGGAAAAGAGAGGGGGGAAAAGGCATTTCTTAGAAGATCTTTCCTAGAGAGGCAGTGTAGGAAGCGAAGGCACAGGATCTAGCAAGTTCAGCTCCAGCTTCTCAGCCTAGCTGAGCAGTGGGATTTTGGGGACACCATCTCTCTATTCTAGCTACTGTCTACCCCTTCACCCTGTGTGGCAGCATGTTCCTGGAGAGGGGCACAAACGTCAGCCCAATGTGAGTGTGTACCCCTGGGAGGCTGAAGCAAATGGAGACCAACGGCTTGTCAGTGAGCGGGTCTGAGGGCCTGTTCGGTCATCCAGACCATCTGACTGCGAATGACCAAAGACTGAGAAGACTGAGCCGACGCTGTTACAGAACAGTGTTAGACAGAAAGAATACGACAGAAAGACAGAAAGACAGTGTCTGGGGATGCGAGGGGAGGGACTGCCCGACGTGGGAAGAACTGCTCACGAGTGCAGAGGCGCTCTGTAGCAGAGCGCCTTGACCTTGGCTTCAATTCGTGAGGCCTGGAAAGCAGGGAGGTAAAAATGAAGACCTAACCCATGCCCGCAGTGTATTTATAAGCTAGTATTTTGCAAGTATAATAGGTTATTTCTGTCCCTGGGGGAGTCCATTTGTTTTCAAATAATCCCATTATTTAGAAATACTCTGAGTTTCCTAATACCTCAATTTCATTTTTACAAATGAAAAACCTAAGAAAATGCATTTCTCAAACAGAAGAAACAAGTTCCTTCTTGTTCCATGCCGGAGTGGCAAAGCCGTGCGTGGTAGAAGTCTATGCATTTCTATGTGACCTTAGATAATGCGATCTTCAGAATCTCTGCTTGTTATTAATAAAACAGGGCTGACGCCCACGCTGCTATGTCGCCCCAACCTCCAGCTTCTGTTCCTTTTTTTCTGACCCCAAATGAAATGCTCAGCACTTGGTGAAACCATTTTGCTCAGACTAACTCCTCACCATTTTACCTACAGGATGAAAGATAAAATTACTTGGGGGTATATGGGTTTTGAGAAATTGTTCAGAAATACCTGGAAATGTGTATTGGAAGGGAGAATCAGAAGAAAAGGAGGTGGAGACTGGGGAAGGAGGGAGGCAGCGGAAGCCTCACAGGAGATATGGAGGAACAAAAAGTGAAAAGACACGCAAGAACAAAAATAGAACAAAACGAGCCAAAGGCTGTGTTTCAGAAGGGAGTGCGTCTCAAAGCATTGAGAAGCAACAAGCAAGCGAGATACGGTGGTATATACATTTGATCCCAGCACCCAAGAGGCAAAGTTAGACAGATCTCTGTGAGTTTGAGGCCAACCTGATCTACATAGTAAGTTCTTAGCCAGCTAGAGCTATATGTAAATAAATAAACACAAACCCTATTTAAATAAAGCAAATCAGCAGCAGCAACAACAACAAAACACACACACACACACACACACACACACACACACACACACACACCAGGCAGTCACACCATGCAGCTGACAGATCATCTACATGCAGTCAAGTTCTGATGGGACAAAGGTGGGGGGTTGTGTGTATTCAGGACTGTAGCTGCCTCAAATTAGACATGAAATTTGAACTAAGAGAAGCTCACTGGAACCTGACAGTAAAATGACCCCAGAGCCATGCACCCCCCTTCCCCTGACGTGTTTTTTAGACCCTGGGTCAGCTTCTCAACACTGCAGGCAGGGCTCTTGCTGTTTTGTACTTAGTATTTCAGATGGTAAAACAATGCCCAGCACGGGACAGACGCTCAACAAATACCTGTTGCACAGCCATTTGATCAATACGTTTACAGAAACGTTCTATATGCAAGTCTCAGGGCTTGGAACCAAAGAAGCACAGATACGTGTAAGATAAAGTCTCTTATCTAGAAAGTGGTAGAGGAATAAGGTGGAAGAGTTATAATAGTTCATCTTCTTTGGTGACAAAACTGGGTATAGCATCGCTGTGAAGACAGTGTCTGGGTGTGGCTCTGGGAGCATGTTCAGGGGTCTACTTGAGGAGGGAGGACACAGCCAGAATATGGGGAGGGGGTAACCACCACCCGAGCTTCGGCCCAACCTGAACAAAAAAGAAAAAGGGAGAATGCAAGATGGGCACCCGCCATTCCTCCTTCTCACCTGTGATCTGCTGAGACAGGAGCAGGCGCCACGCCCCCGCTGCCATGGAACTGCCTGTGCTGTGCCTTCCTCCATAAGACGGACTGTCCTCCCCCAACTGTGAGCGCAAACCAACCCCTCCTCTCCAGGGCTGCTCTGTTTGGTCATACACTGGTGATAGCACTGTGAATAGTTATGGATTAGAGGCCTCACCACGGTGAGCCACAGCAAGTGCATACATTAAGGCGATGCTGGAGTCAAACTGCCTGGGTTCGAGGCTGACTAGGCCAGTTCCTATCTGCAGGGATCAGACAAGTTAATACCGTCTCTCCACGCTTCACTATAGCATGGGGCAGTCATGGAGACTGTATGAGTTCACATGCGGGGATTATGAAGTACATACACCACACAAAGCCAGTACCAACGAGTGGAGAAGGCACATAAAGTTCCCATGAGAACATCTAAGATGAAGAGTGAGTTTGGCATGGTGCCTCTGGCCGTGACGCTCAGTTACTCAGGAGGCTAAGGTGGGGGTGTGATGGGGTGAAGGCCTGGCTGGGCCCAAGGGTGAGTTCTGGGCCAGGCTAGGCACCTTGGAGACAGCACATCTGAAAAAGGAAAAAGAGCCATTCTGAGTGGAGTGAGGGGGCGTCTCAGCTTGTCTCCTCTGATGCCTAGTGATACTGAACACCCTTTTCCTGTTTGCTGGCCATTTGTACCTTGTAGTTTGAGAACTGTCTGCTCATTTCAGCCACTCCTAGGTTGGGTCATTTGATACCTTGTTGCTTAAGTTTTGAGTTCTTTGTATAGTCTTCATTTTAAACTCCCATTACACGCACGCTAGCAAAGATTTTCTCCTATTACACAGGCTACATCTTCACTTGACTGCTTGCTTTGCTGTGCATAGCTGGTTTTAATTTTATAAACTATATTATTTAAAAAATCTTTGCAAATAAATAAAAATATCACATATCAAAGTTAACTCAATCCAAAGTTCACAGAACTCGACAAACTTCTGTCTGGTTAGAGTAGACATGAAACAGAAGCTGTAAAGCATCACGTGAAGTTTCCACTTTTATTCTCAAGTATATTTTATTCCCAGACACTTTCTGCTTTCATGGCATTTGGTCATTATTGACGATATTTCCTGTGACCAGAGTTCTATTCAGATGGTGCCTGTTAATTCTCTACCTTTTCCTGTATTCACTTTTGCAATTTCAAGTTTTAAACTAAAGTTTATTATTATTATTATTATTATTATTATTATTATTATGAGTTAATTTTAATACAAGATGAAAAATGCAGATTTAGTTTAATTTAAATATATAAATCATATATTATGAAATTATATTATTTACAGGAAATGAATGTGACTGGAAATAATTATATTGAGTAAATTAAATCAGTCTCAGAAAGGCACACACCATCTGTGGGTCCCAACTTGATGATATCGTGTGTGCGCGCCTGACAGGAAAGCAGAAGTGAGCGACCTAGCCCAGCGCTTCTCCGCCTTCCTGTGCTGCGGCCCCTCAGCACAGTTCCTCGTGTTGTGGTGACCCCTACCACCGTAAAACTATTTCGGCACTACTTCATAACTATAGTTTTGCATCTGTTATGTATTGTAACATAAGTATCTGATATGCATGGTAGCTGATATGTAACCCTGGAGTTAAAAGATCATTTGCCCCCCTCCCCCACCCCCTACCCCCGTCATGGGGGTCCTGGCCACCGGTTGAGAACTGCTGGTCTAGGAGACCGGGGCAGGGCACCTGAGGTAAGAAGGAAACTTCTATGGACCAGGAAATGGGCCCTACTAGACTCTCAATCTCTTAGCCCCAGGGCTTAGACTTCCCATACCCCAGATCTGGGAGGAATCAATTCTGTTGTTTGTAAGCCACCTAGACTATGATATTTTGTTAAAACAGCCAAAACCTACTAAGAACCTCATTTAATTAATAAAAAAAACATCTTAGCTTTTTATGTCCCCTTTGAAAAGAAATATGAAATCATTATAGAAAAACTAGAAACTATTACTGGGCCATAAAAGTAAAAGTTACTCACAATCCTATTCACCACAACAATATCCCCATTTTGGTATTTATCCTTCCATTATTTATATAAGTACATAATTGCACATTCTTATTTCAAAAGCATGTTCCTGCGGTAGCCACTGTTTTATAGCTTGAGCTTATAAAATTAAAAGTGAACACGACTACACGTGGTTTAATGTTCTTCCACATGATCAATTTTAATGGGAAGCGCTCAACTCCGTGAACGTGTCATAATTTATTTTTATCTACTCCTTTATGCGAGCATTTGTTTCCTTTGTTTTCTGCTACTGAACATTCCTATTGATTAATCTCTGCACACACCCTTAATTTTAGCTTTCCTTTTTAATGCACCTCATGTGCGTGGCATCAAAGTGAGGGGAAGAAAAGACAGGAAAGGCACTCTGCGAGATCATTCCATGCGCACCCTTCCCACAGTGTGCTATGTGTCTGCCCCAGGAGAAAGAGCAGGATGGGAGACACCTATGGGAGGTGGACACATCCTGCCTAGGTGGAGAGTCCAAGGAGCAGATGTTTGAGCCATCTCAGCCACAGTTGGAAGTTCCTGGCTAGGCATCCTCTCTCCACCTGCAGGAGATGGAGGTCGCCAAGGACCCTCCTTGGAGCCCTACCGAGGGAACAGAAGGAGAGGTGGTCAGAGTATCTCCCAGCAGAGACTTTATCTTAAGGACTGATGGATCAAAGCACAAGCAAAGCATCCAGCTCCTCCAACGTGCAATAGCTGTGGTTCTCTTCTGCTGCCTCCTAGGTTGCCACATGCATCCCACTTGTGCATGCTCAACCAAGAGGACAATGACGCAGAAATGAGAAAAGGCCATCATCTGCCAAGGCTCACTGCCACTTGCAGCATCATGAATGCACCAATCAATGGAGGGCATGAGGGATGTCACGGAACGGGGAAGCAGGATGGGGAAGGTCTGTCTCACTCATATAGAAAAAGAGACTGGATCAACCCAACCAAAGTGCTCACCAGAAGACAGGCGTCAAAAGAACAGCAAAGGGGCAGAGCAACAAATACTTGTTGATTCCCAACCCCAGCTTTCTCCTTTCTAACTCAAAACAAACACAAACCAACAAACAAAACAGGGTCTTAGCTACTTACTAAGCCTTGTTGCTGTTAAAGACCGCCACTGAGTTCTCAGCTGTGCTGCATGGTGGCTACCCTCTAGCGCTGGTCTGCATCTTTTCCTCATTAGTTTTTTTTTTGGATCATTCAATCCCTAGTTCATCATCGCACATCAATTATTACTGGTGGGTCATCTGCTCTATGCAAGACGTAGTGTTGCCTGGGTTTATCCACACAGCAGTGAGTGAAACAGACGAGTCCCTCTCCCTAATGTGGTCAATAAAATAAAGTGAGACAACAGAGGCGAATTAGTGATTGTAAACTGCTGTGGAGGAAATAAATGAGGAACCATGACAGAGGCCAACCAGGCACAGCAAGGGCGAGAGGGAAGGCATCTGCCGTGGGGCGAGCCCTGCTGTTGCACATACAGTTGTTTAATTTTCCTGGACCATTGGAAGACCATCTGCTCACTGCTCTGCATCTACGTGTGGACACATGGAATGAGGGCATGAGTGGTTCTTCCCACGTCTGAGCCTGGCCTAGACAACCCACACATTTGGTATCTCACCAGGTGAATGCATCTGACCCTGCTGAGAACTCTGAGATGGAATAGGGGATAGAGAGAGGGCATTGAAGTGGGCACACAGGACATGGCTGATCCTTGTACCTAACACACATATTCACCATATTCACGCTGCGTGGTGTCCTGGAGGGACACATAAGACCAACTGTTTTAACCCTCTGAGGTCTAGAGTTCCTGAACAGAACATTTAGCATTTAGATAGGTCTGACTTTTATCCCCCCATGCTACTTCCCAAACAGGTGTTTGTGAATTCTGCCCCTTTGAAAATGTTATTACAAAACACTGATATCCTTAAGGCTTGGACATCGCCAATCACAAATAGAAAGAAGAGGAGTCAGTTGTTACAGCACCACCATTTCTGGAGGGAATTGCTCATGTCAAGATAACAGGAAGTAAGCACATATCCGTCACCCAGATCATCTTCATGTAAGCTAACCAAGGGCATCCCATTGCCATCTCTAAAGGACTAATAAAGTGACTGTGACGGGAACCCCCCCACACACACACACACACACGCCTACTGTACTGGACTCAGTGACCTAACACACATTACCATGGTAAACAAAACACTTGGGCTGTGCTTGGTGGCCCTCTGGAGATTAAGGCAGGAGGATTGCCAGGTCTGAGGCCAGCTTGGGCTACACAGACAGACTGTTTCAGAGAAACCGATAAAGGAATGAACCGTGAAGACCCCAAAATAATACAGAATCAAATAACAAAAGGGAAAAATGCAAAGGAAATGAAAGAGGAGGGGAAGGGAAGGAAGAGAGGAAATTAAACCAAACAGCATGGGCACCTGTCCCTGGAGGCGGGCTACTGGAGGATGCCTCTGTCACGGGCCACCGGTGTAACAGCTCACTCGGCGTCACCCTCACACGTTCTTTAGAGATGTGGGTCTCTCCCGGTTCTTTCCCACTCCTCTCAGAGACTCCCATCTATCTCCTGTCCAGAGTTTGCCTTTGTATCAGCAGCTCTCCTGTGGCGTTACTTTATGGGGTGTCTTTGTCATTTATTAAGCAAGTTACTGAATCAAATACCTATCCATCCCTTCCATGTGATGTCAGCACTTTCATTTTTAAGAGCTAGTAATTATTATCTTCCCAGAAGACACTTGAGGCACTCCCCCACACTTGAGGCACTCCCTCCCACACACAAAGACACCTAGGCACTCCCCCACCACCACCACCAAAAAAAAAAAAAAAGACCAATAAAGCAATATGAAGCTTTAATGCCTGCTTCTTAAAACACCACCAGGCTAGGGGCTAAGGGCTTCCTGGCTGATACCTTGTTGACTGAATTGACTGAATATTGACTAAATCTACGAAGACTCACACGGCGGCTCCCTAGCAAGCCCTGAAGGGACAGAAAGATGACTACAGCACAGTAACATCTGTAGCGTCTGACACTAAGTCTCCATCTTGTCCACCTAGTGGTGAGCATAGTAGACATAAGATACAGAAAGCCAATAATCAAAACTGGTTCAAGTAGGTATGTGTTTTAAAGGTCTTTGGATTGGGGAGAAAAGAGAGGAAAGAAGAATAGGGAGGAAGACAGAGAGAAGAAAGCAAAGAGGGGAGGAGATGAAAGGCAGGAGAGGCTGAGATACAAGATCTCCGCGCTTTCTTATTCAGAGGACTAAACGTGGAGTCCGGGAACTCTTTGCCGACAGAGAACGTGGTTTCCATCGTCAGCTAGATCCGATTTTATTTGGTGTCAGGCAAACCAGATACTGAAACCTGCAATGGCCTTGGCCTCTCAAAACCACCAGCCACTGACTCAGCTTTCTGCCTCATCGTGATGGCAAGGGTTAATAAATGTAAGATTGTTCTCACAAGTCACAAGCTGTGCGAGCAATCAGGACAGGAAGCAAGGCCTTGAAAGCGAGGTCTATCCTTGCTACAATAGGTTCAAGGAATCCAAGGAGCTAAACAACTCCAGGGTTGAGGGACAGAGATAGCGGAGAGCCAGGATGGGGACATTATCCCTCACACCTCATAAGGGTTGCTTGCATAGAGAATCTCAAAAGTATTAGCTGGATATAAGTATTCCAAGGCTTTCAGAATCTTTTAATGTATGCATAATGATTTTTGGATAAGCAAAAATCATGGACTGAAAGAAACTTGTTGTTTTTTTTTAATCTCTCACTATCCCTTTCAATTTGTTTCAGGTTAATTCTTCCCTGAAAGATATTTAGAGCAAAATCCATGTTTTCATTGATTACTTTTATTTTATTTGCTTGCTTGTTTTGTTCTGGGGGTAGAAGCCAGGCCCTTTCCCATGCTAACCATGCACTGCAGCAGTGAGCTACCCACCAGCCCTCTCGTGACACTCCGAGAGTGAGAAGCTGGGCAGTAGGTACACTCTGCTGTGACTTGGCATGCTCTCAGCTCTGAGCTCCACCTGTCAGGGGTGGGGGAACTCTCTCCTCTCCTCTGCTCTTCTACAGTTACTCCTGGGCCAGCCGATACAGTGTCGGCCTCTTCTGAGTCTCTGGGATGAGTGAGGACAGAGAGCGTCTGGGTGAGAAGGGTTTCCAAGAAGCCAAAGCCCGGAAGTCTCCAGGTCCTTCTGCCTGTGGTAGCTCAGCATGGCTGGCTGCTGGCTGCTGGCTGCAAAGCATCTTCTTCAGCTGCTGCAGTGTGGAGGTTCATGTTCTCTTTGGTGGTTCCATGACTCCGAGAAGCTCCTGACAGAATCCAGGGTGACTCAGCGCATGGTCCCTGGAACCTCGGTCTTCTGGGCGCCACTGGACACAGTCCTTTCCTCTGTGCCAGTACACGTATCTACCTGGTCTGTCCCAGGATGAGCACTCTCGGGGCAGCTTGCTGCTTAGGTTACCTATAGTGAGGCAGGTCCCAGTTCTCCGTGTCCCCCAAATGCAGAGAACACTTATTTGAGCCCTCCAAAGAATCTACCTCATTCTCCCCCCCCCACCATTTTTGGTATAGAACAGAGTTTATTCAGGGAAGAGGGTGGGAGTTAATGATGTAGTGGAGGCAGAGAGAGAGAGAGAGAGAGAGAGAGAGAGAGAGAGAGAGAAGAAGAAGAAGAAGAAGAAGAAGAAGAAGAAGAAGAAGAAGAAGAAGAGAAGAGAAGAGAAGAGAAGAGAAGAGAAGAGAAGAGAAGAGAAGAGAAGAGAAGAGAAGAGAAGAGAAGAGAAGAGAAGAGAAGAGAAGAGAAGAGAAGAGAAGTAGAGAGGAGTGGAGGCCGGCCATGACCATGTGGAGAGAGGGGGGAGGGAAGGAGAGTCCAAGAGGGGCAGAGAGGTGAGAGTGCAGAGAGACAAGAGCGCTGAGAGAGCATCCCCTTTTACTTAAGGGAAAAAGCGGGCATGTTCCATGTCTCTCTTTCTAGGGAGGGTGAGATTCAGAGCGTAGCATGCATGTGTCTCCAAAATCCTATGGATGGTGTTGAACCACAGACCAGGCTGTACGCGTGTCCATGTGTCTGCAACCCTGCTTTATCATCTCATCCATCGCGTTGAAAAATCCACACTGGGTATTCACTCCAAATTAAAGCTAAAGTGGTCCCGTTTTTATTTTAATTGTGTGTGTGTGTGTGTGTGTGTGTGTGTGTGTGTGTGTACTAAGGATCAGACCTAGAACCCTATGCACATTAGGCAAGTACTTTGCTACTGAGTTACAACCCTCAGCCCAAAACAGTTCTACTTAAGGAGGTGTGGAGAAGAACACTCAGCCATATTGAAAAACGGGAAAAATGGGGGGAACACTAACTTCCCAGGCAGATAGTCAAGGGAGTTCTCCTCACTCCACCATAGCTTACATTGTCGTGTTGCTCCGTGGCAAGCTGACCCTACACGGAGCTAGACCTCCCTCTGTGTGGTTTAAAGGGTTCCCTCAGTCATTTTTGGATTCTAAGCTCTCCTATCTCACATCTTATAAATCTCCTGGAGATGCTGAAGGATCAAAATTAGTCGTATGCAAATTAGGCTGGCTCTGTTCCCTCGCTAATTTGGCTTTTCTATTCTCTTCCTGAATTGCGACCAATCACGGACTTCACACAGTGGAGAGAGTCAGGGAACCCTTCTGAAGCACTGACTCTGCGGCATTTTGGGAATTGCTTTTGTATTTCGTCTCTGAACCCAGAGATCCTGGCCTGCCCCATCAGCTGGGACTACTGCAATCATCAGTTAAGAGAACGCAAGTGCCACAGCACAGTGGCTGGGAACAAAGGCTTCGGCTCGCTCTGCCTCAAAGCCCTAGGCCCTGGCACAGACTAACGAGTTAGAAGATGGCTGTTAAGTAGACAAAGGCCCTGATGGGTCCCACAGGCTTGGGAATCTGCAAAACCAGGACATGGTGGTAGAAAGGTGCCAGAGGACCAAGGGGAGGCAGGGGAGTGGGGATCAGCCTTAAGCAGCCTGGCATGTTTCCATCGGGTACATCAAGACAATGATTCAGAGAGAGCCAGGCTTTGAACTGCCTGGCTGTGGTGACCATGGGAGAACATGACAATGACTTGGGGAAAATAAACACTTAAATGGATGTCTTGGGACGGGGAGACAGATGACAGTTTCTATGACATGATGGCAAAGCACAAACAGTTCAAGGTATTGAGAGGGGCCCTTGACACCTGGACAGAGAACCTGGGTACTGAAAATATTGCTGTGTGTGTGTGTGTGTGTGTGTGTGAGAGAGAGAGAGAGAGAGAGAGAGAGAGAGAGAGAGAGAAGAGAGAGAGAGAGAGAGAGAGAGGCTTGGATCATCTAGGGTTTAGGACAAGCCACAAAGTCCAGACCTGGGATGTTTTCTGTGGCATCCCTCCTAGTTGATGCTACACTTAGATACCAAAAAAAAAAAAAAAAAAAAAAAAAAATAGACCTACAGGTACTTGACAATCTGTTCAGCCGTTCATCTGCCTGTGAGGTTGTTTTCAGCCTTGGACATCGTGGAGAATGTTGCTAGGAGCATTCGTGTGCCCATTTCAAATGCCCTTTTTTAATGCTTTGGTGGAGCAGAAATATTCTAGAGAGCTGTAAAATGTCTGGAATCATAAAACAAATTCACCCATCTCAAGCCATGAGGGAGGCTGGTGTTGGGGGTACCGGGACTGTGGTTAAGAGAGCTTTCCTTGTCACAAGCTTTGGAAGAGTAATGACAAATGGCTCTCTGGACTCTATGGGTTTAAAGACCACACAAAGGCACTCAGCAGACGTTAAACTTATCACTAAAATGTTTAATAGCAATCACAACTTAATTTCTCAACTCTGAATAAGAAGAGACGAGTGGCCGTTAATTCACTCTCAGGATTTTTATGTTATAGTTTCTCTACACATCAGTGGATTTTGATTGTGGTGATATATAGCTCTGAGGAATATTATACCTTATGAGATACATTTATTCTGTTTTATCAAAAACCTACAAATAAATTATATCCTAGGAATGGTCCACTGTTTAAAGAATGGCTACAGAAACTTTGGATAAAGTTTTTTATTTATTAATTTATTTATTATTTATTTATATGTAAATTATATAAAATATAAATTATTTATTATTTACTCCCTTTTATTATTTAGCTAGTCTCCCAATTTACCTACTTCACTAATTGAAAGACAGAAGCTTCAGTGACTTAAACTCCTAAAGTGTAAACGAAAGAACTCACTTTTTCATAAATTTCTCCACTTTGGTCCCTTAGCACATATTGTTAGCTTCCAGTATTTTGCTAATATTTGGTTATTTTGAGCAAAATTAAAGAAAAAATAGCATTACTTGGAATTGGCAAAGGATATAAAAATATCCTAAAATGATGATTCCGTGACAAGGACTGGGAGACCCTAAAGCCTCACTGACGAGACCCCGGGCTCTCTCTTTGCTTCATAGCCCAGCCACCTTTGCTCTGTTTCACTGAAGATCGGTTCCCATCTCTTTTCCCTATGAGTCCTCGTGCCCCTCCCTTGTCTCTACCCTTTCTGAAGCACCCTAACTGCGATTAAAACACAAGGACTATTGTTAGACAGCTGTCTAGCACCAGGGAGCACCGACAAGAAGCTGATGTGTCAGGTGAGCAGAAACCTGAAAGTGCTGGAAAAACAGAAGTCCGGGTTTCCACCCAGCTCGTGCCTTTGCTCCTGCTTCCAGACAGCTCTGCCTAGGAAAGTGGGGGTGTCTTGTTCTGCGGCTCGAATGCCCATGGTAAGCAGACTTCGGAAGAGCTGAAGCAGGACATGTGCCGTAGGACAGAGACCACCTCAGGTCACTTGTGCCAGTCTGGGATAGATGCGGATCCTTCATCCAGAGGAGCCACCAAGGGGGTGCGCCTTCTTTGTGTGAGAAGCAGGTGTGCGCAGGCGCGGGCTGGCAGAGTCATGGAGAGAGCCTGCCAATGGGAAGTCACGGCACCCTTGAAGGAAGCCCACAGGAAGCTCTGCCTGCCTCATGCCTCCTGGGACTGCAAAATGGGTTAGAATTAAGTTCTCTTCTTTTGTCCTTACCTTTTAATGGTATACATAACAAGCTATTAAGCAGAAATGGCCTTAAAAGAAAGAAGCTAGGAGAAAGAAACCCAGTCCTGCGGCAGGTGAATACCTTTAGGCAGAAGGCAGCAGAGGCGGTTAGGTGGATGCTTAGTTAGAAACCCCTTAGTCAGGTGGTGGTGGCGCTCGCCTTTAATCCCAGCACTTGGGAGGCAGAGGCAGGTGGATTTCTGAGTTCAAGACCAGTCTGGTCTACAGAGTGAGTTTCAGGACAGCCAGGGCTACACAGAGAAAACCTGTCTCAAAATGAAAAAAAAAAAAAAAAAAAGAAAAAGAAAGAAAGAAAGTCCTTACTGCTCCTATGTATAGACTCTCCATACCTCTGTGGGTTTTTTGTTTGTTTGTTTGTTTGTTTGTTTTTAAATTCTACAGCATTTATAAATTGCAAATATTTTCCCCATCTTTTTTGGGAACCCCTAGAAATGTAGCATTTTAGTGTCTGTTTAACAGCACATGCCTGAGAAGGCAGAGATACCGTGAGCAGACCTTGCCCTTTTTGGGTTCATCTCATCTTTGGCTTCCTAGCTCGAGCCTGGAGTGTTTCTAGCCTGTTGTGCTCATGGCCGGCTCAGCTGCCAAGATCATGCCAAAGTTCTCTCTTTGGGAGCCGGAGCCCAGAGTCTCAGACATCAGTGAGCCTCCCTCAGGACCCTGCTGACTCCAGGCTCTTCGCCAGCTTTCCTAATCCCTTCTGCTGGCAAGAGCTGCCTTCCTACCAAGGCCAGGGCTGCATTAGCAAGCAATTTGTTTACAGGGTCTTGCTTCTTCGAGCCTCTGAAAAAGCATTCTTGGTCTTACTAATAAACATGGGTAAGGAGATTGAACAGCCAAACGCCTCTGAGATATGGTTATTTTACTAGGTAAACCTGTTGGCAGAAAAACCTGTAATAGTCATAAATGCATTGACTCCCAGATTTTCTTTTGCTCTGGTTCTGGAGGTGAAACCTAAGGCCTCACATACACAAGGAACAAGCCATCCACTGAGCAACACCCCTGCCCTGGCTCAGGCTTTAGCCATCTTTCTTGACTCCTGATATCTACAGCTAAGAACTGGCCTGACATAAACACAACCATATAGACCCCGGACTAGGAGTGCAGGAAAGCTGAGATTCCTGCGCGGCTCTGTGCTGCAGTATAGTGTGGTGGGGGTGAGCTGTGGAGCATCAGCACAAGGAAAGGCTGACGACCTTTGAACTACTATTCTGTAGGAGACAGGGATGGACAACCAGGCCAAAAGTGAGAAGGAGAACATTCGAGACAGTGAAAATGGCAAGCACAAATGTCCTAGAATGTTCCTGACATGATTGACCAATTGCTAATAATGGTTGCCCAGAATGTCTGGAACACAGTGAAGGAAGGAACGAAGGAAGAAGACGTAAGACAAAGATGCAGCAGAGGTCAAAGGTCAGAGGCAGGACAGTTAGTTCAGTGTGGCTGTGGAAGAACAGCCTGTGTGAGCGGAAGGTGTGGTTGTGATTAGCAAAAGAGGAAAGGCAAGGGCTGAGCCTGATTCCTCCCAGTCAATGCAGAGGAGGGAGGGTGTGGCTTATGGGAGGTGTGGATGAGGTGCCTGGGCTAACTAGAAGGAATACAAGGACAATGAATGATGGGGGGAGGGGGACTGGCAGAGCTTTCTGCAAAGGCAGCAGAGAAATGGGGTGGCCACTGGAAGAGGGAATACTGTCCAGCAAGGCTGTCTGGTTTGTTTGGGTTTTCTCTAAACAAACCATTTTTCCAAATGAGAGAAACAACAGTCTGCTTGTATCCTGTAAAATCATCGATGTGGGAGAGAGGGGGCAGCTGGTGGAGGGAAGAGGTCAGAGGCGACACGTGTTGGGGTTGAGCAGGGGTCCACAAGGATAGATGGCACCTCTTCTGGAAAAGGCAGGTAGGGGAGAGCATAAAGCCCTGAGATCCGGAACTGCAGAGTGCTGGAAACTCAGGGAGCCTCTTCCCACAGCCCCGTCATCTCCACAGATGAGCACAGGCGGGATAAGGGACATGCCAGTCACCCAGAGGTCAGCCAGAGAGAGCAAGGCCTGTGACATGATCCAGCTGGCTCTTGTCTGTGGGTTCAGAACAGATCAAAGGGAGGAAAAGCATGGTAGCAACATCTGGTAAAGAGGCCACAGCCATCTAGGACAGATGCAGCTTGCTCCCTCTTTTGAGACCAGCATGGCAGCAATAGAAATGGGGAAAGAATCAGATTCTAAATATGCTTTAAATACAAGTGAGTGTGAAATCATCACTGAGCTATACGAAGTATTGTTTTCCTTTTCTCCAAAGCCAATACAACCAAACCAAGAAACATTATTCCAGTCTTGAATACCAAATCAATAACATTTTAGTTGCTTTTACTGATGATGATCCAGTTTTTAACCAGTGGAGATGATTCCAGAATGGCGCAGCATCAATAAGTGCTGCCAGAGAATGCAGAAAACTCGGCTGGCATTGAGAGGCGAGATCGAAATGGAAGCTGTAGTTAAAGGCAAGGTGTCTGAGTCTGTTCCAATCAGCCAATTGGCAGGAAGGAATCAATAAATCACAAAATGAGTGTGGAAAAAAAAATACTTTGAGCTTTCCAAGATCGAAGAAGGGATAGTAAAATATTAACTTGATGTCTTTTTAGCTCTCTTTTCTCAATATTTATTAGTGTTTACCCTCCCTTGAAATGAGACTGCCATTATTAGCTTTTCTGATAAATAGATGGAGTTCTTCCTGGTGGCCCCTTTCAGCCTTCCATTTTAGCCAATCTTCTGTTCTTTGTGACTCCCCTGGCCTGCAGAATCTCTCTGTGCCAGGGACAAGGAGGGAACCTTGGTTCTCCTCCTGTCCTGGTCTCTCCAGGATTATCCTTACTGCAGCAGCCCACTGGGGCTCCTCCTCCGAGGCCACCTCCTTCCTGTAGGGACTCAGCCTCCTGATGCAGGCACACAGGACCCCTCGTTGTTCCAATCTGCTCCTCTGGGCCTTAGCTTCTTGCCCATTCCTATTTCTTTGTGACTCCCTGAAGATCTACCAAACAGCTCTCTTCCAGGGACCCTACAGAATTACCCTTGGCTGGCAACAGATTGGCAACGGCAAAGAAAGAAAGTTATTCCCACCAAACAGGGATGAGATCAGAATTCCACACCAAACATCTCAGACATCATAATTCCAGAAGTTTAGTTCCCACTACAAAACCTCAGACATGACACCATGCCTCCTCCAGAAGCCAGCAACCCTAACCCTAAATTATTAGTTCCCTAGAAGAGTAACTCACCTGAAGCACAAGACAAAGACTTCAAAACAGCAATTATGAGTGTGTTCAAATACCTTAAATAGGATATAAATTAGTGAAGATCATGAAACACAAAGTAGTCCAATAAACTAATGAAAACAATCAGGACATGAAAGTAGAATTTAATAAAGAAGTAGAAACACATACACACCTGCACACATGAAAATGGATGGAAATTCAAGTGTCTCCACTATGGTCTATCTAGGTATGTTGTTGTTGCTGCTGCTGTTGTTTTCCAGTGTGATACTCTTAGCCTGAATCTTACAGTAACTCCTCTCCTCTTAGTGTCAAAACCATGCAATATTCTGATCATTTGCAGCCCAGAGAAGAAGCAAGATGATGGTGGTCTCTCCCCAACTTCCACCCAAGACGCTGTGCGCGAATGCTCTCATAGAAGAAGTGCAAGTATATAAGTTGTATGACAGAAGGAAACCGCCACTGTTGGTCTTTACCACCCACCGTATTTGAGACAGGACCTCCTAGCTGCTGCCTACGCCAGGCTAGCTGACCCAAGAACTTCTGGGAATGCTGCTGTCTCCACCTCTCACCTTGCCATAGAAGCTATGTTCCTGACATATGCAACTCCATCCAGCTCTTTTGGGGGTCCTAAGACTGGAACTCAGTTTTTCATGCTTTTGTATCAAGAGCTTTATCCACTGAGCCATCTCCTGTAGATTCTTAAGAACTCTTTAAATACCTAAAATTGTATCATGGTACAAACAAAATACACCAGAAGGTCCAGACTTTCAATTCAGTGCCAGCGATACCTACAAAACTTTTCAAGGAGCAGAAGGCAGAAACCTGCTTCTCCTCTTGCCCTATCTTAGGTTGTTTGGAAAACATTGCCTGACAGCTTTTGCTGCCTTGATGTTTTCTCTGCTGTACTTAGGGCATTGGGACATTTGTGGGAGTTTGAACAGGTTTGGCCTCCACAGACTCATCTGTTTGAATGCTAGTCCCATAGGCATTATTAGGAGGCATTATCATTGGAGCAGGTGTAGACTTGTCACTGTGGAAGCTGGCTTTGAGCTCTCATATATAAGCTCAAGCTAAGCCCAGTGTGGAATCAAGAGGAAGAATCCATTTTCCTCAGGGATAAGTCCCTGATATGTTATCCAAACCCAAGTGATCTACACTAACCATATGAGCAACACTGAAGGAACTCAGTGTTGCTCATATTTATACACACACACACACACACACACACATATACACATATACATATAAATATATGTATACCTGTAACAGTAATTAATGAAAAAAGTCATGAATTTGAAGAGCTAAGGGGCACAAGAGGAATTGGAAGGGGGAAAGGGGCAGAGATGATATAAAGAGTACTCATTTATGAAATTAACAAAAAATACAAAAATGTCTGTAATAGGTTCTCCTCTAAGATCCATGATGCACTGACCCCAAGGTACTTGGCTGGGTTTCCAGTACTCGGCATTATTTCCTTCCTGTTGAACTGGACCTAAGTCCAACCAGCCAGCTGTTGGTTATTCCCAACATATAAGTGCCATTCCATCCTTAGGTATATCATCGTGGTTCACAGGCATCACACTTGGGTAGGACTGTTGGCTGACTCCTTCCCTTAGAAGCTTGCATAGCGAGTACTGTGAAAGCCTATCCCCAGGGTGTAGGCTTTCAGATCAACTCCAGCTTGGATCTTGAGTCTCATGTCTGAAGGCCATGGTGTCTTCAGCACTAGAGGATTACCTTCAACCACTGGGAGGCAACCAAGGGCAACAACAATAGCCATCATTTGGGGGAAGTCTTTAGGACTCCCCTGACCCACAACTCAAAGGTGCTTCCTCGTGCCTGGTACTGTTTGTCTGTATGTTTGTCTGTTTAAACAGACATGGCATTTTTATAGTTACCATTATACCCACAGATAAGTGTAGTTCTGGATGCCCATCAAAGAAGTTTCTCTTTGCAGCAGAAAGTCCATCACAGAAAACCACAAGTGGTCAAAATGCAGAGAACTAACTGATCATGGGGTGCCCAATCCTAATGGACTTATCTACAACACAGTTTCAGTACCTGAGGCTCAAAGAACATCCGGGAAGAGGGTGTAGAAGGATTTTAAGATCCCAAGGACTAGGACATCTGCTGTGAGATGGTGTCTTCCAGAAATGCCAGGGAGGCTTTACCCATGCATTATGGGTAAAACAATATGGCTGCCTAACCAAGACCCAGACATGTATATTCACAGACATGCTAACACGGAAGGGGAAGCTTCATGGACCCACTCCTAGACAAAGGACTACAGACAATTAAGGGCTACAGAGAGCAGGAGAAATAGACTTTCCCAGAGATGAACCATCAATTGATTATCCAGTGCCAAGTAGTTAGCCCTGAAATCATAAACATACAAGCAACATTAAATTAACTAAGCCATTTGCATGTATATACTCTGCATATGTATGGAACAATAACAAAACGAGGTCAAAAATTGAGAGGCAGAAAGGGATGGGACACCTGGGAAGGGTTGGAAGGAGGAATAGAAAGGGGGAAAAGATGTAATTATAATTTCGTTTAAAAAACAAATTAAATTTTTAAATTAAAAATTTGTCAAATAGAGATGTAGAAATATACTTATAATAGGACTTTGAAATCAAATTAATATGAATAGCCTAACCACCTTTTAATAAAAAGGAAGCATATATATGTGTCTATGAAAAAGATTTTTTTTCTGGTCCTTTTTCCTCATCATTATTTCTCTTAACTTGCCCAGAAATACCATATTAACACTCTCTTAATGTGGAAATCTGTCAGCAAAATTTGCTAAACATGGTTTATGGGGACAAACAAGTCTCCAAGAAGACCGTCTGGCCAAATGCACCCCCCTATTGCATTTGACCTTGCTGGCTTCTAGACATGTGGTTGTTCTTGAGTCTAAGCTGTAATGTGTCCAGTGATGGCCTTTTTCCATGGACCTGTGACAATCTTCTCAGTAGCCAGTCTCTCTGTCATCTCAGACAGCAGGTGGAAAGGAGTAGAGGGGCAGCGGGGACTGGAACCCCAGAGAACAGAATCCTCTGCTGGGCTGCACCCTGCCGCTGGTTTCCTATGTTCAAAATCAGCGGGAGTGTCTCGTCCAAATAAATGTAGCCAGAACACCTGTGGGGACTGGGGGAGAGGGACCCACCCAGGGGGTTAGTTGAGAGCCCTAGAAAGAGAATCCAAATCCAGCATATATTTGGTCAAATATAGTCTTTGTGACTAAAATAACTCAAGGAATTACCAGGTAATTCCAGGGTCCAGAAGGTCAAAGTATGCTACTAAGATTCCTTTCCTATACAAAATCCCCAAGGAATCAACTTCCAGTACCTTGAACTTCAAACAAGGTACTTGGAAAGTATGACAAAAATAAAAAGAGGAAAGAGAGGTGAATTAAGTGTTCGCCCCACCTGAGAGCTCTCTTATTGCAAACTCCACTGACTTGTACCTCACCGAGGTCTAAGCTGGCTGATTTGCTGACAGCCTTGACTGTGAATAACAACCGAGGGTGGGAAACCCCACCCCCACGTAGTTTCTGTTCTGGCTAACACTGAGAACCAAGCCATCAGGTAAGCGCATACAGAGATTTGCAAAGCAAAACACAGCTAAATCTGCAAACCCGGCCCAGCAAGGACTGGCTTTCAGCTTTTGTGCTCTCTATTTGCATAAAGAAAGCGTGGGGCCTGTATGTCAGACTCCAGTGCTCCAAGCAAGTATTTTCTCTCTCTCTGCCTTCACCCTCTGTTCAATTCTCGAATTTGCCCTTATTTAATTTTGGCCCATTTTCCATGCTGAGCAGAGGGCTAAAGCCTGAGTGAGCTCCCCCCTGCTGGCACGCTCCTGCCAGCCCGCAGCCCCGCTGGCCTCTGTGACTCCTGCCAGCACCCCTCTTGGAGACATCTGTTGCCTTGCTTAAACAGAGAAGCCTCTAAGCACGTGACCGGCCCATGCAGAATGGGAGAGCACCACTTCCAGCAAGGCGCTTATGTCCACCTTGCCTCTCCCCTGTCATTTCCTCCTCTAGCCCAGGCCTCAACAAGTGGCCGAGCTTCACACAAGCTGTCAGGGACAGATGCCATGTGAAAAGAGGAAATTGGACTCAAAGATGCCACAGCTTTTTTAATTAAGTCCAACCTAAAAGCCAAATAGCAAGGCATGAAATGTGTACTTACTGTGGAACAAAAAAGAAAGAAAGAAAGAAGAAAGAAAGAAAGAAAGAAAGAAAGAAAGAAAGAAAGGGAGGAAGAAAGGGAGGAAGGAAGGAAGAAAGCAGGAAAGCAGGAAAGCAGGCAGGCACATGCACACACCAGGGTTTTCAAAAGACGAGGTTCTGAGTCAGGTTACCCACAATGCACTGCCTTTGTCAGAGGTCTTCTCAGGTGCCTTTGCATTCTGTACCAGTCCATTGCTTTCCTATTCTCTTACGTGATTTTCCCCCCTCTATCCCCACATTATCTTTTATATTAAAAACCCAGATGGTTCTCTCTGCACCTTCACAGTGAGCCTGGCCTTCTGAGCCTTGACCAGCAGTGAAGTCACATTTCTTTATCTGACTTGACCATACCCAGAGAGGAATTCCACTATGACAGTGGAGTTGCAGGATAAAGTGTGTCCACTGACGCCAAATGCTCTCTCACCTACTCATCTCTTGGATCCTCTGACCCTCCCTCCTTCCCTTCTTCCCTCCCTTCTGCCTTCCTCCCTCCTTCCCTTCCTCAGTAAATCCACTGAAAGACTGCTCTACACCAGTCCTGGCTAAGAAAAGCAGGAAGAATCCCACCATTGTCCCTGGGTCTTTCCACTCATTTCCTTGTCTACAGGTTACTATGAGTCACCTGCTCAGGGTTCCCTGTCATTCCTCTTGGTACAGTGAAGTCAATCTGACTTCAGTACTGCTCAAGGCTCAGAAGGCCAGGCTCCCTGTGACTGGTGTGAATGTGTAGAGAGAACCATCGAGGTTTTAAGACAAAAGAAAATGTGGGGAAACAAAAAGGACGAAGATAAATCCTTCAAGAAAAGAGCCCAGAGCCACTAAAGATACAACGTTGTTTGTTTTTGAGACAGGTTTCTTTGCATAGTCCTGGCTGTCCTGGAACTTGCTCTGCAGACCAGGCTGCCTTCAAAATCACAGAGCTCTGCCTGCCTCTGCCTCGGTCCTGGCGTTTTTCATCAGAGCCATGGGGAAGTAGCTCATACATACAGCGATGTAAGTATTCTGAGAGCCCGGTGGTGGTTTTCACTTCTATGTACTGAATGTGGATAAGAAGGCAGGTATTAAGAAGAAGAAGAAGAAGAAGAAGAAGAAGAAGAAGAAGAAGAAGAAGAAGAAGAAGAAGAAGAAGAAGAAGAAGAAGTAATCGGGACAGTTAGATCTAGCTACTCTCGTGGACTGTCCTTAAGCACACTTAGTGTGCACACAAAGTATGCTTTGCTATCACCACATGGTGTGGAATGGCAGAGTCTCCACTTGGGAATGGATTTGGGAACCCTGCTGGCTCTGTCCCCTGTGAGCGAAGGTTGTCCCAGGAGTGGTCACTAATGGTCGCCCCACTTCCCATGGCAGTCTTTGCTTCTTGGCTCCCCTGCTACTCCCAGGTCTGCTGGTCGGAAACTAGACAGAGAACAAGCACATGGGTGTTGCCAGAGGGCGGGCGGCACGTCTCCTTTATTTCTCTCCCCGCCCCCTGCATATGCTCTCCTCATCTTTGGGGCCTGCATCTGGTCTTGATTGTTACACTAGAATCTGACTCTACCTTGTGAGCCATCTAAGACAAACTTCCCTCTAGGATAAAAACAAGCTCTGTCTGTCTTTTAGTTATCTCATTCTTATCAGTACACATTATTCTTATCAATATTCAGTATTCTTACAAAAGAGAATACTCTTATCAATCCACAATACTCTTATCAATATACATGATTAGGTTCCATGGTCTTTATGTTTTCCTGTGGGAGTGTGTCGGAATGACAAAAGGGAAAAGAAATCGGAGCACATCTTGGTTCCCTAAGGAGAGGAACCTGAAAGCACCTCGAGGTGTTCTCCTGGGGGAAGATACTGCAATAGCTTAGAAAGAGCCCCTAATGTACTTCCTGTCTGGACAGGAAACAGATTCACAATTCACCAACTTTTATCTGGGCACCAAGAAATAGATTGTAATAGCTTGATGATGCCTTTATCATCAAGGATAGCTGCCATTAGAAAATATGTAACCAAAGGATCAAACACTGACCCTTGGTCCTTATAGCGTAAGAGGTCTCTGACCTTGGCCCTGTCCGAACTCAAAGTCCTCTCAATGAGCCTGGGAGGAGATTGAGCCCAGTGAGGCTAGCTGCGCCACACTCAGGAAATGGAGAGCCCAGATGTGGGAAGATGAGCAGTCTTACTGGGTGACATCCACAGTCTCATACACAGCAGGATCCTGCTTCCTGACGGGACACATGGGGATGGGTATTGAGCCTCCGTTCAGCTTAAAACACACACGAAGCACATGGCTGTGGAGACAGGTAGGTGAGGAAGGAGTCCTGCTTGCCTCTGCGAGTGGCGTGAGTCAGCAGTGCACTGTGGTTGCGGAAAAGTGAACGTGGTCTCAGGCAACAGTAATGCGATGCGGTATTTAGACAGTGGCTCATGCTGGGTTTGTACCTCATGTGAAGCCGACCACTCCAGAGGTTCACCCCCAGTTCCTGACCTTGCTCTAAGAGACACATGGGAAAACCGAAGTGTGGTAGGGAAGAAAGGACCAGAAAGTCCCGTGAGGGCCTGGAGATACTGAGTTTGGAAGATAGATGGTTTCAAGAGGCCATATATGTTGACATGAGAAATTGTCCTGCAAAAGATGCTCTGACTGTTCTATGAGTCACCTATGGCTGGGCCTAGCTCAACAGCAGGCATTTGGAAAGAACATCCAAAGAAATGGCCTGTGGATTGGAGGAGAGAGTGCAGGGATCTCTTGAGACAGAGCCCAGCGTGCCATAGAGAGACAAGCAGAGACCAGATGAGCTGGATCCGATCAGTAATCTAAAAATTCCATTCTTATGGGGTGCCTTGAGCAGAAGGGACGAGGGGTACCTGCAGCTGGAAAATGGGAGTAAATGTCAATCAACCAGCAGGAGGACACCGCAGAGCACGCTTGGGTGCTCACCCTGGGGAGATGCTGCAGAACAGTTGTGAAGGGGAGACACTGTGCTTTCTGGCCAGGAGGTGGAGAGACAGACCCGCCCACCTCGGACCTCTCTGCTTCCTATTTCAGGTACAGCAGTTCCCTGATCTGTCTCCACAGAGAACTTCTCCCACAAAGGAAAGCTCTATGCAGTCACTGGACTGGATGGTTCCCATTTGACTCCGACGTTCCAGGATTTAGTGATGTTGAGATGGCTTCTGGGTAGGGCCAGGTGGGTTATCCTGCAGCCAGATTCCCAGGGGCTCTGCTCTGTGCATGTTCATTTTCTGTTGTCACATAGAAATTAATGCAAATTTGATGGCTTAAATCAGCACCTGCTTACTAATTCACCCTGTCTGTAGATCGAAAGTACAGGTATGGTGGGGCTGGGTACCTTTCCTGGTCTGGAAGGCTGACATCAAGTTGTAACTGCATGGCCGTTCCCCAGTGGAGCTGAGACGCCTCTTCCAAAGGTCACCTAGCCAGGTGTTGGCAGAATTCATTTCCCGTACCTGATGACCAAGGTCTCATTTCCTTGCTAGCTATTGACTGGGATCCACTCTTAGCTCCAAAAGGCCACTCTCAAGTCCCCTCTCTCACAGATGATCACAGGTTGGTTGTTATTTTTCAAAAGAAGAAAAACATAAAAATCTTCCACTTTACATCTCTGTTTTAGGGGAGACTTACGCTCTCTTTTAAGGATACACACCTGAATTGGTCAGGCCCCACCAAGACAGTTTCTCTTTGACTGGAAAATCAATGGATACTTATAATTGCAAAAGAAAAAAATCTTTTTCTTCTCTGTAACATGTAATGTAGCCAGAAGAGTGAGTACCAATCCAACTTACAGCCCTTTCCACACTGAGGGGGGTTCTCTAAGGCGTGTAGGCAAGGGGCTGGAACAGTAAGAGTATCATAGATTTCCACTTATACCTCCCTTTTCCACTCAAGGCTTTTGCCCTTGGGCAAGCCATTCTGAAACTCTCCCCCTTGTCTATACATTAAGGATGATGACTCCCCAAGGGATGGCTATAGATTTATATGCAATTGTACACAAAGCACTTGCAACTGTAACAGGCCCTTTTTAGCGGGCACTCACAGCACCAGAAGAAATGGCTGAATTCAACGGTGTTCACTCTTCTGCAGGCCAAGATGCTCTTGACATGAGCAGGCAAAGTGGGCGAGACCTCCAGGGACAGGTGGCTTCTGTTTCCTTCCGCTGGCCAGCAGTCCTCTCTGTGGCCACTCCCACAGCTCGGTCTTAATCTCCTCTGGCACCTCAGGTGTCTTCTGTGCACGGCCATCCTTCCCTGATCTGTGGAGTCATTTTTCCTGTCTTTCTCGGTGGCTCATCTTAGGAGTCTCCATTTTGTTTGTTTGTTTGTTTGTTTGTTTTACTGAGAGAGCTGGCATTATCAGCCACCATCAGCAAGCTGAGCCCCCACTGTCCCTCCACCCCTCAGGCATCCAGTCCTGATTCTCACTCACAAAATGGGTTTTTCCCATCGGCACCTGCCACTCCTGGGTTCTCAAAAATATTTGTGAAGGTCATGTGTGAGATTGTTCCAGATTTCTAACATTATCAAGTTTTGACCTATTTTTCCCACAAGGTAAAAATTCTTTACCAAGCAGAGAAGTCAGGAAATAATGTTTTCCTACTCTATGCAGTTTAGTGTCCCTTTAATGGGGAGTTTCCCCCACAATAGTCAAAACATTACTCATTTTATGATGATCTATTATTAAACATGGTTTTTAAGGATCCTTCGATCATGCAAAGCGATTCGCCCCTGGGTAGCAACCCGGTTTTCAGATGTAGACTATGATGAGCAGCCAGCAAGCGGTAGCAAAGGCAAGACACTTTCGGCTAATGTCGATGAAAGTGGCCAACATGGTGGCAGACCGTCACGGTATTTTAAAATGTCCTGCACTTCAGCACTTTCCCCTGCATATAATAGTACACAATAGACATTTCCTGAACTGATTTGAGGTGTCTCTGTAGCAGGCTGTTGGGAATAATAGTCGAAGTAGTAGCAGCAGTAGCGGTAGCAGTAGCAGTACCAGTAGTAGTAGGAGTAATAATAATAATAATAATAATAATAATAATAATAAAGACTCCGTGGGTCCATTTACTCAGCTTTTCTTTCTGAAGCTGATGCTAAACTCCAGGGTGAAAGAGTTGTTAAGACAGGCCCAGGGGCACCAAGCAGCACAGTCCACAGAAGGCCGCTTGTATGGACAAATATGCTGACGTGCGTTATCGGTTGCCTCGTCACTGCCAGTGGACCCCGTGAGGTCATCATCCCCATCCTGGCCTGCTGTGTCATGCCACTGCCTCATCTCTGCATCTCTGCATTGTTCTCGGAGGATGCTGACAGATCCTGGGCCTTCCCACCACCAGGCGGGCGGGCAGGAGGGCGGGCTCCCTCAGGGCTGAGGCAGCACTGCCTGCCTCTGATGCCCCCGTCCCCAAGCAAAGCGCCCCATCCCTTCCCACCCCTCTGTGTTAATCCATTCTCTTCCATAACTAAACTGTCCCTGCCTGTGCTTTTATCTCTAGCGACCTCTTTGGGTTTCCTGCTCCACGTTACCCACAGCCTAATGCTTAACTCCATCTGCATATTCCTCACATTCCCAAACTCAGCTACTCTGAAAAGGCCATTTATTTTCCCACTAAGCATTCTGTGAATTGTTAGTCGTAAAGAACTCCTCTTTACCTTCTTTATTCCACAAATTCTGTCTCCTGGGTACAATTATCCCATCCCGTTTCCCTCCATCCTGGCTTCTGCTTTCTTAGTTGGGGCTTTCCTATGGCTGTCGCTCCTGATAGGGTGCTTTGCTTGTCTACCTCACTTCTAGAGCCCAACTCAGGATCCCTACTGCCAACAGAGCATCTTCCAGCTGCAGAGAGGAGGCACCCCGCACCCACCCCGTTCCCTCAGGGCTCAGTGGTTCAGAAACAAGGGGACACCACCCTGCTCTGCAGTTTCTTCAGCGTCTCTCTAGACTCCACCCTCTCTACACTCCGAAGTCACACACTCTCCAGCCGGTTGCTCCTTCCACAAGAGGTACCTTTCCTCCTACATTCAGGCTAGGGAGCACCAACCAATCAGGTTCATAGAACCTGTCTTGTTCTATGGAAAGTTTCCCTGAGACCTCAGTTTTCCAGCCAAGTCTATCTCATGCTTAAAACCCACATTCCTGCCTCCGATCCAGCACCGGGGTTCCATTTTGTAGATGTTTTGTCCGTACATTGTTCCTCTCCGTGAGTCAGAACTAAGCCTGCGGCACCGACGCCCAGGGCACATGAGAGCCTCGGCAAACATTTGTTGACCGCATTTATTCCAATATCTCAAGAATAAACTACAAAGACTGGCATGTTGGGCTGGCGAAATGGCTCTGTGGTTAAGAGCACTGGCTGCTCTTCCAGAGGACTAGGGTCCATTCCCAGCCACCCCATGGCAGCTCACAGCTGTCTGTAACTCCAGTTCCAGGGGACCTGACACCTTCACCCAGACGTGCATGCAGGCAAAACACCAATGCACATAGAATAAAATTAAAATCATTAAAAAACAAAATGTACCAGCCGGGCGTGATGGCGCACACCTGTAATACCAGCACTTGGGAGGCAGAGGCAGGCTGATTTCTGAGTTCGAGGCTAGCCTGGTCTACAGAGTGAGTTCCAGGACAGCCAGGGCTACACAGAGAAACCCTGTCTCGAAAAAAACCAAAAAAATAAAAAAATAAAATGTATCTTAAAAAAAAAAAAGACTGTCATGCAGGCAGACTGCCACTCTAAATGCTACCTGCAGTCACATCTTTCTTTCACCGTGGTATTTTTTTGTAGTATCCCTCTGTCCCACCATTAAAGAAAGCTGACGTGTAAGAGAAGATAATTATAGAAATTATGTTTTACTTTCTATATTTTAGGGGGCTGAAGCCTAATTTCAGTCACCGTGAAATATTCAGCATGGTTATTTTCTGGGTGTCCTTTTGACTTTGTAAATAATCGCAATTCACAGTTTCAGGAGCACTGCATTAATATTCCACGAAAGAAAATGGATATATGGAATCCAATCCCCTGGGTGAAGCTGTTGTTATTACTCAAGGCACAAGCCTGAGACAGGCAGGGAAGTTCAGCTGAAAAAACAAGGAAGCAGCCTTGAGCAGGGCAGGGCCTCAGAGGGAGACAGACTCCAGCAAGGTACGAGCAGGAAGGACAGCCAGAATTGAGGGTAGGGGTCGGGGAAGGGGTTGGGGGTAGGGGTGGCGGTAGGGAGGTATGGGTGGGGGGTTGTTTGAAAGGGCTGTCCTCCTTATCAAACAGGTGGCAGCCTTGTGGTCCAGCTAATCCTTCTAATTACAGAGGACTTGGCTGGCAGCCAAGGCTGGGTGAGGGGCAGTTTTAACTCATTATGGTGCTGACAGGACCGACCGAAAGGACACCTGCCAACCAGGTGGCAGCTCAGGCAGGATTTTCAACCCAGCAGGGAACCACAGTCCTTAACCAGGAAAAAAAAGGAAAGAAAGAAAGAAAGAAAAAGAAAAAAGAAAAAAGCTATCCTAGATGCCTAACCAGAGGGAGTAGCCAACCCTGCTGCAGCAAGGGACGGTGGACTTAGGGTACCCAGAGCTCTCCTAGCACACCAGGGACCTCAGATTTCAGCAACACATGGCCTCATCTCTCAATGATGCGGTCCAAACACCAAATGGCATCTGGTTCCACCTGTCCTTCAAACTTTGGCTCACATTAAGGTTTGCTAAGACACGTGGTTTTGTAAAAGTTTTGCTGGAACGCAACCTGCTTTTTCTCTACCAAAGCAGAGCTGAGTAATATCATCAGAGGCTCTTTCCGCCTACATTATTTGTATTATGTGTCTTTGACATAGGACTTGGCCAGACCTGCCTTAGAACTGCCCAGGGTGCACTTCAGACCGATGATAAGCAGGTGCCGTGGTGGGACCCAGACTCAGTACTTGGTAAAGCTGCCCAGGAGACTTCAGCCGAGGGCACCAGTCCCTGCTCCAGCCCCATGCTATAATGCAGAAGTTCTGAACAAGTCACCCCCCAAGTTTCCCTTTCCACTGACCGTGACTCAGACAGCACAGTGCAGTGTGAGCTTTGGGAAAAGGCGGGCCGGGCCAACAATCATCATTCTGTTATACTAGGTACATGCTAATACTCAATGTAAGCTCTCTCTCTCTCTCTCTCTCTCTCTCTCTCTCTCTCTCTCTGTGTGTGTGTGTGTGTGTGTTTGTGTGTGTGTGTGTTTGTGTGTGTGTGTGTGTTTGTGTGTGTGTGTGTGTTTGTGTGTGTGTGTGTGTTTGTGTGTGTGTGTGTGTGTGTGTGTGTGTGTGTGTCATCCTGCAAATGAGAATATAAATATCCAGTCCCTAGGCTTGTTAAGAAAATTAAAGGTCAGGATCTAAGGTGAGTGACAATATTATACTTAAGCCTATACAACAACCCTTAAAGACTGGTAGGAGAATGAGGATGGATGAGGTGGGGGAGGGGCTGACTCAGTACCGCACAGTGCAGCCAGAGGCATAGGAAAGACTCAAAGCCTCCACGTGAGCCATCGGACAAGAGACACTGGTGTGGAAGGCTGAGCATCGCTTCCGTAGGCCAGTGGGAACGTTCTGGGTATTATGGTCATCTAAGCAGCCAACCTGGGTTGAAAGGTTCCTGGTTCAAGCGAGTCTGACCAATACTCATGGCTGAGTCCTGCCCACGTCTCCCTGCATCAGCTAGCAGTCTTGAATTTGGACCCTAGCTAGGATTCTGCCGGCAATTCTGGAAGCTTCTGGTGAGTACTCGTGGGACACATGTGCACCACACACTGAATCTTGTTGCTTTGGTCATGCCCTGAGGCCCATGGGCACATCTGGGAGCCGCTGATCTTGTCCTACAGACAAGATCTACTTCTTGCCCACTTTGCTCCTCTCTGTGCCATTATGAATCTGACATCAGGCTGCCTGTACTCTGGCAACAACACAAGGAGGGGCATGTGGGGCTACTGCATGAGAGCTCCCTTGGAGAAACCATTCGATGCCCAGAGATGCTTCAGCAGCAGCAGCAGCAGCAGCAGCAGCAGCAGCAGCAGCAGCAGCAGCAGCAGCAGCAGCAGCAGCAGCAACAGCAGCAGCAGCAACAACAACAACAACAACAACAGCTCATCCACTCATTTGAGAAGTGAAGGCTTTGCTGGAAAATCCATGTGGCTTCTCACTCAGTGCTCGGCTCCTGACCTGCACCGGGCAGGGAGGACAGTCCCTGCTCCACACAGCCACAGGCCTAGCTAGGTCTTCCTCAGTAACCTTTCCTGTCTGGCGAAGAGATGAGAGGATACTTAGAAAAATGAGCACAACTCTTATGCAGGGTCTGGGGATCCAAGAAACCAGGGAATGATAAGCCCCCAACCTTCTTCAGCTGAGCCAGCCGGGCACCCGAGTACATGCAGATTCCAGGCTTGTTCTAGAAGGTTAAGAAGCTAAGAAGCACAGCCAGTGCCATCCTACACTTGTGGAAGGAATGGAAGGACACCATACCAACCCCCACACCCACCCCACAGACCCTAAAGCTATCATCATACGGTGATCAGAAGTAGCTAAAGGTCAAGACACGCTTGAAAGAGCATTCGGGACACAGTCAGTGGCGACGCCGCCACCTGGTAACTCTAGTAAGCATGGTGACGGCAATGGCGTGCACCCATTGGAGGCTTATAGAAATGGGATGGCCATTTACATGCAGTTTCTCATTTACTCTCACCACCACCCAGTGACAACTGGGAGGATGGGACACGAGCACAGCTGCAGGCCATGGGCCCTGGCCACTGTCCCACTGCTATGAAGAGACACCGTGAACAAGGCGACTCTTATCAAAGAAAGCATTTTATTGGGTTTTTTTTTTACAGTTTTCATAGGGTTAGTCCATCACGTCCTAGATAGGCCCAGGGCTGGAGGAGTAGCTGAGAGTTTTCCATCTTGATTTTCAGGCAGTGGGCTGAGGGAGGGAGGCCATGTGCCTGCTGTGAGCTTGTGAGCTTTTGAAACCTCAAAGCCCACCCCTAGCTAAACAGTGCCTTCAACAAGGCGGCATCTCCTATTCCTTCTAATCCTTCTCAAAACAGTTCCACTTCCTAGTAACTAAGCACACCAGTAGATGAGGTCATGGGAGTCTTCCTCGGTCTCCATGCCCTGTAAGTAGCAAAACTGAGATTTGAACTCAGGACCCTTCATACTTCCCACTGTCTCCCACACTGGGTCCCTACACTGAGAAATTCAGTCTCTCAGAAAGAGCAAGCTCGTCTGCTCATTGCCTGCTCTTGGATGCAGACTCAGAGCCTGCCCCCCACCCGGCAGGAGCTCCTCTAGTGAACTTGAGAAGGTTCTAGTCCACCTGATGTCTCTCCTCATGAATTACTTCCTATGTACCTATTTTCCACACCCTTCAGCAACTCTGGATATCTGTCCCCTCCTACTATGTCCTTCTCAGTGGGGGGCGGGGAACAGAAGAAACTCCTATATCACCCCACTGAGAGCATCTATTCTTAGCTGAGTTCTTTTTCAGATCAATGGTAATGATTTACTCATCAAAGCAGCTGCCTCTCAGTCCTCCCCAAATGCTGATGATAAAACATCCTATCTTTGATCTTGTCTACAAAGGAAAACATCTGTCATCTGCAGTCAAAGCAATGCACCCCCTTCAACCGTCTCTCTGCAATGCCCTGGCAGAGTTACCACAGCAGTGAAGGAGAGGGACTCTGGACAGCTTGCCTCAGGTCAGTGCTGCCTGTGGTGGTCAGGAGTCACCTGATGCCTCCCACCCTCCTGCTATGCAAACCAAGCTTGATAACAGCACCTCCTTCAGAAGGCTGGGGCAGGACGGAAGACAGCAGACTCAACCGATTAGACAGTTCTGTGCGGGTCAAGATAGACGATTACTCAGAACTTTGTGACTCCTCTGTGTGTGTGTGTGTGGCTGTTGTGTTTTAAATAAATATTCGTTGAGTTTCAAATAAAGCCAAGCATGGTGGCCCAATCTGAAGTACTTGGGATGCTGAGGAAGAAAGATATGAGTCTGAAGTCAGATCCTGTCTCAAAACCCAACCACAAATAAAGGAAAATAAAAAATACTACCCCTACTTCCAACCCAATACAGTCATGAGCTGTTACAGATATAGCGCTAAATTGTTCTTTTCACTCGCACCCCAAATAAGGCGCAGTACATCCGTGGCATTTCTCCAAGCAGTGACCATACATCCTGGGATCTTGCCTGCTGGCTCACGGTCTCTGCTTTATGCCCCTTCCCCCACTGCCTCACTATTGTCCAACTCTGCCCTCTGTAAAATTCCATGACTAGAAATGAACCCAGAGCCGTTGTTCCCCGCCTGTTCCAGTTCTGGAGGGGCCAGAGCACCCACCCATGCTCATCTATTTCCCAAAGGACAGACAACGAAGCTGAATTTCTTCTGAGCCACATTAAAAAAAACCATGTTCCTGCGCTAGAACATCCAAACATGGCTTGTTTTCTGTTTTGCTTTGTGAACCACTTTTCTTTGATCTGCGTATTAGCCGCAGACTGACTGGCGGTACCCACTGTTTTTCTCTCCTGCGGGCAAAGCCGGATGCTGAGCGCAGTTCGTACCCTTTACAACCCATTTGCCATCCATTCATGGTCATGCTGTCTCAGCTCAGCCACTGTCTTGGTCAGTATTGGGGTTGGGGGAGGGGTTCCGGTGCACTGAGATGATTCTGCACCCAGGAGATAGCCCATGAGCTAGTGAAGCGCTGTGTGGGTTGGCCGGATAGCCCACACCTCCACCGCTCTTGAGCCCCACAAGCGGGGAACCCACGGAGAGCCTGCAGCAGCTATGTCTTTATTATAAAGCACCATGTAATCGGGAAAGAGAAAAAACGCATGTGCTGTCTCGGCTAAGTGGATCGCTTACGTGTTGAGGTCTCATGTGGAAATTGTGGAGAGCAGACTGTCTCACGGCCCGGATTATCTTGTTTTCTGGTCGGTGCACAAGGATTTAGCCCAACTGTCCAACAGGCCTTTGACATCTACTTTCTACTTGGTGTCTGGGGTGTGTTGGGAAGTCAGCCACACTATGCAAATGCCAAGAGACATACAACTCAGCATTCAGCTCACCATACCCACTTTTGGCTAGTGCAGAAATGTCATGGTAGATAAGAAGGACCACATGCTACAACCAGAGACAGGCAGCTATGTGGTGGAGGGGAGGAGGTGGCACCCTGGGTAGGGAAGCAGTTCTCAGCATGGCCTGGGGAACCGGGACTCCTTGCAATCAGCATAAGAGGTGCGAGAAATCACAACGACATTTTTCTAATACTGGGACAGTGTTTGCCTAGCTCCTTCTCCTTCCCTCTGTGCAGACACACAGGAGTTTGGCAACACATCAGCTACGGAAGCAGCCATGAGACCCAACCGTCTCCCACCCAAGCAGGCTCCAGGGAGGCTCAGCGGGGGATAGAGCTGTGGTAATCTTTCATTTATGATTTTATAATACATCTTTATAATAATAAAAGTAATTTATGTTAACATATAATCACTGATGTGTTTTATAAACATAGAGAGGAGGAATATGTTTGGTGGCTATATGGTCAGGTGTGGGGGAAGGGGGTGCCTCTGCCGGCCCACGCTGAGGCATCCCTGCCCCCTGAGGGACCAGCCACATAGGATGGTATAGTATAGAATAGAGTTTATTAAGGGCATGGGGAGGGGACTTGAGGCTGGCCATGAGCACAGGAAGAGAGGGGGAAGGGCAATGGGGAGAGAGGGAAAGCAGGAGCAAGGGGACAGAGGAAGAGCAAGAGAACGAGAGAGAGAGAGAGAGAGAGAGAGAGAGAGAGAGAGAGAGAGAGAAAGAGAGAGAGGAGGGGTGAGCAGCCCCTTTTATAGTAAGCCAGGCATACCTGGCTGTTGCCAGGTAACTGTGAAGCAGAGTCTAGACAAAATGCCAACAATCACCATATTGTTTGAAATGAACTATTGATTCATACTTCTCAGGTTGAAGTTATAACACAGTAAGTATTAAACGCTATGACTTACATCCGGTAACCTATAATTGTTGTTAAAAAAGAGGACCAGAGGGCCCGCAGTGTGGTAAATAATGACCCGAAGAATGTGATATTTTTCCTGTCGCCAACAGGAAACGCTCTTCCTTCTCTAGCCAGCAGCAGAATGTCCATCTGCTCCTGGCTCGCCACTGCCTTGGGCCTGGGTGCAGGCTCTCCTCTCTACAGCTTGATGACCTACTTTGCCACAGATCCTTACTACTGGATTGTCTTTATTCTGTTGGTTACTTTGATCTTGGAGGTTCACAGTTGTTTATTTTTCCTGGCAGGGCAGAGGATGCCTTTCCTCAGCCCCTCCGCTGTCAATCACCCACCATCCAGATGCATATGAGTAGCCCAGCTGGCCCATCAATCAAACAAAGGCTTCTGTGCCTTGATAACCAGAAGGAGGAGGACCACAGGGTTGGAAGCAGTCCTAAGCCTGGGCTCCTGAGGCTGTGGAGGCCCATGAATCACTGAAGCAGGACTTGAACTGCCAGACCATCAATCAGCGGATGTCAGGTTAGAGATTAAGTGCCCCCCTTCCGTGTGTGAAAAACACCACATTGACACCAAGCAAGAGCAGAGCCCCAGGTTCTTTGGGATTTCAGCACCACTTGTAGCAAAACAAAGCTAGATCCCCACTCCCATCCAGAGACCCCACTATGGGGTCTCTGAAATAGCCACCTGCACCCAAGCACCTGCACAAAGCGCCTTCTGTGGGAAGGGGTGTGGGGAGAACTGTGAGGACATGTAGATCGGCCCCTCCCTGCCCTCCAGGAACCTCTCAGCAGCAAAATGGCAGACTCCTTTGGCTTTAGCTTTTTTCTCTGCTCGGCTACTTTGTTGGAAGCCCAGAATAGAGTAAGATGACAGAGGAAAATGAACGGAAAGAAGAGAAACAGAATCCTGCATAATGCATGACATCTGAGATGTAAGAATTGACTCTGCAGAAGCCATCACTCTGTTCCTTCTTTAGAAATGTGATTGCTTACCCTCTGATTTAATTGCCGGCTTAGAGAAAGAACCTGGTTTCCTGCCAGACCGAGAAGTCCCACATCCACCTGGCTATGTGTGTATTCCCAGGCAGGGTTCACCCAAAGAGGCCCACAGGGGATGGTGGCCCAGACATATCCAACCCCGGAGCTCTGGAGAGATGGAAAAGGCTCTGGTATTTCTGAATGTCAGTGTGCCTCCTTGTCCTCAGAGCCTCCACAGGGCTCTGGGTTTAAAAGCTGCCCAGAAAACGGAGGGAGCCTTACATGTTTATTTACCCAAACCAGGGACAAACATGGTGCTACATGCTGACAGTGCCCTGTGTCTACAGCCCTGTGTCTGACTGCTTGCTGTGGGAGTCAGGCAGACATCACTATAACCAGAGTAAAGATACGCTGGACACTAAGACGGGGAAGAAGGTGCGCTGGGAAGTTGTGTGCGAAGCATTTTCTGAAGACATTCTACATACCCATGGCTCCTCGTTCAATGCCGAGTCTCCACCTCCACCACCTCCACCACCTCCACCACCTCCACCACCTCCACCACCTCCACCACCTCCACTACCTCCACCACCTCCACCACCTCCACCTCCACCACCATCACCTCCACCACCTCCACCTCCACCATCACCACCTCCACCACCTCCACCACCTCCACCTCCACCTCCACCACCATCACCTCCACCACCGCCACTTCAAATGGGATCATTTCTGTTCTGCTAGACAAAGTTTTGGAAGCCTGGCAATTCTCTCATTTTATGTTTCACTTAACTTCTACAGACTATCAAGGTCATTAGTTCCAAAGATATGCACCAGGAACTCAAAATCCCATTAGCTAATTAGTTGGGTGCTTTTAAGGATTATCTGCATATAAAATATTAGATGAGATTTATATACATATATATGCATGCATATCACAAACCGTTTCTGTCGGATAAAACTGATAACTTCTCTTGCAGGCACAGATCCTGCTCCTCCTTGCCTCTGTTCCTGTCTCGTCTCTCTCCAGAACCCTTTACTTTCTTACCCCACTCAGCAGCTGCAGGTGTTCATGACTCCAGTGTCTGCCCCTTCCTTTAGAAGGCAGTTTATGGGAAAGTACATGGATCTTTCTGGAAGGGCACACTAGTTTCAGAATCTGATTTCTACCTGTGTGAACAGAAGCAGCAGTCGTACATCCCTGCCAGCGAGGCGCTCCTGAGGATTATTCCATGAAGCGATGCCTGAAACACACTCAGCTCCATCTGGCGCAGGACATGAGGTCAGCCAACGGTAGCTAATTGTATTATCAGGAACCATGCTTGATTCTGAATAGGAAGAGAACTAGAAGCGATGGACCACAGGGGCTTTTTCTTGTTCCCTCTGCCTTCTACTTAAGTTGGTCTTACAGGGGACAATACTCAGGTCCATTTCTCTCTCAGGAGAAACCTATGGTGTCGGTGAGAAAGGTGGTACTGTCCTATCTATAAGAGGAGGAGGGAAAAGGAGGAGGGAGATGAGGATGCTAGTAAGATGGTCCAGCATAGGGCTAACAGCCATCAGGGGGGAAATGGAACTCAGCCAGAATGTGTCATTCTCAGTCCCTGGGAGGGAACAGTTTCCTTTAGTTGACATGCTCAGTCCCTCTGTATGTATATTCCTGCCTCCTCTTAGGAACTGGTCTTTAAAAGAATTGAAGACTAGAATTATTTAAAGGATGCAATAAGAAATGCATCCCCATCTAACAGCTGTCATCCACATCTGAGTGCATTGTGGTGCTTCCTGGAGAGCGCAGGTACTAATCCGGGCTCTCCTCCTGTCCTGGAGCGGTATGTGCTGCTTCAGGGGCTGAAGTTCCTGCCAATAGCTGCAGGGGACAGCGTGCCATGTGCAAGGACGAGGCTCCCAACAGTCCAGCTGTTGCTGCCTTCTGTGGCCCAAGCCCCAATTTAGCACTGAAGATTACAGGCTGTCAACTGTCAGCTATCCAAGGCAGATCCACTCCCAGTGGCATTTCACATCTGGAGAAGCCTTCCCCGGAATTGGTACAGAAGCATCTCCACATTCCCACTTTTATTAATAGCTTTAAAGCTACTTAGAGAATACTATCTCCCAAACACAAAGACATGGAAAGTGTTAAAGAAAAAGAACTGAAAATGGCAAATACCCTATCAACAATCTATTTTCCCCCTCCATGGCCCTAAAATGAATGATGTTTTGAGTAAGACCTATATTAAATATGGTTAACTGCCACCCAATCCTTACTTTGCTTAGTTCAGAGTGTGAACTAACCAAAGAAAATAGGATGTTCAAATGGATTTCTGTCCTGTAACATGCATAGAAAATATACAATGGATACGGGGGCGAGGGGGACTCAACACAAAATATTTAACCTTTTATGTAGAAAATTTTTCCATCGGGGTGGGGAATCTAAGTGGGGAACTATAAAATCTGAATACTGTTATCAGCAAAAAGTGATTTTGGCTGTCCTATTTTAAGCGGAGTCATCCAAATCCGGCACCAGCCAAAACATGGCCCCACTGAGCCTGGCACAGGCGTGGGAGCCTGTTCTTGTCCAGCACGACGGAATACTCCGAGGTACGAATGTCCTTCGTTCTGCATAAACTATTCATCTCGTTCCCACAAACAGCCAGAATCTCAGAACAGAGACACCCCAACAACCCAGCTTATGACAGCGGGGGAGGGGGAGATGTGAAAGCGGCCTCTGCCCCAGGCCTTTCAAGATCGCACATCTTCTACTCCACAGGAAAAGTCATTGTCTCTTTGTGTCCTTTGCTAAACCACTGGGACATTTGCACATGACCATCAACTGCAGAAGTTGCTGAGAGGTCCTGGAGAGCTGCAGGGCAATCTATAGACGCGTCATCTGGAATGAGCTCCATCCCAGAAGCTAAACACGGAAAGGTCTGGATACTCTTTGGATGGGAGACTTAGGGCCGTGTGCCCGATGACACAGCCAATAGGGAGACACCTGGGAGTCATCGCGCACTTCATTGACACGGTAAAGGAAGAGGTAGGTCTCCAGTGCCCCTGAAGCAGGGGCTGAAGCAAGGAAAGAAAGCATCAAGAGGTCGGCTGGAGAGACCTCTCAGTTAAGAGCACTGACTGCTCTTCCAGAGGTCCTGAGTTCAATTCCCAGCAACCACATGGTGACTCCAACCATCTGTAATGGGATCTGATGCCCTCTTCCGGTGTGTGTCTGAAGACAGCTACAGTATACTCATATAGACAAATACCATTTTTTTTAAAAGCATCAAGAGGAAAGATAAGATTTAACCTTCACTGGGCCTTCCTTTAAAGATGAGTGGTCTTGAAACACAAGGTGAACTTACTCTCCCTGCTAGATGACCTAGATCAACAATGAGCCCTTCTAATGTCCCATCCCCTCAAGTACAAAATGGGGTGATGCCTACCATGGCAAGGAGGTTCCTGGGCATTAAATAATTCACCTAAAGCTTCAAATTCAGCATTTTGCATACAAATGGTCAATAAATGCTAGGTCCCATCCACTTGCCTCCGCACCATCTTCTTCTGCCCACGGAGAGTCAGCATGAGGGAAGAGCTTGAGTTCCCCCAGAATGTGTATAATTCAAAAATGCGTGTTCTGTTGTTCTGTGCTGCTTATCACTTGCCTTGTTCCTGGGAAGTGGGAATGCCGCCTAATGTATAGCAGCTAATGGATACACATCCTTCAGACACACGGCAGAGGCTGTGCTAAAATGAAGGGAGCGGAAGTTACAAAAGAAGAAAATATTGAGTGTCCCCTTCTCTGGACCAAGGCATCTACGAATGCTTTTTAAGGCCCAGAAGTGTCTCCGGGAAATTCCAGTGAAGCTGTTCAATGTATAGTTACTGTATTCTTTATAGGACACAAATTTTGTCAGTCATTTGGACAGTATGTCATGCAGCGTGGACTCTAATGGGGTCTTCTTGAGATGGATCTTCACTAGTAAGTAGCTTTTTGTCATTTAAGACGGTCTTCATGAGCGGACTGAAACTGCCTGTTGGTTCCTTTGCATTCTTTTCTGCCAATATTTAGTATCAGATTCCTCGCTGTCTCCCTGAGAGTCCTACTGAGAACCTTTGCTGGAGGAGTCTCTCTTGCCACCCACACCTCCTAAGCAGTTCTCAAAGCTCCATTCCTTTGTTCACAGACTGCTTGGCTTCAGGGAGGGGGGAGATCCTGCCCTCACTGCTAGGCTCTTAAGGAAGGAGAAGTGAACACAGAAGAAAGCAGAATGCCAAGACTCTCCATGACACTGGCCGGTTCAGGTCTAGGACAGCAAGGAAACATTTGGCGCTCTTATTGGGCAGCAAGTCCAAAATCAGATAAATAACGAGAGTGTTAGGGAGAGCGTCAGGGGGAGTGTCAAGAGACCATGCTCAGTCAGGGGCCAACTTGGAGGCTTGAAGGTAAGTAGAGAGCACTTTTGGCTTCGGCAGAGAGAATCTGAGCCGTGATGTGGGCCTTGCAGCTGAAATAGGACAGACCAGAGGGAAAGACAGCCTGCCATGTGCCCCTGACATATTCCCCTGACTCCAAATGCATAGTCACCACTGATTTGGGTCACTTTGTCCAAAGTCTCCACACCAACTACTTCTGATCCTCCTAATTTGACTGCAGTCTGACACATAGGATTAGCTCTGATATAATGCTCCAGCAAGGAGATTGTTTTCCTGAGAAATAACAGGTCTTTTTTGGAAGGCCAGTTATTTACTCTTATTAGTATTAAATACAATTGCTTTAAAGTGTGAATATGTATGCATATATGTATGTGTGTATGTATGCATACATACATGTATGTATGCATGTATGTCTGTATGCATGCATGTATCTATGTATGCATGCATGTATGTATGGGGGAGTCATGCATGCCATGCTGTTTGTGTGGAGGTCCGAGGACAGCCTTTGGGAGTTGGTTCTCTCCTGCACACGTAGGTCCTGGAGACTGGATTCACAGCATCAGGCTTGGCAGCAGGTACCTTACTCACTAAGCTATCTCACCAGCCCAAAATTGAGTTGTTTTTGAAGTTTTAAATAATTATACTTTTATTACTAACTTTTATTAGTAGTTTTAAATTTCGGTAAAATACACATAACATATATGTTACTGTCTTAGCTAATCCTCAGCTTACAGTTCAGTGACAGGAAGCACAGTTGCATTATTGTGCCATTACCACCACCGCCACCTGCCACCCCTCCCCCCCACTCACCTCCTATCACCCATCTCCACGGCCATTTTTATGTTGCAAAACAGAAACTCAGTGTCTTTTTGAGCAGGGAAGTTTTTTCCCTGCATAAATAACAACTAGAATTGCTTTAAAGTGTGAATATGTATGCATGCACGTACGCATGTATGTATATATGTATTATGTATGCATGCATGCATGCATATATGCATGTATGCCTGTATGCATGCATGTATCTATGTATGTATGCATGTATGTAGAAGAAACAACTAGGTAAAGAAGAAAGGGGCTCAGAGTAGAATGAGTAGACTCTGAAGTCACGTGACCCATTATCGTCACTGATTTACATAAACAGAGCCTGTCACCTGCACTGACAGCATAGTTACTTGATGAAGAAAGTCAAGTCACATCTTATAGGGCCTTGGGACAGCAAGGACAGTAATAAAGTGTCTACAAACAGAAATTGTAAGTAAATAAATAAATTGACAAGCAAATTCTTGGATCGTTTAACTCTCTTTAAGGAAGTATAATTGATACCACTCCAGCAAACAGACAGCAGTTTAAAATGTGAGCCATATATCAGTTATACATAGATTAACATAAAGCAGATTTAATGCATGCTTTGAAAGGTATTTTAAAGAGACCCTATGAACTTGGCATGTATGTACTTGGAATATTTTATAATATTCCACATATTATTAATTCCAAATTCCTTTCGCCCAAGAATATTATCAGACTAACTCTGTACCATATAGACGATGACATCCTCTGTGCAGTTGGAAGGAAAGCTTGATGGATCCCAGCCTGGATTTGTGTTCTCATTACGTAACTTTTAACAAGTGAGGTATTACACACTACAATCAGGACCGGAGGCTGTTGGCCTGGGGCCAGTCCTGGGTCATGAGTAATTTTTAGACTTCCTGAAGATCTTCAAGTGTGTTCAGTGAGCATTAAGGCATAAACACAGCTTGGAACTGTGAAGTGCCAAAATTCTCCAGAATTCCAATCTCTCTTCCGGATGTCCCACCTTCTAATCCTGCCTCAGCTCATTGGTCCATCAGCTTTTTATTGACAGGTGATGCATCCACACAGTGCATAAGAGATTATTCCTACATCTCAGCTAACTTAGCTTCCATTAAACTGATGTCTTGCACAAAACCTCCTCCAGTAGCTACAAATTGAGATGCCAGGAGGTAGATTTTACCTTTAAAAGTCTCTTGGTTTAAATGCTTGCGACTACACTTGGGTCCAGAATAGCTGAGTGTAGTCTCAGCTGGAAGAAAGACTTTCAATTGGCTATGAACTGTGTCAGAGTGGTTATCTCTGGTGGCCTCCCTGTAATACTTTCAATACACATGAGTGTTTGGGGGATAGTTTACATGGAAAACCATAATAGCCAACAACAGTCAAGGTGTGTTAGAAAGAAAGCAAAATACAATTGCAAAGTAGTTTTTTAACTGGAGATTATTACTAAAACCAAAGCAAGTGCCATTTTCTTAATGTGAACAAAGACTTTAAGAGGGAATCTTTTAGGCCTAAGAGGAAGCAGTCAGTTGGTCACTACAACCACAGTCACTATCATATAAGATGCTATGTTTCACAGTATTGCCCCTTTCATATCATACTTTATGAAACAACTCTCTTAGGCTCCTGGCATACTTTACCACTACTGTCTGAGCCCATGTACCACCATTAGAGCAGACTGGCAGGCTCTAAAGCACTGTGGAGCTTACATAGATGCTGTCCAAGCTGTGCTGTGCACTGAGAGCACTGGCCCCAGAAATGCATTCATAAACTGCACTAAGTCAGTCACCATCAAGTCCTTCATTGCCCTCTCACAGGATCTCCCCTCAAAAGGAGGTGCCTGTGGTTCCTAACAAGCACATCTGGGAGGGTGGCATCCTGATGAATCATGAAAACCTGCAAATCAGTTTCCCCAGAAAGGTCTCCTACTAGCTGACCTGTCGGTAGAGCCAAAGGTGCCATTTATTTGGGGGTAACTGTTAACCTATTTCCTGCTAAATATTTCTGTGGTTCAAAGTAAACAAGTGAACTGTAATTCTGCTTAGGACAAAAGACTTCACCAGGATGCAAAGCCAAGAGTAAGTGCCAAGTCCTGAGCAACTGGTGTTTCAAAAGGAAACAATAAAATATCTGTGGACAGGCACACAGGAGAATGCAGATGGACTGGAGGAAAGAGGCTTGTGGCTCCTGGAGAGACTGAGCTTAGGCAGCAAACAGGATGTTTGTAAGAAGCAGAGCCTTGCTGTATGATGAAACCATGGCTTTCCAGAAGAGAAAGTGAAAAATCAGAACATTTTCCAATGAGAAACAAAGACACCGGGCAAATGCCAAATCCTAGGCCTGTGGGTCGTTTAGCTCAGACCAGGCCTGAGCCTCGGGGTTTCTTGCCCATATAAAAGAGTGAAGGGCAGGATGAGGCAGCAAACAAATCAAAGGACATGCGAAGCGCCAGCCAGCAGAGTCCCTGAAGCCCTGGATGAAGGATGCCACTGTGGTTGACAAAACGGTGGCTGTGGGGGTTAAGGCAGAGAGTCCTTGACATCTACAGAGTACCGCCTGGACTGACAGATTCCTGGTCTTCACTGAAGGGCCATGTCTTAACAGCTCTCCCTTCATGTGTTCCTCAGAACTCTGGTGCTGTGGCAAATATTTGAGATACAGGACTAAAGGTGGAAAGATTGGTTTGGGTCATGACTAAAGAGGTTCATGCTAGCTTGGCCCCTGTTGTTGTGGGACTGTGGTAAGGCAGAAGTGTCAGGGTGGGGAGGACAGAACACAGCTGAGGTGCTTTACCTTAGGGTCGTGAAGAGGGAGGGAGGGAAGAAAGGAGGGACAGAGACAGAGACAGAGATAGAAAGAAAGAGGGAAGGAAAGAGAGAGGAGGGAGGGGGAGGGAGAAAGAGAGGGAGAGAGAGAGGACACAGGAGGGAGGAAAGAAGGAGGAGAAACTAGGGCAAGATAGGCCCTTTCAATTAGACAGTCCCAATAACCTGCCTCTAATTAGACAGGCTACTCATAGTGGCTCATTCTGCATGATCTAATCAGTGGATTAACCCAGGAAGGTAATGCCACACCCTCAACACATTAGCCACTGGGGGAATGCCTCACAAAGAAAACCATAATAGCCAGCAGAAAGCCAAGGTGTGTTAGGAGGAAGGTAGAACTCAACTGCAAAGTACTGTGTTAAGTGGAGACTGTAGATAACATTCACTGTAGAGTGAAACAATGTGACAGGGTGAACAAAGGATCTTTTGTTCTACAATTACAGTGGTTGTTCTCAACCTGTGAGTCATGACCCCTTCTGCAGGTCAAAGGCCCTTTCACCTTTCACAGGGTTCACCTAAGGCCTTCAGAACCTCACAGATGTTTACATTATTATTTATAACAGTAGCAAAAATTAAAGTTAAAAAAGTAGCTACAAAAATAATTGTATGGTTGGGGGTTCACCACAACCTAAGGAACTGTATTAAAGGGTCACAGCATAGGGAAGGTTGAGAACTACTGTACTATTAGAAGAAACCACCATGTATTTGACCAAGGAAAACAAAAATGATATCCAGACTTAACAGGCTGGAAAATAACTTGAAAATCAAACACCAAACTCTTAGATTTGCAAGGCAGTTGGAGGAAGCCCAAGTCAGGAAGCCATCTTCCTCAGACAGCAGCCCCAGAAGGGAGTGCTAGTTGGCAGAGCAGTATCCATGGCTGTGAGGTGGGAGACCTGCCCCGCCTCCACTCCAGGTCCCCATCTCCAGGCTGCTCCTCCCACACCCAACCTTCTTTCGCTCACTGGTCCAAAGAACATCCCAGAGCACAGCTCTCAGAGGTCCATTTGCAGACACACATTCAGGTCACAAACTACTACTAAAACACTGTCAAGGAAGGAATGCAAAGCTTATCACAGCACATTCGGTTCCACAGATGAGAGAATTCTCTACACTTCTCAACTGCATTTATTTTATTTTTACATAGATAATACATTTGCATGACCCATGTCCAAATGGAACATACTTAGAAAAGTCTTCTCTTCCTGCCTCCTGCAAATAGTTTCCGCCTATGTTTCAGTTGTGTCTATTTTTCACCCAGCTTTTAGACATATAGAGATGTAATTAACAATTTAAAAAATGTGTGCCTTCCAGGTGTACAGCAGGGTGACTTGACTCACATGTACACTGTGACGTGACTGCACAGGAATCAGCTAATAGCCGTCACCCCCACCAACAGTTACTGTCTGCATAGGGGCAGGCAGTGAGGCCACTGAGATCTGCTGTCCCCAAATGCCGAGTGCATGACACGGGATCATTAGGTAGTCACAGTCACCATGCTGTGTTAAGTCTTCAGAATCTCTAGAAGGCAGTGTATGCTTTAAATCAGTGTCCAATATACAATGATATGTTTTCCCCCATAGCCAGGATCCACAGGTCCAGGAATCAAGCAGTGGAAGAGGAAATAGTTCCACACACCCCTAGAAACCACTAGGAAAATTCTTGTTTCTTGCTCTCAAAACCTTAAGTTCTGCTGCCCTAGAAGTTTTCGTTCCAGAGGGGCAGGTGCTCCTGCCAGGAGCCACAACAAACATTCCACTGAAGTGGAAGCTCGGACTTCCCGCTGGCCTCTTTGGGCTTCAGATGTCCTTAAGCCAACAGGCTAAGAAAGCAGTAACAGTGTTGGAAGGGGTGATTGATCCAGATACCAAAGGAAAATTGACTGCTTCTCCACAATGGAGGTAAGAAGGATTATGCCTGGAGTGCAGGAGCTCCTTTAGGGCATCTCTCAGTGCTACCATGTCCTGTGATTAAAATCATTGGGAAACCATAGCAGCCTAACTCAGGCAGGATAACAAAGGGCACTAACACAGCAGGAATGAAGGTGTGGGTCACTCCTCCAGGAAAAGAGCTAAGACCTGCTGAGTTGCTTGCTGAGGGTGAAGAACTGCAGATGGGTAGGAGAGGGAGGTAGTTATAAATACCAGCCGAGGTCATGTGACCAGCTGCACAATCCAGTATTATAAGCAGCACGAGTGTTTCTGTCAGATGTTGTTAAGAATTTGTGCGTACAGATATTTGTGGTTTTTTTCCCTCAATTTCTTTATCTTATAACATCAACTAAGAGAATATACGTATTTAAGTTTGAGAAACTAAAAGAATGTCCTTTAAGGGACATTGCCACCTATTCTAAAATGTTTAATGCATTTACAGTTGAATAAGGGATAGATATATATCATGTTACACATAATTGTCACCTATTTATTGTTTTCATTTGGGAATTAAGCATGACATAAGGAGATCTGATAGTGTGTCAGGCTGACAAGGGGTGGACTTGTGGTGGCTGTTCTTGGTTGTTAACTTGACTACACCTGGAATTAATTTAAACCCAAGCATCTGGGTATTCCTGTGAGAGATTATTTTTCTTAATTAATCATTTGAAGTTGGAAGATCCACTTTTAACCTGGATCTTTTGAGATGGGAAGACACACCTTTAATCTGGGCTATACTTAGAGGCAGCCCATGTAAAAGACATGGAAGAAGGAAGCTTTCTCTCTCTACCTGCTTGCTCTCACTCTCAATAGCAAGTCCATACCTACGCTGTCATTGAAGCCTGTGTCTTCAGGATTCCACAGGAGACTCTCAGCCTCACGGACAGATTCTTGGGCCTTCCATTGGTAGACAGTCATTGTTGGACAAACTGGACCATAGACTGTAAGACCCTTTTACCATGTATATTATTAACACACACACACACACACACACACACACACACACACACACACATTATATCCTCTAAAGAACCCTAATACATATATAGGAAGTAGAAGTTTTGCCTCCTATTTTTTTTAAGACAGCCTCATGTATCCCAGCTAGCCTCGAACTGGCTGTGCTGTTGAGGAAGACCTGGAACTTTTTGTCCTCCTGCCCCCACTCCAAAGCTCTGTGATGAAAGGCACATAACACCACACCCAGCTTTGGACGTTTCACCTGCTAACCAACAATGTGTCCTTCTGAAAAGAGTACAGGTGTGTTAGGCATGCATACATATGCTTTGTCTGCCTTTGGTGTTTTGTAGGAATATGCAGAGGACATAGGATGACCGCTCTTCTTCGCTAGCCTTTTTTACACACTGTAACACACAACACCATGGTGCTGAACCTCTGCTTTCTCTCTGTGCTATATATCTCTCCACATTTATACACAGACTTCTTTACTTTTTTTAATAGCTGCACAGGACTCCATTGTGCTATATCAGAATCTGTCCATCCAATGGATTCCCCAGAGCTGGAGGCCTATTGTCCCCAATCTTTTGGAATTATAGCAGTGCTTCAGCAATATACTCACAATAGATTTCTTTTCCTGAAATTGGACAGAAAGACTGAAGTGGAATTTTTTTTTTTTTTGCACTCTGCTACATCAAGTCAAGTTATCCTTCTCAGCGATTGTGTAGGGTTACACAGTCCTCAATAAGATAGACTTCTGGTTTCCATTCTGGAAGCTTTGTTCATGGTAATGTGTTCCCTCTGTGTGACTGTTCTCATGACTATTAAAAACACCTCATTTTACCACTTGTGTCAAATTAGTCATACAGAAAGCAAGTGCATACTTTTGAAACAACTATACAATCTTGGGTGATGAAACTTAGAAGACTTTATGAAAGAAATGGGATTTAACCAGGCCCTGGGGGGGAAAGCCAAACAACTAGGTAAGCAAGAAAGGCTGCCAGGTTCCCAGGCAGAGATTCAGGCCAAGAAGAATGAGCAAGTTGGAGCAAAATCCTGTGTTAATTCTTGAACACAGAGCTAAAAAAAAATGCACATAGCTAAAAAAAAAAAAAATGCACATAGCTCAATGGTAAATGCCATGGGACAAAGCCTTCTGAACTCAGTTATAAGTGTGTACGTACATGTCTTGCCCAGTCATCGTCTCTTCCTGTCACATTAGCATTTCCTTCAATATCAAGAGAGACAGTACGAACAATCAATTGTATAGTCAGTCATCCTACATAGTAGAGCCGCCATCAGTATGTGAATGAAGAGAGGCAGAGAGAGATTATAGAAGAGTTGCAAACACATTTGAGTCCCTAAGTGTACAGAAGAGCTGAGGAGAGAAATAAGGAACCAGGACACCGTGAGGCAGGTACCAAGAACACAGGGGCTGGAGGGCAGGAGTGGTCTCACTCCTCAGCCCAGACATGAGACACACCCTTGGAATCAATTAAAGCCGAGGTCAAGGGCACCTCATTGGGTAGCACCAGTTATTACCCTGAGGTCATAGCCAACTATATCATCACAGAGAGAGAGAGAGAGAGAGAGAGAGAGAGAGAGAGAGAGAGAGAGCTCAAGAAGGGAGCAGGCACCTGCGAGCAGCCAAACTGCTCTGTCCGAGAAATGTCTAGGTCTGTTTTGCTCTGGCTATCGGGAACCTAAATACCAAAGGAAGGGTAAATTGGATTAGATTACATTTGGAAGCAAGTTCCTGTAAGCGGCTTGGTAACTTCTGATTGCATTTAATGGCATTAAACTGAGTCTGTTCCTAGAAAATGTCTTTTGCATGCGACGGATTGCATTTGAGATTTTGTTCTTACCCAAGGTATACCAGAGCAAAGGGCTAAGATGAGTACAGGCTGAAAAAATAAATAAATAAATAAATAAAGAAAGAAAGAAAGAAAGAAAGAAAGAAAGAAAGAAAGAAAGAACTAATATCAATAAAGGCAACCAACTCTCCACAGTTGCTTACAGAAGAAGAATGTATGAAAGGCAGGGGTGGGAGAAACCCTGGCTGCCTGGCCTATGGTGTGAAGAGCCTTCTGAACGTGAAAACCCTGAGCTGGAGGTCTTAGATGTCTGCCCGATCTGCTCCAGTTCATCGTTCATTGGTCCCACTTCACTCAGTCTATAAAACACCGACTTAATCTGAAAGCAAGGAAAAGGGAAGAGATGAGAAAGGAAAAGGCACCCAAGCTTTTCCTTTTCTGAAGATGTCTAGGCCTTTGTCTTGTGCCTGGGAGGTGTGAACAAAGGCTCCTGGCTGTACCCGGCATCCCTTCGCCTTGCCGCACGATTATTTCTTCCCACCTCTGAAGCCTTAGGGGGCCACCAGGGGAGACCACATATAGCACACTTCAATGGCAACTACCATGCCGAGCCCTCTTCTGAGAACGTCTCTCTCCCGAGATGAGGCTGGACCAGCGCTAAGGCCCCACCTGAGTCATGCTTCTGTATGAACTGAGCCCCTACCAAGCAAAGGGGGACTGCGGACGAAGATTGTCCCTTACCCCATCTACCTGTGCACAGCCAGGATCACTTCTTAAGCCTCGTCATTCTCTGTTCCTCAGTCCCTGGCTCAGCCACTGTCCACCGCTGGTGTTTCCTCTGAAGGTCCTTGCTGTGTTACCTGCTCCCTCCTGTCCCTCCTCCCAGTGACTCTGACTCGCCTCGCTGAGATCTCCAAGCTGGCTTTCTGGAATAACTTCACATAGATGTTCAGAATGGCTTCTGTGCTGGCTACATTCATTAGCTAAGCACCCTCATGATTGCCCTTTAGGCATGTCTACCTGTATTGCAGAAGCTGGAAAGCTAAAACTACATTTCCCAGGCTCCTTTGCATAGATAAGTCTAAAAGCAAACTGAGCTCTGAAAAAGCAGACTTGCTCCCATGAGCTTTGAAAAGAAGACACACGTCAGTAAATGACTTTAGGAGAGGACTGCTTCTTACTGAGATGAAATGTATGATTTGCCTGGCACAGCTATGACAGGGTTCCCCATGGTCAGTTCCCAGTAAAACCAATGTGAAACAGTATCACGGGAGCCACTGCTGAAGTCCCCAGTCTTCAAGGCTCCTCATGTAAAGCTTTTCTGCTTAAACCTCTACTACCTGTGATGGTGACACTGATCAATCATGACTTTTGTCTTCCACCCTTTGCCCATCCCCAATTATGTACCTTATAGAAGATGAGAGAAACCTTCAGGGAAGATCCAGAGTTTAGGAGAGGTAAACCAGATGGCCTAAGGCTTGAAAAGCCAGGATACAGTACCTCTGCCTCCTACTTTACATGCGCGTCGGTTGCACACACAAACTCACTTGAGAAATGGCGACTCTATTATTTTGAACAGATCTTAGGTTCCCGCAAGCACTATCCTATCGTATGATGTCATTCTCTGAGCTAGGACCTGTGGAGGCCTCTGAGCTGCCACACAAACGTGTCACGCGCTTCTTGCCCTCATACAGCGTCCACCAAGGAGAAATCACGTAGCTTCATTCATTAAGCACTGACTCGAGCCACACACTACTCAGCCCTCTGTCTGTGGGCTCCGTGGCCACGGACTCAACCAATCATATATCAGAGGGAAAAATCATTTCTTGGAAAAACATTTACATTTTTACTGAAGATGTACAGACATTTTGTCCTTGGCATTTTTCCTTAAGTCATTTGGTATGACAATTATTTACTTGCCTTAGGTCTTATGAATCATCTGGAGGCAATTTAGAGAGCATGGAAGAGTGTGTTGGCTGTATGTAAATACCATGCAATTTTATATAAGGGATTTGAGCACCCAGATTTGGGGGAAAGGTGTCTTGAAATAAACTCTTCATGTATGATGGGAGGTGACTATAGTTAACACCTGAGCCAGTTAATTGAGGTCATTTTCAAAGTAATGGATAATCTCATTCCTATTTCGTAGCTAAAGCAACTGAGAGAGAAAGGATGAGTAACTTGCCTATTATCAGGATCGGAAACATCTGGAAGGCTTAGAATTGGAATTCAAACCCACGTAGCTGGGTCTACAAACCTGCCTCCAATAGAAGCTCTAAATCCCTTGAGGGTAGTGAAGGGGGTCACTAATCCAATTTGCCACCAGTTTGGAAGTCTCTTAGTGGAAATGCTTCTAAGTATTTATGCCAGGCTTATGATCTCTTTCTTCTTTTCAAATACAGTGTCTATTTTGTTCACAGGATCCCTAAACCGACCTCAAAGCTACATTCCTCAGCCTGGATCATTGGTCATGTGATCCAGATCTTTCCGGTGAGAATCATGGAGTACATGCTGAGGAATTCTGGGAAAGAGTTTGCTTTCTTAGTGTTGGCCTCAGTGGCTTCTTTTACTGGAAGAACTTATGGGGAGGCTAGAGGCAAGTCGGCCACTTCCAGGTAACCTGCATGAAGGCATCAGGTAAGAACAGACGAGCAGGAAGGAGGAAGGATCCTGGTGCTTCTTCCGTACCACACCCTGGCGACACACCGCAGGCAGCTTAGGTGGTAGTCTCTCTCAGAAATCCTTATTTGATGAGGCTACCATGGGTCAGCTTCGGTTACGTGGACTGTAATTCAGCCTCTGTCACTCCCTGCCCTGTGTTATTTCTTCTCCATCACAGGAAAACTGCATCCTCATAAGATGGCATTTCCATGGTTGGATGGCCCTTTAGTACCTACATAAACCATCTCTGTGTGTCTCGAGCAACTTTTACTAGCACGTCTCAGGTAGTCCAGTGCACTCTTTGTGTGGTACGTTGATCATGTCCCCTATAAGGTTAGGAAATGGTGCTTTGGTACATAAAAGTTCATCTCTGACAGGGTGCTGCAATGGTTTTCTGGGCCTCCATACCAGCAACCACAAATGGGTGGCCTTAACAGAAGCAAACTTGATTCTCTTGAAGTTCTGGAAGCTACAAGTCCATCATGAAGATGTCCTGTGAGCCGTGTTCCCTCGGAAGCCTCTAGGGAGCCCTTTTATTCTTGTCCCATCCTCTATTATGCGTCCGTGCTTCGGTTAGCTGCCAACTCTTGGTACCTCAGTCTTGCCTCCATCTTTGCAGAGCCCTGTGTCCTGTGTGCGTGTCTATGTTTCCTCTTAGAATGGCACTCATCAGCCTGGACCTGGGCTCCACCCTAATTCAGCATCCTATCATGTTGACTAATTACCTTTTCTAAGACAGTGTTTTCCAGCTGAGATCACAATCTGAGGTTCTGGGTGTGCATGAGCCTCCTGGCGCTTCTCTGTTTTCCACTCAGCACCGGCAAAGCCGTTACCTCAACCTCAGTGTCTCCCTTCATCACCCTTCGGGAACTGTTCGGAGTCTAAGGATGAGGTGTCTGATCTGCTCCCATGTTGAAAACAGGCAAGACAGAGATAGGCATAAAAAGATAGAGATAAATTTAAAAAGCACATTCAAAGACCCATCGCTTTTCATTGTTTGATTAAACGATTCATCCTGGTTTTAATTGTCTGAGTATTTAAAGTAAGCACCATGTATCAAGTCTTACACTGTCTTGAGTGGTGTGTAATCAGATTCTGTTTCTATGGTGAATATCTAACTAGTTGTAATTTTGGCTTCACTTTCATCATTGAAAATAAACATTCACAGCTCCCGGGAGCCAACACCACCCCCTTCATCTGAATCTTAGAACACGGCGCTAGAGAGCAAGGAACCTTTGTTATCCAGACACTTATCAGTAAGTCCCGAGTGTCTTAACTTATTTTCTCTAAAGTTGTGTGAATATGCTCCTTAAAGCAGCTTTCCCTAGAAATACAACTCAGTATTTATTCAGTACTGAGCATGCTAGGTGCTACATATATACAATACCACTACCACCCTAAAATTTAGTATTATAATAGTGTTTTATTTTAAATCTCAATGCTTATAAAACATTTTGCATAGTAAATGCATAACCAATACTTAGAGTTTTTTTAATTCCATTTCTGCAACCTTCTCCATAGCTCATCAACACAAGAATATAAACCGTAAAGGAGTCCATGGACTCCTGCCTCTGTAAGTTTCCAAGTTAAACTCCCTGGTTGAGATGGCCACGCCTTATACATTGATAAAGCCTAAACAGATTAATCTCTTATCTCAACATTTCAGGATTAAAAAGGAATGTTAATTCTCTTACAGACTCACCGAAGAGGAACCTATGGTCATTTAAGGATTAGGAAGAAAGCAGTTCTGATCCAATAAACCTCCTTTCTCATTTTGGTAATGGACATATAATTTCATTTTAGCAATGCAGATAAGAGGATGTTTAAGATGAGAATGGGTCAGCAAAGGTGTTTTAAGTGGCTAACTCCTGGTATGGAGCCATCCTGAGACTGAGCACTAGAACTGTTGAAAGCAGCTTGTACCAGCTGGACCTCTGGTGCTGAAGAAAACAGCTATAGCAGACAAACAGATAACGAGGCCCTGACCCTAGCTTGAATGAAGTTCAGTCAGGAAGCCGTTGGGACTGCAAATGTATTCACAAGCCATATACTTTCTTCATGGGCAAGACTATAAAGATCATTGCGGTAAATTATTTTATAGTTAAAAATGATGCTTGTTTAACTTTGCGTTTCTAATTTTTTTGAAGCTGGAATCTATATTCACATCTTGTTGAGATGTCGTTCTTGGTTTTTTTCTTCAAAGCTTTAAAACATCACAAAAGCAAAATGCATCAGAATAATTTTATTGTACTGTCTGAAGAATATCGTCCACACTGAAGCGGCTGTTAACATCATTGATTTTTCTGGGAGCTTCGGTGTAGAAACGGGTGAGTAGAATGGACTGTCTACACTCAAGGAACTTACAGGAAGCAGGGGAATGAGAGATGGAGTAGCACCAAGGGACCACGCTGCTTCCTGGGGGGCAGAAGAAGAGATACTTTTTCAGTACTAGAGACTGAACCCAGGGCATCAGCACGCCAGGCAGGTGCTCCAGCACAGAGCTATACCAACGCCCAAGAAAAGACAGCTGACTGTTGGCATCCTGTCTTCCCTCAAAGAGGTAACCACACCTGATCTGGACAGAAGAAAAAATGAATGAGAAAAGATCTGACAGAACCTGAAATAGCTTGGCAAAGGCCCTGGCTTCTGGTCCTATCTTATATGCTACCGTGCTATCACGTGAGTTTAAAGCTCAATGTATTCAACGTCTGACTCCCAATTGACACACAATCCCAGTGCCGCCCCCCACAGTGGAATTGAGGGTTGTCTGTTTAACAAGCTCCCCAGTATATTCTTCGGAGGGAATCTACTGATTCTGTGGGAGGCTACCGATGGAGGGACTCCACAGGAAGGATTCAGAACACAAGAGAGTCTAGGTTGGAGGCCTAAAAGACCAGAGTTAAGAATGTAAGAACCAGGGAAGATCTGTGGGAGAGAAAGCACCTTTTATGGAAGGCTACCTGATAGTGGTCCAAAGTTAGGCAAGTCAAACGGAGAGACTCTAAAGAGGAAAGTGATCACTTGCCTATGAAGGCAGTCAGCATGAGATGCAGGGTCCGCACCAAGGTGCCAGCATCAGAAGAAATGAAGGCCACTAACACTGGAAGAGAGCTGGATGGCAGACTGAGGCAGATGTAAGGGCTGGGTCAGTAGGGAAACAGGATGAATGCAGGTCTGACTGTGACGTCCAGATTAGGGCTCAGCTCTATGGTTTCACCCCCACACCCACACCCACACCCCACAATACCTTTAGGGACTGGGGCCATTGTCTGGTACTTCCTCTCCAGACTCCCAGATTCCCTGGTCTTGCCCTTTTACTAGTCTGGACAGACTTGCACCATCACCTCCAGCAGAGTCAGATGGAAGACAGCTTTTCACTACTGCAGGCAGGCTCTCTCTCCAGCCTGAGGATGCATGCCCACCCCACCCCCACCCTTGCCACCAATTCTCCCCACCCTTAGCAGCCAGTCTCTGTATCTACTCTCCAATCTGTAGCTAACCAAGGCAGTGAGCACAGGGCTCCCATATAACAATACCTTTGCTATGAAAACAAAGTCTTTCCAGAAAACAGAGAACTCTAACCCTTGACCAACTGAGGCTGAGGAACATAGAGGATGTTTGGCTTGTTTGACTTTTGTTTTGCTTTGTTTTTAGTTGGAAAAGCAAAGCCATGGTGAGGGAAGGCTGGCCAGGTAACAATAGAAGCATGTCCATGTTCTAGTACCCATGGCTCAGACCGTGATAATGTGGAGGTCAAAGCTAAAAGAGAAAGCCGGGAGTTTTGAAGCATCACTGGGCCTGCTAAGTGTTTTCATCTATTTTCTCTTCTTTTCCATAACCCAGGGGCTGGAAATCTTGTAGGGAGGAAAACCAAGCAGGCCCCTGTTCTTCTGTGCCCAGGCACAGACCTGGAAAATGCTAGGGTGGCGGGTTCTCTCTGTGCAGGGTGGTTCTGCAGCTTTAAGCCACGGCAGTCTTGAATATTTTGGAATCTGACTTAGGTAGAGAGTTGGCGAAGCATGTGGTCCCTGATTGGGTGGAGGAGGTTGGGAAGCAGGAGGGGGCATCCTCTGCCGTGCGTGTGGAACTTGCAGAAGAGAGGAAAGGCCTGTTCTGTCTTCTGCTAGCTGTGCTATTGAGTAGTATCAGCATTATTTGGAAAGGGAAGTCTGAGATGTATGGTTCTAGCAGAGCCATTCGCCCGCACGCCTCACACTCTAGTTATACTGGTGGTGACGTCACGGTCCATTCAGGCCTCTGAGCCTACTCATCTCTCTCCCCGAGAGTGTCCATTTCCCCCTCAGCCCGCCAGAAGGCCATCCGTCTGTCATGTTCAGCCAGCACCGCCCCCCGTGGAATGTCCTGGGACACTCCCAGCATGCCAGATATTATCTCTCTCTAGTCTCTGACATTTGACACATGACTTCATCACGACCCACACACGACACATGACACTCCCCTGTTGTACACCGCGCATTTGTGTCCCTGCTAAAGTCCTGCGTTGCTGGCCCCCCAGAGTGATAGTACCAGGAAATGATTAGATCACAGGGTGGAGCCCTCAAGAATGAAATGAACGCCTCTATTAAAAGACCACAGAGAAATCCCTCATCCCTTTTACCATGTGAGGTTAGAGTAAGAACACAAGCCATCACCAGACACCAAATCTGCCAGGGCCTTGACATAATGTCTGGTGTTTGGACGCTGGAATGGATCATTATGTCCTTCAGGCATTGGGACCACTATTCGTCCTCATCTGGGCCTTATCATTGAATCCGCAGCAGCTACAAGCAGCTGCCCATGGCCACTGGCACGCACCAAAGTCACCAACCTACTAATAAGCCCTGAGTCAAAGCTGTACCAGTCAGGGCCTGACCCTGACTCTCCACTCTAGAAACAGGGAGGCACAAAGTTGCAACTCCCCTCCAGAGGCCCATTTTGGCTCCTCTAGCAAGCAGGCTTCCTCTGGGACTTGTCCACTCGATGCTATTGCCGGTCCCTTTCCCCCCAAAGCTGTGCAAGCAAGGACCAGTTACAGGGCAAAAGGGAAGAAAACAAAACCCTCTAGGAATCTCTTGCATTTGACAAGGAGCCATTCTCTACAACATAAACCCAGACAATGACCTCATCGTGGGCGTCACCACAGCCTCTCCTGTAAAACAAGGAGAAGTTGTCCGGCACTGGGCTCTCTCTTTCTGTTACCAGGCTCCTGCCGAGCACTCCATGAACACCTGTTGAATGGATCAGAATTCTCTGGTCACTTTTTATTGTGTGTTTTTTACCTCTCCCTAAGAACATTCCAAAGGAAGAATTGGCCTTGGCATGAGAATGTTCATGTTGCATATGTGTACAGGGGCCCGCACTATCCAGTTCCCGGTTGGAAGCAACAACTTTGAACTTTGAAGGAGGCCTTCAGAGAGACACCTTTGTGCTCAAAGCACAGGAAGCATTTCCAGAAGCTGAGAGACAGAGGTAGGGAGAGTGCTCCATGCAGCCTGAAGAGAGAGCAAACGTGTGGAAATGAGAACGCTGAGGAAGCCCAGTGAGCTGCCCGTCCTTGCCTTGTGCTCTACCAGAGAGGAACAGCTGCTCCTAGGTGTCCCTCAGAATCACCACACTGCCTGTGTGGCCGTAGGCAAGTTCCTTATACCCTCACCGCTAAGCTTTATCATCAGTAAACAGAGATAGCACATAGAAGAACTGGTCTAAGAATGAACTGGATGTGGAAAAATGGGATAAAGGATATACATGAAATAAATACAACTTTTTTTTTTACCAATTGTCGTTGTTATTACTGGCATGCCACAAGATCCTTGAAGATGGTTTTCCATTTGCTAATCCCTTCTAAGCATTTAACAGTGTATTTTGCCCAAATTTGATGGGTACAAAGTAAGTACTTACCTAAGTAAGTCTCAACACCATAATATTTCTCATTGTTCTGGCTTTTTTTCTCTAATGAAACTGTTAGTGCCTTTTTGTTACGTTGATTATACATTGAAAAGCACAGTGGGGATGTGAAATGTGGGTCCTACCACCATGAATTTACAAACTAACTTGGGACCATATAACAAAGGTGGTAAGTCTAAAGTCATAAAGGCCCCATAAAAGAAGTTCCACGGTGCTCTGTATCTAAAAGAATGAAGGGAATTAATAAGCAACAAAAGAGAAGGCAGAAGTCATGGCGTGCACAGACTATTTAGCTGATGGCGGAACACTGGGAGCATATTCTAGAACCTGTGGACGACCTGCCCTGGCCAGTGTACAGGAATCTGGCCCGTAGAGTAATGTAGACTCAGACTGAGGGAGACATAGAGGTCCAGACAAAGATTCAGTCCTCGTGAACAGTGGCGCAGGCACAGGTGGCATAGCTTGAGACCCCGGCAGGTCTCAGCCAGCTCAGAGCCAGCCTTAGCAGCCTCAACAGTCCCTGCTACCAGAAGTCTCTGCTCCTGGAGCTCAGACAGCACTGGCACCTTCACCTTGGAGCCTTCACACAGAAAAGCTTCTCAGAAATTCTCACAGCAGAGCAAAGGTAGATCAGGCCACTCCAAGAATGACTTGTGGGAGCATCGCTCCATAGCTCTGTGAGAGACAAGCCATGTCCTTCGTGATGTCCTCCTGGCTCCAGTCCCCGGACAGTAAGGGTGGCTGACCACAACAACACCGTGGTTTTCTCTGCCAGCTTCTCTTCCCAGCACTTTCTACTTTGTGTTGAAATTACAAGAGAAAGGAGAAGGGGAAGTCCCACGCTGGGAAGTGAGAGTGGGCGGTGGGGCATAAATAAGTAAACACATCAGTTATGAAGAGGGCGGGGAAGGGAGGCCGTGGGTGTGGGGGAAGAAAAGGATGCTGTAGCCAAGAGACTTCAAATTAAGCACCACTTAGTGTTTCCTTTTCAGTTCAGAAACCACTAAAAAAAAAATTTAAGGGGGAAAAAAAACAACAGGAAGTTCCCTCCCCCATGTTAACAATAGAACAATCCAGGGTAGTGCTTCACAAGGCAATTTCTTTTTAAAAAGAGAGTCACTCAGTGTTCAGATCAGTAGGATCCGACTGGTCCTAGCTTGACTCCTAGCACTTTGGTGGTATATAAATAGCTCTGCAATCACGATGAACTGCAATTAACTTCGGGCTTATTTAAATTATGTAATTTGAGACTGAAAGGATATACTGGCAAGAACCTTAGTGCCTAACGTGGGAATTTTGGATTCTGTTTCCTGCATAGCCTGGAGGGCTGGTAAATCCGTCCTGTCTTATTTATTTATTTATTTATTTATTTATCTATTTATTTTCTGAGTGAGGATCCGGTGGGTGTCACTCATGTTGTCCTGGAGCTTACCGTGCTGCTCAGAGACTGGCCTTGAACTCTGGTCCTCCTGCTTGCACCTGGGAGGTTCCAGATGGGAAGGCATTGGGCCTCTTATCCTTTCTGGGGACAAGCTCTGTCAGAGCGTCCCCTCCCTGTATGTATCCCTTTCCTCCTGGTTCGTGCCTCCCTCACTCTGGAAGTTTCTGAAGGAACTACCTACAGAGGTCCTCAACTCCCCCATGTTCTTGGCACACTCGTCTTCAGGAAATGCCCCTTCATTTACAAACCTTGGATCAGCTGTCCCCACTCCAAAGGGTTGGCTGGGGACCCATCCGGAGCCTGTGCATCCCAAACGCACTCCCTACCACCGAGCTAAATCCAGTTCATTAAAAGCATGTGCTCTTTCCCTCTCCCTCTCTCCCTACTTCCTCCCTCCTTCTCTCTTCCTATCTCCCTTTCCCTCCCTCCTTCCTCTCTCTCCCTCTCCCTCCCTCCTTCTCTCTTATGTCCCTCTGCCTCCTTCCTCTCTCTCCCTCTCCCTCCCTCCTTCTCTCTCTTCCTCTCTTTCCCTCCTTTCCTCTCTCTTTCAACACACACACCTTCCCCCTTCTCTTCTCCCTCCCCATCTTTCTCTGCTCTGTCTCCCCCCTCCCCCGAAGTCCTCTCACACTGCTAGAATGTGTTCCTGTCACTCAGTCTCCTCTTTAGGGCTGTGGCTCTCCGAGATGCAGACTGCGTTTCGTCTTTCTCTGTATAGACAGCACATAGTAAAGTAACTGGCACCTAGCAGACGCTCAGTAGGTAATTGGAGGAAAATAAATAAGGAAAATCTTCATCTGTGCCCCGAGACTTTTATACTCAGATGGTTGCCCAGCCACTACTGCGCAATCTCTCTCACCATCAGGGATTTATGAAAGAGGTGCTGATTCAATTGCCCCTGCCTGTCTCACCTAAAAGATGAGGTCAATACTCATTCTGCCCGCGAAGTGGGATGTGATGGGAAGATGGAGATGAAGAGGCCTAGGAAATCACTCTCCTAGGGGCCCTGAGGTAAGTGCCGCATCTTTTCAGAAAAAGAGACTTTGGGAGCCAAGCCCACGGCACAACAACCTTCAGGAACCCCTCAGCTGGGAAGTTGTTCGTGCCCTCAATCCTCACTGGAGTAAGCCAAGATGCAAAATCCAAGAGGAGTTGTCCTGGGGCCAAACCTCAAGTGCAGCAAGCTGGCCATGCCAACAAGATAATCAGCGGTGGAAGGCCTGCTGCCCGTGGAAGGGATACGGGCCACGGCTGTATTTTGTTTGGCCCATATGGTCTTAAAAATAATGTTTGGATTAGCTACCAACGGCTAAAGATGAAGAGAATCAGCACTGAAAACCTTTCTGGATCAACTTTGAGAAGACTGAGAAGATTAGGGGCGCCCTTCCGGATAAAGGTGCTTGGAGGGGACAGAGTATGTGTTCTCCGCCCACTGAGCTCCCCGGCCCTCAGTTCCAGAGCCTCCCTGGGACTTCGCTGCTGGGCTGGCAAGAGAACTCAAGCTGTGGTCTGAGGAGAGGGGGGCAGGAGGACCCAGGCCAGGAGGAGGAAAGAAGCCCTGGATGAGAGGGAGGCCAAAACCAGCCTTGGCCCTTGTGCTGCCCGAGGCCTGAACCAGGGGCAACCCACCCATGCCACTCTAGCTCTACCATTGGGTTACATGCGAAGGCAAATAACAGGCTTTTGTTAAGTTCTTTCCTACTAAGACCAAAGTTGGGGTGTGTTACAAAGTGCAGTGCCGAGTGAAGTCTAGAAGCAGTGCTTTGAGGATAGCGTTTGTTGGTGTGTGTGTGTGTGTTTGTGTTTGTGTGTGTGTGTGTGTGTGTGTGTGTGTGAATTTAGATTCCTAGATGGGTTCTAGAGCCACCACGGATGCAGGATTCTGCTTGGCTTGTTTATTGAGGGTGTCAAACTGAAGATCTCAATTGAGATGTCTATGGGGCTCTCCAAATCTGCTCCTCCTGCCCTCATTTCCAACTCGATTAATAGTGCTTCCGACCGTTCTCCAGGAACTCTGAAGTCCCCTCAACTCTAAATTGTTTTACTCTCATATTTAACGAATCCAGTTCCAGCTCTGCTTTCAGAGTAGTCTCAGAACCCAACCTCTCCTCAGCAGCCAGGCGGCCGGGCCTCTGGTCAGAGCCAATACTTATCTCCTGGGTTGTTGGCAAAGCCTCCTAGCAGATGTCCCTAATTCTGCCAGGTCCTCTGTTCTCAACACCCAGCCCAGGATGATTCTGTAAAAATAGGTCATGTCACATCATTAGCTTAGCACATCCCAGTGAATTCCCATTGCTTAGTGCCTTTGATATCTCCCCTTACGAACCCACTGCTGGTGCAGTTAAGATCTCCTCTAACTTAAGAATCACTCTCTGGTCACACACTGGCGTCATCTACTGTTGCAGTGACACTCAGCCACCCCAGCCATCTTCTTTAAGCCTTCAGAGAATGCTTCCCCTTCAGTGTCTTGGTATTGCTCCACTGAGCTGGCCTCTTCTTTTCCCCCAGATATATACTAACTAGCTCCATCATGCCCTCTAGGTTTTATGAAGAAGTCCCCACTTCAGGAATGTCCTCACCCATCCTCCTGAAACCCGATGCTTCCTAACATCTTAGATCCCCGTTTGTAGCCATTCCTTCACACACTGATGAAACTGTGTACACCTGAACGAACGAAAGGTTTATCTTAGCTCACCGGTTCAGAGAAATTTCGTTCCATCATGACCGGGGAGACATGTGACCAGACGCTGGCAGCCAGTTGTCTCAGACTGCACAGATTGAGCCAACACAAAGGGTAAGACTCTCAAAGACACACGCCAGTGTCCTATATCCAAAGGCAGGCTCTACTCCCTAAAGGTTCAGCAGCCTTTTTTTTTTAAAAAAAAATATTTATCTACCTATTTATTTATTTATTTATTTATTTATTATATGTGAGTACACTGTAGCTGTCTTCAGACACTCCAGAAGAGGGCGTCAGATCTCCTTACAGATGGTTGTGAGCCACCATGTGGTTGCTGGGATTTGAACTCAGGACCTTCGGAAGAGCAATCGGTGCTCTTAACTGCTAAGCCAACTCTCCAGCCCTCAGCAGCCTTTTAAATTAGTACCATAGCTGAGAAAGCACTCAAAGTATACGCCTATGAAAGGCATTTTATATTCCAGTCATGATCTCTATCCTATTGTAAAGATTCTAATTTACTCATTTTATTTCCTGAGATTGATTTATATTTTCTATGTCAGTGTTGGCCTGTGTATATGTAAGTGAACAAGTATGTGGGGTACCTGTGGCAGTCAAAAGGGGGTCTGGATCCTCTGGATCTAAAATTACCCACATGTGAGCACCATGTGGGTGCTGAGAACTGAGTCTGGATTCAACAAGTGCTAGTGACTGCAGAGCCATCTCTCCAGCCCCTCTTTCCTGTTTTTGTTTCCCTAAGTTTTATCGATTTTTATTCACTGTCTGTTGCTCCCAGCCAGGGTGCGGGCTTCTCAAGATGTCACCCTCTGTGCTTCACTGGCTGCCATTGTCTCAGTGCCTGGAAGAACGCTGAGCACATCGCTGGCGATTAATGACTCTGCGGACTGGTGCAACTCTTCTGTATCTCCCATATGTTAACATCACACTTTCCTATGATCATCGCCATGAAAAAGACAATCCAGTATTCTGCCTGAAAATGGGACACCAGAAGATGACAGACATATTGGATTTAAACTTCAACTCGGAAAGGGGGTAGATCTTCTAGTGCGGCATAGCAGCAGACGGCCAGACAATGGAGAGACAGGCTCTTCAATGACCATGCAACAAGATGTGTGCACCAGGAACTATTGGGCTGCCATCTGATAGATTTTGCCCTGGCCCCTTAGACACATGTGCAAAGTACACTGCAGTGTTACTAGAATTTCCCCACTCCCACAACTTGTTTCCGCTAGTTCATCTCCTTTTCCATCTTTCACCTCTCTGGCTTGAGACGCTCTGCTTGGCTGGCCCCGGGGGTCTCTGGCTCCATTACTCAACCTCTGGCTCTGAGCATTTTCTCCTGCCTACGGGCTCACCCTTGTATCATGAGTTCCTCTTGGCATTGGCCTAGGGAGGAGATGTACGATGGGAAGAAGCCCAGGAAAGTATCTGAGACACTTCCTCCCTAGTTTATCTTTTTAACCAGTCCTTTGAAGCTATCTGAGGAAACAACCTGAAACAAGTTTCACGACGGCTCTTAACGATGAAAGCAGAAAGCTGAAATGTTCAGAACAGTTTTCGACAGATGCGTGCTAAATAGCATGTCATGTTTGTCTGGAAACTCAGTGTGAGGTTCGCTTTAAAAGGCAATGAGAGCATGAGTTACCGAAACCATCAGGAATCTGATGAGGAATTCACAGGCCTGCAAAGGCAAAGCCCAGAGATGAGAAGTCTGTTTCCCCAGCACCCTTCCCCACGGAGCCAAGGGTGAGATAAGGTATTGGAAATTCTATTCACATTGAACATTTTCAATTATATGCATCATAATAGAAAATGGGCCATCCTGAGCTGATAGAGTCTCATCCCCTCCAGAACAGGGTGAGGCTGAGGTCTTGGCTTAGGACCTTTGTAAGAGCAGCTACTTGGTGTATGTTGGTGTCGCTACCTTCTAATAATGGCTCCAAGGAAGACCACGTCCTGATCTTGGAGTTATTGAATATGTCACCCCAGGCAGCACAGGGAATATGCAGGTGTGACTAAGGGACTTGAGATGGAATGCTATCCTGAATTGTCTGAATAGGCCTAAGGTAATTTCAAGTCTTTTTAGTGGTGGTTCCCAACCTGTAGGTCGTGACCTCTTTGGCTGTTGAACAACCCTTTCACGAGGGTCACCTAAGACCACTGGAAGATGATTCATAACGGTAGCAAAGTTACAGTTGTGGAGAAGCAAAAGGAGTAACTTTATGGTTGGGGGTCACCACAACATGAGGAACTGTATTAGAGCCACAGCATTAGGGAGGTTGAGAAGCACTGCCTTACAGGCAGAATAGTTAGCAAGAGAGTCCAAGAGGAGAGATGAGAAAGGGGAAGCCTGGCTCATAGTGATGCCAAGGAGCTTGGGAAGATTCTAGAAGCTGGACAGTGTGAGAAAACAGATTCTCCCCTAGCGCCTGCAAAAGGATTACAGTTCTGATGATCCTCTTTAGAACTCTAACCTTCCAGAACTACAGAACAGTCCATTCGGGACATGTTAAGCCAATGCATTTTAATGATTTGTTACCAAGCAAGAACCAAACACATAGCTCTCAGCTCACATTTAAATCCCAGTCCATTAGCCAATTCTGTGTAAGGGTGTGCCAGAACTGGAAGCCAGGAAAATTGTGTGAAATCACAGTTCATGTAGTGATGGTGAACAGTGAAGATGTAAACCCACAAACAACCATGGTGAGCTTCACGAAGGGGCCATAAAATCCTCCAGCATGCTCACACCCACCATTGATGTACATATTAAGTTTTAAAAATGACTTTCTAACCAGGTCTGCACTAATCACGTGTAACCATGTCCCCTGTATGCCCTTTAGGGGAGCTTGACGGGTAGCGTCTGAATCAAGTGAAAGAGAAGGCAAGATGACATCTGTTATTAGTCACCAACCCCTGTGACACTTTCAGCATCCTTTCGTATCTTCTCACAGAAATCCTTCATCCCCACCCCCACCCCCACCCCCTGTGGGCCCTTGTTGAACTTCTGAGCTGTTTTCCTTCTGAAGCAAAAGCTCATCCTTTGGGCAAATCAGATAAACCTGTGCACTAGAAATGTCCAGTGTTAGCAACATGTGTGTCTTGTTAAGGCATCTGCTTTTCAACAAAGACCATGGGGAGACTGTGGGCTTCACGAGGCCAGAAGGAACTCAAGGTCTTCACCGTTAGCACCCCTCATCCCTACCATTCCAGGCCTGGTATTGACCATGGACCAGAACTTATGACACCTCTAAACAGCTAACTCACTTCTCCCTACATTAAATGCTAGCATCCCCTGCTTTGATGAAGCTCTAGGAGCCTTATTGCAAATAAGGTACAGAAAAGGCGACTGTCCCAATAATATCACATTAGCTTTCAAATCAACAACCTTATGAGGAGTCTTCCTCACTCTCCGTGCAAATGACAGCATGGGGACAGAAGAGTCACATGACTGGGGATGTGGCACTGCCACAGAAGACTAAGTCATCGGAAATAAAGTTTTAGAGTTTCATTTAGACTGATCAGGGTCCAAATCTCTAAATTACCTTATAGCTTTGATGAATATCCACTGAGCCTTTGGCTGGTTCGATTTCAGGGCACCAATTACTCAGACAGCCAAGCTTGCTCCCTACACTCACACAGAAAATGTTTCTGAATTTTGACAAGCCCCACTCAAGTCTAAAATTAAAACCTAGGTCGATGGGGGCTTCAGTGAGGTGTGCGGGCCTCATTAAACGCCATGAAAAAGGTTACGATTATGAGGCTGAGCTGTTATAAAGGAGCGAATCTGAAGGAAGACACAGGCCTCCCTGCTTTAAGAAGTAGTCCCCATCAGTTGTTAACATAATGAAAGCTATCACTCTACGGTATCACTGACCTCAAACAATCAATCTTTTAATTCAGTCTTCTAGTCACTATTAATTTCCTATTGCTGCCCTGACTAATTACCACGTGTGTGGTTGTTTTATAGAAGTCACATTTATTATCTGGCCATTCTGCTGGGCACAGCGTGAAATGGAGCTTCGAGGGCTAAGCCCAAGGTCTGGCAGGCAGGACTCCGCTCCTTGTAGAAATTGTGAGAAAGAAAGTTTTCCTTTCCCTTCCCCCTTCTAGTCTCTAGGCTGTCCAAACTCCTTAAGGAGAGCTTCTGTTCCACGGCCAGCAAGGAATGACCCATTCACTTTGAATCGCTCGGACTCAGACTTTTCCATCTTCTTCACCCACAGTTCAAAAACGTCTGTGAAGCCCTTGAGTCCACCAGGGAGCTGCAGGTCCGTCTCCGCACGTCATGGTCAGCTGAAAGCAGACTCCATTCCGGCTGCCAACTGTCCTCCCCAGCGCCACTCGGCCACGTGTCCAAAGGTTCCAGGATTACATGCAGGCGCTGGGGGACACTAGACTGACAACTGTAAAGACTTAACAAATTCCTTAAGTGCCTACTTCTACTGCGAGACGTTATAGGGACGTTGTTGAAGGTAAGCTGTTTTGACACAACGACGCAGGCAATGACAACAGCTCTCATTGCTGAACAATTTCTACACTCGGGACTCACGTCAAAGCAAATCCTGAGGCTTAACCCATTTAGCGATACGTTCACCTTAGGGATTAGGTAATTTTTATTGGCATTTTAGAGAACAGAAAACAGTACGAAGAGACTGATCCTCATGTAGGTCATGTGACTACTTTGCTGGCAGAATAAGAGGGTTAAACATGGGGACTCGAACCCTGAAAAATGGCACTGAACCTGTGTTAGTGTGCTCTTTAACATAAAGCCCCAGAAATGTAAAAAGAAATTATAAAAATAAAGTATACTTTCAAGCTAAAGGAAAGGCTGAAGAAAATGAAAATTAAGAAATTCTGAGAAAACTGGGGCTGTGTGATAGGCACATGAAAACAATTGAGTGGAAATAATCCATGAAAAGTCACTGTCACCACTGCTCCTTTAAAGCAATGTCCACCATAAACATAACTGAAGTTTTCATGGGAAGTATAAATAATAGTGCAGAGAAAAGCCTACAAAATTTAATGGCATCCTGTATTCCATGAGCACTCAGCAGCTCTAAGATATGTGCCTGCACACATCAGCTCAGATGGGAAGGGTGGCCTCCACCAGACCCCGTCACTGCAAAAAGAGATGCCTGTGTTCCGAGGTGGAGATAAACAGCAGCTTCAGCTCCAAAGCTACAAGGATGAAATGAACCTTATGGAAATGTAAGAATGACTTCCTCCTAAACACAGTAATTACATCTGTTAGTGGCTCCAGGAGAAGAAAGAGAGGGGCTAGAGAGAGAAGGAGGGGGAGAAGGAGGGTGGAAGGAGGAAGGAGGGAGGGAGAGAATCCCTTTTTTAAAGACAGAGGGGGCAATGGTTCTGGGAGTTGGACTCCTTGGCTATTAGGAAGAAAAGGATGAAAAGGATCTGATATCCGACGAACAAGAGTACACACTGGTCACCAAACTAGAGAAAAGGTTAGGGAAATAAAAAGGATTTTTGTTTTCCTTCAGAAGAATTGACAGGAAGACCGGGAAGAAATGTGAAATTCCTGTTTTAAAGTCCCTTTTCATTCCAACCCTGGCTATAAAAATGGCAGCAAGTTCCTGAACCTATTGTGCCCTAGTGATGTCCTTGCAAAATGTCCCAGGTTTACAGATCAGATGATGAATTTCCTCACTGGCCTCTCTCAACTGCAGCCAGAGGTCTTGTGTCCTCTCTCAACTACGGCCAGGGGTCTCTCGGCCCCTCTCAAGTGCAGCCAGGGGTCTGAGCGTCCAGATGCCCATTCTGTTCCTCACCAGTCAGCGGGATCCCGGGCTTCAGGCATGGGGTGGGCGTGAGGACAGGGGGTGCTACCGGCCATGCCACGTTTCCACTGGCTTAGGCTTCACGTGATTGATGATTTTTCCAGCACTATTAGTAATAAATATAAAGACTTAAAGTGCAATCACCTGAAGACAGCACCGCAGTGGGGTGGCCTGTCCTCGGAGGATGGTGATTGTGTCTGATGATGCAGGTGAGCAGACCAGCAAAGCATGTTTCATTCCACTGGAAGGGAGACATTAGGATGCCATCCATACACACGCCAGCCATAAGCCAACACGCTAGCAGTGGTACTGGAAGTATGATTTCATCCCAAAGGAGGCGACCAAAGGCCAGAAAAATGAGAGCATTCACCGCCCAAGATGGATAGCCCGGGCCTCCTGATTCTCATGTTGTCTCTGCTGTGCCATCTTTGTTCTCTGCTGAGAATAAAAGTAGTTATTTATGTGTGTTCCTTTGTTTCTTTTACTTAATATTTTCATTAGTGGCTTTAAAAAATCACTTTAACAGAATTGATGATGAAAAAGGAGCAAGAAGAGATTAATTCTGAGGTGTAGACTCCAAAATCACAGTGAATTTGAGCCAACTAAAATCCTAAAGTCAGGAGCAACCAGCAGGACAGCGCAGACCAAGGAGACGGGGTCGCTGCACGGAGATATCCTCGAGCACTCGCCCCTCCGAGCCCACACACCTTCACTGTGGTGGCTGTTGTCGATTTCACCGTACCGTCTTTTACTTCCATTGCTAACCCATAACCTGTTCTGTTGTAACTACAGAACCCAGTACCAAAAACCAAAGCCTCAAAGTCTCTCTGGCTGTGGTGTGTGTGTGTGTGTGTGTGTGTGTGTGTGTGTGTGTGTGTTATGTGTGATGTGTATATGTGTATGTGTGGTATGTGTGATGTGTGTATGTGAGATGTGTGTGGTGTGTGGTGGTGGGGTTTATGTGTAGTGTGTGTGTGTGTGTGTGTGTATGTGTGTGTGTGTGTGTGTGTGGTGAGTGAGATGTGTGTGAAATGTGGTGGAGGAGGTATGTGTGGCGCGTTTGTGGTATGTGTATGTGGTATGGGTGTGTATATGTGAAATGTGTATGATGTGTGATGGGGAGGGTATGAGTGCTATTTGGTGTATGTGTGTGTTTGTGTGTAGTCAACTTTGAGCTGAAATTAAGCAGCAGATACACAATGAAAGGCAGAACATTTTCCCCAGAAAAGCCCGGTAGCAGGCCCGACACACGGAGGCCTGGTATGGAGCTTATTTGAGCCTTTACAGCCTCCTGACAGGCCAGTCACTGTGTACTCTGCAGAGAGCGGAGCTGGACTAAGAGGATTACCAGTTCCTGGTTTCCATCATAAACCAAACTTTCTGTCCCCTGTCTGCAAAGCGGGCCCACTGAAAACACTCGCTCTCGTCTGCAGAATGAGTAGACTAAAAACATTTACAGGCCTTGATGGCTATCCTCCTGCATCCTAATTAACACAGGTCAATATTAGGAACCTACAATATCCAGTGCTGAGTGAATAAATAAAGGCCATTATGGGCAATGAAAAAAGGCGTCGGAGTTAAATCACATAAAAAATATGTCAGGGGGCTGGACGACGGCTTAGTGTTAAGAGCACACACCGCTCCTGCAGAAGACCCGGCACACATGTCAGGCATCTCAAAACGGCCTGTAACTCAGCTCCAGGGGAGCAAACAGCTCTCTTACGGACCCCGAGAATGCATGCACTCAAGTGCATGTACCACCCCCAGACAGATGCACATATATTTTAAATAATAAAAACAAGTCTAAAAATAAAACGTTATATATTTATTAAATTCAGGATTTAGAGATGTTAACAAGAACAGATACTTCCTGGGGGTGGGGGGAGGAAGGGACACCCATGGGGACTTTTTGGAGGTTCTGAATGTAAAGAGGATTTTCATTGAGCAGCAGTGATAATGAATGAACTAAAGTTTAAAAGGAAGAGAGACTAGCTTTATACCCTATTACATAGAGAGAGGGGGGAGGGCGAGAGAGAGAGAGAGAGAGAGAGAGAGAGAGAGAGAGAGAGAGAGAGAGACAGACAGAGACAGAGACAGAGAGAAGATAAAATACCCAATCCTAGAAATATTTTTTAGAGAAAACACCTTTTCTGAGGCAACAAAAATACAAGCAATCAAGAAAGTGGACAAGAGGTTGGATCCTACGAGTAAAGCTGGCACGTTTTCTGCAGAGTGGGGTGCCTGCTTCAGGCTTTGGGGGTATATGTCACCATTCTTGGGCTCAGCTCTGCTAGTGCTATCAGAAAGCAGCTACGCTCACATGCACGGCCTGGGGGATCTGAGAACACTTTACAGTAGATGGCAGGTTGGCTTGGCCTGTGTGCCAGAGTTTTCCCAATCCTCATCTAAGCTTTCTTCCAGCTCTACAGGCATCAACTGTGAAATACAATAGCACCTGCTAAGAGTCTAGCCACATGAAAAGGATCCTCATACCCTACCCTGCCTGAGTGATACGTCAGTGGTTGGGGGGTGCTCTGTCAATCTAGAGTTTGGGAACATAATTAATGATCATGATAATTCATCTGGATAATACATCGGTGGTATTTTTCTTCTTCTTGTTAGCAAAACAGAGAAATGTTTACATATGTTTATGGCTATACTATCCAGACTTTGTAATTCAAGTGTATAATATTACAATCTGGTGCCCTTGGCAGCACAGGCCATATGCTGCACTTCTCCATCTCGCCAGCCAGCAGGAAGTATTCTTAGATAAGGTGAAGACGTGTGGGGTGATAGTGTCTCTGTCCTTTCTCCAGCCACCATTCTTTTATCCAAACCATCTTCACCTTGCTCCACTCCTGCAAAGAAGACTGAGCCAGCACCCAGGGCCAGGGAGGTAAGGCGTGGACAGCAGATGGTCACACTAGGTGAGGGGGACAGAGCCAGGCAAACCACATCCCAGGAGGTGTGGGGGTTAAAGCCGGAAATTGACTCCATCCTGGAGTTCACGGGCCAAAAGGGGAGTGCAAGCTACTGTGCTGGGGAAGGAGGCCAGCCTGGAGAAGGGGGGGCAGGAGGAAGAGTGGGAGGGGAAGAGCGAGTCCCAGAAGGAGGCCGTGTGCAGTGCCAGGGCACATTGTTGGCACCTTGCCCTGGGGCTGGTCGGTGGACTGGCCTCCTTGAAACCCGGGTCAGAACAGAAACAACCCCCCTTTACCACTGTGCCTGAAGCCAAATCCTCTTGGACTTTGATCATGTCAGAAAACAAAACAAAACAAAACAAAAGGCTGTTGGTTTCTTAATTTCAACATGTAACATACAAATACATGCACTACCTATAAACACACACAGATAAATATGCATGTGTACATGTGCATATACGGTCATCCTGCAGAATCCATGAGAGATTTTGTGGATACTAAAGTCTCTGTATGCTCACGCTCCTTATACAAATGGGCATACTATTTTAATATAATTGTGCGTATCTTCTCAGATACTTTAAATCATCTCATTTCCTTATGATATTGAATGCAATATGAATGCTATGCAAATAGTTCTTGTGCTATGTTTCATAGGAAGTAAGAATGAGAAAAAGGCCTATGCATACATTAAGAGCAGATGCAAATTTTTTCCACAATATTTAAAAATCTACCGTTGGTTGATCCTGCAGGTGCATTGGATACAGGGTGTGTGTGTGCAGGCACACCTCTGTGTATGTGTGCATGGAGTGTACGTGTGTGTGTGTGTGTGTGTGTGTGTGTGTGTGTGGTGTGTTTTAAGGCACTCTTTCTATACATTTGGCACAATAACTTCCAGATTCCATACCTTTTAGTAACGTAAAGCAGAAGGCTTCTGTCTAACTCGGAGTCTTTTGTACAGCAGCATGCCCCATGAATACTAGTACAAGAAAGCTTTGCAACCTACATTTAGTAATGGAATTTCTGGTATTAAATGAGGAAAGAGAGATGGTCTTCATGCCACTTACAGTTATTTCTGGTGCAAGTGACCCTTGTCAGAAGTCCCAGTTCTATTTTTGATGAAAGAGGAAAAAAGAAGAGCTGTTGTAGCCAAGTGACTGAATAAAACTGAAGTGACTACAGGCTTCAGGATCAGTCAAGAGTCAGGACTCAGTTTCCTGTCAGCTGTTTCCATGGGGATGTGCTATCTCAAGTGCAAATGGAGGATTTCAAGCTGCCTCCTCTGAAGGTCTAGACCTGCAACTCCTGCCACAAGTCACTCTTAGAAGCTGTCAACCCAGGCAGCCTGAGGGAGGGAGAAGTAGGCCCCATAAGTCAAAGGAGAGACAATGGCGAATAGCGTGTCAAGCCACCAGGCGCGCACACACACTGCTATGGAATGAAGGATAAAAGTGGGAGTGCATGTGGCCCACAGCAGAAAGGAGGTTACGGAGTCAGGAAGGCAATTCCTAGTCAGAAAGATATGGAAATCGAAACATGAACAATTTGGGTTGGGTTACATAGTGAACCTGTGCCCAATCTGAGGCACACAGCTTTCAAAAAAGAAAAAAAGATGAGAGAGAGAGAGAGAGAGAGAGAGAGAGAGAGAGAGAAAGGGAAACAAAGGATGTAACACAAGGTCCTTAACACACTCAGACTAGCGGTCCTACTACACGTTATTGCATACTGTAAGGATGAAGTTACGTAGGTCCAAGAGAGTCTCTGAAACCTCCTTCTTCCCAGGAAATGCTGTTTTTAGTTTTAAAAACACATTCCATGAGCTGCCTTTCAGGTGCTAAAGAATGGAAGACTTGTCATCAGCTTCATAACATTCACCTCGAGGGGCCTTGACCATCCCAGACTCACCCAGCACTGACCATCCCAGACTCACCCAGCACTGACCATCCCAGACTCACCCAGCACTGACCATCCCCAGACTCACCCAGCACACTGGCATCTTCAAAGTTTCCAAACTTTCCAAATACTTCAGTTCATTTTTCCCCCATTCGTAATAGGAGATTTTCAAGAGATATTTGTAAAATGTTAAATTTCCTTTCGTTTTCAAAGCTTTGGAATGATACCAGCATTTGATCAACAGAAGACGGCTCATTGTTCCATGTTTTTTTTTCCCCCTCACAGAGAATTTATGTCTCAAAAGACTTTTCTTTTTAAAGAAAAATGATTTAATACGGCTTCTCTCTAGCCCAGAACATTGCTATAAATTTAAAATTCATCCTTATACAATGTTAATTATAAGATAAGTAATCTGCCTTGTCCATTTAATTCTATCCTGTTTATCTTTTCAAGTGGAATGGCACACGGCAAACATCATTTAGGGAATTTTATTAATAAAGACCTAATCCCATAGCTTGTCAGATGGGGCTCAGAATAACATTTTAAGCACAGGAATGTTCAGTGAATCTGATACCCTATCAATGACCAGAACTGCCTCACCCCTTCCTGTGATGTAGTAAATCACCTTAAGGGGGTGGGGATTAGTGGCAGACCCTGGTGCTTAGCTGGGAGAGGTCACAAGAGAGACCAGCACCTGTCCACTGTACTGTGGATGTGCAATAGGGTTGACCAGCCCTGCTCTGCTGCTGGGCGAGTCATCACACATCATAGAAGACCAGGAGGTCAGGAAATGAAGACATGCTAAAGTGCCTGGAAGCTGTAGACAGCCCCACTGCTTTGCCAAGGCGGTCAGGGTACAGGGTTGCTTAAGGTAGCTTAGTGGGCTGATCTGGAAATTTTAACCACATTGTAACTATGTTTGTATAATTTGGCAAATACTTCCTAATAAAGCTTGCCTACTGGACAGCTAGCCTCTCCTCCCCCTCTCCCCACACACACATCCAGGTTTAGGAACATATATTCTGGCTATGATTTCTGCAACTTCTCCTTATGTATTTATATTTTTCAGGATAAGGTCTTGCCAAGGAGCCCAGGCTGGCCTTCAAATGGAGGGCTTCCAAGCATCAGCCCCCCACCCCACCCCCAGAGCTGGGCTATACACTCACAGCACCTGTTGCCCAGGTCATCACGATTTAGACAAATTTCTGTGACATCTGTGATGGCACTCGGGAAGATGTCTACTGTTAATCTCTAAGGCCTTTGAAAGGCGTCTGAGGTTCCTGGATCTTGCCATGACTGAAAATGGAGGTGTCAACTGGAGTAGGCTACAGACGGCCAACACAGGGGCTCAGTATCTCACATCATTCCCCAAACCCAAATAGATTCTCCTGGATGGAGACCTGCCCCATCCCTGTTTTGCATCTCCAGGAGGCGATACAAGTTTTGCTCATTATGAATCATTTTCTCCATCCCTTCTACTGAAGCCAAAAGGAGAAGTGTATTTAGAAGCTGCCCGCTGGCTCTGCTCACGGCTCAGCTCACGGATCAGCATGTGACCATAAGATCATCCCGGTGCCTTCTCTTGTGAGGACATTCGAAGAGCACTAACCACCTCTAAGACCATTCTAAATATCAAGCAAACGTGCTTTATTCACTCTGATTACTACAGGAGCTACTTGTTCCAGGGCATTTCAATTGTTCTTTACAATACCATTTTTTAACAGCCAGAGAGGGAATAATTTCTGTGTTTTGGCAGATACTGAGACAAAAGCCCATGACTAGAGTCACGCAGTTAGCAAGAGAGAAACGACCCATGAGCCCTTAGATAGATTTTGTACACTATGATTTCTTTTTAAACAATGTAGGGCTTTAGAAAGAAACCATTTGTTCATTCAACAAAAGTAGGAATTATTTGTAATGTGAAGCTTTTATGTCCGCATGTTTTAGATGCCGGGATGGAACCCAGGGCCTTTCATGTTCTGTGCATTTATGCTACCGCTGAGCTCCGTTCCTGGCCTCATTTCCTCATATCAAAACTTATAGATTCAGTTAAATGTTAGCAGTATCTGGCCACAGGCAAATATCTTCTCAGTTATATTTGCTGTGTTCACTGTAATGCCAATGAATCATAAATTGTTTCATAATTTTTTATAATTGGGAACATTACATTAATGGGCAACGATCTGTCTGTTTCTGTTTGGCAAGTGGCCTTCAGACGGGCTGACCATGAAACAGTTTAGAGCCTGTGTGTCTTGCCCCGCTGTTCTGTTCTTCAGTTTAGTCAAAAGTAATTGCTTTTCCTCCGATGAAAAACTTCCTCTTCTCTCTCTTCTCTCTCTCTCTTCCTCCCCGTCTCTTCTCCCAATCTTTCCCTCCCTCTCCCTTTCTTTTGTGTGTGCATGTCTGCATGTGTACATGTGTGTATATATGCATGTGTGCATGCAAGAGTATGTTTGTTTGTTCATGTTTGTGTGTGTGTGTGTGTGTGTGTGTGTGTGTGTGTGTTTGTGTGTGTTACTGGGGACAGAACCCAGAGCCCAGGGCATGAAGCCCACTTACCACTGAGCTATTTATGCAAATTGCAGGCCTTCCTCCTCCTCCTTCTGTGTCTTGTCATGAGCCGTACTTTCTTGGGCCATAGTTTCGTAAGTGATGCTTTCAAAGAAATGAACCACTTTTTCTAAGTTGTCCAGTTTATGGACACGAAACTTTAACAATAGCTTAGCACTGTCTCAGCATCTGTATTACCTGTAATAGTGACTCCCTGGTTCTCCATGATGTCCCTAACTTGTGTGTTCTCTTGTGTGTTCCTTGACTGGAGTACTGTCTTCACCATCCACAGTACATTTTCCAGAAGCCTCATCTGCATATCTCTCCCCTTTTGACTTCTGACGAGAGTCTTGCAGCCCCGCTCCCTGGCCTGCAGCTGCCTCGTGACCTGACCTGCACTCCAGCAGCACTAGCCTCAGACTTGGGAGCGTCTACAATTTGTTAGATCTGGACCGTGGCCATGGCTATTGTGCCTTCACAAGCCGGGATCCAGGGTTTAGTGGACTGATTATTTTCTGGTTTCCTGAGTTGGAATTCCAATAAAAATTTCAATGTTTTTTTGCTATTGTGTACATTTAAAGTATGCCTTTCCCCCAGTGTGGACCCAGCTCAGCGTTTCCACATGATGCATCTTTACTAGCTGGGCCGCCCATCTCGAAACACTTTTCTGTCGAATGGAAATCTCTCCATCTTTATGCGGCATGTTTAATTTTTAAGTATTGGGAAATTTCTTAGTGATCTTTCTACTCCTTACCCTTAATTCAATTTTATGCTGGTCAGAGCATACATAATGATTCCAATCCTTTGATATTTACCCAGGCATACTTTCTGGCCAAAATATATTCAATTTTGTTAAATGTCCCATAAGCAGTTAAAATGACTCACACACACTTTTAATAGACTCAGTGGTTGTGTGCATTACTCTGTGTTTCTCAGTTAGGCCAGTCAGTTAAGCATATATTTCAACATTTTATTCACACTTCTTTTTTGTGAGAGGTGTGTGTGTGTGTGTGTGTGTGTGTGTGTGTGTGTGTGTGTTGCATACACGTGCACATGTGTGTGAGTATGTACGCCCATGCAGAGGCCAGAGGACGCTGTATGTCTTCCTCTGTCATTCTCCACCTTTGTTTCTGAGACAAGGTCTCTCAGAATTTGAATCTGAAGCTCACTGTTTTGGGTACAGTGTTTTCCTGTCTCCTACGTTACTGAGCAGCCACAGGGTGAGGGCTGGGAATGAGAGGAGGAAATGCCACAATCCCGAATGAAACGAAAATCTCCCAGGGTCCTTCAGAATTTACAATTAATTCCGACAATTTGTTTTCCTTGAGCCGTCTTTTGAATGCAAGATGACAGAGTTACAGCAAACTCCACTTTTGTTCATATCTGAACTCTACGGGGCAATTCCATCTTTTAAGCAAAGTTAACAGCTTCTCATTACACAGTCAATCCAGCAGTCTGATCAGCCACCTAGGCTGCCCCAATTAGACTGCTTTCCTGTCTCCAAGAAGAGACCCCCACCTCTGTGCTCAGAGGCCTTCCTCCCTACTCAACCAAATCCAGCCTTCCAGCCTGACGCCTGGGCTGGCGCTGAGATGGCACGTTATCACACGCATGTCTTTTATTCAGGCACCTTCTGAAGCAGGCACACACTCAAAAGGAAATTACTTATTTGCTCCCAGCAACTAAAGGATGAGCCAGAATTAAAAACAGTAATCCCAAAGGACTTTGGGACCTTAAACACATCCTGTAACCTACCTCCCAACTAAATATTTACACTCAAATAAAAAAACGTTGTCGGGACCCTTTCATCTGGAAGATTAAGCTTCTACTTTAAAAGATTTGATATATCACAAATTTCAAGGCTGTTTCAGACATCACGGGAACCAAGGGTGTGTGTTTCCCTTGGCCTTCCCAGTCTCCTGGAATTAGCGGAGGAGGTCACAACTTAAGGTTCATTTTCCGTGTATATGGAGGGCTAATAAAGACTACATGAGTAGTCTCCAGATAGGCAGGGCTCTCTGGGAAGGAGTGGCCTGTGCGCACACTGCTAGTTAAAAATATGCTGAGTCCTCTGCAATTACTATGCTGGGGGAAAGGCCGAGCACTAGGTCAGATAACTACTGTGGTTTGCTCTTTGCAAGGCACAGCCAGAGGATGATATAAAAATAATTATACGCATAAACCAGATTTTCCAAACTGCTTATTCAGTTTCTAGGTCAGTATAGCTGGACAAATCCTCTGGATGTTAAGGTTTATAGCTGACCATGAATGGTTGGTTTGCGTGTATTTCTCCTGGGTACTTCTACGTCTATTTAAACATGATACTTAGACCTCGTTCTCTGGAGACCTTTACTCCTAATAAGGACAGTTAAGTTAGAGGACATCAAAGCCATGCTCCCACAGAACTGGAACACCGGTTTCATTACTATGTAATTAAAACCTCAGGCTTCACACACAACCTGATGCTGAATGCTTGGGACTCCGTCTAGCACAATACAAGCAGCAGAATGTATTATTTTCATGAGTATAACCAGCTCTACAGAAGACAGTGATTTCTCTTCTCTCCAGATTAACCAATTCTTGATGATTTGTATTTTTTAAGGGTATTAATTTTCCTTTATAGAAGGAAGCCTGATCCGTAAGTCAGTCTTTGTGGATGCTATCCTGTATTAACAGTCTCAGAAATGTGTAGCATCACCTTTCCTAAGCCAACACACACTCACGGAGAACCCACTCGCCTTTCACTGCTAGAGAAGAGGAGAGCACAAGCACACTGTAAGTGCAGGCGGGGGTGTGGACAAATTGTTGCCAGAGATAAATGAAGAGATAGCAAGCAAACAAACAAACAAACAGACATGATTTCATAAGGGATCTAAAGAATTCCAAAATGAGACGAGAGGTGGTTTTAGGAGGCATGGTCAGTGGGCTTAAAACTGGATGTGTGTCGGGGGAGGGGAGGGGGAAAGGCCCCCTGGCGGGTTTCCAAGCTCATCAATTATCTCACTCCTGGTGGGATTTCCAGCCACCCCTGTGTATGCCACCAATTTCCCAATCCTAATTGTCTTTTCCTTTCTCTCAGATATACTGCAGAGTCTCTGTGTCTCTGGAAATTAATCACTATTTGAGAGATTAATTGGAATTTTAAGGTTATTAATTGTAATTTCCTCTTCATCTGACTTTAAAAAAAATTTAAGAGGATCTACAGGACTCCTGTAGCAGCCAAAATGTATATTAGAGTGGTGGAGGAGAATGCTCCAGCCCTCTCTGAGTTGTTTGACTGGACCTTCTCAGCTATTTACACATAGGGAATTATTAGACTTAGTTATAACCTTCACCCGAGGATTTAAGAAAAAACGGTTTACACATTAAGATTGTATATAACTATTACCATTTCTACTCTCAACCATCTTGAATTCAAAGTAAATCATTTAAAGAGGAATCAATTATTTAAAAGCTAAAGAAAGATAGTACTTAAAACCTTTCCTATAGACTATAATCATTTGAAGTTTTATTTTCCCCTGGAAATGAAATCCTCTGCTGGATGCCGCAAAGATGGCTGCGTGCACACCCAAAATGTGGAGCTGTGCACCCAAGCAAACTGCTCTGGAATGACATGGCAACAAGTATTTTAAAACTTGCTTATTTTATTATCCTGTGTGTTTGAGTATTTTGTTCACGAGTGTGTGTGTGTGTGTGTGTGTGTGTGTGTGTATTGTCCTCCAAGGTCGGAAAAGTGCGTCAGATTCCCTGGAACTGGAGTTACCAACAGTTATGATACACCAAATGGGTGGAGGGAATTGAGCCTGGGTCCTCTCCCAGAGCAGCAAGTGCACTTAACCTCTGAGCCATCTCTCAAGCCCAGCAATAAGTATTTTTAATCATAAGTAAATGTCTCAAGACACAATGTAAACATTGGATTGTAACTTGGAGGAAGGAAAAAACCTTGGGAGACAGATTTAGAGGTACATGGTGATTCTAACAAAGCTTTCTTTATGGCAGGGGACTTCAGGCATGGGTCCAGGCTAAAAGAGACCTTTAATTCAGACATCTAGGATGTGTCTCTGAACTGTGACATTTACAGAAGCCCAGACAATGAACAAGTGTGAGTATCCTCTCTAACTAGAATAAGTACCTTTGCCAAGAATAGTGGAGGAATCAGCCAGCTTCCCCTTGTAACCTGTGTGTCCTGAACTTGAGACCACACCTGTGCCACCTTGTGAACGAGTCTCTAGGTAAAATATCTGCTGGTGTCTGTGAGAGGATGTGGAAGCCACAGAAGCGACAGAAACTGGGGCTCACTCGGAACCATCAATGGATCACGACCGTTGATAATCTCCTAAGCGCTCTGTAGTGTGGCAAAGCCCACTATCACTTCCAAACTTTAGGTTGTGAACTGAAGTGAAGTTAATGTCTTCAGGCATTCATTCTTTCTCTTACTTAAAAAAAATTTTTTTGAAGAGCTCATGATATAGTAGTCTTTTTTTCTAGTAGCTGAGAACCCAGGGTCCCTTCCTTCCCAGAGAGAGGGTCAACTGGAAACACTCTGACTAAGGAGTTACAAGTGAGCTGCTGTAGCTTTCTTTTGTCCCTAGAGTCGAGCAAGGCTGGACCCAACTGCTTTTTCAATGTATAGGAAAGAGAGAAAATGAAAAGGTGCGGGAAAGAAAAGTTGAGCAGAAAAAGATCCAGCCCTTGCAACCTTCCTGATAATTTTTACAGATGAAAGATTTGATAAATTAATAAACCAAATAATAAATTATCATGTAGCATACACTTAACCGTAGGAAGATTCATTTATCTCTTCTCTGAAACTGTAACTACTAACTGTACACAGATGTGACCATGCTTTTAGCCATGTAACCCCATCAAGCTAGTCTCTGCCCAAGGCTTTGTCTGTGGTGAATGGGACAGATACAAGATAAGCACTCCTGCCTGGTGGACATAGAAGATCATGGAATAGAAAAGAATTCTGTCAGAGCTGGAATGAACTTGGAAGCTCCCGCCACAGGCAGTGCCAACTCAGAAAGCCTCCCCATCCTAGGAGAGATGAGGTTTCCTAGAAACGCCAGCTAATGTTGCAGCATCTGGCCAAAAGGAAGTGGTAGGCCAGGAGGCCAAGGGAGAGGTTCCTCCAACGTCCACACAGGACAGGAAGCCAGGCATTAACAAAAATCTGAGGACATCTGGGTGCCAGGAAACGTGCTAAGGCACTGGGCACTACAAAGATGAATACGACCGGTGCTTTGCGATTGCTCAAGAGCCGTAGGACAGGAAGCTGTGTCTGAGCATGCCTGAAAGCACAAACAGGGGCAGGAGTGAGCTGATGGACTTGGGGGTGAGGCGGGAAAGCATTTATCCTTCAAGGAAGCATTGAGAAACACCACCTCCAGAACCAGCGGGAAGAAAACACAACCACAGCTTCCTGCCACAAAGGTCACCTGGTTCTCACAACAGACAAATGAATGAAGACCCTGCTGGTCAGACTTCTTGTGAGTGTGCACACAGGTTACAATAACAATACTAATCATGCATTCTCCTCTCTCTTCTCCTTCCCTTTCCCCCTCCCTCCAGCATTAAAGCTAAGTGTCTTTATGTTAGAATACGTGAAAATGTTCCACAAAAAAAAATAAGTTACTTAAAATATGAACTGGTAACAAAAGCCCACTAAATATGTATGAAAAATTAAAACTTTAAATGATAACCCAATAAAAATGTTATTTATTGTAATGAGTTTAATTATAAACAAAAGTGCTTTGAAAACTATGATTATAAGATGCCATGTGTGCATGCCCTTAGTAAGCAAACTACATATTGCTGAGGGTCACTGCCAACTAACTTATGATGTTTCTAAAATGACAGCCACCACCCTGAAGTGGATTATGACATCAAATTGGGGGCTCTGAACTAATTTTCTTAGTAGTCTGAGAATGCTGTACGATGAGTTTTTATCATATTCACCATCCCCACCCCAACTCTTCCCAGATCCACCCCCGTTACTCCCATGGGTTTTGTCTTTTATCCCCCATCAAGGTCGTTTTGTGCTGTCTAAATGGTCTTGGATGTGTGGCCTTCCACTGCGTGGTACCTGCCCCATCATTACACTCTTAGAGAAAACTAACCCTTTCCTAGCAGCTAACTAGTTTTTAAAATAAGTGAATACTAATACAATAGGAAAAGCCATAGCAGAACATTTTGTGCTATAAAAGCATTTTCATGGGAGTGGACACACCCGTGTGTATGCATGTGTACATGTGTGTGATGTGTTAGGCCATGAAAGCCTAAGGCCACTTATGTCACTCTCCCCCTAGAACTGTCACACTCGTCGTAGAAACCAAAGTCCTAGAGACTGGATGAGACCAGCGATCATTTGTCTCCATCCTGCTTAGTCCTGTTCCCTGCACTCCAGAGCACTGGCATGGCTCCTGGTCCTTCTGCACTTCAGGTGAACCTTCCCATGAGCACCAGCGCCTGCTGCTGCAAGCCTGGCATAGCTCTTCCTCCACAGCACGCACTATGGTTCCCTCATTTCAGATGTCACCTCCTCAGAAAAGACTCGCCCAACCACACGTTTCAAAATTCAGAGCCCACCTGTAATCCCAGCACTCTGGGAGGCAGAGGCAGGCGGATTTCTGAGTACGAGGCCAGCCTGGTCTACAGAGTGAGTTCCAGGACAGCCAGGGCTATACAGAGAAACCCTGTCTCGGAAAACAAACAAACAAACAAAAAACAAAAACAAATATCAAAATTCAGAGCCCCCACCTCTTATCTTGCCTTCCCTATTCACCTCTCTGATTTATCCCCCCAATGAATATTACCACCTTCTAATTATGCATTTCATATGTACTATAATTATATATGTATATGTGTGTATATATATATGTATATGTATACATATATATCCTATGCTGTTTCTTCTGTGTACTGTCTGCCTTAAATCTCCAGGAGGACCAGGACATTTGCGTGATTGATCCACAGTAGTATTATCTCCAACACTTAGAGCACACTATGCATTTGTTCCAGTAAATGCGTACTGGACTGTGGTGTAAAATACATTTGTTGGCATAAGGCACATAGGCCTGTATGACAGTGTCTTGGAGCACACTTGGGGTGGCTCTGAGGTACTCGACATCAAGGATGCAAAGTGCGTGCAGCACCCACCCCCACGAGCCCCTCACATCTCGAGCCGCGCTGCTCCCCAGGGAAACTGCTGTGTGAAGCATGGGGGTGGGGTGGCTGGAGGTGGAGACAGTGCTGCTCCCTGGAGCCGCCGCCGCCGCCGCCGCCGCCGCTGCCGCCGCAGCATCACACATTGGCAAGAGGAAATACGCAGTCAGAAAAAATCATAAAAATTTCAAGACCTTCTCAGACGATCTGGCCTGACCTAATCACTTCACCGACTGAGCATCCCAGTTACAAAGTGGTACTGTCATTTGCCCCAGGGCACGACAAAAGTAAATGCTGAGCTAAAACTAGTGGAGACTTCAGTCATGTGACTCTCCTCCTAGAGATGTTCACTCATCTGCCCTAAAAGTAAGAAACAGGGACAGCTCTCCACAAGCATTCTCCTGTCCTCTTTGCTTTAAAAGTCAAATGAAAGCCTTTGTGCAGTTGGGTGCCAATCACCTCTTCCAGGAGAGGCCTAGCAGTTTTGCAGGAATCTCTATTTTAAAAACAAAGAGCTGCTAATGATAACCATTTCTCATAAATGAAAGCCCTTAAAAAAAAAAAGCTTTGCCATAGCAACCGGAGAAGTTGCTTCATCTACTATTATCCCGTGATGTTCTAATAATACAGCCCCAGTGTATACCAGGCCTGGGGTGCTAGTCTGTCAAGAATCAAAACTTTTAACCCCCACAGTCCCATTTTTCATTAGAAGTAAAGGGTCTGACCAGGTTCTCCATCTGTGGATCTATGCTGTACGGAGCCATGGGCTAAGTGGTGTTCCACAAAGCATTAACAAGAAAAAGTAGTTCAGTGGAAGTTATAGATAGATCTGTACAGAACAATCAGGCAGGAACATTAATGCCGAGTGCACGGCTCGAACTGCTTGGTCTTCAGCTAAACTATGACAAGCTCTCTGCTCTGACCCCGAGAGGCCATTAGAACTGTGTCTCTGAGATGTCTGTCAAAGACTTCTTGGTCCCCATTTTCTTAACAGAACCCTCTTCTGCCTGGCCCTGCGGAAGATGCTGGCAGGTTCTTATCCCAGAAAGAGGTTTTGACTGGACGAAGAGCGTCCTGGAAATCCTGCTTCCTTGTCTAGAATGGGTTTACAGCCAAGCATGTGACAACACTGTAGCTAATGAGGAAAAGGAACATCTGTTGTAGGTACCAGTGCTTGTGGAGAAGGTTCTCTTATTTTCCATAGAGCCGGGGGTTTGGGGGAGTCTAGCTATGATTCCAAGACTGTCATCATCTTGACACCAGAGTGAGGCTAAAGAAAAAGCTCACCCATGAGGAAGAGATGAATTAGACAGAAGCTGATACAATGGAAGTTGATACAAAGGAAGGCCACAGTGCACAGAAGAACGGCATGGTATTGGAGGTGCAGTGTTCAATCCCATAGCGTAAGACTCTTGCACCCTGGTCAGGAAGAAGGGCAGTGTATGTTTTGCACACGCTGTTGTTTTCCTGAGATGAGCTTGGGCCATGAGTGAGCACCAGGTCCCGGGTGTGGCTGTATACATGCACTTTATCACATGTATGCTGCTGTCCTAGTAGATTCAGAGACGGCAGCCAGATTCCACTCTGAGAAGAAGAACACAGAACAGCTCCATCTAACCCGTTCTCACATCCGTTTCTGGATGCTAGGAAGACACTCCCGTGAGACCTGAAGAGAAGAACTCACGAAGATGTTCAAGCCCAGCCCCAGACACCGTCGCTGACACCCGAGTCCTCACCTCCATCAACTCCAGGTCACAATCATCGCTCTGACCAACTAGCATTGTCCACAGCAAAGGCAGGAGGAGTTCTCTGCGAGCCACGGCTGGAAAGCAGCAGGTGTCTGAAAGATGCTCATTAGCAGGAGCCAGTAGTATAAACTGTGACTCTAGAAAGGCTCCTGTTTGCGCTGATTCATATTTTAGATGCGACTGGATCAAACACAGTTTTCTTGGCTTGTTCAGGATAAAAGCCAACACTCTCAGAACATCCAAGAAAGCTATTCCTCTGCAACATTTCACTCTTTCTAAGAAACTATTTATGGTGTGATACTGTGATCTTACACGATCAAAGGGTGGCCGCCCTTTGACGAGAAATAACAAAAGAGGCAGCTGAAGGTATCCTTAGGAACATCTGCACAGACAAGAAGACACGCTATACAGACAGCCTCCTTGAGAGAGCAGAGCACACAGCTGGATTAGTAACCAGGCTATCAAAGGCACAGGGGGACACACAGCTCTGGTGACCTGGGTTTGGAAAGCTGGGAAAATCTAACTAACTAGTCATGAAAAAACATGTTAATTGCTTGTCTAATGGTGGGGAAAGACCTGCTGTTCTCCTCATTCTTCAGTGGGAGGGAGAACACCCTTGTCATTAGGGGACACCAGAAAGGGAGGGGGGCACTTGTCCAGTGGAAGCTGAGTGACCAGGCTTCACCGTCTAGTCTCAGGAGCGTATTCTCACTGCCTGGAGAATAAAGACGAATGTGGAAAGAAATGGGATATAAAGCCTCAGACTGGCCTGGATTGTGAAATTCCAGCGGAGTGAGACAGGATTGCAAGCTCATGGTCAGTCTGGACAACTTGGTGAGACATAACCTCAAAAGTTAAAAAGTAATGAGTATACTGTGGGCTTTGGAGACCACGCCACGCCGCGGCCCCCTGCCACCGCCCTCCACCCCAACATCAAGGACACAGGTAAGCATCTCTCGCACCTCCTCCTTTGACCAGCCCCCCCCAAAGACCTTCATGACTCCCCAAAGCACTGTGCTTCCTGCCCCCCCCCACTACTTGGGGAAACAGCACAGCCGCTCTCTCTCATTCAAGTCGGTGAGGATATAGGGTGGGGCTGGATGTGTGAGTCTTGGTCCTGCACCGCAGGCAGACTGGGGATTCCAGAAGGGAGACCAGATGGATGGGAATGGGTAAGGGTCACAGGGCCCTCAACACTAATAAAGAATGGACTCGTTTAAAGAAAAAAAAAAGTTAAAAAGTAACAGCTCAGTGGTAAACACCTAGAATGCAGGGGAGGCCCAAGTGTCCCATACCACAAGGAAGAGAGGGAGGAGAGGAGGAGGGAGGGAGCAAGGGAGGGGGAAAGAGGAGCAGGAAAGAGAGGAAGGAAGAAGGAAAGAAGGAAGGGAGGGAGGGAGGAAGGAAGGAAGGGAGGGGGAGGGAGGGAGGGAGGAAGGAAGGAAGGAAGGAAGGAAGGAAGGAAGGAAGGAAGGAAGGAAGGAGCACCATTGTGAGACATGTAAGTAATCAATGGTGTGGGATTCAATGTCTCCTATGTGGTTACCAGCATCTTGTCCAGAATTGACCTGTTCTGTGGATATTTTTCAATATGGGCTTACCTTGTGAAAATTTTCCCTTCTTGTTTTTTTGTTGTTGTTGTTTTGGTTTGGGTTTGTTATTGTTTTCTTTGTTTTTTGGTTTTTTTTTTTTTTTTTTTTTTTTTTTTGAGAACGGATCTCCTTTGTAGACCAGGCTGATCTTGAACTCCCAAAGATGCACCAGGCTGTGCCTTCTGAGAGCTGGGATTAAAAGAAAGTACCACCACGGCGGGCCCCCATTCTTATTATCTTAATTTTTGGCATTTAAAAAGTGATAGCGGGGCTAGAGAGATGACTCAGTGGTTAAAAGCACTGGCTGCTGTTCCAGAGGTTGTGAGTTCAATTCCCAGCAACCACTTGGTGGTTCACAACCATCTGTAATGGGATCTGACGTACTCCTCTGGTACGTGTCTGAAGACAGCTACAGTGTACTCGTATAAATAAAAATAAATATTTAAAAAAAAAACAAGAAAAAAAAGTAAATGGGATACAATGAACAGATACTACACAATTCATCTGCTAAAAAGTGCAAAATTTAATGACTTTCTCGAAAATCACAGACACCTGCAACCATTACCACAGTCAAATTTAAATACTTTCAGTGTCCCAAAAGGCAACTCCTATCTGTTAGCAGGGGCTCGCTTTCCCCCACAGTGTTCAGGAGCAAGGCGTCTACTCCCGAGTCTATGATTTTTCTCTGCTGACTGTCTTATTTCAGTGGCATCAAACAGCGTGCAGTCTTCTGTGAATGGCTTCGTGCTTACCACTTTTCTCAGGCTCATTTCATCTTGCAGTATGTAAATTACATCGCTGTATTTACATTTTCCTGAACTCTGTATTTACATTTCCTAAGTGTCCACTATTCACTGCCTCAATGGGCTCGTGAACTGCAAATCAAGTTATGAAGTCCTGGTTCAGAAAAGATGGCTTGATTTTGCTAAGAGTCTATCGATACAAAGTACTACTTTGTACATTGCTAGCTGCATTTGTATATTATGAATTTAAAGGAAACTAATTTTCTGAAAACCACTGAAGCATGAGCCAATGCGAAAGGGTAGCTAAGCCCCTTCTACACCTGGCACGTGGCCACCCACCCCCACGACATCCTGCCTGACATGAAAATATTCACACTCCTCACATCTAGTTTCTGAGTTCCGACCATAAGGCAGACACTGCTCAAAACTTCAGCTTAGCACTCAAAAAACAAACATAAAAATTCAGAGTTGTGAACTTTATCAGGAGGGACTGGAAGAAGACAGAAAAAGGAGGGAGAATCCTGGGGAGACTGAGGAGAGGTAGTACTCCTAAGTTATGTGGTGACTTCCTGGCCATCGTATGTATGATATACTGCACAACATGCAGGTCTCTTGGAAAAATTCTTCTGCCTGTAGACAGTTCTCCAGGGACAATTGTTTGACTTTATAAGGCCATGAAAGTGATGCATATTCAGTAGAATATATTTTAAACTTTGATGTTTTTCCTGTGAGGAAGATAGTCTCCGTTCATGTTGGGCACCAAGCCACCACCCCTTGTCAGCCATGGAGGCAGGCATCTCAGCCATGTGGTCACAGGATGGAGGCAGGCAGCAGCATTAGCCACCTGATCATAGCACAGAGTCAGGGCATCATCTCAGTCATGTGATCACAGGATGGAGTCCTGCAGAAACCAGAACCACAGTTTGCCATGTTGCTAAGCTCTGGTGCTCGGGTAGGTGAGATGGATCCGATGTGTGGTAATGGCAAAGGCCCTTATAGGCTCTCAGGGCTGGCACTCTTAGGAGGTGTGGCCTTGCTAGAGGAGGTGTGTCACTGGGGATGGGCTTTGAGGTTTCAGATGCTCAAACAGGGCCTGGTATCATTCTCTCTTCCTGCTGCCTGCAGATCCAGATGTAGAACTCCAGGCTCCTGGGCCCCTTCTCCAGCACCATGGCTGCCTGCATGTTGTCATGCTTCCTGCCGTGATGACAGTGGACCGAACCTCTGAAGTATAAGTCAGCCCCAATCAAATGTTTTCCTTTATAAGAGTTGCCTTGGTCGTGATATCTCTTCGAAGCAATAGAAATCCTAACTAAGATTTCATGCTTTCACGATTTATAGTACTTTACATTTGCAATGTGCTTCTTTGGATGCAACTCATCTTAAACTGAGGAGAATCTGCACTGTACATTACACAGAAGTTAATTAAAAACAAAAACAAAAAAGACTGGGGAGCCAGTCTTCTGGGTAGGAAAGGATAAAGAGAGGCAACCCTTAGACCTCCCTTAGAACTATCTAAGCTAATTTAAAGTGGCATTGGCAATGCTGTGTACACACTGGCTGACTTGGTTCTGTTACATGCCAAAAATCTGAAAGCCTGTTGAGGAAGAGCTGGTCTGTATTTAGAAAAGGTGTGCACAGACAGCAAGCAGACCCTGAGCTGTGTGATTCCTCCTCACCCGGGAAGAACCTACCAAGCCTCTCTCTAGCATGAGAATATCTTGAGAGCAGAGGTTTGAACTTTTTTTTAGCCCATGAATTTTCAAGTCTCTCTCAGAGACACTTACAGATTCGGTTCTCCCAGTCTTAGCAGCCCATTTTACAGAAATGACACTGGAAACAGGGCAGTCCGGATTAACAGAGCACACCGCTACTAATAAAACTTTATCGACGGTGTGAGGTTCAAATGTCCCGCCTTTGTTTACAAACCCCGAGAAGTGGGCGTGAGAAACAAGGTTCAGAGAGTTCGCTGTACAGCCTAGGGAAGAAGAGCTGTCTGTTGCATGGCTGACACATGGATGGGACTCATCACTGTGAAAAAACGTAGCTTAAACTCCAGATGGAGTCAGACGCATCTCCAGCAGCCTCTGAGTGACAGATTCACACTCAGCTATTCCTGAAAGGGAGATGCTGCAGGGCATCTCCTCCCAGAAAGGCTGCTGTGTGCATTTTTACAAAACACTCTGCTAGTACAGTGCAACGCAAAGCTAAATACAGACTAGGCATCAGCAGGCTTCTTAAGGCAAGTGGCATTCAAACTTCATCACGCCCTACATGGGCGATTGTCTAGCTAGTGCTTGCTATGGTTGTTCCCAGCCGTAATCTGATATTAATTATTTCAGCAGACTTTACAAAGTCCCTGTCTGTTGATTCCCCCCCCCCAGAGGAAGAATTTACATGTGAGCATGTGAGCAGAAACAAGGCATGTAGCTTAGGTTGGCTGTGGCAAACCAGCATAGGGCCACAGTCCAGCCCTAGGGCATAGTAATGCCATCCGTAGGAAATGAACTTCCTTGGTTGCTGAGTAGCTTCAGCCCTAGACATTGGTCACCAGGGAGGAGGCAGAAAGGGTAATGGATATAAGCCACGGAGGGCCCCAACCAGAAGCTCACAAGCCAAAGGGCACATGCTTGTGGGAGCCACTACACTGCCCTCTGCATATGCAAACCAGCAAATAAGAAACACGCTTAATGTTTCCAAAGCTCTCTGTGGGGGCAAGCACTGTAAAGCAAAATGGCTAATTTTCCTATAATAAAGTGAATTTGAATGAGCAACTTAAATCAATATTAGGCAGTGGTATTATGTGTATTAATATCTACATATCATTAGCATAATCCCAAGTGAATTTTTTCATTACTAAAAGTAATGCTAGGCTTGACTTTTCATTTCCTTTGGTATTAACTTATATGCAATATAAATTTGGTTAGAAATAACTTTTGTTTGAAAGCTGATCTACTTCCACTCTCTGTGTAGACATAGACAAGACATACAGATACGTGTGTGTACTCATGCGCACATGCACATGTGTGTGATGTGTGTGTGTGTGTGTGTGTGTGTGTGTGTGTGCTCATGCACATACATCCAGATTGACAGCAGGATGTCTCAGTCCAGAGAACATCAGAGGACTGAGTGTTTTGCACACAGGCAGAGAGAGATGGGCCTCTCGACTCTTCAGCCTCCCTTACAACAGTAGCACACTGCAGACTTTCTTTGAAAGGGTTACCCAAAGTTAACACATAGATGTGTAAAATCTGGAATTCAGTGACTCTAAAACAAAACAATAGAAAAAGCAAAACCCTTCTCTACAAGAATCTAATGAGTGCCCCAACCTTCCCTCTGTATGGCACGCCAATTCAAAACCCATGTACAGACTCAAGAATAACTAATGACATCTTTAAGTCTGGGGCTAAAATCGGGACCTCAGAATATGGGCTCAGTCGTCTTAAGGGACAGGCGGTCACTTCTGGAAAGCAAGCAGTGGGAGACAGCGGGTGTGCATCAGCAGGTTGTGCTTGGCAGTCTCTGTGACAAAGGCTAGAGCAGGCTTGCTCGCTGGAGCCACCCAGACCAGTTCTGTCTGCTGCAGAGATAGTGTGAGCCATGTATGCGATATTAACTGCTCTAGGAGTCATACTAACAGTTTAAAATCCAGTGAATTTAATTTTAAAGTACATTTTATTATCTATTATAATTTTGACATATATTTAGTATTTTTTAAAGGTTAATAAGATAATTTTCACGTGTTTCTGTTCTACTGTCTTTAAACATGTGTTGGCCAGTTTTATGTTAACTTGACACAAGCTAGAGTCATTTGGGAAGAGGAATTCTCAGTTGAGAAAAATGCCTCTGTGAGATTGGCCTATAGAAGCCTTAAAGACACTAAAGGGCCGACGCACGTAAGAGCTCACAGAGACTGTGGCAGTGTGCACAGGGTCTGCACAGGTTCAAGCCCAGCACTGACTGCAGGAAGTGGACACGGGATCCCACTCCCAACCAACTGACATGTACTGGCAAAGGGAAAGCCATTTTTCTTCAATGGAGTGTCACTGGTAGTATCAACCACACTGCGGGGCAGGCCCAATGCTTGTAGTGGTTAGCTAACACAGAATGAACTCAATGGTGTGGGGAACTCTGGTTTCATTTTGCTTTGCTTTGGCACATTTCAACTTAATTGGCCTTTTGCTTGCTTGGTTTGGTTTTTGGAGTTTGTTTGGTTGTTTCTGTCCCTTGGGTTTTTGCTTATTTGTTTCATGGGGACATAAAGTTGAGTGGGTAGGGTGGCTGGGAGGAGCTGGGATGGGGGAGGGGAAATGATCTAAATATATTTTATGAAAGAGGCTTTTTTTAATTAAAAAATTTAAAGATTGGCCTATAAAGCAAGCTTGTGAGGGATTTTCTTGATTAGGGATGGATGTGAGAGGGTCCCACTCACTGGAGGAGGTACCGAGGCACACAGGCCGGTGACCCGGGCTGTATAAGAAAGCAAGCTGAGCAAGCTGTATGGAACAAGCCAGTAAGTAAGCAGCGCTCTGTCACGGTTCCTGCCCCAACTTCCTCCACTCATTGTGACCTGAAAGTTGTAAAATGAAATAAACCTTTTACTCCCCAGGATGCTTTTGGTCATCAATAATTCAGAGACTGGCCATAATGAGCCCCCGAGCCACATGAGGTTTCCATACTGATCAGGGCAGATCTAGGGGTGAGAAGGAGACTCTTAAGGGTAAGCCTGCACTCCTGCATGCTGGTAGACGCAGCAAGAGATGGACTCCTGAAGCCGTGTCCTTCCTTCCTATGTCCTATCCAACATGATCTCTTGGGTTTATTCTTCAGAAATAAAACCATTTCAAGAAAGAGCACTTTACATTGCCAGCAAGGCACTGTCTGAAACAATAAGGAAGCTCTGGGTTTCATTTCCTTGAAACAGTGAAACTATAAAGGTCAATTATGGGCACCACGGAACCGAAGAACTGGGCCTCCAACAAGAAGAGAATTGCGTAAGGTCACCTCCCCAGTGAGTGTGTGAATCACAGAGCCTACAGCCAGGGTCTGAACTCATGCCGGTAAAGAACAGGCTATGAACATCGCAGTCTTCAGGTTATTGTTTGGGAATCCAGTGGTCTTTCTGACAGTCAGGGACACTGTAAAGACACCGTTCACCTCTCCACTTCTATCTCTTAACTGAAGGTGGTAACACTGTTCAAAGAAAACCTTTCTTTTCTGAGGAACTCGCATGTTCCTCTTTATTATCTGTGGGAATTTCTTCCAAAGTATGTGAACTTAAAATTCCAAAAGCTAAACTGTTTGTTTGTTTGTTTTTTAACATACCCAGTTCGTTTGCACCGCTGTGCGAGTGGGCCTAATGCAGAAGGAGAAAGGTTCTGAGCAACCCTTTGCTGATGGGCAGGGGGCTCAAAAGGTTTCCGAGAACATGGCTGGGATGTGCAGTCCGTAACCTCAGTTCACAGAGTCACAGTTTTCCTATTTTCTTGACAACACTTTAGAAGAGATATAACCGAGAGACCCAGACGTTTCTAGACACAGGCATTTTTTTTCTTGGAGTCTGAAATTAATGCTCACTGTGGAATTTTTTTTCAAAAAGAAATCAAGTTACCAGTAAGGAAACGACAGACTCTTTTTTGGTAAGAAACTTGAATCAAGCTTCAGGATTTAAAGGAGATGAGATCACAGACATTTTCATTATTCTCTCCGTCATCATCCCTTAGCCATCGCTCCGCAGGGCCGCTCAAAGTTATGAAGAAACTGCTCTTTTTAAAAGTCAGTTTGCAAAATTAACTAGAAAAGCTAAACCATAATGGAATGGCATATGACGGAATTCCCTGTCCTCAGCTGGTTCCTCTTTCTTCCCTGGTCCTCTGTCTTAGAACTATGTACACACATGTCATCCAAAAGGATTTCTCCTCACAACGTGTGGTCCAACTTAGTGGCCACTGGAGGAGTGCGGTTGTGAGCATTCAGATGTTCTAAAGTAGAGGAGGAACCCAATTCAAATGTAAATAGAAGTCGCAGCCTGTAGCTAATGGCCACTCTGATTAAAGCAGCTCTGTACAGAGCCGTAGCAGGTTGGACTCACTCAAATCTTGGTGTCTCCAGGACATGCAAAGCCCATTGGAAACACAGAGGACTGCAGATCTTCCGTTTTGAAGTACAACATAATTTAGCAGAACATCATCCATGAAGCCAGACAGAAAAGAAGTCTTCAATAAATTCTCTACGGTTGATACGACTCTTTGGCTTGAGCCAGGAAGAATACTAGAGTTGGTATGTGAAAATTAGGACTGTGGAGAGCAGTCGGCCCCGCTATGACCTCACTGAGTTGCACTGGGCAACTAGTCCTGAGTTCTCTGGACCTTGATCTTCACAGGCACCAAAGGTCAGGATCTGCTAAACAAACCCCAAGCTCCGCTGTACTCCGAACCTGCTCAGCCTAGCTCATGTTTATTGGTGGACAAAGGAGGTTTAGACACTGGTTGTTTTAAATTAATAATTTATGTCGCCGATACCATATTGCAAAAGGGGTGAGGCTGGGTGACTGACAGGCCTACCTGTTGAAACATGGCAATGTTGCAACTAAATCATATACCATGTGACTAAATTCATAGAACAGCACCCACTGTGCAGTGTGACTACGTGTGAGGAAATAAGCTGGTTATTTGTATAACCAGCTGCTGGTGGCAGCTCTCACTGAGTCCCTAGCAAGAAGTACTCTGATACGTCCTTGGTCACATCCTAGGCCATCAACCTCAGACCCCACCCCACCCTGATCTTCCCAACCCTTCCATCCCTTGGGTACAGTAACAGAAGTCTCCAGCATTGCTGTCTGCTGGCGAGGCTAGTACAGTTGAAGAAACTCTTGCTAGGGGGCACACAGTTGTGTTGTGTTCCACCTACCAACATGCACTGAGGCATTAGTGTCCACCCTGACGCAAATCCACGTGGAAGATAGAAAGACAGTTTCTTCCGCATGGCCCATGGAAGATGCCGGGAATTTAGATAATGTTGAAGGCAAGGTAAAGCAAAGGTGGGGATTTGTGAAAATATTTCCAAACAAAAATGACAAATGTGGAAAAAGAAAGAGAAGGACGGAAGGAAAGAAGGAAGGAAGGGAGGAAGGAAGGAAGGAAGGAAGGAAGGAAGGAAGGAAGGAAGGAAGATAGGCAAGCAGGCAGAGAAGGAAGGGAAGAAGCAGAATGTGTATAAGAAGCCATATTAGAAGCTAGGAAAAGCCGGGCGGTGGTGGCACACACCTTTAATCCCAGCACTTGGGAGGCAGAGGCAGGTGGATTTCTGCGTTCGAAGCCAGCATGGTCTACAGATGAGTTCCAGGACAGCCAGGGCTACACAGAAACCCTGTCTTGAAAAAAACAAATAACCAAACCAAACCAAACAAAAAAGAACAAACAAAAAACAAACAAACAAACAAACATAAACCCAGAAGCTGGGAAACGCAAAGATACTCCTGGAAGTGATGGGTGAATGTTACCCATCATTTGCCACCCTGATGCTAGAACTGCTTTTTCTTTCTTTGTACGTATCTTGGCAGGAACACTGAATTTTTGGCAGGAAATTATTTCTCCAAACATGCCAGTACAACACTGTACATCTTTTCCAACTAAATGTCCGGTTGTTGTTCCCACTGTGCAGGAACAACAGGAGACCCCGCTGAGGAGCAGATGGTCCTTAGTAGAGGCGAACACTGAGGCCAGGCCCCAGGTAGCAGTAAGAGTACACACTGTCCAGTTAGATCATACACAGGCTGACCTTGGAAAATACTTGATGTTTCCTTCCCTCAAGAGTCAAGCAAAGGGCGGAGTCACCTAGACAATTCAGGAGGTTAGGTGGGGGAAGGGCTACCTGGGCAAAACACACAAGCCAGTGAGGCCCATGTTAAATACTAGAAAGCTGCATCCTCGTGGCTGTCTTCTGCTGCCATGACAAAATACTCTAGAGATCCTTGAGAGTGGCAAGATTTATTTTGGCTCATGGTCTCGGAGACTTCAACCCGTGCCTTGGTCTGGTTTTGGGTCTGCTTTGGAGCAGAACCTCATGGCAGGCAATAGGTGGCTGAAGAGAACGGACTGTTGAGCTCCTGGTGGGCAGAGGGTAGAGACAGCCCTCAACTCAGTAGGCCCTGTCTCCCAAAAAGTCCCACTGTCTCCTAACATCACCAGGGCTGGTGACCGGTCCATCAACTTATGCCTTTTGGTCTTAAGATTAAATCCATAGAAAATGTATTTGTTTAAGAAGACTGTTCTGCTGGGCTCATCTGAGTCACTACAAGGGGGCAATCATGGTATTTAAGTTCGTTCAGATGTGAAGAGGCCTCCAGGAAAGCAGGCAGACTTCATGAGACAGAGCGCCTTCTCCCTCAGCACTAATCTTACTTTTGCAACTTAACTGTGATTTTTAACTCCAATCTTTTTGTGCATGTGCAGGTTTAAAATAAAACAGATGATCAACCCTTCCTCTAACATCGATGATTGTGATGTTTAGTTTCCAACTGTAGAAGTTAGATCTGGTTCTCGCAGCTCCATGCTCCTAGAAATAAGACTCAGTCTCAAAATACATTTATAAATACCTTGGGCATACAGCTATGTTTTTTTTTTTCTGACTAGATCATAACTTAAAATAACCCACTTATTCAATCTACAGTCTGCCACGTGGCTCAGGCACCTGTGCTCAGGGACCGTGCATCCATCTCGCCACATCTTCCTGGGCGAATCTCCCGTGTCTCACTCTAGTGCAGAATTCTCCTCCTTGATGTCCCGCCTTCTAGTCTACCCTTTCCTGTAGGTGATACGCCCTTACAATACACAAGATATTCCCTCTACAACCAGCAGCTATTGTTCGAAAGCAAAGCAATGCCTTCTCCACGTAACTGAATATTACAGAAGAAAAGGTTGGGTCCAAAGACCCAAAGGTCTCTTAGTGTGCAGGTTTGCCCCTGGCATGATTTCCTGGTAGAATCTTGATCCACGCAGCTCCTAACTACACGCTTGTTAGCGGTTCCCAGAATTCCCAAAGTCCAGGTGTTTCCTCCACATCTAGGAATGTGAGGCTTTCTGTGTCTGTCACTGGGCATGCTCTCCCAGTAACAAGTGAGAAACATTCCGGCTTCCAGGGTCAACACCAGTGTGACAGTAGAGCACAGTTTGCCCCCCTCGCCCCCCCCCACGCCTTCAACACTGCTCTACAGTATCCGCAATAAATACCTCAATCCATTCAAGAATAGTATTTCAATTAAGGTGAAGATACTGAACACCAGGCTGATTTTTATTTACCTTTTTCCTGTTGTAAAAATGGCCAACTTTGTTTTAATAATCTCATATGCTTATGTTTTTAAAATGTTAAATTCTTATACAGGGGTGTCATTAATATTTAATATTCTAACTTGTTCAGTTAGTAGAAAATATCTCATTTGTTTACTACATTTTATGGGCTGTGATGTGTTTTTTTTTTCCTTGATTGTGAAATTATCCATTTGGTAATCACATTACTAATATGCAAAATATTCTTATTTTAATTATAAAAGCAAATATGACCCATGATTATTAAGAAACCTTTTTCAAATCAGCCAGTTTATTTCTGGATATAATCAAGTATACCTGGATATATTAAAATCTTGAAGATACTGATTTCTGTGTGTTGGTGGGTGATTTAAAATAATAAAAGGTATCAAACCTTCTTGCCAACCTAGGTGGCTGTGAAATTTAATTATCCGTGGTCATCATTAAAACAGAGGCATGCCCATCCCTTTTACACACAGTTGAATTCTCCATGAGACAATTCTGAAGAGTTCTTAGCAAATGTATCTTTAAGTTAATGTTAACCTGATGACTTTGCTTTATGACAGTTGGTAACAGACACAAGGACACACTTGGATGATGTGGTTAGACAATAGCAGGGGAGAGTATTCAAGTCAGAGACCCTTGAGTTTATGCTGAGTGAATTACCAGTTTCCCTCCCTGCAAACACCAGTAAACTTCATCCTCTCAGCTGTTCCTCAGAGGCAGGGTTAGAACATAGCAGCAGGATGCTGTAGAAGCCAGCTAGTCCCCCAATGACCAAGTTCATCCTTGATTCCCCGGTTCATTTCATCAAAGCCCTCCAGGAAGCCCATCCACCAAGAGAAAGGATCAATGCCCCAAGAAAGCAAGGGAAAGTTATTCGAGGCCCGAGTCTCAGTTCTCAGTCATCCTGAAATGCCTTTCTCTGCCTGCATTCTAGAAAGCTTCTAACTATCCATCAATGTCCAACACTTGTGTCAACGCCACAGGCCACTCCAGACTGAAGCTTGCCCCGCACACCCCTCTACAGAGTGTGCTGTATCACTGTAGGATACGGGCTGTGAGATGCCGCCTAACTCCCCTGCTGCTTCTCAAGGAAACTCTTGAGTTATCTTTTCAATGCAAGCACTCAGAGGTATGTCTGAAACCTAGAATGTGTTCGATAAATGTTTCTTTAATGGGGCTCCAACTCATGATTAAATCCAGCATATGTACTGGCTGGTATTGTGTCAACTTGACACAAGTTAAGAGTCATCGGAGAGGAAGGAGCCTCGGTTGAGGAAATGCCTCCAAGAGATCCAGCTATAAAGCATTTTCTCAATTAGTAATCAGTGGAGGAAGGCCTGGCCCATTGTGGGCGGTGCCTTCTCTGGGCTGGCAGTCCTGGGTTCTATAAGAAAGCATGCTGAGCAAGCCATAGGGGACTAGGTAGCAAGTGGCACCCCTCTGAGGTCTTTGCATCATCCGCTCCTGCCTCCAAGTTCCTGCCCTGTTTGAGTTTCTGTTCTGCCCCCTTTGGTGATGAACAGCAATCTGTAAGTGTAAACTGAATAATTTCTTCCTCTTCAACTTGCTTTTTGGTCATAGTGTTTCATTGCAGCAATAGAGACTCTAAGATACGACATGAGGGAAGAAACCGATTTTATGTGGCTCTGGGCGCTGAGTTTATTTCAGCACCTAAGGTTGAAGGCACTGAGCGCCTTCATTTCATTCCTCAAGGAAGACTTATCTGTTTGCAACAAGCATTTTTTAAATATTTATTTGAGGGGGTGGGGGTGCCTATTGAGACCAGAAGAGGGCATGCATCCCCAGGAGCTGGAGTTACAGGTTGCTGTGAGCCTTTCGAAGTACCAAGGACACTGGGGGCTGAACTCAGGTCCTCTGGGAAGAACAGCAATCTCTCTTAACCACTAAGCCATCTCTCCTCTGCATCAAGCACTCTTATGCACTAGACCCTGTGCCCAAAACTCAGTATAGTGATTTAATGGGGAAAGTGAAGCCAGGAAAAACTTAAGTAACCACCTCAAGACGCCTCACTGGTCAGCAGTGGAGCCAGGATCCAAATACAATGATCTCAGAAGTTTGAAGCTACTAGAAGAAAGCTAGAATTATCTCCTTTGCTAAGCCTTGAAGCCCAATCCTGGCCCACAGTTGGCCCTTCCTCGTGGTGACTAATGGGCTCACAGACTGTCCTACTTTCTCAGACTCCGGCCTTTGCCTGAAAGAACCCAGCTGCTCTGAGAAGCAGACTCTATTCTTTGCGGCTCAACACCTCTCACAGGTGTGAATTGCTCGTGTCCCCTGAATTATTCATTACCCACACAATGGTTAAGTGTGCTTTTTAAAAAGAACTATGATTCCATATTTTGCAAGACAAAGTGTCTGATGAATTGGTGAACTAAGCCATACAAGCCCACAGGTCAGGCTGATTTACATGAAATAGTAAATAGATTCAGGTCCACTCTTTGCATTCCAGATTTCATGCAGTTTCCCACAGTTTCCAACAGGATTAAAAACGGCGGTCCAGAAAACAGGAGAGGAAGCCATTGTGAGCATGCCTCCCCTATCTGCAAAACAATTACCACCCTCTCAAGCTTATCCTTGGCTTCTTTGAGCCGCAGCAGTCTTCCCAAGGCTGAGTTAAGGTTTTTCATCAGGCTTCTTAAGCTGTACCAAGGTCCAGGATTTCAGCTGCCACCGCATCTATACTCCACACCTCCAGTGACTCCTACGATGATGCTGTCTCCTCATCCTTCCTCAGTCTGCCCTGTGGCTACCTTCACCCCCTCAGTTCATCAAATGGGAAGGCTTTGGAGAGGGAGAGCCATGTGCTAATAGGAAGCTAACATCTCTGCATTTTAAATTCAATGTTAGTCAACCAAAATGAATTGAAACGCAGCAGCAGTGGTTTTGAGGGTACTAAAAATAAGCCTTAGCGTTTGCTGAGTTCTCAGAATTAAAACCACAGGCGGTCAACTTGTTGCTGTTCCTAATGAGAGCTGACTGCTCTGCCCATCAGCCTCTCCTGCCAGCAGCTCAGGCTACCGGACACCTAACAATGATGCTTTTATTCGTTGGCAACAGTCATTAAAGGAAATGTCATTTCCCTGGGACTAAACCTGACCAAAAAAGATAGCATAGAACTCAACAGGACAGCATACAATAATAATAATAATAATACACTGAACATTTCCACTGGGACTTTAAGACTGTTGTCTTTGACCCCTGAGTTCCGGATACCATACCAAACGTCTTACCAGCCATCCCTTCAGGGTTTCTTATTAAAGTTTTCAGTGACCAAAGGGGTAGTGCCTAATGCATCATTCTGATTAGAAACCTGTCATGTTTAGAAACCAGAGGGGTTGCCTCCATTGATTCTTATGCGTTCACATTCATTATCATTTTTTTTCTGTTCAATTAGACCTGCTGATCAACCATAGAAAAGCTGAAAGCCCTTCTTTCACCCAGCCACATTTAACACAGAAAAGAAATTGGAAGCCTTGAAAGTAAAATTACAGCGTAGGATAAGAACGAGTCTAGAGCCCCCACTACCCCCCTCCGGAGCGCGCGCGCGCGCGCACACACACACACACACACACACACACACACGCCCTCTGAGTCTGCCTCACAGTCTCCCTGTCTCTGCCTGTCTCTGTCTACACACACACACACACACACACACACACACACACTGTAAACATGCCAGGAGTCAGAGGCTGGACCTCCATTCCACTATCCCACTTCAGTCAGATGAGCAAGGCACATATTCCTCCTGGCTTCTCTCTCAAACCCATATCCCAAGCGAGTGTCTCCAAGGAGCTAATTTCTGAAACAAACAAAGAAATCCGAATCTTCAAGGAGCTAGGGTTTGCACCCTTCTTTGGCTCTGGGTATCCAGGGTAGCAGGCGCCAAGGCAGACAGGTTCGGAGCCCAGCTGTGCCCTCGCCTTCCTTGCGCCTTGTGCCCCTGTTCCAGCTGTGCAGAAAGTGCAAGGCTGCTGGCGGCTACTGCTCGTCAGGAGCCCCAGACTCCTGGTCCGCAAGCCTAGGGCACCACCGAGTCCCACCTCTATGCTGTCACGGTTCAGACGTGGAGGTGCTGACCACCTTAACAAGTGTCCCAGGGACGCTCGTGTCCCGCGCCACTCTCTCCCAGAGCGGGCGGGAGGGCCACAGGTAGACTCTCCATCCCAGCTCGGGCGCCCGCGCGCTGAAACTCACCAGAGGACACAGAGGAGCCGGACAGACTTGAGTTGCTGGACGCTGCCATCTCGGCGCCACGGGTCGCCGCTCGCTCAGTCCCGATGCGGGCGGCGTCGCCGCTGCCCTCCGCCGGCTGCTCGCAGCCCGCGCGGCCCCCAGCCCATGGCAAAGTCCTGGGGACGCGCGGGAAGCACCGGCCTCCGGACTCTGCCTGCACTTCCTGCTCCGCCAGATGACGCGCTGCCGCCGCTGCTATTTATTCGTGCTTGCCGTCTCTCTCGCCGCCTGGGCGCACTCCGCTGCGGGCGTCGGGGTGGCAGGGGCGCAGCGAGGCCGAGGCGGCGGGCCAGGAGGATGAGACCACCGCTCTCAGCGTCCCCGCCGTCCCCGCCGCAGGCCCGCTCCCTTGCGCGCGACTGGAACCCGGGCGCCCCTCGGCTCCCCGCACCGACTCTAGGGATCCCGCCTCGCCGCCGCACTTCGAGCGAGCGGCCGGGCAAAGGCGGGGGGAGACAGATAGACAGCGACCTCCCCCTTCTCCCTCCTCCCCAACTCAGCTCGCGCGCGCACACAAAGGAAGGAGAGGAACGCCGGCGCTCCGGGCTGAATCCGCTCCGCGGGCTTGACAGCTCCGGCAACCCTGGCTGCAAGGGGAGGCTGCGGACCAAGGGGTGGGGACCATCAGGACTCGGAGCGTGCCCCGAGGAGTTGGGCACGCCGCCAGAGACGCGAGGCAGGCCGGGCAGCAGTGTACAGTGCTGCTTCCCGAGTTAGAAGGGGATGGAGGGGTCGTAGGAGGAAGGTGGTGGGACTGGCAGCAAGCTCTAGGTTCTGGAGCAGCCACAGAGCGCAGGGAGGGGGTTGGCGGGGGAGGGGGCTGGGGGGGTGTCTTCCAGAAGGCGAAGGCAAGGTTTCTGAGGATTAGTTGCGGGGCAGGAGCAGGCTAGGATGCCACCCAGGCTGGGAAGCGCCCTTTCCGCCACCCTCCAATTTGTCCTTTGTTGGTAAGGAACCGAAGGTCCCTGCCCTACCAAAAGAAGCATCTAAAGCACTCAGGGAGCCGATCTGGCTACACTTAACTACCCTAGTCACTGGCAGGGACCATGCTCCAAAAGTCCACTATGCTTCTGAGAATGGTGTTAAAAGCAATAAAGACATCCCAAAGGTGGCATCGGGTTTTACACAAAGAAAGTGGTCCTCTGCCCCTTAGTGGGATCCTCACAAAAGACTGAGACTCTGCAGCAGGTGCAGCCAAATCCTTAAGGATAAGGAATTGCCTAGGTGTCGGAGAGAAAGGGAGTGGAGCCGGTGTGCCATCCTCCTGTATTTAAACCTAAATTAATTTTCCTGGAAGGAAATGTCATGCAGATATATATTTTTAAATCCGTTTCACGCTCCCAGCAGGGTAATCGGTTCTTTCATTCCTAAAGCTACAGAAAACTGTGAAATTTGAACAGAAATTGTTAGATCAAAGGCAAAAAGCAAACATTAAAGGAACGAAAGTACTCTCATTATAGAGCAAAACGGAAAAGTGTTCGCATTGGGAGCAGCACGGTTTTGAAAAACATGGCTAAAAAGGACATAGTCCATTTGAAAATTATCAGAAGCGACTCAGGAGCAGCCGCCAAGGTCCTGGGGTCCTCCACATCCGCAGAGGACCTCACGGACAGGGAAAATAAATGTTACGTGGTCATGATATGCACCCGTGTCACATCTTCTACTTGATTTAAAGTATATTTTAAATGCTCCCCCCTGGATGCCATCCCAGTGTGTCTGCCCAACAAGTGCCCCCACCATTTTTGTTTGTTGGTTAGTTTAAGGGCGGGAGGACCTCTTTCTGGAAGCCCGTGAGCATTATCTTCCTGGACTCCGTTTAGAAGGCTCTTAAGACAGATCTGCCTGGGTCAGCTAGACTCAGGTCCTGCCAAGTCTCCTCATCCCACCCTCTTCTGGAGGGCAGTGCAACCCTGAGGTGACCTCATCTGGAGCCCTATGGGGACATATACTTACCCAGCATGCTCTTGACCACTCTATGAGAGTGGAACTTCTTGGACACCCAGAGTTCAAGACATGACATGACAATTAATTGTCTGACTAGTAATTTACAAGGCCCTCTGAAGTTTTAGATAGTGGGTATGGCTAGGCCACATGGGCACTGAAGAGAACCAGCATCTCGCTTAAACTAGGATGTCAGCCAATACCTTATAGTTCTGTTTCTCCGTGTCTGCTACTGATTATATGGAATCTTGCTAAGTATGAGAAAGACACTAACTGTGAAGTCATATAGTGCCATTCCTAAGACTGCGTTTCAGAAGAGGTTGTGAATTGTCTAGCTGGAAGATGGAACCAAGTGTTTGAAAAATATTTTCTTTCTCTCCTAGAGATAACGAACCAGTTATAACTTATTTGCTGGGGAAATGTCTCATCTGTGACCCAAACCTTCTTCTTCTTTTTTTTTTAATACCTCAAATTGAGCAGTAAGTGATGGCCTTCATTCTTTATCATAAATCTCACAGAATGTCTGGTTCTATTTGTGCAGATTATAATCTTTGCCTTCACAGAACTTTAGTAACAAAAGCGAAAGCGTGTGGGCTGGTGAGGTGGCTCAGCACTGAGAACCCCTGTTGTTCTGGAAGAGAAGCAGGGTTGAGGTCCTAGCAGCCACAGGGAGGCTTACGACAATCATTAATTCCAGTTCCAGATGATCCAACACCCTCTTCGGAATTCTCTGGGTACCAGGGACCCAAGCAGCATGCATATGTGGTGGTTTGAATAGGAATGACCCATATAGACCCGTGTTCCTGAATGCTTGGCTATAGGGAGCAGCGCTGTTAGGAGGTATGGTCTTGTTGGGGTAGGTGTGGCCTTGTTAGAGGAAGTGTGTCACTGTGGGGGTGGGCTTTAAGGTGTCCTATGCTCAAACTCCATCGAATAAGGAATCCAGTCCCCTCCTCACTGCCGCAGATCAAGATGTAGAACTCTCAGCTCCTCCAGCACTTTGTCTGCCTGTGTGCCACTATGCTCCCTGCGTGCCGCCATGTTCCCTGCCATGGCAATAACGGATTAAACCTCTGAAACTGTAAGCCAGTCCAATTCAATGTTTTCTTTTATAAAAGTTGCCTTGGCCATGGTGTCTTTTCACAGCAATGAAACCCAAACTAAGACAACATGCAAACATGCAAGCAAAACATATCGGTAAAATAATATAATAAATATTTTTTAAAAAGCAAAGTATGACCCAATGACTGTCTTCATTACTCCAAATAGATGAAGGGATGGACAGGGTCTCACTGTGAAGGCACCGCCACCAGGTAAAACCAGTGCAATACAAAAGCAGACGAGAGAGCTTCCGTGAGGCCCAGCTTGTGATAGGAGGTAGATGGTAAGCTGTTTCGAAGAACCAACATAAAGTACCAGTTCCGGACTGACATCTGAAAGTTGATGGCTCACTGGGGCTGCTGAAAGTTAGTCAGCATGGAAATCATAGCTGCTCATGGTCAAGAAACACGTTGTTCTCCAGTTCAAAGGTCAAGGGGCTTGAGTCTACCAGATATTTCAAACCTAAATTAACAAGCAGGGCCTGACACAATGTGCTAAGGCTCTTTGTCAGTAGGCCCAGGAACCACTGGTGGTGGGTCTTCCGACATGCTTCCCCAAGTGAAACGATAAAACCTTCATTGTGCATTTAATTCACTCCGAATGGCATTATACAATTCCGTACCGTTGCTATCAAGATCTGAGATTTGTTAAAATCTAATGTAATCTGGTACAATTTTCTTAAATATTGCATCCATCTTCCTCCAAGTGATAAAGGATCTTTGAAAACAGGAGAGTTTGTTAATAATGTGCTCTGACATAGAATTTAAAATTGCCATTTTGCGTTAACTTAGCACTCGCCTGCTTTCTTTTTGTATTTTTTAAAAAATATTTATTTATTATTATATGTAAGTACACTGTAGCTGTCTTCAGACACTCCAGAAGAGGGCATCACACCCCATTACAGATGGTTGTGACCCACCATGTGGTTGCTGGGATTTGAACTCAGGACCTCTGGAAGAGCAGTCAGTGTTCTTAACCACTGAGCCATCTGTCCAGCTCCACTGTATTTTTATATTTATTTGATGTGTATTCATGCATGTTTGTATATATGCATGTATATTTACATGTGTTTGTATGTATATGTTTGTCTATATGTTTATATGTAAGTTTATATGTATACACATGTTTATATGTGTATATATGTGTGTGTTTATGTGTGTGTGTGTGTGTGTGTGTGTGTGTGTGTGTGTATCCACATACATGCACATGAGGGCAACTTACAGGAGTCAGGTTTCCTCCTTCTGCTATGTGGACCCAGGAATTGAACTCAGACCCAAGTCCTCAGGCTTAAGGACAAATGTCTTACTCACTGAGCCACCCTGCCAGCCCCTAGCTATAATTTTAGCATTGGTTTCATCACCAAATCAGAAATTCGTGAAGCAAGATGCCCTATAGTCTAGATCACTGAGGATGTCCAACCTGGGCACTGAACAGGACCCCACCTTCAAATCCTCCTTTCTGTTTCCCTTTTCTAACCGTACTTCCCGTTGTCTCCTTCTCAGCTGTGACCTTTTCTCTTTGTGCCCTGTGTACCTAGGACCTGTCAACACGAGTCTCTGTCCAGGTCCTTCCTGTTGACCAGGGGAGCCGTGGTCAAAGTTCACCAGAAGGCACTTTGCCCAGAGAACCTTCTCATCTCTCAGCCAGCTCTTCCATGGTCCCACTCCCTACCAGCAGATCTCAGTTCTGTCGTGCCTTAACGGCATTGCTGGGTGTGGGGCCAGTTTTCTCTCCCGCATCACTAAAAGTTTCTTGGAGAGGGCAGGGAATGGGCTGGGGATGAGCCAATGTTACTGGTCAAGCCTTTGTGTAATTTACCATGCCATACACACAGTAGGTCATCAAGAGATATCTTTTGAATACATGAGCAAAGAATTGAAAAGCTTTTCTCCTGAGGGGCTGTGATCACTGAATGATGAACAACGCCTCTGGGTCACAAAGGGCAGTGGACAGGTATGTGAGAACACTCTAGCTTTATGAAGACCCAGTGAGATGGCAAGAGCGAAAGAGCTACCTGCTTACAGCCCGTGCCCCGCCTCTCCATCAGCCGGGACTGCGGGACCTCCTGTTATTCATTGTGTTCAGGCTACTCTTACATTACTATAATCTGTTATTTTATTTTAGCATTCCTTTGAAGCTTGAAAGCCGGCAGGGCACAGCACAGAGTGGATGTGCTGGGCGTACAGGGCTGCCCTCAGCACTCCTTTGGGGTGTTTCTCCTAGAAGGTCATTTCCTTTCCTTGTGCTAAACACGAAATGAAATATTCCTTACTTGCAAGATTAATCCAGTGGTCTGCGTTCACAGGAGAATTGTGGGGCTGTTTGTCAAGCAGCTTTAAATATTTCATGGCAAATTACTCTGGCCTGAAAAGGGGCCCCTTTGCTGTCAATTCCTCATCATCAATATCATTGCTGGGAGAACTATTTGCCTTTGTAGTTCAGGCCCTGTTTCCTATACAAGATGCCTAACCCAGCTAGAAAGCACTGGCTCTTCTCGGAGAGCGTGAGGTAAACTAGAGGCAGATGCTGATAGCCTGCGGTGGCCTTAGAAGGCGCAATGAGCACCCAGCTGGCTTCCAGGCAAGGTAGCTGCCCAACCAGGAAACAAAGGGGAGTCCACACCTGGGGCGCAGACAAAGAGAGGCCTCCTGCAAACCTGATTGCCGCTGCAAATCGCCAGCTGCTGGAGACCCCTAGTGGAGATCCGCTCGCTGCAGGCACAGCTGTTCCTGGAACTTGGTGCTGAGCCGTGGAGGCAGTGCCTCCAGCATTCAGTATGACCACTTTGCAGGCCAGAGAGCAGCGCGCACGCACGCGCGCACACACACACACACACACACACACACACTCATGATTGAACATGAGCACACACATGTATTCATTAGCTACACTCTAACGAGGGACAGACTTCATCGGCATACAGTACATTGCAGCTTTGTCTCCTAGCATTTAAGATTATAAAACTCTTTCTGCCCTCATTGTCCTCAGAGAAATCTAAGGTAAAAGGAAATAAAGAAAGCTCCAAGCCTGCCAAGTGCAGTCTGAGTTTGGCTTTTGTGTCTTAGGCTGGCATCTCTTCTCTGCTAACTGCTAATCTATTCATGCATTATGTAATCCATTCGGAAAGCTTATCAGACACTGTATGCAGCAGTGTGTTCCAGACCCATGGAGTAAAGATACGAGGAAAACCATATCCTTGCCTTGGGACTCCACAGTACAAGGCCACCTACTCTCTGGAACCTGCATCCATCAACTGGGACCTGTTTAAACTACAGAGTGAACTCCTCTGTTGGAAATCACAGGTCAACTATCCATGTCAGTGACAAATGCTTTTTCAGCTGGAAAGTTGGCTTTTTGTTTTTGCTTTTTTTTGTTTTGTTTTGTTTTGTTTTGTTTTTCGAGACAGGGTTTCTGTGTGTAGTCCTGCCTGTCCTGGAACTCACTCTGTAGACCAGGCTGGCCTCAAACTCAGAAATCCGCCTGCCTCTGCCTTCCAACTGCTGGGATTACAGGCGTGCACCACCACACCAGGCAGGAAAGTTAGCTTTTTTATTGTTTGACAAAAACCTCTAAACTTAAGTGTCAAAAGCTATTTTCTAGGTAATGGACATTTTCCTAGGCACAGGGCTTCTCAGCCTAGGGAATCAAGTAAGTAAATAGTATGCCATGCCGACAAAGACACGTGTCACATAGTGATATTTCTATTGGTTACAGGCTACATACATGTAGACATCTCATAGGGACTATAATGGGACCAAGCCATATACTATCAGGAGAACTGTCAGGAGAAAGTGACAAAACCAGCTTCGTAATGATGTTCCTGGGAAAAGTCCACCAGTGAGGCAGAAATACAGTACATGCAATTATGTCCAGGACTCCTGATATTGACCAGAGTGAACATGTTACTGCGCTGTATATTTGCTGTATTATAAATTTTAACATGGTTTCAGGGAGCATTCTTCCATTAGAACACAAGGCTTCATGTTAACTGGTGTGCTCTGTTATAGAGCCAGCAGCCTCAGGATCGTTGGGTCTCTTGATGCAATGAAGGGATACTGGTAGGGACTGACCTCCCCACCTGGATGGATACAGCACAAGCCGAGCCGTTCCCTCGGCAACAGCGGCAGCGGCGTGGTTCTCAGAAAGCATCTCATCAATAAGTGATGACTGTCCTACGAGCGTTCTTGGCCCTCACCCACAGAAAATCTGAATCAATATTTTCATTTCTTTTCCCATGATAGCAATAGAGTCAACAGAGGAACGATCGTTGTCTAAGGAAGTGAAAACACACTGGAGGAGAGCCGGCAGCCAGGACCTGAGCTCATCTACTGGTGCCAAAAAAGCATCTCAGCATCACAGACCATTTGGAAACAACGCATGAGCAAGTGATTCTGGACAGGCTGAATATCTATCCTGTCAGACTAACGCAGTCCGACAGACCCGTGTTGGTTTGTCATTTGAGCATTTTCCTTAGGCTCAGTTTCTTGATCTTTAAATTGGGTTTGGTTCTGGATCCTAGTTTACAGAGTATGTGGTGACTGAAGGAAATTACAGCTCTCTCTGATGCACAGAAGCCTGCTGGGGAGTTCTGGTCTTGTTGGTGCCTTAAGGCAAGTGGGCTGGACCTTTCACTTGCTTTCTCAGAGGAGTGTGGCAGGATTGCGGTTTGTGGCAAAGGTAATTTCCATCCACTTCAACTATGCCAACCCATGTAGGTGGGTAGTAAAAAACTATAATCCAGGCCTGGGATTTGGAGATAAATCCGAGTTCAGATCCTAATTGAGCTATATCTCATCTGATAGCCTTGGACAAGGGACTTAACCTTTCCAATTCGCAGTCTCCTTCCTGTCAGCCAGAGACGATAATCTCCCTCATCTTTATGTAAATGAGTCTATGACTGACAAGCATCTCAGTACTCAATGGTGCTGGTGCAGCGGGTGCTCTGTGGCTGTGGCTCTTGGGCACACTGCTGGGGGAGGCTGTGAGTAAGACTCTCTAAGAGTGACAAGAAGAATCTTGAAGGCACAAGTTCTCTCTCCAGACTCCCCAGCACCCCAACTAAATGACTGGGGTGCTTTCCCATCCTTCCTCTACTAGGAAGAACTTAGTTCCTAACCACTGGTAATACAAAACCACACAGCGTTCACTGTACACCAGGGGCCTGCTCAGAATGTCAGCACATTGTCACACACTTGTGACAATTCCAAATTAAGACTTACTGTCTACATTTTCCAACAGGAAAACTAAGGCCAGAATGTTCAAAATGTCTTAATCAAAATGCACAGCCACTCCAACCACAGGAGTCTAACAGCTTCCCTTTTTTTTCTTGGTCAAAACATTGAAAAGGGAGACAATATAAATAATTCCTCAAGGTCACATTTATCCAGTTTAAGCCAGCTTTAGCTGCCTCTGCAGAACATACAGAGGAAACTTACCTTCCAGTTTGTTTGAAGTTTCTGCTCTTGAGTAAATATTTTCCTGTTTGAGCCTTCACTGGGGTGAGACACGAAAGCTTTAAAAGACGATTTATGTACTTTAAATATTTATTTCTTTTTTATCTGAACCTAGGACAGTACTGTCATTTTGTGTTGTCTAAAAGGCTAGCCTTAGGGGCAGGCAAGGCTCCCTGAGAGCTAAAGATGCATCCTCTACGCTACATGTCTGTCTTTGCCTGAGCCCAGAAATGAAAGATGTTAGTTACAAAAATGAAGGCATTTCAAAGATCCCAGGAGCACCCCCTAGTGAGGAACCCTATCCCCCCACATTGTGGGCACCCAATTCCTATTACTGGAGCTTTCCTTCCTAGTCTGCAAAGCACCATCACGTGGCATGAATGGGACTCAGGCATTGAATAAATGAGATATTTCTACTTCAAATTCCTTATTTCCCACCCACACAGCTAAATTTAATTCTAGGAAGAGGGTCAACTCATAGGAGAGGGTCATGTAAGCTTTTGCATTCCTGGAGAGTTAAGTAAGGGTTTTGAACAGACTACTATCCAGCAAGTCTGGGCAGGCCCCACCCTGCCTTTCGAAGAAGATTCAAAGGTATCAAGCGATTGCCATCTCCTTAGGGTCTTCGGCTGATGGTTTGCAACTCCGAGGATTTATCAGAATCATCCAATGCTAAGACCAAACTCTGGAATAATCAAGGCAGGATCTGCAGGAGAACTACACAGATTAGTATTAAAAAGCTAAGCAAAAGCTCCCAGCTCACTGCTGTTGCTGTAAGGACTGCTGGCAGGACTGGAGGACTTAGCTAACAAATTATATTTGGAAAGAAACTGGCTGCAAATGGTGATTCGGCCACATCTGTCTACGTCCGTCTGAAAGGAAAGGCAGGGTGTCACATTCACCCACAGACATCTAGTAGAAAAATAGAATGCAATATCAGAACACAAATTTTCCAATCAACAGAGTGGCAGCTCTTCCCCAGGTTTTAGTCGATGCTGTGATTTTTGAAATGTATGCCTTGGGTGAATAAGCATAAACAATATGCACGCACTTTCGGGCCACTCCCTGGGGACAGGCAGCTGCCATCCAGGCAGATGTTCCCCACAAATCCACTCTATCATTTCTCAATCAGAAAGAAGATTAGAAATGGGATTTTCAACTCAGATGGGGTTGAAGGGTAATGTTTATTCCAGAGGACTACTTCACACCACAGCTAGAGAAATTGCTTTGGGGAAAAACACCTTCAACTTCTGATGTGTTCTGAATATATGAAAATGAAAACTTTGAATGGATGGTATCACAGCTGAGCCAGCCCACCACAGACATCCAGTTCAGACTGGTTGTCATTAAGTTCTCTTCTGCCTGCATATTTGAACAGAAAGACTTAATGCTTCCGGGGACTGGAGTCTGCTGGCCTTCAAACTGGAGTCAGACGTTCATCTCACCTGGAACTCCAACTGAAGGACTTTCTCATCCCATAATCTTCAATTACTTAGAATAAATCTCTCCTTTCACACCACACCCACACTAATACCATAAATACACATACACACACACATATATACACACCTATATACATACATACATACATACATACATACATACATACAAACATATTGCTATCTATATGCATACCCCTGTTTGGTTTCTGTTGCTATGACAAGACAGCATGACCAACCCAATTTGTGGAGGGAAAGCTTACACCTGTCCATCATAGTCTATCACTAAGGCAAGCCAAGGAGTCCGGAAGTAAGGCAGAGAAGAGGCAAGTGCTCTCTTGCTCACCCAGCCTGCTTTCTTAGACAACCCAGGACCACCTTCCCAGGGGTGGCACTGGCCCATGGAACTGGACTAGGTAACCTCACATCCACCATTTTAAAAAAAAGCCCCACAGGCTTGACTACAGGTAGGAGGCATTTTAACAATTAAGGATTCCTTTCCCCAGTTAACCATAATTTGTGTCAAGCTGATAAAAAAACAAAAACAAAAACAACAACAAAAAAAACCTAACCAACACAATTAACCTCTTGTCATCCTGGCACACAAAACCATGATCTTTTCTTTTCCTTTGTCCACAAGAGATCATGTTAATAGCAATATCACAGTCTAAGACATACTATGTGGTCCTGTCTTCTCCCTGGGGGCTGTTAGACACCAGCCCACGAAGACATAAAGGAGCAGAGTCAACGAACAGGGTTTGGTAGGCCTGTAAGTACAGCAGAAAGGGCGACCAGCATCCACTTCAGAGAGCAGCTCAACTTTAACTGGGGTGAATCAAGGGCTGCATGGTTTGGAGTGGGTACCATATGACTGGCTACAGCGGAGGGTACCTCATTTGCATGGAGAAGCATTCCAGAAATTCCAGGTGCTTGCTGGAGAGGTTCTTATCAGGAGAAAGGAAGCCCAACCTGTAATCTCACCCAAGTTACATGATATTCCATGAGTAGGGTTTTCAGGCTCCCCAAACATGGTCAGAGAAGGAGAGGCCCTGCTGGTAAAGGGAGTCCCCCATTTTTCCCCACCAACCCCCTCCCCGCCCCCACCCTGCCAAGCTCAGCTGTTGGGACAATGGTAGACTGCAACCTTAATTAGCAGGGCCCAACAATACTAATAACTTTGAAGTCCCATAGTATTTAAATATTCCAACACTTTAAATGTCTTTAAAAATCCAAAACCTTTTAACTATGGGTACTTGTAAAATGAAAACGTAACAAACAAAACCCAGGTTGAATATTTTCTTACTCCAAGAGAAAAGAGCCAGTGCGTTAGAAACAATGCACTTACTCCAAGAGAAAAAAGAGCCAGTACATTAGAAGCAGAATGTGGGGGTTAGAATTTGTTTAGCCCCCATAGATTCATGTGTTTGAATGCTTGACCCAGACAGTGGTAGCATCAGGAGGTGTGGGCTTGTTGGAGGAGGCGTGGCCTTATTAGAGGAAGCGTGTCACTGTGGAGGTGGGTTTTCAGGACTCTGATGCTCATGCTGCATCCAGCGTGGAATCCAATCCCCTCCTTGCTGCCTTCAGATGAAGATGTAGAACTCTCAGCTTCTCCAGCACCGTGTCTGCCTGGATTCTGCCGTGCTTCCCACCATGAGGATAATGGACTAAACCTCTGAAACTAAGCCAGCCCTGAGATCAAGATGTCTTCCGTCCTAGTTTGGTTTCTGTTGCTATGGTAAAACCCCATGACCAAAACCAATTTCAGGGGGTAGTATTTTGTTATTTGGTTTACAATTCAACTCCACTGAGGGATGGAACTCAAGCGGGAACCTAGAGGCAGGAACTAAAACAGAAACCATGGCAGAACGCTGCTCACTGGCTTCGTTTTTCCATGGCTCACTCTGCTTTGTTGTTGTTTTTACAAGACCCAGGACCACCTGCTTGGGAGTGGCTGCATCTCCCAGCAGGCTGGGTTCTACTGCATCTATTGTTAATTAAGACAATGCCCCCTATAGGTTTGCCTATAGGCCAATCTGATGGAGTCCTTCCCTCAGTTGAGTTTCCCTCTCCCCAAGTAACTCCAGCTTAGGACAAGTTGTCAACAACCTATCACATACACACACACACACACACACACACACACACACACTATATATATATATATATATATATATATATATATATGTATGTATATATATACATATATATGTGTATATATATGTATATATATATGTGTGTGTGTATATATATATATATATATATATATATATATATAATGAGTGAATCAGTAAGCAGAAAGCATAGGGCCAGAACCAGAATTGAGTGTAAAGTTCAAAAGCCAGCACCGAGCAGTTTACATCCTCTAGCTAATCCCCAAGTTCCCAAGGCTTAATCACCTCCCCTAGCAGCCTCGACAGCTAAACACCAAGTGTCCAGACACATGACCTTGGGGATCATAGGCATACTTCACATTCAGACCTCAACACACACACACACACACACACACACACACACACACACACACATATTTTATATATATATGTATATCCTTCAGATGTATTTTTCTTATCATTTGCCTCCTGTTCTGCCTCTGTCAGATCTTTAACCGGCATACTGATGCATTCAGAGTCTTCTTTCTCCTTCTCCTTCTCCTTCTCCTTCTCCTCCTTCTCCTTCTCCTTCTCCTTCTCCTTCTCCTTCTCCTCCTCCCCCTTCTCCTTCTCCTTCTTCTCTTCCTCCTCCTCCTCCTTCTTCTTCCTCGCCCTCCTCCTCCTCTTGTCCTCTTTTTCTTCTGTTGTATTCTTCCACATTTCTAATTTTTCAATAATGAGCATGTATAATTATTTATTTTTTTAAAAAAGTTATTAAAGCTTTATCATGATCTACAGAATGGCTTATGTTCTTACATCCTGGTGCCTGTGCTTCAGGACAATGCTTCTTCTCTATAAACAAAGACCTGAGGAGCTTTTACTCATGATCCCTGGCTGCCCTCCCCACAGCTGCTGATTGGGGGGGGGGGTTGCTAGTGTAGGCGAGGGCCTACATCCTTCACAGTCTGGTGGGTGAGGCTCTGGCTGCAAGTCCCTGAGCCTTGCCGTGAGCAACAGCACCTAGGATGGCTAGAGTAGTGACTGAAGCCCCTTGCCAGGAAGCTGCCCCTTCACCTCTCTGCACATTCACCATCAGTTCAGCGTTTTTAATAAACCCTGCGATGCTTTGCGGCTGTCTTCCTACCCGGCTCTCTCGCTCAACTGAGAGACCCTGCAGGGCAGTGATGACATGTCGCGGCTTTAGTATCCCTCTCTGTTATTCCAGGAACCTTTCCTATAATAGAATTTCAGTAATGTTTATAGAATGCAACTGTTTATCTTTGTTCTGGTTTTCCAAGCCATTTAAAGGCAGCAGGCTGCCCTGATTTTCCACACGGCAGGGCAGAAGCGGGATTAACACAATGGGATGCTGTCTGATAGTCTCTTCTGCCCTGCCCAGTGAATTTAATTTTCTATAAGCCTAAATGTAATTCTCCTTGGGAGTTAGTCAAGAACCTGAATGCTTCAGACCCTCTGTGACATTAACTGCTGAATGTTATCAATCTCGAGGGACACCCGAGTTTACTCAATTTGTATTTCTAGACGTGTGAATATATGCCATTGTGTAGACCAAATGTCTGAATGCTAAACTCATCCTGATTGTGATATTGGACAAAAATACCCTAGGGTTAGAAATAGGTAATATGGACTATATTTATCAACTACTTGAATATGATAACATGGCAAGATTCATGAAAACGAATGAAGAATGTTACAACTTGATACATTTTAATTTTCAGCTCTGGTCTATATTTCCCTCCCACCACATCCTTTTAACTCACCGGGGCCTCTTTTAGTTTCTTCATGTTCTTCCTGATCTTATTTTATTATCAACTGACAGTATCCCACCATGTTAGCCTTCCTCTTCCCTTTCATTTTTCAAGCTCTGCCACTACCTTCTCTGTTGTAGAGCACCGTCACCATCTCCTAATAGAAACTCAGTTCATTTGCATATGTATTTACTTGTTTTCATTAATAGGGAGAAGGCCAAGTGATTAATGAGTGGTATTCATTTTGCAAAAGGAATATTGGCATTTTTCTAATATTTCATACTCAAAGCACTGAAATAAATATGAATAAGTAAAAGGCTCTTATGATTGTCTTTATATTATTCTTTTCATGTACTAATTCAAGTTTCCTATGTGCATTTTAGAGTTTAGATATCAATATTTTTTTAAAAAATCAGTCATATTTTCATCACCATTGGTTAGTGACGTTATTCTCTCCACTGTGGGTATCTGCTTCTCAGCACTGGAGCTCTGAAGTTTGCATTTTGTTGGAACATTCATGGGGATAAAACTGTTGGGACCTCATTACAGTGTCTTCATCAAGGTTAATAATCATTTGTATCTGATTATTTATTGAATATTTCCAAATTGTGTAATTTTCTAATAAGTAAGTTTTACTCTTTTAAGTTGGAGGTAATAATGAAGCCACTTTTGCTTCAGAGTAGACTTGTGTTATTCATCTCTGAATATGAATATGGTTTTTTAATGGGGTATAGCTATATTGTATGAACCTACCATTCATTACTCCTCTTATGAATGAAATACACAATGTTAACAATTTTTACTCTTATGAAATATGCTGTGATAAAGATTCTCACACATAAATCTATTAAATCTGCGTGTGGCTCAGACTTGTAGGCGTGATTGCTGTGAACTGAACAAGTCAATGTCAGGCCCCAGCCGCACAAGTCTACAGGGTCCCAGTTACAGTGTGGTTCCCAGGAGGTCACACCCAAACTGCTGCTGTGGGGACAGCAGAGACAGCGCAGGACAGAGGCTACAAAGATGTCTATTGCCCTTGATAAAATGTCTAAATTGCCTTCTGGAAAATATGTTTCTAATCACATTCAGTCTGAAACTTACTATATATGTATCAAAACTAATAATTAAGATGTATCTTTAAATTCAGATTTACTAGGCACAATGGTATCTAACTGGTATATTAATTTGAATGCTTGATTAGTCATGATATAAAATTTGTTTCAATTATTTATATTTTTAGTCAAAATAATTGGAGTCAGCATAACTACAGCAGGGATTGTTCCTGTGGGACCTTATTCTTCCTAGGGATACTGTTATTATATTTTACTCTATTTTGGGGCAGTGTCTCATATAGCACTTTCTAGACTGGAACTTGCCGTTCAGATCAAGCTGGTCTCAAACGCACAGAGATCCTCTTGCCTCCTGAGTGCTGGATTCAAGGTGTGCCCTGTCACACTTGGTCCAATCTTTCATTTTAAATATAAGTCTAAGAAGTATGTGGCGGTTATAGATCATGCCCTGTGATGACACCAAATATTAGGGCCTAGATTTGAGCCCAGAACTACGTCTAGAGTCTGAGCTCATAATCACTCACAACCCGGTCCCATAATTGGTGTGTCAGTGTTTTTATTGGTTTACAACAACTCTTTATATACTGGCAACTATAGCAATCTCTCACTGGTCAATGTTTTAGCAAATATATCCTTTTTTTGACTCCTTATTTACTTTAGAAATGCAAGTCTTTTTTCTATCAGTTTACTTGAATTCCTCTTACAGTCATGCAGTTAGCTTCTTTAAAAGATTTTAAATTCATTCATGATAGTTTGAAAAGTTTGCCATGAAATATTTTATCTTCAGATGAAAAGATAACCTTGGGGAGCAGACTGCCTTGAGAATAGTACGAATGGAAGCTCATACAAGAGCCTGTATAGCTCTGTGAAGGTAAGTTACATCATTCGTGGGGCTTCGGCTGTGAGAAAATAACTTGAGAAAGTAATATAAAGAATGGTATATAATTATATAATTAACATTGTGAATTATTTTAATGCTTTCAACATAAGAGAGGCATTAGATCAGTTTTGTACCTAAGTTAATTTCCCACCTGGTGGAAGAGTCCAAGAGAACCTCTTAGAGGTCCCTTCTCTCAGACCCCCTACTTCTGTTAGATCTCCTGCTTCTGTTAGATCCCCCACTTCTCTCCCATTACCTTGGGGGATCTAGGCACTAGATGCAAGTCTTCAGGCCAGCAAGTGCCTCTACCCACTGAGCCGACTTACCAGCACCAAAACTAGTTCCTAACAGTGCTCTATGTTTGCAGAACACAGAGCAGCCTCCAAAGATTTCAGAATTGGAGAAATAAATCCGTGGTTATTGTCCATAGGTCCCTACCTAGGAGAGTACTTCTTTAATTCACCAGAAAACTTAACATTTCATGACAAATAACTTCTGAGAAGGCAGGATAAACTACAGTGTCTGTCCTGTTGTTGCTACTAAACAACAAAAACTACTGCCACCACCACCACCATGAAAGGCTTAGAGGAAGCATACTGAGATATTGCTTTCGTTCTGTGAAGATTCTGAGTTGAGGCTAGTTCTTAGTTCATTAGTTCTTCAGCATGCAAGGGGTGGCAGCTCGCTCTTGTTCCCTAAAACCTGGAGCTCCTGCTGAGCTTCCTGGAAATCCCTCCTGACTCAGTTGTGAGGTGGGGGTGGGGCTGGCACTGGTCAAGAAGGAAAACAGAAAAGAGAACACACTTCCTTAAGAACTGGGGGGCACGGAGCCGGGCGGTGGTGGCACATGCCTGTAATCCCAGCACTTGGGAGGCAGAGGCAGGCAGACTTCTGAGTTTGAGGCCAGCCTGGTCTACAGAGTGAGTTCCAGGACAGCCAGGGCTATACAGAGAAACCCTGTCTCGAAAAAAACCAAAAACCAAAAACCAAAAAACAAAACAAAAACAAAAAACAAAAAACCAAAAAAAAAAAAAACCCCAAGAACTGGGGGGCATGGGGAGGTTGGGTACTCAGGATGGTAATTATGGGATTCGCTGAAGGTCTAGAACCTTCTGAGGCATCCTCTCAGATGGCTATGCCACCGAACACAGCTGAGCCTCCTGCGCACATCTGGCAAAAGGAAAACAAGTTCTGATGTCCAAGGAATACTCCACGTACACAACACACGATTCAAAGATCCTCTCTTAGTTTAACACGGTAGAAAACTGGATCCTCAGGAGAGCACTAAGTAACCACTGGGGGTGTGAAGGTTCCTGCCCACTGCTACGGACGCATCATTCTTTACCACACTCACTGTTTTCCTATGGCTCTCCACCAATATAATCTGCTTATCAGTTGAATAAAATATACTATATTTTCATCTCCAGGATTTTGTACGGTTATTTTGAAAGTCTGAGAGATTGAGTTAGGGCATGACATCATGGTGGCCGCCATGTTATCAACTCACAGAGATTGTTCCGTTTCATGATAATCTGTGGGAACACGGCCGTATTCAGCCCATCATTTATCAGAATGTCACTGATGGAAGTGCCACCCTGTGCTTCACAAGCAGTGTTTCTGGAGATGAATGATACATCTACTGCACTGGTTAGCTGTTCCTTCACTCGTGACTGCCAGTGTCATCTGGGAAGGGCACCTCAGCGGAGGACTTGCCCCCGTCAGATGTCAGATGGGCCTGTATTTCCTTAGTTAATGAATGATGTGGGAGGGCCCAGCCCCCCTCTGGACTGATAGTCCTGAGTTAAAAACTAAACTAGGTGGAGTAAGCCACGGGAAGCAAGGCGGTGAGTAATTCTCCCATTGTCTCGGCTTCAGTTCCTGCCCTGGCTTCCCTCAATGATGGACTTTAATCTGTAAGCCAAACAAACCTTTTCCTCCCGGGCTGGCTGTGGTCAGAACAGGGGAGCCAGACCAGGGCAGCTACAGAGATGAGCCTGAGCTCAAGGACTGTCTCCAGGCCGCAGCTTCCACGAGGGCCATGCTGGTGAGGGCTTTTGCTCTGGGTCCTGCTCAGTTTTAGGTCAACTAAGTTCAGACATGCACTTAGCAGGAAGTGCTTTAAATACTGCCACAGTCAGCAGCAGGTCTAGGTGATCTGTGGGGGCGGGGAAAAGACTCTGCTAGCCAGGGAGCTAGTTAAATAGCCAGAAATAGAAATTGGCAGTGTTTTGTAATGTTGAAATTGTGGTGTTTTACTTCTTTCCTTATTAATATTAATGATTCTTGAAATTCTTGATGAGATAGTTCTGTAAGTCAAAATCAATGGTTAATATGAAATTAATAGTTTAAAAATGGCCTCCATTAATGTAAAAGATTGATTTTTTTTTTTAAAAAAAACTAAGCTTTACTTAAACACTCTTGAACTCTAGAAGTTCAATTTATCTGAAGGGTGTTAACATGAATAATTTAAAACTCATTTTCCAACTGCAAGGGAAAAGAAACTGATTCTAGTGATTTCCTGAATTCGATAGCCTAGAGGTAGGGTTTAGAAAAAAGTGTCCAGTGATAACTGGACAGCTGCATAGTCATTGTGCAAGCATACTAAGGCAAACTTCAGACACTAACGCTATAATGGTTAGTCCCGGTTGTCAACTTGACAATATCTGGAATGCAGTATAATCCAGACATGGAGGGCACACCTGTGACCCAGATCTTGAGGCTGGAAGACACAGGCTTTTGATCCAGCTCCTGAGGCACAGTAGCCACGGAACGCTTAGACCCAGACAAGGTGATACACACCTTTAATCCCAAGAGACAGAGGCTAGCAGATCTCTGAGTTCATGGCCAGCCTGGCACAGAGCAAATTCCAAGAATAGCTGAGGTGTGGGGATATGCAGCTTTAATCTGGTCTTTACCTTCTGTTACATAAGAACAGCAGAAGAAGGAAGGCTCACTCCTCTCTGCCTGTATGCGCGTACGTGCCAGCAAATCCATTGGAACCTACTGCCTCAGGATTCCAGCGTATGCAGAAGACCAGCTGAAACACCTAGCCTCGTGGGACTGAGCAACTATTAGATTCTTGGACTTCCTATTCGCAGCTGCCCATTGCTGAGTTAGTTAGACAGCAGACTGCAAGTCATTCCAATATTTTCCCTTAATATATAGAGCCATTCCGTAGGTTCTGTGACCCTAAAGAAGCCTGACTAATACAAACTCTATACAACCAAGAGTCAGCCTAGGATTACCAACCTGGGGATTCATAGTCCACAAAGTCTTTTAGTTAGGTGCAACCAATACAGGTTTGCTAGGATCCCCACAAGCATGCTTTGACCTTGGTGGGCTGGGGCCTGGAGTAGAGGGGACATTGAGTTTAGATGGTCTACACTAAGAAGCACTATAGAAGGAGATTGATAACAAGCTTCCCAGATAAGATCCAAGTGGTTCCTGGTTCATTTAGATAGCCAAGCAATTCAGGCGTATAAGATGGTCCAGGTGCCTTCTTCCTCCTCTGCATCTCGTGAGTTCCCTGCCTCCGGTTTACAATACCCACGTGGAACACTCTGTTGGGCTAATCTTTCTAACCACAGCTACATTGCCCTTTGCAATCAGAGATCTAGGAATTGGAAGCTACTCCTCAAGGAGGGTTTTAAGTTCCCTTTGTAGGGACTATGTGTGAAGGTATGTTGGATACCTTCTGTTTCAACCCTCCATACCTTTGAAAGTGATAAGATTGGATAAAGTCACTTAGATTGGATAGATAAGCAGTTAGTAATGACAAAGTGAATTTGAATTATTTAGATGAACACTGGTAGTTCCTTAATTATGTCACAAATCTGGGTTAAGCCAGAAATAAACGTCAGGCTAATGTATCTCCTGGCAGATATTTAGTATATGGGGTTGGATTACATAGTGTCCCTTAAGGCTTTAGAGATCATCTTCTTGGTTCAGCTATGTAAGAAAGGTCTGGCATTCACTTTTGTACACAGAAGATCCTTGGTGGGTTGGGTTTTTTGTTTGTTTTGGTGTTGTTACTTTCGTTTGTTTTGTTTTTGCAGATTGGGGTTGAATTGAGGAAGATTCTGGATAGGACAGTTCCCCTCTGGGATTGCTACTACCTTAGCTTATTTGAAGAGTGACACCTTTCCTCTGGCGAGCTGACTGTGATGGCGGCTAACTGCCACGCATAGCACATCCATGATGTGCACTGCCTTGCAGCAGAGGGCCACGCCCCATTAGCGGTGTTTCTCTGCAGTCCCGCAAACTGCTCTAGCCAGCAGGAGGGCTTTGAGGTTTTGGAGAGTACACTGGAAAGCAAGTCTTAGGAAACCCAACGAACCAGTGCTAGAGCCCGGAAGGAGTGAGAGGTCTGGAAGCAGTGGTGGGGACCGTGCACCTAAGAGTTGGACTAGGTGCAAGACCAGCTGTTTCCTGCCAGGGCACTTTTCATCTTGATTGACACCCCTCATGAACAGTCAGGAAGAGAAAGCCTGCTTGTATCTGTCAGCAAAATGGATCTGGGGAGTCACAGACCACCAGCCCAGTCCCCTTCACTGAGATTAGACATCCCAGAAATATTCCACGGAGATCAGAAATCAAATTTCTAGGAGATATGCATCTTCCACACAGAGGTTGGCTTTCCTTCAAAACACTCGGTCAGTGTACAATCGTAATGCTTTTCTTCAACTATGCACTCAGTGAACAAAGTCATATTAATATGAGGACAGGTACGCTTCAGCCCCCCCCCCCTAGTGAGCTACTGAGAAAATATGGAAGATGCGGAGATAAACTAACAGGCACAGCATCCAGAGTTAATAAAGGAAAACCTTCAATATCAAGCAGAACAATTTTTATTCGTGGTAATTATAAAAGAAATGATAAAGGAACATCCCTACTTATCTCTAGGGTTGTTCTGGTCACCAAGGCTGGGGAGAAACATGCCAGATAGAAGACAAGGAAGAGTGAGGCAAGTGTCACCAACCTATTGTTGGTGACAGGAAACTCACTGGAACCAGGGTCAGGAATTCAGAGAAGCCCTCCCCACCCCTAAGATTCCTTGAATTCCACCCTAGAAAATGGGCTTCTGTGGATTTTTCAAGGTCAGACATAAAGATCAAAAGGACTCACAACTCTTGGTCCCTCCTGACAGCCCCAGCATGGGGGCAGGAAGAGTTTCAGACAGCAAAGGAGCAAGTGTGGTCAGAAGGAAGGGAGGAACTTTCCTGGGTCAAATGTGTCAAGTAAGCCTTGAAGACAAAGCCAGCTGCACACGGTGATAGGACACGGAGAGCCAGAACCAGCCCAAGATCCTGTGTCCCCTCCTTAATCTATTCTGTTCTAGATGAAAGATAACAGAGCAGTAAGATAGTTGCACTTATTTAATTAACAGAACAGTGTGTGTGTATTTATGTGCATATATATATATATATATACACTTTTTGTTTTACAATATAGGACATAAATCATCATATAACATGTGTTTGTTTAAGCTAACAATTAAAACATCATGTTAAAGATGGTAATGCCATGGCTACATTCTGGATGACAAGATACTTGATATATGAAGAATTAACTCAATGCGGTGATCCATTCAAGAACTCTAAAGGCAGAGTGCTCGCCCTAAGTCTTTTTACGATGCTGACGGTATGGTGGTGCATTCATCCACAAGACTCTACACACTCTGAGCTGTGTGTTTTTCAAAGGACAGTGCTGAATCCACAATACACAGACTTAACTAAAGATGCTAGAAAGGAAGACAGCTGAAATTTGTCAAACAGCATAAACATCCCAAATTTTATTCTGCATGAGACAAGTTTGTTCTCACAACCATCAGAGCTTCTGATAAAAATCAAGCCATGAGCTCATTCCCTCATACTATCCTGACAATCACTGGCCTGCCCTGACTTCAGACAAGGAACAGGGAAACAAGTTCAAACCCTTTACAGAAGCTTAAAGCTCACATTGGACATTGGTGAACACACACACACACACACACACACACACACACGCACACACACACACAAGTATAGACCACATTAAGATAGTAAATATCTTAGAGGCATGAGTATTTGTTAAACTAAGTTCTTTCCATGATTTCTTAACATAGAAGAAACGAGAAGATGGTCTTTAAGTGTCATCTGTCACCAGCTTAGCAGAGACACAGGCTCTCTCTGGAGTCCAGAGCAGAGAGAAAAAGAAACCGACTGGTCGTAGGTAGGCCTGTCTGTGAAAGAAGTGACCGAGCAAGGGTGGGGGTGGGGTGGAAAAATCATTAAAAATCATGAGGAGAGTGGCTGGGGGAGGAGAGATGGTGACCTGGAGAAGGCCTGGGAGTTGAGGGGAGGAGAGAATGGCCAGGATGCTAGTCTGGGAGCTTTGAGATAACGACAGGTACTACTAAATAGGGACTGTGGGAACCTGGGTGCTAGCATAGGCTTTGCATGCTGATAGGTGCCACACTTATATGTGCTAAAGAGTCCCACGTCCCTTTTGCCAGAGGCAAGAAAATTGACTCCTTTGGTGGATGGAAAGCCCAGTTCACAAGTTCCTAAAGAATATTGGTTCTTATCTGACTGCCAGAAGTCTTTCTATAGTTCAGCTGGAGCTCATGTCTGTATGTATGGACTACCTGAGACCTAGCATTCTGTATTGACGAGGAAATGGACAGACATGAGCACATAAAGGTTGTCTACACATGGGGGAAAGTCCTTATGCTTTGCAATGCAGAGATGAAGCTGTATGCCTGGCTCGCATAGCTTCAAAATGCCCCAGGGATTGGACGGGTAGACCGGATTACAGATGAATCATGGTCCGTCATGAGTCAAAGGTTATTTAGGTTGGTGTGTTGCACTATTACATTAGCTACTTTTCTCACTGCTGCCGACTAAATACTTGACAAGAAGAAACTTAAAGGACAGGGGGAGGTTTATTTTGGCTCTTGGTCTAAGATGGTCACAGTCTAAGGAGGGAAGGCATGGGAGCAGGAGATGCGGTAGCTGATCACACGGCACCGGCAGGAAGGATTTCTAGGCTTTCTCCTTTTTCAGCTTTATTCAGTCCAGGACCACAGCCGATAGGATGGCACCACCCATGTATAGAATGGTTCTGAGCACTCTGAGATGCATCCGGCAGTGTATCTCCCAGGTAAGCAGAGCTCCTTGTCTACTTTTGCATGTTGTGGAGGTTTGAATGAGAATGGCTCCTGTAAGCTCATAGCGTTGATGCTTGGTTACCAGGGAGTGGCACTATTTGAAAGGATTAGGAGATACACTGTATTAGAGGGAGGGTGTCATTAGAGGTGGACTTTGAGGTTTTAAAAAGCACATTTCAACCCCAGTGTCTCTCCTTTATGCTACCTATGAATCTGGATATAGAACTCTCAGCTATCTCTAAAGCTCCATGCATGTCAGTCTGTGTACCACCATGCTTCTGGCCATGATGAGAATGGACTAAACCTATAAGCCTGCCCCAATTAAGTGCTTTCTTTTATAAGAGCTGCTATGGTAATAGTGTTTCTTCACTGCAATAGAATACCAACTAAGACACATGTTTAAAATGTTCTTTTTAAAATTGTTTTTTATTTATTTTTATTCCTTGACAGTTTCATGCATTCCTATAATGAATTCTAATAATTTTCCCCTCTATTACCCTCTTTCTCTTTTCCCTCTGGAACCCACCTTTTCTAGCAAGCCTTCCTTTTATTTTTGTGTATGGTATGTGACCTGTCATGTGTGTGTGTGTGTGTGTGTGTGTGTGTGTGTGTGTGTGTAGCTACGCTGCTTGCATGAGCATAGGCAGGAGGCCATTTACTGGAGAACGGACAGGACAACTTTTCAGTGGCCACACCACTGAGGGAAAAAGCACCCCATTCTCCAGCGAGAGTTACCTTCCAATATCTCTTTAGGAAAACAGGGGTGCTTATAAACCACTCCCCTACCCATTATGAAATGCTGTTGGGTCCAAGCTTGTGCAGGTCCTGTGGAGGTAAACACAACCTCAGTGAGTCCAAATGTATTGACAATATCTGTGTGTGGCATACATCTCTATTGCCGTAGCCCCTCTTCAGTGATGGCTCCTGAGTGGATGATGCAGATGTCTCATTTAGCCCCAAGCTCTCCACCTGTTCTCTGCACTTTAACCAGTTGTGAGTCTCTGCATTCACCCATTCCCACAACAGGAAGCATCTTTGACAAAGGCCTAGAGCAGCGCTAACCCTTGGCTATAAGTATGCATATTTAGAAGGCACGTTTGACAGCATCTCCATTTAACTAAACAAACCCACTGCTGCAGCTGATAGCCTCTCATGTGTGCAATTTTCTAAGAAAGTATAGTTTACAAACCAGAAGTCTAAGGAAAACCATACATTGTATAAGGAAATTTGAAACAAAGTGATCAACAAAACGAGAATCTAATATGTCTCTTTCTTTAGAGAAAGCCAAAGGCCATGAAAATATCAAAACATGCTAATTAATATACAGAAATGAGGTATTCAAAACATGGTGATACACTATTTTATACCTATACCAACAAAATCTTACGTCCCACTAAATATCCACTCTAGATCATCTATAAAGTTCTGATCACTAAGCTCTTCATATTCTCAGGTTATTCAGCAGAATGTAGAAGGCCTCCTTGTCAGAGGAAAAAGAGCCATGGACACATTCACATTATTAAGCAATTGCTCTAATTTGTAGTGGCCACACTCATTGGTCAATACAAATCACATAAACCCATGATGGACCAAAAAGTGCAATTCTTCTCTCCATATGTGATTTGTAGAGGGTGTGGGAACAAGTAGACATGTTTAAGAAAACAGTTTCCACAGATAGTAACATTTCCACCAAATTGGCAGAATCCTATAGTCTGAAAGCCATGATCAGTATAGAAGTAGAAACAAAAACACTTGTACACTGCTGACTGGAGAGGAGATCTGCACATTGTTTTAGAAAACAAGCTAACATGATGTTGTAAAGGTTCCTAAAGTCTTCAAGACAAGAGACTTACATACATATGTACCTAGAGACCACCAATGAAGAGAAGACAAAGATTGTGCGAGCTAGAGGTTTGGGGGAACCAGAGTGAAGCTTCTGGACCCAACCAAGTCACTGCACTTCCCTCACAGCGGCTGTGGCCATCCACATAAAGGCTGTACAAGATCAAGCCAGTCAATGGAGTGGGGAGGAGCTCTTGAGTCGCACCTCTAACAGAGGAGCCAGAGATAGCTCACGGAGAGAGACAGTCAGTTTTCTTTAAGGTATGGTCCTTAAAGAATGGTCAGACACTAAGGAATATATGGGGAGCACAAATAACTCCCAATTGGTTGTTTAAAAAAAAACCACCTCATAGGTCTGTCTCTCTTCTCATCAAAGGTGCTTCTTTGTGCAACACATAGAAGCAATGACAGAGACCCACAACTGGTCAAGGTACAGAGACTAAAGAACCACAGGGTGCCCAAACTCAATAGCTACATCTGCAACACGACCCCTACAAAGGCTCAGGGCACATAGCAACAGAGTGCTTGGAAAGGTTGTACATTTAGAGGACCAGGGTACCAGGTACAAAATAGTGTCTTTTGGACATGGCAAGAAAGCTGTACTTATGACATCTCAACAATGTGGTTGCCTAAACAAGATCTGTATAACGACAACATCAGAGTACATAAATAACATTAAACTGACTCAATAGACTGTGCAGAAGGGTGTGGTGTGTGTGTGTGTGTGTGTGTGTGTGTGTGTGTGTGTGTGTGTGTGTGTGTGTGAGAGAGAGAGAGAGAGAGAGAGAGAGAGAGAGAGAGAAAAGACTAACAATTTACACATGTAAAATGGAAGAGATGGAAAAGCAATACTCATATTCTAATAAAAACCAATCCAAAGAAACAGAACAAAACATGACACAGTAGACAGCTGTTGAGAGCATTATAAAAACTATCATAAATATATTCCATACATTCAATAAAATAGAGGAAACAGAAGAAGACCCAGACCAAGCAATGTCATTGAGATAAACATCTTGTAGAGATCAAGAGGAGCAACAGACCTTAAAATGGAGGCGGGGTGGGGCAGTGCGGACATAACAGGCCAGTCACAGAGCTGTTAAGGGATTTGTGCATAGACGTTTCAAAGTGCAAAAAAGTATAAACAACTTTTGTCAATACAATGGCAAGTTAGATCAAATGAACAAAGTGTCTAACAAACCTGTCTTTATGCACTTTTAATCTGGTCTAATCTGGTTTATATCTATATCACTGAGGGGAAGGAAAAGCCCATCACTGAGGTTGAAAACATTTCAGTTTTTTTCTCCTAACTGCAAACAGCTTCTCCTATCTTACTAATCATAGGCAGAAAGATAGTTAGGCAGGAAACAGGAGATAAGGCCGAAGGGAGCTTAAGATAACATCTCACAAGACAGACAGCCAAAGCATTTCTATAGAAAATAAGTTCACAGAGTTAGAGGATGATAGAATTTTAAAAAGGAAGAAACCTCAAGGACAGAGGAAAGCTTAAGGAAATGGAATCTTTCCTAGTGTTATCTCAAGATTGACATATTTATAAACACAATTCCAGTTCTTCAGTAAAGGCTACTGATCTGCTATCAACTGACTAAGTAACACCATCATTTGAATGTGATGAAGAAGTCAGACAGCAGAATGGTTTCAGAGTGGATTTTCTGGCTTTGAAAATTCTCTTTCAGAACTCTGGTTCCACCGCTGCTATCTTCCAATCTGTGAGCTGTTCCTCCTTGTGGCCACCAGATGGCTACCACAACAGCAGGCATCCCATAAAAATTCCAAATTAGGAATCCAGTGTTAGAGGATATTGTGATTATTGCATCTCTGTACCTTTTCAGAATGAAAATATCTTTCTCAAGTACCCCATTCGGATCCTCATTGTATCTGACTCTCTTCTAGATTGTTCTCCTCTAGAACAATCATAGCCAAAGGGGAAAGAGGCTGTTCTTTACTAACTAGGTATAAACATGGATCAACTCCTGGGCTTGCTTGTTGCCCAAACTAGCCTATGATAGAAATAATAATAATAATAATAATAATAATAATAATAATAATAATTATTATTATTATTATTAACATAAATAATAATAAATAATAAATAGAAAGAATAAGGATGAGGAATACGATAGCGACCTTGTTTGTCATTCAGCAGAGTCAAAACTTCACAGAAAGATTATGGAGCAAATAAAATAACTTTATATTCTCACATATTTTCAAAATACACAGCCCAGGTGTGACTGCCACCACTGAATGTGTGATACTTCATACACTGCTGGTGCTCAATAGAGAGTTTTAGACAACAAATGATGGGTGGTAGCCAACTGAGTAATATCCAAACGCTCAGTACCATTCAGATGGGCTGCAGATTTGGCTTAGTCAATAGGGAGCCTGTGGCACGTTGGGTTCAATCTCTACCACAGATCAAACAGGACAGAGTGGTACCTGTAGTCTATCCCAGCACTTGAAAGGTGGAAGCAGGGAGATCAGAAGTTCAATATCATCTTTAGCTACATAGCAAGTTCAAGGCCAGCCCAGGATACTTGAACCCTGTGTAAAACTAAGCGTGTTGAATTAAATGACTGGCCTCGTCAGACCAAGTATAGCAGTGGTTCTCAACTTTCCTAAGGTAGGGACATTTAATACAGTTTCTCACATCATGGGGACCCACAACCATACAATTATTTTTGTTGCTGCTTTATAACCATACTTTTGTTATTGTTATGAATAACGTAAGTGGTTTTGGAGACAGAGGTTTGCCAAAGGGTCTGAGACCCACAGGTTGGGAACTGCTGGTTTACAGGCACAGGCTTCTCCTCCTGCAAGGTGACATAGTAAAGAAGCTGGCTGAGCATCACCAGCTGCTGGAGGCTGAGGTAGCCACACACGGGAATGTAACTTAGCAGGAGCAAAGGTACCGTAAAGAGAGATACCTGTGTCCAGCCCGGTGGGCTCAGACTACTGACACAGTGATCCCATAGGAACTGGAATTTCCTCCGGAGACTCAGGCAGCCATAGTGGAGAACTTGTCTCCCAAGAAGAGCGGCCACACAGTTCTGACATCTTGTGGGGCCATCTTGCAGAGAGACTGGAGCCCAGACCGGGATGGATGGGCTGAGACCTTAGCTAGGGTTGCTCAGGAATACATACCTCATGCCCTGCATCCCATTAAACCTCTGGTGAGCACTCTTAAGCGAGACTCAGGGAAGTCACTAGAACTCTTTACTCTTCTCAGTGTGGTCACACAGACTTAATCCCCTTTCTTTGCCTTTCACCATTTCTTCCTTCTATTGAGGACACAGTGCTCAAGGCCAGCTTGTAAGGGTCACCAGGGCTTGCACTCTCGCCTGAACAACTCTAGTCACAGGAAGAGTGTGCCTAGATGACTCATTGCGTTCTACCTCTCCACACAGCTACCAACCCAGACAGTTTCCTAGTCCCACCATCCTAAACACACTACGGGAAGCGTGAGCAGCCACCACCAGGACCATGTTCAGAATCTGGCATTGAGGGGCTCTTGGCCTGCACTCTGCTTCTAACCAGCTGCGGATCTTGCAAACACCATGAGATATTCTGCACTCATTTCTCTTCTCCACTCAAATGGAAGGAACTGGGTGATGCCCAGAGTCAGTCTTGGGTCTAAACTTCCAGGATTAACACGAAGACTCTCCGTGCAGGAGTCTGCAGTGCTTTTCCTCCTGGCTGGACGGGGAAGCCATGCTCTGTTGCCCACCAGGAAACCGAGGCTAGGGATTCTGAAGAGCCACGTAATGACTTAATGGGCTTTAAACCGGGCAGCTGGGTTTTAATTTTCTCTTACAGCAGATTCCCTGGGGTGAAGTGTACTTTACAGAGGATAATAAGCACACAGGACATTTCAGTTGCCGCAGGATAGCTTATTTGGGAATCAGGTTTAATTCGCATTCCCCTACTAGGTTTTACTATCAGAATAAAAGAAAAAGCCCCCAAAGGAATGTTTATAGAGAGCTTAAATCTGTTGGAATGCCAAAAGTATCTAAGAGTTAAGCATCTGTAAATATTTAAAAGGGGTGAAATCAAATCCTACTAAACGGCAACACTTTTATATTAAACTGTTAACAATGTGGTCAAGTCTACTGGCCCAAACTTTAAAGAAAGTTGAGGTAAAGACGTGGGGATGCGGCTAAGCGGGGGAGCTCTTACCCAGCATGCACAAGACCCAGGTTCAACAAGGCAGTGCATACATAGATTTCCCACCGAAGCCCACGATTAATACCTCATGTGTGGTGGCATTGGCTTGCGATCCTGACGCCCTGGAAGCAGGGGTAGAAAGGATCAGGAGTTCAAGGCCACTCTCAGTTACATAGCAAGGTCGAAGCCATCTCTCTCACCATCTTCTTGTCTCCAAAGAAAGCAACGTACTACTCGTGTGAAGTGGATCATGTGGGCCATGCTGAAGAGGCCCCGGTAAACTTTAGTAAGAGCCAAGCCCCACAAATGAAATGTTCTTACCTGAATTCTGAGCATCCAGTGGTTCTCTGCACTCCAGTACGGGCATCAAAGCTCTTGCCCACGGTGGCTGTTTTTATATGTTAGGGTTAGGGTTAGGGTTAGGGTTAGGGTTAGGGTTAGGGTTAGGGTTAGGGTTAGGGTTAGGGTTAGGGTTCACAGTGTCTTAGTTAATCCTCTCAGTATCCCTGAAACATAGGGGTCGTTTTCTCTGAGATGCAGCAATGGGAACAGTAAGTGTGTGCTGCAAAACTATGCTTTCCTCCAAATGCCAGAGAAGAAAGCCAGGTATGTAACACAGCACCCCCACCCCCACCCCCACCCCCACCCCCACTCAGGCACTCATTCTGTTTTAGAGTGCTCTACTGTAAAGAGCTTCCCGCTCCCCCTCCCCACCCCCACCCTTCTCACAGCAGTGTCTGGTGCAGTTGGGAAGGGAAAAGCATGAGCCCATGGTGTCCTGGTCTCATCTCCTTGGCCCTATGCTGTCTTTACCTCTGGGCTAAATTATAAAGTCTCCATTTCTGGCTCTTTTTTGAAACCATCTTTCAAACGACATCTCTTTAGGACTGGAATTGCAAATGAAAACATGATTTTAGTAAGAAACAGGAAAGCAGAAAAGATTGCTCTTACATTAGCACTCACCATTTCTAATCATCTATGTAGAAGGATCTTTTTAACACCTCCTAAGTGCCTCTTCAAGGCCTCAGCGACATGAGATAGCTCCTGACTAATTTGTTCTGGCAGAAAAATGAACTCACTGTTACTGAAAATATGTTTTCTCTCACCAGGTCCCATTCAGGTCACTGAGTGGCTTTTCACTGGTGGAGGAAGTGGATATTTACCGACAATGAAACATTATGGGGAGGAGGGGAAAAATCATCTTGCTGTCTGTGGCATTTGCAAAATGCAAATCCCAGTCAATTTCTAGAAGAGGCCATTGCAACACTTCACATTTCGGCAGTTGCGCATCCATAATTTTTTTTTTTTTTTTTTTGAAGCAAAATAAATGAAGAGCCCGGGAAACAGACAGAGCAAAGAACCGTGAAAAGCCAAGTGGAAGCCGCTTCGGTTTAGTGACTGAGGAAGCGCCATCTTTCTCCAGAGATGCTCTGAATATAGAGAAACAACAGGTTTTCTGTGAACACACATGTCGCTCCCTAACACAGCGGGGGCAGGGCAAGGACAATGGAACGCTGACTAAGGATGCAGCACGCACAGAGGTCTGTGGGTGTGGCAGGGTTACACAGGAAGGATCTTGTTCCTTCCCTTTCCTTCTCTCCCAGAGATGTGCGGACCTGTCACCTCAGCTCAGTGTGTGCTCAGGATATGGTATGAGAGAAAAGAAAGCTTTTCATTATTCTTTTGGAAATAAAGAAGGGTGGTAACATTCAGTAGCTGGAGAACCTTCCACGCCTCACAATTCGGCAGCCCAGCTGGGATGCTGGCTTTCTTTCTACAGAGATGACATGCTGCTAGCTTCATTGAGGAGACAGAGAGGACCAGTGTGTGAAAATGAATATCTCAAAGGGTTACTTGAGGTCTGATTTAATGTCTGTTAGGCTTTTTTTTTTTTTTTTTAATAGCTAAAATGAGACATCTTGGTTAGCCTGCCTAGAAGCCATAAGACTTACATGCTGATGATTCCCTGGACAGATTTCCAGACTGGAAGAATGGACAGTTTTTTTTTGTTTGTTTGTTTTTGTTTTTTGTTTTTGTTTGTTTGTTTTTGGTTTTTTAGGATTTTGTGGGTTTTTTTGTTTTTTGTTTTTGTTTTTTGTGTTTGTTTGTTTGTTTGTTTGTTTGAGACAGGGTTTCTCTGTATAGCCCTGGCTGTCCTGGAACTCACTCTGTAGACCAGGCTGGCCTCGATCTCAGAAATCTGCCTGCCTCTGCCTCCCAGAGTGCTAGGATTACAGGCATGCACCACCACTGCCCGGCTAAGAATGGACAGTTTTAATAAAGAATTCTGACTTCTTGGGTGTTGTCCTTGTCTATGCAGAGTAGGAATATCTGGTTATTTGCCAGGAATGCCTGCATATACGATGGGAAACAGCAGTAGTCACTCTCACACTGATGGTCAAAACTGCAGCATAGGAACGTGGGAGAGCTCGGTTGGCCGAGTTCTTGGTGTGGATGCTCGAAGAACTGAGGGGGCCTCACGGACCGAGGCTATCACCTGGCTCTGGAGGCACGCATTTCTAATTCCAGGCCTGAGGAGGTGGACTTACCTCTGAGACCCACTGACAGTCTGGTTAGCACACTTGGCAAGTTCCTGGCCAGCGAGGGAACCCCATCTCAGAAAACTGAGGTAGACAGCTCCTGGGAAATGGGGGAAGGATAGAGGAGAGCATCTTCTAGTCTCCACATAGGAATGAGTACATATATACACACACAATACACGCAAAGTAATAAAATAAATGTATATTTAGTTTATAGACCTTAAAAATAAACTTTATTATAGAAAACCTTAAAAACAAATTAAGTAAAATAATCTTCTGCATCCCTTTCTTTTTTAAAAAATGATTTATTGATATGTGAGTACACCGTAGCTGTCTTCAGATACCCCAGAAGAAGGCATCAGATCCCATTACGGATGGTTGTGAGCCACCATATGGTTGCTGGGATTTGAACTCAGGACCTTCAGAAGAACAGTCAGTGCTCTTAACCACTGAACCATCTCTCCAGCTAAAATAAACTTCTGAAAGGGAAATAAAATTCCGGAGTCACCCCCATTGATGACCTTGATTAGAGGTGACTGTATTGAAGCATCTTCAGACGCTGCAGGGAAAACTTCAACCCAAATGAGGTGTGGTCAATTTCTTAGCAAGCTCTCCATCTTTAGATAAATTTTAGCCTTCCCTTATTTTTTCCTCCCAAAGTTGGACTTCATGGATACTCACGGAGATGGCTGGGCGGCACAGTGCCTCAGATTTACAGTTTGTAATTAGACTGTGGCCTTCATGTCGGTCCTGGAACTGCAAGAAGCAAGCTCATGCCACAACACTTCATCATGGGGATGTGTTTTGACAGTTTTAGAACATGGAGCGCGGTGCTGAGATGATTGCTCTGTGAGAGATTTGCAAGGAAGGCTGCGTGCGACAGGAGGACTTTTGAATGAGATGAAGGGCGTGGCTGATCGGGATGGGAAGAGAGGACTTGATGTCAGAAGAAAGATGTGCTGCGTCCTCCCTGGACTCTGCCTTGCACACAGCAGCCATTCCTCTCTCTCCCATCATGCTTTGTTGTTCTAGTCAGTGGCTTCCCTGGAGTATATGTGTGTGAGGGCATAAAGGTTGATTACAAATGTGAGGATTATTTTTAAACTAACTCAGGGGTGTGGTGGGCTTCACAGGAACACCTTGCCTAGCGTACTATTGGCCTATGTCATGTAATTTTTTCTTTTTCTTTTCTCTTCTTCCTTTTTCCTTTTTTCTTTCCTTTCTTTCTCTTTTCATTTTTTTTCTTTTTCTTTCCTCTCGAAGCAGGGACAATCGAGCACCCACTCTCCTTATAAAAAGATATCAATGGCAGAAACAAAGAATAGAGCCCATACAAATTTTAGCTTAGAGGCCCAGTAAGTTTGTCTGAGGTTACTTGCGGGAGCATGGGTGGCTGACCCGCTGAAGAAAATGCTGCCCTTTCCCAAGCAATCATTAACTGTCTTTATGTCCTTGGGAAGGGGTGGGGCCTTGTGAGTGACTCGCAGTCCCTTAGCAACAGTTAACTGTCTATAAATCCTTGGGGAAGGAAAATGGCCTTGTTAGTCTGGCAACGAGGCCTGAAATCCATTAAGTTTAGGAGAGAGTGAAGGGATGGGAAGCACTTCTTCTGTTTGGATCAAATGCACAAATGGAGAAGGGCCTGCTCTTTGGGATTTACAGCCTTCGGTGCTCCTCATCCTCCCATTGAGATCCTCCTCCAGGAAGAATATAGAAATCACCTGTGTAGTCCTGCTGTACACTGAACGGGCATCCATACCATCCATAGAAAGAGCATTCTCAGAGGCTGCTCGACTCCCTGATGGGCTCAGCCTTTCTTGATTCCGGTGTTGTCACTGTAATGTCCAGGAGACCGTATTCAGAAAAGTCCTCCACACCCCTCCCCGAGTGTAATAGTCAGAATAGCCTAGGTTATTACACAGTGACAAACAGGACATAGACATTGTTAGTAGCACACTTTGGGAAAAGATTGTTTTCTTTCTTGAGTCTTGGGACAAGAATACAAAAGTAAGCCTGACATACGAGAGAAGACGAAAGCTTAGAGATGTGAATTAACACAGCTGTGGGTTTGTGTCTGCCAAGTGGCTTCTCTGGGATTCAAATCCCTATTAACCTACTCCCAAGACCACACCCTTAATCAGACTCTGACCCGTGCCTCTGAGCAGGTTCACAATCATTCAGTGTGTACCTTGCAGAGGTGATATCATCTATGAGGATGTTGCAGGCGCCATAAGCCCACCGAGCACGATGGCTGTGGCTGTTTTTCTTGGTTTTACCTAGGGCTAGCTCTATTCTCCTTAGTGGGCAGATCTATATTAATCCTATAATTCATCCTTAAACCTCCAACATCTTGTTTCCCAGCTTTCCCCATAGCCAGAGGGAAGCTACAAATGCGCCTTTTGTGAAAAAGCCTTAACATCTGCTGCCAAAGGGCAGTAAACCATCTGGATCATCGGCGAAGTATAGACTCACTCCTAAAAGACAGAGATTGATTTGGACATCGTTTCCCTACATAAACCAGGCATAAGGAGGCAAGCAACCCAGAGAAAAGATAATCATGCTGCGAGTAAAAGCACTTATTACAAATTATTACCTTGTAATTATCCACAACTTCCTTGGAGTGTGCAGCCTGAGGCTGGCCCTAGACAGTACCCTCTCCTTAGAAAGCGTTAGGAGACTGAAGCACGTAAGTTACCAGGCATCTGCCAGTGTCTCATGGCAAGGTTATTGCTACCTGTGCCTGTCTCTCATGTAACAAAGTCTTCAGTGGTTATGGTTAAGGTGCAGAACAGCTGGGCCAGGGGATCTCAACTGGATCTCCTCACCTATCTCCTTTTAAAACTAGCACACTTAAAAATAATTAAATTTCATCCTTGCAAGTGGAAGTTTTGATGTACCTAGGTAGATTTTTTTCTTTGTTTGGGGTTCATGGATTTCTCACACACAATCTTCCTGTGTCTCAGACTGGCCTTGAAGCTGTGAGTCTCTTGCCTTTCATCCCAAGTCCTGGGATCACAGGTGTGTGCCACCCCATCTGGCTTCTGATTTATTGAGCAAACCCGGGTCTATGTGGTGTGTGCAGGATGTGACATTTCTATTCCGTGCACCTCTAAACTGCTTTTCAAGCTGTGAGATGGCCCCGTCAGAGATTGGCAATATACCGAAAGGAGCAAGGCAAGCAGTCTTGACAAGTCTGAGGAGAGGCCCAGACAGGCCCAGAGGGGTGTGATTGTCTACAAGGTTAATCAGCTTGTGTTGATCCCGGCTCCATATTTATCTCAGTGGCGGCGGCTCTTACGCACACTGAAGATATTCATCTTGGTGGCAGTGCCTCTTGTGAACACTGAAGATGCTGCATGAGCCATAAACCTTGCTGCAAAGGAGGTCCTCTTGTGCCCATTCTACCTTAACATCTATCTTGCTGGTGGCAGCTGCTAGCACGAAAGCCAGTCTGGAAGCCTGGAAGTTGGAATTGTGTTTACCTGCTCCAGATGTGTGTAAACAAGCTACTCTACACAGCTTCTTGACTGGAGTACATGGGGCACTGCTGAGCACCAGCTCAAGGGCAGTGAGGGGCAAGCCTTCAGGGGAGTCCAGACACCATTATGATGTATGGAGAGAGCAGTAAGACCTGCAATCATACAACCAGCATCTTACAGACTTCCTGACCCTCAGTGTTGTGTAACTACTGCTTATATGATCATATATGATGTCATGTCATTCTCTTTAAACCCAGGCAAGGTAACATCTATGGATGAGAAAGCTAAGATTAAGTTGTTTGACGTAGTCACCAAATAGCAGGTTCTAGATCTGAACCCTAGCCTGATCCGTGCTCTGATCTGCCAAGGAAAACTTGCGTTCAGAGACCTCAAGAGGCCAGGAAACTGATGATTAACCGGTCACCCTAAATGCTTTCATCTTTGTCCTCAGAAATTCCAGTCAGAGATGAATAGGATACTCTGCTAGCCTGTACTTCTGTCTTCTTTTGAGTACATGCACCAAAGGACCAGCTAAAGGCATCACATGCATGGGTGGATTCTCCCCCCTTAAGTCACATATTTGATTCTTTTTGTTTGTTTGGTTTTGTTTTTGTTTTGTTTTTCGAGACAGGGTTTCTCTGTATAGCTCTGGCTGTCCTGGAACTCACTCTGTAGACCAGTCTGGCCTTGAACTCAGAAATCCACCTGCCTCTGCCTCCCAACTGCTAGGATTAAAGGCATGCACCACCACCGCCTGGCACACATATTTGATTCTTTAACTACTAAGTTCATTGTCCTTATGGACACTTGGGGACAAATGTTTTGGAACTATTACTGTGGAAGGCTTTAGAAAGATTTTCCAGGAATACAAGAAAATGCTACTGTGTGGAGGAGGAATCTGTTTGTCTCTATGGAAAAGCCAACATTAAAATCTTCCCTCTCCACAGTTTTTGCCAACTGTACTTACACAGCTGACTGGGGGCCCACCCAAAGGCGACCTTCTCCACAGCAGTCTGGTTTCCAGAAACAATTACTCGGGAGATTCAGCAGATGTGTCTCTCCAGAAACAACAGTCCATCACAGAATGAATGCTGAGAGATTGGGCGTTGTCAATAGGAAAATAGACTCAGTTCGTTTTGTCTGTGTCACGGGTAGCTCTCCCTAGATCTCTTCAAGGCATCCAAATCTATAAGCTTTGTTTTCTTTCCCAAAGTGGCTTTGGTGAGATAAAGAGAGTCTCCAAAGTTCATATCTATGCAGAACATCCGAATGGGACCTTATATGCAAATGAGGTATTTGTCGCTAAAATGGGTAAAGACGAAGTTGCACTGGAACAGTAGAAGACCTGGACGCAATGGCCGGCGTCCTCATACAAACAAGAGAGGTGTGCAGAGACGTGCAAAGAGAGACAACTGCAGAAGCAGAGATTCCTGCCCAGGAGAGAGGCCAGGCAAAGACTGTCCAGGCTTTGTAAGGGCAGTGGAAGAGGCAGAAGGCTTCTCCTTCAAACACTCTCCCTCAGGGAACTGGGTGCTCTCCCACTGTTTCCGGCTGCTGGCCTGTGGCGTTTCCTATGGTATCTGCAGAGCATCGATGCCTACACTTATTTTTATTGCAGGTTCCCTGACCCAGCTCTCCCACGGTCACCTCCCAGGCCCATCTCTGTCATGGGAATTGTCCTTTCCAAGCATGGACAAACCTCTCAACACTCTGTGTCTTTGAAGTCCTGCTTTCTAGGTTTTTATACGAGAAAATTTCTTAATGACTAAGCCACCTGGAAACATCACAATGAGCAAGTACTGGAAAATGGCTGACTATATCATCTTGCATCCACACAGCTGAACATCATGCAGCTGTTAAAATTATGTTTTGAACTAGCAACTTGTGGAGAGAATTGGTGTATAAGAACAAGCAACTCCATGTAAAATGATTCATACATATATGGACAAAATTTCATAATTCAGGCTATCTCTGAGAAGTTATAATGTGAATGTTCATCTAATATTTATGTATATGTCCACATCTCTATAAATAATTATGTTGTGTTCATAACAAGCAAAAATAGTCATCTTATTCAGATATCCAGGAGCCCTTCAATACTGCAGCTTCCGGGCCACCTTGCACTGTGACTCAATTGTCCCTGGAATTGTTCAAATCCAGAGCCCTGGAACCTTTAAATGCTCTACCTTTTCTACCAGATTTGAAGATGAGATTAAAGCATGAATGAGGACCTCATAAGAACCAGATAGCCTGAGCAGCTTCTAGAAGACTGAAGACCAGGAAGATTCTTCCTGGAGCCTCTAGAAGAAACACGGCTATTCTAACAAACAAGCCATTCTGACTTCTGACCTCAGGAGTATAAAAGAATCTATCTGTGTCATTTTGAGACACTAACTTTGCAATTACTTGCAGCAGCTGCCCCAAAACAGTAAAAAGACAAACACTTGCACACAAAGTCCTTAAAATGTGATTTACTCTAGTGTTTCTTTCCTATCATTGTGAGCTGAATTGTGTCCCACGAGAAGTGTGTGCTGAAGTCTAATTTCTAGAACCTCAGAGTAGAGTTTTTGCAGAAGCAAGCAACTAAAATGGTCTCATTTTATGACTAGAGCCTTTCTAAGAAGGGAAGACCAAGACGCAGAGACAGGCACATAGAGAGAGAGAGGATGCTGTGAATAGACAAGCAGAAGTTTCTGCAAAGATGAGCAAGATCTGAGTGAGGTCACCACAAGTTGGGGCCACCAGAAACTGGAAACAGCAAGGGAGGTCCTTTCCCTACCGGTATCAAAGAGAACAGGACTTTGATGATCTTTTAATAGAGAAATGCAGGGACAAAATGAAGCAGAGACTGAAGAAAAGGCCATCCAGTAACCAGATCAGCTGGGGATCCATCCCATGGGCAGGCACCAAACCTGACACTATTACTGGTGCCAAGCCACTTCTCAGCTGCCGTCTCCTCCTCCCAGTGTTCTTCATGACCCACTGCCTAGCTTCATGTCACCTCTGGTGACATTCATTTTCTTCAGAAAGGCCCTTGTTCTCTGCATTCTGGGAAAAGCATGCTCTTCATTAGTTCCAATTAGAGAACAAATCATATTTGCGTCGTATCGAAAGAACAATTTTTGTGTTTCCTTCACCTTTGCCCTTAGCTGAATTGCAAATTCCTTAGAGACTATTAGGGAAAACCATTTCTTTCCTCACTTTTAAAGTGTTTAGCATAGAACCTGACGTACAACAAACTAAAATATAGTCAGATATAGCACGCCTCGCACATAGTTTTAAGTAGAGTTTTCAGCATTAAATTCAGAAGTCTGAACCCTACAAGCTGACAAAACTGTCCGAAGGCTTAGATTTTTTTTAAAACCCACTTTAATAAGAGTTCTTTAACCCTTATTAAACCTCCCTTTTAGCCCACCACCCACCAGAGATAATGGGGGGAAAACAGTTAGTAGGGCAAAGGGTGATGCGGACCTGTTTAAAAATAGTTCTTTGGGGACAATTCTGATCTTTGTTGTCAGGATAGCAGCAGTTCAGTCCACTAGCAAGTCACCACACATGGATCAGCACCAGCAGTTGTGTCTAGGAGGCAAACACCACACCTGAATCAACAGAGGCAGCTGATCTGCACAAGTCCTCGGAATCGGCAAGAAGCCACGAGTATGAAGTCATGACAAACAAGATCAGCACCATACGTAGTACAAGGCGAACCAATGCCAGAGCCTAGTCAGCTAAGTCTAGCTAAGCAGGGCAAGGTGAACCAATACTTCTTCACACTGTCTGTAGGGTTATATTTATTCTCTCTAAACATTGCATGTCCCCTCATGTGTCTGTTTCAGCAAAACATCCTCTCACCTGTGTCTATCTCAGCAAAACATCCTTTCTCCTGTCTGCCCCAGCAAAACATCCTGTGAGCTGAGTCTCCAAAGAAACCCAGAAATCCCCACTTCAACTATCATTGGAAATTTTCTTTCTTTTTGTTACTTTACATTTCTTTTGTAATGGTTTGAATTGAAATGGCTCCCATAGGCTATAGGGAGTGGCGTTCTTTAGGAGGTGTGGCCTCAGAGTAGGTATGTCCCTGTTAGAGGAAGAATGTCACTGGAGGTGGGCTTTGGGGTTTCAGATGCTCTGCCAGGCCTAGTGTAACTTTCTATTTCCTCTGCCTATAGATGAAGATGTTGAACTCTCAACTACATCTCCAGCACTGTGCCTGCTTCCACAGTGCATTGCTTCCTGCTATGATGACAATGAAGTAAATCTCTAAACTGCAAGCTAGCCTCAATTAAATGTTTTCCTATATAAGAGTTGCATGGTCATGTTGTCTCTTCACAGCAACAGAAACCCTAACCCAGACAGTCACTGAGTTTTAATTACAGTTATTCATCACTTAATCTTGGCAGCACATTCTGAGAACTGTCATCAAGCTATTTTGCCACCGTACAAATGCCACAGAATATACTTGCAAAAAATTAGGTGGTCCAGTCTACTGCATACTCAGGCTTATGATACAGCCTAGGTTATAATTTGTGGCTCCTGAGCTAAGAACTATATAGAACATTATTATATGGAATATTGTGGACAATTCTACTATGCTAAACATATGGGACATTAAACACATCCAAATACTGAAAATATACAGTAAACATAGCACATAAAAATAAAAGATGCTTTGTCTCTGCAAGCATTTACCACGAACAGTCCACAAGTTGGGAGTGGGGTACAGAGGAAGGCCTGGGCTATTTCTGCACATAGCACCACTTTATAATTATGATCTATTTGCACTTTATTACATTATAGTATTAATTGAATGTAACTATAAATTTTAAACTTTTAAAACCTATTTTTTTTGTAAAAGTATTGTATAAAATGAAAATTTGCAGCTGTGAAAAATATTTCCCTGGGCGCCATTATTGTATAAGCTTTTTTTATGTTTATAATTTTTTTCTTTTCAAGTTCCTTATGATAAAAACCAAGACATATGGGCTAGGGATATAGCTAAGCTAAGTGGTAGAATATTTGTGTAGCAGGCACAAAGCCTGAGTCTGATTCCCAGCACCATATAAAACTGGGCATGTCGCTACACTACCCCAGTAATCCTAGTGCTCAGCAGAGGAATGCAACAGCATCAGAATTTCAAGGCTGTCCTCAGATGTATAACAAGTTCAAGGGTAACTTGGGATATGAGAAATGCTATCAGAGGGAGGGAGGGAGAGAGAGAGAGAGAGAGAGAGAGAGAGAGAGACAGAGACAGAGACAGAGACAGAGACAGAGACAGAGAGAGAAGTTCTTAGTCCAACCTGGCTATCTTGCATGTTAGACAGGCAGAGAACACCACTGTTACCCATTAAAAGAATCTAGGCACTCCACCCAGGGTTATAGGCCTAGAATCTTCCTGGAGAGTCATTACTAGATTCTGACGGCAGCCAATGATGGCAACAGTCACATATGAACTCGCTCAAGGAAGGAAAGAGGTGTAGATACACAGCATGCTGCCTTCTTCTCCCTCTGTGGCTCTCAAACCCCTGAACAGTGCTGCCCACATTCAGAGAAATTCTTTCTCCTCCCTGTCTTCACTTTCCTGTGTGTCAGCACTCCCTGGACATGTGCTCGCAGACCCTCATAGGTGTGGTTCATTGCTCTTAGACTTTCAATCAAGACCAACGACTACAGCTTGGTATGAAAGATGCTATTTGGAGGGTAAAGCACCACGCTGATCCTGGCATGCAGACCACTGAGAGGAGGATGTGAAACTCTAGTATTCACTGTGCATATTTGGAAAAAGTGGTCTATGTCCCAAACAGTGTCACTCTGTCTTAGCAGCGGGGCAGTTAAGCAGGATGCCTGGTATTAGGGGCTGTGTCCTCCATGCCTTCTCTTCTCCTGTGTGCCACAGGCCATGTCATCAGAACCGTCATTTGTCATCTTCTGTTGCTTCTGTTTCTTCTGCTGTTGTTTCTTCTGCTGTTCTCGTCCTCCTTCCTTTTCGAGGCAGAGTCTCACTATGTATCCATGCCTGGTGTGGGAATATATACCAGGATGGCCTTGAACTCTGACTCCAGAGAACTAGGCTTAAAGATAACTGCCACCACACTCTGTTCACACGTACTTCTCAAGGGCTCAAAGCCTCAGGAATACTTACTGTACACGAAGGTCTTCAACCTTATCATTGGCCCAAATCAGATAGTTTTCCTGTCTATGAGAGCCTTGGACTCTGAGAGCATTGAGTTATCCATTTTATGAGTGAAAGTTCTTTCAGACATATATTTCCAAGTTAGAGAATTTTTATTCCATGGAAGTCCTGCTCTGGAAATTGATTTCTTCTATGACCAAGACTACCCTCAAATTCTCAAAAGAATTACCACTCACTTTCTCATGATGAAATGAAAAATGTCTTAAATTATTTAAACCACCTAGAGATCAACATCACTGTTGGGTCCACCCTTCTTTCCATTTTGCAAACAATGTTTTTGCTTTGGCCAAAATTCTTGGTGTTTAGAGGGATACTGTCCTGCACCAGACCTCCAACCCATGCCATTATATCTCCTATGAGCATAAGTCAATATGTGCACCTGTGACTGTGTGTGTGTGTGTGTGTGTGTGTGTGTGTGTGTGTACACAGGCCAGAGCTTTATGGTAGGTATCTCCCTCAATCATTCTTTACCCTATTCTTTAGACAGGTTCTTACTGAACCTGCACTGTGACTCCAGGTGCATGCTAAGGATCGAACTCAGGCCCTTGAGTTTGCTGAGCACTGACCCCTCACTCCCAGCCCCCTTTCCAGCCTTTTACCCCCAACAACACGGATCCTTTAACCATGTCTGTTACTTTATTTTTTGGGAGTGCAGCAGTGGAAGGGTAGAACACAGCCAACAGCAATGCATGGACAGCTCTGTTATCTCAGTTTTGTAGTTCTTGATTACTTTTCATTTATTTTTAGGTTAAATGAGCCTCCTTCTGGCAACATTATCAGGGAAGTTACAGTGAGGGAAACATACAATAAAATCAGATTGGAGAGAAAATGACGCAATCAAGGGTTGCAAGGAGTCCTGCATGTGTACGATCGACACCAGCAAAGCATATCATACTATTCAAGAATCAAATTTTTCTCTAGCAGAATCAGTACACTCTGAAATAATTACATTGTGTGATATATTTAAACCATAAGCCAATGCCATAAAGCAGCAACATCACTATGAGGTACTGTGAATTGCACATAATTATAGGCACTGTCCTTCTTACTGGCAATGCAATAGGATTGTTTACCCCAAATCATCACCCTTATAATGTGCTTTTCTGTGACACTGTGATGTCACTAGAGGATGTGCATTTTTCAGCTACATTATGATTTTATGAGACTGTTGGTTGAAACACTAGTATGCTACATGACTATATCTTAATAAATGTTATTGTCATTTTGTTTTCTTTTAGCAAATGTATGCTAACAGAGAGGAGCATGTAGAGGAATTTTAATCCAACAACATGACTACTCTGACTGGAATACAGACATGCCTTAATCCCAGGAGACAGAGACAAGCAGATTCAAAGCCAGCCTAGTATATAACAGATTTCAGGTAAAGAAAAGCTTAGGTCCAGGTGAGGTGGTACACACCTTTAATCTCAGCACTCAGGAGACAGATGATACAGATTTCTAGGTTCCAGTCAGTCAGATTGGTTGTCAGAGGCACTGCATTGGACTGAAGTTTGTAGCAGTTCAGTTCGTGGAGTTCAGAGGCAGTTTTTACAGGGATAGTTTTACAGAGACAGGTTGCAGAAAGAACAAGCTAGACATAGATGAAGACAGACGAGCCAGAAAATGAGAAGGAGGCAGAGGAGTAGAACATTGTCAGAGTTAGTTTGAGGCCAAGCAGAACAATTCAGTGGGAAGCTGAGAAAAGTCAGATTCAATCAGTCAGCTCAGAGAGGAGTTTGTGCCAGGACAGCTGAGTTGAACAAGATAGACAGAGTTCAGAAGAAATTTGAAAGGGCATGCTTATTCAGCAGTAAGCCCCCTAGACTTACAATTACATCAAGTGAATAAAAGCTTCTTTTTCAGGAACAGAAAATTTTCAGTAGAAACAATGTTTCACTCAACATTGACAAAACTAAATGATTGCAAAACTTTTAAACTTTCAAATGTTGCAATACTTATCTCTCCCAAGATAAACTGTAGTAGGGTTTTTGGTGCAACATGCTGGTAAATATGAATATTTATGTGTGGTTCAGTCTGTGTTTACTACAAAACTCAGTTTGGCTTTCATTTGCTTGGATTCATTTTGGTTAAAGGCATATCGTGGCTAGTGGCTTTCTTTGTGTTTAAACTCAAGAGGCCCTTGCCCAAGGCTGTACAGTAGAAACCTTTCTGCGTTGGCCCTTGACTGTGGTACTCCTCCAGTACAGGTAGGAGTCCATGAAAATGCATCATTGGACACCATGCCCTTCAGCCCACTGTTCCTCAATCCAGGACTGTAAATTCCTTCTACAAAAGCCACCCGTTTTTAGGGTCCACATGCAAGCAGGCAAACTGTATGTAGGTGAGTAACCCCCAGGGGAAGACAATGTTGCTTCTTGCCATTATGTTCCTAAACCCAAGAGGTGGCTATTGGCAGCTGCTTCAGTGTCGCTGGTCTGAGCTTCAACCTATGGTCTGGAGATCTTCCTGAAGTGAAGTTGCTGCAGAGCAGGGACAGGAAAGCGCCTTTCCAGCTGGCCACGTTGAAATGCAGAACCTGGATTTCAAACCTGGCCTTTTGTACAATGATATATCCTAATGAGGACGGCAAGGTAGGAAGGCAGAATCTACAGCATCCAATGGCTTCTTAACTTGGCAATGCCTATACATCTGGGCATCCGATTATGGACTTGGATTTTTAGGCTTATCATGGGCACTATAACCATTCAAAGCACTGAATATAGTTTTAAGGAATCACTTTATTTTCCACTAGCGAATTTTTCTCTGTGAAGAGTTAAGTGGATAGGAAATACCTCCATGCATAATGTATGACAGGAAAGGAAGTCTGCAGTCTGGAGAATCCACAATCTGCACCAGGCTTTTCTTCTAGCCCCCACGATGACACAACAGGGAGGTACTCTGGGAAAACTAAGATTCAGTGACATTAAGCAATTTGTTCCAGGCCACAAAAAACGAGAGCTTCAGTTAGCTTTAGTTGCACAATAAACTGCCTTAAATCGAAAGTGACTTAAAATAGCAATGATTGATTTCTTTTTCTTGTCTGGAGGGTTGGCTGGGCTGCAAAGCTGCCAGTCCTCTGGCTGGGTGGGCAGCAGAGGTCGGCTGGAGACAGGGCTGGGAGGGAAGGTTCCCAGCGCTTCTCACTTGTGTCTGGTTCGGTGCTTGAGAATGAGGATCTCCCTCAGTACTGTCTTTGCTGCCTACCACTGTGCATCCATGCCAGTTTAAATGTAGCCTCTTCCTCCGGTCCTTCGGCTCACTGCCCACCACCTGATGTCTTTTAATACTCTACACTCAGCTCACTTACAAGCAATGTCACCTTGAATGGTTGCTTAACGTACGTCCCAGTTCCCCACTTACAGAATGAGGATGCAGCGCAGATCACATCAGGGTGCTCCGTAGCCTTTCCAGCAGCAACGCAAGAGTGGCCCTAGGTCGGCATTTGATTCCTATTAAATGATTGCCTAATCCATATGGTGTTACCTGCATGCACATGATCTCAGGACTGATCACTTGTTATTGGATAGAGTTTGTTTTTATATATTTAGGAATATATATATTCCTATCTATCATCTATCTATATCTATCTGTCTGTACGTCTATCTATCTATCTATCTATCTATCTATCTATCCATCCTTCTATCTATCTATCTATCTATCTATCTATCTATCTATCTATCTATTTATCTATCTATCATCTATCTATCTATCTATAGAGAGAACATTGTATATAAACAGAACAACAATTAAAAAATAAGATGCCATGCATTTGAGTAGGGAGATAGAGAGGAGGGATCGATGAGAGGAAAGGGAAAAATATATGATTATATTTTATAATTTAAAAAGCAATTATAAAAAATGATTGCACTGTAGTACCAAGGAATGTGTGTTGATTTTCAGGCAGAGGGAGTGAACCACTGTCGGGTTTTTTTCAGGCGAGACCCCTGAGCTTGCAAGTAGTGGGGAAGTAGTTTCAAAATACGGGGTTGGAATTCTAAGACAGCAGCTCTGGGAAAGTGGAAGAGAAAACAAAACAAACAAGGAGTGCGCTCCACCGGGAGTGACACCACAGGAGCCTCCTCTTCCTCTTATGGAATCCTCAGGAAGTTGCATGTCATCCTTGGGCAGGGGCTAGGCCAGTCTCTGTTCCAGTTTCTGCCCCAAAGTTTCTCTATTAGTTTTTAAGGTTCCATCTTGGGGCTCTTAGGTCCTAGTTTCTCCCCACATGGAAAGTGCTCCCGTGTTCTACCAGGTTTCAGGACCTAGGTGGGGACAGATCTTTTTCCCATAGGTCTGGGTCAGACAAATCTGAGACGCACGCACGCACTTAAGAGGTAGCTTTTGAGGATGTGCTCTGGACTGTAGGTTTTACTCCCCCCAGACTTGTGATCCCTGCTGGGTCAGGGCGGCGTGGGTCTGTGCGCACTGAGCGGGGGATGCTGTTGCCTGCATCTTTCCTGCAGGTGTATCAGTCCCTGGGATCCCTCGGGAGAGAAAACCCTAGGGATTCAGGTAGGGAGGCCCAGATTTTCAAGCTGGAATGGGAATGTTCTGGGTGTCAAGCTCAAGTAGGTTCCTGACATAGCTGGAGTGTCTTCCAGACTCGGAGGCATTTGAGTCTAGGCCGGGAGCCCGGGAATCCCCGGTCCTCTCTGAGCCAAGGGAATCAATCAAGCAGTGTCCTCCCTTCTCCACCCGGATCTCTGGAGGACTGTTTTGGTTTTGTGGGTGCTGGAGAGCAAGGAGGACAAAAGATGCCTTGGACACTTTCCTTAAGGGAAGGGAAAAAAACCCCGTCTGGGCGGCTGCTAATGTTTGAAAAATGTGGGTCAGGAGGGAACCAGGGCAGGGGGCAGCTGCTGCCCGACATGTGATTTCTTCTTGGTTCCTTGGTGTCGCTGAGCTCTGAGGAGGTGAGGTGGGGGTGGTGTGGGGGAGTCATATGTGTGGATTTCAATCCCAGGCCTGTGACACTGGGTAAATTGTTGAAGCTCTCCAAACCTTTCTCCCGTCGGAACGGTGGCGGTAATGGGCACCTTTTCTTTTAAAAACAGAAATGGAAATAACTCTAGGCCATCCTGACCCAGTCCAGAGTGTACCTTTCAGTGAGATGTAATTTTCTTTATGACTTATGATTGATGTTGAACTGAGTGGTGGGGCAGTCAATAATGCTTCCAGCTCTGTCTGTGCTGATCGTGGCCCCCTGTGTGCATGCTGCCTCTATCCGTCTACTCCCCCAAAGCTACCAGGGCATCTGCGGAAAGTCCCTGAACCCGACTGCTTCCAGACCCCACCACTGGTGGAAAGCAGTAAGGCCTTCCTCTTCTGTGTACATGTGTAGCATTGTTTGTTTGTTCTGGTGCGAGATAAATAAGAACAGAGGTGTGCTGCGTGTAATTTTAAAAACACACTTTCTCCTTTGCCCAGGCCTGTGCTCCTGGCTTAGCACAGGATCAATAGCAACCAACCCCCAACCTGGGAAAGCCGGGAGCCCCTTCCGAACTCCACTGGCCGGCCCCCTCCGCTTCTCTTTTGTTCCTCCTGGCTAGCTTTGCCAAGCTGCCATCACCAACCTGATTTCTATCTCTGCCCATCTTTGTTCTGCGGAATGAAAAACACCAGCGGCTTTATTATTTTAGAATTTGCCTCTAGCACAATTGCTGGGCACAGAATCCCCTGCGCTAATCTTAGGAGCGATCAGCTAGCTCCCACCAACCTCCTCGGCACCTTCGTCGTCCTCTCCTCGGTGGCTGCAGGCCCTAGGTGTCCGAGGCCTTACACGACTGCTGCTTTCTTCTCATTCCAGTGCATGGCTGTAAAAGCCTCTGCTCTTCCCTGTGTCTCTCTTCCCTCTCCTGGGACTCAGAAGTCCCTCCTGTCCCTTCCATGCAGCAGCTGGCTCCAGGCCCTCTTTATTGACACAGTCAAGAACCATTTAGTGAATCACCGCCTTCCCCCTCAGAGTGTAAGAAAATTTAAATTCCAGCAGGAACAAATTTTATTAATTAAAAAAAATACCCTTTAAGAGAATTGCTCAAAATGCAAATTGGAACACTTTTGGAAAAAATGCAATATGCTGACTTCTGTTGACATATGAAGTCTGTACAGTTGCAAAGACATTTTAGTGGATGGAATCTTGTCAGAGTATACTCCAGACCAGCACAGGAGCAGTGGGACCCTCCCTAATGTGATGTCGGCATTCTTAGCAGGAAGCTTAGCCATTCACTTCTTTTTATATGTGGGGCATAATAAAATAAATCCATTTATAGACTAATGCGTAGAAGGATTCTAGCCGTCTCATTTCACAGCCTAAGAAATAAATGAGATTCGAATGACTCAGGAGAGTGCAAGAAAGCTCCTTCTCCAGCAAAACAAATCTAAACAAGCAGAAAATAGCATGACCAGATATTTTTAAACAAATTTGCCTTTGGGGAAGCATAAGCACTTTAGAGGAAAAGCCACCCTGAAATTCACAGAGCAAGACAGTGAGGAAAGCTGTTACTATTGCCCAACAGCATAAGAGCGCCACCTCTTATTGACATCAGCTACTCAGGGTACGCAGAAGTAGCTAATAATTCTTCAAAGAAAGCATGGCTCATTTGAAGGAGGTGCACCAGTCAGCCGGCAATGTTGTCACAACAGTGAATCTAGCCTCCCTTACATTGGTACCATTTTGGCTCACAGTTCCAGTGACTTGAGTCCCCAGGAGGCCCCAACAATATTGTTTTGGACCTGGGGCAAGGCAGGATTTTATTCCTGGTGGTGGTGAGAACAGAGTGGAACAGGACTGCTTATCTCATGATGGCAGGAAGGAGAGAGTAAGTAGACGGGAGAAAAGAGAGGAAGGGGTGAGGGAAGGAAGAGAAAGAACAGAGGAGAGAGGACAGAAAGATCAGGACATATGACAAGAGATATCCCCTAGTGGTACACTTCTCCTTCGACTAGGCATTACCTGTAAAAGGTTTGTCACCTGCAAACAATATCATCATATTAAGAATCCATCAATGAGACAGGACCCCCAGCAGAGAGATGAAGACACCAACCTACCTATACAACTTTTGACCCAAAATTGGTCCTGTCTAAAAGGAATGCTGGGACAAAGATGGAACAGAGACTGAAGGAATGGCCAACTAGTGACCAGCCCATTCTGAGGCCCGTCCCATGAGCAGGCACCAATCCCTCACACTATTAATGATGCTATGTCGTGTTTGCAGACGGGAGCCCGGCATAGCAGCCCTCTGTGAGGCTCTACCCAGCAGCTGACTGAGACAGGTGCAGAGACCCACAAACAAATATGGGATGGAGGTCAGGGACCCCTCTGGAAGAGTTTGGGAAAGGATTGAAGGCCTTTAAGGAGATGGCAACCCCACAGGAAGACCAATAGTGTCAACTAACCTGGACTCCCGGGAGTTCCCAGAGACTGAGCCACCAACCAAAGAGCATACACAGTCTGGCCTCAGGCTTCCAGGCACAGATGTAGCAGAGGGTTGGTTGCCTCATCTGGCCTCAGTAGGAGAGGATTCACCTAATCCTGCAGAGATTTGATACACCAGGGACCAGGGTAAGGGGATAAAGGTATGGGAGACTGCCCTCTCCTAGGTGAAGGGGAGAGGGATGGGGGAAGAACTCTGAGAAGGAAGACCAGGAGGAGGGCAGCATTTGGGATGTAAACAAACAAACAAACAAACAAACAAGAAATCCATCAATGAATGTATCCACTGATTAATTCAGAGAACTCCCATGACTCACTCATCTCTTCCTGATTGGATCAAGCAGCTCAGGACCAAACCTTTAACATATGAGCCTTTTCGGGGTAGTCCATCTCTAAAGCCTAACAGAGGCAACATGACTACTGAGGTCAACATTCCTAACAGTTGTATTACATGGGGTTTCATGCAGTGAATTAAGACCATTTGGAAGGGGGCTGGAGAGATGGCTCAGTGGTTAAGAGCACTGACTGTTCTTCAGAAGGTCTTGAGTTCAAGTTCCAGCAACCACATGGTGGCTCACAACCATCTGTAATGAGATCTGACGTCCTCTTTTGGTGTGTCTGAAGACAGCTACAGAGTATGTACATATAATACATATATCTTTTTTTTTAAAAGAACGTTTGAAAGAAGTTCCAAAGGAACATTTTTCACATATAGAAAGATGCTTCTAGTACCACGACTCATTCGTATTCACACTAAAAGTAGGGGCTTGGGATGTTAGTAGTAAACCGCTTGCACAGCATGCTGCAGACTCTGGCTATGACCCAGCACTGGCCCCTCAGATCTATGTTGATTTGGGGGAAAGCTTAAACTGGTCAGGAAGCTAAGAACCTTAAAACCAGGAACAGAGTTTAACCCTTTGTGTTCTGCTTTCAAGTTCAAAGATTTAGGCAGCAATGACTCAGATTCAAAGGACCATCCATGATCAGAGACCATTTGGATGAAACCAGGCCTCCTAAGCGTGGCTGGGGAACAACAGGCTCCGACATTGCTTTCTCCGGGGGACACGGCGGCACACCTTAGACGGAGAAACGCTCTTGTCTCTTCCTGCACTGATGCAGAACAAGATGAGGTGTGGGCAATGGGGGAGAAGCAGCTGAGTCCTCAGATATGCTGGTTCCGAGCCCTTAGCAACTTGTCCTCTGAATACAGTTGGGGCTCCCCTCAACCCGTGCTCTGATTTTTGATACAAGTCATCTCTACGTGGCACAGGCTTGGTTGCTGCTCAGGATATCAGATTAGAGCTTTTGGGACTTCCTCCTTCTTTACTGAAGCTTCTCATTCAGTCATCCATCTTTCAAAAAGCTCTCTTGTCCTCTCCTGAATGGTTCTTTATAAAGGTTACTCAGATCCCACAGGACTGATTCTCTCACATTTATCCATTAAATCAAGTAATATTTAATATTTAATTTTCTAATGTCTGAATATAAAAATGTTCAAATATTGATAAAAACGTTTAAGTGTGAAAGCTCCCATTCTGCTGGCCCTCAGCCTGCTCGGGGGATTCCCCCACTATTTGCTTCAAGCTGTGCTTTCCAAAGGTGTAGAAAGCTAAATTAAATGAAACAAAATGACAAAACACAGGGTAAGGTCAGGGAGGGGGGAGGAAGCTTTTGATTTAGCCTGGTGCAGAAAGTTTGTGGAGGGGTCACGTGACTTTAGTCAGGGGCGTTATTTTGGAGTCACATTTGAAGGACACTGATTTCATGCTTAAAGTGTTTGTGCAATGCAGCCACTTGCAGTCATGAATGAGTCCTTGAAGGAGTTTTTGGAAAGAAAATGCCTTGGTTTTGGTTCCTTCCAGCATCAAGGTGTGCCGCACTGTGGTGGAGAGGAACTGGAGCCAGAGAGATGGGGTCAGAGGCTTTGCAAATGTCCTGGGTAAGTAAGTGCTGTACGGAACTGTGGATGGTCTGGATTACAAGGAGGAAGAAGGGAGGGTAGGATTTGGTGACTGATTTACCATGAAGAGTTTTGGCATTAGAGCCGAGGCTCTGCCGTCAGAGCACAGTGTCATTGAGACCTAGGGTCTATGGCTGTCAGGAACTGTTTGGTGAGCAATGGTTGGGAATAGGGAGAATATCCTGAAATTACCATGGTGGCGAGACTACACACATGTAATCCGGCGGCCAGCGCTCAAGGGGTGCTTGAGGATGAGAGCACAGAGGGAGAGAAGGAACGACAAGGCCTGGGGGGAAATGCACCGACTTCTTAGATCAAAGTACAGAGTTCATTACGGCTGACCCCGAGACTGGTCTGTCAGAGCTGCAGCACAGTTCCTTCAAGAGCAGACAGCTGATGCTTCCTAGACACCCCCGTGCGAGGGCAGAGGGTGAGGCTGGGAGTGTTTCTACTCACAAAGCTATGCCTGCTCTCTCTGGGACCATGGCCGCCTAAAGATGGTGGCTGTTTTCCAAACTCAAATCTGGTGTGACACTCAATCAGATGTATGGACACCAACTCTGTTAGCATTCTAAGCTCCACCCCACAGTTACCTGGCAACAGCCGCGTAGGCCTGGCCCACTATAAAAGGGGCTGCTTGCCCCCTCCTCTCTCTCTCTTGCCTCTTGCCGCTCGCCTCTCTTACTCCTGTTTCCTGTTTCCTGTTTGCTTGTCTCTTGTGCTTCTCTCTCTCTCTCTCTCTCTCTCTCTCTCTCTCTCTCTCTCTCTCTCCCTCCCTCCCTCCCTCTCTCTCTCTCTCTCTCTCTCTCTCTCTCTCTCTCTCTCTCTCTCCCTTCCCTTCCCCCCCACGTGGTCATGGTGGCCTCTACTTCTCTACTTTCTCCCTCTCTCTGCCTCTGCTACCCCTTTAATTCCCTTCCCCATGCCCTAAATAAATCTATTCTATACTATACCATCCTGTGGCTGGTCTCTTAGGGGAAGAGATGCCTCTTGGCATGGACCGGCTGAGGCACCTCCTTCCCCCACACCTCACCACACCCCCCCATAGAACATATCTTATTTCCCTTTAACTTTTTATAATCACAACAAACTCTTTATCTACATAGTAGGCAGCCAAGGCCCCCTCCTCTGTCCTGCTTTAATGCATGAGTACATTCTCTATAGGCTGAGTAACTAGTCAGCTATGCTATATGCTTCACGCTATGGCACAATTTTTTGTTTGTTTCTGTTGTTTGGTTGTTTTTGCCAAGGGCTCGTTGGTCCAAATTCTCAAGTAGCAGAGGAGGGCAGGCGCTGTTCCGTTACTCTCTTTAGTACTTAGCAGGCTTCTATATGCAGAGATGTGCACACATCCCTTACTGCGGTGAGAGGCAGAGTGAGTCTCCACAGGATGTGAGCACTTTGTCTGACAGAACATGGCCTTTAAAGGACAGAAGTCCCGTTTGAAGTGCTGTGTACATGCCCATTACCCAGGACAGCTGGGCACGGCGCTCACATCTTGCTCACGGAAGCTCTCCGCTGAGGCTGCTCCATCCTGGGATGCTGAGGCGTTGGACAGTTGTTATTCCTGGGTGGGGGTTCTCCTTTTGTGTGCTCTTGTTCTACTCATCGTCCTGAACCCTGGGCAGAGGCCAATCCCTCTCCCAAACACCCTCCCGTCTCTGGAAGTGGTGTGACCTCCAGGCTTCCCACGTCCTTTGGCTTAGCAGTTGTTTCCGTAATTCTTCTTGGGGTCCACTGTGAACTCTGCTGGTTTCTCTTAAGCATGAAATCAGGGGCAACCTTTCTGCTGTTTCCATTGCTAAGGGTTGGCCTTTCCCTACCCTCTCTGGTGTATCCAAGGCCACTGTTAACATTGTATCTGTTTTTTTTTTTTTTTTGCCCCTGTTGTAATGTTCAGAGGGGGTGGGGGGATATGTGCCCATAGCAGGATCACTCTTAGTCGTTTGGTAGCTCTTACCCCTACCTTTGCTGAAGTTACAGGTAGCTTCTTGTACAGTGAGCAGGAAGGTGTACACTCTAAATGGGTCATGGTCCACTGAGAACTTACTGAGGGTAGCATTTCTTTTCATGGTCACAGCGCCCAGCCCTTGAACCTCGTTATAGCGCTCACTTACAGACCATCCGGAGTCACTGGCTTCCCTGAACATCGTCCCCTTTCTAGAATGTGTGCTCTTTGAGGACAGGTGCTGTGTCTTTGTCATGTTTCTCTTAAGCTTTGACAGGGTCTGACTCCATAGTCTAAGGCCACAGAAAGCGTCACTAAAGCACTGAATGCTGGTCTAAGGTATTTGCATGCAAAGGTGTGGTGGGGCTTGAAGGGACAGAGAAGGTGACTGCTTTGTGCTGAGGGGTAGAAGAAATGTTTCAGTGACAGTCGAGGCTAGCAGAATACCCCCCAAGCCTGTGAGGTAAGCAGCAGGAAGTGTTGGAAGTTAATGAAGATGCAACTGCCTTAGAAGCATCCTGGACCCTGTGAGCTGGCTTCCTCCCAGCAAGGGCAGGTGTCAGCTCTAGCTAATCCTGAAAATGAGAAACATCCCTGCCTGGGATTCTTGACGAATAATGTTATCATCAGGCAGCAGACACCACTGAGCATCACTTGCTTTGGTTTCTCTCCCTTTCTGCGTATTGAGTAGTTTACAGAATTAACTTTGCCTTGGAGGGGAGTGGCCCTCTGTGCAGCCACATCTAAACTCATCTGGACCAACAGTTAGCTGGAAGGCACTTACTGGGAACATGTAGATGGGGTTTGGTTATTATGTTAATCCATACTCAAAATCATACTTACAAAATAGTGTTTCCTGGGTAACCAGTCTCTCACTGATACTCAAGGTAGAATGGTGATTCGAGTTTTCCTCTTATCAGTGTGAGACCCAGAACCTGCAGTTTTAGCCTCGTGTGTGGCTAGAACCCTGGATTTCCAAACTGGGATGCTGGGACCAATACAGTTCATCTAACCATTGGAATTTACCAACAGAGGGGCCAAAGTCCAGAGAGAAATGAATGTTCAGTGACCGCCCCAACGCCCTGTCCCCTAGTTAGTCAGAGAATAAGGCGTCTCCTCAGGGGCCCTTCCCCTTCCGTGACTGTGATCTGTCCATCACTGGAAGGTTCTTCCAGCTTTACCTTCCCATGGTTTCCGGTCGCCCTGTCACTGCCCACGACTGCTTCCCTGCCCTGGTATGCTGAAGTCCGCTTATTTGGTGAAAGCTGTGAACTTCAAGCCCATTCTGTCACCGTCACCGTGGTCTGCCTCAATCTTCAAAGCACCAAGCCTCGAAGACCCTCCTAATTGTTAGCGGCAAAGACTGAGTCCTTAGGAAGCCTTTCGGGACCCCATCCAAGACTTCCACTTCCGCGAGTTCCGATCCGCCTGGCTCTTTCTCCTCTCTCTTGTCTCTGCATGGTCTCTTGCTACCTGGCACATAGTATAGTGGAACGTGTCCCATGGAACCCCGCCTAGGAGGAGCAGGAGGCAGCGGGCAGACACGGGAAGGAACGCGGAGTTTCTAGGATGGGAGCTTGGCAGACACCACAGTGCGTTTCTAACCAAGGCCGAAAATAAAGGAAGAGGACAAGGATGATGCAGTAAATAGAAATAGTTGTTCCTGATGACTACTGATGTTTGTCACCATCATAGGCCTATGTGTGGGTAAAAGTCCACAATATTCTCTCAAAAAATCTGAGTCATCTTCTCAGGCTGCTCCCCTGACTCAGAGGCCTCCCCTCCCCCTTCTCCTGCTCTCTCCCTATGCATCTCTTCGTTACCTAAAGGACCTTTTGCTTCTTTTAAAGTTGTGATTTTTATTTTTTTTAGCTAACTTACAATAATGGGTTCATGTGGTGCTTTCAGGCACGTATATGGTTGTGCTGTTCTCCTATTCACCCTCCCAGCACCCTCTCTGGTCTCTGGCCGCTGCACCATCAGCCTCCTTCTTCCCCAGGTGAACTGTTTTCTGCTTTTCTGCTAATAGTCTCAGTCCACAAAGTGAGCAGTTAGGCTGTTGCACACTGTATCTCCTGGGTGTCTTATTCTGGGACCCATGGACATGGTTACTAGCTTCTTTTGCCTAAGTCAATATCTGACATTTGCTTTGCTGCATGAGTGTGTCTTGTGGCCAAGCGTGTGGCTTACGACAATGACAATCCCTGTCTGGCAAGTTTCATATAATTCGCTGAGTTAAAAATGACCTATTTCAATTGTTCCAAATCTAGTTTTAACATTCTGTTGCTTTCTGAATGCAATGTCTTATCTCTCTAAGGATATGTATATATTATAATAAATATGTAATAAACATTACATAACATTTATATGAATTACTCCACTCCATGAATTGTTGTTTCTTATGATGGCTTAGATAATTTGTTTCATATAGTGCCTTTTGGATTTTCTTCCAAGGTGACACTTTTTGGTGGTTCCTTGCAGTCCCTGAGTGTAAGAGACTATATTATTACTTAGAAGCTCTGAGTACTGGGAGATCTGCATTTACTAAGTTGACAGGAGGGGTCCCATTCATGTGACTGGTGTCCCCCTCATGACTGCACACAAGTTCTTTCTCTAAGAAACCCTAGTCATGGAGTCGGGTGGAGCTGGTCAGGTGAGAGTCTCTCAGGCGCCGTTTCACCGGCGAGCCCGGCGGAGGCTGGATCGTGGTGGCGAGGATCTGGCCTGGTGAGAGACCAAGGAGTGCGCTAACCCAGGCTCGGCCCGTCCCCTTGTCCACAGGATGATCACGGACGTGCAGCTGGGCGTGTCGCTTTTCTTGCTTGTGGTCCTGTATCACTACGTGGCAGTGAACAACCCCAAGAAGTAGGAATGAAAGTTGACGCTTTCTCCGCCCCAGGGTTCCAGGACATAGTCTGAGGCAAGATGGAGGGTGCGAGGGGCCTTCACACTTGCCTTCATCTCCCCTACCCATCACAGCATACAAAGCAACTACACCTGGATTTTTCCAAACAACTTTTATTTCCTCAAAGTCTTCCTTAACCCTATGGAGCAAGAAGCTGCCACTGAATAGGGCCCAGTACAGGGGCTGCTTTCTTTTCTACTCCCTCCCCCCAATACTATATCCCCTAGTCATTGCGGAAAGGAATCCTTCAGCCTCCCCTGTAGGGAGAAGGTGGATGTGACTTGGACGTCAGTCAGTCCCCCAATGCTGAGTACCCAGGGCTGTGGAGAACACGGGTGTGCAGTTGCTCTTAGCTCTAGGCAGGTGTCTCTTCCACACTGCTTAGTGTCTAGTATGTCGGTTAAACGTTCTCAAGAGGAACTTTCGGACACACTCTCCCTACTTCGGTCGGTGCCTACACCTGCTTCAGTGCCTAAGCTCTGGAGCACTTTGAGCCTTTGTGTGGTTCTGTAGTGTGAGGTAGCGTGTTTCTCAGTGAGGCCGTGCTCTCTTCCGTGGCAAACTGTTATTCCCCACCACCACATGCTTGAGCTACCTTGTTTACTGCCGTCTCTCTGTTTTCTAGAGCCAGAGTAGGTGTGCCTTTAGAAAGAAGTCTTTACTCTCACTCCAGGGACGTTCCTGTGGGAACACAAACAGATGGACTCCGCTCACCATGGTTTAACAGACCTGGCTTCCATTTTGACTCGAGGCGTTTTAGACAAGGAGGGCACTTCAGGTGAGACATTCAGCAGGCAGCTGGAGAGGTGAGCCAGAGGTGTCTGAGAAGCACATCAGCGGAAAGTGCTCCTGTGAATGCTGACTACCTGGGGGTGGGGGTGCAGTGAGATAATCGTTTGGGCAGGGGTGGGCTCCTGGGAACCCCAGGGGTGGCGGAAGCTGGGATGGAGGGAGCCATAAAAGCTCAGACTCAATGAGGCAAAGGTTGGTAAAGCTATAGACGAGGCATTGTGAACACCACCAAGTTGGCTGTGAAGACTGACTTTTTTTTTAATTTTGGAAATGAGTTCATTGGTGATTTCAGCAAGATAGTGTGGACAGAAATCAGAACGTAGCGAGTGAGAGTGAAAACAGTGTTTTCACTCATTCAGAAACCGCTGACAGGCCAATTCTGAGTGTGATTCAAAGGCTTGAGAACCAGACAAGCCAGTCTGTAGGCTTTCTCCTTGTCTTCATCTTGAATACCACCCAGACTCTTTGGCCTTAAAGCTCTCAGTGAGGTCAACTTTGTGAAGACCTCTTTTTTTTTTTTCCCGTTGTTGGCTTGAACGTAGCTAATGCGTCCCGTGTTCCCATGCTCATCAGACCTTACTAAAGGCAACTTAGAATTTGCAGGAGGAGTGTTTGTACTTTCTTACTTCTTTCTCTTGCCATGACCCCAGTAGGGTTTCCACTGCCTGTGTACTAACTTCCTGGGCTGGGGTAGGATCTCTCTGTCTCTCTCTCTCTCTCTCTCTCTCTCTCTCTCTCTCTCTCTCTCTCTCTCACACACACACACACACACACACACACACACACACGCATGCACTGGAGACAACAGGGACTTGCTACCAACACCTTGCTATAAGCATCTGGTGGACCTACTTACTGAGCTGCAGTACAGAGGCAGCTCTGGGGTCCCATCTGAAATCTCTAGGCAAAAGTCCCTTCTCGCCTATTCCAGCACTGGCTGCTTTACCTGACCAGATGATCCTTTGACTTCTAGCTGCACTGCTCTGGTCTCCACTTCTTATGTGGCTATATTCTGTGTCTCTCTTTCTCTGCAGGTCACTCTTCGTCCTGTATTCCCTCTTCTTTCTTCTAAAGATATCAATTTTGTGTTACAAATTCTACCCCAATCCACATCCCATCATGACCAATTATATCTCCAAAGTCACTTTTTTTCCCCCAAATAAGGTCCCGTGTCCTGGTTGTGGGAGTTAGGGCTTCAACCTGTGTGATCGTGCATAAGAAACAACTTAATCTTTAAAAATTAAAGCAGTCACTCTGGGTGAAAGTCCTGTGGCTTGAGTGTGCCTTTCAGAAGCTCATGTATGGGAAACAGAGTCCTGATACTCGTGTGAATGGGTTTTGGAAGCGTGACCTCTGGGAGGAGATGGGCACCGACTGAGGTCATGGCAGTAGTGGTCCCTTTACAAGAAGAGAGACGCCTGCTGCTCTGCTTGCTCTGTCTCTGTGTGATGGCTTCTACCGCGTCCTGATGCAGCCGGCCCACCAGATGCTGAGCAGGTGTTACCACCGTGCTCTTGGACTCTCTGGAGCAGAGGCACCGAGTCAATCTCTGTTCTTTGCAGGTTCCTCAGCCCTGGGTGTTTTGCTGCAGTAACTGAAATGGACTACAGCAGCTGTCCTCCATGGTTTCCTTTCCTGAAGCCACCACACCCTATTAACAGACACAGGTGGATGGGCCTTCAAAATACACATGGCCGCTCCTTAATAGCTCTGGCACAACCCCTTTCATCACTACCGAGCCACCACCATCTCCTCTAATTAGAATACTGATCCCGTCCCTGTTATGCCATGGTCAACCCGCTGGAGAACAGCTGGAGTGATCATTGCACACCGTGCTTCGCCTTATTGCCCTCTGGCTTAAAGCCCCATAGCAGTTGTTGACCCACTACCTCCGAGAGACCCCACCCCTCTCTCCCACTCTTTCTGTGCTACCAAGTTTGTTCCCTCTGTTCTAACCAACAGCCAAGCTTGTTTGCACCTCAGGGCCTTTGCACTTTCCTCAGGGCCAGTAACTTCTCATTGCTTGGTCATTTCCCTAGAAATTTCCTCCCTGGCTGCAGTTAGACAAATGCTTCCCATCCACAGGGTTCAGAGGCCAAGGCCCAGGCAGGACACAGATGTTCCTCAGAAAGGTTTGTTGTTGGAATAAAATCATAAATTATGTTCCATAGATTTATTTGTGCCAATCAGACAAGATAAGATTTTCTTGGTCAAATATTGCTAACTTGCTAAATTCTGTATTTAAGCAGAATTTCTCAGACACGTAGTCATGGGATTCCAGGGGATGGATCAGGTGGTATTTTTGGACTTACCTGAACAAGAAATAGACATGTCAGGAAGGACTGGTACAGGGGCCGTGGGATGGGCTTTGTAACCTAATTAGGACTGGCCTTTGAAGGGAAAGGAAGTATTCTCCCCCTCCCCCATTGCCAGAGTCACAGTTTAAAGCAAAGGGGGAAAGGGAAATAACAAAAGAAAAGCACAACATTTTCATTTAGTTTAAGTTTTAGGTGACCCAAGAGCCTTCAGAAAGCAAAGGCCCAGGAGAAACTGCAGTTTTGGACAGAGACAGACAGACAGACAGGAGGAATGGAATACTAGTCTGCTGCAGTAGATGGTTCAGCAAGACCGCTCGGGTTCCTCACCGGTCTCCTTCCTCCTGGGAAAGGCCAGGACCCCCTGGAAAGCAGGCCTTACAGCCACCTTCAGAGAAGGAAAGAAGGGTTATGCTTTCATGGCCTGGTCTTTAGAGGGGACGGTGGAAGGGTCAGCTTGCTCTGCATGCCTAGGTGTCATATTTGGGAGTGTCATGTTCCTCTGGAGTCTGCTCAGTTATGTATGATTGGTGAGATCTCCAAGAATCAGTTGCTCAGCTACAAAATAGGATGATCCATTATTATTATCCACCCAACACGAGTTAAAAACAAACAAACAAACAAAAACCCGATAAAACGATTAGCGCAGTTTGTACATGAGGAGTGTTTATCAGTTGGCTGCCGTCACTGCTATCAGGGCGTGATGGTGCCTTTGATCATGAACGATATCTATCTCAAAGCACTTATAAACACTGCAGGCATGCTGACTTTATTTCCCATCTGCTCTGGCCTTCTGCATTTCCCCACATGGAGTAAGGGTCCAAGGTGAAGCTCTTCGGTTCAGCCCATGATTGTTCTATTTTCTCCTTCTCCTGACCCTGCTCACTCATCACCTGACACACAATTCTAGTCTGTGTCCCAGTCCTGCCACCAGGATATGGTGGCAGAGACGGTGACATCTGAGTTCGTCAGAGGGATCAGGTTGCAGGGTCTCGTGCCAGAACTGAAGCCTGTGAAGGCGAGATAGGCACGCCAGGCCATTTCAGCCAAAGCCGTTCCTTCAACCTAGGGGAGTGTCCTGCTTCCACTGTCAGTTTTAAAAATTGAAATGTTGTCTTAAGGAAATGAACAATGGAGATCTGGAAGTAATTTTTGCTCTATTCATTTGCTTACATGGAAATCTTTCATCAGAATGGCTACATTTAGAATTTGGGCTGCTATTTAATTCAAGGTTATACAATAGCCTTTATTATCGAATTCTCACAGTCCGTTCACGCTCTCAGAACCCCACGAGGTACCCAGGTGTTTTCTAAGCAGCAAAACCACTTACTTGTACTCTCTGAAATTACAGATTTCATGGAAGTGTTGTTACTGACTTGTTTAATTTTTATTTTTCAAAATATTGTTTAGCATGTTGGGAATCTAAAAAGCAGTGAAAACTGGAAAGGTGCCCAAATGCCTATTTCAATCATGGCGGATCACATTTATCCCGGGAAACAGCATTCTTTTTGCTGGTGTCGTCATACTGTACAGTGGAGTTCTGAGGAATAAAGAGGAGACAGAAGATAGCTTGAATAGTGTGTGTGTGTGTGTGTGTGTGTGTGTGTGTGTACCTGTGTATATAGTATGTGCCCGTATGTGCACCTGTGTGCCCGTGTGTGCACCTGTGTGCCTGTGTGTGTCCCTGTGTGTGTGTGTGTGTGTGTGTTCTCATTCTAGAACTTCTCATTTTGAACCTTTAACTCACTAGTAAACACTTCCAAGTGGCCCCTTTGGGTTTCTTTTCTCCAGGCTTCTGGACTGAGCACACCGCTCTTACTCCGGCGTACACAGGGCCCCTGAGCCCTCTTTCCTGTCTCTTCTGCTGGCCACTTGGGCAGGGAGTGGAGGGGGAGATGACGGGGAGTAGTGTCCAGCTCACTTTATAAAGAGCTGCAGAGAACTCTACAGCAGCAGACTCTGGCGGAGAGACCCAACTTGTGACGTTGCCGATTTCTATGGTGTAACAACACTGCCCCCGTAGCTGGCGTCAGGCTCTCAAGAGCTATGGAACACAGTTGGCGAATAACACACCCAAGGAAGCCTTCACACAGACTGCCAACTGTTAAGTCTCAAACTCTGGGACGAATGGCTGAGGACAAATGGTTATCATATCAGACTGGACCTGGCCACCAGGTTCTCCCAGCATCCCTCAGCCCCTGTTTCCTAAAGGGAAAAGCTAGCATAACCCACCCCTTACCCTAAACCTCCAGTCCAGGAGCTAGGCTGCCAATCATTTTAATTACCTGGACCCCCTTTTGTTTTTGTCTACTCTTGTGGGTCTCCTGGCTGCTGCATCTGGGCTCCCACCCCCCCTCTTCCCCTCCTCCTTATGTGGCCCAGCTCAGTCTGGTCAAGTCCACTCTAGACCCTCCCAGATCTCCCTGCCTCTGGCTATGCTCTTTCTTTTATCTACAATAGACTTTCTCCTTCAGCATACCCGGGGCCTGCCATGTTTCTTTCTTTCTTTCTTTCTTTCTTTCTTTCTTTCTTTCTTTCTTTTTTTTTCTTTCTTCATTCACCAGACGCATAAAAATGTAGCACAGAAGTCACTACTAAAATAACCAGGAACTGGTAAGTTAAGGGTTATTTTTTTAAACTTGCTTTAAGATATAACTCAGGGTAAGCTCTTGGAGTTTCGGTTTTAAAAACAGTATCTGTGTTAAAGAACTGTCTTCCCGGGTTCCCACGGATGTAACTGGCAACTGTCCCGATCATGGTGTGTCATACTGAGTGAGACACAGAGAAGCTGCCATCTAAGCAAGGTCCACTGGTGGGTTACGGTGGCAGACCTTCCCCAGAAAGACCGGCTTCTCCAGGTTCCATCTATTTGTTTATGAATTGTTCAATAATTGATACCTGGGACAGGCTAAAGACTGCGGTCTACTGAGACCAGAGTCAGACTAATATCTGAAGAATATCTGAATGACCCAAGCTGGGGGCCATGGGGATCAGAGGAGAAGAGGAGCCATGCATAAATCCTGACTTCGGGTCTCGGCCCCACTAGTCCATGATGGAATCCTTCTGATCAATTTGGTTCTTTGTCAGGCGTGTTTTTGGTTTCTTTTGTTTGTTCAGTTTTTTTTTTTAACCCTCTCAGACACCTAAATCAGATCCTATGAACATTTAATGTCTTCTGTAGATCTACACTACCTTGGCTCCTCCTCATTCGGGTCCATCAATGTCACACACGGTTGCTCAGTCATGCTTACGTGTGTGTTTGTTATAGATGCTGATCAGAATCAGGTACGAATACCATAAGGATGGCCGGTGGCAGCGTCTCACCTCTAAACAGAGCCAAGTTACCAAGGAAAACCCCACGTTGAACCTCTGAAGTTCTGTGGCTTTAGGTCAGGATACAGCTGAATAGAATGTTGGAGAGAAAAGAACAAACAGAACCTTATTCCTAGGAAACGCCAGAGGTCATAACCAGGTATAATGAGGAATAAGGAGCAAGCCCCCTGCTTTTTGTCCTGGCTATCAGTTGCTTTGTTTTGTTTGAAGGAAAATCAAAATACCAGAAAAAACTACTCCTTTGAATTTATAAGATTAATTATTGTTGAAAACTTAGAATTTTATATGAAGTGTAAAGCAAGGAGAAAATACCTATACCTACTCCAGTGGTCTACTCCTGTTTACCCAAAGCTTTGTCATCTTTCCAAGTGCTCTCCTCAGTCACTTCGGCTGTTGTCTGTAACAACTTTATTGAGTGGTAATTTACTAATCTGGTGTGTTGCTGTGGATGGGGTGTGTTGTGTTCTTAGCAAGATAAAGAGCTTTGTTTAACATAATGTATGACACATGGGTTCAAATGGTAACTTAGTGGTGGTTTTGATCAGACACATACTGACCTGCCTTGATGATTGACTAATATGGCTGGAGTACATCCGGCGTTTGTGTTCCTAAACTCCAAGAGCAGTATCTTCCCTGACGCTGTCACTAGGATGGTTTAGACTGGAGCTTTCTATGTGCCCTTTATATTCATTCAAGTAGGAATGCATGGTCAGTAGATAGCTCTCTCTCTCTCTCTCTCTCTCTCTCTCTCTCTCTCACCTTACATCGGGTGAGTCCCAACTTCTCTGTAACATAGGTTTATTCATTCAGAGAGAACTCAGTGTTTAATAAATGAGAAATTTAGTTCAACTTAGGATCAGCAAAAGCAATGGAGAAGGTCTTTTTTTTTTTTTTGTCTTTTTCTTTTTTCTTTTTTTTTTTTTAAAGCCACACTCTTCCATTCATGCTAATGGTTTTCATTTCCCTTAGGAGAGATGACAGCTGAGCAGTTGTGGAATTCTGTTAAATGAGAACTGTGAAATGAAGTGTGTTGTTGCCTTAATTCACTGACGTGGAACACCATGACTTTAGTAGTTACTTGATTAAATGTTAATGAGCTCCGCTAAATTGACCTAATTCTTACTTTTGTCCACTAAATTTATGTCAATTAAAACAAGCCTGCTTCCGCCATTTTTTAAAAACCATCTTTGAGTGAGGCTCTGCTCTCCGAGGCAGTGTTGTGACTATAGTGGTTGCTTAAATATTAATGGTGCCATTAAGGGGGCTGGAGGCGAGCTGCTGGAAGACAGGGAAACTAGACGGCAGGGTGGTTTCGTGTGTCTGCCCAGGGGACCCTCTTCCTGGAAGAGCCTCTTCTATTATCATTTTATTTAACACTATGCCTTTCTTTTCTGAATCAGTAGAATTGTTGATTTCAGGCATTCTTTGAAAGTAGCTATGCTATTAAAGCCTTGGTGTAACAAATTCAAATAATTAAAAACCATATCTTAACAGTGCCACAGTGGCCATTACCCTTGGGCCTCTGAGAACTTAATTTCAATTTCTAAAATCATTTGCTTCTTTATTATAGTCCATAACAGGCACAATCATTTTTAGCTGTGTACTATATTTGAATGGGTTTATTTACATTAAGCATGAGAATTCTATTAAGTTAACCCTGAGAGATATGACGAGGGTCATATATTCAATCAAATTATGATTATAAACCCTTACCTCAATGGGAAAATGTTGCTGAAAACCCTTTTAAATTTTACACAACCAGTATTTTGAATTATGCTAAATTGGGTTGTGTTAAACATGTGGTAAATAGATTTGTACACATTTTGCATTTTTAAAACGTTCTAATGGTTTGACATTTTGAAGCATGGAAAATCAAAAGCAGGCATTGTGTTTGCATAATTGTGTATTTCCCTTTATAATCAGAAACCTGAGTGAATGGGGTATTTATTCACCGAACAATGTTTTGTTTAGAATTTAGCTGCCAGGGTTAAAATTCAATGGCAGCATACTTGCATAGAATATGCAAGGCTCTGGGTTCCATTCCCAGCTCTGAAATAAAACCACCCCAACCAAAATTTAGAGCTAAGGCTACCCTTCATGCTTACGTAGCAATGGTGTGGAGCCAGGGCCTGGCAGGTGCAGCTGCTGTAATACCCTAGGCTGGGCTGGCGTTAAGGTGTGGCAAGAGAGGCACCTGCCAAAAGCTTAGTAATCAAGAGGAAAAGTGTTTTAATGCAGTGTTTGAAAACTCCATGTAATGGGAAAAAAACCCTATCATGGAAATCAAGATTTTAAGTGAGAACAGCCTCTGATCATCCTTCACAGAAGCTTTATGTACCCCCATATACCCTGCACCCCTGAAGTCATGCTTCATGCACCCCAACATGGGGGAACAGAGAGAAATCAGGCCCTGGTTCCTCTACCTTCGTATCCTTGCATGAGACAACATCTTGAATCTGGTTTTGTTGCCTATCACTGAAGTCAGTTATTGTTACCTTTCTGGTTGAGTTACTCAGACATTCAAATCAAGTAAAAGACACATTGAAAATCCATGGAAAGGCCCATTGCAAACAGGACCTATGTGTCTGTGCAAAGACTGGGTGGCAGACCACATGACTTCCAGCCACCCTGAGGACTTGCCCGGCGAGTATTCTCAGCAAACAAGGCATTTACAGGTTGTTGCTAATTTTCTCCTTTTTCTTCTCTCATTCAAACAATGATTTACTTTTATTTTAACTGTGTGCATGTGTGTATGTGTGTGTGTGTGTGTGTTTCTGTGTGTGTGTGTGTGTGTGTGTGTGTATGCTTGTGTGCATTTGTTTGTGTGAGGTTATGTGTACCCATGTGTACTATTGTGAACAGAAGCCAGAAGAGGGGATTTGGACTTACAGGAGATTATGAGTCTCCAACACAGATACTGGGATGAAATCTCTGGTCCTCTACAAGAGTAGCAGGAGCCCTTGATGTCTAAACCATCTCTCTACCCTCTTCCACACGTATTTTTTGTTTGTTGTGTGAGACAGTAGCCCAGGATAGCTGACAATTTACTATGTGGCCAGAAATGACCTTGAACTGCTGATCCTTTTGACCCCAACTTCCAAGACCTAAGATTACAGGCATGCATGCGCCCTGTGGGGCCTCATTTCTTCATTTGCCTGTTGAGTGACAGTGAGCCGAGGGACTTGAAAATAGAGAATCCTCCATCTCTTTTTTCTGTTTTGTTGTTGGATATAGACTTGTGATTTGTAAGAGACAAAGTGATGTTAAACAAAACAAAAATAAACCCAACCAACCAACAACCAACCCAGTAGCTTATTTTAAATCCCCTGCAAAGTGCCTTGTATGCCCACAGTCTTCCCTTTGCTTAAGCCATTTCTTGTATGTTTGGTATGGGGGAATGGGGGTGTAGGGTGGGTGTGTGGGGTGGGATGGGGCTGTTGCTTTCTCTGTTGCTCCCACATGCCTGAGTCCCATCTCCTTTTATTCCTACCCAGCTTGTCATCTAGGTCATCCTCCCCTAAAATCCTCTGTCAGTCTGCAGTGATGGAATGATCCTTCCCACTCACACACTCAGTGACCAGTTTTAGAGCCCTGGTTGCTTCCAGGTTTTTCCTAACTTTCTGATGGTTTTACTTTCCAGGTCATAATTTCACATATAATAGTTGCTTTCTCAGTACATGGTGAATCCCTTGCAGAACCTTCCTCTGGGGAGCTGAGGTCAGGATCAACGGGTTGGGTTAGCCTTACTTATCCCCTGCTCACATCCACGATGTTCAGCAAACTGCCTTTATACACAACAGGAAAATTTTGTTTGTTTTCTTTTTTAAGCCAACCAATGGATTTGGCGCACGTGAAGGGGACAGGCAAAGACCGAGTCCCCACTCATGTGTGGACTGTCACTGCTCTCGCCCTAGGCCAACAAGAAATGGTTCCTGCCGAGTGGAAGGTGATTGCTTCACTGATCCTGTTTATGGTCAGCCCTGGTGATGGACTGTTTCACTCCGTATACCGAAATATCCTTGTTTCCCAGTCCTTCAAGGAGAATGCAGGACAGCCTCTATTTCTTAGCCCGTACATCAAAAATGGGAAGATCAAGGAGGGTAAGTGTTGTTCAGGAAACTGCTGCTACCTTTTAAATTTTGTTTTATTTCATTTTACAGCCCCTCACTCGATGGTATTTTAAAAGCTTTTCTCTATCCCCCAAGATGGAAAATACATGCCAGTATTTTATTCAGTTGTTTCATTTCAAATACTGATAATATATCATTCAGTGCCATATATTATCTGAGTTTGAAACTAAAATGAGGTCATTGGGGAAGGAATATTTATGTGCTTAAGCATTGCTCTCCATAAAACCAGTGAGTGTCTCTCAGTGGGACAGGGTTGACAAAGTCACTACAAACCTTGCACCTTTCACCTGTCATGAACTCATTCACAGTTTCAACCAAGTAAGGTATGCCCAAGTATGGAGGCTGAGGTAGGCGGTCCACGGACCTGCCAGAATTCACAGGGATGCCAGCTGACAGACGTGGGCTCCAATCTCCCAGGGCTTCCCTCCACCCACTCTGCTGTGCCTCTCCCCTGGCATTTTACTGCCCCTACACTTCAATGTCCTTGTTAGTAAGGCAGGGATTTAGAAGCTTGCACAACTCGCAAGAGTGTCAGGGGAATCTAGTGAGAAAGAAATGGAGAAGACCCCTGTATTTGTAAATATATTCCAAAATCTTAGTGTAGGCTTCCTTTAGAGACCACCAAGGGGTTCATACCCGTCTGTTAATAGAAAGAAGTCGCTTTTAGTCTTATTAGACTAACGTGTATGGTTGCGTCTGTTCTTATTGTGTCCTGGTCCTTGGGTAAGTCACTCTGGTCACAAAGAACCTCGTCTGTGGGAACTCAGTTGACCCCTGAGCTACAAATAGTACACAGGCTCTGGTGCTGAGGAATTGTTTGTACAATGAAGCAGAAGACTGGGCAGGTGGCCAGAGAGAGTGGAGGAAGGGTCTCAAAGACGAGGCAGAGTGTCTGTTGAAGGAAGGGGTGGGTGAGGTGGGATCTGAGGAGCTGCTGGCAGGGACTGAGTGGGAGGGATGTGGAGGAGGGCCTTGCCCAGGACTTGAAGCCGTGCCTAGTGCAGCTGGAGGCTTAGGTGGGGTGGAGGATGGATGAGACCAAAAGTGCCAGGAAACGGATGGGTTCAAAGATCAAAAGTAAGGCTAAATACTCCACAAGGAAGTTTAAAGCAAAGCACCGTTTGCTCCTTGGAAGTGTCCTCACCATCAAAAGGCCGTCACCTTTTCTGTTTTCTTGAAAATCAAGGCCTTTGAATCCTGCCTTCATAGCTTCTCAGTGAAAGTTGCATAAGCTCTGAGATTTTTAACCAACTCTGCTGCAGGAAGGTGAAAAGGCCTTCATTGTGTAATCCGAATACTTAAAAAAAAAAGATTCACTTTCACTTTCTGCACAAAATCCACAGAAAGATGCCGCCTGGGCACACGTAAAGATGTATTTGAGTCAGAAACACGTCATTAACCCGACGCCTTAGTACCAGGTTGCACTTGGTTCAGCTTCCTTAATAACTTGAGACTGATGCTCAGATTCATCTCACTAATAAGAAGTAAGAGAAAACCATTTAATGTAGGTAAATAGAAGAGGTCACAATAACCAAGTCTTACCCAGCTTCGTGCCAGGAAGTGGAGACTCAGGCATCTTACAGGATTCCAAAGGGGAAGCGTGTCTCAGAGCAACCCTAAAAAAAAAAAAAAAAACAAAAAACAAAAAACAAAAACATATATTTACTGTTCCCATTGTGAAGATGAGAAGACCAAGGCTCCGGGAAAATAAATATCTTGCTTGCCAGCTGCACCACAAACCACTGTGCCATGTGACTATCTCCTGACTCAAAGCTGTGGGCAAGAAACCATTTACCCAAGAAGGGTCTTTGTGCACACCGATTAAGGGGGCAGCTAAGCAAATGCATTTAGTCAGAGATGCCCTGACACCTCTGCGCCCTGCATGTGGCAGAACCAAGTAGGGAACACTGCAGAATTCCCACAAGCAATGAGTTATCCCACCCCCTGCTGCTTGTCTGGCCTAGGAGCATTCCACCATCATCATGGGCACACACAAGAAGGGAGGAAGTTTGGTCTTCTGTGCTCTGGTAGCAAGCCCAGCAGATCTACATCCTATTAGTGACAGCATTGGTGGCACTGACTGATATGTAACTTCTATTGCTAACGTGGTGTTTCACACTCAGAATCTCTGAATGGGATTTGAGCGGCAGATCCAAATGCTGGCACATCTGGGGATTCGGATGCTGCCCAACAACATAATTAAGGATAATTTTATTCATCCGCTTTACCGAAAGTTCAGGGGGCTATGGACAGATGGTCGGCTCCCTCTTTGAATCCCTGCTGTTAATGGGATCTGTCAAAGCTACAGGAACGGGGCCTCAACATCGCAACAGAACATTGTCGAGATAAACAGTAGTTCAAAGAAAGACAAGGGGAATTTTTAATATTTTAATACCCAATTAGCTAGCTTAATTTTATATAATTGTAATTGCATGTTTGCTTTCTCTGAGGCTAAAATAAATCCTTACATTCTGGGATAAAATGAATGCAGAAGGCAAACTTTAGCATCTTTGCGAACATCATGTTTTTGCCAATTCTAAAGCATAGTTTGGTATTGGGTTCTAATTTGTTGCTTGTGGAATGTAAGTGTGTTGTCTACACTGGGGGTGGCTGGGGTGTGGACCTAATGTATGTCACAGTTGGCTGGTTGACTCCTTCTCTGGCCACACTCCAATTATTCTCAGAGTGTTAATGTCTCAAGCCCTGGCAACTGCAGTAAACAGAGGATGAAGTGAGAGGATTTTAAAGAAATCTTTCTCCTTTCCTTCCTTCACTGTTTTAAACATTTAATGTTTATATTGTGTGTCACAGTGACCGACAGTTTAAAAACTGCATGTGGGAGCCTGCTTTTCAGACTCCATTTACAGAGTCTGTGCTAAGGGTGAAAGACACAGCCAAACATATTTAAAAGTCACGTTACTTGAGGGAGCTCTTGGTTATCTTACTGTGATTTGGTGCGTGGGAGTTTAATATGAAATGGGGCAGAACCACTCTTCCATTAAATAGAAAAGGGGTCTCAAGATTGGTTAAGACAGTGACAAGGTCTTTCTTCCAGACGGGTTTGTAGAAACACACTAACCCTGGTGCGGTGTCAGTGGCTGCCCATACATTCATTCATTCATCTGCCCATTCATCATTATTCAATCATTAGAGAGCATTTGTGGAGTGTCTTAAGTGTGTGAACCATCACGATATGTCCCCAGGGTTCAGAGATTAAGACAGATTCCCTGCTTTCCCACAGCTCCAGCTGGAGGAGAAAAGGGACAGGACACGCCTAAGAACACGTTAGTAGAGATGAAACCTAGGCATTCCCAGGAGGGAGGGAGGAATGAGCGTTCGAATTGATCTAGAGCCAGCCTGGGAGCCTGTGCTGCGCTGGTCTCAGAGACAGATTGACCCAATCGTCTCTGGATGTTTGTCTGTTTGATGTTGAGATGGTAATTAGTAGATTTGCTTAAGGTATCCCGTCAGCATTTTAATGGCTTTCCTACCTTGGAGTGTGATCTTTCTTTGGCGTGAGAGTAGAAGAGGGAGAAATGGCAGTTGGAGGTAAGAGTTAGAGCTGAGGCAAGGCCAGAGTCTTAGTCAATGTTGTACTGCTGTGAGGAGACACCAAAGCCATGGAAACTCTTGTATGAGCAAGCATTTAATCGGGGCCTGCGGACAGTTTCCGAGGCTCTTAGGTCATTGTTACCATGGCTGGAGCATGATGGCATGTGGGTCAGGCAGGCATGGTGCTGGAGAAGTAGTTGAGAGTTACAACCTGAGGTAGAGGCAAGGTGGGGTGTGGGGGGAGGGACGACAGACACTGAAACTTCAAGGCCCACCCCAGTGACACACTTCCTCCAACAAGGCCACACCTCCCAATCCTTCTCAAACAGTGCCTGGAGCCTAAGCATTCAACTTCATGAGCCTATGGGGGCCATTCTTACTCAAACCACTGTTGTCAGAAAACATTGTATTTCTTTTTCTCTTTTTCTTTTTCCTTACAGCCCCTTCCTTTTTCTCCGTTGTTACTTCTGTTGCTGTAACTGATTCACCATAGACCAAGCAGTTTATAAACAATGAGGGTTTATTTAGCTTGAAGTCCTGAAGGACAAAGAGTCCAAGGTCAGAAGCTGGATCTAGTGAGGTCATCCTGGGTATGGTCACTTTATAGAGCCCTGAATCAGCCCAGATCATCAAGTGAGACAGAAGGTCCTAACTTGTGGTTCTTCTGCCCAGATACAGCCACAGCCCTATTGGATTAGGCCCCATCCTGATGGCTGCATTCACATTCATCACCCACCAAAGCCTGTCTCTCAAATACTAAATTTTTTTATTCGATATATTCTTTATTTACATTTCATTTCCCTTTTCCTGGTTCCCCGCCCCGCAAAGGTCCCATATGCCCTTTTCCCTCCCCCTGCTCCCCATCCACCCCTTCCCACTTCCCTGTTCTGGTATTCCCCTACACTGATGCATTGAGCCTTTCCAGAACCAGGGTCCACTCCTCCCTTCTTCTCGGACATTATTTGGTATGTGGATTGTGTCTTTGGTGTTCCAAGATTCTAGGCTAATATCCACTTATCAGTGAGTGCCTACCATGGGCATTCTTTTGAGACTGGGTTACCTCACTTCTAAATTTTCGATACCTCAAAATGAGGACTCAATTCCCAACATGAGTTTTGATGGGGACATTCAGGCACAAGAGAGACAAGTGCCCCTGGCGAGAGAGTGGGCAGAACTGTGGGGCTCTGGTTAAGCAATTCTGCCTGGGACAAGTTGGGAGAGTTAAAAAAAAGCTTCCAGACATTCATGCTTCCTTCAGGGGTAACTCCCCACAGGCTAATGAGACCCGCCACTGTAGACTGACTTCTTGTTTTATGTTAGCTCATCCATGAACACTTTTTGTTCTTCTTCACAGAAAGTGTGTAGTAGGGTAATCAGTGTCTGCATTCTGTACAGGAAGAAAGACAGTCTTGGAGAGGAAGTGACTTCATCGGGGATTGTAAACCAGGTCTGTCTGACCAGAACTCCCACTTTGTAGCAGGCTAGGCCCGCTGGATCCTCGGACCACTTTCCATTGAGATCTGTCCTTTGTGCTACCACTGGCTCCTCCCCCAGCTGCCGCCTCAATCACCACAGGAAATTTACAGACAACAGTAGCTATGCTCTGTGCAAGCCAGCTCCTTTTTCTTTTCTTTCTCCCCTGTGTGTATGCATCATGTGTTTGGACGTGCCTTAGCGTGAAGGCCAGAGGACAACGTTGGGTGTCATCCTCAGTGATTATCCATTTCCTTTGCAGCAGGGTCTCTAAGCATCCTGAAACACACTGATTTGGCTAGACTGGAGGCCAGGAAGTCCCCGGGATCCTCCTCTCCCTGCTTCCTCAACACTGGGATTGCAAGCACCCATCACATATGTGGGTCCCAGGGACCCAAGCCAGGTCCTCATGCTGGCCAGGCAGACACTTAACTGATCGAGCCATCTCCTGAGCCCCTAAGCTGGCTTCTCTGGACAGGCTTGTCCATGACTCCATATTCCTGCAGACCATAAGGGATGCGCCTGTCTTAGTTGAGAAGACCCAGTCCAGGGGAGGTGCCCCACCCCCACCCCGCCCTGCCGGCCGAGGGTCTCAAAGCTGGTTAGGCAGTTGTGCTGGTAGATACAAGGAAAGAGGTCAGAAGTGCACCTCCTTGGAAAGGCATGCCTGCTTCTAAAATGGAACTTACAGCCTCAAAGCTGTGGTATGTGGGAGAAAGGCCCTGGATTTCACATTACTTCCTGTGGGTTTGACTACTCTTACTACGGGCAGATTTCTTTTGTTCTGTCAGTGATGTGGCTGGCTGCAGGTAGGGCAGAGATACCCACCACAGTGAGTATCATTATTTGATGGCATGCTGGCCTCTCAAACACTCTCCAATTAAATGTGTCTCAGACCGATAGGCCATTCTGGAGTGATTCTTTACTTGACACTCCTCTTCCTCCCAGATCTCCCCTCTGCTCCCTCCCTGGAGCTCCAGTGCCCGCTCTCGCTTCCCTCTCTGCCCTGGTCCTTGTTGCGTCTTCTCGTTCACTTCTTGTTCCCTATACCCAGGACTCAGTGGATCTCCAACAGCGGGCAGGCAGGAACAGCCTTGCAGCCCAGCTGCGGCTGCTGGGGCAGGGGGGTGCCTCAGTTCCTCTTCAATGCTGGGAACCTTAGGGGAATTACCTAGCCTTTTTTTGTTTTTCTGGTGTCATGGCCTTAGCAAGTCTTAGCTCCCATCAGTATCAGCCCGTCTAAGGCCTTCAGGGGTGGCCGAGCATGCCCTCTGTCCCATTTCCTGTCCCCTTTGCTGGAATAAGAAATCCAGGGCCCCTGCCTGGATTTAAAAATTTAAATTAAGTAATTTAAAATTACTTAAAAATTTCTCAACTACAGTAAGTAAATTCAGAAGAAGGATGCCCATGTGGGCCTTACTCATCCTGTTCAAAGCAAGGGTCCAATAGGCTACTGTTGATTCCATGAATAACTAGTCAACTCCCTACATGAGAAAATGAAATGTGCCGACACTGAAAGGAAAGGAAAGGAAAGGAAAGGAAAGGAAAGGAAAGGAAAGGAAAGGAAAGGAAAGGAAAGGAAAGGAAAGGAAAGGAAAGGAAAGGAATGTCCACAATGTCCCTATCCTGCTTGGCACCCTGAATAACCATGAGGTCACTCAGGCTTGATGTCTGCCTCTAGTCGCTTGGAACCCCTCAGGCCTGATCATTAATAGACCAGTATACTTTGTGCCCTGAATTAAAAGTTGGGGCCCATAGGCTGCCCTGTGACTCCCAGCTGCTTCGTCTGTTTCCCCATACCTTGTAGGAGCATCTGCCATTCAGTGGGAGATGTGGAAACACCCAAGGTACCAACGTGACATCAACGACCAAACTATAAGGACTTGGATCCTGACCCCTTTCACCTTCCCTTGACCTTGGCCTCACTGGGAATGGGGAGTCTAGAAGCAGCTGCCGGGAGGCTGGAACCTGTGTTCTGAGTGCTCACGCCAGCCCCTCCTAGCTTCTCCTTTTAGCTGGTGGCTGTCCAAGGTCTCCCCCAGCCTGGGCAGGCTCACAGAACATGTTCTCTAATCCTTCCCTCTATTTTCTTTCTCCTCACCAGGGCAAAGGAAGAGCATGGTCAGTCCTTTCCCTGGAATGTATGACAAGAGTTATGCCGGCTACATCACGGTGAACCAGACTTACAACAGCAACCTCTTCTTCTGGTTCTTTCCGGCTCGGGTAGGTGGCCAAGGCTTGTAGTGGAGAGCTGGGGGAGGGGGAGCACCTCACTTTAGATGGAGTGGAAATACTAGGCTGAAGACTCATGGTGTCTTAGGGTTTCTATTCCTGCACAAAACGTCATAATCAAGAAGCAAGTTGGGGAGGAAAGGGTTTATTCCGCTTACATTTCCACATTGCTGTTCAACACCAAAGCAAGTCAGGACTGGAACTCAGGCAGGTCAGGAAGCAGGAGCTGATGCAGAGGCCATGGAGGGATGTTATTTACTGGCTTGCTTCCCCAACTTGCTCAGCCTGCTCTCTTATAGAACCCAAGAATACCAGCCCAGGGTGGCACCACCCACAATGGACCCTCCCCACTTGATCACTAATTGAGAAAATGCCTCACAGCCCCACAGCCCCACAGCCCCACAGCCCCACAGCCCCACAGCCCCACAGCCCCACAGCCCCACAGCCCCACAGCCTCACAGCTGGATCTCATGGAGGCACTTCCTTTCTCTGTGACAACTCCAGCTTGTGTCAAGTCGATACACAAAACCAGCCAATACACATAGGTTTTGCTGTTAATTGTCTTCTGGTGTGTTCCTGGGCATGCGTGTGCGTGTGTGCGTTCACGCACCCTTCACTCTAGTCTTTGAGACAGGGTCTCTCACTGGACTCACTAAGCAGGCTGGCCACTAGCCCCAGGGATCTGTTTGCCTCTCCCTGAAAGCCTGGGCTCACAAGTCCATCTTTCTTATGTGGGTCCTGAGACTCCAAATGGGGGTCCTCACGACCTCATGACAAGCGCGTTCCTCACTGGTGTACACCCCAGCCCTGTCAGCTTTCCTTTCCTAAAATTAGCATACCGGTTAAACAATAGGTTAAAATTGACATAGTAACAGATTTTGTTATGGAATTTCTATACACAATTTGTTTTTGCTTAGTCTCCTCCATTTCTCTGTCCCCTCTGACCTCTGTCATGGACCCCCCTCTGCCCCCAGTAGTCCTCTTAGGCCATACGATCTATTACCCTCCATCACTTTCCTCAAAACTTCTATTTCCTGAAAGGCTTCAGAATTCTTGAAGAAAACTTTAATATTTCTTTAAAAATAAACAACTCAGCCCCACCCACCTGACACCTCCCCTTATAGTAACACAGCAACCTTCTTTTCGTTATAGTCTTCCTTTTATCTTTTAATTGTTATCTTATTTAAATAATACCTGGGGCAGGGCAGGCTTTGGGGAGAGAGGAAGGTAAGGAGCCGCTGGCACTAACAGGTCACAGGTCACAGTTAGGTCACCGTAGGCTCACTCACCTGTGGCCTTTCGGGGGCTTCTCCATTTCCTCCTGGGAGACAGAGGATAGAATTTTTTCAAACTCACCAGTGAGGTTTAGCTCATTCCCAGGTCACACAGTTCTTGGTGAACAAGACACATCAAGGTTGAAGGTACCTTTGGGGGGTCTGGAGGCAGATGCTGAGGTACAGAAACACATTAAAGCCCACCACAGAGCTGCTCTCGATTTTCATCTACCAAATTGGATTTGCTTTAGAAGCCAGAGAAAGCAAAGCAAGACCTATCTCTGTGGAGATTGGTATTCATATTTGCATATGATTTGCATACAACAGTGTTGCATATTTAATAACCTGGTAAATTGCTTCAGCCAGTGTCTCTGCGAACTTGAATAGCTTTTTACTGGTCCTGTCCTGCTGTGTTCTCTTGACTGACTTCTCTCTCCTCACCGCATGACTTCTGATGTAGTTCACCTCATAGTAGTCTGTCTTCTGGACAGTGGAGGTGGGCAGTGTTTACGGTTGGGTCTTTGGACCCTCCCGTAGGCTTTCCTGGACTCTGGAGGGGTTCTTATTTCTTTCTTTGTGTGACTGTTAGGTAAGGGAGGTGTCCAGAGCTTAGGGAGAGGCTTGTGTTGAGGATGAGAGACAGATGGGGAGAAGTGGCTCTGTCCAAGGTCAGCGCTCAGGAGGAGCACAGCCTGCCATTGATAGACTCCAGCTGGCAGGGAGCCTGAGGTGTGCTCCCCTGAGCCTCCCAGCGGAGCCCAGCAGGACATAGATGCTAATGGGTCCTCAGCAGCAAACAGCCCAGATGTCTCGAGGCCACTTGACCTACATGAGACCGAAAGCCATGATGTCATTTCACTACACACAGGCTTTCTGTGTGTTTCTGTATTTGTTTGAGAGCTCAGCTTTATACGTACACTCTTATCAGATCTAAAGACCTCCGTGGGCTCCTAGCAGGACTCTGTCTTGCTTCTTGCTGTCTCTATCCTGGGTGTTTCTCCTTTCGACACCTTTGACCTCTTGTTTCTTTGTTTGCTCCTCAAACCCCATGTTTCTCTGAGGTTTTCATACTTGGCTTAGGAAACGCAAACATATCAAAGTTTTATTTTGTTTTGAGATGGGGTCTTGCTATGCAGTCTAGGCTACCCGTGAATTAGTGGTGATTTTCCTGCTGCGATCTCTGCAGTGTACCACCACACCTAGCTATTTAACAGATTTTAATCCACATGTACACAAGTCATACAGCTTCATCGACTACACATGTGATGTTTTGATACATGTATACACTGTATGATGTTCAAATGTAGGTGTGGGTGTTTATCTCTTACAAGGATTTAGATCTCTGCAGTGAAAATGTTCAAAACATTTTCCTCTATCTTTTTTGAGCTGTACAGTGAATTATAGTTATCTCCAGGCACACTACTGTGCAGACACCCGGGACGTCTTCCCTATTGTACTATAGTACCCATGGAGCTAAATCTGAGGACTAAGCCTTGTCCCAGTCTACCCTCCCCCTCCCTCTGTTCAGGATACAGCAGTGTCTCACGTTGGTCCCATCTTCACTAGAAAGAAGTGCTTGTAGCCGACAGCCCAGGTGGGGGGCATATGCAGGCAAACATGGGGGTCAGCTCTCCAGATCCTGCTTGGCATTTCACGGAGGGTCTCTGGGAACCCAGCCTTCCCCTCGCCCTCCCTTTCTCCATGACCCCCACCTCCATCCCTGCTGACGATGAAGCTTCACTCTCTCCTGTCTCTTCTACTTTGTCTAGCCTGGCTTTGTTCCGAGAAGTTCTTCATCGATGTCTGAATGTTGCACCTTTAGTGAGTATTTAGATTTAGGAAAACAACAATTAGTAATGAGAAAAGATTAGAACCAAACAAGAGAATGGGAGGTTTTCTTTTCTTCTGTTTCTACCTGACAGGCCTGGTCTAGCTTGCTTTTGTCTGCTGGACTGCAAAAGGGGGTGCCATTTCCTTAGCTCCAGGGGTTTGAGGTTAGTTTGTTGGCTTGTTAGTCCCCCCCATCATTAATTAACTGAGAACATAGCTGGTCACCCACTGACTGAGCGATGGTACTTCTGATTAAGTTCTATAGCCATAAACACATGCGGAAGATGGTTCTGGAGGTCCTGCCCATGTGCCGTCTCAGATCAAAGGTCTTGGGCATAGGGTTCTGTAGGAAGTGCGCGTAAGCTGAGAAGGCAGAGTTTATGGAAAGGCCCACAGTGTGGGCAGGCGGAGCAGGGAACAACTCACTGGGATGCTCACAGCACAACCAGGTGTCTGAGACTAAGACTTCCAGATAGGGAAAAAAAAAAAACCCAAAATAAACAAAAACCCAAACCATGGTGGAGCAGATGCAGCACCCGAGGAGAAGCAGCTGTCAACCGTGAGGAATGTCCCTTTCATTTGGTAGAAATATGAGTTCCTTGCCGGTCCCAGGGAAGCAGCTGACATTGTCATCAGGGGAAAAATGACTCCCTTTTAAAGATGAGGGTAGCGAAAATAGCGATCCAGGAAGGATGCCGCACTCAGCATCCTCTGAGTCATTCTCTGGATGCTGTTTCTCAAATTAGTTTTGTTTTCCTGTTATTTCTGCAAGATTCCCCTGTTATTGTCTACAAATCAGTGCATAATGAATTCCAGAAGTCAAAAATCAGTGTGCAGTGGAAATACTGTAGGGGAAACAGCATGCTTTCTGCCTGGGCTGGGGGCTGGGCAGTGCACTGTACCCAATAGAAGGCGCACCCCTGTGGCCGCTGCAGGGGAGTGTGAGCTGTGCGCTGTGCCGAAGCCCCTTCCTTGCTGCTTTGCCTGAACCAGAATTTAAGGCTCAGTGTTCGAGCTGGACATCTCTGCTTTTGACCACTGTGTATCACATCCCTGGAAAAGTCATCTCAGAAGGTCCTGGGGTACAGAGGTGGGAAATAGGGCCTCTTGAATTAGTCAAGCTTGCGTGCACACTGTGGGCCCAGCCCGCACTTATCCACATTTCCCAACAGCATCAAACATCGGCCGTCTCAGTTCACAGAGAGACTCAGGACATGGCCTGACCTGGGTCTCAAAACAAAAGAGGTTATGGAGCCCAGCTGATTGGAGGAACCCTGACTCACAATAAACACCGCCTTTACTGCCAGGTCCTTGTGACGATTATTCCCATTATCTCTTTGGTTCCACCAATTGCCACCAATACTGACCCACATGTATGAACTTTAAAGAAAATAGAGGGAAATTGCAAATCAGAAAGCCCCAGTCACCAAGCAAGAATGTGGATTAATTGCTACTGGATAAGGAAATTACTAAGTGAAATAGGGATTGGTCGCACTTCAGAAGATAAAGAGGCTTCTGAAGCTGTCTTCATTGGAAAGAGATAGCCAGATTTTGACCTTATCATGTAGGAACACCAGTAATTTGAAATGTTCAGAGTTAGCCCTGTCCCTTTCCTGAGGTCCACCCCTTGTTCTTCAGGGAGAGACAAGGCATGATTCCTGGTGTGTGTGTGTGTGTGTGTGTGTGTGTGTGTGTGTGTGTGTGTGTGTGTTTGCTGGGGATGGCGGGGAGCTCTTATAAAGAGGCTTGGAGACTGTGCCACCTGTGAGGTCAGCCTTGGGGCGCCTGTGAGAGATACTCACTCAGGAACCTGCAGGTTGGACCCTCTGAAGTCAGATAGCAGGGAAAGGAAGGTGACAGGATTATGCTGTCAAGAACTCTGCGCTCATCCCTCAGAGAATGGCAAAGGGCTGCTCTGATACTCTTGGTCTAGACAAGAGTATCTGTTTTCTGTGTTAGTGGAGGCTGATTTCTAAACTGTCCCGAGAACCCATTTGGGAGTGAAGGTGGAACCAGAGGCCCCTGTCTGTCATCTGTAGCCAGGTATACTCCCTCCTCAGGGTGTCAGGACTTCCTCAGTAGCAGAGTATGTGTGGGAGAGAAGAGAGGGTCCAGACTCTGCTGCTAATTAGAGCCGGCTGCGAGCTTCAGAAGCACGACGGCTGCTCCCTCTCAGGCATCTACACATCCAGGGTCCGGAGGGTCAACGCAGCGTTTCTAATGTGCTCCGTCTGTCCGAGTGCAGCTTGTCACTGGTCTTGAACTTAGGGGAAAAACCTGGAGGTCGGGCTACAGGGACTCTGTTCCAGGTCTGCAATTCCTAGTTGTTTAACTTGGAATAGGGCGTTTATTCTCCCTGGGGGTTGGGCTTCATTAGAGCAGGGATCTAGTTGATGTCTAGGGTTGTATCTTAGTTCTACCAGAGACTCTCAGCCAGAGCTACCCTGCCAGACATCACCCCACCTCTGACTCATGGACAACATAAAGGATGCTATGTTGTCTTAAAAACGATTACAGTTTGGGTGGCTAAGGCCTTGTTCCTTTGGGGTGAGCTATGGTACTTTGCGACAGTTGGCACCTCCCTACTAAACCCTAAACCCCGGGATGGAAATGCAGGCAGTGGCGATTGCTGCATAGGTTCAGCACAGGTGTGCATGCTTGCCTGTGTTGCATCGCTGGTCTAATTTACCATGACCCACAGTAACAGCTTTGAACATCTTTGCTATTGGGTGACTATGTCAGTAGAGGGCGCTGGAGGGACATCACGGCACAAAGCTGCCTTTTCTTTCTTTTTTTAATATATATATATATATTTTTATTCTATATTCTTTGTTTACATTCCAAAGATTCCAAAGGCTTTCCCATTTCCCAGTCCCCCCCCCCCCCGCACCATATGTCCCATAAGTCCTTTCCCCCCCAACTATTCCCTAATCACCCCGCCCCCCCCACACACACACCATTTCCCTGTTCTGGTACTCTCCTACAAAACTGGATCCAATTTTTTCAGGCCCAGGGTCCTCTCCTTTCTTCTTCTTGGGAATCATTTGACTTGCTAATTGTGCCTTGAGTATTCAGGGCTTCTGGGCTCATTAATACCCACTTATCAGTGATTGCATTTCATGAGTATTCTTTTGTGATTGGGTTAACTTGCTTAGGATGATATTTTCCAGATCTAACCATTTGCCTACAAATTGCATGAACTCATTATTTTTAATTGCTGAGTAGTATTCCATTGTATAAATATACCACATTTTCTGTATCCATTCCTCCTTTGAGGGATATCTGGGCTCCTTCCAACTTCTGGCTATTATAAACAAGGCTGCTATGAACATAGTAGAGCATGTGTCTTTATTGTATGCAGGGGAATCCTCTGGGTATATGCCCAGGAGTGATATGACAGGGTCCTCTGGAAGTGTCATGCCCAATTTTCTGAGGAACCACCAGATTGATTTCCAGAGTGGTTGTACCACCTTGCAATCCTACCAACAATGGAGGAGTGTTCCTATTTCTCCACATCCTCGCCAGCACCTGTTGTCTCCTGAATTTTTTTTTTCGAGACAGGGTTTCTCTGTGTAGCCCTGGCTATCCTGGAACTCACTCTGTAGACCAGGCTGGCCTCGAACTCAGAAATCCGCCTGCCTCTGCCTCCCAAGTGCTGGTATTAAAGGCACGCGCCACCACCGCCCGGCTCTGAATTTTTAATCAGCCATTCTGACTGGTGTGAGGTGGAATCTCAGGCTTGTTTTGATTTGCATTTCCCTGATGACTAATGATGTTGAAGATAACCTCTCAAATATAAAAAAAATAATTTCAAAAATGTCGGGAGGTAATAATTACTATTCCTTAATATCTCTTAACATCAATGGACTCAATTCCCCAATAAAAAGACGTAGACTAACAGACTGGATACGGAAGCAGCACCCTACATTTTGCATTTGCATACAGGAAACACATCTCAGTGTTAAAGACAAACACTGCCTTAGAGTAAAAGGCTGGAAGACAATTTTACAAGCAAATGGTCTCAGGAAACAAGCCGGAGTAGCCATTCTAATATCAGATAAAATTGACTTTCAACCTAAAGTCATCAAAAGAGACTCGGAAGGTCACTTCTTGCTGGTCAAAGGGAAAATCCACCAAGAAGAACTCTCAAAGCTGCCTTTTCTTTTCCCTGTTCTGTGTCTTGCTGTTTAGATCAGGGACACTCTGCATTACTTGTTCACTGAGACCAAGACCTTCTGTCCAGGTGACCATCCAGCTGTAGTCAGCTGACACGGCCAGGAAAACCAGGGAACTTAGTCACCAAAGGGTTGCAAGGAGGTCTGGGGGCTCACACTCCTTGTGGGACTGATTCTCAAAATAGGCACTCTGCCCTCAATACAGGACACTCGAGGCCAGTGTCCTCTATACACACCTATGGAGAAATCCCCATTGTGTCTGTACTTTTTATACTGTCTTCTCTGCTCCCTGGAAGACATAGGAAGCTTATGGGCCTACTGATCTTGGGTCAGCTCTCTTCTGTCCAGTTCTCCTTAATACTGCCTGTGTCCCCTGTGGCTATAGCAGACATGCATCTTGGAGCAGGCTTACAGGCCAGTGTTTCTGGCTAAACAAAGTAACTGGGCAATCCCACAGGAAAATGACTGTGTAGTTCCTGGCTTACAATTGAGCTCTGAGTGATATCACCACTCAGTCTTTCTCTCAGAAACAGTCTGCCTCAAGGAACCAAGAATGTTCTGGAAAGACCACAGGAGCATATCAGTGTGCTTTCCTTCTTCAGGCACTTGGCCAACTTGGCCAAACCATAATTTCCAGGCTTCCTTGGACTTAGTTAGAACCAACAGGGATTCACCAGTGTGTTCTTAAAGGTATAGTGTGATTGGCCAAGTTCCCATCAGGTGATCTTCCTTGATCCAATCAGCCAAGGATCATGTGATATAAACATGGCCAATGGGCCTTTTCTATGATGAATGTAGGGACCGATTCTGTGAAAGACATGTGGATCAACAGGTTTTTCAAACTATATTTTTTACAAGTGGCTTCAGAGCCCCGGGCAATGCCAAGGCATCGGAGGTCATGGGTCAGTGTCTTCATTTCCTTCTTGATGCTCTTGAGGCACCAAGGATCTGAAATAACAAAGCCACATGAAACAAACCAAAGTGGCCACAAATTGTAAGTTATAGACCACTCTATTAATAAGTATATTAGGACTTTGCAGAAAACATTTTGTGCCCAATTGTCCACTGGGGAAATTAAAATTCTACACGAAGGCGGAAGTTATTAACTTTTCCAGTCATCTTTCATCTTAGCTAGACTCAGAAGTGAGACCAGGCTCCCTCATTCACATGACCTCTCATTCCTTCTAAGCTATAGCTTTCTTGCCTGGGGCTCTAAGAAGCCTTTGCCAGCTCCTGGGATGTTTAGGGAAGAGCCAGGTGAGGTGTCTATGGGCTTGGGGCTGCTGCTTGATGAGGAGATAAGTCAATGCTCGATGAGAACTCAGACGAGGTTGGGGATGATCTAAGAAGACAGGGGGAAGAAACTGAAAAAGTTAATTTTCCCTATGAACGATCACAGGGAAGGACGGGGTAATAGCGTCAACAGAAGCAGGACGAGCAACCTTCCCTGGAATTCACGGCCGTCTGAAGCAAGCTGTTCACACGTGTGGGACTGTGTGTGTAGAATCAAAAATGGTTCTGCAAAGCTGTTTAAGGATTCTGGTTACAGAACTAATTGCTTTAAATAAAAAATCCTTTTCCTTGATTAACACGGCATGGCAGCTGGAGCACCGTAGGTGCAGAGATCTGTGCGGTAGAGATTCCATTCAAATATACTTGGGGGGATTTAGAGACTTTACTTTGGGTACTAATGACTTCGATGAAGAGAGAACATGTTATGTGAAGCAAGCAGGCCTCCATCTTGGCATGTAGAAGTCCAGAGATGGTTCCATTGATTCACCACAGCACGCTTTCCATTCTCAGCCCAGCTTGGCAGCTGCTGGCTGTTGCATCCTCTTATTTAGAGTGGTGTTTGCAGATTAGGTTCTGGCCAAAATACTGCCCCCACCCATGGTAAGCTGTTTAATTCCCTAGAGCCACCTCAGCAGAATTGCCCATGCAAAATTCAACCACTAGTTACATTGTTTGGTTTTGTTTTATTGTATTCTTTTTTTTCTTTCTTTCATTTATTTATTCACTTTACATCACTGCCCTCCCTCCTGTTCCCCCCATATAGTCCCTCCCCTCCCCTTCTCCTCTGAGAATGGAGGCCCCTCCCCCTTGGACACACCCCCATCTTGGCACATCGTCTCTACAGGGCGAATCCTCTCCCTGACAAAAAAGCCAGACAAGGCAGCCTAGCTAGAAGAACATTTCCCACATACATGCAACAGTTTTTGGAATGGTTTCTGCTCCAGTTGTTCAGGACCCACATGAAGTCTGACCTGCACATCTGCTACATATATGCGAGGGGTCTAGGTCCAACCCAGGCATGTTCTTTCTTTGGTTGGTGGTTCTGAGAGTCCCCAAGGGTCCAGGTTAGTTGACTCTGTTGGTCTTCCTGTGGAGTTCCTATCCCCTGCAGGACCCTTAATCACTGGTTTAATCTTCGTTGGCTTGACACAAAATAATCACCTGGGCAGAGGGACTGTCAATTGGAGAGTTACATCTATCAGATTGGCCTGTGGAGTATTTCTTGGTTAGTGATTTATGTGGGCAGGTGCCACCCCTAGGCAGGTGATCTTAGGCGTGAGGTATAAGAAAGCAGGCTGAGCAGGCCAATAAGCAGCATTCCTCTGTGGTCATGGACTTAGTTCCTTCCTTGAGTTTTTGCCTTGATTTCCTTTAATGATGGATTAAAACATTTGGTCATGGTGTTTATAACAGCAATAAAAAGCAAACTAGAACAACCACGTTGATGGAAAGAACTGAAATCATTGTCCCTGGTCCCAACATATGGACTCTCCGCTTCAGCAACGTGTTAATGTGCACATAGAAATGATGTCTACTGTGTCTTGTTATCTGTCTCTGGCTGTAAAACTGGGGTCTGGTCTGCTTGGAGATAAAATTAAAAAGGCGATGGGCCACATCAGGACCAGCTTAGAATTCAGGAAGTCTGCTTCCCTGAAGTGACAGTCCATGAAGGCACACGATCGTTTTCTTTGTCCATCAACCACAGTAAGTAGTGGAATATGCCAGTGTAGACAGTCTAACGGACAGAGTAGAAGACGTGCCTCCTTGGCGCTGGCTGCTCATCACGCAAGAAACATTGAGGAAAGAGTAGCCAAGCTTGTGTCTGGCCACCAGGGGTCGCCAGAGGAATTGAGAGGGCCGCGGCTAAACTGGGCCTCGTTCTTTCCCTTTCCCCTTTCTTTCCCTCTCTCACTTCCTCCCTCCCCTCCCCCCTTCACCCTTCCCTCCCAAGTCTCGATCGATCGGATCTCTCTGGTCTCTCTGTCACACTTCAGTCTTCACTTCCCTAGCGGTGGGAACTGCAGGCGGTTCTTAAAACCCGCCCCCTCAGTTATTGTCTGTGCACGGGTACAGGGCTCAGCCCTGGGCCCCGCCCACACCTAAGCCGTCTGCGGATGCTCCCCGTGTATCTCACACGTCCAGGATACCTCTGCTCCTTCGCATTTCATTGCTTCTTTGTTCTTTCAGTAGCTCTCGAAATGGTTATACTCAGGCCCCTGACTCACTCATAAACAGTTTCTTTCCTTTATCATCAAGCAGGTAACTCTTTACCAGGGCGATAACCCATGTATGCCGTCCATCCCAAGCCTTTGAATAACCACTTCAAAAGCCCTGCCTTTGAGTCCTCAATCACGTGTCCCACTGGCCATCTGTCCATATGTGTAGCCACACTTAGCTGTCTTCCCACTCATCAAAAAACCCAACCGGAACTGACACGTTAAAAAGGTTAACGCCAGACACTGCCTGAATGAAGTGTTAGGATTGTACCTGCTATCCACACGTATAACAACCCGTGTTTCCAGGCAGAGGGCACGGAGACACAGAGAAATTAAGGCCTGGGACTCAAGGACAAGCAGATACAAAGTAGCGAGTTGGAACTCCAGTCCTGGCAGTGTGGCTCTCATATCCACACACTTGACAGAGAGCATTCTTCCTGCCTGTGAGTAGCCGCTAACCCACAGCTTGAGGGAGCAGACCGTGTGTGCTATTAGACGACTTTGCACACGGTGCTGGAAGCGTGCAGCCCGATGGCGATGGGACTCCCTGCTGTGGACAGACGCCCACAGCCTGAGGCCCGATGACCGCAGGAGCAGGAGGCCTAATCACTGAACTGTGTGTGCATCCCAGGTAATGTCCATAAGCTGAGCGTGTGCATTGCATGTGCCACGAGAAGAATCCTTGATCCATGATCATGTTTAAGAAGTTAGACTTGGGATGCCAGGGGGATTTTTTTTTTTTTTTGAAAATGATCCTTAAAAATCCTTAATTCAGAACATGTACTCTATGGCTGAGAGATGATAGGTCTGGTTGTACCCACTATCAAACCTAAGGACCCGATGGCCCCCTGAGCTACATGGCAGGGGAGAAGCAGCTCCTAAGACTTGTTTATTGATGCTCACAGGTGTGCGTGCTGTGCTAATAAATAAACAAACAACTAGGTGTTAATAAATAAACAAGTGAGCAAAAGAAATATAATCAAGAGAGGTACTCTGTTTGGAATATAAAAACATATTGAGTAAAATTACTCTAAAGCTTTGAGATGGGAGAACTACATGTCTTAAATCGTTGCCATAGTAAGATTAATATTTTCAAAGGTCTGAATTCCATCCTACCTACAACTAGTTAGCAGAAGTTCCTTATTTCAGTGACCCTCAAGTTTGCAATGCAGTTTGGTTCAGCACGCTCTCAGGGGTTTCTCCTTTTCCCTTGGAGAAGGGCCTCGCCTCACAAGTGAGATCTGGCTATGCCATGGAGGGTTATCTGTAAGAACGTTATGCCATTCGCGTGGGCCATAGCGAGGATTGTCTGGCACGGCTATGATGTCATGATTCACCGTGCAAGCATGACGCGCTATGGCTGACTCTCGGGTACAGAGCATTAAATCGCGCCTTCCGATCCCAGCACCTGATCTAAGCATGACGTCAGGGCCATGCTTGGCTCACTGAAGTAGAAAGACACACGGTAGGGCTTTCTTTCAAAACAGGTGCTCCAAGGGCTGCCGAGTGCGGAGGAGGCAGGTCAGCTGAGGTTGGAGGGCTGCTAGCTCTTAGTAGTCCAGCATCCCAAGAATGCAGGGTGCCGTGCTTCATGGCCTCATGAGAACCCTGTTTGGCACACTGCTGTTTGACTTGTCCTGTAGTGCGGCCTCTCAGGACAAGGCTATTTTTCTGAGTGTCTAGAGATAACCTTAACCCTGCCAGGTCACAGAAAGGTGGGGGAGAAGAGAGGAGTGGAAATTAGTTGCCTAGGAGACTGAAAAAGTAGGCTGCCTATCATCTAGCAGGTTTCCAGCCATTTTTTTTTTTTTTTGCGTGTGAGAAACTTCTGGGAACAGCTGAGAGTGCCACCCAACTCCACAGGGAAGTGGAGGGGTGGGACAGGGGGTTTCAATTCCTGTGGCTTCAACCAAGGCAAAGTCATTTGGAAAGAGATTTCCATGTTATTTTAATCTATGACCAAGCTTGAGGGCCACTGGTCCACTGCTGTAGATGGACCTAGAGAGGCTGAGGGTTGGGCACCCTGAAGTCAGTATCCTAGCACCCTATACTTCCAAGAGGCTGGGAAGAATGGGGGTGGCTTCCTTCCTGTTCTCCTGGTTTTTCTACCCCTTGTTGTATGGAGTTTGCTTTCAGTACTGGGTGAATAAAAGTATAGGGGGACTGGCAGGGGGGTCCTGGTGAGTGACAGAGGTTCTGGGGAGAGGTTTACTCGTGTGGATAGGCAAAGAACGCAGTGGCTCCAGGAAGGGCGGGGCAGGTGGACAGTTTCGCTCCACACGGATTCATCCTCGCATTCAGCAACGGTTGTACTACTGCCAGTTTGTGGGGGTCTGGGAGTGGAGGAAGCTCAGACTGGAGGATACGGAGGGCCAGGCCACCACAGCTACTTTGTGGTGAAGTAGAGGCAGAGCCTCCTGGTTCCAGGCCTCCCTCACAGCAGCTCTGACACAGGGCTCTCAGGTTCGGTTACTGCTTTGACTTGACAGAGAAGCTCCCCTCCCTCCAGTGGATTTTTGTTTGTTTGTTTGTTTTGTTTTGTTTTTGTGGCATGTCCATATTTGAGGCAGGACAATAAAGGAATGAAAAATAGACCAGGCATGGCGGGGTGGGGGCAAAGGATACAAACAAACAAACAGGCCACCAAGCAGAACACTCTCCTAGTCTTCTGTTTGTAGAGGCTTTGAGTACAGATCTCCTCTAAGTTCTTAATGCTCACCCTTCACCAGTTGCTGAACACAGCCTGTTGTGATCAAAAGAGAAAGGTGTGAGAATATGTTCTGTGGGCGTATGGGGGAAGGGGGTGCCTCAGTTGGCCCCATGCCGAGGCATCCCTTCCCCCTGAGGGACCAGACACACAACGGTATAGCATAGAACAGAGTTTATTCAGGGCATGGGGAGGGGAGTTACGAGGGTAGCAGAGGCAGGGAAAGGCAGAGAGAGGGAGAGAGTAGAGAAGTAGAGGCCGACCATGACCATGCGGGGAGAGAGGGGGGAGGGAAGGGGGAAGGGAAGAGAGCCCAAGAGGGCAAGAGGCAAGAGAGAGAGGAGGGGTCAAGCATCCCCTTTTGTAGCGGGCCAGGCCTGCCTAGCTGTATCCAGGTAACTGTGGGGGAGGAGTCTAGCCAGAATCTTAACACAGCTGCTCATCAGATTTTAAGGAAAGGGCTCCCTCCTCACCTCCAGTACACAGTGTAAACATGGTGCCAATGCCCATTTTACAGGTGCGGAAAGTAAAGTCCACATTGCTTTGCCATCTTACCTAGAATCACCCAGGTGGGGACAAGCAAGGCCTGGGCTTGGGTCTGGAGAGTTTGGTGCAGGTGTTCGCCACTCACCCGTGAGATGGAGCCGACAACTGAGTGGCTGCAGGCCCTGGACCGAGAGCCCTGGCTACCGTGGGCTCCAGCGCTCCCTGCCTGCTGCTCTCGGTTATTATAACCAATTATGTTTATTGCATCTGAATGCTCCAGGGCATTGGCTATGTCATTTAATGTCTTGACATTTGGGAGTGGGTCTAGAGCTAGCCCCTCGTGGCAAAGCTATTCTACAGACCACAGCTGTTCCCCAAGAGCACTTTCAGAAAAGGTCCGGAACGTGAGGGAACCTATGTCAGACTGTAGATGACAGGAAAGACATGTCCGTATGGACCTTCCTCCGGATTCGTACCCGCAGCTCCCAGTGACGGTCTCGTAAGTTAGTCTAGCCTCCCAGTACAGCTTCCTCACAGTGCCCTGACAGGAGGAGACCAGCTAACTTGGACTTTGGCGATGCTTACAATGTGTGTGAGTCACTGGGCCAACTAGGAAACGCAGGGGTTATTTGGTCCTTGGAGGATAGACCGTGCAGATGGCATGATGCTGTCAACTTCACAGAAAGACACCAGCATTTGGGGCACATGGAAATGCCAAATAGTAAGAGGTGACCCATCTTTATTTATAGTAGAGTGGAGTCCTGGGGGCCAGGAGCATTCAGGAATGTTGCCGGGGATCTGGAAGACAGAGGCTTCATGCATTTGGGTGTACTCTGCAACCCGGGAGCATTTCTGCTCACTGGCTTCTCTGTTCCTTCCAGATACAGCCTGCGGATGCCCCAGTTGTCCTCTGGCTTCAGGGTGGGCCTGGAGGTTCATCCATGTTTGGACTCTTTGTAGAACACGGGCCTTATATTGTCACAAGTAACATGACTGGTAAGCGGTGGCTTGACTGCTTTTCTCAGGAGTCTCCTTCCAACCAGTGTCTGCTCTAAAACTTACAATAGACATAAGAACCACTAGGGGTAGCGGAATGGCTCCAGATGATAGAAACCCAACTTTGTAGCCATGTCTGTCCAGAAGGAGGAGCCCCAGGATGAGTCTCCTGCCTGGCCCTGGCTTACTCTCTCCTGAGAATGTGGGTGAAAGAGCCTAAGCTGTTTTCTGCAAGGCAGCTGCTGACTCAAGCATTCTTGGCTTACAAAAACAGTTGGTATTTATTACTATTTGGGTGAGCCTTCTCGCAAGGGCCTAATGGTGGTATTATATCCCTCATTATCCACGGGAATAGAATGCCTCATGAGCCTGTCACTTCAATGAGCTGGTGCCCCGAGAGCAAGGTGCAGTGGTGGGGTGGAGGGGGAGGAAGGGCTGGAGAAAGCGCCTCTGGCTGTGTCTCAGGGAGGACTCTATTCCCGTCTCACGGGGAGAAGATAGTTTGCTTTCCCCGGGTCAGCATTCAGAGTGTGAACAAGTTTGTGACTCAGTGTAAAAACTTTGGTGCCAGCTTTGGTAGGGTTGTTCTCTTCAGCGTTGGAAAAGAAGAGAGTCCAAGAGGCAGGGCGTGGGGTACCCTGTACCCAGGGGTGTAGGGTGTCTTGTACCCAGGGTTGTAGGGTGGCCTGCACCTAGGGGTACGATGGGCGTCTTCATCTCTGTTCTTCATGAGGTTCCATTGTCAGTCTTCAGTCTGGGCTATAGTATCGCTGTGTTGGGCAGAAGTACGGAAGAGAACAGTGAAGGGGTGGATGCTGGCCATCCAGAAAGAGGGTGCTACAGTGGTGGGGGTGGGGCAGCCACCCTGAGAGCTCAGCAGGGTGTGCTGGGGTCCAGAGCAAGGGCTGCCTGGCCTGGCCTATTTTGTTAGAAACTCTGCCTCTTCTTCTGTTTTGACAGTTCTCTCCAGAGACTTCCCTTGGACCTTTACCCTGTCGATGCTTTACATCGATAATCCGGTAAGTACCACAGGATCCCACAGAGCAGCAGTGCTGGCCTCGTGGATGTTTCTATTTACTACATACAGCCGTGGCTGCATGATGATTGGTCAACAGCGGGCTGCATACACAATGGTGTTTCTATAAGGCCACCAGGGAACCCAGCCGGTCCCATTAGCTCCTCTAGCCTTCAATCGTCACACGTTTAGACACACAAGTACTGTCATTGGACAGGAGTTTCTCGTTGTACTCAGTAGAATAACCTGTTATTGTACACATGCCTCCAGTGTGTGGTAGACTATGCCTTATAGGTTTGCATAAGTCTGCACTATGAGGGAATTTAACAACAACAAGTGTCTAAGTTGTCTTCACTATTAAGCAATAGATTACCATATATTTTCTAAATTACAGAGTTTTTACTTTCTAGATTAGAATTTAATTTATAAAGCAACCAGCTGGCACATACCTTTAATCCCGTTTGGAGCTTGGGGCTGTAGAATAGTGAGTTCAAGGCCAGCCTGAGCTACATAGTGAGCTCTAGGCTAGCCTAGGCTACATTGTGGGGTCCCTCCCATTGACTGTCACCACTGGGATAAGGGGAAGATGGCTTTTTACCGATGGTCTGGGTTCCCTGTCTCATGGGTTGTTGCTTAATAGTGGACTCCTCGTCATCCATGTAGACCTAGAGAAACAAGGAGCCCAAACTGGTGTGCTTTCCCTCGGAGAGGGAAGCGGGATGCCTCTGTGATAGGTGGAGCGAAGGCAGAGAGCTGAAGCCAGAGCTGTGGGGTTTGGAATCTGAGGGTTTGCCGCCTCGGTGTGGAGACGAGCTGAAAGTCCTCGAGAAACTCGAGTCTTCATGCTTATCTCCACCTCTTTCCCTCCAGGTGGGCACCGGCTTCAGCTTCACTGATCATTTCCGGGGATACGCCAGTAATGAGGACGATGTAGCCCAAGACTTGTACAGGTACATCACGCAAAGTGTGGCAGCAGGAAGAGTCTCCCTGTGCTGCAGACACTGTGGATGGGTCCTTATTGTTCAACTTCTAAACTCTGAAGAACATTTCTGTGTGTGCATGAGTAGGTGTGTTTGCATGCACGTGTGTGTGTGTGTGTGTGTGTGTGTGCATGTGTGTGTTTGCATGCATGTGTGTGTGTGCATGTGTGTGCATGTGTGCATGTGTGTAAGCATGTGTGTGTACATGTGTGCTCATACGTGTGCTCTTCTGCTCTTCCTTATCTTGTTATCGATCATTGTTTATGACAGCAGTAAACAGGACTAAAATCATGAATCTAACCAATTGTACGTTTCCAACAATTTCCTATGAGACAGTAGAGACACATATTTTCAATGAAAGATTCTTCCTCAAGCCATCCACCCAGATGTCTTAGAAGTTTCTGGTGGTTTCTATTTAACTTTGCTCTTGCCAGGAGATGACGTCTTTTCCAGGTGTTTGTCTTCTTTCCATAACTGTTTTGTTTGTGGCTTTAAATGTGTATTTTGCCCTGTGGCTTCGCCATGACTTCCAGGCTAAAAACAGTCTTTCTCCTTCATCTTACAAGTTTATCTTTCACTTCATATATAAAAAAAAAGATGTGTGTGTATGTGAGTGAGTGTGTGTGTGTGTGTGTGTGTGTGTGTGTGTGTGTTGGGGGGCTGTAAAGTTGTGAGCTTGGTTAAAGTATATACACATAAATTTTCCTTTCATTTTCTTGCATTCTTAACATCTATTTTTAGTACGTTTTTAAAAACTAAGCTGACCTTTCTTATTTGGTCAAATTTTTCCAAGCTATAAATTGCGAGCTAAGAACCAGTCAGAATTCTCTCAGATCTCCTGAGCGCTCTGGGATGCATTCTGAGAATCTCCCAGAATCTCCTGATGCCTGGTATCACCTGCCCACACTGCCGATTACCCAGTGAGCCAACCTGGCTTCTAGCAGGACTCCAAAGGGAAAGGGGATCTGAGCAGGAACAAAGGCTTCCCAGTTCCTTTTCTTTCTCCCAGGCTGATCGGACAGAGGGCTGAGGGACAGGGCTTTTGGTGGCTTCCTGGTCTTTCTTTCCTGCCCAGGACATCTCTTTCTTTCCCTCTGCTGACCCAGAAAAGAATATGACTGTTCTCTAATTTCCCACATCTCAAGATTTCAATACTTGTGTTCCATTTTCCATCAGGGTTACCTAGGTTCTTACACCTCTGCACCCAGGTACTGTGTTTCCCTGGGACATAATAGTTGATCCTCCCAGAGGGACCCCCTTTGGCCTCTCACTTCCAGTGTCTTTCTCCCTGCATAGGCAGGACCATGGTGCCTGTCCTCAGAAGCCTACCCAAGCACCCACCACCACTAATGCCACTGTGAGTTAGTTCTCCTGGCTGAACACCTACCTCCACCCCTCACTACAACCATCTTTTGGCTTCGTTGTGTAACTAGCAAACACTAAAGACATGTGTTCACCCTTGTGAGTCAGAGTTTTGTAAACCGCCACCTCCCCCCACCCCTCGCCCCTCGCTGGAAGCAAGGATGTTTCCAGCCAGCAGTTGACCCTGTGTGTGGATGTCACTGCTGACATGTGGTCTGTCTCCTCTTGCCTGACATGGAAAGAGGACGGGTTTCAAAGCAGCCGTTGTTTATAGCTGTTTCGGCTTCCTTTGCTTCAGGCTCTTAGAACTGGAAAATAGCTAATCAAGAGTAGTGCAGAAAACTGATTTCAGCTGTTTCTTTTACAGTTTACACTATTCGTTTCCCTTTGTGACCACATTCTTCTCCCCAGCTTGCCAGATGGGTCTTTGCAATAAGAAGGTTGCTTTGGAACTAGTAAATGGGCTACCGGGGCTTTAAGGAGCAGATCTTTCTTCTCCCTCTGAAAGCTCCCTTCCCCCATTAGTTCCCCCCCCCCCAAGATGAAATTCCATTTTTCTGTGAACAGAGCCTGGCCTGGAAGGGATGGCCTCCTAAAGAGCCATTTAGCATTCACGTTTCTGGTGGCTTTCATTGTGTTTGGAAACTTTGTCGCTCACGTTCAGACACACATTATAGAGGATGCCTCTGAGCCATGGCGGCAGCGGCGGCGGCGGAGGCGGAGGCGACGGCGGCTCTCGGTTTAGAAAAATGTGAATGAGATTTAGTCAGTTTGCTGTCTTTGATGTGGATTTCTTGCCTAGTGCTGCTGTCCCCCTGTCTCCCTTGATCACTGGATGTATTCCTGGAGCTGGTGACATAGAAGCAGGCAGCACATGGCCCCCGCCCTCCCAGAGCTCATGGCCTGGTATCGCTCCCGAGGTTACCTTCTAGGAGTTGAATGGAGGTGATACAAAACCGGCCTCACCTCCCGATAGCTGGAATGTCAGAGATGTGAAGAGCGAGAAAGAGGAGGAAGCCAAGGCCAATTGTCCTTTCAAAGAGACTTACTGGTGACATTCTTTTCCCGATGAGGCCCCACCTCCTGACGGTTCAGTCTCTCAATAACCCAGCGAGCTGTAAATCCACATGTGGATTAACCCATTCCTAGAGCCAGAGCTCTTGGGAGCCAGACACCCCACTAAAGCCCCACCTCTGAAGCCCAGGGCTTCCAACACTGGAGCTCTGGCAAACCTGTCAGATGCAAACCCTTGTGCTGTAGGCCTTCCGCCAAGTCCTGAGCCCCTGAATGTCTCGGGAGTCCATGTCGCTCCCACTCTACCGTAACCGACCAGCTTCCCTTGCAGCCAATAGCTCTGGTGTATGTGATCATTTCCTCACTGTATCTGCCCTACATCCACCAAAGGAGCTTTCCCAAAAATCACCTAAGGAGCAGCGTTCTCCCAGCTGCCCCTTCTTCAATGGCGGATCATTCTTCAACCAAATAGCCTTTCGCTAAACTTCCATTACGGGGGAAGTCCTTGGCATAGTTCCAACAGGGATTTATAATAGAGTCACCTGATACAGGATTTCTGCGCCAGGTAATGTTCATACCTGAATAAATCACACGCTTATTTGTGTATTACATACACTAACATTATGCTAAACTTTGAAATGCAAGCAGACATGAATCCTGATTTTATTGTAAGCAGAACCTCACCATGTCATTGGAGCAGTGCTTGACCTAAGTACAGTTAGATGAGCGAGGTGCGTGTGTGGCTCCGGCTACAAAATTTATCATTTTCACAATTTGCTGCCGTGTAAGAACCATTTACCAAAGACTCTGAGGAACAGGCCATCCGTGGAAAGACTGTACCTGTGAGATTAAAACAGTAATAGCTCCTCTGTGTGAGCTCTCGCTTCAGAAACCTTCAGTTAGGCAGGCACTTTCGAGGCAGATGTGATGAGAGATTATCTTGTTCAAATTAGGTTGCCAGATACAGCACAAAATGCACAGTTTATTTGAAAGTCAGATAAACAATGACTATTTCTTTATATATAAGTATTTCTAAAAGGTGGAAAGTGTTAAAAAAGACAGCCAACATAGACCTCTGGCTTCACACACACACACACACACACACACACACACACACTCATCCACATACATACATACACACACACACACAGTATGTTCTACACAATACTTGGACAAACTTATAAAGGATTATTTATTATTTATCTGAACTTCAATTTTAATGGGACACCTTGAATTTTCATTTGCTAAACCTGTCAAACCTAAGGACTCCCCGTCGAATACCAAGGAAGTAAGCTATAAGCGAAAGCAGGAGACTTGAGATTTGCTGCACTAAATGAGCTGGTGCAGTTCCAACAAGCAGGAGGAAAGCAAGGGAAGGGTTTTTAGCCTGAAGGTCGCCGAGGGGAGGGTGGAGACCCAACTCCTATTTTCACCCTTGTTCTAAAGCCAGCTCACTCCCAGCCCTAACGAGGAGGCCATCATTGAGCAGCAAAATCAGTTCCCTAAAGCCACTATAAATAACAAACGGAGAGTGCACCCAAGCCCACAGCAGTGTTTCACAGGCAGGGTTTACGGAACCTTTGAAAATTAAGTCTCGCAGGGATCGGCTAGTCATAATGACTGAGTTTTCTTCTCTGTAACCCTTGAACTCTTCCCCACTCCTGGCTTTTCAGAGCCTCCCAGTCTTTCCTCTTCCCTGGAAGGTTCATGGCTTTCAGTCCCTCAGCAGGAAGCTGGACCAGAGCTCTGCCTGGTATTCTCAGGCCTTGCAGGTCAGGTCAAGACATTCCTAGAGTGCCTGAGTTTTATGAGTTTTTTTTTTTTCTCCAGTCCCTTTTGGAATGACTTTGGTAAAGACATTTAAAAAACAGCTAGTCTTTTCTTAATGTTGTGAATATTCTGCTGGCCCACTTCAATTAGTTTCATCCTAGAATATATTACTGAACACTTACAGTAGGAAATGTACCGAAGTGACATGGAATTCTGACTGTTTTCTTTTCCTCTGTCCCCCCCTTTCTCCCTTCCTCCCTTCCTCTCTCCCTCCCTCCTTTCCTCCCTTTGTCTCTCCCTCCTCCTCCTTCTCCTCCTTCCCTCTCTACCGCTCAACCTCCTCCTTCTCTTCCTTTCTCCTCCTCCTCCTCCTCCTCCTCCTCCTCCTCCTCCTCCTCCTCCTCCTCTTTTGCAGCTTTGGTGTTCTTTTTAAAGCCCTGGCATTCTGGGAGCTCCTTTAGCAATAGTTGTGTGGCGCACAGTGGGTGTGTTGACAGGCTATTGAGCTTCCTATTTCCTCCCACAAAGCTGGCCTAATGGTGTCGTCATACGGTTGACTTGAAAATCCGATAAACAGTATGTGGAAGCTGGCACACAGACACAAAGACACCTCAGCAGCTCGATGACCCTCAGCGGGAGTTGCAAGTTTACAAATTGCCAGTGTTGTTTCCGGTGTCCATACTTCTTAGTGCGGCAGTACCAGCCTACCTATTTGCTTTGCCTAGCCGTCCCTGGGGAATGTAGTAGTATTAGCCACCGGGGACTGGAAACCAGAGGAACACATAGCACAGCGCTATCTCTTTCCGTCAGCGTGCACGCCCCCAGCTGGTGAGGTGTGGTAGCCAGCCCCTCTGACTCCTCCAATCAATCAGTCTCTCTGCTCTCTCTTCTGCAGTGCCCTGATTCAGTTTTTCAAGTTGTTTCCTGAGTATGCGAAGAATGACTTTTACGTCACTGGCGAGGTGAGTCGATGCCTCATTTTCTTGTGTGCCTCTGAGGACTGAACTGTAGGATGATAGTAACAGCAGTCATGTGCCGAGTCGTGTGTGTGTGTGTGTGTGTGTGTGTGTGTGTGTGTGTTAGTGTGGATCTGGTCCACTTTCATAATTTCCCAATAACCCCCCAAATAGCCTCTGCAGCAATGGTGTCAGTCTGGGATCAGTGAGGGTTCGTGCACTGGATGTGTGCTATGGGTGAATACAGATCCCTCCCTTTTGCTGTTGCCCTTGTATCAGGGACTTCAAGTGGGGGCCAGGTGTCTGTAGTAATATGTTCCACATTCCAAACTCGTTTTCTTCTCTCCTCAAAGATCAGATTCAGTGAGGATCCCGCCTGGATAACACGGCATACGTAATCCATAACCACATGCATGACTCTTTCCCCAATCTGTCTCACAACGGTTTTAGATCAATCGATGAGACATGTGACTAAAATGGAGTTTATAAAGTGGCCGTTTCCTCATCTGCGTCTATATGTATAGCATCCCACGCTCTCCCACAGAGCTGATCCCGGCTGTCTCCACTCTGTGTTCATGTAGATCCCGATGGACCCAAGCATTGGCATTTCTATAGGATCTATCAAAATTGATTGCTTTTCTTTGGATGTCTCTTCTTACTCTGCTCTGTGAAAGGCCCTTAAAGCTGGCTCTTGTGCCTTTTGACAGGTTTGATAATTTTTGAGCATTTCCCCTTTATCACAAACATTGGGCTCAGAAGCACCCCGTATAGCCCTTGCCCTCCTGAGATCAGCCATTTTTTCTAGGGACTCTGGCTCATTCCAGTGGAGAATGGCACTGGAAAGCTAGGGCTGGAGCACAGAGTGTGCCCATTGCTGCTAGGGCGACGATGATAGCTCTCTCGGACCTTGTGACTCTGGCTAGTCCTGCGACTCTGACTCCCACCACAGGCTTCTCCAGTTCTCTCCTCTGCTGATGGCTGCGCGTGCCTTCTTCTACACCAAGGAAAGAGACTCCCAGTGGCATAGTTTTCCTCCTGGGCACCTGTCCACACTCCCACCTTTAGAGTGACTCCATCAACACCATACCCAACAAAGAATCTTTCATGTGTCCTGCACCAGGACGTGGCCTCTCACTCTCTGTCGGTCTGTCCCTGGATCTTGTCTCAGTTCATCTCCAGGCAAATGTTTTTCATATTAAACAGCCCCTGCGTCCCACACGTCTAATTCACCAACAAGGCTCTCCATGTTCCTGAATCTCTGAGGGTTTCTTTAGGTCCCATCCTATTTGGGAACCAATAACTTGGGCTAAAGGGTGAGAATAAAGGTCAGTGTCTAGGGTCTACCCCTGGTGCTCTCGGGGAGGAAGAATCCTGCTGGGCCAGCCATCCTCGGAGCCATAAGGCTTAACTCTGGAGTGACTGATCTTCGCAGGAAGGTCCAAGCGATGGTGCCAGAGGCAGGGCTGGAAGGGCGCCGGGCAAGTGGTCCACAGATGTGCACATTAAAGAACTGAACGAGAGAAACAGGCCAGGTTCCTAGCGAATGGCAAGTTCATGGGACAGAAATGTCTTGAGCCCGTCTTCTCTTTCTATGCTGTCAGAGAAGACGGTTTAGCATACTTTTTTTTTTTAAAAAGAATACTCAATTTCTCAGTATCAAATCATGCTCAGTCCCTCTGTCAGCAACACTTCCTGCTGTCGCTTGCCTTTGGAGCATTTTCAGAGGCGAGTTGGAAGAGGGGCAGGAAGTGACACCCTTGTCATCTCATAGGAACCCTGGAAGTCACGCATTTCCCCCATCGAGCCGAAGACTGGTCTGCTCGCTGTGTAATTCCTTGTCTAACAAATAATGTGGCGATGTCGTTAACCAGGCAGCTCGGCGAAGCCGCCAAATCCTGGAGGAAACCGTTGGCTCGCCTGTGTTATTTATGCCTTGTGGTTTTAGGCATGTCATTTCCAAATGTGTGTGGGAAAAGAAAGGTTTTCTTTTTATATGCTTTGCTGCCAGGATGCTTAAGGAAGCCCGTGCCATCCATGAGATAAAGGAAGATAAGCGGGCGGGAAGAAAGGGAGGCATCCATCGAGGCGGTACCCACGGGACCTCAGGTTCAGAAGAGCATGGCGGATCTGTCCACGCATAGCCACCCTTTTATCACTGGAACGCCATGTCATCCCCAAAGTTCACAGTTGAGAACTGTGGTACAACTGGCTTACAGAAACAAGCCAACAAAACAAAAGCAAAACAACAAAAGCAAACGGGAAATCTCATGTGTTAAATATGTCTATGATTCTGCTCGTGGCCTCAGGCTACGAGATGGGGAGGCCTGCTCTAGAAGCCATCTAGCTTTTTGGAAAGGAAAAAAAAAAAAAAACTTAAGCAATGCCCCACTTCCCCAGTCTCACAATTCTGTTTTGTTTGTCTTTTCATGGGGGGTTGGGGGGGGGAGAAGAGGAGAGTTCTGGCGTGATAATTGGAGACCTGTAACAGAATAGAGGAATCCAGTGTTGATAACTGGAGAGCTGGGTCTCACTGGGTGGTTCCAGGCCAGTCTTTAAGCTCGCTGAATCTTTGTATTTTATATTGCAACCGCAGTGGTTAGTGTTGAAATCAACCCCTGTGGCTGTTTTGCTTTATTTATTAAATGGTCAGCGGCAATCACCCAGGTTCACTCTAATGGCATCCCCATGTCCCCGAAGCTTGAACATAATACCAACTCCTTCTGCCTCTCTCCAACCCTTTCCCAAACTGTTCATTGAAAGACCTTTCTTTTCTGAATGTTCATTTGCTTTCCTTCTTAGAGAGTCACAAGAAACACCACTGAATTTGTAGATTCAGTCTTGAAAAATAATGGATAAACACAAAAAATGTTTAGTACAATTTACATATATGTATTAGGAGTGCAGGCAGCCTGCACAAGGGTCTTCAGCAACCATTCAGAGTCCTGGCATTGGTCTAAGGGAGTCTGGGAATGATAATAGTAATGACTGCATAGCACCATTTGAGTGTTTAATTGGATAATCCCCCTTAGATATTTCAAATAGTGACTGACTGTGGAGAGCATCCAGGACTTGATGCCTCCATTAGGGCTCAAAGCCTATGGCCCTTGGCATACAGACTGGGATGAAAGTGTTCAAAGAAGCCTGATCATTATTGGTCTATAGCGTTGACTGTTCCATTGAGTTACATTGGCTGTGTGTGTGTGTGTGTGTGTGTGTGTGTGTGTGTGTGTGTGTTCAGGGAACTAACTCAGGGCTTTTAGCATAATAAGCCAGCCCTCTACTACTGTGCTTTATTTCCAACCAAATGCATTTTTAAAAGCATTTGTTTCGTGTAAAAGACGAAGGAGCCTTGATGATGGTATTAGAAGTTTGGTTGATTCCTTTCTACATATCAGAATGTGTGAGGACCCACCCACACCCAACTGGCAAGGCATACCAGGGAGAGCAGCCTAGGTCCACCTCGGGTGTGAGGGACAAGGGAGAAGCCGCTTCTTTCGTTCCTTTCTGTTTTTCGTCTCTGCCCAGAATACCAACTGGAATTAATTTTCTCTAAAGAGAGACAAATGTGTCTGTAAATCACCCTCCCTGAGGCAGGAAAAAAAAATACTTCAAAAAGAAACAAGCTGTGTTTAATTCCTGTGATTAGCTTTCTTTCTAAGCATTATCCTCCCAAGCCTGTAACTATTCATGAGACAGCTCTTGTTCTTTGGGGCACCATCACAATGTAGAACCCTCTCCGGCATCCACAGGCTGGGTTAGAAGTTAAAGGAGGACTGTGCTCATTGAAACAGAGGCAGGTGGCAGGAGGAAGGGGGGACTGCCCATTGTTCTCTGAGCATGGGCTATATGTACCAGTCCAGGCAAAGACTCAAAGCTGTGAGTAGTTTTCAAAATGGGTATGCTTCCAAAATGGTGGGACATATGCTGAAACCTGGGCATCTCTTCCCCATAGCGTAAAAGGGTGGAATCTCTTTACAAGTAGGTTTGTAGCCATAGGGAAATTGAGGGCCAAACACAGGCAGAACCTTGAAGCTACTTAAGCGTTAGTAAATTAGTACTAAGTTAGTAAGTTGACTGGGAGTACTTTGTCTACATGGGAAAATCCTATTTGGAGCATGGTGCTGGATAACGTCATTGAAGACAGCTGATGGGGCGGCCCAGCACACTGAAGTCTTGCTTGTTTCATTTGTTTTTTCTTATTCCAGTGTTAAGCACATGCTAAATGGATGTTAAAGAGTGACTTCATGAAAGGCTGTTATTAGATACAATAAATCTATCAGCGCTTTTTCTCCTCAGCTGCTTTCCATCTCCCTGTCACTGTCCGTATCTCCTGTCCAAGTCCCTGGAGACTCCCCTGTCTCCAGGACCATCCTTGGACGGTCTCCTACTCTTCCTCTGTCTTCTTCTCACCATGGTAACCTCATTCTCATGTTAATCTCTCCACACTCCTTTCCTCTCTATTAGGATTGTCCCTGTTCCTTAGAGAAGATCAGCTAGATCCCACCCAGTGTGTTTTCCTCTTAACATATTTATGTTTACATTAGGCGCTGACCCACTTCTTATTAAGAGGTAACTCTCAAGCACTGGTGTGTGATAGGGTGACCTGTGAGGTGGAGTGGGAGAAACATGCTAGCAACAGGCCAAGGGTTATTCCAGGCCAGCCTCTATCAGCCTCGGAACTCTTGGATTCCCTGAACTTGGGGCCTAGCAGGTAGCTTCAAGGACATGGCAGTTCGAGTGTTTTATCGTAAGAACACTTGCTCAGGTCGGGACGCACAGCAGCCGTGAGCCCTCGCCTGTTGAGTGCTGTTTAATGCATGGCTTCCTTTAATCCCAACGGTTTTCTTATAATTGTCCCAATCTTAAGGATGAAGTGACTGAGACTTAGGCTAGCTTTACCCAGCCAAAAAGCTGCGAAGCTGAAGCCGAGACCTACTGATGAGACTCCAGGGCAAATGGCCGGAATGCTGACATTGGCTCTGGGTTCTGCAGCCTTGCTTGGGGAGGTGCTCTCTGGAAACCAAATCATCTCCAGGAACTCCCTCCTCCCTCAGAGCTGACCCTCTTCTGGAGCGTAGTCTGACACCCCCGTTCCTATTTCCTGCAGCTCTCTAGGGTCACAACTCTATACAAATGAGAAGAGGCTCCCTAGCTCTTCGGATGTCTGTCTTTCTGGCCAAGACCTAGTTTTAATCACAAAGACTTAGCTTTGATCATAAAGTTTTATAGAGCAAATGGAAGTTTCAAGCGATATAAGGACTGGAGGTCCCTGGAATGCAATTATTTCTTGGCCAAGGAATTTGCTGAATTTTATTAGATAGTATTCAAGCTGGTTTAACTCTTCAGTCCATGACAAACGTCTATTTTCAATTACATCCATCTGCCCTTGCCAATATTTTCTTTTAGAATTGAAAACGGATCTGTGACTGTTTAATGAGTTTAATATTATAAAAAATAAAGGTTTAAGCTGCAACCCAAAGGACTGAACAACGGCATATGGAAATGTTTACATGCTGGGCCTCCGGCTTTCAAAGAATATGTCCAAATCAAATCAGTACATATTTACTGATTCTCAAGTTGCATGGAGAAGAATGTGAGTGCGCAGACAGAAGTCATGAGCTTTGTCTAAAGTGAACTGTCCCGCTGGATCGGATAATACCGTCTAGACACAACACTGGGACCCTGCTAGCGATGTCCAGGGCGGGGGCAGCAATTGGAAGGTAAATCACTTATGCAGCCTCTACCTTCTAAATTCTCCCCACAGAGCTCAAAGGCCTCAGCCTGTATCTGTGCTCTCATTTCCTTATCCTCAGTATTTACAAGTCAAATTAACTGGAGTCTCCATTTCAAACAAAGGAGTTTATTCATCTCCTTCAGTCACCTGGCAGCAAGCTGGGCTTTCCCAGTTTAGCTCTGAGGTCAGAATAAGATGGGACTGGGATGCGTCTTGTGTCCCTGTACCTGTCAGTGGTGGGAGACACTTTTTAAAGACACACCTTCTGTACGAAAATCAAATTACCTAAAAAAGAAGACAGCAAAGAAGGCAGCGCGTACCTTCGCACGGCTTGGTGGACTAAAAGTTGGCTGCAGTTCAAAATGTTCCTGCTCCGTGTCCATGCCTGTAGACTGTGCTGCTTTCTTTTTAAGCTCATATTCAAGAGAAAGAGATGGCTGATAATCTCACGTTCGTGTTAACAAGCTTCTCTTTTAATTGCTTCAGTGCAGTCTCGGGGAGATGACGCACGGTCTAGAAATGTCTAGGAAGTTGAGATTACCACAGCGTTGAGGGGCCGGTATGGCTTGCTCAGTTCGCAAACTGACCCTTTGAAGTCACACCTCTCGCTGCATAGAAGACAATAGTGCGGAGCTGGAGTGAGATCCCATCTACCCCAAGGCTGGGGGGACTCAGGATTGCATCGGCCTCATCCGGACTGGGCTCTTCCATTAGAGCTAGATGTTTGTTGTTTGGCACTTTTGTGACTCCCTTGCTGTTTTCAGTGTGTATACACAACTCTGTTCACAGCACCGATGCTTTCCTGCTCCTTCTGGTCTATTCCCATAGGTGAGTATGGCCGCTCCAAAGCGGGCACTTGGGAAGAGCATGAGTACAACTCTTCCTAGGTAGCCGACTTCGCTCCCTTCTGGAGATGGAGTTCCCTCAGTCAGCCATGAATTCTTCAAAGACACAACTTGCCGGATGAGTGACTGGGAAAATGAGTGACTCTGATGCCCTGACAGGGTAGGGGGCTCAGCATGACCTTTAGGGGGCTCAGCATACTACCACTGAGGTTGCAAATCCCCTGGCTTTTTCTGCCAGGAGCTGAGGACTGTGCCCAACTATGAGTGAAGAAATTATATCCGAGGCAGCTGTCTCTCTTCGAAAAGCCATTGTTATCATCATTGATAAAGCTATGGAAAGTTTTACCACAAAATTTATACCTAGAAGCAAAGCTAGCAAGGGAATATAGCTACTTTTTTTTTTTAAAGCTATACTTGCCAGCGGTGGTGGCACACAGCTTTAATCCCAGTACTTGGGAGGCAGAGGCAGGTAGATTTCTGAGTTTGAGGCCAGCCTGGTCTACAGAGTGAGTTCCAGGATAGTCAGGGCTATACAGAGAAACCCTGTCTCGAACAACAACAACAACAACAACAAAAAAAAAATGAAAAAAAAAAAGAAGAAAAGGAAAAAAGAAAAAAAGAAAAAAGAAAAAAGAAAAATAGCTATACTTATGAAATATAGGTGTTGGCAAATGTGACTTGAACACTCTAAACTGTGCGTACACATACATTTGCATAGAGGCACAGTTTTCCAGCATAATGTTATTGTCTGCCTCACCCCCCACTTTGAAGGAGCTGAATGAAGCTTGGTTTTAGGTCCAAAAATCTTCCCCCCTTCCCAGTACCCAAGAAAGAGGAGCGAGGTAAATCAGCCGTGAATGCTGTTGAAACATGTAAGAAGGGATTGATTGAGATGAATACATAATTACCCTGAATCTCACTGTACATTTACACACATGGATAATTAGGTGAGCACTCTAGCCTCTGTAGACTGTTTCCACAAGTACTGCCACTCTTCACATGATTTCCATGAAACTGTTCCCAGGACCATGTCAAGTACTCACAGGGACTGCCGACCACGAATCAAAACTGCACGTGGCCATGATGTTAAGACCCTTCTCTCATGGGCAAAAATAAAAGACTGAGAGCTGAACTCTGTCATGCTTCTGATAAAGAACAGGAACTAGAGCTTTATTGCTTCTTTGAGCTCTGGCAAATAAAGCAAATACAAACACACAGAGCCCGAAGTCCCTGGTCTGTCTTGCTGGAGGTGAGTGGATTACAGTTACCCTGGGGAAGGTGTCCTAAGCACCAGCGGTGCTGGTGTTGGCAGCCTGCAACTCCTTTAAATCTCAGCGCGGACTTCCAAGGCAAGACTGGGGTCCAGATGTGTTGATTACTAACTTTGCCTGCGTTGTGGCGTGAGATATATATATGCTTATCTGGCTGAGTTCCTTGTTCGAAGGTCACCGCCAAACGCTAACATAACATGTCTGTTCCCGGCAGCACCTTTCCTTTTCCCTTTCAGAATGGCTTTGATGTTGCTCTGAGCTTTTATTATTGGATCTGGGGCTGGAAGGCTAGTTAGTGTTGACGTCCAGACTCCAGGGGCTTTGTTGGTTCTCTGCTTCCCACACTGGGCAGCGTCACTGGGAGGTCAGAGAATTGTGGTCACCACTGTCCCCATTAAGAACATAACTCAGAACCAAAGGAGTGAGTGTTCTTATGTTCAGGTCCATAGGCTGTTTCTAACCTGAAGGCAGATGCTCCCCACCCCTCACTTATGAAGTTTTGCTCTATTTAAAATATATACAGAAGTCAGAGGAGGTGAGATAGTCAACCTATTGTCTGCCCAAGTGTTTGTTACAGGCAGTGAATTGTTAAACAGAGAAATGAGTGATCCACGGATGAGAAGTTTGCTTTTGCAAACACAGAGAAATACATCCCCGACAAGGAAGGTAAAAATAATAGAAATCTCACGATAATGTGTTGATTCCCCATAGAATAATCCTGTAATTGTCTACTGTGTGACAGCCTGAATCACTCAGCCAATGGAATGATTAATGAGCAAGACAATGAAGGATTTGTCACACTGACACAAAACAAGGAAGTGTGCGATAGTCATTAGGAACAAAGGAGGAGATAAACACCCTCAGCACCGGGAAGGCAGATGCGGGAGGAATGTTGAAGAACACGGTGGCTTTAGAAGCAATTAGAGGATTATCCATCTCGGTGTCCTGTTTGTCCTGAATGCTCTGCCTAGCAAGCATGGGACAGATAAGGACAGGTTCCAGCATGGGACCTGAGAGCCACAGGCCATTCTGTGGCCACTGAGTGAATTGTGATTTGCTGAGAGAAACAAGAGCTATGGGAACAGCCGCGCCTGGGGCGCGAACTCCAGCTAGGAACGCCATTAACACTCACAGACCTCATCCCCCTGTAGCTGCAAAATGGAGGAAAGGGAGGTTTGTGTAGACAGACTTGTGTTTAAGGTACGGGCTTCTGGTATGGGGTTCGTGGATGAGGCGCAGAAATCTTGAATGGGTATTGAAAATATACTGCCCTTTTCCATTTCTTACCTAATTATGTCCCATGTGTAATGACTCTCAGGAAGGCTCCATACACTGGATATTTTAGGCTAAATTTACCACCACTGACTATATTGCTATGGAAAAGACTTGGCCTTCCATCTCAGAAAGAGTCCATTTTATTTACCAAATGTAACAAGAATACAAGAGATACTATTGCTAAGAGGATACATTTTTAGCATTTGTATCAATTTCTATAAAGCAGAATAATTAGCAGTAACTTGAGATCAGTATTCATGTACTGCCTGTGCTTGCCGGAGCTTTGCACTGGCCATTGGGCACACCGTGGGAATGTAATTCATAAATTGTTTATTTACTCTGGTGGGTTGGATACACAGTTCCTATAATCTGTCTTTAGAAGTAACTGTAATCTTCCAAAGGACATTTTTGTGTTTTAGTCATCATTGTGTCTCCCTAAGTATCTAGCATGATGACTGACTGAAGGCTGGGTGACATATTTGCCAGTTAAGTGATTACTCAGGAAAATGTATTATCCCGAAGAAACGGATTTAATAAGTCTTCACTATTTCCACCAATAAGACCACATTGCACAGTTATGCACCAAACCAAACTTCAGACATATAAATGCATCTGCATATAAACATAAAGAAACTAAACCAGGTTCCTGAGTATAACTGCTGAAACTGTTTCTCTCTCTCTCTCTCTCTCTCTCTCTCTCTCTCTCTCTCTGATATTTTCTTTATTTACATTTCAAATGTTATCCCCTTACCCGGTTTTCCCCCCTCCCAGTAACCCCACCCCCACCCCCCACCCCCCACCCCCCCTGCTGCTGTGAGGGTGTTCCTCCACCCACCCACTTCCAGCTCCCCACCCTCGATTCCCCTACACTGGGGCATCTACTAAGCCTTCATAGGACCAAGGACCTCTCCTCCCATTGATGCCTGACAAGGCCATCCTCCACTACATATGCAGCTGGAGCCATGTGTACTCCTTAGTTGGTGGCTTAGTCCCTGGGAGATATGGGGGGTGTGGTTGGTTGATATTGTTGTTCTTCCTGTGGGGTTGTAAACCCCTTCAGCTCCTTCAGTCCTTTCTCCAACTCCTCCATTGGAGACCCTGTGCTCACTCCAATGGTTGGCTGCGAGCATCTGCCTCTGTATTTGTAAGGTTCTGGCAGGGCTTCTTAGGAGACAGCCATATCAGGCTCCACTGAAAGTGTTTTGATTCACTGCTTTACCCAAGTAACTGCTGTTGCACAAGAGGGCTGTGCAAACAAGAGCTCAAATAAGTTATGTGAATTACCCGCTTTTATCAGCCTGAAAGGACTTTAGGTTTTTGGAGTAGGTCAGACCATGTGGGATTCTGACTCTTACCACTTAACCTCTCCAACTCCCGTCCGTATTCTAGCTTGAAGCCAGAGCAGTGGTATCTCCAACCTGTGAGGGGGACTATGGTATCGATCAATTTACAGCAGGTAGATGCTCCAAGTCTGCTAAGAGCCTTGGGAATGTCACAGGAGTGGGCTCACAGACACCTGCATAAAGCCTCTCGTCTATCGTGAAAGCCTGTGCACTGCCCTTTACCAAATGCACATGGACCGGTTCATTTCTCAGCTATGTATCGAACGCTAACAGTGTCGGGCACAATGAACAAAAATAAAGGAAGTAGATGCTTACACCTGTGTTCAGGCACCTTCTAGCACGGGAGTAAGCACAGGGATGTAAAATGATGAGTGGGTTAAGAGGTTTTGAGGAGGATTAAGGAGTAAGAGGGAAATTGAAGGCTATAAAAGAAGGAAATAGGAAGACTACAATTTTTTAGTAAGTGGCTAGAAAAGACACTGCTCAGGTAGCCTCGGTTAGGACTGGAGGCAAGGCTTGGGAGAAAGCATCCCAGGAGGAAAGCCCTGGTGCATGCAGGGAACATTCTGGAACCCGGTGGGGACTGGAAGGGATGAGGAGGAAGGTAGAAGGGGGTGAGGCTGATGAAGGGAGTGGGTCGAGTTAGCCTTTTGGTCTCAGATAAAGCCTCTGCTTTCATCCAGTGCAGAGTCACAGAAAGATTTAAGCAGAGGGAGGCGTGGTCTGGCTGTACCGCTGTCTAAAACAATAGAGTGGCTAAGGTCTAAAGAAGACCCCCGTGTGGACGCTGCTGCAGTGACCCAGGCTGGAGCAAGACGAGGAAGCAGACATGAAGACACTGCACCCCAGATGACAGAAGAAACAGGACTGAGGTCCCAGGCCAAACTTTAAGGGGCACAAGAGAAAGACAGACAAAGAGCGAACCAAGGTTTCTGACCCGGGCATCCAGGCCAGGGTGGCCATGAGTTGCAAGGAAGGTCATGGGAAACGTTGGGAGCAAGGACTTCATTCTGAACACATGGATTTACAGTGGGATGAAACTGGACAAACCAAGAAGGAAGCTTTTGCAAATATTACTGAGCAGGGGGGAGAGAGAGAGAGAGAGAGAGAGAGAGAGAGAATGCTACTAAGCCCAACGGTTCATCTCTGAGACCTGTGTGGTGGAAGGAGAGATGACTCTTGAGAGTAGTCCTACATAGTAAGAACAAATTAATCTGTATAATTGAGCCAATACGAGCACTTTCTGATAACGTTGGAAAGTGGAATACTATGTTTGCTAGAGAAAAATTGGTCCGCACGATAATTTGCTTTGGAAAAAGATCCCATGCTAGAAAAGGCTGGAAAACACGGATAAGTTCAATGAAAATTTGTGACCAATAAATATTTTTGTACCTTCTTCTATTCCTTTAGTATATACTGGTTTCAAATTTTGCATCATTATGCGGATTTTTAAGTCTTAGGTTTAGATTTGAGATTTTTTTCTTTCCTTTATTAGACCTTTATGGGTTCCCAAGCCAGATAAGGGTGTGTTGCACATCCCCCGGACATCTTTCCAAGGGCACGGCAGGAATGGGGCTGCTTCCTGCTCACATCATGCTGAGGCCCACTTGACTCCATAGACACAAAGGCCATGTCATGATAAAGCCGGGTTAGGCTTCTGTTTTCCAGCTGGAGAACTGGCTTCTGGGAAATCCTGTGCCTGGAAGTCTGCTAATCTAGCTGCTGCCTTGGAGGGCCGCTCCCAGCTGCAGCACCTCCCACCCTGTCCATTTTCCTCCCTCCCCACTAACTCGAGCTATATAATCTAGCCCCGCCCTTTCAATAAAGGAGCTGTCCTCCACAACCGACTCCCGGGCGGTTCATACCTGCCTTACTCATTGCCACCTGAGAGCCTGCTCTCCAGCTCCTCCATATCCTGAGACCACCAGTATGTGATGGCCGATGGGGAGGGACCCACAGAGCTTGGAATAGAAGTTCCTGGGAAGAGACACCCAGCCGGTGTGGTCCAGGTCATTTTGGTTTGGAAGGACATTAGAATGTTCACATATAACATGGTATTTGTGTGTTTTCCACATCACCTGGGCCATATAGCGTGAGAACAGAATAAGAGGCTGGAGAGTTTTTTGTTACTGTAGGACCTACCTTCAAGGTGACCTGAGGAAGTGGGCAGCACTTGTTAATTGGATTCAGCTCAAGCAGTTTGTGCGTGGATCGATTTGGGACTGCCATCTCAATGTCTGCCCTTCTCAGTCTTATGCAGGGAAATACGTTCCGGCCTTAGCATACTATATCCACTCCCTCAACCCCGTGCAGAAGTTCAAGATCCACCTGAAAGGAATTGCCCTTGGAGACGCATACACTGATCCTGAATCGGTTAGTGTCCTGCTTTTTCCTCTCTCAATCTGTCCCTTACAGAGATCAGGTCCTCTGAATTGAATGAACACTCCTCTTACCCTAGGGGCCTAATTTGTTAAAAAAAATAAGGTTGACGTTACTCAAATTGAATTCTTAGCTAAACCTTTCAGGGTGTCAACTTACTGTCTCGGCTTGTGTGGTGGCCAACATTAGATTGTGCGTGATGTGTGACTTTGCTGCTGTATATGTCTGTGTGTATAATTGTCTGGATTGACTAAGCCCAGCAAAAACTCATAGGTCAAATGTCTCTTCTTGAAACAAAGGGCGTCCAACCTTCTCTCTGTGGCGCTCATGTGTATCACTTCTGTCACCAGATTATAGGAGGGTATGCAGCATTCCTGTATGAAATTGGCTTGTTGGATGAACAGCAGCAAAAGCACTTCCAGAAGCAGTGTAACAAGTGCGTAAAATACATCAAAGAGCAGGAGTGGATGAAGGCCTTTGAAGTGAGTGCTGGGGCCCCCAGGATGCCCTTGAGCAATTAAAACCACGTGAGGCGAGGAGGGGTCAGGGCACACCATGCTGTTCCAGCCTTTGGGATGGTATCTATCCTCTCCCCTGTCTACGATCCGGAGGTGAAATGAGTGAACTTGCAGAAAAGCTCCACCTGCATTTCTCTGAGTTCACGTTGGCTGTATCTTTAACCCGAGATCCTTCTGGCATGCTTATCCAACTGTGGCTCTCATTAGCCGTTCCAATTTCTTTAAATGCTGTGTGGGGCCTGAAGGCATTCTGTAGCATATGGAAAGTAGAAGCAAGGTAACCTGGGAAGTGGATGCCTGAGCTTCAACAGACGCTTGGACACATTTAGAAGGGTTATGTCCACAAGCAGTACTTCAGCTGTAGAGGTGACCCGGTGTGTAACCCAAGTCACATGCTGCCGAGTGTCAGGATCAAAGTCTACAGAAGGTAGTGTACTGAGAGACATCTTCTAAGAGACACGGTGTGCTTGAATATTATTACGCAGTTAACCTAACGCTTGAACGTGAGAGTGATAATACGATTTGAGCCTTTACCGACTTGTTTTCCTTTGGAGTTTGGTTCTTTATGGTATAACGTTACACTAAATACTGAGATGCAGGAACCTGTATGTTTCAGCCAATGCAAGGCAAAGCAAACAACCTTCCTTCTGCTCTGCCTCTGTGGAACCATCTTGTCTGACACACAGATGGACAAAGCAAGCGAGGGATGAACTCTGAAGACCTCAATCGGCTTGCTCTCTCCTGTGCTCTACGCGCCTAAAGGCATGGACTGTTCGGACCAAGGCCTGATGTTAATAGTCATTCAGAAGCATCAGATACGCCGCTTATGATCAAAACAGGAGACATAAAGACTTGGGAGAAAAGAATCAATTTGAAGTGAAGCTTATTTTATAAGCAGGGTACCGGGACACTACTGAGATCCCTTGTGGAGGTGACATGGTTTGCTTTGAAGTCTGACAGCAGCAAGCTGTGCAGATGGGTTGAGAAAGGGAAGCCCCAGCCCTAGGCAGGATCCACAGACTCTCCTCTCTGGGTCAGGGCACCAGATGTGGCTGAAAAATGTGGGGCCAGGATGCCTTGTGCAGCTGTAAACACGAAGGAAGCAGGATTGTCTTGGGAGCGTGTAAGATCCAGCTTTCCCTGGCAAGAAGGGTGTCTTCTAGATAAGTTTTAGGCTTTAGGCTACCTGCTGTGATAGAGATTGGGGGAAAGAGGAATGCTTGGGAGTTGAGACATTGTATGTGGTGTGAGACTAATTTGCAAGAGAGGAACATTCACTATGGTTTCGAAGAAGCACACAGAGATTATTAAGCTGTGTCTGAAGCAAGAGCAGCAGAGAGACCTGAAGAAGGAAGGAAGAAATGATGTCCTCAGCACATGAGATGATAGCCAAGACACTCACAGGCCGGGAGAACTGTTGAAAAGGAGGATTATTTTGTATGGTTAGAGACAGTGAGACTATGGCCCAGGAGTCTCTCCCGAAACAAATTCAGTAGGAAATTTAAATTAAAATACCTCCCCTACCAGTTCTTAAAGGTATGGGATGTCTCTTCAATCACTGGTCCATCCAAGATGTTGAGTGATGGATTAAAAATACCTCCGAGTTTTCAAAGGAAATTGTCAAAGCAGTGTTTAGCAGGTTAACTAAAAATGCTAAGGCATCCTGAAATTCAAGAGGACACAGATGTCAAAATCTCCAGTCCAACAGACTCAGCCTGTTTGATGTTCTCACTCTTTTATTTAAAAACGTTATTTGTTTTATCTTATGTGTATGAATGTCTGCATGTATATATGTGCACCACATGTGTTCCTAGTGCCCCTAGAGGCCAGAGTAAGGCATCAGATCTCCGGGAACTGGATTTACACTTGGTCATTAACTATCATGTACGTGCTGGCAAACGAACCTGGGTCCTCTGCAAGAACAAGTGATCTTAACAGCTGAGCAGATCCCCAGGACCCAGTGTTCTGATTTTTAAAGATGAGTCAGTTAGTGGTAACGTCTGTTGGGAACACTGGAAACAGGCAAGGCTATCCATATGCATGCTCTGATGGGGATGCTGGCCCCAGTGGAGAGTCATGAGCTCTAGAAGAGCACATGGAGACTGTGGGAGGCCTAGGGCTGTAGCGGGTCTGCCTGACTACATGCTTCTCCCTCATGAAATAGTTTTGGGTATTCTACGACAATCCGGGGACATCCCCACAGTTCTCCAAGAGTAAAATGGCTGATCTCTTGTTCCTTCTGTTTTCTTCCTAACAATGCTCTAAATCACAGAACGTTCTCTGTGAAACAAGTTTTGATTATGATGAAGATTTCAAAAGACTGGACTAATCTAGCCACATTATTTGTTAGGCAGCAAGTGTTTTGTTTCTTAGTGAAAACAATCTATTGTGTTTTTTTTTTAAATTAAAGATTGATGTGTGTTTGTGTGTGAGGTCTGTGCACATGTATGCCTGTGTATGCACACTATCACAGATGTGTGTTTAAGTAGGTCCATGTGGAGGCCAGAGGTTGATGTCAGGCCTCCTCACGGAGGGTCTCTCACTTGCCTGGGACTCTCCTACAGAAGCTAATCAGAAAACCCAGCCATCGACCTGTTCCCATCTCTAAAGCTCTGAGATTACTGGTGAGCAGCACAACCCCAGGGCCTTGACACAGGTACGGAGGATTGAATGTGGGTCATCATGCATGTGTGGCAAGTAACTCATCAACGGACCTACCGCCCGAGACCCACCAAAATGACTCCACCAGTGATGTGTGCCTTCAGTACAACTTCTAGAGCAGAGTGGACAAATTAAAGACACCTGTGTGGGGCAATGAACCTACAGGTTTATTAAACAAGCAGGTATCTCCTCAGTGTGAGGATGCAGTGGGGACATTTCTCCAGATGCAGCGCAGAGCAGAATTCCCAGCATGCCTTTGGATGGTTCCTTACCCTTCTCAGTCCTCACATCTCTAACAAGGATGCTGCACAGAGATACTGAGGACAGGGATGCACTGCAGTCTGACTGCTAGCACAGCAGCGGGTGCGTGCTTGAGGGTACAGGCTGAGGTCAGAGGGGAGCGAGAACCATCGTCGGTGTGTACCCTGGCCAAGTTATTGTACTTCTGAGAAGCTTAGTTTCCTCACCAAACATTAGGATGAAATACTTATCTTCTGATAAACTAAACTCATTCTGTTTGTTTGTTTGTTTGTTTGTTTGTTTTTCGAGACAGGGTTTCTCTGTGTAGCCCTGGCTGTCCTAGAACTCACTCTGTAGACCAGGCTGGCCTCGAACTCAGAAATCTGCCTGCCTCTGCCTCCCAAGTGCTGGGATTACAGGCATGTGCCACCACCGCCCGACTAACTAAACTCATTCCTGATGGATGTTTTTTTAGAATGTGTTGACTTCAAGTCATACAAGCCCTCTTAAAATACATTGTCAGCAGCAGCAGCAAAGAGAAAACACCACCTCTCCCACCCTCAACCCCCTCCTTTCTTCATCTTCCAGCCTTACCCCAGGCTGGCTTCCAGGGCACTTCTGCCTCCTAAAGCCTTAAGCTTTGCATTCCATAGCCCCAGAGAGCATACAAAGCAGGAAGCACTGTTTCGGGCCGTTGATTACCCCGTGGGTCTCTCTTCACATTCTCCATCAATCCCCTCAACATTCCTGATGACCGTGTAGATGGTGTTTCAATGCGCAGTTCCTCTGCTCCTTTAGCCTCTGCTTTTCTTCTACAAGCTTGTTCTCCCAGGAGTTGCTTATCCCTGCTACAAAATCAAAACTAAACTAAAAACAAACAACCAAAATCAACCAAGTAAGTAAACAACCAAACAAAATCTTTCCGAAACTCGTCGCCCACAGTCTGAAGCTGGAACGCCTTTATTCAATTGCCACACCCTATCCTTCCGGGCCACGCCTGCACATGAACCAACTGTGCGCTTGTGCAGCTCCGGCACCTTTCATCCCACTGAGCCACCATCTCCTCATGAGCCCTAAGGCCCATGACGTCATTTCTCTGATTATCCAAGCTAAACCCAGGGCCACACATTCAAGCCGCTAAGCTCCACAGATCCTTCCTTCAGCATCTTTGGCTAAGCTACGGCTGCGGCTGCTACCGCTGCTTTGCTACCCCCATGCTGGCCCTTGTGCAGCAGCCTCTACGCTGGAGAAAAACAAATAGCTACGGTGAGCACTCCTCCCTGCTGGCCACTGAACTTGGAGCCCGAAGATTCCCTCCAATGGCTCCAAGACCTTGGACCCCATAGTCTCCTTGAATCTCAGCCCGTGTGCCCTGCTCTCTCTGCTCACACTGTGGGTGTGACCAGGGGCCATGTGAAGGCAAGCCCTCAAGTTGAAGCATCTGGTTTCACTATCTTCTGCCTGCAATGTTCTTTCTCCGATTGTCTACGCTCTTGACTTTCTTCCAGCCAATGGGTCATAATTAGAATGTCAACTCCTAAGTGAAACTTCTTTTTCCAATGTCCCCTACATGTTGGCCCGCACACCCGTAGCACCTCCCATTCCTGTTCTCCTTACTGGTCCCGAATGCACATACCACTCTAACACCTGACATGATCTGCTTCGCCATGCTTATCGGTTTCCCTAGAATATACGTTCTATGAGGGATGGCATTTGCCTGCTATAAATGTTCAGAAAGTAAAATGAAAAAAGATTTTAAAATATAAGGGCTGGAGAGGTAGCTCGGTTGGTGGAGTGTTGGCTGTGCAATCCCAAAGACCTGAACTGGAGCCTCATAACCCAAGTAAGAGCAAGAGCCTGGGCATGGCGGCATGGACGTGTGCCGAGGAGCCCAATCTACCCTACCCGATGAGTCCTGGGTGGGCAAGAGAACCTGTCTCAAATAAAGCAATGGACGGTGCTCGAGGAATGATAGATTGTCTTGGCCTCCATATGTGTGTGAATGCACATACAGGCACACACACATGCATATGTGCATACATAAGAACACCCTTATAGATGAACACTTCCTTAAAAAAGAATGAAAACTGTCCTGACTGTATGATATAACAATGGCTGTGCATGTTACCACTCCCTGACGCTGTCCTTCTCTTTCTCCTTCTCTGACCTAGATCCTGGATAAGCTGCTGGATGGAGATTTAACATCTGGTCCATCTTTCTTCCAGAATGTGACAGGATGTACCAATTACTACAACATTTTACAGTGCACGGTAATGACCACAATTTAAAGAATGTAGTAATGTGTGCTTAAAACTTTGGCAAAACCAAACTGCCCTTGATTGAAAAAATATAGCTCATTTTAAACTAGGTGACCATGCCTGACATTTGTTGGAGAATGTCATCCCCTGACCTTTGGGGGTTGTTTCCTACTGGGCTTGTTAGGTCAATATTCATATTCTAGACAGCTCAGAATGGTTGGTGTCTGATTAACCCAGTTTCCCTGCTAGTCCTTGTCCCTGGTGGGGAATTCTGTGAAGGATCCAGGCTAGGATGGCAGTGCTGGGTTCTGGGTCTAGGCTTCAATCTGAGTCTCTTGAAAACATCCACATTCTTTGTTCTGCACTTAAGATGGCTTAGGAAATCAGCGCTACCCAACCTGCCTGAAAATATTTGCCTTGTTTTCCTTTTAACTTGAGGTGTTTGGAGCCTTCACGGCAGTCCTTGCTTCAAGCCCTCTGGAATACTTTTTAAAGTATTCAAGTAGTTCCTTTCATAAAAGTAGGCCAGAGTTGACATCTTTTGTGTAGAATTAAATGAAGAGACAGAGAGAGCCAGCTTGGCAGTTTGGATGTGCGGACTCTTGGTCTACTACTGAACAGCACAATACATTCAGTTTTTAAATTGACTTATTTATGAGCTATTTGTAAGTAAAATATGAAGTCAGTTTTGGTGGGATTCCCAGCCCTGTGGTTTGGATTTATATTCTACCAATAACAAAACATGGCAGGAAACGGAGAAACAGAATTTGTGATGATTATGATGTTTTTCTGTAGAAAGTAATGTATTCACAGCCAAAAAAAAAAAAGGCTGATGAAGCAGAGAATTGTTGAACATAAATCCTAAACAATATTTTTCTAAGAGGGAGGATTTTTAAGAGATGAATACTTATTCCTTTTTTTTTTTTTTTAAGTTTCCTGATTAGTACAGACAGTTGTATTTTGTTTGTTTTTGTTTTTGTTTTTTAGTAAGGGTTGTGGGTAACTTTTGTTTTATGTCTTTTATTAAGTATTAGTTTTAGACATGTGATATAATTCTTCCCTAAATTATAAGCAGTTGATTGTGTATGGGCGAGACAGAGAGATATTAATGAACAGCAAAAAATGGCAAGTAGAGACAATGGCTTTAAACCACCACACCACCCCTGGTCCCTTAAAAGCCATTTAACCTCCTTTTTTAGAGCCAAGGTCATGGAGCAATTACCTTACATAATCTCACCCCTTTCCTTTTTCCAACACTCTCTCCAATGAGCTGGCCAATTAGAAGGCAGGACTGTAAAAGATTAGTGTCTGAGAAAGGAAATCCATTCTTGGGCAGATTGGATATTGACTGCAAAGGAAGGGGATCCTCTGTGCTCGGCCTATGAGAGGGTCCCTCTTATCTGACTTGGGACACCCCATTAACATGTCAAGCATTAGGAAAAGTTAACAGTTTAGTCTTGCCCTGTTTCCTGTGCCGTGAGTCATGAGGGAGTCTCAGCTTTCCCAGTGGGCGGTGTCTGACATCTTCCTCCATGACACTTTGTGATGTGCCTCCTGCCAGGAACGGGAGGACCAAAGTTACTTTGCGAAATTCTTGTCGCTCCCACAAGTGAGACAGGCCATCCATGTGGGAAACCAGAACTTCAGTGATGGTGCTGAGGTTGAGAAGTACCTGCAAGAGGACACAGTGAAGTCGGTGAAACCCTGGCTAACGGAGATCATGAATTACTACAAGGTGAGCAGGGGCCGTGGAGGGCGCGGATCTATCCCAAACCCCTGGGCGACCGTGAGCAGAGGGAAATTCCTTTTTTTCCCTATTTTACTCCCTCTTTTCAAAAGACATCACCTATTCTATTTATAAAATAGAAATAGCCTTCTTTATTTTATTTCTCCGACTTGTCTTTCTAATAGTGTCTTAAAATTAAATTCCCTAAGTAAAACTCTTTTAGTTACCTAGTTAAGGGAAATAAAGCCAAGAAGATGTCAGCCTTGCTTGACAATCAATTGTCCTTGTTGTTTATGATGTGAATGAGGCCTCATCATAGTTAACTCAGGAGTGCGTGTATTTAGCAATCGCTCTCATTGGCTTTGACCGGGGATTGTCCTGCTTGGATCTGCCACAGGCCCAGCCCTCTTGGGCTGTTGTATTGGTGTGAGCAATGACTCCATTCTGAGCAGAGCAAGGCTTTCTGAACAGGCACCGTGTTTAGGGTTGACATGTTCCAACTAGTTGGTGATAGGAAGCCCCAGTGGAAGTCACAGAGAGCTGTCCCCCAGTCCCCAGTTTCAGGGAGGACACCCAGAGCAGGTGGTCTGGCAAAAGTCCCCTGTGTATTGCTCCTTTCCTAGCACCACCCTCTTCAGCCATCTCTGGTCCTAGGGATGGCCCATGGGTGGGGCAACCCTGGAGGATGAGTGCAGAAGGGATGAAGGGTTGTGCCCACTGAGGCAAGAGTGGTACCTGAAATGCACAAAAGCCCAACACCTAGTGCTCTGGAAGGCAACTTGTAGGATTAGACAAAAAGTCCAGTCTTCAATGCATTTATTCAATTTACTGTTTCTTTCTAACATGAGGAAGAACATATACTTCTATGATGTCTATTTTAGGAATGGTCCTGGAGTTTCTCAGTGTACAGTATGCACTCTAGTATTGAAGTATAGAAGCTATACTTTATATTCTAGTATAGAAGCTTCTGAACAAACACATACTTACCAGGTTGTGTTTTAGAGTACTCCCAGGGAAAGCTCGCCTTTTCTGGTTCTAGTACACAGGGTTTAATGCCTGTGTAAAATCTACTAGGCTGCAGAACATGAGGAGACCCTACCTTCTAAGGAAGAAGGAATTTCATTACATCAGGCTGGGATTTCAACCATCCATCCTCGCTTTAGGCTCTGCTGAGAGAATATGGTACTTGTCTGCTCTTAACCTACCCTCCTCTCTGAGTGCATTATCCTTTGGTGATCTTTAGGACACACTGCTGCCATCCTGGGTATTTTGATACCTATGTAGGTTCAGACCCAAAGCACCTGTCTATGTCCAGTGAATAAATAAAAGAAACCTTAGTTGTGTCAAAGATATACCAAGAAAACCTGACATAAAAAACTAGGTATTTATCATTCTCAATTTACTAAACCAAAAAGCTAAACCAAAAAGTACTTAGCACTTGTGTTTTAAAACATAAAAAGTTAGATACAATGACAAATTCCAAAGTTGTTCCTGATTTGGGCTCTGGGATGTATACACACACACACACACACACACACACACACACACAGGAAAGTGAGTTCTTTCTAAAGCATTTGAGGCTAGGGTGGAAGAGGCAGCATTCCTGGTGATATAATGTCCCTAATGCTGACCATCACTTCGAGCTGATCACTGGGTGCTAAAGGGAAACACACTGACTAGAGAACACTTGGATATTCCAGCATCGCCGTTTGTTGCATCTACGACCCAGTCAGCTGTCTCCGTCTTCCTGGCTGCTATGACAAAATACTCGAGTGGGTAATTTCCATTCTACAGAGGCTTACTGCTCTCAGTACCAGAGCCTGCTGTGTGGGGCAGAGCGGGAGTCAGCGTCCTGTTGCCTTTGTGTAGGGTCCTCCTTGGCAGAAGAGGCTGGGATTCCTTTATAGCAGTGGTTCTCAACCTTCCTAATTATGGGACACTTTAATACAGTTCCTCACATTGTGGTGGTCACCAACCATAAAATTACTTCAATTGCCACTTTGAAACTGTAATTTTGCTACTGTTAAGAATCGTAATGTAAATATCTGATATATAGGATATCTGGTATGCGACTCCTGTGAAAGGGTCCTTCACCCCTTCAAAGAGTCATCATGGCCCACAGTTGAGAATCATTGCTTTATAGTTTTACTCTCATTCTCAAGAACTTCACCCTCATGATTCAGTTGCTTTCCAAGTCTCCACATTGGGGATTAGGTACCAACATATGCATTTTGGGGAAAAGACAGAAATATGAAGACCTTGGCACCCTCAAACTTAAAGTCCAATGAAATATAAATATTCTCTGTATGTTTCAAATTTATATGAATCTCCAACAAAAGGAAACTGTTTAGTGTTGCAGATAATACATGTTGCAATAAAGAAAGAACAAACTGTACAGTCGGTCTGAATGCCGACTGAACGGGGAGGCTGTGGAACAGAGCAGCCATTCATGCAGACAGCTGGGAGAACCCTCCTGGCACTGATTACTCTTGGCTTGTCCGTTACTGATGGCAAACCTCAATGTGTATATAACAGAATCAGAGCAACACAGATTGGCTTAAGACATTATTGCCCTTAAAGTTATATTTATGTAAGACTCAGCTCTAATTTGTCATAGAAAGTAGTAAGCCTTTTTCTATCCATAAGAACACAGGAGTCTTTTCCCAGTACTCTCTCCACTTGAGCCAATGTGCAGTACCTCTGATGGCATGAGGAAGGCCTTCAGGAGTGTCACCACTGTGATGGTGTTTCCGTGTGTTTGTATGTGAACATCAAGCACAGCCATGCTTTTGTGAAGGCTTGTGGGAAATGCAGACGCTGAGATTTTGGATGGTAGAATGGTAAACTGAGATATGTACAGTTAGAGTAACCTGGCAGATGACCAGAATTTCTTCAAGATTCCATCAGATTAGAATCTCGTCAGGATTTTTAGGAGCTGTGTGACCTTGACCTCATGGCTGTTCCTTTGGAGTGACTATTTAACTCTTTGAGATTCAGTTTCCTTATTATAGAATGGGAGAGAAAAGGGTCAGCTTCCATGAGGTTTAAGAGAGATTATATTTAAAAAACAGTCCCTGGTGGTTAGAAATGTTCATAACCATAACCAATTACCAAGAACTTATACCCAAAATATCTAAGAACCAGCTATTCATAAAAGTGAAGCAGTGACCCGAGACGGCTGGAGAGATGGCTCGGTGGGTAAAGACCTGCCACCCATGGATGGATGTGAAGACCTGGAATACTCACACACCTTCTGAAACCACTTTTATGCATTCATCTTATGGTAAGATGAGATTTAGAGACAGGAGGATTCCCAAAATTGGGTGTATCAGTTAGCCTAGAGTATGCAGCCGGCAACAAAGAGCCCCCATCTCAAAAAGATGGACGTCAAGGGCTAACTTACTCTGCACACACGTGTACATGTTCTCTCTCTCTCTCTCTCTCTCTCTCTCTCTCTCTCTCTCTCTCTGTCTCTCTCTCTCTCATCTACTCTTCTTCCTCTCCTTCTTCCCCTCTCCTTCCCTCCTTCTCACCCCCTCTTCCCCTAACCACCTCTCCTACAGCACACTGTTGGGTGGCTGTCACCTCATGATCTGCATGGACAGATAAAAGCTGTAGCTTGTTGTCACTACAGCATTGCAAGTGTGTGCGACTGACCTGGGAAAAGATCAAACATGGATGAAGAGTTCCACCACCATCAGGAAGTTGGAAAAGGCCAAATTAAACTGTCCTAAGTCTGGAGCTCTCTCTACTATTATTCATCTACAGCCCCCTCTAGACATGTTGTTCCGCCAGCGAGTGGCAGGGGCCCACAGTTCCGAGAAGTTCACACTCTGTGAGCATGGGCTCCCAAGAGACAGAGACTGTGAAGGGCTTCCATTTCAAGTCTTCCAGCTGCTTATCTTGACCTGTTTCTTGCAGTTCTTACTGCCAAGTGCACAGTGCCAACCTTTCAACAAGACCTTATAAGTATGGCTTGAAGACACTGAGTACTCCTTAGACCCAGAATAAGACAAGAATGGCATCATTAAAACAGAACAGAAGATACCTGATAAGCACTTTCCTAGAAAACAACAAAATGTACAAACAGGTAGATGCTAGATATGGAGATGTGGGAATTCTAAGAGTCAAAGCAGACACATTTGTAATCAAGATGCTATAACAGACATTAAGAATGGTTTTGGCAGGTTCGTTAGCAGCTGGGTACTGCTGAGGAAGGAGAGAATCAGTAAGTTTTCGATATGGCACCTGAAACTGCAAAAACCAACACACAAAACAGAACAAAACAGCTTCCACCCCATGGAACAGCTTCCAAGTGACAGGAGAAAGAAAAGAGTGCCTTTCTTGCGGTGTTATGACCACAGGGAGAATGTTTAAAAAGCAACAGAAGCAACGTTGTAAGCAGTTAATGACAGGAAATTTATGCAAATCAATGCTGTATGCAAACCACTCAGAGAACATTAGACAGGGTACTTGCAAAACAAATAAAGTAGATATCTAATACACAGGGCGTTCTTAGACAACAGAAAGGAAAGGAATTTGCTGTCCATCAATCTGCATTGCAAGAAACTTTTAATATGATTTTTTTAAAGAGGAAGAAAACAAAATATTCTGTGGAAAATTCAGCTCTGTGAAAGGAAAGGGAGAGGGGCTTAGTGGGCACATCTTTATTTCAAGCCCTTGGGAGACAGAGCCAGTAAGTCTCTGTGAGTTTGAGGCCAGCCTGGTCTAGATAGCAATTTCTGGGCCAGCCAGGGCTACATACAGAGACTTTGTCTCCAAACACAAAAAACCAAACCAAACCACCACCACAAACAACAAAAGAGACAAAAGATGAAAAGAGAGTCAGATGATGAATATCATTGTTTGTGTAACAAATCTAAAGGAATTAGCTTAAAAAGAAAACTCCTTGGATAAGTGTGACAGAGTTTATAGGATGAGATTAATGCACAAGCGGTGATTACTTTTAATTATCAGCAATAAATAAACAATTTGAAATCCAAACAGTACTATTTATGTCAACAAACACACATAATGAGAAACTTAGGTGTAGATCTAGTGAAATGTGAAATTACAAAACTGGTGAAAGATTTAAATAACACAGAATAAAGAAATGTGCCTGTTCGTGCATAGGCCAAGTTAGCATTACCAAAACCTCAGTACTTCTCAAAGTGATCCACTTTTTTTTTTTTAATTTGTTTTTTTTTTGTTTTTTTTTTTGGTTTTTTTTTTTTTTTTTTTTTTGGTTTTTTTCGAGACAGGGTTTCTCCCCAAAGTCTGTCAGCTGCACATGTAGATGAGTTAATCCCAAACTGTATATGAAAAGTCAAAAGATTCATAATAGCCAACACAATATCAAAGATGGAGGATGTTGGAGGACGTAGGAAGACTTCCTATAGAACGGGCAATAGACTAAACAAATGGATCTATAGGACAGAGCAGAACTCAGAAGGAGACCCGTGTAAATACCGTCAGATGCTCTTTGACAAGTTGGGAATGGCAGGACAAAGGAGCAGGTTAATCCTCAATAAAATGTGCTGAAAAAACTGGATAGCCACCTATAAAATAAGCACTGCGAACTCCTGAGTAATTACAAGTACAGTCATAACACATGCAGATCTAGAGCAAAAACACCACCAGAAACCTCCAAGTCTGAATCCCCAGGATTTAGCGCCCTGGGGATACAGCTTTGCGGCTGGGGCCTGCTGTTTTGACCCATGTGAAGTATGGTTCCTAACCCTGGGCCTGACACCAGATCTGGGAGGCGTGAAACTTTGTCCCCTGTTGGTAGTTTCTGCTCAACCAGCAGAAATAGCCCAAAACCTAGAGGAACATTAGTCTCCTGGATTTTTCCTAGCTAAACTTAGTGTGTACTTTCTGCATTCTGTAGGTTTCCTTTTCTCTGTGACCACATAACTGACATTGAGGAAGGGCGTCTTTGTTAGGCTCATCATGTGTTCGTCATGTCAAGAAGGGCCCCGTGTTAGAAGTGGCTTGTCCCTGTATCAGCTGGACCTTGCTCACATCTGCATGCATCAGAAAACAGAGGGGAATGCAGGTGCTCATCTGGCCTTCTCCATTTTTGCTTTCATTCAGTCAGGAGCCTAGCTCAGGGGCTGCTGGCACCCAAATCCAGGAGGAGTTCCCCTTCCTTAGTTCAACCTCTTCATCAAAGATGGCTACCTGAAGATGAGTCTCCTGGGTGATTTTAAACACAGTCAAATTGTCAATAAATAATAAGCATCACAGTCCCCAACTTAAAAATGAGATCACTTAACACACAAATAAGCAGGTCGCCATACAGAATGAACAGATGTGGAGAGCCAAGAGGCTTGATATGCAGGGACTGTGATGTCTACACTACAAAATAACTGTATAAAGTGTACCTGCAGATGTAAAATGGAATTACAAAATAAGCAAGAAACTATGAATCTTGAAGCTTGGCCAGTCAGATGATTCAGGAGGTAAAAATGATTGCTCAGCTATGCCTGACTACCTGAATTTAGTTTCTAGGACACTCATAATGGAAAAAGATAGCCAACTTCGCAAGTTGTCCTTTGACCTACACACAAATACACACACACACACACACACACACACACACACACACACACACAAAGCTAAGATCCACATACGAGTAAGAACATTCTGTGTTTACCTTTCTGAGTCTGTGTTTACTCCCTTAATAGAAAAATTATAGTTCTATCCACTTTCCTGGGCATATTTTATAACACAATTATTCTTTGTGGCTGAGTGAAATTTCACTGAGTATAATTATTGATTCATCTGGTGGTAGATCTTATTTCCCTGCCATTATTAACAGAGCAGCAATAAACAGGGATGAACAGATATCTCTGTTGTAAGATACAGAATCCTTGGGCTATCCCAGTAGCAATATAGATGTGTCTCGGAAGGATGTTGGACTTTGTTCAAACCTTTTCTGATAGGTGCAGATCTATTGTTATGACCGTGTACTACCTATCTTTGAGCCCATTTGCCGAAGTGTTGTATTTGTTGATTTGCATATGTTGATCTATAAGAAATGTCAACAATCAAACGCACTTGACTGTGATGAACAATTTTCTTGAAAGTGCTTTGCAAGTATTTTGTTGCCCTTTTTCCAGCTATGTTTATTAGAAAGATTAATCTTCAGGCTTTTTGTTTGTTTTGTTTTATTTTTGCTGTCTCTTTATGTAGTTTTGTTGTCAGAATAATGCTGGCTTTTTCAGAGGAATGTAGTCATGTCCCTTCTCTTTCTACATTATGGAATTCTTTGGGAAGCATTAGTATTAGGTTTTTGGAGGTCTGATGGGTCCAGCCACGAATCCGTCTAGGTCATGACTTACTTTTAGGTAGAAGAATTGTTTTTGATATTGGTCTCACTGTTTGGTGTAGATAACTTGAAATTGTCTTGGTTTGGTTTGGAGACATCATTTCATCTAAAAAAATATCCACTTGTTTTAGATTTTCTGAATTATAAAATATATGCTTTAAGGTGTGTCATAGTGAGCTCTGAGTCTCATCAGCATCTCTTTCACAACTTTATCTCTGTTTGTCAACTGAAGGCTTCTCTCCCTCCTGGTTAGCTGGGCTAAGGCGTTGTCAATCTTATTTTTTTTTTCAAAGAATTGATTCTTTGTTTCATTGATTTTTTTTCCATTTCCACGTTCTCAGTTTCTGTCCTGATCTTATTATTACTTTCCTCCTACTGACTTGAGGTCTGACTTGTTCTAGTTTTTCCCAGTTCCCTGGGATATATTAATAAATTACTTATTTGCAATTGCTCTGATTTCTCAACATGGGCACTTACAGTGATAAGCTTCCCTCTTAAGAATCTGTATTTTTTAGTTTGTGGTGTTGTTATTTTCAGTTTCTAGGAACGTATTGACTTTCTCCTTGATTTCTTCAAGCACCCATTCAGCAGTGTTATCTCATCTCCGAGATGTTGTGCGTGCTCTGTAGTTGCTCCTGCTGCTGATCTGACAATCTGCTGCATTGCAAACAGAGAGAATACAGGAAGTCATTTCAATTTTCTTGTGTTTGTGAAGACTTGCTTTGTATGATATAATCTAATTAGAGAATGACCCATGGGCTGCTGAGAAGAATGTGTGCTCTACACTCTGGAATATTTGTAGAGGTCTGTTAAGTCCATTTGACCCTTGGTGTCATTTAATTTAGCTGTTTCTCTGTTTATTTTAATTTATTAATTTATTTTATTTGGCTGTTTGTTTTTATAAGACAGGGTCTCACTATGTTACCCTGACTGGCCTGGATTTTTTTTTTTTGTAATTTAATTTATTTTATGTATGCCAGATACACTGTCACTATCTTCAGGCACACCAGAAGAGGACAACAGATCCCATTACAAATGGTTGTGAGCCACCATATGGTTGCTGGAATTGAACTCAGGACCTCAGGAAGAGCAGTTATTGCTCTTAACTGCTGAGTCATCTCTCCAACCCTGGCCTGGATCTTCTTAAGTAGACCAGGCTGGTGTTGAACTAACAGAGTGCTGGATGCTATTGCTTCTGTGGTACTGGAATTACAGCACCTACCACGCCTGACTTTCTGTTTTTCTTATGGCAGGTTAACATTTTGTCTATTGGTCAGAGTAGGACATCACAGCTCCCGTGATTACTGTGTTGAGGTTGATCTGCGTTGTTAGTGACATTTGCTTTATTCAATCAGGTGCACCCGTGATCAGTATATGTGCTCAGAACTGTAGTGTTCTCTTGATGGGTTTTCCTCTTAAGCTGTATGAAGTGACCTCATTTATCTCTTCTGTCTAGTTTTTGTTTTAATCTATTTTGTCAGAGAGTAGACCAGCAAGACTGGCTTGGTTCCTGGGTCCGTTTTCTGGGGATAGCATTTCACATCCTCTTCCACCCTAAGGAAGCATCTGTCCTTTGTGATGAGATCTGTTTCTTGGCAACAACAAATAGATGAATCCTACTGTTGATTTTTTTAAAACTAATTTTGCTGGGTCGGGATGCCAAGCTTCTGTGGATGGGTAAGAGGACAACTTGTGGGAGGAAGCTCTTCCCTTCCACCGCGTGGGTGTCATGGGTTGAACTCAAGACTGCCAGTCTGCCAGCAAGTGCCTTTATGTGCTTAGCTTTCTCTCTGTAGGGACACTGACCCTTTTTTTTTTGTCCAAATCTGCTACCTTTTACAACAATTTGCTAGTCTCTGTCTTCTGATGTGGGAATTGAGTCTATTACTATACAGAGTTAGTATTGAAAGCTACGGATTGTTTCTGTCATTTGGAGTGGGAGTGGGTGGTAGTCTTTGCCAGTCTTCCTATTCCTTTCTTGCTTAACTGTTATTCAAGGGTGGTTTATTCTTCCTTGCAGCCCTATGGATGTGTTTGTCTTTCTCTTCAGTCTTCAAGGGTCTTCTGTAGGCTTAGCGGTCATGAATTTCTTAATCCTGTCTTTATCACAGAAAGTTTCTTCTTCAAAACCCAGGTCTTTGCTAGGTCTGGGGAAGTCCTTGCTGTTGTCCTTCAAAACTGGAAAGACATCACTTCAAGCTCTCTTGATGCTTAACGTTTCAGTCGACAGATGAGCTGTTATTCTGGTAGATCTCCCTTTGCATGTGAGTTGGTGTTTCTCTTGCCACTTTCAAGATTTTCATTGTTCTACATGTGTCCCCGTTAAAGGGGCGTTCCCTGACAAGACAACAATGCCCAGGGTCAGTAAACAAGAACCACTCCAGAGAAGATTCCAAGTATGCTTACTGCACATGAGCAACTTCTTACCTGGTGAAAGCCTACGACCATGGTTGGTGAGCTCAATGCCTTGGGTTAGCTAGGGAGCACTCAGAGCCCCTGGGCAACTATGCAGAGAGAGCACATTAGAGGAGACCTGAGTGCAGACTCCTCTGCAGGCCAATGGTCAGTTACTCTTGCTACTTCAGAACTCGGTGTTTGGACTGCAGGAGCATGGTGTACTGTGTTCTTATTTAGAAGCACAGTGTGCTAAGTACGCTGGCCAGCCACCCATGCTTGAGTTTTCTCCTACATAAATTAATAGTTTAATTCTAAGGTAATGGGGGGCAGCCCTTTTCTGATCTTGTCTGTCTGGCATCTTGAATGCCCCCTTTATCCCAACAGGCATCTCTTTCCCTAGTTTGGGGGAGTATTCTTGCAATCATTTCACCAGAATGTTTTCCTTGCCTTTGGAATAGAATACTTTACTCTCTTTCATGCTCATGATTCTTAGATTTGATCTTTTCATAGTTTCCCAAATATCTTGACACATTTCTTACTAATTTTCTTATTGTTGGAATGTTCCAATATTTCCATCTTGTCTTCTACCTTACATTTTCTGACCATCCTCCTGTCTATTAGTAAGCCCTTTCCACAGAGTTATTTGACTTCCTGTATTCATTTCCAGTATTTAATTTTGGGGTTTTCTTTAGTTTTTTCCACATTTCTGTTTGTTATCATCTGGCTTTACCACAGAGCACCCCTGGGTACCCCGATCACACCCAAGTGACACCCAGTGTTAGATTCTGATAGATGCATAGTCTTCTTCAGGGCAATGGGTGGCATTGAAGCCATATGGACATATAATCCTCTCAGGGTGACAGGTAGGGCTTGAACCTTCTAGCAACCCTGCGAACACTGGGATCAAAGCCTTACGGATATGCTCACCTCATTAGGGCAATGAGAGGAGTACACTGACTGTACTGGTGAGACAGAGCTGGGGCCTCATGGACACACTCTTCACTTGGACAATAGGTAGAACTAGAGACTCCCAGGTGCACGGGTACCTTGTTCCCTGGGGTGATGATAAGATGGAAGCCTCACGGTGTACAGACCTCACTAGGGTGACTGGTGGAATAGAAGCCTCAATGGCATGCTGAGCTCAGGTGAGGCTGACGCTTCCCTGGTACACTGACTCCAGCATCTTGAGAAGCAGGGCTGAAGCCCCACAGATTTGTTAAAACGATTTGTTTATGTATGTGAGTACAGTGTTGCTGTCTTCAGACACACCAGAAGAGGGCATCAGATCCCATTACAGATGGTTGGGAGCCACCATGTGGTTGCTGGGAATTGAACTCAGGACCTTCGGAAGAGCAGTCAGTGCTCTTAACCGCTGAGCCATCTCTCCAGCTCCACTTCCAAATGTTTTTAACTGTAAGAAAGTGTAGGCAAGCCTGGAGCCCCTCTTGTATAGTCCTTGCAAGAATGATGGGTGGAGATGGAGCCTCCCCATCAGGCTATGCTCATGAGTTCAGTGGGCAGGGCTGCATCCTCATGGATGCACAGTTCAATGCACCCAGTGGATGGTACATGTATGATTTATATTAGGCTTCTAAACTTATAGATAAGCTATGATTTTATGTATCATCAGCATGTATCACACATATGCAAGCACACAGCCAGTGTGTGTGTGTGTGTGTGTGTGTGTGTGTGTGTGCATGAATTTTAAGAAAGGCACATTTAATAATTATGTAAAGATTTAATTTACATCACTGTAAACATTTGGGCTGCTTTGTAGGAAAATGTCCTAAAATCCTCTCCACCTGATGCAAAGAATTATGAAGCAGTGTGATGGAGAAAGGGCCCTGATCACCACCAGAGCAAATTCTTCCCTAACTAATACAAAATGATCCTATAATCCTAAATAACAGAAAACTACTAGCATGATTTTTTATGCCTGCCTCTGCCAGTTAAGTGCTGGGCCTGTGATTAGCCTTGTAAATTACATGCTATTACACCGTTTTGGTGGTGGTGTTAAAGATCATTCAGGGTCAGAAGTCAAAGTTCTTGGAATTTGAAATCCCCCCTCCCTTTTATTTCCAACCTGTAAAAATGTATTTTATCTCATAGAAAATGTGCATTCTCCGGGCAGCTGTGTACCTCCCGGTTCACTACTTTAGATCCATATTTCGGTCCGGGGCCAGGTGCATGGCAGACAACTCAATAACCCTTAATAAATGGAAAAAGAATTGTCACGGGAACAAAGGAAGCGATAAAAGTCTTGATGGACCGCAGATGTCACTAATACACTTTGCTTCCTTTAATCTTCCCTTTCTGGTTACCCCAAAGCTCTGCCTCCACTGCAGCTGTGTCTCTCTTTACATTTGAAGCACTGGGGGAGCTTAAAAATCACCCAGCCATGGCCGGCCCCATCAAAGGTGCTGGTGTCCCTAGTTGCCTGTCCTAACCAAGACATAGAGTGGCATGCAGTCATTTTGGACAGAATGAAGGAAGGAAATAAAGGGAGGAGTAACAGAAAGAAGAAAGGTGGACTGTTCACGTGCACAGTAAATGGTAAGTACAAATCATTTGTAACTCACATTAATTACATACATACACAGTCTATGTGATCCTCCATCCTTATTTCAATAGCATTTACAAGCAAGTCACATAGAAATATGCTTGCAAATATAATTAGAGGTTGTATGCTAATTTTGAAAGAATAGAATTGGTGGCCAGCAAATACCATATCTCTAGAATCTTAGAAACATAGCCCATTTTCTTCCCAGAGAGCTGCAGGCTTGAAACTTCAGCTCGGTGGAAAGTCTCCCTGGTCCCCTGGTTCTCTATAGAAAAGTCATTTCCTTGTGCTTGTTTTTCCCAGAAAAGTTATGAAAATGTTTTCAACTTCCCTTCATCTGTTGGTAGTTCTCATCTCTCTAAGGAGTGTGTGGGCTGCATATCCAAAGGCAGCCCTGACCATGTGAACCTGTCTATGTGAAATCAGTGTTTCAACAAACAGGGGCTATAGATTGCTGCAACCAAGGGGGGTGGGGAGGCAATCCTACACGTTGCCCTTGAATGAGAACCTGCCTCTCTTGCAAGTCACCCAGCAGTCAGCAGTGAGCAGTGAGCAGTGACCGTGTTCAAGAAGGTATCTTATAGCTAAATGGACGTTCTCACCAATGCACACTTGTGCTTTAAAAGCTAAGTGGCCTCAGTACAGGGCTTAATGTGCTGTGTTTAAAAGTTCATCTAGTCAGGAAATTGTAAATATAAAGTTACATTTCCCTGTCACGTATCATTCTACAGCTCATTAAATGCCCCTTAATTGCATCTTCAGAGTTCAGGGTCCTAACATTTCTCAGCTTCACCAGCAGACTGAAACCTTAACACCCAGACCACTGGTGTTTTATTTACCTACCAAGGTTATCCAAAGAGCTTCCTTTAAGGGCTGAGCAGTTCCTGATTAATGAACGTGACTTAGAAGTTGAAAGGCTACATCTTTCTTGTTTCCCTTGCTTTAGCACTCATTTTAATTGTTTATATTTCCTTAAGAACATCTTTCTAGTGACACATGTTAATGGTACTGGGGGCCAGGAGTCTGGGTCTGATGAATGACAGAGCCTACCAAGAAAAAGATTCCCATTTAAATGAGGCCAGTTCTTCCATTGTTGGTTGGATCCAGGCATCTCTGAGCCATTGGGGGCTGGGGGGGAGGGGAGCAGATTCTGCTGACCTTAAACTGATGGGAACCCCTTCTTCCATGCCCTCCGAAGACAGCGAAGGCACTGTTAGTACTCGTCCCTGAGAGAGTTCAAGAAAGAGAAGGTAACTCTCAGTGAACTGTAATGGAGGAGAAGGATGTTTATCCTGGGCCTTCTTTCCATAGACCTGCAGGCCAGCCTGCCACAGACAAGCAACCGTCCCTTCAGAGTCACATAGAAATCGTGTAGGCACAGAAGCCACGTCCCCTGCTGGCTCCTTGTGAAGTCAGTTTACCTGTGCCGGTCACAGTCCAAGCAAAGGCTGCAATGACTTGAGTGAATCCCGAGTGTGAGGTGTGTCTTCAGGCCTTGCAACTTTTTTCTTAACCATTAAGCATGCCAGCAAACAAAAGAAAGGGAATGCCCATAGCTATGAAATAGTACGATTTCACCTGAAGGTAGGTAGTAGCATCTTTTCACGGCCAGTCTCCAAATCTAAATCTCATAAAATACTCAAGATGCTGCGAGCCGGCGTGCCATTGTATTCTATCATTTCACCGAGCCATCCGATGGTGAATATATATTTCTTGGGAATGGGTTGGTTAAGTTGCTCTGCTGGGAGAACACTGCCATTTTGCCAGGGAGTTACTTTGTTATTTGGACATCTTTTGTGTTAAGAAAAAATTTTAAAAAAGCATATTGTTTAGGGCAACAAGAAAAGTAGTTTGTTTGTTTGTTGTTTGTTTTTGTAAAAAGTATGTTGTTGTTTAGGGCAACACTGGGATCTCCCAAGTATGGCAGAGTGAGGGAGGTTGGAAAGGAAGATGATAAATGACAGGCTTTGTCATTTATTGTGTCAAAGAGATCACGCTTCCCCCTGAGATCGGGAAGGGGACAGTAAAATGTCATTTAAAACATTTTTAAAAAAACAAAATAATAATCTTTACTCATATTTAATATTTAGATTGGGGTATTAATATGGTCTGTATGTTAAATAGTCAGTTGTCAGTCTAAAGTCAGGGTGCAAAGCCAATGCATCTGTGCTTTGTTTACATTCTCCATTTACCACACCTCCTCCCCCACCACGCCCGCCACCTCCAACATCCCCTCCTCTACCACAGTCACCACCTCCTCCTCCTCTTCCTCCTTCTGCTCTTCCTCCTCCTCCACCACCCCCACTTCCCACCATCACCACCCTCTCCTCCACCACCATTGTTGGTACTCTGTCTGGACTCCACCCCCACAGTTACCTGGCAACAGTCAGGTAGGTCTGGCTCACTATTAGAGGGGCAGCTTGCCCCCCTCTCTCTTATTCTCTTGTTCTCTCTTGCCCTCTTGGGCTCTTCCCTTCCCCCTTCCTTTCCCCCTCTTTCCACGTGGTCATGGCCGGCCTCTACTTCTCTCCTCTCCTCTCTTCTCCTCTCTCTCTGCCTCTCTCTGCCTCTCTCTCTCTCTCTCTCTCTCTCTCTCTCTCTCTCTCTCTCAAAGCAAACATTTAATTGGGGCTGGCTTACAGTTTCAGAGATTTAGTCCATTTTCATCAGAGCAGAAAGCATGGCAGGCATGAATCAGACATAACTGGAGACATAGCTGAGAGTTCTGCATATTGATCCAAAGGCTGCCAAGATGAGACTATCTTCTAGGGAGCTAATAGGAGTGGAGTTGGGTGGAACATCAAACCAACCCCCACGGCGATACACTTCCTCCAAAAAGGCCACACCTCCCGATAATGCTACTCCCTGGGCCAAGCATATTCAAACTAGCACATTCCACTTGCTGGCCCCCATATGATTGTACACGAGTGCTTGGGAAACATACTTAAACATAGCATAATGCAGAATACTTGAGCTCCAACTTCAAAATCATCTACAGAAATCTCAAAAACTTAATTAAGAGTCCAAAGTTTAAAGTCTCTTCTGAGACTAGCCCCACCATCAGGGGCCAGTCTCTACTGCTCTCTTAACTCTCCTTCCCATGCCCTAAAAAAAACTCTATTCTATGCTATACCATTGTGTGTGTGGTCCCTCAGGGGGAAGGGATGCCTCGGCATGGGCCCACTGAGGCACCTCCCCCGCCACGCCCATAGAACACATCTTAATAGCGCCTCTTTCTCTTTTTATGATTACACCAATCATCACCACCACCACCTCCACCATCACCATCTCCTTCACCACCACTGTCACCACCTCCACCACCATCATCCCCGGCATCATCTCCATCATGATGCAAACTCTTTTTCATTCCGTCTGACTCAGCCCTGAGAACCCATAACTTAATTCGGTGGCAGCTGGCTCTGGTCTATAGATGGGGAGAGAAAACCGGCTTCCAGTACTTCCTTCCCACCACACAAGGAAGAAGCCACAGCAGCAACATGCAGGGATCTTCCTGGGAAGATTTTATTGAAGGATTTGCCCAGCCTTTATTGTGGGAGGTTTTCAACCTCACCCTTGCTGTGGGCTAATCTGTTATTAAGTGTTGGTGCTATTGTTATTGCAGACAAGTCTTGTCACAGGAGAACTGTCAAGGCAACCCAGGGCAGGATTCCTATGTGACTTGGGACTGAATGAAAGCTGAACCCTAGGGATGTGGCCCTGACCTTCCCGGCGTGGATCTCCTGCTCCGTCTCCCATGGGCTCTCATCAGTCTGCTGCTCAGTTTGTCTGTGCAGCCTCCAGACAAGTCTGTATTTGTTACGGTGATTCGTGCCATCTTTTTAGCCTGTTTGACATTTTCTAGAAAGAATGGGGAAAGGGATGCTTTATTCTCCAAATGAGGGAGCTGTACTTTTAAAGAAAGTGAACCACCCTAACCTAATTGCAAGCTAATGGGGTAACTGAAGAACAGCGCCTTTGAGAGTGTGGGGAAGAGGCTCTTGTACCCGACAGACACTGGGTTTTCCGGTGGAGATAAAAAAACTGTCTCTGATAAGGAAAAGCCAGCTACGCACTTTCTTTTGTGAAGTCCTCATGGCTTCCTTAACTTTGCTGCCCTCCTGGGTGGGCTGTCGGGACTGATCTGTCCTGATGGGAATTAGACTCCTAGAAGTGGATCCCCTGGCTCTTTGGAGGAAGGCCTACTTGCTCTCATGCTCAGTCCCCTTGTAAAGGAGGACAAAGCAATCTCCATTCACAGAGAACTACCTCCTCTCAAACTGAAAGGCAAGAGTGTGATGGGAGAAGAGAGTGCTGTTGGGCCAGCCAGAGTCCGTGCTGGTCTGCGACCCATGGACACTCAGCTCACTGGACCCCAAACAAACCCCCTTCCACTCTCCCTATTACTTTTGAGGGTTTCGGTGTTTCTACTGATGTCCTTTGCAGGCTGTGGAAGATTTCTCCCTCAGCTGCTGTCCTCTGGCACCTGGGGTAACTCTAGCTGGGAAATGGCTCTCCCTTCCCAAAGCTGCGCTGTGGATTGCTCCTCACACCATCCCGGGGAAGCCCTCTTCGTGGCTAGCAAGCGACACTATTTATTACTTATGAATCTGAGAAGAGTGGTAATGACAGAGGATCAGGAGGAGGCGATAGGGTGCAGGGTGTGTGTGTGTGTGCGTGTGTGTGTGTGTGTGTGTGTGTGTGTGTGTGTGTGTGTTCACATGTGCGGCTCGTGCGCTCCAGATTAGCAGACATCGTTTGGAGTATCTGCTGCGCCCCTACAGTGCCATGACTCCAGGGCCTTACTCTAGCTTGATGACACTGCAGATTGCAGCCAAGAGTGGCTGACCTTGAAAGCTGCTTCTGTCATTTAGCAGCAATGGTGGAGGAATCAGTTCTTTGCAGCATAAATGTAACCCAAGGCACACCAGTGCCTCATAACTTAAATAGACTGCGAGGCACTCATATCATTTACGTTTTCCAGAAGGCTCATTGAAAACACGAGTAGCAATGAAATCAATGTTGATAATATACTGACCCTAATGATATAATTATAAAACGTTAATATATATAAATACCTATTTACACACATATATACATTATACACACACATGTTACATTGGGTTGCAGCAAATACTAATAAATCATTGAGGTATTTTACATTGGCTACTTTGCATAAAAGGTTCAAAGTTCTCTCTCTCTCTCTCTCTCTCTCTCTCTCTCTCTCTCTGTGTGTGTGTGTGTGTGTGTGTTGGACGCACAGAGTTTGGACTGGCCACGTTTTCAGCACTTCACTAACTACTCTATTAACAGCGCAGATTGGTACTACAAATTTAACTACCTAGAAATTTGAGCATTTGGGGGTAGGAGCAGGCTTGTTTCTGGTTGGCTAGTTTGTGTGAAAATGTATACACGTTAATTAAATACATTTCATGATGTGGAAAGAAACTGGCTCCTTGGTCCCCTTCTAGAAGGGTAATGATATTGGCAAACATTTTGTAGCCCTTGGAACCGGCCTTTGAATATGACTTTGAGGTTGTCCTCTGGTAACAAGGAAGACACTCCTTTCAGAGGAAGATTTGTGTGAGAGTGGAGAGACTCACTCCTAGGGTGTGGCCTGCACGTTGGAATGCATTTATTGATAATGGTCAGTGGCCATTCTTGAGAGATAAGTGATCAAAAAGGAGAGAAAATGTCCCCTAGAAAGGACCACCAGGACTGTCGTATTCATTCGGCAGAACAACCTGACACCACATCATTATTGAACATCTTCTGCATTGTGTTGTTCTAGGTGATTGGTGAGAGCCCTGTGTTAGAACACCAGCTTTCTGAATGCCTTTCAAGTTGGCTTTGCTTCTCTCTCCCCTCCACTAGCAGCTCAGTGATGAGCAGGAGCTTGTGAGCAGAGGCAATCACTGTTCGGCTGAGAGGCGCTGTTTGTGTAACCACTGTACTGTTGTTCTGCAACCTCAGGCCTGTTGTTCACTTTCGCTTTTCTTCATTGTTCTTGGCAAAACCAGCCAGTGGCAGGATGGTGGGAAAGAGGGTGGTTACTCCCAGCTTGCTTTCTCTGTCTCCTCGTCTTCCCCTTTTGCCTGAACTCAGAAGCAAAATCTCTCATTTTAAGAGTGACCTGGTTGCAGATTTGACTACTGTTTCCTTCAACAATTGCATTGCTGTTCTGCTTTAGTCCTTTCCAAGTAACCTTGGGGACTCAGACTCTCTGTGTAATACACCCCCAAGTCCCCGTAAAACTGAGGAAGGAGAAGGGCCAAGCTTGTGAACCATGACCACTGGAGCCAAGCCTTTGCCCAAGCAAGTATACTAGCTCCTCCTCTAGTCAGAACGGTTCTTAAGGTTGTCCTCCTTAGCTGAATTCAAGTTCTTCTTTTGTTTCTTGGTGTTTGGGAAACCTTTGGGAATCATCCCATGAAGAAACCTTTGGGAATCATCTTTTGTTGAGCTGGATATTATTGCAATTAATTCTCTCTGTTCAGAGGCAAGTCACCAGTGGGTCCTGCTAATTGCTTCAAGCAGAAAGAATTGCCAGCCACTTTGGAGACTGCAATAGAAGAATGATAAGAAAAGCAGCCAAAAAAGGAATCCTGGAGAACTGCATTGTAGGGGTTTCGATGATTTAGCATCTGTAGGGAAAGTTTCTTTTAAAAGAGATTTTTTTTTTTGATTAGTGAACAGGAGGACATTCAAAAGTAAGACAGATAGAGGCCCACTGGGAATGCTGAACAGCCTGGAATAGCTTAGGCTTCTGTTCAATCATTTCCCCAAACAGGAAACCACAAAATGTTAGAGATTAAGGTCACTGGATCATTGGGAAAAGAGCATACGTTTGTCTGCAAAGCATTATGATGTATTGTGAGTGGGCCAAAATGCAAGCATAAATCTTTCATCGAAAAATGCAACAACAAAAACCTACCCTTCACACAAAAGACCAATTTGCTTTTCCACTGGACCAAGGGGCCCAAGCTGCCTCCAGCAACATTTCTGTAATTTTCCTGCCGAGTGGACAGTCAGAACAGAAGGAGACAACTTTGGGCTGTCCAGTTGGTAAAGTTTGGGTCTGTAAGTGGGCTCCATCTCACTTATTTTCTCTTACTCTTTTATATTTGTGGCAATGGAAACATTGAACCAAAATGAACCTTTGTGTGCAGCTCTGACTCAAGCCCTTCTTTGTTACAGAGGCGGTGTTAAGAGCACACATCTCTTTCTCTACCCTGGTTGCTTTGTGGCACCCCTAATTTGCTTGAGGCACAGTTTAGGCTGAGAGGGCATGGAGCCTCTCTGCATGGCTCAATGGGATGCTCTTCTGGGGTTGTGGGATGTTCCTGCAGGGTATCTGGCTATGATCCTAAGACTTAGATCCAACAAAACCACTACCCCTTAGAGGAGAAAGCAGCCTCCTTGCTGAACTGATGCCTCAGTGAACCGCTGATTTATGTGCTTTGAGAATTTGAAATGTTTATGGTGTCAGTTATTAAAATGACTAGCCTGTCAGAAGGGCCAGAGTGAAGCTGACTGGTGTTGGCCACTCTTCTGAGGAAAACATCAAGCATGAAAGAGCGAGCTTGCCTCTCCTCTTCTGATTGTCCATTGTTTCACAAAGTTTAGGAGAGTCAGCTGCATCAGGACAAGGGTCACCCTTTCTTATATCTGTCCCCAGGTGCTTGGCCCTCAGCTGCCTGTATAAATATTTGCCTGTTGGACAAGCATGTGCCGATTGAATAGTCAAACAAATACCACATCACATATCTAAGTGAGAATGCTCTCAGCTCCATCAGAGACAAAAGGCCACTTCCCTTCCATCCAGCTGGAGGGGACACCAACTGCTGCAGGTCCAGGAACGGGAGGAAATAAATGAGCTGGGTTGGATTGAGACCTATTGATTTTTTTCACAGACAGAGACATGAATACAGATAAATATATATTTTTTCTTTTCTTAAAAATAAGACGCCGGGTCATGGTGGTGCACGCCTTTAATATCAGCACTTGGGAGGTAGAGGCAGGTGGATTTCTGAGTTGGAGGCCAGCCAGGGCTATACAAAGAAACCCTGTCTCAAAAAAACCAAAACAAAAAAAAAAAAAGACAAAAAACAAAAAACAAGTAAATAAAAAGACAATTCCAGCACTAATGCTGACTGTAGGAAACCATCGCCCTGAGGTCTGTGTGTGAGGACGCTAGGGAAGGGTAGAGCCATGTCTGTGGGGAAGCTTGCTGTGGCGAAGGGGTGGGAAGAGTGCAGGTTGATCAGATTTCCCTGTTGTACTTTGGGCTCCTGTTGCATATTTTGTAGATTGGGAAATCTGAAAACAATAGGACTTTGTTTTGCAGTTTAGGAGGCTGCACGTCTGAGATTGCATGCCAGTGTGGCTGGCTGCAGCCAGGGTCCTCTTAGGAATTCAACTTGCTCCTTTCTGGAATCATCACATGGAAGAAGAAAAGAAGAAGAAAAGAAGAAAAGAAGAAAAGAAGAAGAAGAAGAAGAAGAAGAAGAAGAAGAAGAAGAAGAAGAAGAAGAAGAAGAAGAAGAAGAAGAAAGAAAGAAGAAGAAAAAACTACTCTCTCCTGGGACCCTTCCAGTGCTAAGAGGTCCACCTTGACCTGTCACATCCAAAGGCTCCTCCTTCTAAGTATATGATGTTGTGGGTTAGAATTTGTCAGGGCCTTGAATCTGAAATGTCCCTCACAAGTTCATGCTCTCCCTCTGTAGCTGGTGGCACTAAAATTTTGGAAGTTGTGGAACCTTTAGGAAGTGGGGTCTGGCTGGGAGAGATAGGTCAGTAGGATGGGTCTTAGAAGGTAATTTCTTATTCTGGCCTCACTCTCTGCCTCCTGGTCGGCTGTAATATGATAGACATCTACCCCATGTTCTTGTTGCTGCATATCATGCTGATGAATGCAGGTCTCAGGCACCCAATACAGACCTTCGCACTGCAGTAGAAGTCCATACTCAGTTTGCCTTTGCACTTGATAAGGAGTAACAATGATATTGGTAGAACCCTGCTCTTCAGATTACAGGAAGCTTTTATGGATGACATGACTCCCCCCAAAACAGTCTGAGCTATAGATATTCTACTGTTCCAGGAGAATCTGGGGCTGAGAATGAGTTAGTGACATAACAAAGCCCACTCAATGAGCACAGGCCTGGTTGCTAAGGTCAGGGCTGGAGTTCAAGACTTCTGTCTGCACATTTCATGTGGCCTTTACAAGCCTCTTCTGTTGGCTGTCATCCTGTGGTCTATGTAGCACAGCTGTGTCAGATTCTAATTCTCATGGCCTTAGCTGCACATTTCATTTGGAAAATACCGAGCTGGTCTGTATTTTGCTTCAAAGGTGGCTGTGATAATTACTGAGATGTTTTTTCCCCATGCCTAGGATGCTATGAGAAGTGTGTGCACAGATCACAGGATTCTCCCCATTCCTACACACCTTTATCCCTCTTTTATGGGTGAGGAAATGTTGGTGGATAGGCCTAGAGCTTAGTTGAGGTATATCTGCTATTTAGTACAGAGCTAGTGTCCAAACTCTGGCAGAGCCTGTGGTCTTAGCTACAAGCAGGCATGCCTCATTCCGAAGGATAATATTACCATGACTTTAACTTTGTATCTGTAAATAGGGGCCCTTGGCAGAGGTTCACCGTGAAAGAAGATTATGAGAAACACGGTCTGGGCTTCAGCAGACCTGAACTTTAGCCTCTGTGCATCTAAAACAGAATCAATAACCCGGCCTTCTGGGAGTTCTATAAGATGCTGAGCACACTTCCCAAGACAGAACAAAACTGGGTTCTAATGTTTAAGAAGGCTGTTGTCTTTTCCCCTGTGCTATTTACCACAGTTGCATGGTATTCAGTGTGGGGAAATTTCCTGTGATATTGAATTCCAGACTTGTATGTGCTTTTAGAGTAGTAATGATTTAATAATTCATAGTTCCAACTTTTCAAGAAAAACTGAGGTGTTATAAGCAATGTGCATAAATTAAGTATTAGAAGGCTGTTCTCTGGAGAGTTGGAGTGTGTGAGTGTGTGTGTGTGTGCACGCGAGCGCATGTGCGCACACTTGTGGGCACAGATTTATCCTGGCCACTCAAGCTTCCTGCTGAGGCTCTGTGAGTGAATTTTATCTGAAATGAATTTTGTCTAAAAACCATCAGAGATCATGAGGGTTTACTTTTAAAGTGCCTTACGGGTCCTTCCAAGTCATTGTAAGGTAATTGGGTAAGAGGGAGACAAAACTCTCTGAACTGCTGCACACGGGGTTTCACTCTGGGAGCTCTGAGTGGATGATCTCATTGATTCTCACTTCCGTTGTGGGGATGTCACCAGGTCTGTGCCTGGCCTCAGCATTCAGGTGTGAATGGCATTGGTCCAGTGCTGTTTACACCTAAATTTTGTAGATTTTAGCAGTGGAAACATGGGGACTGTTGGTTGAAAGACATTAATGGGTCACAAAATTCTCAGAATGCACTAAGGGCCATCCAAAGAAAGGATCCAAAGAGGGCTGAGAGCTTGTACACGCTTCCGGGTCCCCTGTGTCCCGTTGCCTACCAGCCAAATTGTAAGTGAAGAGCTTTGAGCCTCACCCTAATTCATAGAACAGGACTTCCTGCAGAGCCGGAGATAGTAAGTGACAGTCTCTGAGGTGCTGTGTCTATTGTGTACAGGGCACCAAAAGTGTTACCAAGAGAAGTCAGAGTGGACCTGACTAGAACAGCAGGCGATTCCACATGACATGGTATAGAAACTTTGAAGAGTGGACTCCCCACCCCGGGAACATCAGTAGATTTCATGGAGTAGGGAGTCGGGCAGGTACAGCATAGAGAGTCCTTTCCTCAGGCAGCACATAGCATTCCACAGCAGCCCCAGGAAGACCCCAGACATGGGCTTTGAAAGTACTTATGAGAAAACACTGGAAAATGCCTCAGGATGTAGATGCAGGCCAAGACTTTCAAAAACAGGCTCCACTGGCACAGGAAACAATAGCAAGACATGAGCAGTGCACACATAAAATCTAGAAGCTTCTGCACATCAAAGGAAAACATCACAACAAAGGGGTTTCCTACAGAATGGGAGACAATTGTTGCCAGCCGTGCATCCGACAGGGGATTACTATCTATGTTACATAAAGAACTCCAAATGAAACACCAAAAAATTTAACACAATCATTGTCCATTGAAAAGAGTGGAACAGATAATTCCCAACAGTAGTACATGTCCCAGAAATCTATAAAAAAATGTTCAGCATCCATATTCCTCAGGACAACATAAACCAAAACTATAGAGAAAGGTAAACATTTGCAATCCCAGCTCTGGGAATGTGGCAAGAGAAAGATTTCTAGGAATTTCTGGCTAGCTAACCTCCCTACTTGGCCAGTGAGAGACCTTGTCTTAATAAAAACAAAAACAAAATAAAAACAAACAGGAAACAATAAACAAAAGTAGACAGTCCCTGAAGAATGGTTCTCAGGGTTGTCCTCTTTCCTCACACGCATGTGTGCACCTACATATGCAAATTCTCTCTCTCTCTCTCTCTCTCTCTCTCTCTCTCTCTCTCTCTCTCACACACACACACACACACACACACACACACACACACACACACCAACCACCAGCACTGACAAAAACCTAAGTGGAGAGTCCATCTTCCCCCAATGAGAATGATCATCATAAAAAATAAAATTGAGGACAAACGCGGGCAAGCAAAGATGGGGTGGTCTTGGTAATGGAACTTTCATGCTGTTTTGGGGGAGTGTAAGCTGGCACATCCATGATGGAAGTCATTATGGAGGTTCCCAAGAAAACTAAAAATAGAAGTGCCATATGGCACAGCTGTATCACACCTGGGTGTGTGACCAGAGGACTCCGAAGTGAGCACTCCACAGAGGCACTGGTACATCCATGTTTGTTGACGCATTGTCCATGTCAGCGAAGCTATGGACTCTGCTTAGATGTCCATCAGCATGTACAGATAAGGTAAATGTTGAATAGATACATAGTGGAGTTTTATTGAGACAGAAAGGAGAACAAAATTTTGCATTTGCAGAAAGGTGGATTGAATAAAAGATCATGTTATAAGGAAGTATGCTCAGAAAAGCAGAAAATAAATATCAGATGTTTTCTTTCATATGTACATTATAGGTTTGTGTGTGCGTGTGTGTGTGTGTGTGTGTGTGTGTGTGTGTGTGTGTGTGTCTGCTCATTTGAGTGTGTGTAAACAGGGAGAAGAAGTAGAAAGGAAAGGGATGGATAAGAGAGTGATGTAGGGATAAAATGAACAGAACACATAATATACTGGTACAGAAATCATGAAGAAACCTAGGATTTTTATAGTGAATACATACTAAAAACAAAATTATAATAAAAACCAAGGAAAGCCACCCTCAGGAGAGGTGGACAAAGTGCCCGAGGTTGCTGATGGAGGCGAGAACTGGGTTTCACTTTCATCCACTTGTAGTTTCCAAGGGTGTTTGGTGACACTGTTCACTTAGTCATAGGGATCAGCATTTTCTCCTTTAGAAGGACTCAGTTGCTTTATGAAAGAGCTGTCGGTAAGAATTTAAAGGTCTGGGATCCATGAGTTACCCAGTACCTCATACACTCATGGCTTCCAGGACAACACAGGAGTTATATTGCCTCTAGCCCCTGCCTCAGGAAGGTGGGTAAGAATAAAGCCATGTTTAGAGGGATGCACAGAATACAGATTAAAACACGTTTGCTGTGCCGTAGTTTTGCACTTTTTAAATGTATTGTGTGTATCTATATACATGTATATGATTGTGCCAGGGGACACATGGATGTAATAGGAGAGGGATAAAATGAAGCAATTTCTCTCCTTCTGTGTGTAGGTTCTGGGGGTGCAAGTCAGTCAAGCTTGCCACCACTGGGTGGCACAAACCAGTCGAGCACCTTTGACTCCTGGCAGCTGCCACCATGTTTCCTCGCCCTCTCTCAGGTTGACCGTATGCACGTGTTTTACAAACATGGCAATTACAGAGTATAAACAAGTGGACTGCAGGGTTTTTATTAAAGAATTATTTATTTATTTATTTTATATGTATGAGTACCCTGTAGCTGTCTTCAAACACACCAGAAGAAGGCATGGGATCCCATTACAGGATTGTTGTAATCCACTTGTCATGATCCCATTGTCGTAAGCCACTGTTTTAGTCAGGGTTCCTATTCCTGCACAAACATCATGACCAAGAGGCAATTTGGGGAGGAAAGGGTTTATTCAGCTTACATTTCCACATTGCTGTTCATAGGGAAGTCAGAACTGGAACTCAAGCAGGTCAGGAAGCAGGAGCTGATGCAGAGGCCATGGAGGGATGTTACTTACTGGCTTGCTTCCCTTGGCTTGCTCAGCATGCTCTCTTATAGAACCCAAGAATACCAGCCCAGAGGTGGCACCACCCACAAGGGGCCCTCTCCACTTGATCACTAATTGAGAAAATGCCCCACAGTTGGATCTCATGGAAGCACTTCCCCAACTGAAACTCCTTTCTCTGTGATAATGCCAACTCGTGTCAAGTTGACATACAAAACCAGCCAGTACAGCCACCATGCGGTTGCTGGGAATTGAACTCAGAACCTCTGAAAAGCAGCTCTTAACTGCTGAGCCATCTCTCTAGCCCTCAGGCTGCAGTTTTTGATTGATTTTTGTCACACAATAAGCATTTTTCCATGTTAATACATAGCAGCCAGTGTTATATACTGTGCTAACCAGCCAGCCCTCCACAGAGCTAGGGAACTGCTCCAAGAATGACTTTGCCCTTTGTGGGCCTCATGGCTGACAGGCAGGCATGTGGGGAACTGGGGGATTCAGGGTGTTACCTGGTTCATCTCTGCAAAACAGCTCCAACCATCTTTCCTTGCTCCTTGCTTAATTTGATGTACTACAACAAGGGCGTGTAGCTAAAATCTCACATCTCTCTTCTCTTTGTCTCTAGACTTTCTTACTTTAATTACGGGCACACCCAGTGGGAAAGTTCGTGTGACTTCCCTGCTCTTAGCACTGAAAAGCCTGATCCTGGGAAAGTCCTCAGTCTAGGACAGATAGAGTTAGATCAGCACTGACCAGTGTGGGAGCAGCCAGGGTGTGTGCATCTTTCACTGTCTGCAGATATATGATATATAAAATATATATATGCACAGATATATATCATATATACGCACAGATATATATGCACATATATGCACACACAGAGATATATACATATATATGTATATGTATGTATGTATGTATGTATATATGTGTGTATATATATATGCACAGATATATATGCACAGGCCTAACTCTTCTGTGTCTTTCTGGATATGAATAGACAGCATGTGCTTGTGGCCTCCAGACTACATGAATCTGGGCTTCTCAACTCACCACTGCTGGGTCCTGGGCTCTCTGACCTATTCATTCAGTTCAGAGGTTGCTGGATGAAGACCAAGAAGTCACACATCCCAACCCCAGGGAGTGACGGGTGTGACTATGCATTGAAAACCTGGAGAATCGAAGTCTGGTGTCTGAGCAGTAGCAATAACACACTGCATCTGCTGAAGATGGAGCATGCAGCTCACCAGCTCCCGCTATTCCTGACCTTTTGTTTCATCTGGTCCCTCAGTGTGTTGAAGGGTACCATTCAATTGTGATAGCTTGCATATGCTCGGCCCAGGGAGTGGCACTATTAGAAGGTGTAGTCCCGTTGGAATAGGTGTGTCACTGTGGGGGTGGGCTTTAAGACCCTCATCCTAGCTGCCTGGAAGTCAGTATTCTGATAGCAGCCTTCAGATGAAGATGTAGAACTCTCAGCAACTCCTGTACCTTGCCTGCCTAGATGCTGCCATGTTCCTGCCTTGAGAATAATGGACTGACCCTCTGGAGCCTGTAATTGAAATCCCAATTAAATGTTGTCCTTATAAGAGTTGCCTTGGTCATGGTATCTGTTCACAGCAGTAAAACCCTAACTAAGACACCCATTAAGTTCACTAACCTAAACCCCAGTTGTCTCTGGAAACACCCTCATAGACACATGCAGAATTGTACTTTAGCAAAAATATTTAGACTTCTCTTACACTAGCCAAGCTGGCAACCACGATGGTTACAACCATTTACTTGATTTCTCTTTTGCTGCATTTGATTTGTGTGCTTTTTAGAAATTGTTTGCCCTACTTTGAAAAGGGGATATCCGTTGCTTGTTCCCCAAAGTGAGATTATGTCTGCATCACTACACACACACACACACACACACACACACACACACACACGTGCTTATACATGTGGTTTGTGGAGAGTTTGGAATAATACAGAAAGCAGTCAGAGGTGGGCTGTGTCTCAGTTTAGATCAGCTAACACATCCTGCAATACTGAACAGACGAGCCTGTAAGCTATGACTTTCGTTATTGTCCCTTAAGAATGAAGAAAGAAACAAGTGAACAGCAGCAACAACAACAACAACAAAAACCCATCTTACATTGGTTTTTATGATACAGGGATGAGGACTGGAGGGATGGGTCAGTGGTTAAAAACACCGGCTGCTCTTCCAGAGGTCCTGAGTTCAATTCCCAGCAACCACATGTTGGCTCCCAAACATCTGTAATGGGATCTGATGCTCTCTTCCGGTGTGTCTGAAGACAGCTACAGTGTACTCATTATGCATAAAATAAAATAATAATTAAAAACATACAGTGATGATATTTTTTTAAAAAGTAACTTCCAGTGACTTCTGAGAAAAGATGCTGGTTTGCAGTGCAGCCATGAACAGCCCAGATGAAGGGACAACCTGGCAATTAATTAATTCGCATCTTTTCACTGAACTCTGGAAGGAAACCTACTTTGTACATGATAATCTTTGCTAATCAGTCATAATGAGGCCTTCTGAGAACGGTGGGGAATTTGAGCTTGGGTCACTGGTACCCATCATGGGTAATTGTTTCCATACTTTTGGAGGCTTTGCACAGGCCATAAGTACTAGGAGCCTTTGAGGCGGTGTTTTGTATAAACAATGGCAAATATTTTATTGCTCAGTTCAGTCAAATCTTTAAAAATGGCCTTAAATCTATCAAGGATTTTCCCCTTTGGGTTCCTGTGTTGGAGAGGGGGTGGCGATGGTAACTTTGCAACATGAAAGGCCGAGTGTTCCTGTGGTGGAGGCCCAGGACTCTTTCATCTTAGCCTGAATCCTATCCCACCTCTGTCTGAGACTTGGGAGTGTGTCAAAGTCCTGGGCTTTTTAATTACATTAAAGCCTTTTAGGAAGTCTGCGCCACGCAGAGATGGAAACATGCGGCAGAACACTTGATAGCCAATTTGAAGACCGAACCAAAGGTCTCCACTCAGGCCAAACAGGGCCTGAGAGTAGATCAAAGGTTGCACAGAATCTCGGAAAACCTCTCCATCGGATGAAGTGGCAAGCTCTATAGTTATGATGAGGCTGGTACTGTGAGAACAATGTCAGAAGTACAGAAAGTAAAGGGGGAAGGGGCTCTGGTCTTTACCGTGTGAATTAAGGAACCACATCATTTTCCAAATGTTTCATTTCACATATGTGTGCTTGTATATTTAGGGAATGAGGTAACTGCAATATGGCTTAGGTCTGACTTTCAGCATTCGTATTTGAAATCTATACTAAGCATATCCCACCTTAGTTAAATGACTTTACAAGAGCCCAGAGAACTCCTAAGCCACTGAACATGTAGCTACTCACCAGTTACAGGTTGTTGGCTTTTGTTAAGTTCTTGGTTATAATGAAACTCAGCAAGCATAGTTGTATAACTTTTAGTTTTCTTTTTGTAGAGTGCAAAACGGGGTTACTGGGAAAAGAAAGTATCCATATTTCTAAATCCCCTCTATGTAAATTTTGAGTTGTGTGGGAGAAAGCAAGCTGTCTGGGCATTCTCTATGGCATCTATTTCTGTGGGAGGGAAAGATTTGTTCTGGAAAGGAAGGACTTTCTCTGCATGGATGGGTATCTTAGTAAAGCAAAGGCGCCAATGGATTTGAGTTTCCATCTATTTTCCTATTTCAAGAACCTGGAGTTGCTTCAAACCTGACACAGGAGGAGGTCTGAGGAATATGGAATTCTAAGTGTAGTATCTTTTAGTTCCATTTAAATGTAACCTCTTTGTTTATGCACACACACATGAACACACACACACACACACACACACAGAGAGAGAGAGAGAGAGAGAGAGAGAGAGAGAGAGAGAGAGAGAGAGAGCTTTTAATTCTGCTTAAACCTTTTAAGAAGGCTGCATCTTGAAGGCAGAGATAGCATACACAGTGAAATTCAATTTGGGAACTCAACCAGAGGGCTGTATTCAGACTAAATTGGAGACTGGAGAGATCAACATCGTACGTTATCTTTTGGGACATAGATGTCTGTTGACTATGATAAGTTAACTTTGGAAGGATGTTACTAGCTGAGACAGGACTGGAATTTCTTTCAGGTTGTTGTTGTGTGTGGTACTCTGGAAGCAGGTGAGCTTCATATGTGCTAGGGTGGCCTCTAGGGACTTATGTCTGATTCCGCTTCACCCCCCATCCCTGAATCTGCCCCTTGATTTTCCTTCTGAATTCCAGGTTTGTGACGGTTGGGTTTCATTTCAGGTTCTCATCTACAATGGCCAACTGGACATCATCGTGGCAGCTGCCCTGACAGAACGCTCCTTGCTGACCATGGACTGGAAGGGATCACAAGCCTACCGAAGGGCACGTAAAAAGGTCTGGAAGATCTTCCAGTCTGATGATGAAGTGGCAGGTTATGTTCGTCGAGTTGGTAAATTTCATCAGGTATGCAAGCAGTAGGGGCACACAGGTCGACGGAGTGGGTTGGTAAACATAAACACAAAACACAAAGGTCAGTAAGCTAAGGCTGCCTGTAAGCAAAGTCATAAAATAGTCAGGAGGTAAATGTGTGTGTCCTATAGCCCTCTCTTCAATAGAGAAGATATGGCACCATCATCAAAGTGAAAATGACCGATGTCATCACAGACAGAAGTCTAGGCATCACAGACATAATGAGATGCTGGGAAAGTTCAAAGTAGAGCAACACTAATGAGAAAATCCCAGTCTGTTTGGGAATCAAAGGGAACTTGACCAGTTACTTGAGGAAAATTCAGAGCAACCTCCTCCCACCATATGTGAACATGTTTTTATAAGCCATATGGAGAAATAACTAGAATAAGATCTCTTGCTAGCTGACCTTGCAGAGTGACTTCCACTTAGGGCTAAAGTATTACTCATAGAGTTTTCTTTTCTCGTTGAGTTTTGAAAACAGTCTTTTGTGAATTTTGTAACGGGCCTCAGTCAGCATCTCCCATTCTAGTGTCCGGTAATAACTGTCAGTGTTAGGGAACTGTATAGGTAAGGCCATCTGGGCATGAAGTTTTCCTTAAGAAAAGACTTCAAATCACGTATTCAATTTAACAGAGGATTAATGGCTTTTTCCTATTTCTAAGAAAACATTATTATAGGCTTTAGGGTTTTTTTCACAAACTACTCAATTTCACCTAAAAATTTAGAATTTATGAGCTCCTGCAACTTTCATTTCATTCCTCTTAAAGACTTATCGTGATACAGTAATTTATTTCTCTCTTGCCTGAAGCAAAATGAAGTTCTTACAGATTTCAAGTAACAAATAATGTTGCCTTTGTTGATCTCTCTATTGTAGTTGTGCGTCCTATTTTATTACTTATGCTTTTATCATATTATTATCTGTTATTTGCTATCATTTAAAATTCTTTAAGACAGAGACTCAGAAGATGAAGCTTTAGCCTGTACTTTATACGTGCCCTCCATGTCTGTTATATGTATGTTAAGCTTGGTATTAAGCCTACACAAAGATTCATTGTAGTTTCGTTGATTTAAAGTATTTACCATTTCCATTGTGTTTTATCCCCTTTGGCCAGTGGGCTGTTTTAAAGTGTATTGTTTAATTTTTAAACATTTTGACTCTTCCTTTCTTGCATTTACTATAAGCAGAAGGGGATATACTCTCTCATAGCTTTGTGGTTTAAAAACCCACATATCCTTTATGGTTTCAACCATTTAAAATTGACTTTCTGACTCTGTTTTGGCAAACATGTTCCATATATTTTTAAAGTAACCACATTCTTCAGTTGTTAGTTGCATTGCTTTTTATGCCAATCAAGGTTTTTTTTAAAACATTTTTTACACTTATTATTTTGAGAATTCAAAATCACTTCCACGAAACCTTCCCCCATAATTCCTGTGCCTCCTACTGCCTCTCAAGTTCATGACCTCCTCTTCTTCAAATTATTGTTATACATGCACATATACACATACAAACATATGAATATAACCTACTGAGTCCGTTTTGTGTTGCTCATATGTATATACGTAAGACTATATAGCCTAATGGAGATCTCATCTCTCGAAGGATTGACTCAGTCTTTCTTATTAGCCACTAGTTGGCTGTAGGTCTTCTTTCGGATTAGGGCCTTGTGAGATTTCCTCCATCTATAAAGGGATGTCAACTGGTGCTGTCCTTATGTGAGTCTTCTTTAGGTGAACATATTGTTAATTTCACGGGTGTGACTCTGCCTTATATAGAAGACACTATCGTCAGGAAGCAGAAGTCCTGATCCTCTGGCTCTTACCATCTTTCCATAATTTCTACTACAATGTTCCCTGGACTCTAGGTATAGGGGTTGTGCTGTCAGCAGGCACCCCGCCCAATCCGTTGTTCTCCACATTTGATCAGTTACCCATCTCTGGGATGTCTCCATCTGCTACAAAAGAAGTTTCTTTGATGAGGGGTCAAAGATACACTTATCTGTGGGTAGAAGGTAAACTAGTTAGAATGTACTTGGTGATTATACTAGTTTAGAGAATGGGCCGGAGAATGTTCTTGTCTAAGTCTATGACCTCACTGGCTGTGGTGTTTGGTCGGCTAGGTTTATAAAACCAGGCATGAATTTTCTCCTGTTGAGTGGGCTTTCAGTCTAATTGGATGGTTGAAAATCTACTCTCACGCCTCAGATGTTTCTGCCGTGATGGTCATTGTAGTTCATAAGCTTTATAGCTGGGTAGAACAGTTCTCCCCACCCCACCCCTGTCTCTTTCTCACTCTATGTCTCTGGTCTCTCTCCTCTATCTCTGTTTCTCTCTCTTTCTCTCCCTTTCTCCTCTTCTCTTCTCTTCTCTTCTCTTCTCTTCTCTTCTCTTCTCTTCTCTTCTCTTCTCTTCTCTTCTCTTCCCTTCCCTTCCCTTCCCTTCCCTTCCCTTCCCTTCCCCTCCCCTCCCCTCCCCTCCCCTCCCCTCCCCTCTCCTCTCCTCTTCCCTCCCCTCCCCTCCTCTGCTCTTCTTCTTAATTCTTTTTCTAATTCTTCTTCTACTACTTCTTCCTCCTCCTTCTTCCTCTCTCTCTCTCCTCTCTCTCTCTTGCTCTCTCTCTCTCTCTCTCTCTCTCTCTCTTTGTATGTGTGCCCCTTCCTTCCATCTCTCCCTCCCTCCCTTACCTCTCCTTGCCCACAGTTAACAAGAGCAATCTCTTTTAAAAGCTGCCATAATTGAAGCTTGTTTTGTTTTTCCTCTTACTTTGTGCTGTTCGCTGCCTTCAGACACAGACTCCTTGTTACACATTCCTGGCACTAAATCTTCCTTTCTTATGCACTGTCCTGTTTGTTTGCAGCAATGCTTCTCATCTTAAGGCGACTTGACTGATGGTAGCATAACTCTGCCAACTCTCTTTTGAAAGTGTGCACTTGGGATTCTTTTTGTCAGTGTCTCCCTTCTTGTCATTTTATAGCCCCATGCGTATAATTTACTTTTTAATGCAGTATAGTGGGTTTTATTTTTGTGGATCCTGATAATATTTTAAGATTAGAGTTATATATTTGCATTTAATGTAATCACTGATTTTTTTAATCTACTGTCTTGTTGAATTGTTCCTTTGGATCTATATTTCTGCTTCCTTTAGTTTAAAACTCCTTGGAGCTTTGTGTCATTTTATTATTTCCATTAATACATTTGTGAGTTATCATTCTTTTGAAATTGTTTTTCTTACAGTACTAGCACAATATAAATGCCAGGCTTACTTAATGCTAATATAAATTAGAATTTTACCATTTTTTTTTCAGATAAATGTGAGAATCTCAGAATAGTTATATTTTTACCCATTTCCCAAGTTTTTGCTATCAAAAACAAAACACTTCTATGTCTCCTTTAAGCAGGCATTGCTTACAGCATTTGGTCCAACCAGCACTCACCGAGAATTCACTACATATTTAACCTGTGGGCTAACATCAATCTTTTGTGCATTTCTTGTCCCTTCAAAGAGATTCTTTAGTATTTATTTTTTAACATGTGTGTTGACAGCATGCTCTCTATTTTTGCCTGTGTGTGCCTTTTCGGTCTTCTTCGACCTCGAAGGCTGCCGCTAGTGCCATGGGATTTAGCCGTTCTCTGTGAGCTCCTGGAGGCTGTGGCTTCTGTGGTCTCCTGTACCCTGTGATGACTCATCAGACCCTCTGTGGTCTCCTGTTCCCTGCGATGACTCATCAGACCCTGGCTTTTTTGATTTGTGTTTCCTTTTGTTCTGCTTATAGCCTTTCAAAGTCACCTGTGTGCTGTTTCCCAGCAGTTCTACTAGTTTGACCTACAGGTATGAAGATGACTGTCCCTCTTGCTGTCAGCATTGAGTGGGCATTATCTTGTTTTATTCTTAATTGAAACAAGTTAGAATACCCAGGAAGAGGCAATGGCAATTAAGAAAATGCCCTCATCAGACATGGCTGAAGCCTGTAAGGCTGGCTTGCTTGTTTGTTTGTTTGTTTATAGTTGGTTAAGGACTCATGTGAGAGGGTCTGGCCCATTGTGGGTGGTGCTACTTCTGGGCCTGTGGACATGCAGTCCTAGGATGCATAAGAAAGCAGGAAGCCACTTCCGGCCTCCAGGTTCCTGCCTAGAGTTCCCGTGCCAACTTCTCTCTTGACCCACTGTTAGCAGGACATGCACGCTGAAGTGAGATCTCCCTCTCCACGCTGCTTCCCTCCTCCTCCTCATCTCCACAGCAGAAACTAGGACGCTGGCTGTGCATCCCGCCTGGGCTCCTTTAGCTTTTGGAAACTAAAGTTTTGAGTTGTTCTATGTTTTTGGTTTGTTTGTTTGTTTGTTTGTTTTTTGTTTTTAGTGAAATTTATACAATTCTCAGCTTCTGCTCCTTCATGGGCTGGTCATGCTCTGTTGTCTCTCTCTCTCTCTCTCTCTCTCTCTCCTCCCCCTCTCTCCCTTAAGATTGTGTTTAGGTGGTGGGTGTTCACCCAGATAAGACCCTGGGTTTGATCCCTAGACTGGAAAGAAAGAAAAATAATTACCAAAAAAATCCCCCCAAATCACCTGGACATATACACACACACTCACACACAACCCCCTCAAAACAACAACAACAACAACAACAACAACAACAACAACAACAACAACAAGGCAGAAAAGAAGACTATGCCACATTCTTCTTTATGCTTTATTTTTCTTTTCTATTGGTCTCTCTTTTGGCTTGATATACCTTTTTTTTAACTTTCATTTTAAACATATTGGTTAACACAGTTCATTTTTTGATGATTTCACGTAGCCTGCTTACTTTGGACCACATTTTGTACATACACATGTACAAACACACATATCCAATTACTATAACCCTACCCCATGTGAATGCAACGTGGAGAAAACACTTAAGGCCAAATGAATGCCTGAAGGTAGGGCCTTTATTTAATGTCATTCCTGCCCTTAGAAGGGGAGACACCAGAGAAACATGATCCTGCAAGGTGGGAGAGTATCATCTGGAGAGATGAAATTAGTCAGTGCCTGGATCATGAATTTCCCAGATGTCCCTTCCGTCTTCCTGCCAGGAACCTTTGACATGATTCACAGAGAGCATTGCTCTTTCTACTTTTATTGTCATTACGTGGGTTGCTTACAAGGATGCATATAACAAAAGGAAAATTATAAAGGGTGAAATTCATGATCTAAGAAAGTACTTTTCATTCAAAGCCAGCCCATAAGGGGGAGATAGATATGGACATTTGGGCTGTGGGGGCAGATACGCACTCTGAGCTGTGAAGGGCAGATGGATGGTACCTCCGTGCTCATCCGAGAGATGTAAATCTCAGAAGCATACCGAGAGCTCAGCCACCTGTTCCTGGACACCCACCCATCAGTCTTGCTAATTGCTACACTACCTGAGACTGTACAAATGTCCTTTTCACATCTTGCTCAAATCTCCCAACTAAGGCAGCCAGATTGACGCTCAGGAGAGTGTGTGTCACAGAGGTAGGAAGAGGAATTGGCCACTCACCAGCCAGAAACCCATGGCTGCTCTCACACTAAGCCATCTGGCTCTCCCTGTGAAAGCAAGACACACTGAAAGACAAAATGGTACTGTGCTGGTTTCCAAAAGATGAGCAGGAGAAGCAGGAGGTCCACATAGGCTAGCTATAGGGGGAGGACTTGCCTCATGACAGGAAACCTGCATTTTGCATATATGATTTAGTCATGCTGGGAAGAACCCCCCCCTTCCCACCAACCCCTGCTCAGTGCCTTGGAGCTGCTTGGTGGTTGTTGGGGATGAAGGACTGGAGGTAGGAAAGGAGGTCGCCATGCCAGCTCATAGATGATTGGCTGGTTTTTTGTTTGCTTCAGAGCTGGGGTCTTCCCTCTGCCAGTCAAGTCTACTTCTGAGCTATATCCTTGGCTCCGTTTTACTTGTATTTATAGACAAGGTCTCACTACACTGCTGAGGCTAGCCTTAAATTTGTGATCTTCCTGCCTGGTTTTCCTGGGTAGCTGGGATCACAGGACTGCACTAGATCCTAACATTTTTCCCCCAACGTTATTTTGACTCATTGAGAAACATATTAAAATGTTATTAGGTTTCTAGCCACATTGACGAACTGCTTGAGGAACATGTTTCTATTTTAAACTCCACTCAGCTAAATGTTTTGAAGAAAACAGTTTAATCACATCCATTTTTGAATCTTTACTGAAAATATTTATTGACACTAATTATTCTGTGTGAACATTGAACTACAAGCTTGAATAGTATATTTTCATTCTTCAGTAGACTTTGCTGAGTGAGAATTCTGTTAACACGAGTTTTGCATAATTGGTGAATCTAATTTACTTGATTTCACCTAGCCATAAGTATTGTATTATACACTTTCAGTATCAGGATCAATCTACATTTATTTAAGACTCACAGGATGAGCTGGGCGGTGGTGGCGCACACCTTTAATCCCAGCACTTGGGAGGCAGAGGCAGGCGGATTTCTGAGTTCGAGGCCAGCCTGGTCTACAGAGTGAGTTCCAGGACAGCTGGAGCTACACAGAGAAACCCTGTCTCGAAAAACAAACAAACAAACAAAAAAAAAGACTCACAGGATGAGTTATTTCAACGAGGTAGAATCTTACAACTGAATCATAGATCCCACTGTCCAGGTGAGGACGCCAAGTACCAGAAGCTAAGTATAAGTAGTGTCTGTCTGTCTTCAGTACTTTTCAATTGTTGGATAAAACCCCACAATTAAGGTGACTTATGGAATTAAAACTTAATTGTGGCTTATGTTCCAGTGTGGTAAGAGTTCATCATGGGAGGAAGGAAAGGTAGCAAGCAGCTGGCGTGGTTGGGATTGGTGGCTGAGAGCTCACAACTTCAAATGTGAGTAGGAAGCAGGGAGAGAGAGAGAGAGAGGAGAGAGAGAGAGAGAGAGAGAGAGAGAGAGAGAGAGAGAGAGATTGGTGGAAAGGGCACAAGGCTTTTAATTTCAAAACCTATACCCAGTAATGCACCTACTCCAGCAAGACAGCACCACCCAAACCTTCTCAAACAGTGCCACCAGCCGAGACCCAAGTGCTCCAATACACGAGAGGCACTCCCATTCAAACCACCACCGCCTCCTTCTCACTTCTTAGTCCCACTTCTTATCCTTACTGAAATAGGATTCCAAGAGTCCTGCTTCTGACCCCATGCTTTCTTTACCTCATGCCTGATGTTGGAAAGATGAAATCATAGCGGTGTCCTGGGACAGGAGACAATGGAGATTGTAGACTTGACTGTCTTAATTAAAGCATTAACTGAATCCCAGATGGTGACATAGGACACTGGGTTTTAAGAAAGCTGTAGAGCTGGGTTGGAGGTGAGGACAGCTTCATCCCCTAGTAAGAGGTTTAACTAGGAACCTGCGATATTAATACACTAACAATGTCGGAAGTGGCTAAGTGAACAGAGAGAACGCGGGTGGGGACGTGGGTGAGAGACCTAAGCTGGGCAGAGCATGTTGGCTCATGGGCTGGAGCCTGAAGGAGAACTGGGAAAGAACTAGAAGGGAGTCGTAGGGACCAGTGTTGGGCTCAGGAGTGTACGCTCTATTGTTTGTGCAATTGGAAATTGCTAAAAGATTTTAAAGATACAGTTACAGCTGCAAGAGAACTTTCAAACAGCAGTGATCTGATGGGTGTAGGCCAGGGAGGCTCTGGAAACAGGATGTCCTGTTAGGAGCTTTACTGTGAGAACATGGTGCATCACCTTCTCGAGGTTGTCTGCTTGGTGCTTGATTCTCAGCTCTAAATAGAGATGGACAAGTAAGCTTTGGAATGTCTAAGCCATAAAGATGGACTTCCTGGTGAAGAGATGCTGCTCGCTCCGTGTCTATGTCACTAAAAAAAGCTAGTGATGCCCAGAGGAAGTGTGGTCACGTCCTCTGTCCTCCCAGCTGTCCCAAGACCCTCCAGCCCCTGCAGCATATCTCCGGGCAAGCATATACCTGACCCTGGGGGAAGTCTACCCTGCAGATCCCCCAGACTTGTGGTCTGCCACAGTGTTGGGAACTTCTCGAAAACAGCCTGATGTTTGGTGAGAAGGGAAGGAGCACAGTGGCTCAAAGATTGACTCTTCCAGAGAGTGGTCATGTTGGATGTGGGTCATTGGTTAGTGAGCACAAGGCAGATGTTGATTTAGATAAGCCTGGTTTGAATTTAGTTTGGCCACTTACTAGCTGTGGGCTGGTTACCTGTTCTGCAAACTCAGAGTAAGGACAGCTATTCCGTAGGGATGTGATGGGGTCAAGGGTAGTTGACAATGCTCCCGCATTAGTGAGACCTTGAGCTGTGGCCTACCAGGTGCATCTTTATCCTTGGGTTTATGGAATCCCTGGTGCTGCTCTCTAATCTATGGTGATATATTTACTCATTTATAAATGAACTAGAAAGCCGGGCATGGTGGCGCACACCTGTAATCCCAGCACTTGGGAGGCAGAGGCAGGCGGATTTCTGAGTTGAGGCCAGCCTGGTCTACAGAGTGAGTTCCAGGACAGCCAGGACTACACAGAGAAACCCTGTCTCGAAAAAAAACCAAATAAATAAATAAATAAATAAATAAATAAACAAACAAACTAGAAGCTTCACCCGAGAGACTTGTTCAATGCTTTAAAGACGCATCATAGTATATAATGTTAGATAGGGCATCTAGATCTTTCCACTACGCCACGGACAGTGTTTCGATGCCATGAGGACAGAGTGGGATGGAATACTCTGGTGGGCACACGCAAGGCCGCATGCTTGCCCACGGGGTGCATGTGCAACAGTGACATCCATCATACTTGGCAGTACATCCAGACCACAGACAAGACTGTGTTCCCTAAAGGCAAGAGTACCTCTTAGGAGGAGCAGGGAGGGAGAGGCGGGAATGGGCAGACAGAAAATAAGACCACCTCGGCTTTCCAGTTGCACAGTTTAGATTTTGGTTTTGTGACCACACATAATTGAAAAAGGGGTAAGCGGGGACAGGCACCCAAGGCCTCTAAATGGAAATGAAAGTCAGTCTAGGATGTAGAAGCTTCCAAGGAAAGTCATGCAGAAAACACCAAAACCCCACACCTCTATTTCCCTGTTGATAATTTATTGATTTATTTATTACGATTTTAAATATCATGAGAGATTGTTATGGACAGTTGACTTCAGAAAGGTCTTCAGCAAGCCCTGGGTGGTACTGACATTATAAAAGGAGGCAAAGAGTGACCCATGCAACCTTGACATTCAACTAGGTGAGGGAAGATGAGAAGTTCTTTAAAAAATACATGATAAAGACAAATATTCAGAACAAATATACCTATGCCCATATTACCAGATTACCAGATTAATACTCAGAATGTGCCTTGGGTTTGTTACAGTACTTGCTTAAAAATGATCTTCATCCCTACTCATCCCCCAACTCTGTTTCCTTCTGTAGAGAGGTATGTCTTTACTCTTGGGTTCTATGTCTCCATACCTGGTATCTTAGGGTTTTACTGCTGTGAACAGAAACCACGACCAAGGCAACTCTCAAAAGGACAACATGTAACTGTGGCTGGCTAATAGTTTCAGAGTTTTAATCCATTATCATCAAGGCTGGAACATGGCAGCATCCAGGCAGGCATGGTGCAGGAAGAGCTGAAAGTTCTACATCTTCATCTGAAGGCTGCTAGCAGAATAGTAGCTTCCAGACAGCTAGGATGAGGGTCTTAAAGCCCACACCCACAGTGACACACCTACTCCAATAGGGTCACACCTTCTAATAGCACCACTCCCTGGCCGAGCATATATAAACCATCATACCTGAGAATTTTTTGTTTGTTTGCTTGTTTGTCAATGAAATCTTTGGCAGAGAATAAGACTCTATGAAAGCTATAATCGAGATCTCCAAAAGCAGATGCTAAGGACTTTAGGGATTATGTACTAGGGACCAATGGTAGTAGAAGCAGGAAAGTAGGGTTGGAAAGATGGAAGATAACATAAGATGCAAGCAATACAGGACAAAAGAGAGCTCTGGGAGAGGATTTTCATCGGGATGTTTCTTATAGGTCAAAATATTCCCAGCCACTCAGCTATCAGATGTGAGAGGTCATGGAGACCATCCTCTTGAGAAAGGCTCAGGGCCGGGACACTGCCAGATGAAGACTTCCACTAGCTGCATCCCTCTACCAGAGTCTGACCATACTTAGCCTGTCTGCTGCCAGATAATGCCCACGGTTGTTCTCTGGCCTGGAGGATAAGACAGAGGGAGCTGGTGGTTTGGGTAAGACCACATAGGAAAGTCTCTTGTTTTATGTCCAAGCTGTCAGTACACATTTTGTCTTCTCTCTGCCTTAGAGAGATAGGAGGGCAGGGTATTCACAAGAGCAAGGTACAATATAATGTATGTATGAAAGTCATAATAATGAGCCGTCTCCTGAATGCTAATAAAAGTTAACTTAAGAGCAAAGAAAGATGGGTTAGACCTTGGCTTTCAATTCATAGATTATAAGTCAGGAACTCTAGTCTCTCAGGGAAAACGGATTGGCTAAGACTTGTCAGTAAATGTTTTTCTTTTCTCTCTCTCTCTCTCTCTCTCTCTCTCTCTCTCTCTCTCTCTCTCTCTCTCTCTCGTTATTTACTGTGTAATAACAAATGCTTCCAGAGCTCAGTGGCTTAAGGCCACAGTTTATTATTTCTCACAAGCATGTGGACAGATTGGACTCTGGCTGTTTTGATTCAGACAGGGTAGGTTGAGGTCACACACACATCTGTATCCATCTGGATCTTGGCTAAAGCTTCAATAGCCAGTGTGGGGCCCTCCCCAGAGCTTTTTCTCTTTGGAACCTCTAAGGTAGTATGCTAGCCTGGGACTCTACAACATGGCAGCAGGTCTGTCAACTCGAGACTAATGAGTTTACTGTCCTTTTAAGGTCTGCAGTCAGAAGTCACAATATACCTTTTTTCTACTGCATTGTTTTTGTCAAGAAAATCCCATAGAAAGACCAGATTCTTCTTGGGGGCAAAGAATAGCAAATACTTTGAAAATAGAAACTCTGTTGTCTTTGGTTCCTGTTGACCCTACTTTGGTCTCCCGTCTTTTAGGAGCCTCAGGTGGCTGTGGACAAACTTTCTCTGATTAACAATGACATTGCTTCTGATTCACAGTGACATTGCTACATCCTTGCCTATTTTACTGGCTAGCTTTCCAGCTAGAAATCAAAGAGCACCACTCTACTCCTGATGCGCCAGCAAGTGGTCAGAAGCATCACAATATTAGAAGGCTCCACCACTCAGTAGGGTCCACACCACAGCCTCAATTCCCAAAATCCTTCAGTCAAAAACTTAAGCTAAATTTTCACCTTCTATTCTTGCCATTCATTTTTGGTTTACAAGTAGGCCTTGTTCTCAAATCACTGGGAGACTGTTGATTTAGATTTGTTAAAAAAAAACACACTCTTACTTATTCAAAGCGTCAACTTCCTTTCTCAAAAGCTAGCAGTTTTGTTCTGTGCTGCAATTATGGGGGGTTGGTGTGTAGTGATCGTAGATAGTAATGCATCTGTGTTCCTCTCTCACAGAGAAGGACTTGTATCGGGTAGTGTCTGCTTTAAATGCCATCCAGAGTGTTGGTTCTCAACCAAAGCACTGGCCAGTGGCCAGTGGACACAGAGCATTCCTTTCTATTCATTGTTGCTCAAATAGTCTAATAGGCTGGTAGATTTCTATGCCAAAGGCGAGAAAGTCTATTGTTTCAGTCTGTGTAGTCTTTTAATGAGTAAACTTAATGTTTTTTTTCCCCAGTTATTCCATAAAGCATCTTAGCATAGGACAAGGGTCTTCTAGGGCTTGTATTCAAGAGGTCGCTGAACTTGGAAGAAAAAAAAACATTGTATCTTTATTTTTACTAACCCTTTGCTGAAAGCGTATTTCCTTCCATTATGAACTATGAAATTTGGCATTTCCTTTTATTTTTGGATGTAGGTGACAAATCCCAGTGGTACTGGCAGTATCTTTGAGCACCTCACCAGAAAGAAGAGCTATTTTCATATCAGATTCACTGTCACAGATACTGCTTTTGACATCTGAAAATGACTTTTATGCTCAGCATCAGTTTAAAGTCACAGCCTTACTAGAGCCAGTGGTTTCAGATTAAATTAATAGGATATGTGTGCACACATACATAATGTATCGCAAGTTTGTATTTTACTTTATTATTTCGTTATAATCGCTTCATTTGTGATCTATAAATGTGTGTGGTTGATCTGCCCACTGCTTCCTGCTCTGAGGACTAGTCCCGGCTGCCAGGGGAGGGAGCAGGTACCGCTGCCATGCCTTACCCACCATGAACTTGTGAGCGGAGATAAAGCTTTCTTCCCTTACATTTCTTTTTGGTCACAGACGTGAGAAAAAAAGAATGTCAGTATTTTAACTGATTCACAATTGATTTAGAGTGTTTAGAATTCTATGTATAGATGATATTTGCAATTACTACACACGTTCATATCAAGGGAGTTGAGCACCCGTAGATTTTTTTTTTTCTGTCTCTAGGAAGTCCTGGAATCAATCCCCCGTGGATAGTAAAGCCACCGCCATTCTAACATCACGGTCATGTCAGATAGACATGCCTGTAGCACCCACACAGAAAAGGTTAGGGATCCACGCGTTAGACTGATTTTGAATTATTCAAAGTAATGTATAGACTCTCCCGCATCAAAATGTCAGCCTAGCTTTGGTGACCTGATGCTGAGAGGCCGTGGAGTAAATGATCACTCTGGTGGGCCTGTCTACTTCGGCTGTTCTCTAGCATATTCTGGTAACACTGAAGAATAGGGGCCGAGCGGACAGATGCAGCGAGCTCAAGTTCCTCATAACAAATATTTGAGGGAAACTTTGGAGAGGACTAGTGTTTTCATTCTCTGTTTGTGAGGTTTCAGGCCATGGTCATTCGGCCCTGCTACTGTTGGCCTATGGCTAGGCAGAGCATGGTAAGAGAAGGCACACAGAGCAAAGCAGAGCTGTTTAGACTCTGAACACTGGGAAGCACAGACTCGGAGTGCTCGGGTCAGGGGCTGCTCCCAGCGACCCATCCTCTCAATAGAGCCCTCAGATTTCCAGCTCCTCAGTAGATTGAGTTGTCTGTCTGTTTAGACCTGAATCTGGATGGTCCATCACTTCTCCAGTGATCTGATCCACCAACCAGGGACAAAGCCATCAATACTTGAGCCTTTTGAGAGACACTTCCTATCTAAATCATGCTATGCCTGGGCAGGTCCCTGCTCTACTCCCTGGCCAGGTGACATTAGCCTGTCCAAGTGGTTCCCCACCCATGACACATTAGATTTCTTAAACTGGCTGGCAAAGATAATGGTGTTCATGTCTGATTTGTTTTCTGTTACACAAGCATTATTATTGATGAGTATACAGTCAGTATTTACTCTTAAAGAGAAAAGGAAAAATTGACAGGAAGATTTGGTATTGTGATTATTGAGATATGGACCACTGATTACTTTGCACTCTGCTGGACACCCAGTGAACATGTGGTATTTGCCCCTCTTTGTAAGACTTCTCCTGCATTAGTCTGTTTTCACTGGCCAGGAAGCTCCCCTCTGTGTTCACAGGGTCAGTCACTGATATTATGTGTTAAAAGTTCAAGTGATTAAATTACTTCAGCGATGCTTATCAGATTGACCTGGAGCTGTGTCCAGTTATGGCTTCCCTGTGGTAGGAAAACCATCTCTATCTGATTAGAAGTAGGGAGAGCTGAGGAGGAGTTTGCCCTGCATTTTTCTATAAAGTGCTCTATTGATAAAAGCATCTAAGCTAAGCAAGAAGTTATTTCTTTCCTGTTTCCTTTCAGTTGCCTGTTTGGAGGTAGGGGCTCACTATATAGCCCACACTGGTCCCAAGCTTACATTCCTCTGGCTCTGCCAGTGCTGGGAATACAGATGTGTATCACCATGCCTGCATTCAGTATTGAATTATTTCCAAACCCTCAGCCTCTCCCGGTTCAACAATGATCTGAAACACACCTGTTGACAATAAGGGACGAGCGCACAGTCTTTAATTTTCTTTTCATTAGTACCAAATCCCTAACATATGGGGGGCGGGGGGAGAAGGGAAATGTAGCAGGCAGTGGGCAGGCTTCAAAACATGAAGGCGAGCTTCCTGGGCCTGTGCTGTCCAGGGTGGGGTCTCCGTATTTATTTTTGTTCCTACTATTTATTTTTTTACACAGCGGCCTGAGGCCCAAGGTTTAGGTTCTGGCAGCTCTGCCTTCCTGGAGCTGCTGTGTGAGGGGACTTCCAGCCTTGGTCTTTGTTTCAGCTGGTGCTCTGCTGTGTCCTTCCCACACAGGGTTGAGACGGGGCCTAACCTCATCATCTCACCGATTGAAGATGAGAAAAAGCATTAAGTCTCCCACAGATCCCTGGTTGCAGCATCAGTAGGCAGTTTTTTTTCTTTTTCTAGTTTAAAATTAAATATTGAAAGCATGCTGGGTAGTCATAACACTGTGGAAAGGTAAGACAAAGTAGATGTGAACGCTATTATCTTTGCCTGCAAGATTAAGAAACCCAGTGTTCCCATAACCCTGGCCTTCCCTCCCCGACCCCTCCCTACTACCTCTGGAAGGAAATGCCTTGTGTTTGGAGTTTATCATTCTCTTCCTTTGCTTATTTGTACTAACAATCCTTTATATACATAATATTTTCCTACAAGTATGTGTTTTTTCTTTCCATACTTAAGCCCGCATAAAGCGACCAGTCAGTGTGTGTTTTGTGGTAATATAATGTGTGCTGGCCTACACAGGTGAGATTTGCCCATGTTGATGTGCACAGTTTTGCTGTTCTTTTTCGGTGCACAGGTACGATTGCGTTATTTACCCATCTACTGCTGGTGAAGCCCCAGGCTACTCCCGAGACTTTGCACCCACAAATGGTCTCACTGTGAACATTCTTAGTCCCAACTCTTTGTGCCTCTGACATGACTAGATAGCACGTGTCCTCCACATAAACTTCGTCCTTGTTGCCTAAGAGGTCGGGTTATTGAACACAGAATCTTCCTCCTTCTTTGCGTCTTCTCTGTGTCTTAGTGCTTACGGTTAGTTTTCTCTTCCTCTTGCCTTCCGCTGCCTACCTTTCTGGCCCCCATCAACTGCACTGACCGAGGCATGCCCACGTCTCTGGGTGCTTTGGTTGTAACAGTGTCTGTTTCTTTCCATATATGTCCCCTGCCGAAGCTGGATTCAAGAAAAAAATAAAATCGGAAATGGCTTCCTTCAGCTCCCTTCCAACTCAGCTCCACCAGCCAGTGGCTCGACAATAAGAAACAACTAGTTAGCCACAAGAAACAACTAGTCGGCCACAAGAAACGACTAGTCAGCCACAAGAAACGACTAGTCAGCCACAAGAAACGACTAGTCAGCCACAAGAAACGACTAGTCAGATTACCAGGCTCAGCTGTTCCTTGTAGCTACAGCCCATCCTTAAACAGCAGGAGAGAGAACCCGATTCTTTCTTTCAGAATCCTTCTCATTCCCATCCAGACAAGGAAGAGTCAGGAGTCAGCTGGTGTGCTCTGCTGAGATCCAGCTTTGCCTTAAGTCTTACCAGAAAATGAAGGACAGTCGTCCGTCCGTCCTTGCCCACCCCCCCCACAGACACACACACACACACACACACACACACACACACACACATACACACACGCCCAGCTGGCAGCTCTCACATCTGCTCTGGAGTCTCCTGCTCCTCGGCCTGGTTCGATTCATTCCCTAACGCTCTTCATAGAAACCACAAAGAACTACTTAAAAAGCATAGCACTGCATTCAGACAAAGCAATAAAAAATAGTGCGGCGTTTAGGGGAAGCATTGAAAAGCCACGAGGGCTTTCCCACACTGAAAATTCCCAAATGGCGCTCTTGTTGCCTCGTGGCAGTGTTCTAAAGGATGCCGCTCAAGAGCGTGCTAAATTTGTATTTTCAACTGCCATTGTTTGATTCTTTCCTTTCCCAGGAGCTCCTTAGCAGATCTAAGCTCATCCGTTGACCCTTGCTCAGTACTTTTCCAAGCTGCAAGTCTGGTCGTGTTTAAAGCCTCTAACTGGCTCCCTCGGCTGAAGTCTAAACTCTACTTGGCTTAAGGAAGACTTGCTCAGACCTCACTCCTGCTCTCCCTGATGCCCAGTTAGAACCCCGAGGGACAAAGAAAGACACCATGTCACTCCCCACGAGAGTGCTGTGCCCGGCAAGCCCCACGGGGTTCCCACACCTGCCTGATAAAGTGCTTGCTGCTTTGGCCTATCAAAACTCAATTCCCAAGCTCCTTCCAGGAAGTCCTCCTTGACTCGGCTCCTCAGCATAGCTCCTCCTCTATGGCTCTGATTAGGTACTACAGTGGGCACCGTGAGAGCCGGGTTTCTGATGAACACGAAGGCACTCGAGGCTAAATGGGGCATGGTTGGTCACACAGCGCTCACCATAGTCTCTGGCGCTGAGTGCACCCAAATGCTGAGCACATTCAAACCAAACTGCTTCAGTTTCATCCTTAGACCTGTCTCCCCTCTCCTTCCCTTCTCCCTCCCTCCTCCCTCCTCCCCTACACACGTGTGCATTTTAATACATCTCACAGTGAAAGAGATGTTTTCACACTTAGATAGGGCAGGGTGTCTTCTAGGCGACAGACTAGACGTGTGGAGATAATGAATAGTTTAGACCAGTCCAGGGCTGCGTCGTTTAGTTCAGCCACAGACTATTTCCCCTCTGTGGTTCCCTATTCTGGAACATGGAGTTATGAAAGTCCTGCTGTTGAGGAGGCATCCTCTCAAAGACTGGATTCTTGATTTTTGTTTGGTTTCCTTAGCTTTAAAAAAAAAAATCCACACACACAGCTTGCTTCCTGAAAACAAAGGAAACAGTAAACAATAGCCACTCCCAATTTGACTCCAAGTCCTTGCCAGCAGCCTCCTGAGCGCCCCGATTCTCTTTCATTAGTGAGGATTGCTTAGTATAACAAGAATGCCTCTAAATTAAGCTGTCTGAATTGCACTTAGTTAATACTCTGGGAACTAATTTATTGTATGATTTAAAATATACACTGGCTAGCAGGTCTATTTATTGATGTATTACAGCTAGGCAACAATGCATAATTTTCTCTTCTCTGTTGAGTGGTTTTTAATAATCTATTGAAATTTGAAAGAGAACCATTTCATTAAACGGGAAGTGAGTAAATACTGTGAAGTCCAAGATTTAAAGAATTATCTACCCGTGGAGAATGGTTTTTAAAAATTAATGGCATTTTCGGGAACCGGCAAAGAATTGAGTTTGCTTTTTAAACAGTAACTTTTTGTTGCTTGGATTCAAAGCGTAACCAACAGTCCCAAAATCACTCGTGGAAATGCTAAACGGGGTCAGAAAATAAACAGATGATGGAGAGTGACCGCTACGCTGTTAGCTGGATCAAGGACCTGCCTCTCTCCGCATTCCAATGTTTTATTTCAGGAAATGTCATCAGGAATAGTCTAACCTTTAGCAAGTTCTCTACCCCAAATCCCTGAGACCCAAGAACAGCTGTAGATTCTGGAATCCATGTGGATGGGTGGGTCAACACTACAGTTAAATTCAAATACCCTGGTCCGATGTTGCCCTAAACAGCCAGCTTTGGAGCATGCTCGGTACTCTGCTGTAGATGAAAGCAGCCAGGACTTGGTGGGCAGCCTTGACGCTCCTTGTTGCCAGTTACACCAGAATCCATGGGGCAGGCATGGGCAGGCAGGCAAGCAGGTAACTGGTCTTTTCATCTTTTTGCAAATATTTGAAATCTAGCCCATCTGATTTCCAGAGCAAGGTTTTGGCGAAGTTTGAGGCCTTATAACTTATGTTTCAGTGAGCATTTCTTAGTGTGGTGGTAGCTTTCCATCGCTGAGACAAAGCTACCATCAGAGAAACAAGTTAAAGGAACAGAGGTCACTTGGGTCACACGCTCGGTGGTCTGTGAACACGGTCACCCTAGCGAGACTGTAAGAAAAACAAACAAACAAACAAACAACAAAACAAACAACAAACTAGGAAGAGGCCAGAGCCCAATGTTCCTTTGAAGGTAAGAGCCCCAGCAATTTTTTCCTTCCACTGAAATCTCTTAAACCAGAGGCTCCCAACCTTCCTAATGCTGCAACCCTTTAATACAGTTCCTCATGTTGTGATGACCCCAACCATTAAATTACTTTTGTTGCTACTTCATAACTACAATTTTGCTACTGTAATGAATCGTAATATAAATAGTTTTGGAGGTAGAGGTTTGCCAAAGGGGCTGCCAAACTCTACCCACAGGTTGAGAGCCATCTCTCTCCAGGTAGTGCTGAGGGCCGGGGACCAACCCTTCAATTCGTGAGTGTTTGGAGAATACTTTATATCCACACAACGGCGCTTGAGTTTACTTTGAAAAAGAGGACACATGCCAGAAGGTAGTCTTGGAAAAGACAAAAATGTAAGAGAACCATTGTCAGGGGGTTTATCAAAGGCCTTCCTTTGCACTGTTTGTCAGGCTCTGTGGTGTCACCCTCACCTGATTTTGTATACTGACTTAATGCCACTAAGTCTGGAGCCTAGCAATGAACTGCCCGACAGGCTCTTCTGATTCTGTAGGAAAGGCCCAGTGCCGCCCTGAGAGAACCACCCCATCTTGCTTTTGGCTGGAAGTAAAGTCTGGGCGTGTATGTGATATCCATTATACTGTGAGCCATCTCCACTGGTAGAGGGCACTGATGTCCATGTCTTAACTGCTGCCCCCACACCCCCAACGCTCACACAAAAGAAAGAAATGTAGATCCTGAAGTAAGACAATGGGTTAGGACAAATAATGAGCTGCGGTGTGCTTTCCAGCCTCTGTGGAGATCAAATACAGACACTGGATCCAGAGCAGCCAAATGAGGAAGGGAAGTTTCAATTACTTTTTAATAGAATCAAACACTGCTATAAAGTGAGTTCCAAAAAAAAAAAAAAAAAAAAAAAAAAAAAGGGAAAAGAGAACCGTTTCCTGCCACTCTGCTAAGACAAGCACGCTCTTGCCTTCCTGCCTGCTTGTCATTTGTGTGTTGTGCAACAAAAGGGATCTGCACTGCCTGTGGGGAGTGGGGGAGGGGAGCGAGAGGGGAAAGGGATGGGTGATGGGGCCAGCAACTGCAAGGGGTAAGCTCCTGAGCTAGCCTGCTGGTGGAGGGATGCTCTCCTGCTCCCCAGGGCAAGCGGGATCCCTCATATGGGAATCAAAATATTGAAGATTAATATTTCCACTCCTGATGAGGGAATTGTAATTCTTTCATTCTAAACTAGTATGCTACCATGTTGCGTGTATGTATAGGTGTACCTGTACACGTATGTGTATATACATTCTTTTTTTACTGCCGCAAATCCTTCTCTTACTCTGGAAATTAAAAGGGAAAATATTTATTTGACCATAAAAACTTAAGACAATATTGCTGTGGCCAGCCGAGTGCTTCTGTTTCTCAATCAGCAGATGGGGTGAAGTAAAGCCTGTTGTAGACAAAGTACCACGTATTCTTTTGCATTCTCTCTCTCTCTCTCTCTCTCTCTCTCTCTCTCTCTCTCTCTCTCTCTCTCTGATTTCTTTTCATTTTTTTCCTTTTTTGGAAATGATTTTTTTTTTTTTTATCACCTGCTAAATCCTGACTGCACTTTCCCTTTTCTTTATTCCTTCCGGTCCTTGCCCACCACGCCCCCCTCTAGCTCCACCCCTTTCTGTCTCTTATTACAAAATCAACAGGATTGATTCTAAGGCATGATAATCAAATCAAATATAATATATTAAAAGATAAAATAAAACAAAGACCAACACAGAGGAATTGGACAAGACAAACAAACAGAAGGAAAAGAGACAACAAAAGGCCCGAGAAACAGAGAACCGCTTGCTTGTGCACTCAGGAAACCCAGAGAAAACCACTGAACTGGAAGCCATGATATATACACAGAGGGCCTGTGGAGCAAAAGGAGAGAAGAAAAGCAGTAGATAAATAAAATAAAGTACAAATAAAAATAATAAGATAACATTGAAGAAAAACAAACAAAAAAGAAAGACCTGACACGATATTGTGAGACGGGCGTCTCCAAAGGCACCATGGTGTCGCTTCGATAGAGTGACCGGCCGTCCCAGATAGTCTGACACTATTTTTACATTTAAAACTAAAGTCCCAGGGCTGGAGAGATGGCTTAGCAGTTAAGAACACTGACTGCTTTTCCAGAGGTCCTGAGTTCAATTCCCAGCAACCACATGGTGGCTCACAACCATCCGGAACGAGATCTGACGCCCTCTTCTGGGGTGTCTGAAGACAGCTACGGTGTACTTACATATAATAAGTAAATAAATCTTTAAAAAAAAAAAAAAAGAAAGAAAAAAGAATCAGAAAAGCAAAGTTCCCAGGCTCTCTGTGGACTTCATTTAAAAAAAGTAAATAAATAAAAAATAAATAAAAAACTAAAGTCCCATCTCCTCCAAACCCCTCAGTTCTGAGCAAACGGGACACCTGATGACCTTAAGTCTCATCTCCATTTTACAAATAAGAAAATAAAGGTCGTAAGTCACAGTAAGTATCCCAAGCTGGACTTCCGCACGGCTGTGCCAGGCTCTGGGCTGCTCTGTGTGCTCAGAGCGCCCGTCCGCACTGCAAGGTTCCTCTCCGGGTCAGCGGACACGGCTCTCGCCAGTGTCCAGGGAGAGAGCAATGCTGACGTTAGTTCCCATCAGGACCACAGAGGGAGCAGAGGCTTGTATGACGACGGGAAGTGACAACTGAAGTGACTGTGGGGCGTGTCCATAGCACGCGGCTGACCTGGTGGGCAAGGCTGTGCGACCTGATCTCCGGCCTCTGCCTCTCCGCTATCACGGGGCACCTGAAAAGGAGTCTGTTTCCGTCTTAACACCCGACCATGAGCTTTGTTTTTCGTCTCACATGTGATGTCTTCCATATTCTCTTCGCAGCCTTTTATCCCGCACGGTAGTTCAGAGCCACCGTGTCGCCCATGATAATTTGCTAGTAACATGCGCTGCTACGATCTACCCACACTTGATCTTTGCCTAAGAATCACGCTGCAGTTATACTAACTTATGAAATAGACCTGGTTTAGTGTATTTGCCACATTCCAAGTACACAAGGAGACCTTTTCTTTCCCACAGTTTACACCACTAACGTGTAAGTGCAGGGTTTCCCCCCATTATTATTAATATTCATTATTTTTGTCCATCATTTAGGGACCACTTTTTCTTCTGTTTGATGAGCAACCTTTCTGTTGCTGATGCCAACCTTTCTGTTGGCAAAATGTGCCCACCCATCCCTCGCTTCCCCTATTTCTCATTTCCTTGAAAATGTCTCAGTGAACCTCCGTGTGTAAACAGGTGCTAGGCCTGCAAATCTTTCAGAACTCTGGGGACACTTTTTCACCCTCCAATTTTCATCATTAACCTTCCTTCTTTTCCTGGGACAATGCTTTTCCTTTTTAAAAATGGTGTGTGCGTGTGTGTGTGTGTGTGTGTGTGTGTGTGTGTGGTCTGCCTGAGGTTGATAGAGGGACTCAGCTTCCCAGAACTGGAGTTACAAGTGGTTTTGTGCCTCTCTGAGGTACTGGGAAGCAAACCCTGGTCTGCTGCGGAGCTGTTGGCATCTGTGATTGCTAAGCCAGCTCTCCTTCTGAGCCTGTCTCCCATTTCAGCACCACACTGCTGTGTGCTTGGATGCCATTTTCTCCGGATTTATCTGATTTATCTTGAGCTTCCCCACACTGAGAGCAGGTAGCTTTTATCAAGTCTGAACAATTATTACCAATCAGTATTTCCTTTGCCCGGTCCCATATGTTTTCATCCTTCAAGTCCAGCCAAGACCAATCAGATTCACTGGCCTTTCTTCTCTGTTCTGTGTATGCTTTCTGTCCTGTAGATGCTATGCTGCCGTTCGCCAGGCTCCAGTCTGGATGCTGTCGACTAACCTATTAGCAAGAACTTCTGTTTCCAGTGTATTTTCCTTCTACTATGTCCAATCTACTATAATACTGTCTGTTAAATCGTCAGTTTCAGTTAGCAATGGGTGGAAATTTTTCATTATAATTTATTTTTACGGTATGTGTATATGTATATATGTATGCATTATATGAATTATAGGCTATGTTTGCCTGCATGTTTATGAACCTTGTGTGAGCATGCTACCTATGAAGGTCAGAAGAAGATGTCACAACTTTATTCAGTTCAGTGGTGAGAGGGTTTCAGTGGAGCCGGGCGCTGGGATGCTGAGGCTCTCCGGTCTCTGGCTCTCCCTCCCTCTGCAGACACGCATGGATCTGATGGGAAGTTCACTCTTTCCCAGCGCCAAGTCTCCGTTTTCTTTACTTTGGAGGGTTTCTTTGGGTTTTGCTCTTCTTCATACCCCTCAGACCATATATCCTTTCTCTTATATCCATAACCAAAACAACGTACACCGAAGCTCTGTCTGCATTCCTCTAAAAACACAGAATACTGTGATGGCTGCATTTGGATCCACTGAGGTATCTAGAAGTAAAATTTTACCTCCCATTCAATAGTCTTTGCTAGTCCGCAAGTGCATGATGGGAAACCCCGAGGATGGCTCCTGCTGTGTGTGGCTGAAGCAGCCCTGCCTTGGTCTGTGCTCTGGTTATCTGGACAGTGCTTGCTTCTCTCAGTCAGAGGTGTCTGCTGACGACCTATGACTTGTCTCTCACACTTGTCTTCAGTTACTTTATCTTTTCAGTGTGACTTTTCCTGAGTGTACATTTATCTTAGTTTGACCAGTAGGTACCACCTAGTAGCTAGAAGCCATGATTTCATAGGTAGGGTGTGGAATGAAGAGAGTAAAAGGACTTAAGTTGAAACTGGAAAGCCTAACAAGCAGGTGTCTCTCGTGCACCAGTTTGCAGGGCACACTGGGCTCCTCCTACCCGCCCCACCTCTTGTAGTTTCCATGGGTTTCTACTGTCCTGAACGGCAGTACCATCCTTTGCAAATCTGTCCAGGTGAGAAGCTTGAAATGGGGGCAGTGGTGGAGGACGACTGCCACTTGGCCTTTATATCTGATTGATCTTTAATTTCCTTGCTTCCGCTCTGGCACCCTCTCCCCACTCCCATTCCTACTCTTTCCTAAGAGCCTACACCATCCTTCATGCAAGCTGATGGTCCTCCACTGTTTGCTCGGGGATCACTCCCTTCAGAGCCTCCTCATTAGATATTTAGTAATTTTTTTGCAGTGGAAATCTGAGCATGGCATTCCCTCCAGGTTCTGCCTAGAAGAGGCAGATGGGCAGGCTGCTGAAGTTGGTTAGGCTGCTGCAGACTACAGGGATGAGGGCTGGGCAGCCGAAGTATCAGCTGCTGTTTCCTTTGGGATAATGAAAATAATCCACAGTTACCTACTCGTGGTAGAGGATGCATTAACCGTGACTAGATTTTACACCTTAAAGTAATTAAAGATGTGATTTCATGTTAAGTATATTTTACTGAAACTAAAAATAAATCCCCAAATATCTAACCTGTTCCATTGCAGCTCATCCCAGCAGGCCTGTACCCTGTGGTTGTTCAGCTCTCCTCTGTTTCTTCCCACTCCCTAACGAGTGGGGCTGCATGTAGAAGTGCATGCCTGTTGTTTCCTGCACATGTAGGAACATATTCCTCTATTGGCAGTGGATCCCTGCATCCTGCATACCTGTGTCCCTATGTCCCTACATCCCTGCATCCCTGCACTCCTGCATCCCAGCACCCCTGCACCCTACATCCTGCACCCCTGCATCTCTGCACCCCTGAATCCCAGCATTCTGAATCCCCACACCCTGTTACCCTGCATCCCTGCACTCCTTCATCCCTGCAACCCTGCATCCCAGCATCCCTGCATCTCTGCACCACTGCACTCCTGCATCCCTGCATCCTTACATCCTTGCACTCTTGCATCTCTGCATCCTGCACTGCTGCATCGCTGCACTCCTGCCCATGTGCCTGCCCACCTTTGTCAGTCAGGAATCTTTTCCCCAGAGAATCCTGAGAAGTCTGCCCTGACATGTCTGCATCACAAGCTCATTCATTATGACTTCCTTTGATTCTGGATGCTGAAAGAGCCCCACCCGGGAAGCCTCTTCTGCTAGGTCCACATCTTCTAGGTCCAGGGAGAATTGAAATCATTTACTAAGAACTACCTTAGAGTGATGGTTTAAGTGCTTGCATAACCCTTTTAAAATTCATGGCACACTGATGACCCCCCAGAACATCTGGAACACATGAGCTTAGAGGCTCCCAAAATATATCATTTCTGCAGATGAGGCTATTTCCATCTGGGGAGCCTTGAGATTAATCTTGTCACATTTACATATGTAATCACAAGCCTATCCCATTTGGTCGCTCACCTCTGAGAGCTGCTGAGTGGCTTGCATCCTTGATTTGTGAGTGGTGAGACTTAGCTGGCTAATTAAAAGACAGAGTAGGCTCTATTCAGTGGCAACCTGACCTAGATGGGGAAACCTTCCTACCTCCAGGTCCATGTAGGTAAAACTTAAGAGTGCAGCACTCACTCTCAGCTAGAGCTCGGGAGCAGAAAGTCACTCTGAAGTCGGAAAGAGAAGTCATTTGGAAAATGATGCAAATTGGTATAAAATCTACGAACCAAAGCTGAAAAGCTTTCTGGACTCTAAGGTAACTCATCACTAGGAGAGCATACAACTCCACGGCTTGTGGAAGGAAGTGTTCTGTAGTTATTTCTGTTTTCTGTCTTGGGACAGAACTTAAGTCCACCTGCTAGGCAAGGGCTCTAACCACTGAACTACATAGCAACACCATTCTGAATTTCACATATATTTTAAATAGTATTTAATCTGAGTTTACACTTTATTTATTTATTGAAAATACTTATTTTCCTGTGTTCTTTTGTCTTTGGTCTCCAAGGTAATTGTCCGAGGTGGAGGACACATTTTGCCCTATGACCAGCCAATGAGATCTTTTGATATGATCAATCGCTTCATCTATGACAGAGGATGGGAACCTTATAATTCATAAGCTACTTTCCTGAAACAGGAGTCTTAATCACAAAAGAATATTGTTTTTAAAAAACTAAAGATATCTTGTAGAATAAAATATTTATATTTTCAAGGTACTTTTTAATCAATAAAAGTTTCCCTGAAGCATGTGACCTTTTGAGTGACAGTTAGGGATCATGAACACGCTTAAGTGAAAATCATGTGTGTTGATTTATGGGATGAAAAAAAATGGGTTCTGAAGCACTAATGGAATATCTAATCCTTCCAGGGCAGAAAGTGCAATAAATTAATAGACTTGTAACATCATCTGGTTCTGTAAAGACTAAGATGGTTTATCTCATGACACATCTGTCCTAGTGACTCTGTATATTGTGCTTAGCAGCCAGAAACAACTAAGGAAAGGTAGATTAACTTTGGCTGGAGGTCTCAGCCCATCTCAGCAGGAAAAGCCCAGCCGGACTCAGGCCCTGGCAGCAGGAGTTTGTAGAGAGACTATTCACATAGTAATGACCCAGGAAGCAGAGGCTTAGGCTAAAGCTGGCCTGGGTTGTTCCTTCAGAGCTGAGCCGCACATCCTGAGTTCCACAGCCTCCAGAATCAGTTGGGGAATCAGAATCACCTGGGGAATAATTGTTCACAACATGAGCCTGTGGAGACATTTCAGATTCAAACTGTAACGGCCTCTGAGGATGCTGATGAATATTACTGAAAAAAAAAAAAAAACAGCTGAGCAGTTCATCCCAAAGAGAGGATATACCATCCCCAAAGAGGGTATAACAGAGGGGATTTTGAACATAGTAAGTCTCCACATAGAAGTTACCTTGTAATTCTCAGAGACAGAAACCTTCCTTGGAGAAGAATGATATGTCGCTAGCTCTCGGTAAGCAGGGGATTTGAAGCACAGAGAGATGTGTCTTCTCTGTTGGCTTGGTTGAGTTGTACACATTCAGTAAACAGCCTGTAGGGCACATTAGAAGAGTCGTTTGAAATCTGAGTTCTAAATTCTCTGTTTCCTGTAATAAATAAAGAGCAACCTAATTTTATGTCATGGTTAGAATTAAAATTTGAGCTAACCTGGTGCCCAGCTATAGGTGATTGGGAATACACATCCACCGGCATTCTTCTGGCTAAACTGTCACACCCAGGCTTGTTTCTCTTTGGCACACACGTCTTTGAAATTCTCCAGCATACTTAGGTTTGGGGCATGTATCACTCAGGTATGATTTGCCTCACCAGAGAATTAAAATTTTCCCCTTTATTTGAAAATAGACCTACCCCTAGAAACATTGCAGGTATAGCTGCTATGTCACATGTGGCAGAGAGGAGAAAGACTATGTCTATGTTGAGTGTTCTGATTTATGAAAAGCTGAATGTTTAGTAGCCTAAGATTCCCTGGAAAAAAGAAAGCCTTAGATGACCCTTAGTCTGGTTCCTGGGAGCCTGGACAGTGAACTAGCCTGAGATGATGGTCATTCTGGTGCCAGGCAGGCCCAGGTGGGCTCCCAGGATGGTGTGCAAGCTGGAGACTAGAACCCGTCCCGGGACCATAGGCACTGGGTGAGAATAAACCCAAGAGAGACAGTCCTCCACAATGGGCCACTTGGGGTGGGCCAGGGAAAGAACAAGCCCAAGAAGACCTCCAGACCAGAGCCATGGGGCCTGGACAGGGAGCTAGCCTAAGATGACCACCAGTCCAGTGCCTCACAGGCCTGCGGGGTAGGCAGACCATGCCCAAGATGATCTCTGCCTAGTACCACAACACATGAGCAGGGCATAACACTCCTGAGACCACTCCTGAGACAGCGTCAGACACTCAGGACACCCCAGGTTCTGGGAGCAAGTAATTGGTGGAGAAATGGGAGAGAAAGAGAAACACAACTCGGTCACAACAAAGAGAGGCAGGGCTGGAGACTCAAGGGTAAAGGGGAACAGCCTGATGTGAGCAGTTAATGATGCCACTTGGGACCATGATGTGGTCTTGGCTTATGCTGCCATTGGGGGCCACATCTGGTCCATGGCCCTGCAGTAACGGGTCTGTTGCCACCAAAGGTCAGGCAGACATCACTGGTCTGGGCTGCCATGAGCCCTGCACATCTTGGGAGATGCAGGTGAACTGCCTCAAGGATACAGATATAAGCATTGGAGAGCTGGCCCTGCCACTCATCTTCCTCCTCCCTCTCCCCTCTCACCACCTGTAGCAGTCAGGAGAGCTGGCCCTGGAGTCATCAGAGCTGGAGAGCAGGCCCTGCCCCTCACCTGATGACCTGGGCAGTCCAGTAGAGCTGACCCTGATGGAGAGGGTGGAGGGGATGGGGGCGTGGGGGCAGGTTCAGCTGGCCCTGAGAATATGAACTCTGTAGAACAAGTCCTGCCTCTTGTCTGCTGGGTGATGAGGTACAGGTGAAGGAGAGACACCATCCCCTTCCTTTGCCATCTATGGCAGAAGGAGGTGCTGCCCCGGGGTCATGAGAGTGGGAGAACTGGCCATGTCCATCACCAGATACAATACTCAGGAGAAAGGACTCTGTATCTCGTAGAACTGGTCCTGGTTGCTGGAGGTGGGGTGTTGCTAGAGAGCTGACCCCAAGGGTGTGAGAGCAGACCTGGGAGATGACCAGCTCAGACACCTCTCAGTCCTGGACCCAGGGCTTTGAATTGGCCCATCCCAACATCAACTCCATCAATGAACTTCTGGAGTGCAGGAGGGAGCAACTCCAGTTCTACTGATCCAAACTACAGGATTATTGTCAGACAAAATAAAATCTATTTTCTTTTTTAAAATGTTTTACTGGTTCTTTATGAATTTCACATCATGTACCCCAATCCCACTCATCTCTTCCTAACCTCCTACCCACCCCCACCCCCGACAAAATCTCACTGTGGAAGCTGCAGTGTGACAGGGTGTGACCTGCAATGAGCCCTTTATTCTACACTTCTTTGTTCCTCCACTTTCTCGTCCACTCACATCTGGTTCTCCCCCCTTCCGTCTCTTATTAGAAAACAAACAGGTTCCAGAGGAATGATTATGAAGTGATATAAAATACAGCACACTATGATAAAACAGAAAACTAAAATATTGGAATTAGATAAAATAAACAAGCTAAAGGAAAAGAACCCAAGAAAAGGAAGATACCCACTTGTTTGCACACTCAGAAAGCCCATGAAACACTAAACTAGAAGCCATAACACTAACACACACACACACACACACACACACACACACACACACAAAGGGTCTGTAGGGTAAAAAGAAGCAAAAATATTGAGAGATGAAATTAAGATTAAGATAATTTAGACAGAAAGAAAGAAAGAAAGAAAGAAAGAAAGAGAGAGAGAGAGAGAGAGAAAGAAAGAAAGAAAGAAAGAAAGAAAGAAAGAAAGAAAGAAAGAAAGAAAGGAAGGAAGGAAGAAAGAAAGGGAGGAAGGGAGGAAGGAAAGAGAGAGAGAGAGAGAGAGAGAGAGAGAGAGAGAGAGAGAGAGAGAGAGAGAGAAGACAAGGAACCTCCAAAGATGCCACTAAGTTCATTTTCTGTTGGCATCTACTTTTGGGCATGAGTCCTGCCTGCCCTTGAGAGTAGTTTGTTTCCCCATTGAGATTCATTCCCTTGGAGAAAACTAAATTTCCATTTACAAGTGGTTATGAACTAAAACAGCTTCTGAGTTAGGAATGGAGGTGTGTGCCTACTTCTTCCTTCAGCTCTAGGACCCCCTCTGGGGTAGACTATGCAGGATCTGTGCCTGCTGCCTCAGTCTCTGTGACTCCCCAGATCTGATGATCATGTTGACTTAGAAGGACTCACTTTGTTTTCTTGGTGTTCTCCTTTCCCTCTTGTGTAAGTGTAAGTGACTCTTACCCTTTCTTCTTCCCCTTCTGCAGGTTTCCCTGAGCCCTGAGGGGAGGGACTTGATGGAGATGCCCCATTTAAGGCTCAGTGTTACAAGGTTTCTCACTTCACAATGTCTGGCTGTAAGTTTCTATATTTGTCCCCATTTGTCGCGGGAGGAGACTTCCCTGGTGCTGGTTGAGCAAGTCACTGGTCTATGAGTCTGGTAGAATGCCATTAGGAGTCATTTTATTGCTGCCTTGCCTTTGTTGGTTGTTTGTTTTTGTTTTTAGAACAATAGCATTTGGTTTTACCCTAGGTTCTTGGTCACCCAAGCAGTGGTGGGTATGGGTTCCCTCTCATGAAGGTGTCTAAGTCAAATCAGATACTGGTTGGTTACTCCCATAAGCTTTATGCCCCTATTGCATACGCATTTTTTTTGCAGGCAGGATACCATTGTAGATCAAAGAGTTTGTGGCTGAGTTGGTGCTTACATTTCTCCTTTGACAGTGTGCAGAGTTCCTTCCTGTTCCTTCCAAAGACACTAGAACAAAGGTCCTACACAGGCCCAGCCTGACTTCTCCATGTTCGGTGAGTTGTGTAGGTGTTATCTTCAGGAAGGGGGCCTTGCTGTCAGTTTGTGGAGAACAACTTATAGTCTCGGCACAGCCTGGGTTGTTTGGGAACTGCCATAGACCTCTGTGGCAAATGTCTCAATTAGATGTAATCTAATCCCAGTTCTGGACATTTCATTTGGTGACAAGAGATGGCCAGTTGGAGCTCTGACTCTGCTATTATTTGGTGATTTCATTTAGATATTCTCCATAGATATGTATATTTTAAGAAGCTTCTACTGTATTAGGTTTCCACAGAAGCTCTTAAATGCCCCCTTAATTTTAGTTGTCTCTCTCTGCATTCCCTCCTTCATGTCCCCCTCCCCTTCCATTTGATCCTCCCATTCCAGTCCCCCCTCCCTGTCCACCCATTGCTATATTTTCTGTTTCTCTTCCCTAGGGAGACCTGTCTGTCTACCTCAGCTCTTACTATGTTTCTAACTTCTTTGGTTCTATGGGTTGTAGCCTGGACATCACTGAATTAACAACTAATATCAGCACATCTGCAGATTCATACCTTATCTTTCTGGGTCTGGTTTATCTCACTCAAGATTATAAAAGCCACAGTTTGTACTTGCTAAAATACTGTGATCATACTTTACATTTTAAATTGCTCATGTTGTACCTAATTTGTTCAGAATTTTGTTTTGTTTTGTTTTCTTTTTTCTTTTTTTCTTTTCTTTCTTTTTTTTTGAGTAACAGGTATGTTTTTCATTGTGTTCATAAAGTCATAATGTCAAACACTCTGGCTAAAAGCAAACTTTATTATCACAAAGGGAAGATGAATTGCTTTTCCTGTAGCCTACTCTGAAAGACGAGGAGGCTAGATTTGTTTCCATGACCATGTTAAGGAAAGGGTTGTCTTAGTTAGGGTTTCACTACTGTGAACAGACACCATGACCAATGCAAGCTTTATAAAAGACAACATTTAATTGGGGCTGGCTTACAGGCTCAGTGGTTCAATCCATTGTCATCAAGGCAGAAACATGGCAGCATCCAGGCAGGCATGGTGCAGGAGGAGCTGAGAGTTCTACATCTTCATCTGAAGGCTGCTAGTAGAAGACTCACTTCTAGGTAACTAGGGTGAGGGTCTTAAGCCCACACCCACAGTGCCACACCTACTCCAACAAGGCCACACCTCCTAATAGGGTCACTCCCTGGGCTAATCATATACAAACCATCACAAAGGTACTGAGCACGGCTGAAATCCTGGAACTTTGTCTCAGCTAGGCCACCATACACTTGGCATCAAGAGCTTTTCCTACCAAGAACGGACAGCCTTGATGCGTGCGTAGTGGCTGGTACCAAAACGCAGCTCAATAAGTGGAGATCATAGGGGTTCTCTCCATCTCTTTGTTCCCATAACAGGAGAGGAGGCTATATTTGGCTAGGGAAGGTTAGCTTGCCACACCCCCAGTTATCACACTCATCAGGCCTTCCAATGGGGCAGACCTGCTGAGGCCAATCTGTAGATAGTTAACTTTAAGGTATGTGGGGCGGGGGGAAGAGGGGGTCAGCCAAAATTAAAAATGAATAATGTTGCCAAATTATCTTTTGTCGTGTCACGAGCAATACATACAGCCAGAAAACAAGAACTGGATCTTCTCACCAGTCATGTGACTAAAACCTCTGATGAGTAGAAAGTCCTGTATTGCCCTGTTCACCCCTCCCTGCATCTGTTGATTCCTAGGCCGTGGTGTCAATCTTACACTGTTTAAGAAATGTCCTGCTCAGGAGTGGTATGCCAGGGTCCTCTGGAAGTGACATGCCCAATTTTCTGAGGAACCGCTAAGAGGATTCCCCTGCATACAATAAAGACACATGCTCCACTATGTTTATAGCAGCCTTGTTTATAATAGCCAGAAATTGGAAGGAGCCCAAATATCCTTCAAAGGAGGAATGGATACAGAAAATGTGGTATATTTATACAATGGAATACTACTCAGCAATTAAAAATAATGAATTCATGCAATTTGTAGGTAAATGGTTAGATCTGGAAAATATCATCCTAAGTGAGTTAACCCAATCACAAAAGAATACACATGAAATGCAATCACTGATAAGTGGATATTAATGAGCCCAGAAGCCCTAAATACTCAAGGCACAATTAGCAAGTCAAATGATTCCCAAGGAAAGGAGAGGACCCTGGGCCTGAAAAGATTGGATCCAGTTTTGTAGAACCAGGACAGAGAAATCGTGGGGGTGGGGGAGGGGATGATTGGGGAATAGTTGGGGGAGAGAGGAATTATGGGATGTATGGTGGGGGGGAACTGGGAAAGGGGAAAGCCTTTGGAATGTAAACATAGAATATAGAAAATAAAAATTTAAAAAAAAAAGAAATGTCCTGCTCTTCATGCAAGGTGCTGGAGGGGTGTTTAATGGCTGGCTGGGGACTCTTCAGCTCCGCTTTTAGAGAGGGAGCTTGTGTCTGGGCGATGACACAGAGCTACCTGCACACATGTGTTGACTTTTCTCACATAGAACCATGGTTGTTGCTATTACAATGCTGGAGATTTAAAAAGCATACAAGAAAAAAAATAACCCTGAAAGTGATTAATTTTTGTTGTCCTTAGCATAATGAGCCTAGAAATTAAGCACGGGCTGTTGTGATTTATATTTGCTGGAGACCAAGAGACGACATCTGCTCAGTCATTTTAGCAGGTCTGTTGGCAAGTCGGGTTGTATGACCAGGACCGAGGGCGTCCCCCACTCCACCCCGCTGCCTCAATGGATCTTACAGGAAGTGTTGCTGCAAATCTTTGAGGGCGAATACTAATCTTTTTCTTAAATGTTTAATTTTCCAATTATGAAAGTAAATAATCTCACAACACACACAGTTGAGGGAAGACTGCGAACTTGTACCTATGCTTCAGAGTTGTGGGAGAGACACGGACACTACCAAAATATCAGAGAGAGAGAGAGAGAGAGAGAGAGAGAGAGAGAGAGAGAGAGAGAGAGAGAGAAAGCCAGGAAGATACTGTGAGTACAAGAAAGGGGCACAGATGCATTAGGTGCTTTGGCAGCCAGCAGTCAAAACCTTCCCGCCACACACCAGTATCAGTCTCAGCGGAAAGATGAAGGGCAGAGTCTGCCTGGTGTTCACCTGCACTGGAAATACCGGAGAACTTCCCAGTGGATATTTTGAAGCAGAACTCACATGTATATCTGCAAATGTCTGAAAATACCTGAACTTCTCACACACGGAGAAAGAGAGGGCAGAATAGCGGATACTCCAGGACCGGGGGAGAGCGCGAGTGACACAGTAGAACGCAGCTCCCTGCAGCAGTCAGCCATGCTTACAGGCTTCCTCCAGCCTCCAGCCGGGTCCTCCTGCGGCCACACTCCATGAGGAGCCACACTAAACCGAGGGACAAAACTTATTCCCTGTCACAAGGGCCCAGGGTCAAATATGTCCTTAGTGCCCTGCCCTTGAAGCCTTGCAACGGGGAGAAAGTGCTTGCGGATATAACTTCATGAATCACTCCGGAGCTCGCCTTCTAACAGAGGAAGATCCAACCTGACTGGGGAGTGAGGAAAGGAGTGTCTAGTCACTCCCCAGTGAAGAAATGTGTGTGCTGCCCAACACTGCGCCTCAGTACTGCAGTGCGGGAACAGCGAGCACTGAACACCCCTCCAGCTGGCTCTTATTTTTCTCCTCTTATTCCATATATATACATACATGTGTGTATATATGTATATGTGTATATGTGTATGTATGTATGTATGTATGTATGCATCTATGTATATATGTATATATGCATCTATGTATCTGTGTATCTATGTAACCGTGTATCTGCATATTTGTGTATCTGTGTATCTATGTATCTATGATATATATGTATATAACTGAATTCATGCCGGGTGGTGGTGACACATGCCTTTAATCCCAGCACTTGGGAGGCAGAGGCAGGCGGCTTTCTGAGTTTGAGGCCAGCCTGGTCTACAAAGTGAGTTCCAGGACAGCCAGGGCTACACAGAGAAACCCTGTCTCGATAAAACAAAAAACAAAAACAAAACCAAAACAAAACGAAAACCTGAATTCACAAATAACTTCCCTAAACTCCTCTAATTGAGAGAGGAGAAGCATCAGGTCCACCGCAAGCTGACTGGACTAACTCCCAAGTAACCTTGGCTTACTTTCTCTGTGTCTATACACCCAGGCAAAGATCTGGAAGGCCGCCTACCAAATGGTCTTGATAGCGCGGGAAGTGATGTTCTGCTTCCCTACATTAAAAATGCCTGCATGGGAGTGGGTAGCTGGGACAACAGCAGCAGCTAGCACAAGCTGTCATTTGCCAAGCCCAGTGTCCCCAGGGATGAGAACTATTCTTTAAGGAGGACATTTTGAAATGGCCCTATCCTGTGATTCACTGGAGGGAAGTGACAGAGGCTTCGGGGCCAAAATAAACAAAAGTTCAAAAAAAAAAAAAAAAACTCGGCTTTTATGACAAAAGCTTGAAGTGCCTCTGCGTTTGAAAAGTGAAGTTGACTTTGGACAGGGTGGAGGGGCATGGGCAGGGACTTTGTTATTCAGACAGCAAGACCTTCTCGGTGGTGTTTCAGTGGCTGTGGTGGGCTACAGAAGAAATAAGATCTCTAATACATCATTGCTCACTGAAATGAGCTCCAGTGTCCCCCCCCAAAACCTTCATATTAGTTAGGCTTGAGTCACAGAACAGCTCCTCAGAGGTCTAGTTTCATAACCAATGAGATATGTATGTAGCTCTCATATGCACAGCAACATGGTGCATATAAATACATGCAGGCAAAACAATTAAATGGGTAAAAATAAAAATTTCAAAATGCAGGTAAAACATATAATTTTATCATATATTATCATATATATTACATATGCATTTTATCATAAATATATTATATATGATAAGAATGTAGCATTAAGTGAAAAAAGGAATTCAGTAATTCTGGCTATAGTAATTAACCCCAAAACAGTTGGTTTAAAATTACTAGTGGCAACACCTGCCAGAGCAGAGTCTTCTAGTAAAGAGGGTGCTGGCACAAGTGAGTACACAGGGAGGTTTGTGTCATTCTCTCCTAATTCTTGCTCTAAGCAAGTTCCTATATTCCTGTCTTAGGGTTTTACTGCTGTGAACAGATACCGTGACCAAGGCAACTCTTACAAGGACAACATTTAATTGGGGCTGGCTTACAGGTTTAGAGGTTCAGTCCATTGTCATCAAGGCAGGAACATGGCAGCATCCAGGCAGGCATGGTGCAGGAGGAGCTGAGAGTTGTACATCTTCATCTGAAGGCTGCTAGCATAATACTGACTTCTAGGCAGCTAGGATGAGGGTCTTAAAACCCACGCCCACAGTGACACACCTACTCCAACAAGGCCACATCTCCTAATAGTGCCTGGGCCACGCATACACAAGCCCTCACAATTCCCAACAGCTGGTGGCACTGGATAAAGTGGGAGCTCAGAATCTAGAGGTGATGTTAGGTCGCTGGGTTTGGTGGCGTGGAAACAAGAAATGAAAACAAACTTAGGAGGTTCCTTTAAATGAATGGGACACCAACTGCTCAGAAGAAGACTGACAAGGACCAGAGAGGCGATCAGGCTGTTCCCTGACAAACGGAGCTGTGCATTTTTGTGGATTTTCTGGGTGGACTCAGCAGGTAACTTCCTATTCCCGGCATGCAGTTTCAAAACTTGTCTCTGTGTTCAAGCATCTTGGCCTTGTACTTGTGGGCTAAAGAAAAAGTGGATATTTTCTAGCAAAGATAGCGTGTGGGGCTTAAAGCCTCAAGTTTTATTCCCAGCTTAAAGGTATTTACCCCTCACATCTACCTGGATAGGTTTCCTATCAGGACACCAGGAGACCTTGTTTACTGGAGAAGAAACGAGATTACACGAGAGGGTTCTGTTCCTCAACAGGTGACCAATTTTACATTCAGTCTAGCAGTTGTTTAAAACCCTGACCGCTCTCAGGGTTCCAGATGACCCTGTGGGTGGCCTCTCCTCTCAGCAATGATCTTGTCTCTCTCTTGACTGAAAACAGCAAAGGGAGTGACCTGACCTGAGTTCACTATCTGTAGCACCATGTGTCCCTGTAGAATCAGATCCAATATAGGCAGATTTAGAGGCCTCTGTCTTCCTCAAGACCAGCAGCTTTCTGGGCTCCTGTTGAGAACAACCCTCTTTGTGTAACTGCCACCCTCCCCTTGTGCCCAGCAGGTGCCATGCATGGTCTGTGTGTTCTCTGGAGTGCCACACAACTCCCAGAAGGTGGGCTGGCCATTCCCCAGCCCACTTCCATCCACCTAGACCGTGTGCTTTACAATGAATATATCAGAGGCACCCTGGCTCAGTGATGGCCGGGTGCTAGCAGATGACATCAAGCCCCCTGGCTCGGAAGGCCTTTCACACACTGGCTCCAGCCGCCATCTTTTAGGTTCTCCTACCTGCAGTCAGGTGAGATTATTTACCGGCAAGCACACCCAGTTTCTATTTCTATCTTGCTTTTGACTGTCTATAGAGATCTAACTGGGTGTGAGACACAGGTAAGCTTCGTGTCCACTGCTTCCTCTGCCTACTCGCCCCTGCCCAATATAACCACTTTCCCATCCACTGCTTCTCTGGTGGAACTCAAATGCTTGCCTTCTATCTAAGCTCTTAGACATTTTCTTCCTCCCCCCGCCCCCGAATCCTTCTTCGTCTGTGCAGGCTGCTGTCTTCACAGCTCACAGTCCTTCTTGCAGGAGAAGAGTAGGGAGCAGCAAGGTTCTGGAAGTTGATTTGGTTTTTATTTTTTCATAAGCTGGAAGCCCAAAAGGAAGCTGGGGTTTGAGGAATCAGAAGGGGTTAAAACACAAGTGAGAACACCAGACTGAAAGTAAGTCTCTCAGCAGGGACATTCTGTGCATCCTCTTCCTGGTGGGACCCAAGATAGATCAGCTTCTGGAGAGAAGGAGCTGGTTGGGGAGGCTCTAGTGAGTCAAGGATTTCAGCCTCACCCAGGAGCTGCAGAAGACCACCAAGTAGGTATGACCATGGGGACTGGCACAGGTAAAGACATCATTAGCAGAGGCCTCTCTCCAGGCCCAACGCTCTCTGGCCATGACACAGCCCTGGGCATGTAGGCAGGGCAGAATAATTGAGTCTATACTCAATTATAGAGTATAGGTCTATAATAAGTCTCCTACTTGCCAGTGTGAATTCAGCATGTGAAAGGATATGGTGTAAAAATGAACAGATGTACGTTTCTTACCAACTGAATTGTGGACTAATGTTCATTCCTGGCATTTTAATACACAAGTCATAGCTGTTTCCCTATTAGGAAGGGAACTCGACTTTACTGGACAATATTAACAATCCTTACTGTGAGCTAGGCACTGCTGTAGACAGTAATGAAGAAGGCTGTAGATTCCTCCTGAAAGACATCACAATTGGTGAAATGGCAGTATTTTAATTATACACATCTACATATATTCATATTTACACATATATGTAATATATCCAATATACATCATATATACATATACACACATATATACATACACACATACACACATATACATGTGTGTGTGTGTGTATGTGTGCGCGTGTGTGTGTGCCAGACACACTGTCTCACCACAGAGGAAACACTTGGCCTCCCATTGGTGGAGCTGTTCAGGAGGCGGGGCCTAGATGGAGGAAGTGGAATCTACCAGCTGCAGCTCTCTCTACTTCCTGATCTCTGCAGTGGTATTCCAAGCTGCCTTACTTCTGGTCCTAATGCCATGACTTCCTCTTCTCTATTTTTTTCTTCTGTCACAATGATAAGAAAAATAATTAATTATGAAGAAAATATTATCAGGGTCACAACACAACAGTTGTGCAGGCCTTCCTGACAGCTGAGACCTACAGGGATGAGACAGGTTCTGCTTATAAGCCGAGCTGTACATAGCAGACGCCGCGGGACCAACAGTGGAAGGGCTCCCAGGTCCCGGGAAGAGTAGACGAGTTGAGATGGCAGGGCCATGGGAGGTGGCTGATCACGGCTGAAGGCTTGGGACTTGTTTCTCTCCCTACTCACCCTTACAGTACCAAGTACACAGCATGTACTTGGGAAATAATTGTTAAATAGAAGGTGGATCGCATGCGACTACTTATGCCTCATTGAAAATAAGACACAGCACAAAAATGTAAGTGTGTGGAACTTGAAAACTTACCCATAAGCCCACAGCTTAAGTAGTTCCACTTTTAAACATTCAGTACGCTTCTTCTTGTCTTAATTTGTAGTTTTCTTTTTCCATATTGAAGAGATTGTACTCTATTTTCCTTACTTTAAAATGTAGTTTTAAAAATTGTTACTAAAAGTGTTTTTCATACATATTTTGACCAAATTCTTGTGTCTCACCCAATTCCTCTCAGATATTCCCTCACCTTCATATCCATCCAACTTCATGTTGTCTTTCAAAAAGAAAAAGAAAGAAAAGAAAATAACAAAAAAATGAACATCAGAAGAGACACACAGACACACACACACACACACAGAGAGAGAGAGAGAGAGAGAGAGAAAGGAAGAGAGAGAGAGAGAAAGAGAGAGAGAGAGAGAGAATAGAGAGAGTTGTTCATTTTAATTACATCCTTTATTCACAGAAATCTTGGCTTCAGCAGTGCAGTTTGGGCCGAGTTCTTCTGAGGCCATCGCTTCTCCCCGGGCCACAGGATACTCAGTACCACTGAATGGGAGGAGGAGCATGCCTGTGGCTACCAAACCGTAACCCAAGACTGAGTGACAGCACCAAAGACTGGCCACTCCCTTAGGAAAATCCTTGCTTCAGAACGCACAGGGCTTGTCATCATTAGAGAGATCGAATCTGTGAAGATCCCCGTCTGAGTTTGGGTTGAATCTTGGACTATGTCCCAGAGAGCCATTCTGTCCCTCAAGCCCTTGGGTTTACAGCTAGTGTCTGCCCCCAGCTGTTCCTAATTCTGCCATGGAATGACTCAGCTTGCTTCAGTATCTGCAGCTTGTGACTTCTTAAAGGAGCCAGGCAATATCATCTCTAAGAAAATAAAACAGATCACCCCCAACTTCTATCACCTATGATTCCTTCCATGAAAACAAAACAAAACAAAAAACATAAAATTTATTTACTTTCAGTGTGTGATGATTTCTTTATTAATTTAGTTGTTGATGTTCCCGGGTTTTCAGCACCATTGTTGGGACTTAAAAGAGAGGAAGGGTGTTAGTGAATATGGCATGGCGATGTGGGGGAAGGGAGTGCCTGAGCGGGCCCATGCCCAGGCATCGCCTCCCCCTGAAGGACCACACATACACACCAACATGGTATAGAATAGAGTTTATTTAGAGAATAAGATGAGAGTAGTAGTAGAGAGAGAGGGAGAGAGAGAGAGAGAGAGAGAGAGAGAGAGAGAGAGAGAGTAGAGAGAGAATAGAGGCCGGCCATGACCACGTGGAGAGAGGGGGGAGGGGAGCCCAAGAGGGCAGAGAGGTGAGAGGATGAGAAGAGAGAGGGGAAGGAGCGGGGAAAGAGAGAGAGGAGGGAGCAGGCAGCCCCTCTTATAGTGGAGCAGGCATGTGGGGCGGGGCATACCTGGCTATTGCCAGGTAACTCTGGGGTGGAGCTTGAACAGAGTACCAACAGTGTGTACATAATAACTCTTCAAGTTTGAAAATAAAAACATGCCTTTAACACAAATCAGGCTGCGAGTGGAAGGCTCTTGCTCTTCTGTGTGCTCTGGAAACAGCCTTCTAGAAAACTGTGGGGTCTGTGCTGAGGGGTCTCCCACCCTAGGAGAATGAGGAGGCAAAGGGGAGGAACTGCTAAATGTTTTTCGGAGCAAATGCAAATTCTACAGGTGGACCGACATTTTAGTGGTCCGAAGATGGATTTTGGCTCTGGTGTAACAGCTTTTGCCCATGAGCAACAAACAAATTGATTCAAGACTTTCATTACTCTAAGGAAAGCAAACCAAAAGCATGGCAAAATTAATGGGAACTAGAAAGAGAACCCCATGCCCTCTGACTGACCAAGAGTCACCTTGGTCAAGACGGTTAGAGCCAGAGGAAAGATGGATCCCAGGGGCCTAGGTGGGCGGGGTGTCCAACGTCCAGCGGCACAACAGCTTCCCTTCCCTGGCAAAGCAGAGACTTTCTTATTCCCTCCCTCCTTCTCTTTTTCCTTCCCTCCCTCCCTCCCTCCCTCCCTCCCTCATTTCCTTTCTCCCTCTCTCCTTCCCTTCCTCCCCTCCATCTGTGTCTCCATCTTTTCTTCCTTTCCCCCCTTTCCCTCTTCTTCCTACCTCTTCCCCTCTTTCCTCTGAGGAAATACCTTCTTAGCATATCTAATTTGAATTATCTTCTACCCAAATCCAGAATTGTCCCCTTCAGCCATTGAGAGAAAGGGAGGAGACAATCAGACCCCATTACCAGCAAGACTGAACCCACAAGTGCTGAGAAATCCTCACGTCCTGCTTTAATGCTACATTGACGGCCCATAGAGCAATGAGGCTGTTCTAGGGTCCCCTTTAAAAGCAAAGAAAGGCACTGTCTGGAGGGGCCGGGACAGGTGTGACAGCAGAGTTACCATCCCTTAGAATCAAGAGCTAATCTTGTCAATCTCCTGAAGTCATGCATTTCAAAATAATATTTCCATTCCTGAGATAATAAAGGACCCCAGAGCTGTCTTGCAGCCGCGTTGGTGGCTTATTGGATGCTCTGAGCCTAACCAGACCTGCAGAGAACCCCCAGTCTAATTCCATCATGTCGATTCTAATGTCATCACACAGAGCCTCTGGCAAGAACCCATTTTCCAATTGCTAATATCCTTTCCTTCCCGCGCTCATCCTGCCAGAATCACTCCCAGCTCTGTGTCTGAATCTCCCCAGAAAAGATCATTTCTTTTCTTTGGCAAAATGGTTTCCAGAGGACAACAATTTCCATGGGGAAAACATGAATTTAAAGCTCATTCAACGCAGTCAGCACAACAGTGAAAAAAGAAAAAACATTCAAGGCATTGGTGCTGAGGAAGATTTTTTATTATTTCTCTTTTAACACATTGGTGACCACACCCATTTAGGGAAGGACAATTTGACAATGTTCTAATTCAATCCAGAAGCCATTCGGAAAAGCAACATGAGGACTAGGAGGACCCAGCTTTGTTCCTGTTTAGTCCTGGATTCATAGCTCCTAATGGAGGGCCTGGTACTTGGCTCTGGTTTGTTCACATTTGTTATTGAATGAACTGAAGTATTTTCTCATGGGAAACTGTATTTAACCACCTTTTGGATTTCGTGGTGTGTCATGTGAAAAGAGAGCTGTTTATCCACCTTGAATTAAGGAAAATCTGGGCTAGTTCCACTCTTAGAAGACAAGGAGGTTCTTAAAGTAGAATGTTTAAAATCTAGCTTACTTAGAATGCATAAACATCCGCTGCACATTAGGAAACCAGCCCCCTTTCTGTGCAATGGACTGTCAATGTAGCGTCAAAGCAGGACGTGAGGATTTCTCAGCACTTGTGGGTTCAGTCTTGCTGGTAATGGGGTATGATTGTCTCCTCCCTTTCTCTCAGTGGCTGAAGGAGACAATTCTGGATTTGGGTAGAAGATAATTCAAATTAGATATGCTAGGAAGGTATTTCCTCAGTTCCCCTCCTCGTTGGGTACATAGAAAATCTCTTTTCTATATTCTTCTTCACCAGCTACCAGAGTCAGTGGTTAAAGAGCAGACGTACAGTTTCAGCCACTGAGTTCTCCTTGCAAAGACAGCTGATGCCAGAGTTAAGACTCCAAGAATGACAGGCCCCATGCCAGATGAGGCGAGGCAGCCCTTCTTGAGCAACTTTTTAAAAGTCTGTCTTACTTGTAATGAACTAATTAAGTCCAGATTGCTGTATGAATTTCCCCCAGAGAGATGAGTCTGTCCCAAATGTACTCATAGATGAGCAAGGAGTCCCTGGTATCCTAGTAATCAAACGGGATAAGGATAGGAGAGACAGAATGGAGGCTTCTGAACAAGGTGGATGGAGACCCAGGAGTCTTGGGGTTTCTTTGCATGTGGCCAGTGGGTCTGTGTCATAAGAGCAAAACTAATACAGTGATCATGTCAAACCTGGAACTCCTGAGAGATTCTCTTGCATGTTACAACTTAAGTGTGAAATCTTAGTAAGAAAAATGAAAGCACTAAGTGATCTCCAATGTTCCACTGTGGGCAGATGATGAGCGTTTGTTCCTTCTGTTTTGACCGTTTAAAGCCTATTTCCAGTTGGACTACTAGGTAGGCTGTGACAAGAACTTCACAAGTTCAGGACCAGCAATGTCAGACATTGCTATGACAGGGTCTGGTCAATACATGGTCCCACAAATTTAACATGATCCTGTCTCAAAAAAATAAAAATGGGCTTGGGAATAGATTGGCCTGGTCTATGTGCATGCAGTACTGAGTTTAATCCCCAGTAATGAAAGAGTATTAAACACGCTGATGATCCAGTGCTAAGCTCATGTGTAGATGTGCTACCTCGAAAATTAGCCCAGCAGGGTCATCTGATCTTAGATGATTATAACACGTATTAGATACTCAGCCTTCACTGATCTGTATAGAGTATTAGAAATGATTGCAAATACTAAGTGTCACCAGGGATGAAATCCAAAAAGAAAATAAGTATTCCTTCCAAGCCTCCTGACATTTTAGCTGAGTATTTAGAAATATAACCCACGTGAATCTTCTAGAATTCAGTCCCACAAACAAGCTATGCAATCCAGCCATTCTTTTAGAATCAGAAGTGGATTTGGCTATTGGTGTGTCTTACCAGGATTAGCTGATTACCATTAATAAGACATTAATGTGGCTGACAGTGAACTTGATCATACAACAGCATTCCTTCTCAAAGCAGCTTTGGTTTTAACCTTTAAATAGAATTTCCCTTTCAGAGCCAGTGGATTTCATGGGATTGTGCTCGGGATGATAGAACGCATGTTCTTGTGGAGCTTGGAGGAGACTGGAGGCTAATCTTGGGATTTCGTGCTGTGGGCCTGTTGGGCACAATGCTTGCCAATGTTTGAGGATTCTTGCCACACATCAAGTTGCTATGACAGCGTAGACCTGCTGAAGAGAGATCCTGCTAGGGGAAGCATTTGGAAGTTGGCCTAGAAATTGTAAATGTCTTCCTCACTTTGGAACACTAACAGTTGAAGAAACAGGAAGTAGGATGAGAGCATCATCTGAACACCTGAACATTGAGAAAGCCAGACGGCTGAGGCAAATAACCCAACAAGCAGAGCTTTGGGCACCTTCATAGCTGAGACCTTCTGTCTCCAGCAAGTGGAGGCAGACTGCTGCTTATTGGAGATGAGACTAGTGCGGCCTCAAAGGATGGAGAATAATAGGATGGTCTGGGCAGTCCTCCAATGTGCATGTAATTGAATAGGCAGCGCTGCCTACAAATCATTTAAAAGATTGTAGCCATTCCTTCCATGAAAGGGATGCTGAGCAAGCTGAATAACAAAACCAATGGAACTGACATGACCTGACTGCTAGCTACGTGCTAACTCCATCACAGCTCTAGTCGCTGAAGGCATGGGGGAGGTGGGGCTCCTTACACCACCAGGTGAATGACGGATTCAGTTGATGTTACCCACACAGGGGAAAGCAGTGAGCTCCCAACATGTTTACATTATTTCATACACTGGAGGAAAAGCAAGCCTCGGGGTTCTTAATCCATTTGAAAACAAAGCCAGGGCATGTATAAACAACACTTTAAAATACCCTTTAGAAAAAAGCAATAAGTAACGAGCTACAGACGGACACACTCTGGATTCCAGCGGAGTTTAATCCTACTTCCTAATTCAGCCATTCGGCTTCCTGCATAAAAGTGCTAGCATGTGTGATTCCAATCCGGAAGACACAACAAATATTGCCTAGTAAACAGAACCATTCTTTCCTAAAAAGGGAATGCCCCTATTGTTCCTACTGATTGAAAGATAGAGATCAACTAACTACTCACTGGGGGTTTCTCATGAAAATACAATTTATTCTTTAAAACAAAAACAAAAGCAAAACCCTAGAACACGGAGGCTTGTACCATGACATGGAGAGATCTCTATCCAAACATCATTCAGCATCCAAACAGGAAAGCAGAAAACACTTTATCAATTTTAAGCAGCAGAGACTATAATACAAAGCATTGGTATGAAACCTTCCGGAAGAGCTGAGAAACAAATAAAGCAGGGACCTCTCACCAAAGTCTGGGAAGCTCCCAGTGTCCCCTGGCAGACATGAGAGGACTCTCCATGCTGTCTTGCCGAAACCACGCCCGGGCTGTCACAGTTTGGAGCACACACGATCCAGCCTTGTTACTTGTCTTCTGCTCCCATTGTCAAGGGAAGAAAACAGCCAGCCTCTTCTCTGCCTTATGTGCTTCCCCTTGTGGTCATCTAACATGGACTTGGCTGGATGGAAAGGGAACAGAGGAGGTCTGGAAGTGGAGTTAAGAAACAACCCAGCACCTCTATCTTAGGCTATTTAGCTAGATATCCCATTGTGTCCACACACCATATTTCAAACATGTCTTCACTTTTCATATAGATGGAAGTAGGTTCACTCTCTATTCAAAAGAGGAAATTGTAAGGCGGGGCCCCTGGAGGAGGTAGCATCAGCCACTCTCTGCCCCTACGGGCTACGCCCGTCCTTCTTATCTTGATGCCATGGCAGCTTGGACATTCTCTTAGCTAAAGACTGAGAAGGACCATTGACCACATATGCATTCAGGGCCGTCAGAGGCTATCCTGCTGGGTTGTTTGTTTGTGTTGTTGTATTTATTTTGTTTTGTATTTGTTTTGTTTTTTTTTTTTTTGTCACAAGTTAGAGTATAGTTATCTGGAAAAAGAAACTTCCCAGATGGGAAATGCCTCCATCAGACTGGCCTGTTGGCAAGTCTGTGGGGCACTTTCTTGATTAATGGTTAATGTGGAAGGGCCCAGCACACTGTGGAAGGTGCCATCCCTGTGGAAATGGTCCTAGGTTGAATATGAAAGCAGACTGAGCAAGCCATGACTCTTTTCCGACCTCTTCATCGGTTTCCTGCCTTGATTTCCTACCCTGACTCCCCTGCATGATGGACCACAACTGTAAGTTATAAAGTCCTTTCCTCCTTGGTTGTTTCGGCCATGGGTTTTATCAGAGCAATAGAATGTAAATGGAACAGAGGCAAAGGAGAAAACATGTGAGCTGTTGCAGTTCCTGTTCTGATAACTAGTAAGAGCTCAGCAGAGGGACGATGCCCATCTGCTAGTAGCACGTGGTAACAAGCTCTCCTTGCTTCATGATCTCTGTGCCTCAGCCTGCACCTCAGTTGCTTGTGTCCTCTTACTTCATTAGGGTGATTTCAACATATGTCTCTGAGATGGTTGGGTTTAAAGGTCTTCCATCTTGGTCTCCTATTCTTGTGACTTCTACTACTGGACACACAAATTTCAGAAGCCCCTAGAAGGTAATATACCACAGTTTGTGATTGAATGGGTCCTTAAGGCACAAGTAAGTGAAGTGGAAACTTAAGAGTTCCTTGGAGAGTCAGTCGTGTTGGATGGTGTTTTGCTGGAGCAAACACGTGAGAAAGTGTTTTCCTGAAAAGGATGCAGGTGAAAGACTAAGGCAGACTTGCGAAGGAAATTTTCAGTGAAGCAGGCACAGGAGAGAGGATGTTCTGCTAAAGCAAACTCGTGGAAGGACACATGATGAAGGATTATTTGCTAGCAGCGTGCACGTATTGGTCCGCCTTACACTGCATAGTTGAGCTGCATTTGTTGGGACTCTGAGGACTCCAGTTGATTGGATGCGCGTGTGGAGGCAAGGCCCGTGGAGGACGCGTGTTTGCAGAGTGTAAATAGGACTCCACGGAGGGACAGAGCTTGGCTTGCTGGGATAGCTAGCTGTGCAACACTTGTGGGGCTTGAGTCTTCTCTGAGAGAAGGCTCATCTGAGAACTTCTCTGTGTCCCTCCAGGCCCCTCCTGCTGACTTGAACTGAGGCCTGAGGCCTGGCTGTCTCTGCTAGGTCCTGTCGCTGCTGTTGCTAACCTGACTCTACTGAACTGGACTGCTGGTGAATCTGTGAGGTGTTTACAAGTGGATTGAGCTGCTGTCTGATAACCTGTGAGCTGAACTGCTGGTTTCCAGACAACACAGCTGGGAGTTGCTTCAAAGAACCTTTCCAAACAGGTTCACAGCTCTGTCTCCTTTCTTTTCTGCTACCTATGGTAGGTATAGAGCTACGGGGGAGGTTAAAGCGTTTAAGAACCATCATTAAAAAGAAGATTTGAAAAAATTAAAGTTACAAGTAAGTGTCAAATTTGACTCACCTAGTACCTAGTTTTGTGGACATTTTTTTCCTCAGTTCACACCTAAAGCCTCTTGGGAGAAGCAAAGAAAGAAGAGATTTGGACCTGCTTTATAAACCAGTCCTTATAATTTGGAAGTGTCTGCTATATGTGGGCTGCTTATACAATACACCTCAAATTATGAATGAGGTTCAGAAGTTCTTCCAGGGGTGCACACTGAGCGTGTGGTGTAGCTGGAGATGCCTGGGTATTTACTGGTCATTGTTTAGTGGGCTTGGAATGCAAGCCTCTGGGCCACAATGTACAGCCTACCTACTTACTTACTTCTTGGAGATTCTGTTCAGACACCTCAGCGAGTGTTGATTCAGTGCAGGGAAGACAGATGATGACCTTCGGCATCCAGGGTGTGACAGGGAAGCCATTCCTGGACTTATCCCTTTGTCCTGTGTCTGAGTATCCTCACTTGGAAAGACTTGTTCATTGGTGAGTAAAAGCAACCCCACTTTCTAAAAGAAAACCATGAGATTTCTGGGGCTTTTTTTGAAACACCAGTTTTTTTTGAAACTTCAGATATCTATTCTCATATTCTATAACAAATGCTTGGGCAAATGGGATTCATGGTGGCTAGTAATTCCCAGAGCATGGGACCAGGCTTTTATCCTGCATAGGACCTCATGTCAGATAATGTGTGCTGTCAAGTTCACAGACGGTGTGACTATTGGAAACAATGTGGCCAGTGAATGCCTAACCTATTTAGGAACCATACACACTGCAGAAAGGAAAAAAAAATCATACACTCTATAGCATAGTGAGTTCCATGAAATGACTTTGTTACCTGTTAGTCAGCTGTTGTGTCCAGGGTTGGTGGACCCCTGTCAGCAGGTTTGTTAGCCTCTGCAGCAGGAGTCAGATCAACCGTGGGCAGAGGGAGTTTACATAAGGCCACATGTAGCATCCAGCCACAATGGCATCACTCTTCCTGTCTGTTGAGAAACAGGCTGGCAGTCACAGACTGGGCAACCATGTCCAAGTTACTACTGAAAGCCTTGACAGTGGATGTCCCATGGTGGGCATTCACATGGACACAGCCTGCACCACATGGAGAAGTCTTATCTGCAAATCTCCCAAGGACACCCTTGCCATCAACAAGTTATGCAAACCAAATAGAGGCCCATGGACTAGTGTGTGTTGCTCTCTCTGCTTACAGCTCCAGCCACACCACACGCTCAGTGTGCATCCCTGTAAGAACTTCTGTACCTCATTCGTGTATTGTATGAGCAGCCCACATATACCATGTGCATCCAAATTACGAATTTTGATAATCCACAATTATCAATTTGTGAACTAGGTCCAAATGTCTGCTTTGTTAATCTTTAGATGTGAAGAGAAGAAGAAAGCAATGTCAACAAATTAGGTGTTAGGTGAGTCTAACTCACCTGGTCATATCACTTAGTTGTGCCTAAGGACTCACTGAAACTCAGTCTGATATATATGATTTATACTAGATGATGAATTTTTGCTCTGTATGCCAAACATATGGCACAGTGGGCACTACTTAAGTGAGAATGCTAGGTAAAGTGACTGTATTACTTATTTTGTTGTGTGGCCAGATACCCAGTAAGAACAACTTAAGGAATGAAAGGTTTGTATGGACTAGCTACCATGATGCATGAAATAATTGGTAACACTGCTACTCAAGAAGCAGGGAGAGATGAATATGTATGTATGTATGTATGTATGTATGTATGCACACATACATATGTATGTATATAAAGATCATGAAAGAAAAACTCACTCTCCCTCACTTTAGCTGCTTGTTCTCCCTCTCAATAATAAGCATTTCTTCACTGGCATTTGAGTTTACTTCCTAAGGATTCTGGGTATACTGAAGACTAGATGAGAGAAAAATACATACACATACATATATAAAAATAAACACAAACATATAACAAACATATGTAACATGTAGCATGTAATGTGTAACATGTATCATCATATAACATATAACAACATATAACATATAGCTATAGTCATGTAATGTTAATACATACTATTATATACAATTATTATATATTATACTATATGTATCATATCATATAATTATATTTAATAACATTTATTTTTTTTATTTTTTTTAACATTTATTTTTAATATATTACTATATTAAAGACAAATTCCTAGTAGACGGCTTGTCTGTATATATAATATATAAATAAAACAAATATATAAGTATAAAATATACAAAATAATATGTTTTCTATATTATATAAATATTATATTGTATATATTGCTCAATCATAAAACAACCTTATTTGTATTTCCCAGTGTGTTCCCAAATCTATTCCAAGAGAGATTTCCATTTCATTGTGTGGGAGGGACTGAGGGATTCTACAGCTTCTGATCCCTCCAGGATGTAGGAAGAACAGAATTAGTTGTTGGGATCAGGTTTCTACATGCTTCTTAGATGTCTCAAACCAGTTGTCTGGTTTGGGGATTCTTATGAGAACCCCTTTAGGAAAAGACACCTGCGTCACATAGGCCTCTTTATATGATCGATTCTGTGCTCTTAGAAGACAGAGCCAAGTGGAAAACTGAAAACGCAGTGGACACAGTTATTTTCCTGGGCAGAGAAGTTGGAAGAACAAGCAAATTACCATAGTACACAGCCATCTTTATTATAGGTAAATTGTTTGTGACTCTAGAGGCTAGTAGACGGGCAGTCTACAGCAATTTGTCTTAGTTAAGGTTCTGTTATTGTGAAGAGACACCATGACCCAGGTAACTCTCATTAAAAAAGGCACTTAGTTGGAAGTTTGCTAATAGTTTCAGAGGAGTAATAATTCATTATCATCTTGGCAGGGAACATGGTGGCATGCAGGCAGGCATGGCACTGGGGAAACTGCTAAGAGCTACATCCCGATCCACAGGGAACCCATGAAGGAGAGGAGACACTGGGCCTGGCTTAGAGTTTTGAAACTTCAAAGTCCACTCCTTGTGATGCTCCTCCTAATCCTTTAAAACGTTCAACTGGGGACTGAGCCTGCAAATACATTCACATTCAAACAATTTTATTAATTTATGGAATTGGAGAAATCTCAAGGTCTAGGTAACACATTCCTGAGTTGTTCAGTAGACGGTAGTAGATTCTGATCCAAGTCCCAGATCAGAGTCAGTTCCTAGACAGAAATTCTAAAGCCATTGATTCTCAAACTGTGACCCAACAGTAATAGCAAGAGGGGCCCCTGGGGATTTGTTTAAAAGTTGATTTTCCCAGCCCTTCTCACACTCACAGAGACAGCAGCCAGTCAGGGCATGGGCATGTGCAGCTGCCCTCAGGGAGTGACATCAAGGTGCTCTTGACATTTTGGGCAGAGCTGTGGCCTTCTGGGTACCTGTTCCCCTTAGTACTAAATTGGAAAAGGTCACCTCTCCAGGAAGTTTGCTCTTAATCAGCAGGAGGATTGACAACACAGGCTTTGTTACTTCTGCTCTCCATGGGGTGTACAAGGCACCATGCTGATGGAGTGCCTTACCAACTACTAAGTAGTAAGTCTAACCGCCTTAGATCCCTGATGGGACACATGCATGCCAGGGGGCAGGAGATAACACTGAAGAAAAATCAAAGGCTTTGCTTGGTGACATTAAAGGGGTCTAGTGACCTTGGGAATAAGACATTTTCTTCAAAAGCCAAGGAGTCACTGTGCTTTGTACTGTCCCTCAGTAACATGGAAATGTGAGTTTTGTATCTCTTTTGATGTTTGAGATAGCATATCCTCCTTTAAAGTATACTGCTCAGAGGAATCTGCCCGACCCAGGCGGCTTCCCCTGTTGTACAGGCAACGGAGAAGAAGCTGGATGATAGTACTGGAGCTGTTAGTGTTTGTAGGATAGTGTGATGGCTATTCTCAGTTGCTAACTGGGCCACATCTGGAGTTAACTAAAATCTGAATGGTTGGGCACATCTGGGAAGGATTTTTTTTTTCTTAATTAAATCATTTGAAGTGGGAAGACCCACTTCTAATCTGGATCTTTGAGGTAGAAAGATCCACCTTTAATTAGAACCACACCTTCTGCTGACAGCCTACGTGAAGGACATGGAAGAAGAAAGCCTGCTTGCTCTCCGTTCGCCTGTTCACTCTCCCTCTCAATAGCAAGGCCGTTCCTTCACTGGCATTCCAGCCTATTTCCTCGGGATTCTGGTATACCAAAGACCAGCTCAGGTACAGCGCCTCATGGACTGAACAGCTATTGGATACTTAGACATTCTTTGGTAGATGACCATTGTCAAACTAACTAGACCACAGCCTGTAAGCCATTGAAAGAAGTCCCCTCTCTCTATATATTCATATCCATATCTATCTCTATCTTTACCTATATGATCTATGTCATGTATACCCATATAGCTATCTATATGTATATCAACATGAAAGTTCTGTAAAGAACCTGGAATTTCGGACTTCATAGATCATTTATTTGGAAGTATTTATATAATTTCTTCTCTTTTAGTAAATAATAGCTACGTAGACAAAATGTACACGTCAGTCTGTGGATTCTGCTCTGTTTCTCAGAACTATCTGTCTATGTGGCACAGAAATGCAGCAAAAGGCCACAAGTGTGTGTGTGTGTGTGTGTGTGTGTGTGTGTTCTGTACATGCATCTGGCTGGGGATTCACGTGTGGCTTATAAAGTCTGATAATAGAAGAGTCATTGCAGGGTTTGACCAGAGGGATGGTCCAATTTGGTAAGTATAGGTCCTGTAGTTCTCTGGACAGCTACGTGGAGACATAGGTTATTAACACAATGTATGTGAGATGATGGCATGCAGAATGGCTGTTGGAGGTAGCAGTGATCAGAGTCTGGATATATTCTAATGGGAGGTCACACAATATGCCTAAAGGTAGGACATAAAGTGCTAACAGAAGAACGCAGCTGAGAATGACTATGACTCTTCAGTGTTTTGTCAGAGACCCGTGTAGGGGCGCGTGCTTCGTGCTCCTGCTGACTGGAAAAGGCAAGGAGGCTACGCTTGCAGTGATATCAATGGCTGCAGGCTCGCAGTCGAGACAAAGGGACATAGAATACTTCTGTGAAACCCCCTCCTCAAAGTAGCAGTTTAGACAGGAAGTCATAGAAGAGAATTCTTAAAAATTGTGATAAGGTTGCTTAGGGTAGCTGTCCACAACGGAAGGCTTCTGGCAGGGCCGGGGGTGGGGAAGGGCTCAGTTTTCTTTTGTGGGCTGGCCACTGGGCGTGTGACCGTGGTCCAGTGAGGATATGGGTAACACAAATTGGACTTGTTTTGTTTAGTTTCTTCTTCTTTTGGAGAGGGGGTGATGGTCCTAGGGTGGAGGGGGTGGACCCGAGAGGCCCGAGAAGAGAGTGTGATGGAGGAACATGATACAAAATTCCCAAATAACCAACAAAAGTATCATTATGTAAGTAAGAAGCATATTTATTACTTTTATTAAGAATAGAAAACTTTTTGATTTCAAAAAAGAGTTAGCAATTCTGTGTGTCCGTTATTTTGCTAATGTAAAATATATTTTCCTATATACAATGTCTAAGGGGAAATTTTCACTGTCTTCTAATGTTATTTTGGAAGATAAATGGGAAAAGATCCACAATAAATCACTCTAAATTTTTTTAAACTGAGCCAGTAAGTAGCAAGGTCTTTATCCTATAACTGGGGGTTTGGGACTAGAAATTCTCATTACATTATACCCAGTACAAAATTTTTTAGTTTGAAAAAGTCTCTCTTGGGTACACTACAAAGAGTCAATGAGAACTTGTTGTTTTGAATCTGATAACTAATTACATGAGTGCCAGCCCTCAGCATTTGGCAAATGAAATGTAAATCCAAGTCCTTGATGAGGCTCCCCTGCTGGGAAGACGGGTTTATTATATACGTCTGTAGACACACACAGGTGTTTAACACAGCTGGACACTTCCCCCCTTTACGTTGAGCTTATTGAACAGAGTGCAATGCTACTATGAACTAAACTGAAAGTTCCCTTCATACATCTTAGCAAATAGTTTAGTCATGTTATATTAGCAGAAGAGATGTTACCGACTGGAGATTAGAGGAAAAATGAGAAGAGCAATTTCCAGAAGCAGAAATGGTCCCTGACTCTAGAATTTAAATCTATTTATATTGAACTAAGAGGTATTATAGACCTCCTGATTTTGGAATTCCTAAAAATTAAGCCCGTGTCTGTCCTGGGCTTCTGTGGTGGAATGGTGGAGACCTTCCCCCTTGCGTGCCTGCCAGGCAGGAAGGCAGTTCAGTGCCGCAGCCACATCATGCTGCTGACTACTGCTGGTCTTCACGGGTGGTGACGCCTTGGATTTACTTCTAGAACACCGGGTAAGGCTATGTATCTAGCAACATTTCTACTACAGTAATCAGCTTTGCAGTTCTAGTCCCGTATGTGACACAAACTCGTCAAAGATCACAACCTCTGGAATCCTATCATGAGGCTACGCTAAGCGTTACAGATTGTTGTCTGTGATTCACTGCTGATTCTTCTTTCCCGACTTTGCTGAGTGATTCATCAGCTTCACTATGCTCATGCTCTGTGCCAGGTGCTGTTTGCCTCTTGTTTCACAGCTAGAATGCAAACGCATATTCTGCTTCTTTGTGGACTTGAGAGTCTCCTTGAAAGTCAGGAAATGATCAATCACTGCAACCGGCCCACTGAAGTGGTAATATATTTTCAAAATCCATCCTGACTTTTTCATTAATATTGGCTATACTTGTTGATTTCTCTGGTTTACTAAAAGGCAATGATATATTGCAAATGTATGTTTTTACACTAAAGTACAGTTACTTGAAGGCAAGATCAACCCACCTTGACAGGCTCCTCAGATGAAAAAGGCAGAAACTGGGTTTGATGACAAAATGCCCAACTATTTGGATTAAATCTCAAATCGATTGGGGGAGTAGTCCCACATCTGTGCAGGAGACTGCAGACTACCATTTTAAAAAGAGCAGCACAGGTCCTGGGGTCTTCTTATTAGGATACAGGGTTGACACAGAAGGAATTATAGAGATAAAGCATAGAGCGGAGACTGAAGGAAAGGCCATCCAGAGACTGTCCTACCTGGGGATTCATCCTATAAACAGTCATCAAACCCTGACGCTATTGTGGATGCCAAAAAATGCTTGCCAAAAGAAGCCTGATATGGCTGTCTCCTGAGAGGCCGTGCCAGAGCCTTACAAATAGAGAGTTGGATGCTCACAGTCAACCATTGGACTGAGTGTGGGGTCCCCAATGGAGGAGTTAGAGAAAGGACTAAAGGAGCTGAAGGGGTTTGCAACCTCATAGGAAGAACAACAATATCAACCAAACACATCCCCCAGAGCTCACAGAGACTAAGCCATTAACCAAGGAGTACACATGGCTCCAGCTGCATTTGTAGCAGAGGAATGTCTTGTCGGGCATCGATGGGAGGAGAGGTCCTTGGTCCTATGAAGGCTCCATAGATGCTCCAGAATAGGGAAATCAAAGGAGGGTAGATGGGAGTGGGTCGGGTAGAGGAACATCTTCATAGAAGCAGGGTTAGGGGTTTTCTGGGAGGGGGGAAACTGGGAAAGGGAATAACAATGAAATGTAAATAAAGAATATATTCAATAATGTTGAATGGATGGGTCTGGAAAGGGGTCAGAGGGTCCGCACTTTGACATGATCCTAATATGTGTCGGGGCTATGGCCAATATGAGGTATACAGCATGGTCTACAATCCTAGCTTCATATGATAATCCAGTGTAAAATAATACAGATGCCAGTACCAATCCTAACCAGCAGAATTGGCATCCCTAGAGATGAGATTTGACCAGTGCCCATTTGATGATTCTAGGTTTGAAGAACCTAGGCTAAATGTGATACCACCCCCATATACACTCATACAAATCTGTATGTTGAATCTGTGGTGGGATATTTGGAGATTTGGCTTTTGGGAAATAATTAGCTTTGACGAAGTCACAAAGGTAGAGAATCCCACGATGTGCTTAGTGTTCTTATAAAAAAGAAACATCAGATCTCTCTGTCTCTGAGTCTCCGTGTCTTTCTCCCCACTATGAGCCTTGTGAGGACATGATAAGAACGTGATGCCTGCAGTCAAGAGAGAGCCTTACCAGAACCTGACTGCACTAAACAGCCTGGTGGCCTTGGGCCTTCCTGCTTCCAGGGCGACGAAAACACATCCCTTCTCTTTAAGCCACTCAGCCTGCTCCAAGGATTTCATTCCATGTTGTCAGCCTGGCCAGACCGATTATTATTAGGTGAGTCTAAGAATCATGCAACAGATTGACGATCTCTGCTCTGAAGCGTTCTGAGGGAGGCATGGTGATAGCGCTGCTTTAGACATGCGCATTTGCGCTCTGTTCTGTTGCTCAGCAACCTGGGATCATCCACAAGCGGGCGCGTGCCAGTGTGTGTGATTCCCCGCTTGTTTCAGAGTAGCGTTCCAACACCTGCCAGTTTGCGCCTGGTTTTAACTGGCGGTTGATACATAGGTTGCTTTCAGTTGGAGGCTGGTAACATGAGGCTACTCTGACTATTTTCTTGTAATTAAAAACAAAAACAACGGGGCCTGGAGAGATGGCTCAGCGGTTAAGAGCACTGACTGCTCTTCCAGAGGTCCTAAGTTCAATTCCCAGCAACCACATGGTGGCTCACAGCCATCTGTCATAGGATCTGATGCCCTCTTCTGGTGTGTCTGAAGACAGCAACAGTGTACTCATGAATAAAATAAATGTTTAAAAACAACAACAACAAAATCATGTCTTTGCTTCTCTTCAGCAAATGTGTCGTGTTGGGTATTTCCAGATGAGGGACATGCACAGGTTTGGCTGTATAAAGAAACTGAAGAACGATTCTCTGAAACATCCACACTTTTCTATTCCCATCAGAAATGTGTGAGCATTTAGGAAGAGGCAATGCAGATTAGGGAGAGGTGTCAAAAGTCAGGTTCTCTGTGCATATTTTTTCATTTAGTTTTGATATTGAACTGATAGAACGTAATTTAAAATTACAACTAAAAATATCCTAGAACTGAAAAACAAATTCAACATGCATCTATCAGAGTGATAATATCTTCACACAGAAGTAACTCTGGATGTGTGTAAATCTGTGAGCTCACGATTCTCAGAAAGAGAGAGGCAGGGGGCTGCTGAGTCGGCCGTTGTCGCCATCAATCAACCTGATTGGAACAAGTTTGATCCCTGGGACCCACATGGTGGAAGGAGAGAATCATCTCTCACAGGTTGTCCTCTGACCTCCACCCTGATGCATGTGCACGCGCCCCCTCCCATAAATAAGTGAATAAAGGGAGATCAAGTGAGGAAACACCAGTCATCATCATTGAAATTATGACCAAATTTCCGTCTTTGAAAACTGACAATTAAAGGGTTAAGTGTTTCCTGTTCCCTCAGGACAAATGTTTCTCAGGGCAGCAAATACTCCAGCTAATTGGGGAAAGCTTCCTGCTCCCCCCCTTTCCTCCAGGAACAGCACCTAAGGAGTCTAAAGAGAAAAGGGAACATTGAGTGCAGTGCACTTGTATAGTTTGCAATCGTTATCAATCGAGGCAAGATTGTGAGGTTGAATTGGCCATGGGGTGAATGAATGAAGAGAAGTACAGTGTCTGTATAGAATTAAAGTATTGTCCCACAGAGCACTTTCTGTTTACCCAGGGGATAACCTCACCAAGCTGAACCCTTGAGAGGGCATTCTATAGGTCAGACAGAAAGATGCAGAAGACAGCCACCATCCAGCAAATCTTGCAGAGTCTAGTCCTGCCAAATGCCATTGTTCCCAGGCTAATTACTTCTGGTCTCTGTAACCCGGTATGAATATCTAGGACTGGTATCAATGGGGTCATGCAAAGTGATCTTAAGTCATGGTGCCACCATATGGCTTGTGCTTTCATTCATGATGTAAATGAAACATACCATTGCACCCACGATGTAGTCTGGAATCCACATAACTGGCAATTACCCAGGCTCTTAGTCCTAACTTCCAATTTACAGAAAATACAGGAGATGAGAACAAGTAGGGGTGAACAATATGGAGAAGCAATCAGACAGATACTGAGCCGGAAAATAAATGCACTGTTTTAGATATTAAAATACCTAAGCAACATATAATACTTAATGCACATTCCTGACCTGGCTCCGGGTATCCAGGGAAATCTGAGTATGGTCTGAGTATTACATATGATGAAAATTTATCACCAGAGAATGCAATTACTGAAAAAAAAAACCAGGCAGGGATGGGATTTGGATTTGGTTTGTTCCACCACGTCATTAGCAATAGAGCAGTGTTGGGGCTCCGTGGGACCTTGTGAGTCCATTAGATCCTGAGAGCTCCGCCCTTACAGGGGGATCTGTGGATTTCATGGGGTTAATTATCGCGGGGATGGATTCTTTCTTCTGCTGTATCTCTCGCTTGCAATCTGTTCCACACATGCTCCCATCCCTCTTGCTCCATGCACAGTGTAGCACATGCTCCTCCTCATTGGAAGCTGAGAAGATGTTGGCACAGTGGACTGGTCCCTCCCGAGCTGTAGGGCAGAATTAGCTCCTTTTAGATTATGCAGCCTTAGTTATTAGCTCATAGAGATGGTAAGCAGACATTGGCAGGAAGTTTACGGCATTGCGGTCTCACATTATTTCTAAAAAATAAAATAAAATAAAATAAAAAGATCACCGCCGGACTGGAGAGAGAGAGAGAGAGCTCAGCAGCTGTTAAGCATTCTTGCTGTTCTCCCAGGGGGCCCTGAGTTCAGCTCCTGGCACCCATGTTGGAAGCACTGCAACTACCTCAGTTGCAACTCCAGCTTCAGAGGTATCCTATTCCTCTGGCTTCTGTGAGTCCCTGCCTTTGAGTGGGCACAGACAGAGTTTTAAAAATAATCAACAATAGTTAGTCGATGTGATAGATCTTTAAGTTATTTTGTGATTTACTCTTTGAGAATTTCACACATTTATACAATGTGTTTTGATCATATTCGTCCATCATTGCCTCCTTCCAGTTCCCCCTAAAACCCCCACCCCAATTCCCTCCAAACTTTATTCCTCCATAATTCCTTGAAATCAAGTACTGCTCATATACGCAAGGGTTTGAGGTCATTCACTGTGGCATGGACAGCCCGCTAGCAGCCATGACACCAAGGAGAGTTCCCCCTTCCGCTTTCAGTACCCATCCACTGTCCTCTCTCAAGGCTGTGGCCTCAACCCCCATCCCACCCTTTATGTTTTTAATTCTGACTAGCTTGACCTTGTCCAGGTCATAGAGTCACGTGAAGAGTACACAGAGAAACTGTTTGAAGCTGCTGGTTTAGTTCTCAACTGTGTCACTGTCTAGCTGGGTGACCTTGTATCTGTTACCGAATCTTTCTTTGCTTCAGCTGCATTATCTAGGGTAGGATGGGCAGTGAACTTTCCTGGAGAGGTTGTTGGGGCTTTAGTGATTGATTAGTTCCAGAGGCCTCAGAGCTCCACCTGGCACAGGATCGACACCGTGATGCCAGCCATTAGTGCTTGGTATTCGGGCAGATGTTTGTAGCCATCTGTTTCGGGATGGAAACTGACTCTGCAACTTTAGATAACCTGGCGCTTGCATGCTGTCACCTCCGGGAATGATGGGAATCACATAGTGACTCCCAAAGGGACTTTCTCACCTGAACATCCTTGAGGAGTTACCCAGAGGGCTTTCTTTTTAAATCATTGATGCTGTTTCAAATGGCGGAGTTCCCAGGAGTCACCCAATCAATACTGGTATGGTGGCTAAGCAATACTTTGAAGAGTCAACAGTTATTTAGCCCAAATCCTTGACATACTAAATGGCGTTCTCAGCTGTGAGGTTCTAATATCTGTATCCTGGTGGAAGAAAAAAGTCTAGTCATTTGTTAGAATGACAGCTTAAGGGCAGAACACACAGCTTTTGGAACCGTGAGACGCAGCACAGGTTCCAATACATACTATCATTCTTGTTGTGTATTAATAGTAAACCGTTTGATATCCTGAGTTGAGACCAGTCAAGCACAACATGGAAACCTGTGGTCCGCTGTATAGCATACAGGCTTTTAAATAACACGTTTCCCCAATGCAGTGTGTGAACTGAACAGCATCCCAGTGAAGAAATGCAGCTCATTGCTTACATTTTCAGCTGAAAAGAAAGTGACACTTTAGAATTGTTGGGAATTGGTTCTAATGTTTTGTCTTAGTTTAGCTTCCAAAGCCTCTATTCCAGACCTGAGGGTCCCTGCCTATAGCTGGTTTCGATTGGTAATAAAGAATTGCCATACAGCCAATGACTGGGCAGGGAGATGGAGTGGGACTTTTAGATTGTGTGGGCAAGGGACCAAGGGGAGTGGAGGAAGAGAATCACCATAACAGAGAAGCAGAAAGATGAAACTTAGAGACCCGCTTAGAGGCTGCTACTCCTATTGGGTCTTGGGTAGCAGAGATGAAATATAGATTTTAAAAGATGTTAACTCTCAGGAGTACTTGAGGGAAGTGTTTGCTAGCTGCAGGGAGGTTTAGAAGTGCCCAACCATGCCGGGAGGTGGTGGCGCACGCCTTTAATCCCAGCACTCAGGAGGCAGAGGTAGGCGGATTTCTGAGTTCGAGGCCAGCTTGGTCTACAGAGTGAGGCAGGACAGCCAGCGCTACACAGAGAAACCCTGTCTCGGGGGAGAAGAAGAAGAAGAAGAAGAAGAAGAAGAAGAAGAAGAAGAAGAAGAAGAAGAAGAAGAAGAAGAAGAAGTGCCCAACCATTGAGTTACTCAAGGCACATTAAAATTATTTGGTACACGTGTGTGTGTGTGTGTGTGTGTGTGTGTGTGTGTGCGTGCATGAATGTGTGAGTGTTGTGAGAGTGTGTGTGTGTGTTTCATTTGTAAATCCAGAGAGCCCTTGGGTTGGTGCAGTGAGACTTGCTGAGAGCTAAAGCAGTTTAGCTAATTTACTGCTATACAGAACATTTACTCAATGTCCCTCAAGCCAGGCTAATGGTCTTATATGACACCCTAGGACAATTGGAAAAAATTTCAGGATTTTTTTTTTGTTTGTTTTTTAGAGACAGGGTTTCTCTGTGTCGTCCTGGCTGTCCTGGAACTCACTCTGTAGACCAGGCTGGCCTTGAACTCAGAAATCCGCCTGCCTCTGCCTCCCAAGTGCTGGGATTACAGGCGTGCGCCACCATGCCCAGCTCTCTTAAAGTCTGAATTGGCTACTGTGCTCTGTGAGACCCTAAAGGTCAAGAGATGGCAGTGAGGAGCAGCCTGCCATAGGGCCCCCTCCTTGTCCTGTGCTGTCGTGATTGTTTCATACCTCAAAGTCCACACTGACAGTAAGACCCCTCTGGAAAATGCTACCCCACCACCACTGTATCACCACACAAGGCAGGAAACCCATGTGCAGTGTGGTCAAATGATCTGGAGCATAGACTCATGAAGGCACAGAAAGTCTGGAGTTAGGCCTGTCTGATCGGATTTCCAGCGAGAATATGGTTGGTGAAAACTGTGTGTGCTTAGGACTCGGGCAGAGTATGGCTTCCTCACTGATGTGGTCTGTTTGGGCCCCTCCCAAGATTCAGTTCTGGTTTGGGCTGTGCAGGGATAGAGCTGCCTTTTCCCTCTGGAGGGCACAACACTCAAGGTTTCCTCTTGAGTACAGAGTGGAGACCCTCACTATACAGAGAAACATGATCACTTTGATTTTGGGCTTTCTGGCTCCCACATCTACAATCAGTAACTTTCTGTTTCTCATACACTCCTCAGTCCCTGCCACTTTGTTATAGCAGCACAGTCAAAGTAAGGCTTTCGGGTCAACCTAACCTCTGTTAGTTGAACCAACACACCGTGTTGGTGGCTACCCAGGACACCAAAGCACCTGGGGGGGGGGTGTCTCTGTGTAAGCATCACAGTTTCATTGAGAAGACACTCCTGTTGAAGCATGGGCGCTAGGCTTATTTCCTAAATTCCAGATCTCAGCACTTCCACATATACTTTCCCAAACTCTTACTCTGGAAAGTATGATTTGTCCCCTTTTACAGATGAGAAAATGAGCCTCGGATCACGAATGTGGTTCAAGGGCAGAGGCAATGCAGCTGGATGTCATCCTCTTATCACTTCTATTTGTCACATGCATGGTTTATGACAAGCATTTAGCTTTTTATGACATTTGTGAAAGCTTTGGGGACATTTACTCTGTATACAGTAAACTGACTAGCCAAGGTTATTTCCATTACCAAGATTGATTTTTAAAAGGTTTACCAGAAGGACTATTTGTAACTGAGAAGGACAGAGCAGGGCAATGGGGGACATTAGAATGTATATGACATCATATTTTTACTGAGGATTTTTAGCTGGTATAAAATTTTTATTGTAGAGAAAAACAGAGAGGGAAAACTGTACTCTCCTCAACCAAAGTAATGCAGTGGCCAGAAAGCTTTCTCCCCAAATTCCTAAGACTGTGTGTACTATAAAAATTAACAATTTGTGGGCATAGTGGTGCATGCCTTTAATCCCAACACTTGGGAGTTAGAGGCAGGTGTACCTCTGTGAGTCTGAGGCTAGCCTGGTCTACATAGTGAGTTCCAGGCTAGCCAAGCCTACATAGTATGAACTTTTCTAAATAAATAAATACATACATACATACATACATAAACAAATACATAAATAAATAACAGTTGACTTTAAGTTCCTGAAGTGATAAGGTCTTTTTTCTCCCACTCTGCAGAGTACTGTATCAATGAAGAAGGTGGTAAGAACATCAATGTCTGAGGTAGCTAGGTTTTATTTTGGGGGTGAAGGGGATCCAGGGAAGTGTTTTATGGAGCTATTAGCATTCACTCAACAGGAACATTTCATCTTGCCTGCAGTGTGGGCTCCATGTCTGTGGCAGGAGTCTTTGATCTTGTGTCCCACCAACAGATAGGGTTACTAAGTGTAATCAATGTGTAAACCTTCATAGAAAATTGCAGAGGCTCTAAAAAGGGATGGAGACTTCCTCCCTCTTGATTCCTTTCCTGTCATGTTCCTGGTCTCTAAGTAAAACAACATTTATCTGGTCTTTTGATGCAATCTGCAAGCACTTTTAGGGTATTTACAATATATACAGTCGATTACTTAACTGTGCAGAATTATTTCCACTAAGGAGATTGGCAGGATAGAGCCCGCGTTTTCTCCAGCAAGGCTCTGAATCTGTCTTCCTTGTTTTGGTTCAACACAATGACACTGGACTAAGGAGATACCTACTGCTCTGGGAAGAGGCAACAGAGGCACTTGCACCTCCAAGTTTTTATAATCAGTTTTTGAAATTTTTGAAAATTCAAAGAATGAGTTGCTTATCCTTTAGATGAATAATCTTCAAGAGAATTGCAAGTTCCAATGAGATGAATTACATTCCACAGAAGAAATGCAATTGGCTCTTTCATGTTTTAAGCTGAGGGGATTGTAGAGAGATTTTAACTCAGGCTTCTTCACACCGTGCCAATAGTCCTGCCTGGAAACCCAGTGGCCATCTACACGTGTCTTTCAGCCATTAATTAAAACAAATCAGATCCCACAGGGAGAAAAATGGCACTTATATTTCTTTGTGCATGCACATGGGAGTGTGTATATGTGTGTGTGTGTGTGTGCGCACACGTGCATATGCACATATGTAGGTGTGCCACATCATGCATGTAGATATCAGAGAAAAACTTGTGGGAATTAGGTCTTCTCTCCAACCATGAAAGCTCTAGGGCTCAAACTGAGGAGATCAGGCTTAGTGGCAGGTATCTTTACCTGCTGAGCCATCCCACCTGCCCCAAATAACAATATGTAATGAGTTCCATACACCTCACTGAAGAGAATGGAGACTATTTCTCATAGAGATTAGAAACCTAGCTTGTGTTTCATGAGAGTGAATTGATCTTCTCCTCCATATACCTGTTAGTTGTGAAACCTCAGCCACTCTGGTTACTCTGAACTCAGAGAAATGGGTCCCAGAAACCTGAACGTACTTGGATATAGAAAGGCTTTGTATGTTCCCAGGGATCCTTATTGTGCCACCTAAGCTTTGTGCAAATTACTATGAGCAAAGGGAAGGAGAAATAAAATACCATTCAGAAAGTCTGGTCAAAAAGAGACGTATCCACCTGTAGCAGGTAAACACAGTAGCCTGGTCCATGGCTGCCACCCTTTTTGACTCACTGTACTCTGACTCCACCAGTTATTAAACACTTTCAGTAGTTAAGTATTACAAGTTTTCAGACCAGCCTTGCTGGTGCATGTTACAGGCTGTGTCAATGTGCATCCTCTTGAGGTCCAACTGTAAAACCCTAGAGTCAGCAGAGAGTGACCCACATGCACTCTCCAGTTTAACTGTAAATCATTCCAGAACTTAGTTAACTTTTCTAATTCTTGACATCCTTTTCTCAAAAACCAGGTGCTTTGCTACTTTTGTACTGCTGTACAAATTCCCTTTAAGGGAAGGGCAATTTTATTTTGACTCACAGTTTCAGAGGTTTTCAGGCCACCATGGCAAAGAAGCTCTTCATGGTAAAACAGCCCAACTCATGTTAAGTCATGCCACATCATGGTAGACCAGAAAACAGTTACCATGACTATACCAGAGCTATGGTGAGTATAACTTAAAGAGACTGACCCCCTCCTGAACCACTTCTGCCAGTGAGGATCCAATTCTAAAAGTTCCACAGCCTCAGAAAACAGCATCATTAGTAAGGGAACAAGTGTCAAAAACTGGACATTTCAAATTCAAACACCAATACTAGAGCTAAGAACAATGCTCACCTAATTTTCTTCTAGATTTATACTGATGTCAAACATTAAATATGAAAGTATGTCATAAGATTCCTTGATCATCTCAATTTACGCAGTGATCATATAGAATTTAGAATATGTGGAGTAAAAAGATTGTTTTATTTTCTCACTATATAAAGCCAGAAAGACTCACACTTTATTTTCTTTGCTTCTCCCTGTTTATGAAGGCTCTGACAATCCAATATTGGCTATTGAATGACCCCTGAAATGAAGTGGAAAAGTGACTGGCCTTTTAGCTTGCTGGAGCTCTTAGTGACTAAATAAATGTTTTAGTCAAGTATAGCTAAATACCCAAAATAAAAGAATAGCGGAATATGGTACCATAAAGTACAATCACATGCTTGGTTTTTATAAATGACAAATATTTTTCTTCTTAAGGAATATTTTTATGCCTAGAGCATTGTCTGTAGGCTACTTGACATTCTACGGAAGACGACATTATATAACTGCTATAAAATTTCAGCTACATATAAACAGCCCGATGCTGTAACCATAACCAGGAGCGTATTTGCCTTATTTCCTAAGTCATTATGTTCACTCAGCATCTGCATTTCCCTTGGGCATTGCCAGAGCAGCTACAGTTCACAGATACACTATCTGTGTGTGTGTGCATGCTAATTTCACTTCATCGAGCTTCTCAGAGCTGGTAGATTTTCCTCTGGACATAAAAGTTCAGTGTGTGATGCAGTCACCTTGCAGAGGGACTGAGACATACATGGTCCTTGCCTTCTGTTGTTTAAGGAGCAGCCCCTTATTATTTCAACAAATGATGCTAGGACAGAGCACCATGCACACTGCTTTCACCTACGGTTGTCCTGCAAACGTCCCCTGAGCCTGCTCACACGTTTACTTCCAGCTCAGCTGGGATCTTGTATGGCATAGGGGTTCTTGGATCTGCTTGGTTTTATTTTTTATTGTTTGTTTGAGGAGGTGTGTGTGGGAGGGGTAGGTTCGTTGCTTTGTAGGTCTTCTCGTGGTGTCCTTGATCCCACTGGCTTGCTCACTTCTGACACCCACTCTTCCGCAGATTCCTGAGCTCTCCTTGCTGTCTGGCTGCGGGTCTCCATATCTGCCTCCATCTGCTGGATGAAGCCTCTCAGGAGAGTTATGCTAGGTTCCTGTCTGCAAGCATATCAGAGTACCATCAACAGTGTCAGGGGTTACACATGGGATGGGTCTCAATGTGGGGCAGTCATTTGGTCTGCTGTTCTTGCAGTCTCTACCCCATCTTTATTCCTGCACATCTTGTAAGAAAGACAAATTTGGGGTTTAGGGTTTTGTGGGTGGATTGATGTCCCCCTCCCTTCTCTGGAAATTCTGCCTGTCTACCAGAGGTAGTGGCCATTTCAGTCTCTACATCCCACTCTGGTAGGGTGCTCCCATAGACTCCCTGCATATCCCCCTTTCCCTCCCCTCCCAAGTCTATAGCTAGTCCCAGAGATGCCCTCCACTGATCTACATTCTCACTCCTAGACCTCCTCTGCCCTATCTCCCTATATCTGATCACCATGCCCACTTCCATCCTCACCCCCTCTCCTACTGAGTTCTCTCTCTCCATCAACCTTCCATGACTACTTAGTTTCCCGTCTAAGTGAGATTCATGGGTCCTCCCTTGACGCTTCCTTCTTACCTGGTTTCTTTGGGTCTGTGTATTGTAGCATGGTTATCCTGCACTCTATGGCTAATGTCCACTTTTAAGTGAGTACACACCATACCTGTTTTTCTGGCTATGGGTTACCTCACTCAGGATGATATTCTCAAGTTCCATCCATTTGCCTGCAAACTTCATGATGTCTTTGTTTTTAATAGCTGAGTAGTATGCCATTGCGTAAATGTACCACATTTTCTGTATCCATTCTTCAGTTGAGAGACATCTAGGTTGTTTACGGTTTCTGGATATTACAAATAAAGCTGCTAGCAATATAGCTGAGCAAGTGTCCCTGTGGTATAGTGGAGCATCTTTTGGGTGTATGCCCAAGAGTGGTATTGCTGGGTCTTGAAGTCAAACTATTCCCAGTTTTTGGAGAAATTGCCAACTTGATTTCCAAAGTGGCTGTACAAGTTTGTATTCCCACTGGCAATGCAAGAGTGTCCCCCTAGTTCCACATCCTCACCAGCATGCACTGTCTCTTGAGTGTTTGATCTTAGCCATTCTGACAGGTATAAGATGGAATCTCAGGTTATTTTTTGATTTGCATTTCCCTGATGACAAAGGATGTTGAACACTTCTTTAAGTGCTTCTTGGCTATTTGAGATTCCTCTGTTGAGAATTCTCTGTTTAGCTCTGCACCTATTTATTTATTTATTTATTTATTTATTTTGGTTTTTCGAGACAGGGTTTCTCTTTGTAGCCCTGGCTGTCCTAGAACTCACTCACGCTGTAGACCAGGCTGGCCTTGAACTCAGAAATCCGCCTGCCTCTGCCTCCCGAGTGCTGGAATTAAAGGCGTGCGCCACCTCCACCCGGCCTCTGCACCCATTTTTAATTGGGTCATTTGGTTTGTTGGAGTCTAACTTCTTGAGTTTTTTTTATATATTTCGGATATTAGCCCTCTATAGGATGTAGGGTTGGTTAGTGAAGATCTTTTCCCAACCTGTGGGCTGCTGTTTTGTCCTATTGATGATGTCCTTTGCCTTACAAAAGCTTTTCAGTTTCATGAGGTCCGATTTGTCAATGTTAATCTCAGAGCCTGAACCTAGTACTTGAAGTTCTAGCCAGAGCAACAAAACAACTAAAGGAGACCAATGGCATGCCCGTTAAAAAGGAAGAAGTCAAGGAACCACTATTCACAGACGGTGTGATATCTTTGAATAGTAATATCACTATGTGATATCACTATGCATAAGTGACTCCAAAAATTCAACCAGAGAATCTCTTACAGCTAATAAACACTTTCAGCAAAGTGGCTGGAACAAAATCAACTCAAAAATCAGTACCCTTCCTTTATACAAAGGATAAATGGGCTGAGAAAGAAATTAGAGAAACAACACCCTTCACAGTAGCCACAAATAACACAAAATATCTTGATGTAACTCTAACCAAGCAAGTGAAAGACCTGTATGACAGGAACATCAGGTCTTTGAAGAAAGAAAACTCTCTCTCATGCTATCGGATAGGTAGGATTAACGTAAAACTGGCCATCTTACCAGAGCAATCTACAGAGTCCATGCAATCCCCTCACAATCCCAGCACAATTCTTTACAGACCTTGAAAGAACAATTCTCGACTTCATATGGAAAAACAAAACACCCAGGGTAGCTAACAGTAATCCTGAGTGATAAAAGAACTTCTGGGGGTGTCACCATCCCTTATCTCAAGCTGTGCTAAAGAGCAATAGTAATGAAAACTGCATAGTATTGGTACAGAGACAGTCAAATCAATCAATGGAATCGAAGACCCTGAAACAGACGGACACATGTGCACACACTCGATTTTTGACAAAGAAGGCAAAAACCATACAATAGGGGGGGGGAACATCTTCAGCAAATGGTGCTGTTCTAACTGGATGTCTGCATGTAAAAAAAAAAAAAACATTCAATAGACCCATATTTATCACCCTGTACAAAACTCAAGTCCAAGTGGAGTGAAGACCTCAATATAAAATCAGATACACTAAATCTCATTGAAGAGAAAGTGGGAAATATCCTTGAATGCATTGGTACAGGAGACAAGTTCCTGCAAAGATCCTGTATTTGTAACAGCTCATCCGTTAGATGAAGTAGTCATGGAAACATAGCAGGTTCGTGTATGCAGGATGCTCGGCTCATCCCTTTCAAAGTCCCATTTACTATTATTATTGTTACAGGTTGAGTTGCCCGAATCCTAAAAGTCCTAAGTGAGGCTGGAGAGACACTTCAATGGGAAATAGCACATACTGCTACTGCAGAGTATCCAAGGTCATTTCCCAGCACCAACACGGCAGTTCATATTCACCCATAACCATCGTCTGTAAAGTTTCAGAGAATCCTGAACATGGTTCACACAAGCAAAGCCCTTATGCACATAAAATAAATACATATTTTTAAAGCACTCTAAATACCTAAAGTCGTGCTGATATTAAAAAAACCTTCAGTTTAGAGCATTTCGAATTTCAGGTTTGAACTTAGGAATGCTCACCTGGCCCTCTCTGCCAATATCCACATAAGTTCACAAGTTTACATGTATACACACACACACACACACACATACACACACACACACACACTCCTCTCTAAAATGTAAAGTATCTGTAGTCTTAGGCACTTACTTATATTCAGCCTTTGTGATCAGCCCTCAGACATAAGAAAGTGATTTAAAGTATTGTCTGTTCTCCACCTTGATTGTGTCTTTAAAAAAATCATCTAGTGAATGAGCATACATTGTGACTTTGTCACCAGACATTCTAGTCCTTATCCAGATACCTGCTGTTAGGTCCCCAAGGGGAAAATGGTGCATAGGCAGATTATAAACCAGCGACTCCCTCATTTACCTTCCAGATTCCTCTCCCTAGCACAAGAAATTTGTTTTTCAGACTGGGGATCAGACAAAGCTCATTTAGGTGGTGAAAGCCAACTTTGCGAAGGTTCATTTGATTACTTTGATAGCATGGTAAGAGACCACGGGGAACTCTCTGGTTTCCTACCTTGTCTGTGTCAGGGGCCACACTGTCTATCTGGAGTTGGCGCATACATAGTAAGGAAACAGCTGCCGGCTCTGCTGGCTGCCCTGGGGAAGATCCAGGGCACTGCTCCAGCAGGCTTGGCTGGCTCCATGTCCTGATATCCCCACCCCCATCCCCAATCCCTAGCCAGAGAAGCCTTGGCCAGAACTCTCTCCTTAACCCTACCTTCACCCTATGCGTGGCAGCCAGCTCAGCCCAAGAGCTGCTGAAGATGCAGCCCAGACTCCTTCAGATCTTTATATGGAAAGTTCAAGGGAATCACAGGTTTTCTGGGGAAGACGTGTGTGTGTGTGTGTGTGTGTGTGTGTGTGTGTGTGTGTGTGTGTGTCTGTGTATTTCCCTGGCAATCCCAAGAAAATTCCTTGCCTGGAAGAGAATATCTGAGGAGTCCTGTAGCATATACATGTGCCATGGGACCAGCCCCAACTCTTTGTCCTCTGAAGCACCTTCCAGTGTGGTGGAGATTTTGAGTGCAAGTTTTCAAAGTGCACAGTGCACAGGTCATCTTCTGAGTGGCATTCCATCCATGATTTCCGGCTGTGATTTTGTCAATTATACATGGAAACATAATCGATACTTGACTCTCCCAGAACCTGATCAAGCTGGAATCCAGCCATTAAGAAAACGTTTATAATTACAAGACAGTTATTTGGATGGAGACAGCCATGACTTTGCATTATCAGCTACATCAGAACAAAGAACTCATACTCACTAAAACGTGTTTTCCATTAAACTCTTAAAATTTTGAGCCTTGGTCTTTCAGGACTCTCTGATATTCAAAGAGCCTAGAATTAATGAGAAAGGAGATCCCAGGACCCCACGTTCCCTTTACAGTTCTTACCCCCCATGTTTCCAGTGTTTTCTTGAACTTATCCCATTGGGAAACCCCAACCCTGTCTCAAGATTGGCTTCCTAAGAGAAGTCTCTCAGACTTCTCTTGGCTAGTTAGACTATACCCCATGCAGCCTGATCACTCGCTCAATGACTGGACAAGACTCAGTAAAATAGACAGTGAAATCCTGGGTCCCAGTAAGCCTTGAGCAGGAGTGCTCTTGGCAATGGAAGGCAAATCTCTGTGGAGACCTGAAATTCTGCTCTTAGCAGGAGGGACACCATCTGAGGCTAATACACGGCCTTCAAGACATGGGACAAGGGAAAGAAGCCCGTTATTACCACACTCCAAGGGTGATTCTGACTGTATAATATTATCAGTGCTCAAATGTATGCTGCACAGGTGAATATCTTGGTCCAGATGCTTGCCCCACACTTGCCAACCCTATCACCAAGGACTGATTTTTTTTTTTTTATTGAAGTATAGATTTCTCTCACTACAGAGTATGATGTATGCTTTCTGGTGAAATCTTTCAGGGAGATGAAAGGAACAAGACATCCCATGAGCTAGTGTTGTGTGGAGCCAGTACATGTCATCCCAAGGTGTAGAGAATATACTTTATGTCTGTCTGTATGCGGATGGATCTGTCACCAGTCAATAACAAATTTGATGGCCTATGGCTTAGCCAGGAAACAAGAGGTAAACCATGCGGAGGCAGAAAGGATTCTGGGATAGAGCAAGGCATGGGGGATTCACCTGGGGAAGATGTGAGGAGACAGTCACATGGTACCTAAGCACAGGTAACCAGCCATGTGGCAGAATATAGATTAAAATGAACGTGTTATTTTAAGCTACGATCTAGTCAGAGAAGGGCCCAACTATATGGCCAAATATATTTTGAGTAAAATATATATGGTAAATATATTTTGAGTCTGAGCCTTATTTCTGGGAGCATGGGGCAGGGAGGAAGAACCAGGACACAGCTACACCAAGGATACAGGTAGAGTTGAAATTTCCTGAATCCCTGCACTGCATGTCCTTTTTTTGTTTTGTTTTGTTTTTCGAGACAGGGTTTCTCTTTGTAGCCCTGGCTGTCCTGGAACTCACTCTGTAGACCAGGCTGGCCTCAAACTCAGAGATCCACCTGTCTCTGCCTCCCAAGTGCTGGGATTACAGGCGTGCATGTCTTTTTAGTCTTCACCTCCAGCATCGGTTGCTCCCTTCCACATAGGTGATGAAGCCCAGCTCCAGGCAGGCGGTGGTGACAGGCAGCCTCCCTGACAGGCAGCCTCCCTGACAGACAGCCTCCCACCACCTGGTACCACCCCGAGGCCCAGCTCTGAGTCTTATCAGTTCTGACTCCCAGAGAGTTCTCACCGCTGCTTCTCCCTGGTGCTCCAGTAAGTTTTCCAAGCAAATGTACATCAGGAGCAGTTACAGCTCTTTGCTATGGAAGTGGGGGTGGCGGTTGTGGAGATTAAGATTCAAATTCAAGTAAAATATTAGTATAATTCCTGAATGAGAAATGTTATCGGAAAATGAACCAAACACCTGGGCATATCATATTATAGAAATGTCTTATCAGTTTGCTTTGGATTATTTCAATGCCACTCACCTGCAAAGTTGGCCTCAGGCCACATGCTTTTCAAGAAGGTACACTTGTTTTATTTTTTGTGTTTTGTTTTGTTTTGTTTTTAGAAGGAATCCGAGTGCTGTGTCACCCCTTTATCTGTAAATTTCAAAACATTCTTCCTTGCTGATACTGGGTTGAGGGTGCCAACAACACCCTCCAGCAGAAACTATGCCTACTCACTTGAAATATGTTCCGTTAGACCCATTTTGTTAGCTACCTGTAGTAAATGGGTTGTTTCAAGAAAATAAAATGTGATAGAAGAGCAATTGTCTTTGACACAAATCTCTCTCTCTCTCTCTCTCTCTCTCTCTCTCTCTCTGTGTGTGTGTGTGTGTGTGTGTGTGTGTGTGTGCACTATCTTTAGGCAGTGGACAACTCTGTCATCTCACGTAGAGGTCTCTGTACCTGTAAGGGAGCTTAAGTGGCGCAGCCACACTGCAGAGCCCTGTGGGAGCTCCTTCCCTTTGCTTATCCTAGCTCTGAGAATGTCTGCAGACGTCCAGGTGTGATATGGGCTCTTGCGAATCATTGCAATTTGCTCCCTTCTATTCCCCATTCCATACCTGGCATCTTCAGCCTCCAAACTGATCCCTACTCATCTGCTGTGGGTACTTGGAAGCAGGTCCTTCCCAGGTATCTCGGGACAGTTCAACCTAAAAGTCAGCAGCACTTGGGGATTGTTTCCTCTGTAAACTCCATATGATCCTCATTCCCAGCAAGGACAGAGTCTCTGGCCAAGATCAGCAGAGCTGGCAAGGTATATCACACTGTACAAGTACAGGCCCTCCTCCTTCCTGAGGCCACACTCCTAGGAGTCCGTAGTTTGGGGTTGTCACAATAACTGAAAAACAAACTCCTTGTTTCATTTTAGTAAAGCAAGCACTTGTGTCTCCGTGGTTGCCTTTTATTTGAAGCTCAAAGCAAGTCACAGTAAACTGGGTGTACCTCACTATTGACTTACCTGTTTTAGTCCAAAACCTATCTCCCACCAAAATTGGGGTCACTGTTTTACCAGTGAAGTCTCCATTTACCACCCTGCCAGGTGCGGCACATGGCTCCACCACTCCCCTTGGTAAACTGCTCAACAAGACAATGACATGCTGGACGGATTAAACTATTTGAATCTTTGCAGATTTCGCCCCTTCCCTGCTCAGTTTCCTATGTGATCTGTCCGTGTGCCTCCCTTCCCAGACGGAAGGTCAGCCTCCTGAAGCCAGGGTATGCACTCTAATTTTCCACACTGCTAGCAGAGTAAATCCTGAAGGGCTGCTTTCAAAATGTTGCTTTGCATGAACAAATAATAAGCACAACAGCTATCTCTTGCTTGGTTTCATTTTTGTCAGGGACTGTTCCTAAGGGAACCCCAGATAATGGTGCACTATTGTGTACTGTTAATATCCGACACCCCCTCCCCCCAAACAAAACCAAGCCTGAGCACATTGAATCCAGAAAACATTCCAGATTGCAGTAAGTTCTGGCACAAAGTAGGCGGGCCCTTCAGGAAGCGACCCCCAAGGGCTCTGTGCAGGTTATTGTGCGCAGTCACAGGTTCCCAGCCTAAGGGCTTTAACACTGCAGGAGAATTAATCTAGCTGAATCGCCAACTCTGGCTGTGACTCAGTCACTGTAACAGCTCCACTTCTGAGCTTTCTTCACAGATTTTCCCAGAGCGAGATCTGGCAAATATTCAGTTTAGGAACCTAAAAGGGGCGGTGCCTCTCCTTTGACAGTAGCCAAAGGACAACAGAAACCCAAACGCTTGGAAAGGACTGAGCTGCTGTCTTCCGTCAACAGTCCACTGATGGCCTTGCCAGGCAATCTTGTGTTCCCCCAAACTTGGAGCAGAATGCCAGGGGACTCCGTGTCGTCTCACCGTCTCGAAAGGTGGCACCAGGAAGAGTAAAAGAGTAGGTTAGATGTAGGCGCGCTGCCTCTGCTCCGAAGCTGCTGCCGGCGAACTGGCCTAAAATAAAAAGGTCTCTGTCTGCAACCCCCGTTTGCTCGCCCGGTAATCCACCCCCGCCCCCAGCTTGCGCGCCGACCCGTACAGCTGTTTTTAATCCCTACTTTTCTCACTTGGCGTCCGGGCTGGGGCTGACCAGACGCGGAGCCACTTAGTGTTTCCTCCTCCCCCAGCCGGGGTCTGTCCTGCCTCCGCCGTCTCCTCTTTCTCCGCCTGCATCCCCCGGGGGGCAGAGTGTGGGAAGAACGAATTTCCGCCGGGTTTGCTCGCTCCACGCCGACATGGGTCCCTTCCGGACGCTGCTTGCGCGGTCCCCAGGCTGCCCACTCCGGCCGCGCTCCGGGTCCCCCCGGAACGCGAGCAGGCAGGCGCCGGAGACGTGGGCCTAGCGGCCGGTGCTCCGCAGCCAAGCCGCACCCCAGCAGCTCTTGGAAGGGATCCCGCCTGCAGTGGGGGAATCCGCTCGGCCGGGAGAATCCGCGCCAGGGAATCCAGCTCTCCGGACTCCAGAGCAAACAAAAAGCACCAACTCTGGCTCGCTCCTCCCGCCCCCGACGCTCACGCGAAGAAACTGTTTTCTGCAGAAATGCAACAAGTAGCACAGGAGACTCGCCGAGAGCCCAGCGCCTTCTGATTTGACTCCGCGAACTCGGCCTGCGGAGACCCCGGAGAGCCACCCAGACAAAGGGGGTTGGAAGGGCTGGACGGAGCACCAGCGAAGTCCGAAAGAGGCCTTTTTAGCGACTCAGGCCCGGCCGAGGGGAATGCAGAAGAGACACAGAGCCGGCCGGCCCAGAAGACGATCCGGCCGCAGCGCGCTGGGCGGGCGGCGATGGAGGGTGTGGGCGCCGTGCGCTTCTGGCTCGTGGTGTGCGGCTGCCTGGCGTTCCCGCCGCGGGCCGAGTCCGTGTGCCCCGAGCGCTGCGACTGCCAGCACCCCCAGCATCTCCTGTGCACCAACAGGGGGCTTCGTGCGGTACCCAAGACCAGCTCGCTGCCTAGTCCCCAGGACGTGCTCACCTACAGCCTAGGCGGCAACTTCATCACCAACATCACCGCCTTCGACTTCCACCGCCTGGGGCAGCTCAGACGGCTGGATCTGCAGTACAACCAGATCCGTTCTCTCCACCCCAAGACCTTCGAGAAGCTCTCGCGACTAGAGGAGCTGTACCTGGGGAACAACCTCTTGCAGGCGCTCGTTCCTGGCACGTTGGCTCCGCTGCGCAAGTTGCGCATCCTTTACGCCAACGGCAACGAGATTGGACGCCTTAGCCGCGGCTCCTTCGAGGGCCTGGAGAGTCTGGTCAAGCTAAGGCTGGACGGGAACGTGCTGGGTGCGCTGCCGGACGCGGTCTTCGCTCCCCTGGGCAACCTGCTCTACCTACATCTGGAATCTAACCGGATCCGCTTTTTGGGCAAGAACGCCTTCACCCAGCTGGGTAAGCTTCGATTTCTCAATCTCTCTGCCAACGAACTGCAGCCCTCTCTGCGCCACGCGGCCACCTTTGTCCCTCTGCGCTCCCTCTCTACTCTCATCCTCTCTGCCAACAGCCTGCAGCACCTCGGCCCCCGCATCTTCCAGCACCTGCCACGCCTAGGCCTGCTCTCCCTCAGTGGCAACCAGCTCACGCACCTCGCCCCGGAGGCCTTTTGGGGGCTGGAGGCCCTGCGCGAGCTGCGCCTGGAAGGCAACCGGCTGAACCAGCTCCCCCTGACACTGCTGGAGCCTCTGCACAGCTTGGAGGCGCTCGATCTGAGCGGCAATGAGCTTTCTGCTCTGCACCCCGCCACCTTTGGCCACCAGGGCCGGCTGCGTGAGCTCAGCCTGCGCGACAACGCGCTCAGCGCCCTTTCCGGAGACATCTTCGCCGCCAGTCCGGCTCTCTACCGGCTAGATCTAGACGGCAACGGTTGGACCTGCGACTGCAGGTTGCGGGGTCTGAAACGCTGGATGGGCAACTGGCATTCTCAGGGTCGCCTCCTTACCGTCTTCGTGCAGTGTCGCCACCCCCCGGCCCTGCGGGGCAAGTACCTGGATTACCTGGATGACCAACTGCTGCAGAATGGGTCATGTGTGGATCCCTCACCTTCCCCTACTGCAGGCAGTCGGCAGTGGCCGCTACCCACAGCGTCAGAGGAGGGGATGACGCCCCCTGCAGGTCTCTCGCAGGAGCTACCACTGCAGCCGCAGCCCCAGCCCCAGCAGCGGGGGAGACTTCTACCAGGAGTGGCCTGGGGTGGGGCTGCCAAGGAGCTGGTGGGCAACCGCAGCGCATTAAGGATGAGCCGGCGGGGACCAGGCCTGCAGCATCAGGGCCCCTCTGCCGCTGCTGCTTCGGGCTCTGCCGCACAGTCTTTGGACCTGCACGAGAAGCCGGAGCGAGGACGTCCCACCCGAGCCAATCTCCCCCAGACGGAGCCCACCCCGACGTCTGAGCCCGCCTCTGGGACAGCATCTGCCAGAGAGAGCTGGCAGCGCGCGGCAAAGCAGCGCCTAGCATCAGAGCAGCAAGAGCGCGCAGTCCAGTCCGACAGTGGGGTCGGCTTGCCACCTCTGGTGTCTGACCCCTGTGACTTCAATAAATTCATTCTGTGCAACCTGACGGTCGAGGCGGTGAGCGCCAACAGCGCCTCGGTGCGCTGGGCGGTTCGCGACCACCGCAGTCCCCGGCCGCAGGGCGGCGCACGCTTCCGTCTGCTTTTCGACCGCTTTGGCCAGCAGCCCAAGTTCCAGCGCTTCGTCTACCTGCCAGAGCGCAGCGACTCGGCCACGCTGCATGAGCTGCGCGGAGACACTCCCTACCTAGTGTGCGTGGAGGGCGTGCTCGGGGGTCGCGTTTGCCCCGTGGCCCCCCGAGACCACTGCGCAGGGTTGGTAACCCTGCCAGAGGCAGGAGGTCGAGGCGGCGTCGACTACCAGCTCCTGACCTTGGTCTTGCTGGCTGTCAACGCGCTGCTGGTGCTCCTGGCTCTGGCGGCCTGGGGATCGCGATGGCTGCGGAGGAAGCTGCGTGCCAGGCGGAAGGGAGGGGCCCCGGTCCATGTTCGCCACATGTACTCCACCCGACGGCCACTGCGCTCCATGGGCACTGGTGTGTCCGCGGATTTTTCAGGCTTCCAGTCGCATCGTCCCCGCACCACCGTGTGCGCGCTCAGCGAGGCGGACCTCATTGAGTTCCCCTGCGACCGCTTCATGGACAGCTCGGGCGGTGGGACCGGTGGCAGCTTGAGGCGGGAGGACCACCTCTTGCAAAGATTTGCTGACTAGGCAGTGCCTCGGGATCCCACAGACCTTACTCTCCGTGCTCCCATGCCTTCTCCGAGGAAGAACTAGTTTTCTTAGACCCGTTCTTTCTCCCTTTTGCGCATTTGCTGAAGCCAAGTGAAATCTAGATGTGAGAGTGAATCTAGATGCTATCTGTCTTGTCCCGGTTGGTTCTTGGTGGTCTAACCCGAGAGTGGGGACAAACTGAATAATGAGGTTGAAAGTGGGAAGCCTTGACACGCTTGGCGCCTGGCTCCTGTGACATTTCAGCACAGTAGCTGGCTGACCTTGGGCTAGAAAGGGTGCTTTATGCTCCCAGCATGACCAGAAGGCTGTGGTGTATACACACTCGTTTGCTTTATGGCAAACTGAGTTCTGTTTCTAGTTAAGACAAGGGGGACTTACGACCATCACAGTGATTCCCATCACCAACTGGCCCCACTGATTTGGTGGGCTCTGCCAAGACAGGCAGGGTAAACAGGTACCAACCACTCTCACCCGGGACCCCTTTTCTGCTGGCTGGTAGAGCACCTAGGAAGCCATAAGGAAAAGCAACCCGTGCCAACACTATGAAGAGGATTTAACAAGCTGACCAGTAAACTCAAAGACTCTTTTGATTGGACTAGACCCCCTTCAACTGTTTATCTAGTTCGGGAGATGACCTTTGGCTGACCTTCGAGTAACTGATATTATCCTTGGGAGAAGGCAGCATTTAATACTTCTCCATCAGACTTGTGCCTGTGGTTTTAACTTTATTATTATTATTTTTTAAATCTATACATGGAAAAAATTGGATGCCAGATTTGATTTTTAAAAAAAGAAAAAGTGAATGCGATGTGTAGTATGTGTCTATGTAACCGGTGACTCCCTCGGGCACGGCAGCCTTCCAGTTCACTTAGCACATTTCTGATAGCATGCCTAGATGGGTGTGAATGTGACCTACATCTCACTGTTCAGCAGTGCCCCCACCCCCTTCTCGACAGCACTTACTTCTTAGTTGCATAAGGTAATTGCCAGGCTTGGGAGATGGTGATGAGCAGTGGTGGGGCTTGCTTGAGGCTCTGAGTTCTGTCTCAACAAAACAAAGCAATGGGTGATTGCTAGTCATGTAATTTCTGACCACATCACTGTCGTTCTTTATAAGAAATAGAACAGAAGAAGAAATTATGGGGCACAAATGTGAAAAAAAAAACTATAGTAGCAAATATGTGTTTCTACTAAACCCAGAACATCATGAGCACTCAACTGTCACTGTGAAATAATTATCTATTTTACAAATTAATTCTTCCAGTACTCAGTGTTTGACTGTGTTATTAAATCCTATCTTTTAGTAGTAAACGCAGTGTTTCTTTACTTTTTTTTATGTTTTATTTTTAATTTAGGATTAGCCTCCTGTATTTGTTTAGTTGTGTGTTTAGATGTTTGGGATACTTTTCTTCCCTGATATTTATGAAGTCCATGTTTATTATTAAGTGTAGTGGCTGGGTTCACATTAATAATTCGTGTGTGGTCCACGTACACTCCCTAAGAGGATGTGCACTGTGGTACAGTCACTGTGGTTATGGATTTCTTGGCAGTGGGGTACCGTGCAGGTCAGCCAGTTCAAGGTGCTATGGCTAACAGCGACTCTTCTGTTTCAGGCCTCAGGCCCCTGAGGGTCCCAATGACTCAGGGAATCAATCCATCACAGTCCGGGGCCCTTCAACCTGGCCATTCTTTATTTGGCCTACATGAGCCATGCCTGCCCTGTGCCAGCCGCTGAGGACCTGGGGGTCTAAATGAGCCTGTCTTTGTTTATGTCCAGGATGAGTAAAATGTCCAGACCACTTAGGCCACAGCCGCTTTTCTGGCAGTCTTATCTGCAGGGACGAAACTTAATAAACCACAGGAAATGGGCTGTCGTTGTGAGTGTGCTGCCGGGCCTCGCTTTAGATCCACAGTGTATGGTACGTGGGAGTGGGGCTGTTCTCTCTTATTTTCAACCTGCAGGCTATCTGGCTCCTCTCGTGGAACTTGCAATTTTTTATGCACGGCCCAGTTGCATCTCTTAGCTGTCTCATTTACACGGTGTAAAACTGAGACCCGCTGAAAGTCTGGAAAAGACCACTGATCATGTTTACCATCTACCTTTCCCAACTGTAGACTGTCACCAAAAATGTTTAATGCCTGGACTTTAAAACAGTCTCACTTGAGAACACTTTCAGTGAGAAATGGATAAATGTTATACATTCAATTATGTCAATAAACCCACATACTAATAGAGACATCTTGTCAGAGCTCCCAAATGTTTGAAATGGATGAGCCTTTCAGCAGTGTGTTCTCTCATGTGAATGAAACCTAAGCATGATGTGTGTGTGTGTGTGTGGTTTTATTATTTCCCTTTTCATGGAGAGTGTGGACTTTATTGTAAAGAAATGGTTGTGTGAGTTTGTATGTAAGGTGCCAATGAACTTCACTCTAAAAGCAAATGGGCGGCCCAGAGTGAAATGCTCCCCAGTGACAGCAAGGTGGCATGGTCTCAGCTCAGCAGGTGTCCCCTAACAGCTATGGCCTCTGGGTTTCATGAACACAGATTACAGGGGCTCCCCACCCCCATTTACAGAGCATGTAGAGTGATAGGATTCCTGAAGAATACGAATAAGCTTTGTATGAGTTGCAGAATTCAGTTCCAAAGCCACAGTTAGGTCTGGTCTGTAGTGTGAACCTCACACAATAGGTGATTGCTTCTTCCAGGCAGAGGATGTCCCAGTACTGCTGGGTGACAAGCAGGATGGTAGGGTGTGGTCAAGGCAACCTCATTCCCTTGCCACACACCTGATTTTCACCAAAGGCCAACACCACTGGGCGGCTACTATGTTAAAGAGGCATTTAAAGGGACACTGGCTAAGTTATTGGTAGTTAATCACCCCTGATTCTTTCTCTCTCTCTCTCTCTCTCTCTGTGTGTGTGTTTCTCTCTATATATACATATGTATAGATATAGGTATAGGTATAGATATAGATATATGAGGTGTACACGGTTGCTGTCTTCAGACACACCAGAAGAGGGCATCGGATCCCATTACAGATGGTTGTGGGCCACTATGTGGTTGCTGGGGTTTGAACTCAGGACCTCTGGAAGAGCAGCCAGTGCTTTCCACTGCTGAGCCATCTTCCAGCCCTCCTGATTCTCTTTGAAGAGTGTGTAAACAACAATAAAGCATTTGATTAGCAGAAAGTCTTATTTAAAACTCTAGACCGTAACCCTAAGTGAAGAAGTCTCATGGCCGTCGGAAGGTTGCCACTGGTCTTTACTTTATATTCTCTTTTTTCTTCCTCTTCGGCATCAGTTGAGATGAACATCCTGAGAACTGACTGCACAATGGCTCTGTGATACCTCGTTACAGCCAGCAGCAGCCGCAGCAGCCGCAGCAGCTATACCAACATGCATTCAGTAGTTATTAAGTACATCATTAGTAGCTGGATTCTCCTGTATGAAACGAGTTGTGTGGTGCTTTCTAGAAGTCCAGGGCCTAGGCATTTCTGCTGAAACACAATCAGGAAATCAGATAATGGGATTATAGCAATCCCTGCCTGGCCCCTTGTTCCAGTCATCTGAGACTCTTCCACAATTTGGTGTAGAGTGACAGTAATTGAAGTACTTTCTCATAATAAAAAAAAGGTGAGTTTAACAGTCAGGAAATCTTTTGTGCTTATGAAATTCCTGGCATGATTTAGATTAAAACTTGGTGTGCTGAGCCAGCTTGATTCTACAGTGGCTACCTTTCCTGTCCCCTCCTCCATAGCCTACCTTGATCCTTTTCCTCTCAGTTTGCTTAGATGTGTCGTCTTAGTTAGGGTTTTACTGCTGTGAACAGAAATCATGACCTAGGCAACTCTTACAAGGACAACATTTAATTGGAGCTGGCTTATAGGTTCAGAGATTCAGTCCATTATCATCAAGATGCGAGCATGGCAGCGTCCAGGCAGGTGTGATGCAGGCAGATCTGAGAGTTCTACATTTCCATCTGAAGGCTGCTAGGAGAAGACTCAATTCAGGCACTAGGACTGACAAGGGCATTAAAGCCCACGCCCACAGTGACACACCTATTCTGCCAAGGCCACACCTCCTGGTAGAGCCACTCCCTGGGCCAAGTATATACCAACCACCACATGTGTGTTTTCATGCATGCTTTTCTTCTGAGGGATTTTAGGCCATTACATCTTTCTTGAATGGTGGGGCAAATAATACTCATTTCATGTAGCATAAGGAAAATGAGCTATGTGGGCATTCCATTTAAGCACCAGTGGATTAATTATTGAAGTAATTGTGAGAGACTAATTAAAAAAGCCATCCACTCATTGATTTACCTTGAGACAGAACATCTGAACATTGAGAGAGTTACAGGCACGGGTAATATGATGATAACAACAGTTAATGCTGTACCATGGTTTTGTGAATTAACTGTGAAGACAGAAATTAACTGGTATGTTCATCATTTCAGACCACATCATGCTCTGACTGTCATCAGGCAGGATGTTTTTCTAGACTGCTGAGCTGCTTTCATATACAAGCTCTGTGCCACAGTCTATGCTGAGACAGGGGAGTGCCATTTTCCTTTCCAAGTTATAGTTTTGGGTAATGTAATAATCTGTCACATGTAGCTCTAAGCACTTGTGACCTAGAGCAGAAAACACTTTTACTGCAGGCCACCACCCTGTTTTCCTCCTTCTCCAACTGTGGAATCCTCCAAAGATTTTTTTTTAACTTTGAGAGATTAAAATGCATCCTAATAGCAACAAACTCTGACATTAGCATCTCTCAGTAAGTTAAAAAAAATTGTTTGTTTTCAACCTGAAAAGTCTCCATTGAAAATATTCCCCAGTTATTCCCCTAAGCCCTGTCCTCAGACCCAACTACTGTCAGATGCATTGCTTTCTAGTCCAAGTGCAGACACGATTGCCAGTAGACATGTAGCTGTCAAAGGAGAACTTGTAAGAATGAATTCTGCCCTTCTGCCGCGGGGGTCCATCTCACAGGCCCCCTTCCGTGGTTTACATTGGCAGCTGCACCTCTTTCAGCCAACACACCATTGCCTCTTCTATTCCAGGCTTTGGTGTGTGTATGTATGAGCTGTATGTGCTTTGCTGTGTATTGTGGCTTTGTATGTGCTTATGTGTTCTGAGAAAGGAAGGTGTCTGTTCCCTGGCTGCTCTCTCCACGGGTGCTGTATGTACTGTGGTGGCACAGGGGAAGATTCTTTCTCTTCCTCGAGGGACATGTGTGTGTCCGTTCTCATCTCTGCCCATGTGCTAATTCCTCACTTCTCAGGAAGAGCCCCATGGGGCTGTATGCTCTGGCTTCTGCAGCCAAAGCTGTGGCCTTCTGTTCACTGAGTTCTTAATTGACTGGAGACTGCACTCTGAGAAATTGGTTTGCGACTTGAAGGCCGTTTGCATCCTCTCAGCCTTCTCAGTCTTGTTTTGTCACATTCTTTTCTACTTCTGAATTACTACTGAACACACACACTCATACACTCACATATACACATTCAAAAACACATTCATATACATCCATACTCAGACATGTACATACATACACATACTCATATACACAGACTACACAACACACTTACATAATATACACTCACATACATACACATACATACATAGTCACATATACATATTCACACACACATACTCATATACACATACATATATACTCACATATGCATATTTATAGTTATTCATACACACACACACACACACATACAGAGTCCATTTTGTGTTGGTCAGCTCCTCCTGGGTGAATGATCTACCTGGGAATATGGTTGCGATACCTACTGATACTTTATTGAAGAAAACTAACTTTCTATTTCTTTGTAAGTATTAGTTGCAAATAGCTCCTTGATTATGGCTGGGACTTTATGTCCTCTTCTCTTCTCTGTCCTGGGATTTTGTCTGCTCTGAACCTGTGTAGGTTTGTGCATGTATCACATCTCCATGAGCTCATAAGTGCATTAATCCTGCTGTGTTTGGATCTTGCTATTCTCCTGGAGTCATCTATCACCTCTGGGTCTTACTCTCTGCCTCCTGAGCCCTGAGGGGAGGAGTGTGATAAAGACATCTCATTTAAGATGCTCCAAAGCCTCTCTCTGGGTACATTGTCTACTTGTGGGTCTCTGCGTTAGTCACCAGTGATTGCAAGGAGCTTCTCTGATGAGAGATGGGTGATGCTCTGACCTATAGTTACAACAACGTGTCATTTGAAGTCACCTACTGTTAGGCTCTTTCAGAAGAATAAACTGCCTTAACAGTGTCAGATGTGGTTTTCATCTCAGAGTGGACCTTAAATTCAATCCAACAGTGATGGTTTCTCCCATAACATTCGGCCTTGGTTGTACTGGTATATCTTTCAGGCAAGTCACTGTTGCAGGTAGAAGGATTTTTAGCCGGGTGATACTGCTCTAGTAGACTGCAAAATACCTTTCATTGCCGTCAATACTAGTCAGTAAGGTTAAAGTTTTCAGGAGCACCAGCTCGATTTCTCTATATTCAACGATATAAGTAAGCTTTGTTTCTAGCAATAGGGTCTTAGGTTATGGTCCAGCATCAGCTTATGGAGAGTAATTGATAGCTTTGTCAATAAGCTGTGGTGTTTGGGAGGTCCCTTTGGCCAAGGACTCAATAAAGTATAAGCCGTTTTCTGCAAATTTTACTCGGTGGTATACAATACCACCAAGCTGAGACATTGTCTGCTTCATTATGAGGAGACTCCATTGAAACTCTACACTTTGAACGAGAACATAGCCTAGACTCGGTTCTTGGAGCTTTCTGCTCTAGAGTTTACAACATGCATCTTATACTTAACCACAGGGAGCTTTCTCGGGCATGGTTATGACTCTTTCATGTATTGTATATATTTTTTTCCCAAGAGAATTTTATTTTAAAGTAGCAATTGGTTCTGTAGAGGATTGTGTCTGTATACACAAAACCACATTACTTTATTGTTTTGAGACATCCTCAATCTGTAGAACAGGCTAGCCTGCAGCTCTTGTTCAACCTCCACAGTGCCTGAACTCACAGCGTGTAGCACTCTGCGGGGCTTTTGTAAAAGCTTGCCTTGCCTCACAGACGTCTGCATTGGTTTATGTTTGGTCTGAGGCTGCTCTCGTGCTCAAATAGCAAAGTGGAGTGACTCGGACTGAGAAGATACAACTGGGAAGCATAACGTATCTACTATCTACCACTTCAAGAGAAATCCCTTAATGACTACTACATAGTCAAAGAAGCCATGGAATCCCAGCATGTAGGTGCAGTTCTGTAATCCTAGTACTGAGGAGGCTGAGGCAGGAGGACCAACCACCAAAACATCAAAGGCAGTCTGATCTACCTAGTGAGTGGGCCAGCCTCAACTCTCTCTAAACCACCACCATCACCACCACCACCAAAACCCAGAAAGGAACAAAGAAAAAGAAGAAAGAGAGAAAGAAAGAGAGAAAGAAAGAAAGAAAGAAGGAAAAAAGGAAGGAAGGAAAGAAAGAAAGAAAGAAAGAAGGAAGGAAGGAAGGAAGGAAGGAAGGAAGGAAAGAAAGAAAGAAAGAAAGAAAGAAAGAAAGAAAGAAAGAAAGAAAGAAAGAAAAAGATTTTTGTAAGCATAACTGCTCAGATCTCTCTGGGATCTTTGGGTTTGTGGATTATTCTCTTTCAATAATTTTAATAAATCTTAGCATTTCACATGTACCTTTCTACATTTCTTTGTTCTGCCTTCTTTCTTTTTGTAGCCTGGAAATCTAATTACACAAGTATCAACAATATAATCCTACTGTATAGGTCTTGGCTATTGCCGTTTCTTTTTTCTTTCATACTTAAAAAAAATAGTATTTCAGCTGACCTCTTTTTGTGATTGCTAATTTTAACCCTACCTGCTAAATATTCCTTTAAGGAATCTATCTTGAACGTCAGTTTTAAAAAGTGTCTCCTCACCTCCTGAAATTCCCTGGCAGTTGGTGTGAGCTGCAGCTTCTCTGTCAGCGTTCTGTCATCTCGTGTCTGTCATGTCGAAGTATCTTCCTCACAGCTTCAGTGATGGTTTATCTCTGAAGTCCAGTTTTATTGACTGGTTTATCTCTAAATGGTAATCTGCTTATCCTCCTAGTTTGTCCTGGAAGTTATATTAATGATTGAATACTAGATGCTTGTTCAGAAAATGTAAATAGTTTTATCCTTAGAGATGAATGTGTCATTTCTTATCTTAGGCTGGTTGAACCAAATAAGAAATTTCTTAAGCGCATTTGGTTTTAGCTGTTGTGAGCAGGCGTCCAACACCTCTGGTAGGTATTATTTGCTCAAGACATTAGTTTTATTTTTCAGTATCTTATATCATTTGTAACAAAGAAGAATCATTGCTGATTGGATAGAAGAGTGTGTTTTTGAAGAGTTTGTATACATGAACATAGTCTTAATTTAAATTTTGTTATGGTATGTAAAACCTGATTATGTTATTTTATTCAAATAAATTAATGTGAGACTCATTTTGTAGTCAAATAGCTCTGTACGTGAGGTTTGTTTAGATGCTATAGAAATGGTCTAGTGAAGGAATGTAGAGACTTCTGTATTTTCTAAATCCTGTGCATGGGGCTCTGGAATCAGCTTGGGAGCATCTTGCATTGTGGTCTCCTGGACTCTCACTTGGGTGTCTTCCTAAGTGTTGCATTTCCTATCAAATGAACTGTGTCTTCCCATGGACAGGGCTCCCCACCACACATCGCTAACTTATACAAATGTGCAGCCAACACCTAATGTTGACGGGAGAAGAGTCAGGTGAGTGATACACAGCAGGAGTCTGGTCTTGTGAGATAATTCCCAAATGCAAGAGGTATAAAAACCAGAATTATCATTCCACTTCAGAATTCCACAAAGGAAAAAAAATAGCTCACTGATACAAGAGAAATAAAATCACCCATTGCTGCGCTGTCCACATCAGCATATCAGAAACTGAGGTCAGGGTGAGTGGGACACAATAATATTACATATTATTACATACATATACATATTGCATATAGATAGATATAGTGTGTGTCCAGTCACTCAGTCTTCATAAGGCCCATCCTCTGAGGTAATTCACACGTTACACACAAAGCCTGGTCTTGGAGCAGATGTGGATCTGGACCAAGGTCTCCAGTGGGAAGGGAGGGGAGATGACTCAAAGCCAGGCTGTTCGGCTCTGCAGTTGTTCCTGCCAGTCCTGGTACCCTGCCTCCTCAGTCTCGCTCGTCATGGTGGGTAAGAACTCAGTAGTCTGTCTTATAATTTACCTTGTGGCTCTGTTTTTCCCCCAAACACTGTGAACGTCACATTTTAGTTCTGTATGGTTGACCTTGGCTTTCTAACTAGTTTTCTCAGCTTATGGAATACATAAAGGCAACATTCTGTGTTATAACATTCTTCCTGTCCATTGTATTCCTGGGCATGTAGCTGCCTCCCAGCCACAATGCCTCAGCCTGTCTTGACATGGCTGGGTCGTGATTGTACAGTGCAAGGTCAGTTCTTTCCAGTCTGAGCTCCCTAAGGAGAAGACGTCTGCCTTGCTTTTTTCTGTCCTGTCTCTACAGTACAAGGCTAGCCAAGAATTCCGTGTCCCTCCCTGACTTACTGCCCAGAGCTGCAAGGCAGCTATCTGCTCGATCTTTCTCCAGTGAGACTCTGATGCCAGGTGCTTTTGTGAGCGCTAGACGCATTCTTGTGTCGGGGAAAGTCATTTGCTGTTCCACTCAAGTGCATAATTATCCAGTCACCATTGAACACTGACAGATGCTGTAAGATAGTTTCATTCAACTGGAGGAGGTGTAATATGAATCTAGTGTTTCTATCTGTAATATGGAAACACAGTCCTCAAAAAAAAAAAAAAAAAAAAGGAGCATCTGGGGTTGGGGGAGAAGCTTAGCTGGAAGCATGCTTGCCTTGCAGTTGCAAAGCTCTAGTTTGAGTCCCACCACTACACAACACAGGCATCTTGTTGCACTCTTGTAATCCCAGCACTTGGGAGGTGGAGGCAGGAGGATCAGACATTTAAGGTTGTCCTCTGCTAAAGATCCGGAGATACATCCATCAGATGCTGGCAAAACAACAACTATACAAACAAAAACACGTGGAAGATTCCGTGGTGATCCATTCTGTTTGTGTCTTATTTGTAGACTTCAGGCAGTTGGAGAGAATCTAAGATTGCCTCGTGGCTTTCTTTCATGACCCAGTGTGCTTCGAAGAGTAGCGCCCCGATGACTGCCAGTGCGTTTTAAAGCGTGCTCACTTTCGCCCTATTAGGAATGAGGTTTTTATTTTAAAATCTTTGGATCGACTGAAGTCAGAGTTTCTGTTTTCAAGAACATGGAAGAAGGTATTTCTATACACACACGGATGACTTTAGCTCCGTGTTCTTTTCTCAACTCGATTCTTCCACAAAATCACAACAGAGACGTTAGAAAACATTCAAGGACTATTGATAATTTATGAATTTCTTTCTGTTGCAGAAAGACAGGTGTTTCAGTGAGATAAGGGCACTGTAGACATGAATTGAAGCATAGGCTGGGAGCCCTGCCAGGTAAGTGGTTATCTGTGGTTGCCAGAGAGGGCAGCCTCAGTGGCTGAGGGGACCGACCGCTGACCTTGGCCTGTGGATCATCATCACACCGGGGGACGGAGCTAATGTCTCCATTCTTGTGAGTGCACAGCAAGAAAGGGAGATTCATTCCAGTGGGGAAGAATTGCCTGTGTCAGTGGACTCCTCCACTGAAGGCAGAGAAAGGGATGGGAAACGGGGAGGGAGGGAGGAAGAGAGACAGACGGACACATGGAGAGAGAGGGAGGGATGGAGAGAGAGGAACGGGGAAGGAGGGAGAGGGAGGGAGGGACAGGTGGAGGGAGAGGGAAAGAGAGAGAGGTTGGTTTCTTATGCATATTCTTTCCTCTTTTGATTTTGTTGTATTTTTCCTGAAGAGGGGAAATGGCTTTGGGCTCTCATCCTTATCAGAAAGTTCAGATTCAGAGAAGCTATTCCAGTCCACAAGACTTTCAAGGGCATAGTTTTTCCTTATAAGGGAGCTGAGCAAGGCTGCAGGCCGTGGGCAATCTGAGCTAGCATCTCTGCGGCTGTGATTGCAGTCTGATTAGGGAGGCCGAGGTGAGTGTTGTGACCTTGGAGAGGCGTGTGCTTTCTCCCCCACCCTGACCTTACTCCAGCACTCACTGATTTCTGGCCTGGGGTATGTATAGAGCAGCTTTGAGAGCCTCTGAGATAATAGGACACGGCTGCTGGGAAGCCACTGCGGAGATCATGCTTAGTCCATGGCTATGCTTGGTTAAGGGCCTGGAGGAGGAGGGTCCCCAAAGGTATCGCAGGGCCGGTCACTCTGAGGCTTGGGATCTCATAGTACCCTCTCATCTAGTTTCTACCAGTCTGTTCACAGTCTTGCAGAGGCCTTTGGACTCTCAGTCTGCTCCAATCTCTGAACCGCATATCTGCCCTGTGTGCAAATGCTACAACAATGGATCAAGGGACCTACCTACTCTATATGACTTCATGTTGACTAATTGTATCAACAGTAACTCTGCTTCCACATAAGAAAGGAGGGAGTAGAATTCACATATGGATTTGGAGGGGAAACAATGTAACTCATGCTGCTATTCTATCCTTTGGGGGTTAGATTGTTAGGTGAGGGCAGGGAAGCAGTAGACCAGCAGAGGGGGGCAGGCAGGATGCCTAATGTTTTCAGACAAAGAATCTGGACGTGGCAAAGAGAAGTGTAAGGGGGAAGCCGGGGATCCCACTCATTCATTAGAACGGCCATTGCTTTGAAGATGCTGACAGCGTCTGACATGAAATATGGTGTAAGGGTCAAAGATGGTTTAGCCTCGAGTGGCATGCAGATTTCAATTTCTCAGACAACATTTCTCAAGTCCTTGGCCTGATGCCTTCAGGGATATGTGGCGCTCCTCCGAAAGGCCTGATTCTCTCCATGTTCTTCAATATGGTGGGAATGGAACCGGAAGGACCAGCTCCTGCCAGGGTCCCTTCTCACTAATTACTGATGTTGCAGTGCTTTAAAATTACTTTTGGGGGAATGGGGTGAGGAGACGAGTAAGAGTACTTGCTGCAAGAGGACCCTAATTCAAATTTCCAGTACCCACAAAATAGCTGGATGTGGCCACGTGTGCCTTTAACCCAAGAATTAAGGGTTAGAGACAGGAGAATTCTGGGAGCTTTCTGTTAAGCTAGCCTAGCTGAAATGAAAAGCTTCCAGTTCATTGACTCTCTCAGAAAAGAATGAGGAGAGCAGTGGAGGAAAGTAGCTGACGTCAGCCCTCCTCAGCAGATGCCGTGGCGGAGAGGAATTCAGTCAAGCCCCGCGCCGTGTCAGATTCTTGTGTGCGTATCTCAGCTCTCTATGAAGCCTCATGTGACCTCATGGCCCAGGGACAATGAAAGCCAGGCTCTGTGCGTAAGAAGTCTGTGAAATGAAAGTGATTTTTATATTTAGGCTAATGATACAACTCCAGGATATCATGTTATTAACTCAAAGATGTTTCAAAATCTGGAAGAAAAATTGAAATCCTAAATACTTCTGGTCCTCAGAATTTTGGGTGAGAGACACAAAACCTGAGAACCCATTTTCCAAGTAAAGTAATGGAGTTTTGGTATTCATATATTTACTTATTTTTGTTATTAAGATTATAATATAATCACATAATGTCCCCCCTTCTTTTCCTCCCTCCAATTTCTCCCAGGTATCATCTTCTCATTCTCTGCATTAGTCAGGGTTATCTAGGAAGAGAACCAGGCTGAATGAATATCTATCTATCTGTCATATTGATACATATATGAATGCATGAATACACACACATATACACACATACAAAACCACATACGATTTAATTAGATTCCTACAGTCCATGGCCCACCTAGTCCAACAACGGCTGTCTCCTGACAGAAAGTCCAAGAATCTAGTAGTTATTCAACATGAGGCTGAATGTCACGGCTGGTCTTCAGTGCACGTTGGAATCCTGAAGAAGTCGGCTCTAATTCCAGTGAAGGACAGACGGACTGGCCAGTGGGAGTGAGGGCAAGCAGGCAGGAAGCAAAACCTGTCTTCTTCCCCGTGCTCTTTTAGGCCGCCAGCAGAAGGCGTGTCCCTCATTAGGTGCACGTCTTCCCACTTCAGTTGATCCAATCAAGAAAAGCCCTTCATAGGCATGCCCAGCAGATGGCTTGGAGTTTAGTTGATCCACTTATAGTCAAGTTGACAACCAAGATTAACAACCACAGTCTCAAAATCATGGCCTTCTTTTTTCTATCAGTGTGTGTGTGTGTGTGTGTGTGTGTGTGTGTGTGTATGTTCTTTAAATACATCAATACAACTTTCTCAAATTGCATAACATTACTGGGGTGTATGTTTTCAGGGTTGACCAGTTGGTACGCCCTTCCCAGAGGAAGAAGACTATTTCACCCGCTCTCACAGTTCCTTAGTTGCTCTCCATTCTTTGACTAGGGCTGAAGGCTCATGAGCCTTGGCCTAGATGTGGGAGGCCTGGGAGGGGGGTGCTCTAATGGGAGGATCAGGCAGACTCCCCAGGCTAGACCCTGGAAAACCGTTTGCAGAATCTCAAGTTTAATGACTTCCCAAGGGCTCCCAGGGGGCAAGAAGTAACTAAATCCTGCACAGTCCATATTTGGGTGTCAATCTTTGAGAAACATAGACTTGTTCACTTTTAAAAATGTTCGTGTTGAGATAAGAATTCACTTGAGACCAGTTTAAAGTGAGACTGGGTTTAGATGGCATTGTTCCTCTCTTGTTGCACTAAATGCATTTAAAATTCTGACTTTCATCTCCATTTCTATTTGGAGTATGAGGAAAATGTAGGCTTCCTTCTTTCCTTCTTTCCTCCCTCCCTTCCTTCCTTCTTGTCTGTCTTTTTTCTGTCTTTATTTATTTACTAGATGGAACTTTAGCATCTGTGACAGAATGTCCTGGTCCTCTACCAAGTATGTAGACTTGTCCCCCTGAGGCATGTCTGTCAGGCAGTGACTCACAATGTAGTCGTCTGGTGGGAGCCCCCCTTTTGAAACATTCTCTTTTTTCTTTTCACCAAGTATTTCCAGACTTTGCCAGCCGAGGGAGATGGTCGGCGATGGCCTGTCTGCACAGCCTCGTGTGCACCCAGCTGACACACGGCAGCCGGTCTCAGCGGTCAGAGGAGTGTGATGCCCTTCTGCTCCAGGACTAACCTCCACCCTGGACACAGATCCTTTGAGCACAACGGGCCTTGGACCGACCCTACTCAGGAAGAGGTGCTTGTTGGTGGATATGGAGATAACGACAGTGAAATTCAATTGCTGGATCCCAGAGGACTGCCTTGAGTGATAATAAATTAGGAATCATGAGCTTTGGAGACTGCATAGCAAGTATAATGGGATACTGAAAAACAAGCCAACAAACCCTAAGTATTCATAAGTAATTATAGATGCTGCAGTTTTCCCCATCAAAAATTACTTCACCAACTGACCTTTTGCTCTGGTCATAAAAGAATATGCCTGAGATGTAGCCAAGACATTTTATCTTAGTTGCATGATATTGTTGAGGCTTCCACAATAGCCCTGGCCTCTGGGCAGTGGTACTTAGGGAGGAAGCAGGCCTGGGCGAGTCTCCCAAGGCCAGGGCACTGATCCACTGGAGCGCACAGATGCTCGCTGCCTGTGACCTTGGGTCACCAGCCCCAGTGGAGATTTGAATGGGATCTAACCTCGGAAGGTCTGGCTAGCACTTAGTCACTGACACCCATCAGAGCAGCCAAGGCTTGCATTGTCTCATTCATTAGAATCGGCTTTCCTACCACCAGATCTCATCGCATGCCTGACATACCCACCAGGAACTGCTTGCTTACGACAACACTTGCGGCTTCTGCCAGTCCAGTTGTGACTTCCTCCCACGAGTGGCATACTAGAAAGCCAGTCTGGCCGAAGAGCTCCCCCCTCTTGTCTAGGCTGCAGACTTTGGTAACATTTCCTCAACAGTGAGATTCCAGCATGAACAGGAGGAAAAAGACAACAAAGTAGCCTACAGCTAGCTAGCCATAGACTGGGTCCACCCACAAACAGCTTGAAAGTTAGGATGTTTCCAAGCACTAAGGTCAGAGAAACAGTGCTGGCTCCGGGGTCAATCTTGATGAAAGGAGGCAAGGACTAAGGCCACTAAGCTGCCACAGGAGAGCTAGGGGCTTACAGAGGGGCAGCCATCACTAGCCTCCTTCACTATCTTTTCCTGTTTGTCCGGATCCCAGTATCCAAGCAGATGAATTAAAACTAGTGAACGGAGGAACCACAAAAGAAGCCGACTAAGGAACTATTTTCTGAATTTGCTGGGAGGAGCATTTTCCATGTGTGGTTGTGTGGCCTTTGGGGTCCTCTACAGGCCCCATTCCTTGTTGAAAGAATTACCTCCTCTCTCCGCAGTTCAGGAAGTCAGTCCGTAAGCCTAGATTCGCCGTGCTAACTTCAGGGGCCACCACCAGGATGCCAACTCCCTTTCTGAGGTGGTCATAGCAGAATGAAGCTCTTAGGAGATGAACAGCAGCAGCTTCTGCTAGGCTGGAGCTCAGTAGGGTGAGCCCAGGGAGTCTGGGGCCACTCTGCTCAGCCATGCACCCAGAGCACTGGAGGTGGCGGTGGGGGAGCAGAGACCGAGACTGAAGCAAGCCAGGTTCTGAGTGGCTCTACTTCGTGCTTCTGATCTGGACCATTGTGCTTTATTTAGAGATTCCCCGGGATCACCCTGGCAGTTCCCCGTTTTCTGTTCAGCAGCTCCTTTCCCCACGTGTTCTCTTCCTTTTTGTTTACCAGTTGGCATCAGTCCTGCCAGAGTCTGGGTCGCCTTGGTAATGCGAGCGGCTGAAGTAAAGCATGAAGGGTTAGAGCCGGCCTAGCAGTGAGCCGCTGTTGAATGGCCGACTTTTCCGTCCACGGTCCTTCCGTCCTGTGGTCGGTCCTTCCGTAAGCCCCTCGTTCTCTTGTTGCAGCATAGTCTCTTGTTGCAGGAAGTAGGGAAGGAATCCCTACTTCCATTGTGATTCGCCCCACCCCCTCCCCCTCGCACCAGTGCCTTTTCCATGACCTTATTCCCAAGGGCTTGGAACCGTCCTAAGCTATTCACATTATTTCATCAGTCCCAGGGTGCTGGCAAGCGGTGGCTCCCTGCTTCAGCCCTAGCCAAGATCAGGGGTGGATGTTCTCATTACAACGAGACGGAACTCTCAGGACCCAGAAAAGAGGATCTCACTGTCCCTCTGCTTCCTGTGAAACATAATTCTGGAAAGTATTCATATTTTGCCTGCACTGCTTCCTGTGGCTGGTAGAAAAGGGATTTCATCTAGCATCCCAGCCGGTCCAGAGCCTGCACAGGGTGGCTGGCCAGAAAGTAGGGCACATGGAAAGGAGTCAAGCCATTCAGGAGCCTGCGCTAGCTATAAAGGGGGGGGCACTCAGAAAGGGTTTACACGCACATCACAGTAGAGCTGGGGCCTCTCTACAGGCAGTCAGTGGCTGTCCCTCTGTGCAGCAGCCTGTGCAAACGCCAGCTCTAGCTTCTTAACACAGGAAGGGCAGGGGTGTTGCCAACTGTTTTCAAATGGACAAGCTAATGTAGTCTCTTAAGGAAAGGGCTCTTTTTCCTCTACCTTTGGTCTCTATCTTCCAAAGAGAGCACAGGGTATGGCTGATGGTAAGAACAATAGTCATCATTAACATTTACAAGAAAGAGTCAGACCTTTGGGTCAGTAAGACACAAAGCTTTAGGAGCTCTCACTAGGTTTTGAGTGAGTACCTTTTTTGAGAATCTTGGAGGCTCTATGATTCCATTACTTGATTACTCATTTTATAAATGCTACACTTCAACGATTAGACAGTTGGTTAGTGATAGTGAAAGGATAAGGTTGCAAGCTAGGAATCCCCCGTGCCTGAGTCTTGGGTGACCCCAAAGGAGCAGAGGTTCAGTCCACTCTTTGTTGACCTGGAAGTGTGCACATATCACACCCGCCTCCAGGTTCCGGCTGTGAACCTCTGGGAGTGTCCCTGGCGCCTTTTCCCGTCTTGCCTCCACAGAGCAGCTATGGCAAGGACAAGCGCGGCTGGGGGCTGGCAGAATCACCGCGGGGGCTACGGAGCTCCTGCCTGGGGGTGCTTAGGTCCCCAACACCTACTGCCAGTGGGGGAGGGTGGGCTTTGAATACGTAACCCTGGCGCGACCCTGTGTGTAGCGGCCACATAAGCGGAAATGACTTAACCAGGTCCCATCCGGCCTCTGTGGGATTTGTTCTCAGAGATCGTGGGCTCGGATGGTTTGAACTGATTGGCTTAGAAGCTTGTGGTAGGCGGGTTCTGTTATAAGCCTATAAAAAGCCAATCCGATTCTGCCCGCGTGGCTCACTCTTTTACCCTGTATGGTAAGACTGTGACTCCCAGAACTCTGGAAATTAAAATCCCTCTTGCAATTTGCATCAAGACTGTTTCTCATGAGTGATTGGGGTGCCGGTTTCCGAGGCGTGGGGTGCTGGGGTACCCCTGTTTTTCTTTCGGGTCTTAGAATAGAACTGTGTAGGTCCAGGTTTGCCAGGCCTCTAATTTGTCCCATCAGGGTGAGGTGAACTCAGCACTAGCTTTTGTGCAAAGGTAATGAATCCAAATCTCCTAAACAGAGATAGACATTTGACTCAGACAGCCGGAAGCTGGGTTAGCTCTCCAGCGCTGTCTGCTTGTTCAAATCCCAGTAGTTCTTAGGGAAGGCCATGCTAAGAAAATGGCTTTTAATTTTGGAATCACTTTAGATTTTCATGTAAGCTTCAAAATCATAGAGAGGTCTCATCCACTTCTGCTCACCTGACTCCTTCTAATGTTGGCATCTTATAAACTATGTACTTTTTTCACAATTACAAAAGTGAGTGACAGTGGCTATGAACTAAACCCAGACTTTCTCAAATCGCATCAGTGTGTCCTCCCGGGACTGCACACTGTTTCAGACTGCAACCCAAAGTGCAGTGCCTCCAGTCCTGCATTAGAGTTTTTTGGTACCATACATGCCCTGTTCTAAGGCTGTAGCTATACTAAACAACACTATGCTCTGTACTATACTAATATAACAATGGCACTCTTGTATCCAAGTATAACAAATGGTATGTGCAAAAATGTTTATAGCAGTATTTTTCAATGGAAACAAAAGAATAGGATATTTAAGTACATTTTGGTATTTTTTATATATTAATATGTATATAAAGTATTTAAATTCTTTCTATCCCTGTTAGCTTCCAAATGAGTGAGGCTCAGGCAATGATCTATTTATTTAGCTTTGGCACAATTTCTGGGGGAATTTCCCCAAATCTATTTCCTAGTGCTACACCGTTAATTCTCCAGCTGTGCTCCCCACGTATTTGCAGTTTGAGTCTTCCCAGGTTGTTTCTGTTCCATCAGCATGTCCTTGGGGTCCATTTCACTTCAGGTGCATGCTCCTGGTCCATCACGGCTAAATCCTCTCCTCGTGGTCCCCACCTGCAACCCCCAGCCCAGTAACTGAAACTCCACCTACCTCTATTGTCCCTAGTAATTGACTATAGCCACTTTTCTTTAACCAATAGCTTTCGATGGAGGAGCAAGGTTTATACCACAAAGGCTGGTGCATGCGGGGAATTTGCTCATCTGGAGGCAACCAGACCGTGGGAGTCAGTATTTAGCATTTAAATACATAGCAGCGCCAGACCAATCCCCAACATATACATAAACATCAATATACATATGTGCCCATGCAATGGAATGCTATACAGCAATGAGAAGGGACTAACACTGGGCCATTCTGTGAGACACCGCCACTGTTCTGGTGAAGAAGAAAAACCGTGCTCTGGGAAGCCTGCAGAAGATGGGGGAAAGGATCGTAGGAGCCAGAGGGGTCAGGGACAGCACAGGAAACCCCACAGAACCAACTGACCCGGGCTCCTGTGGACTCCCAGAGACTGAGCTGGGGCCTGCGTGGATCTGACCTAGGCCCTTTGCACACAGGTTATGGTTGTGTAGCTTGGTCTTCTTGTGGGACTCCGAACAGTAGGAGTGGGAACTGTTTCTCACTCTTTTGCCTGCTTCTGGGGCCCTTTCCCTCCCACCGAGTTGCCTCATCCAGCCTTAATGTGTGTGTGTGTGGAGGGGGGGAGGTGCCTAGTTTTATTGCAACTTGATAGGCCATGTTTGGTAGATATCCCAGGGAGGCCTGAGCCTTTCTGAGGGGGAACTGAGGAGTGAATGGGGGTGGGGGTGGGGAACTGGAGGAGAGGAGGGAGAGGAAACTGCAGGTGGGATGAGAGGAGGAGGAGGAGGGGGAAGAGCAAAAGAAGGATGAAGGGGAGAAGGAGGGGGAGGGGAAAAGGGAGGTGGAAAAAAAGGGATTAAGATCCGTCTGTATCAATGATACAGAACATAGAATTCGGAGGACTGAGTTAGCCTGAGCCGGCCTGACTCCATGACTGGCTGCAAACAGGCAGTTTGGGAGACTAGGCCTAAGTTTCTGTTTCCCAGAAATGAGAACACGGACCCAGGGACTCGTGGTCAGCCAATCACAGCCATGGGCAGCCAATCCAAGGACACCTGGTCATCTGGCCTGAAGTAAGACAAGGTAGCTAGAGTGAGTGACCCCCGGGAGGTCTCCAGACCCTAACCAATCACAGAATCAGACAGACCCTAGAGACAGAGCTGACCAACCAAGGTAAAAGGCACACACACCCCTCCCTGGAATTCCCTTAACTGAAAGCTGGGCCTGCCCGCCCACTAAGGAGTCTCCATTCCCGAGTGGGGAGGCCCCTGCACGCAGGGAATTCAGCTGAATAACCGCGCTTTGCTTCTGCATCTTATTTGAGTCTGGGGTATCATTCTTCGGTGATTCTTGGACCCAAAAAGAGCTTAGTGATTCCGTATATGAATAAAAACATTCTCATATTTACCTCTAAACTATAATTGTCTAATAAAAGTAACATTAGGAAGTACACTAATGATTTAACATCCTAATATTTCTTCACCTATCATAACACCAAATAGTAAAAACAAACACGTTGAGGTAGACCGGAGAAGGGCAAAGATTTATCCTTTATAACAGGGATCCCCACATCCTCATTTTGTCCCGAGTCCCACACATAACGCAGCCAGGGCTGCTGAGGCCCAGCTGAGAGCCACAGGCTGGAATGCGCTCAGGTGCGGGGCGGACAAGTAGGAGGAGCTGTCACTGGGGAATGGCTTCTCCATCCTCCCTCCCACCAATCTCTCCTCTCCTGGTGCCTAGGAGACACTGCAGTGCTAGATATGGCCCGGGTAGGATTTCTGCTCCCTTTCCCAGTGGCCAGATGCCCTTTGATGCAGAGCGAGTGGCAGCCGCCCCATCAGGAAGCACTTAGCCGCCCGACCGCCTACACACCTGGCTTCCCATGCCGCCTCCGCTTAGTGATTCATCAGCCGTCGCATAGGTGCTCCAGGAGGGTGGCTACCATTTGTCAGACTTCACTGTTAGATCCAAGAAAGATCCTCTGCGCCTACAAATCCTGCCAACTCATTAAACACAGAATGCGGTGTTTGGAGACAGCCATGGCAAGAAGGTGGGTTTAGGATAATAGCTCTCCTTTGTATCCCAAACCAAACCAGTCTACAGAAGCTGCACAGGTACAAATGGCAAGGTGGCCAAAGTGGTATACCTCCCCGCTCTGAAACTTTCGCGGCTGTGTAGGTCTTTTTAAAGGGACGTTCCTATTAAAAATGATTGACGTCTGGTGGTGCAAGGTCCTTCCTAGTAGAGGAGGGCCGTGCAGCTGGCATCAGATGTGAGAAGCCGTGTTTAGTGCATGAAGGTGTGGAGGGCTGGGGAGAGATGCTGTATCTGTGGTGAGGTGCGGTGTGGTACAGTAGACTTTATCTGGACATTGGGGTGGGGTATTGACCTCCGCCCTCTTCCCCAGAGTGGGCAGTGCTCCTTCTTCCAGTCTTCCTTACCTCAAGCCCTTACAGGGTCTTTTCTGGAATTTACCAGTCATCCACCCCATTCTTCTGCTTCCTCCTTTCTGCCTGCTATGTGGAGCTGGGACTTGGGGTCTCACTAGACAGAGTGAGTTGGGGGTTTGACCCTCAGGTGAATATTCATTACCGTTGTAGCTGCGAAGATAAACTGTTGTCACAGTTGCTCTGCCTGAACATGTCCCTCCAAACTCGCCAGCTGTCCCCTCTTAATCAGCCTGGTAGTGTTTGGGTGTGGGAACTTCTAGGGAGCTTAAGTCCTCAGGCAGGGCCCTCAGAATGGAATTAATGGCATCACAGTAAACTTCGCAGGTCATGCCAACGCCTTTCTGTCATATGAGGACAGCCTGCACTGTGTCAGTCTATGAGGCAGAGACACAGACAGAGCCCTCACTTGATGTAGTAACCTGCCTGATGTCTATTTCTGTTCTTAGATTTCCAATCTCCAGATTGCTAGGGAAAAATTTTTATTATGTTTAAATCACTCAGTCATAGGTGTTTTGTTAGGAGACACAAATGGACTAATACGGTACTCAAAGTCTGAGATGCTCTCACTTTAGGATATCAGCTCTAGACCCTGCCTGACCCTTCATGGTCCCTGTGCTCCAGTTGCCTTGTATCCGTGGAGACCTGGAGATCCAGGCACAGCCCACTGCACAAGGTCCTTCCTTCTGCACATCTCTGCTCTTGTGATGCATGCGATCCTCTTGCTCATCCTTGTAGATTCCATTGACGCTTAATAGCCCTGCTGCACCTTCCACCAGCCAGGCATCATAGGCAACGTGCTTAACTCTAAACATAGCCCTACCCTAGCCCTAACCCTAACCCTAACCCTAACCCTAACCCTAAGCCTAACCCTAACCCTAACCCAATGTGCTTAACTCTAAACCTAGCCCTACCCTAGCCCTAACCCTAACCCTAACCCTAACCCTAAGCCTAACCCTAACCCTAGCCCTAGCCCTAGCCCTAGCCCTAGCCCTAACCCTAACCCTAACCCTAACCCTAACCCTAAGCCTAACCCTAACCCTAGCCCTGGTCCTAAACCTAACCCTAGCCTTAACCCTAACCCTAGCCCTAATCCTAGTCCTAGCCCTAGCCCTAGCCCTAACCCTAACCCTAACCCTAACCCTAACCCTAACCCTAGCCCTAGCCCTAGCCCTAACCCTAACCCTAACCCTAACCCTAACCCTAACCCTAACCCTAACCCTAACCCTAACCCTAACCCTAGCCCTAGTCCTAACCCTAACCCTAGCCCTAACCCTACTGGCTCCCTCTGAATCAACTTCCAGAGACAGGAACAACCTGGGCGCCAGATGGAGCCATGTGGTCTTTCCTTCCCCAGTGCTTGAGTTATTTGAGGAATGCCAGAAGACATGTAACCAATTAGTGGCTGGAACCAGATTAGTGTCAGGATAATCCCGCCTCCCTCCAGGGAGTTCCCTTGCTGTCTGCAGTTGAAAATCCCTTGCAGAGAGCCCCACCAAACTCCAGGAACCGCACAGGGGAGTTTCCTTCTCCAGACTCCAGCTTCCTGAGGCCCAGCCTATCACTTTGAAATACAAACCTCACTTTAATTTGCCTTTCTCTGAATGTCTTACATTAAACACAATGGCATCTGATTTGCTAATTTTCCTTAAGTGGCTGATAGAGGAGAGACATTTTACTGAAATTTTGAGATGGTTATGAGTTACACAGGCAAAAGAAATGCATCCTGGGAAAATTACAGGGGTTTGTTGTCCTACAGTTCTCCATTACAAAAACTCCAAGTACATATAATAGTATAGAAATAGTATAGTAGCAGGAACTCAGAGACCTCACACATCACCAGAATGGTACAGTAGCAGGAGCAGCAGGGCTCTCTCATATCGTCATCAGATTAACATATGGTAATTTGAAATATTTACTTTTTATTCCTCATCACATTCCTTTAAAGACATATGCTAGACATCAATTTACTTCAAAATGCCTGTGATGGCTAATCTCAGTTGTCAACTTGACCACATGTGGAATCAACTAAAGCCCAAGCAGCTGGGTGTCCCTGCGAGAGCTTGTTTTGCTGAGTGGACCATTTGAGGAAGAACCACCCGGAAGTCTGGGCCACACCTTCTGGAGTCATTCTATACAAAAGGGCACGGAAGAAGGAAGCATTTGCCTTTTGTTTCCTTCTCCGCATTCTCACATTCTCAATGGTAAACCCACCCACCTTGTTGCTGAAGCAATTCTTCAGTGGTTTAGAACCTTTCTTGGAAGTCCAATGTAGACTGAAGACCAGCAGATCTCTAGGACTCCAGCATCAGATGGGACTGCTAAAACATCTAGTTTCCTGGATTGAATAATGACCAGATCCTTGGCCTTCCCCTCAGGAGACAGACATTGCTGGACCACCCAGACCTCAGCAGCTTTTCCCCCTCCTGAGCTATTTAGGTTTGGTCGACTGGGGAACGGCAAGGCGGCGGCCGCTGGAGAAGCCCAGCCCCTGTCCATGGCAAGCATCACCTAGCACTTCTCTGGCACATCACTGGGTACATGGTCGGGGATGGAGGGCCCCAGAGGCAAATGCCCTTGACAGGACTTCAATTTTAGCCCCACTACCTCTGAACTCTCTCTAACCAAGTCTCTGGTTTCTCATCTGCAAATCCTGTGTCTGTCCAGGCTGGTCTGATTTAATGAAATAAAGAATATAAGGATCTCAACCCTAGTGAGACTGCGGGACTGGAAATGAAAAAAAAAAAAAAAAAAAACTGGCCAAGAAGCACCTTTTCTCTTGAAGTGTGCTTCCTACCACAGACCTGTTGGGGCACAAGGAAGCTGCACTCCATCACGGATGGGACTAAGCTGTGGGAGAGCTGTGTTTCAGCAAAGAAAAGGAAGGAGAAGGTGCCACGCAGATGATTGTAAATCTTTCCATCCACCTCTAAAGATTCTAATTCTTTCTGCCCTGCCTTTTAGAGCCACTCTAATGTGATCGCCTGAGGCAGAGGTTCCCACGTGCCCTGGGGAATTGTTCTTTGTGCTGTTTGGAACCCCTGAATGAACTGTAAGACCTGAAAGAAAAATGGGGGTACCCCAGCACCCCACGCCTCGGAAACCAGCACCCCAATCACTCACGAGAAACTGTCTTGATGCAAATTGCAAGAGGGATTTTAATTTCCAGAGCTCTGGGGGTCACAGTCTTACCATGCAGGGTAAAAGAGTGAGCCATGCGGGCAGAATCGGATTGGCTTTTATAGGCTTATAACAGAACCCGCCTACCACAAGCTTCTAAGCCAATCAGTTCAAACCATCCGAGCCCGAGATCTCTGAGAACTTATCAGCCTCCCACAGAGGCCAGATGGGACCTGGTTCAGTCATTTCCGCTTATGTGGCCTCCACGCACAGGGTCGAGCCAGGGTTACGTATTCAAAGCCCACCCTCCCCCACTGGCAGTAGGTGTTGGGGACCTAAGCGCCCCCAGGCAGGAGCTCCGCAGCCCCCGCGGTGATTCTGCCAGTCCCCAGCCGCGCTTGTCCTTGCCATAGCTGCTCTGCAGAGGCAAGACGGGAAAAGGCGCCAGGGACACTCCCAGAGGTTCGCGGCCAGACCCTGGAGGCATGTGTGATATGTGCACACTTCCAGGCCAACAAAGAGTGGACTGAACCTCTGTTCCTTTGGGTTCACCCAAGACTCAGGCACGGGGCATTCCTAGCTTGCAACCTTATCCTTTCAGAACCTCACTCTGTCATGGTCTGGGCTCCCAGAGAGGGACAAAGGTTAGATGTCACAGGACAATTGAAGGTCATTTTGATTGGTTTTGATAATGTCCTAGACCATAATTTAGTTACTATTTTCTTTAAATTCACATACTTGGTTTACTTAAAGTGTTTAAAGCTACTGAACTTAGCCAAGGCAGGACAGTAACAAACCAACCCAGTAACAAATGAATCCAAGTATCCAAGTGACAGCAAACAGTCAAAGGGTTGTTCGTCATTTTATAAAATCCAGGAGAGCGAGATGACTTTCAGGATGGCTTTTCTGGAAGACGGGCAGTAGCACTTTGGTTCTTGTTTCCTCTACCCTGTAATGTCACCATTTCCAAAGGGTGGCTCTGGGTGGGTGCTCCGAGATCACTGAAAGGCTCCTGTCCGGCTTGCAGGAGCTCTCCCAACAGGTGGCTAACAGTGTTTTCTATTCACACCTCACTGGTGCAGCTCTGTGACGAGGGAGTCCCTCCTCCTTCTGACAAGGGCAGAAAGCCATGTGAAACACAGGGGCGGCTGCTCACCCCAACTGCCCCTGCGGACATCCTGCAAAATGCAAGACTAATGGCACCCTGTGATAAAGAGGCAGCCATCAACAAATACACGGAGACATTGGATTTTAGATGGATGTTTCTGCCGCCAGACATTCAAGGTCTTAGGTTTACTTAGTTAGAAAGCAAAATTGAGACAGAGAGAGAAGGGGAGCGGGGAGGGGAGAGCAGGGTGCACAGTAGCTTGTGAACTGGGAAGGAGCGCATCAGGAACATGATAAGACTCGCAAAGACCTACCAGGCTTTGCGTCCATCCCTCCTCAGGCACCCGCAGTGCGCAGGAGTCTCCATCATCCCCAACACAGTTCATTGGCAAGATTAGGGATCAGGAGGGAAGTGGTAGAAACAGGTCTCCTACCCACGTGCTTAGAGGCATAGTAGTGTCCCTGGCCTTGGTCCCTGAGTGAGCAGGCTGTGAGATTTGGTAGGCAGAACGTGCCTACCCAGACAGGCCTCCCTACCTAACAGATCAGATGGATGTGTCTGCCTGGCCCCCAGAGCAAGTCTTCTTGGGCACGAGCTGCAGAAGGCGCAGGAGCTCCGCTGATCGGAACAGAAGGTGTGCTACGGAGGCCTCATAGGGCCAAAGGTCCTCGGTATTTGCTGCCACTTTCCCATTGGTGTCTTTGATGGATGATTGGCCTTGCTAGGGACACTGTTTTGCACATGGCAGGGTGCTGGGGAGTATCCTGGTTTCTGTCCCCCAGACACTAGTGTCTACACCCCTCGCCCCTTGCCTGGCACATCTAAAAGGTTTCTCTATCCTGATTGAGACCTACTACTTCCGGTTTTTACTTCGGGCTTCTGAGCAAGGATTTTTTTTTTAGAAATTCACAGGTTCTGATGTGGATCCGTTTTTTGGAGTCTGAAGTCTTCAAGCTTCTAAATCGTGAGACCTAAAAGCGAGAGAAGAAAAAGGAAGGTTCGCTTCCTCGTCGCCTTACCGCCCGATTAATTTTTGATATGGTGGAGTGTGGCTGTGGAAAAGAGAACTTGCAAAGTATGCAGAGAATCCCTGATTGCATTTTATCTGCGGCTTGCACTAGGCCAACTCTTTCACCAGGGGAATCAGCTTCATGTTTTGCACCATGCTGCCCCGCAGCGGCCACTCGGCCTCGGTACAAGGGAGCCGGTGTAGGTACATGAGCTCTTTAAGAATGAAGAAGGCAGCTGCTGGGAGCCTGCTGGGAGCCTGCTGAGCTGGTCCCCAAGCTTGAAGGGGACCCTGGAGCCTTGCCATTTCCTTCCGGAGCCCCCACGCTCCATCTTCTCACCGCCTCTGCAAAGAGAACTCAAAGTCACCCCCTTTTAAACAGAATGCATCCGATGGCTAGAATGATCTGTCAATCAAACAGCATTGCTCACACAGAGACCGGATGCAGTACCTCTAGCCCCAAGAGGATGATGCGCTTGTGGTGCGCTGATAATTCTTTGCTAGATGGCTTCGTTATAAAGCTCTTTGGCCAATGCCTTCTTATGCCCTCTGCCACACCACCATCTAGTGAACCCCCAGTGGGACAGGGAAAGTGCCCCAAATGCTTCTGTTTGTCACCCGAAGAGCTTGAGCAAGCCCACTTAACTTGTGGAAGAGCCCAGAGCTGCCACTGTCATTGCATGATGCTGTGGGCTCCTTAAGGCTGTGACGCCTTAGAGGACAGAGGCCAAGAAAATGTGGGCGGTCCTGTTAACTCTTGTTTTCTGAAATAAATTTTAAAACCATGCTTCTTAGCTTCAACGTGGGTTTAATTGTGTGTGTGTGTGTGTGTGTGTGTGTGTCTGTCTGTCTGAATAAAAGTATCAACCAACCATTCAAGACAGTGAGTTCTTCGTAGAGACCTTTCTCCCCGACCAAGTGTCCCCTACTTCTCAGAATTTATTTTAGCAACTATTTAAAATAATTAAAAAGTTTAATTCTAGATGAGAGCAATTCAAGTAACCGAGCTATAGAAGCAGGTCTGCTGGCCCGCCCTTCGGGGGTGGGGTGGACGGATGAAGGGGTGAGGGCTTCAGATGTAGCAGCAGCTGCCCAGAACCCGCTCAAGTCACTCCTGTATACATGTGCTTGGACTAGGTTTCTCTAGACCACAGGTTTCGAGGGATAAATAGCTCTTCTTCCTCTGTTTCTTAAAACCAAACATTCCATTAGTGCCATCACGAATCAAAAACCTTTCTGCCTCATGCTCCTTTTCTCTGCCCAAGTAGTCTCCAGACCACCTTTTACAGCCATTAGGCGATTTAGAAATGGACAGGACTAAAGCTTTCAGTGAGATTCTGGCTCATGGTTCCGTTTGTTTAGATATATTTATTTGTATTTCTTTTCACTTCTGAGTTTTTAATTCTCTGATTCTGAAGTCCAAGGCTAATGTAAGTTTGACTCTACAAGTCTGGCGATAGATTCTTTTCCAGGGTAAAGGCAATGTCTATAGACACACAGGATAAGTCAGGGTGAATGGCCAGCCCTGTCCTATGGTTCAAGTCTCCCTGGGGGGAGGGCACTGGCTTGAGGCATCTCGAGGGTCTGCGCCATATTAGAAACTGGAGGCACAAGTAGACCTAACGACACAGGGCGCTGTGTGCCGAGACAGGGAGAAGGCTAGGGAAGAGCTTCGTAACAGACGATTGGATCTGCTTCTCTAAAAATGCATGTGTACTTAGGAGTGCATCGTGATGATGTGACGGCGGTCAAACTGGGTCAGACTTACCTGTTTCCTCAAATGCCTGCTATTTCTTTGTGGTGAAAGCATTCCAAATATTTCTCTCTCTCTCTCTCTCTCTCTCTCTCTCTCTCTCTCTCGCTCTCTCTCTGTGTGTGTGTGTGTGTGTGTGTGTGTGTGTGTATGAGAGAGAGAGAGAGAGAGCGCATGTATGCAGGCTAGAGGACATGTCTACTTCTTTAGGACTAGTCCACCACCGACCTTGAGTTCAGCACTTAGATTAGGTTTGCTGTCAGGCAGGCTCAGGGTCTCCATCTTCAGGGCTGGGATGGCCGTGTGTACCACTCTCTAGCCAGCATCTTTATGAGTCCTGAGGATCTAGCTCAGGCCCCTGGACTTTCAAAACAAGCATTTTTCTGTCTGAGCTATCACCCCAACCCCTCTTCTGACTATTTTAAGGTAATTTTCTTTCCTTACTGTACAGAGTACCCCCCCACACCCGGGACTTGATACCCATTGGCTTTATTTTCTTTCCCCAGAATGTCAGCATCTCTTCATTGGAGAAGCAAGAGGAGCCAGAAGTGATGATTGTTCATCTGTGGCTCATAAAATCTGATGATTGTGTTATCAGGCTGCCAAATAAACACACACACACACAGAAACCACACCACAGAGACAATATCTAGACCTCACCTTCAGCCTCTCAAATTCCACGGCCATGGAGGGGGTGGGGGCTGAATCTTTGCTGTAGAAGGTATCCTGGCTGCTCAGAAAGGCCCTCAACACACACACACACACACACACACACACACACACACACACACACCACACACACCACACACACACACACACACACACATACCACACACACACACACCACACACACACACACACACACACACACACACATACCACACACACACACACATACCATACACACCACACACACACACCACACACACACACACACACACACACACACACCCTCTAGATCAAACCCGGAACTGCTGAGCTGTGCCCCAGCTCACGACTTGCCCTCCTAAGAGAGGGTCTCATGTGAGTTCCCCGTCTCCCTTCACAGAGTGAGCCAGTGGCTGAGCCTACTGCGTACTCCTGTAACTGTGTTATCCTGCCCCGCTGCCTCCTTTCCTTTCCTCTCTCTCTCTCTCTCTCTCTCTCTCTCTCTCTCTCTCTCTCTCTCCTCTTCCAGGAATGCGATGCTCCAGGCATGGTGCCTTCCATGACAGCTTCAAGATTGATGAGGAATCTTTTACAGTCTTCTCAGCGCCGAGGGCACAATAGTTCACAGGAGGTAAAGACACTGGTTCGGCAGACTCAGTTTGTGAAGCCCGAAGCTCACGTGCCTTAAAGAGCCAGCTTACGAATATACAAGTATTATTCTTTTATTATATCATCAACATATGAATATTGATTTAAAATAAAAGTGGATCCCAAAGAGCGCCTGGGGCCTTGGAGGTTTGGGTCTTCTCTCTTCTGAAGATCTCTTTAGGGTTTCACCAAAAATGTCTGATTAGGATTCCTTGCTTTAAAAATATATTTTATGTGCACGAGTGTCTTACCTAGATGGATGTTTATACACCTCATGCATGTTGGGGGTCCTGAGGTCAGATTCCCTGGGAACTGAAGTTACAGATGTTGGTAAGCTAACACTCGGGTGTTGACAATTGAACCCAGGCTTTCTGCAAGAGCAGCCTGTGATCTTAACCGGGCAGCCAGCTCTCTAGCCCCAGGGTTCCTCTCAGATGGAGCTCTCCTTTCCTGGCCAGGGGTCCGTGGTTCTTTCTCTAGCCCAGAGGCTTGTGTTGGGGGAAAGTCTAGACGTCATAGCTTCACCTGCTGCTTGGGATTCTGCGTCTTGTCTCATACGGTACCTACTCAGGGTGTCACCAGCTAGGGCCTGACCAGCATCACAGAACATTCCCTAGACGGTGAGAACGGCATTGTGGGTGTGGCCTTGGCTAGATCTGGTTTTAACCCAGGCCATACAACTGCCGAGTATGAACTTGAAGCTCAGGATGGACAATTGTATGACCCTGAAGTACTTCATCTCTAGAACACTGTATGCGGATTTTTTTTCATCCGAATAGCAAGGGTAATTAAAAGCGATCAGGTGTATACATGCCTCACACTAAGCCAGCACACAATGAGCCTTTGCCTCCAAGAGAAATGCTTAAAAGTTTGTAGTGCAAGTCGTGTGCGTCTTTACACTTGCCCTGCCCGCTTCCAACACTGACTGTGAGAGACACGGAATATCATTGAAAAACCCATTCCCTAGTTAATGTTCTCCGGCGGGCCTTTTCTGCTGTCTGTCAGGTCCAATCCATCACAGTGTAATTATATTATACATTGTCTTCCCTAGGAATAACAAGTGAGTGCACGGGAGTTTGTTTTCCGCGGTTTCCGTACCAGCAGAGACTGGAAGCCTGCTGTAGCTTTCAGCTCGGTGGCTGAAGGGCGTGTCTTCCGGTCCTGTGATGGAAGATGGGCACCTCGGGGGATCGCGTGGTGGTGACGGTGGGAACAGACTTCCTTGTGGCTCTCGCCTTGGACGTTGTCTGCTCTGGTCAGCGGAGGATGAGTGAAAACCTTACCATTGCCCTGTGAGAGAGAGCTCAAAGGCCAGCCTTTCAGCATGGCTGGGTAAGGTACCTGCTGTGGTGAGCCTTTCTCAGGAGCCTTGGTGCACTGTAGGTGCACACACAGCTCCATGCAGCGGAAGGCTCGCGTCAAGGGGTTTCAGGGGGAGGTTTCAGATCCCTTAGCCGAAAATGGTCAAAGGAAACCCGCCCTCACCTGCTTCACCGGGACCTGGGTAGAAAAACTAACAGAAGTAGAGACACTCTGTACAGTGCCCCGCATCGCTTCCAGAAAGGCTTCGAGAGTGCCAATGTTAGGGATCCTTTATGTGTGGTTTCTCAAAAGCCTGCCTCTCGGCAGGAGCTCCCTCACACTCTACATTCTAAACATACTAAACATTCAACTCTTTTGACTTACCACATTCAAACTAGGTTAGTACAGGGAAAACCACAGGTTTGGGTCCTCATACATTTAAAGGCAAAGGAAGCCTAAGAAGGGAAGCGTTTCTCTAAGTGCGATGAAATGTCGCCACCATGTGGACTTACCGTATATTGCACCTCACTGTTTTCAAGCCTTTGAATTTTCAATTTGCCTGTCAGTGGTCAGAATCAGGCCCCAGGGATGCCAGGGAGCATTCCACATCTGAATGGTACTTTAAGCCCTTTGTTTTTTGAGACGAGTTTCACTATGTTTCCTTGGGCTCAAAATTGTCCTGCTGCGGTTTTTAGAATACTAGAATTTCAGGGATCTTTTACTTCCACACCTCCTTTTTTCTTTGAATTTTTACTTTGAATTTTTTGTCTTTATACAAATATCTATGCATATACATGTAGTCTGTGCCTTTGTCATACATTCAAAACAAGGTATATAAAAGACTAAAAGAAATTAATGTTCTTATTTCAGTGTCAGACAAAATTATATAATCTTATAATAGGAAGTACATATTAGATGTACCAAAACAAGGCATAAAACTAAAAAAAAATCATATTAAAATGATTTTATATCAAAATATAAATTAATTTTTTCTCTCTTTTTAAATTTTTTATTAGATTTTTTATTTCCATTTCAAATGTTATCCCCTTTCCTCATTTCCCTTCCAAAAACTCCCTATCCCATCCTCCCTCCCCTGCTCACTAACCCACACATTCTTTGAATTTTTAATGGTGAAGGAGTCATAAATAATCATCAGAAAGCCAACTCTATGCTTAGATAAAAGTGTTTTTTATATTCACCTACAAAGAATGTATGGAAATGATTCTAGTTGGATGAAATGCAATGGACTCCCCTCCACCGGGCTTATGGACACTATTAGAAGAACCCATTTACACCTGAAATGTGCATACTTGAACTCCTATGATTGGCCAAAAAAATGTAAACATTGATAGTCTGTCTCTATGTTGGCAGTAGATAAGAAAATCTAATTCTTTAAAGATGTCCTCTCTAATCCCTTAAGTAAAAATACACAGCCTGAATTCATAAATAACTTGTTGGGGAGAATCTATTTTTAATACATTTTTTAAAAAAAATGATAGTACTTTTTATAAAATAAAGTGCCTGAGTGTGGGGCCCTCTGGGGCATGGGAGCCACCAGTGGTTATATCTTCAGAAGAGATCGGGTCCTTTCCCCTCCCCCACAGCTGTCAGTGATGAACGTGCCTGATGAGGGGGTGGGGCTTGGAGGTCATCGCACCCATCCATGCATGCCTGAATTCTTGCTGGCTTGATATCCTGCCGATAACCACAGTGGCTGTAAGTTCATGTCACACCCAGAGGACAACATCGCACAGCACCCGCCCTTCCCAGAGCCTCTGGCTCTTCTGTTCTCTCTGCCTCCCCTCCCAGTGTCACCTGGAGCCTTCATGGTGCGGTTGGTGCGGTTAATATAGATGCCCTGTTTAGGGTCCATGGGTCAGTCCCACATTCTTGGAACCTTGGCCAGTTCTGCATCACACCACTGACTGTTGTCCACTGCATAAAGAAGCTTCATTAACCAAGCTTGAGAGAAGCCCCGGTCTATGGATGAAAAGAAACATTTAGAATTCTATAGTTGGATGGCATAATCATATAGTAAAGATAACATACGACCTCCCAAGCCATGGGCTTTTCACCGGGATTATGGTACCAGGCATGAAATTTCCTCCCATGAACCAGATTTCAAAACAAAGTGGGTTATTACCCGATAACAGCCGTGCCACTGTTGGAGAAGCGGGCAGATGTTGCCGGGCCGCTCAGCCTTGCAAGGATGCGAGGTCCAGCATGGAAAGGACCATCATCTTTCCCTACCAGGAGCCTGCACAGCCCATCCAGGCACGTTGGAAAAACTAGCCAGCAAGGAGGAAGTCCTCCAATCAGTGTGAGATTGATTTCTCTATGTCCTATGGCCAAAGTGTGTGGTGACGTCATTCATAGCATCTTAAAGGGAGCAGGGTGGGGTATATATGATCACTGTGTACACGTGAAATTCTCCAAAATAAGAGGTAAGTTTAAAAGCGGAACTTAGGTTGTCCACCTGTGCTGGAAGCAGTAAGGCAATGCTGAGCAGAGGTGTCTCCGTGGAATGGTGCTTTCAGAGGAAGGACCCAGAGACCATCGCAGCGAAAGGTGAGGCTCTGTCTTTTAATTTTTATCTTAGAAAGAAATAGACTGTGAATAACCACAAAAGTAACAGCGGGTCAAGGTGTCACAAGTCAGTAATCCTGGTTCGTGCTTGAAGGAGTTGAGCCACTGTGAATTCAAGGCCATCCTGGACAACACGACAAGACCCTGACCCTGAATCAGTCACTTGATAAATCTGCCCGACTTGTCTTTCTGTCTTATCTATCATCTGACTATACTGTGGTCTGCTATAACTCTTTGTTTAGAGAACCATTTAAAGTGTTTTCCTTCACATCTCTTTTGAAATTTATGTTGGATTTATTTATTTATTTAAAATACCAGTCAAGGGAGCCTGCACACATTCAAGTCAGGAGCCAAGCAGTTGTCCACAGGGCTGGGGGCCTCTACCAGATCACTCTGAGTGGTTGCCGCCCTCTAGTGGCCATTGTGGGTATTTACATATTTAACCCAAACTTAATGTGGTAAAGGAAAAAACAAAAACAAATAAAAACAACAACAACAACAAAAAAAACCCGAGCCCTTTCTGTGTCTCCGAGAGATGGCAGGTGAACACAAATAGCCTTGTTGAGACCTGAAGCCACAAGGAACGTTAAATCGTTCTTGTTCTCACTAGTCCGCCGCTGTCCAGGAAGGTGTGAATAAACTCTGACCACTCCGCTGGTGTGTCAGGATTCGTTTTGGACTATGGACTCGGGCACACCAAATTGGCAGTGCTGAGCAGGGAGCCCAAAGCTCCAGACTCTGCTCTTAAGACAACAGGAACAAATACTGAAAATGAGAGCCGGGTGGCTGATGGGGCAAACACCCAGCACATACTCATGTGCTTCATTTAAAGTAGAGAGCTTCGCGTCTCGTGCACACAGCCATTTGTGCTTGCATGCATATAGAAAATTCCAGAAGAGTAGATGCCAGACTGGGAATATCACTGAGATGAAGATGTCAGGAGAATTGACACCTTTTCTTTTTAATGTGTACTCCGTTCATTTCTAGCATAAATTTACTTTTGCTTTGTACTTAAGCAAAGTAAACAAGTGTAAAAGGAAGCCAAACATATGCCCATCTGAAAGGACTATGGGGGGGAGGGGTGAGAGACAGGTTAGGAGATGCTACAATGTATTCTGTGATTTAGGACTTTAAACCACTTTCAACATTACAGCCCCCTGGTCATCTAAAAAGCACATTTGAAAAGTTTTGGTTGAGTTTACAACAATTCCCTGAAGCAGGGAACTGGAGGCGCTTGCTTGAACACAGACCTGTAAGTAGTCTGCTACCTGCTAGGAGCCGAGCAACTTCAAGAACAACAGCTTGGAAGCCCCAGGCTTCCATTCCTGTATTTCTACAATTGTTGATCTTGTTGCTAGAAGTCCTTCTGTGTATGACAAAGCTGATACTGGAGGGCAAGCCGTGTTTGATAGGCCACATTCGTTACAAGCCGCTCAGATGCCATTTATTAACAACCGTCCTTTGTGTCAAAGCACTTTGAGCTCCACGCCGTACAAGAAATTGCATAAATGAAAATGGCCGAGAGCGGTCAGGCCAGGCGAGAACAGGCAGGAGCACGAGCCGAGCATGGCAAGTCCGTGCAGGGCTCTGCTAAAAACTCCACCGACGAGGGTGAATCAGGGATTTGCTTTGGAGTTCACCCACAATGAAACAGAGAAGAAACTGTGAGCTACAGGAGATGCAGAGAAGAACAATGGTTACTAGGCTACTGAGACGAAAGGAAAAGGGACTGGTTAAACATGAGATGCTCATTCTGCCCTCGAAGAGCAAGACGCGTGGAATGGGCGCTGTAAAGGAAGGTCTTAGCTGCCGGCTCCGCACAGCCCTTAGCTTCATCAGTGTTGCGGTCCTGCTTAGCCATCCCACCTCTGCCCCAGCCCGCCCCAGCCCACCCAGCTTCCCAGCCTCTTCCCGGTCTCGGTGTGTTTAGCAGCAGAGCTCTGTCCCTTCCCCCCATAGATGATAGGAATTCAGAGTTTGTTCTCTCCGAGAGGCCCCTGGGCAGGCAGGCCCCATTATACACATTTGTAACAATGTAACATACGCATTTGTAACAATGGTATCACTACATATGGCAACACCATATGACCCCCTGATTGGTCCCTGTATATTCTAATCTCTTTGACCAGGTGAGACCGCCCCCCCCCCAAGTGTGCTCATAGTTTCTGCCAACTTGGCATAAACGTAGAGTCATTTAGGGGAGGAGCCAAAATTGAGAAAACACCTTCATCACATTGGCCTGAAGGCAAGTTTGTGGGACATTCTCTTAATTGATGATTGATGTGGAAGGACCCAGCCTGCGCGCGCGCGCGCGTGTGTGTGTGTGTGTGTGTGTGTGTGTGTGTGTGTGTGTGTGTGTGTGCAGTGCCACCCCGGGGCAGGTGGTTCTGGGATGTATAAGAAAGCAAGAGGAGCAAGCCAGGAGTTGCAAACTGGTGAACAGTGTTCCTTCCGGGCTTCTGCTTCGTTCCTGCCTGAACTCCCTCAGCGAGGAAGTTTAACCTGGATGCTGTGAGATGAAATAAACCTCCTTTACTGCTTTTGGATGTGATCTTCATCACAACTAAGGTCCGATGGGAGACCCCAATTGGTTCAAATTGTCTGCTTTATCAAGGGCATGGTGGTTCTCCTTCCTTCTTTGCAACGTTATTATTTCCTCCGTCTTTTTCGTTATTTCCTCAGTCTTTGCCATTAAGAAGATACAGGGCGCCGGGCGGTGGTGGCACACGCCTTTAATCCCAGCACTTGGGAGGAAGAGGCAGGTGGATTTCTGAGTTCGAGGCCAGCCTGGTCTACAGAGTGAGTTCCAGGACGGCTAGGACAACACAGAGAAACTCTGTCTCGAAAAACAAACAAACAAAAAAAAAAGAAAGAAAGAAAGAAAGAAAGAAGGAAAGAAAGAAAGAAAGAAAAAAAGAAAGAAAGAAAGAAAAGATACAGGGCACAGTCTGCTATGACCTTGTCACTTTTTAAGTCGGTCTTCTAACCAGGCAGCTCATTCCCTGTGGCTGTTCATGTCATCTCTCTCTCTCTCTCTCTCTCTCTCTCTCTCTCTCACACACACACACACACACACACACACACACACACACACTGCTTGGAGCACTTTCACTTAGCACCCAAGTTCACACATAAAAACACATTGCGTAATGACAGACGTGGATGTCCTAACCCAGGCCAGTAAATGGGCTATTCATCTCACCAACTCTTGGCCTCAGAGGGAGACTTGAAAGGAAAATAAACAAAGTTGTGAATTTGTGTAGGTGGAACCTTCCAGATTTCCTTTCCCAGACAGCACAAGAAAATTAGGCTAAGAGCCTACACAAACACAGACACTGCTGTTCTCGGAGCCTCCCCAGTTTTCCTACACAGGGGAAGGGACAGAGGTGATGGAGCCAGGAAGAGTCTAACACTCGGTGATGGCGGTGGGGACAGTGGGAGGCTGAGGCTCAGAGACCAGAGAATTTCTGTAGGAATATGGCCCCTGCTGGGGAAGGTTGGGCATGAGCAGATGGCCATGGTCCAACAAGACTTGTACACACACACACACACACACACACACACACACACACACACACGAAGCAAGATCAGGGACAGCCTTGTCAGGAGTCAGCACTGCCACAGCCCCAGAACCATCTCATCCCTCTTTGGCTCATCTGAGACACCTATACCTCCACTATGTCTTCCACCATCTCCAATGTGTCATATGCAGCAAGGCAAGACTGTCACGTCTCTGAAAAAGATTCATAAACTCCATCTGTCATTAAGCCATTGGTGACTCTTTAGGCTATGGGACTTCTGACAAAGTAGCGATCACGCAATTTTTCTTTATCAAGATAACTTTGTAATTATATGTATGTACAGAGAACTTAGTGTCCATTTAACCCAGTTTAGTGGCGAGTTCTTGAGCCTTTGCCTTTTCCAGCTTGGCCATGCGAGCCACAGACTTAGGACCCAGGACGCTGCCTCCCCAGTGGCGGCGGATCTCGTCAGATCTGTCATTGTAATTGGTCCTGATGGCTTCCACCAGCTTAGCCCGAGCACCTTGTCTTCCGAGTTAACCTGTGTGAGGGCAACAGTGGTGTGTGTCTTCCTGGGGACCAGGCGCCCCAGCCTGGCCTTTCCCTTGATGATGCAGTAGGGCACCCCCATCTTTCCACACAGGGCAGGCAGGAAAACTACCAGCTCAATGAGGTCTACATCATGGGCATCACCACCTGCTGAGCCTTCTTGTTCTCCATCAAGGTGGTGACTGTGTTGACTCCTGCTCGGAGGACAGGTGGTCTCTCGGTTGAGACGTCCCCTTTGCCAGCGGCTTTCTTCTCAGCACGGGCCAGTAGCCTCTGTTTCTTCTCCTGCTTTGCCTCTGGCCGGTACTTGTGGGCAAGCTTAGGCAGCTGAGTGTCCCTTGGCCTGCCCAGGGCCTGGGTGAACTTGTTAATGGCAGGAGGTACTTTGAGCCGCTTATAGAGGATGGTTCTTTGCTACTGCAGCCTGATGTAGCTGGGCCACTTGAAGAAGTGTGTTAGATCTCTTTTGGGCTGGTTATGCTGCCCAATGCCGAAGTTTTTGAGCCTTTTCTCAAAGGACTGACCACCTTTTTGGCCTCCTGTTTCTTCACAATGGTGGGGACCAGGGCTGCCTACCCCCTTGGCCTTCTTTCCTTTGGGCATTTTGCTTAGCTGGAGGAGACACACTATTTTTCTTAAAGAAGTGTTTATCTAAGCTTTCATGGGCTCTGCCTCCACATCAGAGGCCATTGCATCTGTGTCTATAATGGTACATTTATGTGACATGTGTCCAATATGTACCCTACAAGGTAAGCATTTTCTCTTTCAAATATTTTATTCAAGGTAATTTGATGGTAGCTTACCCGAGGCATGGGTCCTCTGATGACCTTCATGATACATTAGCCTTTTATTGATATAAAGAAGCTCTCTTTGATTCTCACAGTACTGCATGCCATGAAATTGTCCTTCCTGATACTGCGGTTGCCACCTTTACTGATTTCACAATACATTTCCTAGCAAACATTGCTTACACATAGTTTGTCCCCTACATCCCTGAGTATGTAGTCTCAGGTTTTGGTCACCCAAACAGTGTTGGGTCTGGGTTCTAGCTTGTGGACTGGGTCTTAAGTCAAATCAGATCTTGGTTGGTTACTCCCACAAGCTTTGTACCACTACAGCCCAATCACATCTAGCAGGCAGGGCACCACTGTAGATCAAAGCTTTTGTGGATGGGTTGGTGTTTACACTTCTCTTTTGGTAGCCTATGGAGTACCTCCCTGTCTCAAAGATACTAGAATGTAAGGGTGAAGGCTCTGGGTATCACCAGCTCCATGTTCTCCAGGTGTAATGAGTTGTGTAGCCATTGTCTTCAGTAAGAAGCTGTCAGTTTGTGGAGAGCCACCGACTGACTCATCAACAGCCTGGCTTGTTTGGGGATTCCCACTGAGGCCCCGTTGGCTAATAACTCAATTCAATGTGACCTAATCTTGGCACTGGAAACTTCGTTTTGTCTCCAGAGGTGGTCAGTTAGTTCTCTGATGCTCTCATTATTCGATGATTTCATTTAGATCACCTTCATATGTGTATATATCTTAGGAAGCTTCTATGGAGTTAGTTTCCACAGTGCTCCCCAGATGACCCTTAATTTTAGCTGTCTCTCCCTATTGTTCCTTCCTTGTCCCCATCTTTCCTCCACCTCCCCACTTGATCCTCCTATTCTAGCCCCAAACACACCCCTAACTATCTTTTCTATTTCTCTTTCCTAATGGGATCTGTCCTCTCTGTTCTGTACCAAACCTCTGTGAATTTACGTATTGTAGCTTGGTTATCACCAAGAGCTAATATCTACATATAAGTGAATACATACCATACTTGTCTTTCCATGTCTGGATTACCTCAGTTGGGATGATTTCTTCTAGTCCCGTCCATTTGCCTGCAAATGTTATGATGTCATTGTTTTTTTTTTTTTGTTGTTTTGTTTTGGTTTTTTGTTTGTTTTTGTTTTGTTTTGTTTTGGTTTGGTTTGGTTTTGGTTTTTTGAGACAGGGTTTCTCTGTGTAGTCCTGGCTGTCCTGCCTCAAACTCAGAAATCCGCCTGCCTCTGCCTCCCAAGTGCTGGGATTAAAGGCGTGCACCACCACCACTCAGCTGATGTCATTGTTTTTGACATCTGAGTAATACTCCATTTTGTTAATGTACCACATTTTCTTTATCCATTCTTCTGTGGAGGAACATCTAGGTTGTTTTCAGTTTCTGTCTATTATAAATAGAGCAGCAATGAACATGGTTGAGCAAGTGACTCTGGTAGGATAGAGCATCCTTGGGGTGTGTGCCCAAGAGTGGCACAGCTGGGTCTTAAGGTAGATTAATTCCCATCTTCCTGAAAACTGCCATACTGATTTCCAACATGGCTTACAAGTTTGCACTCCCACCATCAGTGGATGAGTGCATCCTCATCAGCATGAATTGTCACTTGTCTTATTGATCTTGGCCACTCCTGTGTGGCATAAGATGAAATCACAAAGTAGTCTTGATTTGCATTTCCTGATGGCTAAGGATGTTGAACATTTCTTTAAGTGTTTCTCAGCTACTTGAATTTCCTCTTTTGACAATTCAGTTCAGACCTTTAACCCTTTTTTAAATTGGGTTATTTGTTTTCTTGATATCTAAGTTTTTGTTTTTTAATTACATATTTTGGATACTAGCCCTTTATCAGCCATGTAGCTGGTAAAAAAAAAATCTTTTCATTCTATAGGTTGACACTGTCAGAATGATGATGTCCCTTGCCATGAAGAAGCTTCTCAGTTTCCTGGGGTCCCATTTTTAATTTTTTATCTTAGCGCCTTGCACTAATGGTGTTTTGTTCAAGAAGACCCCCAATGCATGCAAGGCTATTCCCCACTCTCTCTTCTTTGAGTTTCAGTGTATCTGATGTTCTGCTGAGGTCCTTGGTCTACTTGGAGTTGAGTCTTGTGCAGCTGATAATCTATTTGCAATCTTCTACATGCAATCATCCAGTTTCACTAGCACCATTTGTTAAGGATGCTGTCTTTTTTTCTAGTATGTGTTTCTGATTTTTTTTTAAATCAAAAGTCAGGAGTCCATAGATGTGTGGATTTATGTGCGGGTCTTCATTTGCTTCCATTGATCAATATGTCTGATTTTATGCCAATACCATACTGGGTTTTTGTTTTGCTTTGCTTGATTTTGTTTGTTTTCTTTATCTCTGTAGTACATCTTGAAATCTGGAATGTTGATGCCTCCAGCGGTTCCTTTAACTGTTCAGGATTGGTTTAGATATACTGGGTTTTTGTGGTCCCATATAGAGCTGAAATTTGTTCTTTAAAGATTTGTGAAAATTTATGTAATTTCACAGAAATTCCTATTGGGATTATATTGACTCTGTAGATTGCGCTTTGTGGGATGGCCTGCTGAACCATGCCTGCATCTCTGGAATGAATCCTACTCAACCATGGTGAGTGATCTTTTTTGCTGTGTTCTTGGATTCAGTTTGTAACTATTTTATTGAGAATGTTCGCCTCTATGTCCATAAGGGAAATTTGTCTGTAATTCTCTTTCTTTGTCAGGTCTTTGTGTAGTTTTTGTATTAGGGTAACTGTGACCTTGTAAAAGGATTTGGGAAATGCTCCTGTTTATATTTTGTGGAATAATTAGAAGAGAATTGGCATTAATGCTTCTTTGAAGGTCGGGCAGAATCCTGTGATAAATCCATCTGGCTCTGGACTTTGTTTTGCTTGGGAGTTTTAATTACCACTTCTATTTTATTAAGTGTTATAGGTCTGTTTAAATTGCTTATCTGATCTTGACTTTATTTTTGTAAGTATTATGTTTTGAATGTTTATCCATTTCCAGTAGATTTTTTAGTTTTGTGGAATACAGTATTTTAAAAGTGTTTCTCTGGGTGTCCTATGTATCTGTTATGTGTCCCTTTTCATTTCTGATTTTGTTAATTTTTCTCCCTTTTAGTTAATTTGAATACAGTTTTTCAATCTTACTGGTTTTCTCAAAGAACCAAGCATTGTTTTGTTGATTCTGTGTATTGTTTTTTTTGTTTGTTTGTTTCTGTCTTAGGATTTTAGCTATGAGTTTTGTTATTTCTTGCAATGACTCCTTTCGGGTGTGATCTCTCTCTTTTTCTCTCTCTCTCCCTTCTCTCCCTCCCCCTCCCTTCCTGCCCCCACCCCCACCCTGTTGTGTGTTCTTGAACTTTCATGTGTGCCATTAAGTTACTAGTATGAGATTTCCCCGTGTGTGTGTGTGTGTGTGTGTGTGTGTGTGTGTGTAGGTATTTAGCGCTATGCACTTGCGTCTTAGAATTACATTGTGCCCCCATCAGCTTGGGTAAGCTGTGTGTGCATTCTCATTAAATTAGATAGTTCTACTTTTTTTCTTAATTTCTGTATTAATCCATTTTTCATTCAATAGTGAGTTGTTCAGCTTCCCTGCATTTGTAAGCTTTCTGGCGTTTCTGTTGTTATTGATATCCACCTTTGATCTGTTGTGGTCTGATAAGATGCAGATGTTATTTCAATTTTCTCTTATTTGTTGAGTCTTGCTTTGTGTTCCTGTATGTGGTCACTTTTGGAGAAAGTTCCATGAAATGCTGAGAAGGTATATTCCTTTGTGTTTGGGTAGATATTTGTTAGGTCTGCTTAGTTTATAATGTCAATTAGTTTGAATATTTCTCTTTAGCTTTTGTCTGGTTGACCTGTCTATTGGTAAGGGTGGGGTGTTGAAGTCTCCCATTATCAGTGTGTGAGGATCAATATGTGATTTTAGCTGTAGTAGTGCTTCTATTATGAACTTGGATGGCCTTATGTTTGGTGCACAGATATTAAAAATTGCAATGTCTTTTTGGTGGAATTTTTCTTTGATGATACATAGTGTCCTTTCCAACCTCTTCTGATTAATTTTAGATTGAAATCTATTTTGTTCGATATTAAAATGGCTATACCAGTTTGCTTCTTAGGTTCAAATGCCTGAAATATTTTTTTCATCCCTTTACTCAAGGTGATATCTATCCTTGATGGTAAGATGTGTTTCTTGGATGCAGCAGAAGCTTGGGTCCTGTTTTCTCATTCACTCTGTTGCTCTATATTTTTATAGGGGAATTGAGACCTTTGATGTTGAGAGATATCAATGAGCAGTGTTTGTTGATTCCTGTTATTTCATTGTGTATATGTGTGTTTATTCTCTTTTGCTTTGTAGATATGGGATTATTTATTCTTTGGGTTTTCTTACTTCCATCAGGTCTCAACCTGTGGGTCACAATCCCTAAAAGACCATTGAAAAGCACAGATATTTACATTATGATTTATAACAGTAGCAAGATTATAGTTATGAAGTAGCCAAAAATAAGTCTATGATTGGGGATCACCACAACATGAGGAATTGCATTAAAGAGTCACAGCATTAGGAAAGTTGAGAGCCACTATCCCAGTGCCTTCTATAGCACTGGATTTGCAGATCAAAATAGCTTAATTGATTCTATCATGAGATGTCTTATTTTCTCTATCTATTGTGATTGAAAGTTTTACTGAGTATAATAGTCTGGGCTGGCATCTGTGGTCTCAGAGTCTGTAGAGTACCTGTCCCTATCATTTTGGCTTTTAAAGGCTCCACTGAGAATTCAGGTGCTATTCTAAGAGTTCCATCTTTATATATCACCTGGTCTTTCCCCTTTCAGTTTATAATATTTTCTCTTGTTCTGTAGATTTAGTGTTGTGCTTATTATGTGCTGAGGGGACTTTCTTTTATGGTTCAGTCTCTTTGGTGTTCTATATCTTTCTTGTACTTCGATAGGCATTTCCTTCTTTAGGATACGAGATTTTTTTTCTTATGATTTTGTTGAAAATATTTTCGGCATCTTTGTCCTGGGTTTCTTCTTCTCCCTCTATTCCTGTTATTCATAGATGTGGTCTTTCCATAGTGGCCCAGATATCATGAATGTTTCACATCATAAAATTTTGAGACTACATTTTTTTTGGACCACGGTATCCATTTCTTCGATCTTATCTACAATACATGAAATTATCTCTTTCATTTCTTATTCTGGTTAGTGAAGTTTGCCTCTCAGATTCTTGTGTGATTTCCTAAATTTTTCATTTCCAGATTTCTGTCAGTTTGGAATTTTTTTATGATTCTATTTCCACTTTCAGATCATGAACTTTTTTTGTTCATTTCCTTATACTGTTTGTTTGTGCTTTCATAGATTTCTTTAAGAGATTTACTAATTTTCTCTTTAAGGATACCTACCATATTCACAAAAGTTATTTTAAGGTCTTTTTCTTGTGCTTCAGCTGTGTTGCAATAGCCAGGACCCACAGGGGTTTCCGTGCCAGCGTCTAGGCATCTGGGATTGTGAGGACTGTTAATTCTAGGTGCTGATACCTGGTCTTATCTTTGTTGTGTAGGTGTTTTGTTCCTTGGCTTCTGTTGAACTCTCAGGTTCTTAAAAGGGTGGGTGGCTGAGTGTTGCCAGGTAAGAAAGTCTTTTGAGCAGGGCAGTAGTGGCACATGCCTTTAATCCCAGCACTTGGGAGGCAGAGGCAGGTGGATTTCTGAGTTTGAGGCCAGCCTGGTCTACAGAGTGAGTTCCAGGACATCCAGGGCTACACAGAGAAACCTTGTCTCGGGGAAAAAAAATGAAAAAGAAACAAACAAACAAAAGAAAGTCTTTTGAGATCCTGATGGGTATGACTACTGAGTGTTCCAGGTAAAATGTGTTTCTATGTTTTGGGAGCTGACACTTAGAAATGGGGGATGGGATAGAAGGAGATTGATGGGGTCCACAGGATGCAGAAAAGCAGATTGTTCCACCAATCTGCTTTTCCTGGGAATGGGGGCATAGAGTGATGAGAGGCCACAGAGGGTGACCCGCTACAGAGCTGGAGAGGAACTGGGGGATTAGGCTTGGAGACTTGGAGGGAGAAGGGAAGATCTTTGGTTAGAGCATTCTCTTCTGGTTGCTAGGGAATCCCTGGTAGAGCTGGGGACTGAGTGGAGGGAAGGAAGAGAGGAGAGGAAGATTTGTGTCATCCCCTGGAGATGGGCTGTAGGGAAGGGAGGTTGCAGCGAGTGGCTTGCCACAGAGCTGGGGATAAGAATGGGTGACTGGTTTTGGAGAAGCTGAGGTAGAGGAAGATCTGCAGTTAGCCTACATGCTTTCCTGGTTGGAGTGGCCTGCAGGTTCCCAGGGTATAATTAGTTTTAAATTAAAAAGCACTGGAGAGAAGTATCACGTACATGTAGAAACAAGAGTGAAACTAGGTAGCTAGATCCTGGGTCCAGAAATGGAAAATCACCAACACTGCCAAGGGTTCCCAAGCCCCTTTCTCATCCAAACTATCCTCTAAAGAGAAACCAAGTCAACTTCTAACATCACAGCTCAGTTATTGTTTCTGACAAATGAAGTCCTTGGGCTTGCCCTGCTTTGGTTAGACTTTTTTCACAACTTGTGCCTACAATAGCTATGTATGTGCTTCTGTGTAGAAATAGCACACCATCTTCTTTCCGAATGGAAACTCGTTTCATTGAATGCACCACCATACATTGCCATGCCTTGCACAGCTTAGATCCAGAAACCTGACAGAGGCTATAAAGGAATGGAGAAGGATAGATGCAGACACAGATACAGACAAAGCAGGGGTCAGGCGGGCTGCGCATGCTCCGATAGACCCTCACCGATTGCTGAAAGCAGGGGTCAGGCGGGCTGCGCATGCTCTGATAGACCCTCACCGATTGCTGAAAGCAGGGGTCAGGCAGGCTGCGCATGCTCTGATAGACCCTCACCGATGCGACTGAGAACTTCAGCGCTTTAGCCAGTCTCCACAGGCGTCTGTGGGCGAGCAGTCTGAGGTTGAAACCTGCGGGAGGAGGGAGCTGCAATTGCTAGTTTTTGCAAACACCGACCAGTCAATACTAAACGCTCATACTTGGACCAAAGAAAGAAGGCTTTGCCAATTCCAAGTCTGACCCATGTGGGGAAAGGCCTTGCCAAATTCCCATGGGCCCAGTTCCTTGGTTCTTGGCATAGCCAGCTCATGTCGAACAATACACCGGCTCTCCAAGTTTCACCTGCTCAAGACTTCACTTGCTCTCTACAGCACATCGATATTTATGACGGATGGACATCTGGTTGTTTGCAGTTTGAGCCTCATATGCGCACCCTGACCTCTCCTTACCTGGTTTTCATGTACATATACATATACATTTTGGTTGGGTATAAAACTTAATTCAATTTGCTGGATAATTGGATGCACAGATGTTCGGACAGAGTATTGCCAAATAATTTTCTAATACAGTTACTAAGTTTCTAATACAGTTAGTTTGGTGAAAACCAAAGTCATGCCAATTAGACTTATTAGGCTCACACACATCAGTTAGCGTCTTTTTAGTCACTCTGTTGGTGTGTACTGTGGTGGCTGGACTAAGCATGTGGCATCTCTGCCTAGAGAGAACCATCCCTGGTTCTGCAATGGTCTTCTAAGATCAGCTCAAGATGAATTCTGTTGTTGTTGTTGTTGTTGTTGTTTTGCATATATTCCCAAAATCTTATGTGTAGAAAACGTAATCTCTAAATTCCTGTGTTGCCGGTATCAGGTGCGGTTGTTGTTAGGTTATTAATGTTAAGTGAAATTGGAAGAGTGGGGTTCCTGTGTTATACTCTTAATGAGGAGCAAAGTCAGCAGGCTGCTGCTGGCGTACAGCCTTGGAGGCCAGCTGGCCATGCTGCAACTGAACCTGTGGCAAAGCAGCATTTCGCTGGACACCAGCAAAGGTGACGCTCCACGATGACAGTCCTATAGTCCACGAGGCAGGCGACCGAGAGGAACAAGAAAGCTCACCATTTGACGTGACGCGGTGGCGGATTTGTTTTACGCTGCTGGCAAGCCCTCTGGGCGTTCGCATCTCTTGTCCTGAGCTCAGCTCCAGGATCTTTACAAGTTGGCGGAAACCGGTCACTAAGTACAGTAATGAAGTGATGGAGAGCCCCGGGTTTCGATGCTGTGGGTTTTCATGTGTTTCGCGAGGCCCCGAAGGAGGTCTCCTCCTAACATGTCAATAGCCAGAGGTTCCACAGTCCTTCCACCTTCGGGAGGGAGTTCTGTATCTTTCTAACCAGTTTCTTTACTCTACGTTCTTTTTAAATTATAATTTCCTTTATTCTGAGAATTTCATATGCGTACAAAATAAAGTATGATCTTCACCCCCTTTCCCACCTCCAATCACCCTGACCCCCTCACCATGTCAACTTCAGGTCTTTTTTTAACCTATAAAGTTAAATTAGTACTGCCTGTATGTGCATGGGTGTGGGACAACACCCTGAAACCGGAAGCCTAGCAGTGGGGATGCCCTCGGGAAAGGATGACTCTCCCTTCCCCGGCAGCTGTCAGCCCAACAGCTCCTCAGTAAGGGGTGGGGCCTAGAAAGCACTTGCATTACCTATGCTGGCCTTGGCTGGCTTGATCTCATGCAGGTCTTTTTGGGATCAAAATGCCTTCTATGCCTTCTAAATATTTTATTTATACTCAAAGACATAGAACATAGACCTGAGCTGCTCTCAACCTTGGTCAGAGCTTTTTTTTTTCTTTTTTCAGTGGATGGAAATCGATGTGGAGATGCATAAATAGAATGCTGAGAGTTAGAGCTTGAATGCTCAGATTTAGATGGAACATTTTTATTAACCCCCACAAATATACACACACATGCACATGCATGCCCACACATACACACATGTACACACATATACACATGTGCATACATACACACATATACACACACATATATACACATACACACATAATATATATATACATACACACATACACACATGTATACACACATACACACATATACACATACATACATACACACACACACATATATACACACATACACACACACACACACACACACACACACACACACGAGTCTGTAGAGGAGGCAGAGAGACTGTAAGAGGCGTGCACTGGGACGCCGGCTTCTGCCCAGGACATGCCGATGCATTCAACATACAGCATCTCCGTCCAGTCCCAGGAGCTGCCTGCCGGTCAGGACAGGGCACTGAGTTCATTCCTTCACTTCCTTAGTAGCCTCCGTTGCTCTGACCTCGGAAGCCATTTACCGACTCCTGAGGTAATACAATTTAGCTCATCTTTGAGACTCCTTCCAACGGAAAATCTTCTACTTGTGTTAAATGCCACATAGAATTTGCTTAATTTTAACCTTAAACCAGAGGTGGACACAAAGTGAAACAGTAGAAAGCAGACACACACACACACACACACACACACACACACAGACATACACAGAGACACACAGAGAGACATACACACACAAAGACATACACACACAGACACACACACAGATAGACAGACACACATACACACACAGAAAGACACACGCACAGAGGCGTACACACAGAGACTCACACACAGAGATACACAGACAGACAGACACACATACACACACAGAGATATATACACAGAGACAACACACACAGAGACATACACACAGACACACACACAGACACACACACACACACAGAGACACACACACACACCAGCAATTTCCTTCTGTTGAATTGTACCCAGTGACCTCTGGTGTGGGTAGTGAAGCGCCTTTATCACCAAGAGGAGACGCTTGTCTTCTCACCATGCCAAGGCTATTTCTTCTGCCACCATTGACCACTGCTCAAGCTCCTGCTCCAGTTGGCTAACGTATTCACCAGACCTTGAAGGACCCTGCAGGGAGACTTAAAAGAAGCTTTAAAAAGTGCAATATTTTTATTAAGTATTTGAGAATTTTGCACGTGTATACAATGTATTATGATCCTATTCACCCCCCACACACACACTCCTCAGCCCAACTCTGGCTGGATCCACCTCAAGTCCCCAACCTCTCCCAGCTGGCCTAGTGTCTTTACTTATTTATTCTTTAATAGCCCACCAGTTTGTGCTGCCCATATACTCATGAATGTGGGGTTACCCACTGCACTGTGGTTGGCCTACTTGGGGGTCACAAACTGTCTTCCGAGAAGCCATCAGTTTTTAATTGTTCCTCGACTGGGGGTGGGGCCTCGTTAGGACCTCCCCCCTCTGGGTGGGAATGCTGACAGACCTGATCTTAAGCCACAGGAGCTCAGGAGCACAGAGGGCGGTCACATCCAGAAGACATTGCTTTGCTTTGGTGTTCCCAGATCTCTGGCTAGGATAATTTTTCCATCCCTCCACCATGATGGTCCCTAAACCTTGGGGAGAGTGTCTGATATATGCGGCCCATCTGTGACTGAGTGCTCCACTGATACTTAGTCTCTAAACCTTGACCAGTTGTGAATTTCTGTCTTAACCATCTGCTGCATAAAGAAACTTCCCTAATGAGGTCTGGGAGTGGCTCTAATCTGTGGTTATTGACCATGTATAAATTTGAGAGCACTGTGAAACTATCTCCTTTTAGCAAAATAATACTAGTGCACTTGCCCCTGGAGCCTTTGAGCTCATAGCCATATTTTCAGAGTCAGGCAGGCATTTCTTCCTATGGAGTAAGCCTTAAATCCAGTCGGAAAGTGATTGGCGGCCCACATAGCTTCTGTGCCACAGGTTCGCCCTGGGATCTGACTTCTCCTGTTGAGACAGCTGTTACTACAGTTTGGTTTGCTGCTCTCAGTGATGCATCCCACCACAGGACCCCACACGGCACCTTCCAGTCCTAGCTATGAAAGCAGGCCATTAGGGAGAAAGCTTTCAAGTTAGCATCAACTTGATTTCTCCATGTCCTGTGACCAAGATGCATGGCGTCTTCAGCAATAATCTCTCACCACTCATTTTCGGTGGGCAACCAGGAGCAAGGCCAATATCTTCCACTGCTCAGGGGGCAGACCTTGGGCACCTGTGACTAACAGCTGCAAGGGTGGTGTCCCACACCTGGCATTGCTGCTTCATCTGGGAACCTGTGGCTTCCTGGACAACCATTATTCCTATGTGGGATAGTTCCAATTCAACTCTGTACGAGTATAATGTACTTGGAAATGCAGGCATTTAAGACGCTTCAGAATAGTAATTTCCACGTGGTCTTTTCTCCTCCATCCCTCCTCACACCCACCCTCGCATCTTTCTCCTCACTAAGTCCTTGGTCCCCGTTATCACCTCCCCGCTTCCTATTACCTCACTCCCTCCCCACCAAAGGACCCTTTATAGTTTTCTGTGTTCTGTAGGTACTTTATGTTAAAACATGCAAACCTAAAGAATTGACACTAATAAATTCTACATATAAATGAGAACATGTGATATTTGTCTTTCTAGGCCTGGGTGAACTATTAAAATCTCTAAAATGCTAAGTAATATAAAAGAGACAGGGATGGAGCTATAAAATAAGGTTTTATGTTCTCTCTCTCTCTCTCTCTCTCTCTCTCTCTCTCTCTCTGTGTGTGTGTGTGTGTGTGTGTGTGTGTATGTGTGTATGTGTATGTGTATATATATACACACACATATATATAATTTTTCCTACATTCTGCTTAAGAATGGATACCTTTCAATGCCGTCTTTCTATTTGCTTATTTACCCCATGATAGTCTCCTTAGCAGTACTGTCTGTCATAAGAACAAGCTTACAGGTCAATGAACCATCACAGAAAGCCAAAAATCCAGACATAAGTAAAGTCAGATATTTCACCTGTTCTACTAAACCAGATTTTCTCCTTCTAGCTAACTATTTGGAACTAATGGTTGGGAGGTTGTCATGGGTACAAAAGCAGCAGAGCCAGCCGCAGGATAGAGGCATGCTTCTTTGACTGTATGAGTGACTCCTGTACAATAAAACAATAAAGCAAAAGTTTGTTTAAAATGTTTATTTTTAATTATGTCAATTTATTATCAAACTTGGGGAGTCACAGCCCATGCCCCAAGTTGAGTCCAGCCTTTTGTCCTTAGTAAAACAATTAAATGAGCCAAATTAAAAGTTGAGAGTATCAGTAGGAGATGTTTGATATGGCCACATTAGGAAGGGACAAAGCTATCCAGCAACCCTCTCTAGACTTTAGGGTCCTGAAGTAAGATCAAAGTTTAAACAGAAGCCAAGGCTATACACATCTAAGCAGTTGGAAGCATGGTGTGGTCCCACTAACCAGTTATCATTATATGGGTCTTAGTTTCATCTTGTAAGGTGATCTGACAAGCTGTGAAATCTCTTTCTGAGTGAGAGTTCAGTTCCCCCCCCCTTTCTTTCTCTGAGCATGAAATTATTTGGAGAATTTCTATTTCTGGGGTCTCGGGGAGGGGGATTCACTATTTCAACAGCCTGATAGATTGAGAGACACCAGTGTATCTCCAGAACATTGTATCTCTCTCAGACCAATTCCACGGCTATGCATGCCTCTGTGTATGTGTGTGCACATGCATGCAAGTGCCCACAGAGGCCAGGAAAGGGTATCAGATCCCCGGGAGCTGCATTGGCAGGAAGTTGTGAGTCACCCAGCGTAGGTGTTGGAAAACAAGCTCTACTCTTTTTATAGGAGCAGCAAGTGCTCTTAAGCTCTGTGCCACTTCTCCATCCCCTGCTTTGGGGGTTAAATGTAGAGTGGGTTAAAAACTTCAGAACATCACCTTTTGGAGTTCACAATGCTTACGATTTTAGCCTCAAAGACATTGTTTACTGTCTAAAATTCCATGCTTTGTCCACAGGGAAAGCAGCAAAGTCTGATCCTTCAAAAAGCAAGACAAGCACAGATGATCCACAGTGTCTTAGCACAGAGAGGCTCCTGGAAGCAACCTGCGGCTTTATGACCTCCACGCAGGAAGCAGCAGGAAATGCAGCTGGGGCCGGGCCACATGCGCCTTGCCTTTAGATGAAAGCCAGGTGTTCCACGGGAGCCAGGTGAGCCATGGTCATAAAATGCACATTTCTCTACTGAAAGACAGCAGGACTTGTGAGTGAAGGTACCGATGGTCCTTGAGTCTGCGAGTCTGCAGAGACACCCACAGGTCAGGCTATGCTTAAAACAAGAAAGGATGAAGAGAATTGCTTCAGAACAAGCGGCCTCAGTGGACTTTCTGTGTTTCATTTTTAAAAAGTAAGTCAGAATTTAAGACGGAGTCATGAATATACCCTCAAGAAGGGAAAGAGGATAATGAGAAAGGAAAAGGAACAAACCTGCATTTGAAATCTGTCCCTGAGAGCTATTACTTGCTTTCTTTTTCTTTCTTTTTCCATTTGTGTGTGCATTCATGTGCACCAGTGTGTGTGCACATGTATGTGGGTACTCATGCATGTGAGTATGTGTACATGTGGATGACTGCTGTTGATATTGGGATTCATCCTCTACCTTCTACCTTACTCACTGAAGCAGGGCCCCTTAATCAAATCCAGAGCTCATAGCCTTGCTGGCCAGCATTCTCTGGGGATTCCCCCTCTCTGCCTTTTGAGAATGGAATTATTCTAGGTCACTACTCACACTCACTCACATTCTGGGGACCTCACACAGCAAGAACTGAGCCATCTTTCCAGTCCAAGAGCTGTCACATTCTTAGCAACACTTGCCAAGTCTATTTTGTTAGGTAGAATTTTGGACATTGTCTCTCCAAACCTCTCTGTTTTGTGTTTATTTTGGTCACACAGAGTTACTGATCCAACTGTGTTCTAGCCAGACTCGGAAGAGTTAGGCCATTTTCCCAGTGTCACCTAGGACTCAGTAGGTACCTACACATGCCACAGTGACTCCTGACCGGGGCAGCCTAAACTTTTACACACACACTCCATCAGCTTCTATGGGTCAGGAACCTAGGGCAGTTACTCCAGGTGTTCTCCTCAGGCTGTGGTCAGTGTTAACGAGAATCAAGACATCCATAGAGGCTCAAATGGGGAAGGGTACACTTCTAAGCTTCTTCACGTACTTGGTGACAAAATTCACATTTTGGTCTGCTACCAAAATGGGAATCATGATCTTTTACACTTGATCTTAGCCAAAAGGCCAAGAAGCAATGAGTCACGATCTTTTTAGCTGGTCACAGCATGCCCCTATCACCACTGTCATGTGGTCCATCTCCCGTTCAGTAGAAGGGGATTATATTTGGCCCTGAATACTATGAGGTCAAAAGTCACTTGTGGCCAGCTTAGAAGCCTGTCATAGAGTATGTGGCCACAAAAAAATAGACTTTACGTAAATAGACAAAAAATGTGTTCCTCTGTCTCAAGCCACGCAGAGCAGTGTCAGAAGGGAAGCGTTTCATCAGCAGTATTTTAGCTTTATAATGTCCCACTCACTGCTATTTTGAGAGGTGATAAGGCTGTTTTAAGTAGCGTTTGTATATATTTCTGATAAACTTATGGGCAAAGGCATGGAAGACAAAGGTGCAAAGACAAAACCTCTTTTGCAACTCAGAAAGCTTTTGAGTTTCGATACATGTAAGACAAAGAACATGACACTCAAGACAGCTCAGAATGATGATGGCCCCGATAATGAGGTGTTTCCAAGAGCTGCTCATTTAAGAACTGAGAAACCTCTGATGTGTTTGATGAGTATTCCTAGCTTCATGTGCTAGATCAGCAGTGGTTCTCAACCTGTGGGTCAGGACTCCCTTGGGGGTTGAATGATCCTTTCACAGGGGTAACCTAAGATCATTGGAAATATCAGATGTTTATATTGGAATTCACAACAGTAGCTAAATTACAGTTATGAAATAGTAAGGAAAATAACTTTTTTGTTTTTGTTTTTTTTTTTTTTTTTTTTTTTATGGATGGGGATCACCACAACAGGAGAACCTAAATTAAAAGGTCCCAGCATTAGGAAGGTCAAGAACTGCTGTGTCAGGTAAAGATGGACACCCTTACCCCTGCCCTATTATGGCTCATCTTGGCTGAGTTCTGGTAACTCATTGAAGTGGGTGTTTCACTATAATATGTAGTAGTAGATCACCAATGAAGTTTTCATGGCTTTCATTTTCAGAGCCTTGTGGCTTTAACTTTTAGTTGTGACACTTATTTCCAAAGGAACAATCTGTTTCAGATACAAACATTTTATAGAGCTATGTGCTAGTTCTCACTTTACATAGGAGTTTTAGAGGACCCCCAAACCCAAGTAAAGCTAGAGGTAAGCAGGGCTGCATGCAGTAGCATTTGCAGTCATCACATGAACCAAGATAGAAGCATGGGGTAGCTCATACATGGACGAATTGCATTGAGCTGTACAGTCTTTGAGTCTGGTTAACTTTGCTGTGTGATGTTTTTATTTATTTAAATTTTGAAGGTAAATAAAGTAAGGTCAAAAAGCATTTCAGCATGGCGGTCACAGTCCACATCATGGCGGTCATAGTCCAAGGGGCCCTGATGCCTCGCTCTTCACAGTGGTCTACCTTACATTAGGGTAGCCATGTAAGTCATCATCTGAACAAGGACACTTTTGGGCCGTTGTTGTTGTTGTTGTCGTTGTTGCTGTTGCTGTTGTTGTTGTTGGTGGTGGTGGTGGTAGTGATGAATCTGGCCAGGCTGTAAGCTACTGCCTTATAGTAAGAATGAAGAAAAAAAAGAAAAAGAAAAAGAAAAAGAAAACTTCTTTAACCCAAGAGTCTCTTTTTAAGCAGCGAAGAAGGAAAAAGGCATGGAGTTCACACTGATTGCAGCGGGGTGCAGGGCTGCAGCTGGCTGGTCATGTGCTGACCTGTGCCTCTTTGTGAAGTCAAGGACTGTTGAAAGTCACAGAGGTCCCCTCTGACAAGTGGTAACACAACTTTGTGTTACATGGCCACCCTAATGTAAGGCAGACGGCTTTGAAGAGCGGCTTGTTGCTCTTCTCTGTGCTTCTTCCTGGCTCTTCAATAGTCCTGCCTATCTGGATGCCTTTTCTTTTCTTTTGCTTCTAATATTTCCAAATTCAGTTACACGGGGAAGCCAGCTAGGTTTGCCAGTGGTTGATGTTTGCCCGAATGAGAACACTGAAACGGCGGCGTTCTCCGTGGAAATCCTTGGTCCAGTGTTTGATCAAAAGCTTGCCTCAGTATGGAAACCTGAAACCTCAACCCTGAAACCTCAGGGTCTGCTCGTCATCACTCTTTCTTTTAGCACAGGCAGGACACTCCCCAGCGACGCACACAGCAGGCGTTCGCCCCAGTGAGCTGATCAATTAAAGGCTGCAAGAGATTGGCCATGCTTGCTGAAGGCGGAAATGCTAACGCAGCTCCAGGGCAAGCGGCTCCGGAACAATGTCTTGCTAAAAATGAATACTTTTCTGGAGAAACAAAAGCTGGTAAAGCATTTAAGTCAAATCGATCTTTAAACAGGATCCTGAACATGGAACCCATTTCTACACACACATGGCATCCATTAGAAAAGAGGGCTAGGAAAATTTCTCCCGTGCAAGACTTTCCAGAAGGAAAGAACATCCGCGATAAAGCCTGTCCTCCCACGGCTCCTTAGAGAACAGCCCCTCACCCAAGTCCAGACTCTCGGTCACTCAGACACAAGCGCTGTGGGTGACAGTCTTCACGCTCACCACCTTCTTGCACTTTACTTCAACCCTAATAACAATAACCTTGCTATGACCCAGCCATATGCTGAAATATTTAAAATGTTACAAAGCACAAGCGAATGCTTCTAATAGCCTCGCTCCCCAGAGGCAATCAAAACTTGCCATGTAGTATGTGTGCATCTTCCCATTTCTGTGCAAGCATGTATATAAACCATACAGTTGTAAATGCTTTTAATAGATTGCTTTCTCCTAGGACAAACTTTCTGTTGTGTGCATGAGAGAGCACACGTCTATCAGTAGCTCTCAGGAAGGGGAATAGGAACTGTGGTGCCGAAGGATAAACTTGTTTTTATTCTGATAAATGCTGGCAGACTCTGTGTGTGTGTTATTGTTCATGGTGGTGGTGGTGGTGGTGATGGTGGTGGTGGTGGTGGTGGTAGTGATGGTGGTGGTGGTGGTGGTGGTGGTGGTGGTGGTGGTGGTGGTGGTGGTGGTGGTTGTAGTGGTGGTGATGGTGTGTGTGTGTGTAGGTCCGTCTCACAGTTTATCTGTAGCGAAGAACTTCCTCTTTATTCTGCCTGTGTGCTCCGCATCTCTTTCTCCTTGTGTTCTAAGTGGTAAATTTGACCTTCTTGCAGATTTGACTTTTTCGTCTTAACATTGTCCTTAGGCATAGTTTTGCATACTTGTGTTCCTCCTCTGTGGACCACATGCCCTGGTTTATTTTTTTCCCCTGAGGGTTGGCTCCTCCCTCCTTCAAACTGAGCATTTCTCCTGGCTTTGGGTGGAGCCCACCATTTGCACAGATATCCTCCAAATCCTGCCTCCTGTGACTTAGGGACAAGTCAACCCCCAAAGCATTTTTATAATCCCTTTGCTGCAGTGGCTCTGGCTTTTAAATGCACGGGAGGTCTGCCTCTCGCCAGGATGGATGTGCGCAGTGGATGCTGGTTCTGATAGCCTCTCCAGGCGCGTCCCTCAGTGATGCTGGCCCTTGGCTCAGCGTCTACAACCAGGCTTCTTTTAAGGCAGACTTAAGTCGCCCTCATTTCTTCTGCCTTTCTCTAGATTCTTGTGAAAGCCTGTAGCGATAAAGCCTTTCTGTGCTGCACTTTGAAGTGCGACTGTCCCTTGCAGAGGCTGGTTTCATCTGGACATTATGGGAAGACTTGGTGCAGCTGGGACTTTTTTTTTTAATTTAGCCAATGGGGATGCTTTTGCATCTATAGAACTAGAAGGCACTTATTCATCCTCTGGGTTTATATATTTTCTTAAAGGTTGCGATTTGCATTTCTGTTCTCTATCTCCTTTTACATTGCTTTCTCAGAAATGCAAAACCCATGGGGAAAGCGAGCCTGGCTTTGGGGGGAGATTTTCAAATGCAGCTCTCATTTGTGTCACTGGAGGCAGCCCCCAGTCCTTCCCGCCCGGGCCAACTGCCTGCAGGGTAATGGATTATCTTCCTCTCAGCAGACTCCACGGGAGATGTTCTCAATGGTTTATGCATTCTGGCCGGAAAACACTCCCTGCAGACGGGAGAATTCTTCCTGTGTTCCCCAGCAGAGGTCCCCGGGGACTGAATCTGGCTGGCAGTGTAAACCCCATGTGCTATAAAGAGAAGATCAAGGGCACATTTGGCACTAAGTGGTTGTTCCAAAGTTTCCAACTGGTCTAAGCTTTCAAAGACAAAGAGTGAGTTCTTGTTGCTCTCACCTTGGGGAATACTTACAGAAGGTGTCTAAACACGCCTCACAACGCCCAGATCTTAGCAGAAGGGAAGAGACCTGTAAACAGAAAAGGTGATTGGTTCTGCTTTGGGATAAGAGAATAGGAAGGGGTGGGGATCATGGAAGGAATAGGTTATTTGTTATCCAGTTGCTCAGAACTGTTTCTCTGACCTGAGATTGTGTTGTGCCTGAGCTCAGGCTTTGATCATACCTTCTGCCATCGAAACAAAGTTAAGTTTGTTAAGTGTACAATATACAGGGAAATCAGCAAGAAAAAAATGCGTGTGGGGGAGGCCCAAAGACACAGAAACAAGTTTAAACAGAGAGGAAGGGGAGAGAGAGAGAGAGAGAGAGAGAGAGAGAGAGAGAGAGAGAGAGAGAGAGAATGAATAAAAAGGAAGAAAATGGATGATAAGGAAGAGAAAGGAGAGGAGGGAGGAGGATCCTCTGAGGTGAGCTGTTGTGAGACACCCTCCAGAGCGAGGCCAGCCAGGTGGCCACCTCACAGCCGGTTGGTTCCCTGGTTGGCACCCAGGGCTTTAAGGACAGAAGGCTAGCAAGCCCTCAACAGAACTGGTCACATTGAGCTTTGTTTTGTGATCCCTAGGGAGGCCTACAACTTGGGGGTTGAGGTGAGAAAGGGCAGATTGAGGGGATTATTTATTTCACTCTTTGCCGTTCGGGCATCCACATTAATCGAGCGGATTCATTTGGTGTCGGGTTTTTGTTCCCTTCAGAGTTCTGGTCATGAAAATTAAGAATCATGATTGTAATATCTCGCGCGGTCTGTGAGTCATGGCAGGGTGCTTTAGTGCTCTGGCCTTCCCGGCTCGCTACGTTTTGATTTGCTGAGTTCTTTCTTGCTCTTTTGTGCAGTTTACTTATTATGATTATTAATGAGGAAGCAGAAAAATGGCTATTCAGTTGAACTTTAGGGAGCAGGACGTAATAAATGGTCTCTGTCTAGGATCTAACATTTGCCCCTAAATACAGTAATTATTAGGTTGCTTGATGATATGCTGAGTTTTACAAGGCTCTTATTAGGGAAAGAAAAAGAACATAATAAATCCACTAATGTGGGTAATGACTAGTATGGAAATTGAAAATGGTTCAAAATTAACCCACTCCTTTTTTCCATCTTCTAAACACCCCCCCACCCCACCCCGTCCTAATATTATTCATCACATAAATATACTTGCTTTTCATTTCAGCTAGTTCTGCGCTGCCAAGGCGCTCCAGAATTAATTGCAATTAAGTGCTATCTGGCCTTACCCAGGCACTGCCAACAGGCTCAGCTGAAGGAAAATGTAACAGGCCCGCAGTGGCGGAGAGACGCACAAGCACAAGCGGCTCTGTGAGCGCCACATGTCGAGCTCGGGGCTCGCTCACAGGACCCTGAACAACACCGGAAATGAAGGCGCTCAATAGAGGGAAGCTGTCTGCGCACCCAAGTGACCACTGAGGGCTAAATAGGCCTCTCTGCCTCGCTCTCTGCACCTCCTCTGTCACACACACACACACACACACGCACGCACGCACGCACGCACGCACGCACGCACGCACGCACACATTTCTGCATAGTAGAGACAATCCAATTTTTTTTTATTGGAAATATTCTATATTTACAATTCATTTCCCTTTTTCTGGTTCCCCACCCCCAGAGGGTTTCTCTGTATAGCCCTGGCTGTCCTGGAGCTCACTCTGTAGACCAGGCTGGCCTCGAACTCAGAAATCCGCCTGTCTCTGCCTCCCAAGTGCTGGGATTACATGCGTGCGCCACCACCGCCCGGCTGAGACAATCCAATTTTAATGCAGACCTTTCTGTGTGTCTTTACCTTGAGTCAAACGCCAATGTGCGACGGGGTCTGACGCAGGAGGAGTGCACGGGAGTACTCCCACTCACTAAACATGAGTGATTTTCAGGCTGTATAAAACACTGTATTTATAAAATATTTCTTTTTTTAATTTTATTTTCTATACTCTTTCTTTACATTCCAAAGTCTTTCCCCTTTCCCAGTTCCCCCCTCACCACGTGTCCCATAAGTCCTCCCTCCCTCCTACCCCCGCGTGCGCATTCCCCAATCACCCCTCACCCCTTTCTCTGTTCTGGTACTCTCCAGCAAGACTGGAACCAGTCTTTTCTGTACCAGTGTCCTCTCATTCCTTCTTCTTGGGAAAAATATTTCCTTGGAGTAAATTATATAGATGCCCCAGCTAGTAGTCATTTATTAAAGATAAACCTAAAAAAAACAGTATGTGACCTTCCTGTCACCCTGATTCCTGTCACCCCGAGGCTTTCTATAAGCCTCTGTTCTGTTGGGGTTTAAAGGTTTTCAGTCTTACTTGAAATGTGAACAGAGTGGTGAAAAACCGTTTAAACTCTACTGGAATCAAATCTGGTCACCACAAAACAAAATGGAAATAACAAACACACACAGCGAAGCCTTAGTCCTGAGTAAAGCCCACTAAGGAGGCTCCTCCCGCCATGAGAGAGAGAGAGAGAGAGAGAGAGAGAGAGAGAGAGAGCAAGGACAGCTCGGATTGACTGGTGTGGAGAAGCATTGCCATTAAAACGGAGGAAGAAGAAGACAACCCCAGTGATGACTGTACAGTGCAGCGCCACTACGGTACAGAGCTAGCTAGTACAATAAGACACGAAAAGGAAGCTTAGATCTCAAAAGTAAAATGCGATGTCACACATAAAGTAAAAACATTCAATGCACTGAGAAGAAATGAGTCCATTGAATACAGCAGACAAAGGATTGTGTTAAATTTTCCAGAGCACCCTACAAATCAATAAGAGATGATCAAGAAACCATCAGCAAAAAGGACAGTAGAAACAAAGAACAAATTCACATGAGGGATGCTTTCAAGGGCTAGTGGATTTGACCATTCTGAATTTCATTTTAATAATAATCAAATAAAACAATGAAATCTCAAATCTTATTTGCGATTGTAAACATGTTTTGAAAAGATTTATATGTTGAGGATTGGCAAATAAGAAGAACATAATTATAGTGAAGTCTTTTTGAAAAGCAAATCTGCCACAATGCTCACTATAATTTTAACTTATATTCATGTAGCTGGAAAAACAAACACACACACACACACACACACACACACACACACATGCTTTCACATATACACAAGCACACACATATACACAAACATAACACACACAGACATACACACGTACTCAAACAGACACTCATACTCCAACACACACATGCACGCACACGCATGTACAGTCAAGGCTGCTCACCACAGTTGTCTACGTAAGTGTAAAAGCTGTGCACTGGTTTATCCATAGCAGTTTCCCATAGCAGGGTCCCACAGGAGAGGAAGTTTAAACAACAAAGCTACACCCTCGTACCACTCAATGCTAACATTGAACATCTGTGTGGTAGGTCCATTCTGTGACGTCTACCCTTGTTTGCAGGGAGCCACCTCTACACTCTGTCTTCCTTGGTGTTTTCTGGAGAGGCTTTGTCTTGATCATCCTTTCTTAGAAAGTTCACCAGTCTTATCAGAACAGGACATACCAATTTAAAGACCCTGTCTCCAAGTAGAGTCATATTACAAAGTATTAGAAAGCATCAAAACTTAGGGCTGAACATGAGTTTTGAGAGGATATGATTTAGTCTTTAATAGTCAGAAACAACATACATGCAAGAAAGGAAAGTGGTCATGGTACATTCAGACCACATGCTAATGTACAGTCACTAATAAAAATGAAGTAAATCAATGAAAAAATTAAAATACTAAGGTAAAAACAATCTAAATTTACAGACGGTATAGTAGAATTTAATTAAAGAAGATAGAGACAATGACATGGTACTTATCTGTTTTACATATTTTTATTATAAATTACATGTGCACATCTGCATCTGTTTGGATATGTGCATGTAAGTGCAGGTACCCACAGAGGCCAGAAGAGGGCACCAGATCTATGGACGTTGGAATTACAGCTGGTTGTAAGGCACCTAATGTAAGGGCTTGAAGCCAAACTCCAGTCCTCTGTAAGAACAGTACATTCTTAACCACCGAGCCATCTCCTCAGCCCCTCCATACACACTTTTAACAAAGAGAAAGGGATAAAAATGGAAGTATAAGTTCTTCCTCAGCATTTTTTGGCAGACATTAGCCATTAGGTTTGTGTTTATGGCATATTATTTGACTATGTAACTTAAAATTCCATTTCTATTGTTTAAAAAAGGCTAGCAAATTGAAGTAGGCAGAATAAGACACAATGGTAGAATTCACAACTCTGAATCTGGACAGACATTGCCTTGGATATCAAAATATGAGGGTGTTCAAATTCCCCGTATAAAATGACATTGTGTTTGTGTATAATCTATGCTATTCCCAACATGTTCAATTCCTCTTTAGACATAATACAATGCCTATGCTTATCCATCACTCCATTCTAGTGGGGTTGGTATTGTCCTCAGCCCATGTCAACGTAAGAATAGGAATTTCCCGAAAAACAATGCATATAAATAATTATGCAAAAGAGAAAGGCACACAGAGAGAGAAGGCACAATCTATGTTTGATTGAATCCATAGATGTGGAGGGCCAACTGTGCAGCAAAATATTGGGCGTGATTGGTTTTGGGAAAGCTGAAATGGAGCAGGGCTGAGGCAGAGGGAAGAGTGGCAGAGCTTGGGGGTTTGAGGTTGAACAACCCAAAATTTCTAACACTGTATGGAATTTTCAAAATCCTGCTACATACAGGTGAGAGAAGCCTGATGTTGGTTTCTCTTCCTGTTCGTACGGTATCATGGGAAAATCTGACTGATGAATGCCCTGATCCACAGTGTCAATGGGCAGAGTTAAGTGTGAAGGGGGAGGGGAGGCACTGCTTTTTCTATGGCCATTTCACCTAGCAAGCATCAGGGATCAGTGCCAGCTTGCTACTAGGGCCTGACGTTTTCTTCTACCTTCCCACCTCACTACCACCCACCCACCCCTGGCCTGAGATCTCAGGCACTGCCAGTGAGAGAGATGGTAGCAGTTTGCCTAGTTCTAAACTTTCAGAAGCAGCATGGGATTAGGTCCTACCAGTCAGGACTCACACCCCTACCATCCTGATATTTCACAGCTTCAAGCTTTTCTGTTCCATATTCTGGAGGTAGGCTGACATTCTCCAAACTCCAGTTTGAAAATCCCAGAAAGTCAGATCCAGTTGTGAACCTGGCCCATTACCATCCTCAGTATAGTTTAACTGAGAACAGGCATCAGTGATTGGTTGGTTTGGTTGATGATGCTTTGAAGGTCACCATCAATCAGTCAAGGGAGAGTTACCCATCCAAGGTCATTACAACAACGGCTGCCCCCAAGAGAGCACGTGATTTCCTGCCAGCTCACAGGCTACCTGGGCTTCTCATCCTTGTTACGGTCCTTTCTGGTTGTGACACCAGAGGTTCTTGAGCTACAGAGGTAGCCACTAGTTTCCCTCTATGGCTTTTTCTGGTACAAACTGCCCCCCCCCCACCTCCACACCAGCCACACCCACCTACCACATATCCACCACGTAACCACATCATTGAGTGAGCCTGGCTTAAAACCTGTGTCTTGCTGGAAAGCCCAATCGTTTTGGCCACTCCTGGTCACCCAGAGAAACCCAAAGCTTCTGTAGGGTGGAGCTAATAATGCCCTAACTCTCCAGCATGCTCTCTGCTCCCTCACCCACTTGTTCTAAGCAGCTTCTAGGGAAGGAGACAGTAGCTCTCCAAGTCATGCCCAGACTCCCCAGTTCACAGTTTAGGACTCCCTTCTCCATCAGTGACTGGTATAATTGAAAGACCCTCAACCCTCCCTTTTCTTTGGAGAAGCTGCAGGTCCTTATGCATCATTTGCTGGAAACTGACAGTAACAGGATGTTGGATCTTATTCTTGTCAAACATTATTGGGAGATTAAAAGCAGCGGCAGAAAACCTAAGCAAGCTACCCAAGGTAAGTCGTCTCACTCAAGGGCCTGATGAATTGCCTGCTGGATTTCTAGAAAGGCTCTGTGAAGCAGATTAGGTATTTATTCCCACAACCAAGATGTCCTGCCCCCAACAAACCAGTGAGGCACTAATATTGCCTTTGTCATGCCGTCAAATCCAGAGGAAAGGAGAAAGATCCAGAAAGTAGAGGGATTTAAAGGGATGGAGGGGTCCCAACTTTTGGAATTGAAAAAAAAGTGTACATATTTACAAACATATGAATCTTACATATGAATAATGAATTACATAGATTCAGCTGAAGACATACAGAGGAACAAACTGTCCTGTCTGGTGATTGCTGCCCTTACAGAAACAGACAAGAAAGGATATGGGGAAATAGAGCAGGGAAAAGGGATCAAAACCCACAGACATTGCTCAATTAAGCCCTGAGTGCAGGTCTGATGATATTTAGATAAAAGCATTCACCAAGCACCCTGCTCCAGTGCAGAGTTGACCTCTTCCTTCGAGGCTTTAACAACTGAGGAAGAATGCAGGCAGGCAACAGAAGGCCTTTTAGAAATCCTCCAAGCCCTGGGGTAGAGTCTCTGCCAAACAGGCTTGGCTATGAATTCTCCAGGTCACATTCGTAGACTACAACCCAGGGGAAGGAAAGCTAACATGCTCCTACTGTGACTATATTTCAGCCATTCTACAAATCCCCCTTCCTACATCAAAAGCAAGCAAGAATAAAAGGCAAAACCCAAGTGCAGGCATTTCTGGATGTTGAATACTGCTGGCTACGGGCAATGGGATTTGCTAAAATGACTAAGCCCCTCGATGGTATCATCAGGGGTATACCCAAGCCTTTGGGCTGGACTGAAACTGAGCAGAAGGCCTTTAAAACCTTGGAAATGTTCCTGGCCTTAGGAGAAATTTACCGTTTCTGTTTCTATGCCTACCAATCAGTAGTAATTAGGAAAAACCTTGCCATGGTCAGAACAGTGTCAAAGAAAGGAAAGAACAGTCATAGATCAAATAATGGGTGTCATTCTCTGTTTACTTGGTTCCCAAGGCTGACCTCTTACTGTCAGCATTAGCTGGACCACTGATGCCTATTCTGACCTGGCCAAGACCCTATATTTTCAACTGTGTAGCCAGCTAAGTTACTTGTCCTTAGGATCAACTCTGCTCTCCTAGGACGGAACAACTCAGCTATTTGACTCACGCTCACAGAACCAGTGGGGAATGTGACAGAATAAGACAGTGCAGGGGTTCCTCCATCTTGTATTCTTGCTGTAGCCATTTCAGCTCTAATTAAAATTTTTCTCTCTTGATAGAGGATCCCACGGAAAACTACCCAAATTGATTCTAGGAACCTGAGATCAAGATGCCCCAGCGAATGTATCTTAGCTCCTGCTAAGGTGCCTGCTCGTGCAAACCTCTCCCTCCAGCTAACCACTTAGCTCCTGTTAAACTGCCTTATTGTGAAAACCTCCCCCTACAGCTGCAGATGGAGAAATCTGGATGTGTGGGTTTTGTCTTTAAAAGCAGCTTGCTGTAAAAGCTCAGGGCTACAATTGGGTCCTAAATACCTCAGTATAATCCCAGCCAGCTGACTGGAATAAAGACTTTCAAATGGCTGTAAACTGTCTGAGTGATCCCCTTTGCTGGGACCCCTGTGACACAGTCATCACTCCTCAAGGATAACCGTGGCCTGATCTTCTACCAACACGATCACATTTTCCTCGTTCAAAGCTTTCTACAAATCAAATGGTACAATAAATAAAAGTTGTTTTATCTGGTTCTTTCATTTAGGAACATGTCTGTAAAAGACATCCAGGCTGGCATCTGAAGCAACAATCCTTTTGATAATTTTATAGTATTCTATAGAATAGCATAGTGTTACATTGCATAACTGCAGAAGCCAATGTTGACATTTTCTTTCACTTTGGGAACGGAACTGTCGTGAGCCTTTGTCTGTCTTTCTCTTGATCGATATATGTACACATTTCTCTTGGATTTGAACTTAGGTGTAGAATATTTGCATCACAGAGCACGCATGGGTAAGCTCCAGCAGAGGCTACCAAAAAGGTTTCCAGAGCAGCAGGAGCAATGTATCTGCCTATCAACAGCATATGGAAATGCCACACATTCACCATCAGGAAGGGCTATCAAGCCATCTTAATATGAGTAGCTTAGAAGATGAGCTCTGATATGCATTTCCACGGTGCCCTATGATATTGGGATCCCTTTTTGTATGGGCATAGCTAATCAGAAACCTTTTGTAACAACACTGTTTGCTCAAGTTCTTGCATCTATTTTGGTGCTATCCCAATGATTAATAATATACACACTTATTACAATTCCTGTATTTGTGCTACAAACACTTTACTTTGGGGCACGAATTAAGCCCCTGATGTAGTATCCAGAAAGGTTCAGGGTTTTTTATTTTAATGACACCTATCTCCTCAGTTGTTTTTTTATGGCTACTTTTTGTTTGTTTGTTTGTTTTTAAGACACAGTCTCTCTGGGTAGTGTTGGATGTCCTGGAACTCACGCTGTAGATCAGGCTGCCTTTGAACTCACAGAAATCTGCCTGCCTCTGCCTCCCAAGTGCTGGTATTAAAGGTGTGCCCCATTGCTGCCTGGCATGGCTGCTAACTTTTTGGACTTTTGTTAAGATTTTTTCCCTCTACTTCTAAAGTCTTAAGACTGATACCATCTAGGTTCTAGAAGTCCTGTTTCTTTACATTTCTTATGATCAATTTGGAACTGCTATTTGGGGGGCGGCGTGTCTGTCTCTGGTCATGGCTATCTAATGTGTTCAGTGCTATTTGTTGTTGAGACCATAATTTCCCATGGTGCCCCACTGATAGCAAAGCTGTAAATCAAGCAACTGACTTTTAGTTGGACACTGTCCATGCTGTTTCCTTGTGTCATATCATTCATTTTAATTATGGTAATTTTTAAAAAATGTTGACACATGTAGCTCTCTACTTTTGAAGAATGCATTAGATATTCTGGTTTATTTGCATGTCCATATAAATTTTAAAATGAACTTATCACCTTGCATGTTGGTTAAGACTATTTTCAGCCTGGAGGCTAACTTAGGTGGGAAGATTTTGAATTTAATACCAGTCTTGGCAACACAGTGAAACTCATTAAAAATTTCAACCCAAAGCAAACCAAATCAACCCCCCCAAACTGCATGGATTCTATGTATCTGTTTGGGAACAAGTATGGACCAAGCATCAGTAAGAAACCAAGTATCAGTGAATAAGATGCCAATATAAATGGTTTTAGAGTCAGGCTCTCTTAGAATATAACTCCATTTTAAATCTCATCTTTGTAAACTGTATCTTATAATTTTTAGAACAGCATGTAAAGCAGCCATGGAATGGTAGAAGTTTTCTTCAGCTGATCTACAACAACCACCGATAATTTAATTTTTAAAAGTTATTTGGATGACAGTGGATATAGTCTTCTCAGTATTCTGGAATTCTGGATGCATTTATGTGGGAAAAAGATTGTCTCATTAGGGAACTGCAAATGGAGGATGGCCAGGTGATAATGTAGCAACATTATTCTAGAGAAGGGATAGTGGGCTGCAGAGGAAAGTTCAAATACTCAAGTGTTAGAACATGAAAACTGTCCAAGGGGATGTGATATTTCCCTTGGATGGGCCCTTAATCAAGACATGCCCTAGTTAGAAAGTCGAATAAAGATTTAGGGCAGCAAGAAACCTAGGTTAGAAATGACAGGGTGAAAAGGCAGAGCTAAAAAAAACGTTTACAAAAGAAGAAAGGAAGCAGAGGAGACGCATGTGTGTATGCATGTATATATGCATGACTGTATATATACAGAAAACAGGCAACAGGCTGCATTGAGAGTTAAGTTTGTGATCCTCCCTTTCAGGTCATAAACCTTTCCTGTGGGACATTCCCCTGCAGATGTATGACACACCCAAAGGAAGCCTTTGAGGGAGCTAGTGACATAAGAATCACACCTCATTCCGGGCCCTTCCGGCTTTGGTCTCTTAGGCAGGCACCTCCCTTGTATGTGCAGGAAAAGCAGAGGCAACAGAGGAGTGAGTCTTCTCCAGTGCCTCACTTTGAGGGTTTTATACGTTGCAGTGGTACCTTTAACATGTCACCACTTATGCCTGTAGAAGCAAACCTTTCAAGGCTGGAGGACTTTCACAATACACTCCCTAATCCATAGAACAGGGGAAGTAGACCAGGCTATCTACGGGAAGCACAGTATCAGGGGCTGCTCTTGAATGAGAAAGGGGACCAGGTGTGACTTATTGTCTGCTTCAGGTATTTGCAGAATCTGTATCTATGGATTCAACCAAACATGATCCAAACTATTTCTAAGAACTCATCTGTACAGAACATGTACAGACTTTAGAGGTCATTATTGCCCAAACAACACCTATTTACAGAACATTTATCCTGTATTGGGGATGGTAAGTGATCTAGAGATGATCTAAAGTGTATGAAAAGATATGTGTCAATTATACACAAACACCAGACCATTTTAATTAACAGACTTGACCCCTCCCTCCTGTATCCTGAAGGGGAACAACACATTCTTCAATTATCTCCATACATCCTCTGAGGGCTTCATATAAATTCTCATTTCTTATAAGCTCCATCTTTATGTTTATCTCCCCTTCCTAGAAAAGTCATCTCTTTCACTTTTGGTTCATGCTTACCCTGAGCATGTTTTTTTTTTTCCTATAATACTGTTAATTATATGTTATGCTAATTTATACTGAGTGATCAGAAATGGGAATGTAAACCATGACTGGTTCAACATTTACTGGAAGATTTTTCTCTTTTCCCATTCAGTCTAATGTGAACTCATAATTCACACTAAATGTTTTCCTGTTTTCATTTAGAGATGTTGGTATGTTTGTGCTTTTAGAGATATTGCTGATAAAATGTTAGAGGGATACATTTAAACATTATTTAGCAAATTGACCTTAAGAGCTTCTATAGATGACCATGAAAGCTGTTAAAAACAGAGATAAGTCTATTAGAAAAGAAAATCAGAGCATTTAAAATACCCAATTAACCCAAAAGATTAAAAAGGCATGGACAGGAGACCGGCCACCATCTTGGAGTGGGTAACCGAGCAAGGAGGTCCCGTAGATAGACGGAGACCCAAGGACTGGGATCTGAAAGGATGGGGTTGCAGGCTGGGAATCCCCTGTGCCTGGGTCTGGGGTGACCCCAGGGAAGTGGAGGTTTGACCCATTCTTTCCTCCAGCATCCGGCTGGGAGTGTCCCTGGCATCTTTTCCATTTCGCCTCCGAGTCGCGGCTGTGGCAAGGACAAGCGCGACTGGGGGCTGGCAGAAACACCACGGGGGCTGTGGAACTCCTGCCTGGTGGGGGGGAGGGAGGGGGGCTTAGGTCCCCCTATTGCCAGTAGGGGAGGGTGGGCACCACACTGTGTGTGGCAGCCACGTAAGCGGAAATGACTTAACTAGTTCTTCTGGCCTCTGTGAGAGGCTGATAAGTTCTCAGAGAGCGCAGGTTCGGATGGTTTGAACTGATTGGCTTAGAAGCTTGTGGTAGGCGGGTTCTCTTATAAGCCTATAAAAAGCCCATCCAAGCCAGCCCACATGGGCTCACTTCTTTTACCTTGTGTGGGGAGACTGTGACCCCCCAGAGCTCTGGAAATTAAAATCCTCTTGCAAATTACATCAGGTCTGTCTCTTGTGAGTGTTTGGGGTGCCGGTTTCTGAGGCATGGGGTGCTGGGTTACCCCCGTTTTTTTCTTTTGGACCTTACGGATCCACATCATCTTGGACCCTGCAGCCCAACCGGGGGATACACAGAAAGCCCGCGGTGAGACAGAGCTCCGTGGTCCGACACTATCCTGGGGAGAATAGCTCAACCAGACAGAGCCCTGCCGACTGGGAGAGCCTCTGCCTAGGCTTCAGCAGCCCAGCCAGGGAGCCCCAAGCCTACAGGGAATCCTGTGGATAGACAAAGCCCTGAGACTGGCCACCATCTTGGAGCTGGTTACCGAGCAAGGTACAGTGGTCACCAGAGGGAAGGATTTCCCAGGGTATAGCCTGCCTGGGTGCCTTCTGCACCAGGGAGCTGTGCAGCATTATGGCTGCCTAGACAGGCTGGAGAACGTCTGACCTGCAGGAAGTCCCGTAGATAGATGGAGACCCAAGGACCAGGATCCGCACCATCATGGACCCTGCAGCCCAACCGGGGGAGCTCTGGATACACAGAGAGCCCGTGGTGAGACAGAGCTCCATGGTCTGACACTATCCTGGGGAGAACAGCTCAACCAGACGGAACCCTGCCAACTGGGAGAGCCACTGCCTAGGCTTCAGCAGCCCAGCCAGGGAGCCCCGGGCCTGCAGGGAATCCTGCGGTTAGACAGATCCCTGAGACCGACCACCATCTTGGAGCTGGTAGACTAACCAGGCAAACCAGGAGGAGACCACTGGAGGCCAGTTAAGTATCCAGAGGCAAGCAGGGAGGAGACTTGAATCCAGCCCAGCAGAACTGAGGAAGTAACTCAGAGCCCAGTGGTGGAAACCTTCCAGTTTCCACCTCAGGAGCCCAGACACCCTCTGAGACAGCAGCACCAAACGCCAGGCTCTCAGGAGCTTTAAACACCAACCAGTAATAACAAGACCAACTAAGTCCAGAAATAGACAAATGGCAAAAGGCAAACATAGGAACGTTATTAGCAGAAATCAAGGCAATATGGCAGTATCCGAACCCACTTCCCTGACAGCAGAAAGCCCCGGATACCCCAACACACCAGAAAATCAAGATACAGATATAAAATCATTGGTGATGATGCTGATAGCAGAACACATGGATAAATCTCTTAAAGAAATACAGGAGAAAATTGAAAAGTTCGAAGCCCTTGCAAGACAAACACAAAAATCACTTAAAGAAATTCAGGAGAATATGGATCAAAAAGCAGAAGCCAATAACGGGGAAATACAAAAATCACTTAAAGAAATACAGGAGAACGTGGGTCAACAAGTAGTTGTCATGAAAGAGGAAACACAAAAATCTCTTAAAGAATTACATGAAATCACAAATAAGCAAGCAAAAGATCTGAGCAAAACCATCCAGGGTCTAAAAACAGAAGTAGAAAAAAACTAAGAAATCTCAAAGGGAGACAACTTTGGAGATAGAAAACCTTGGGAAGAAATCATGGGCCATAGATGCAAGTATCAACAATAGAATACAAGAGATAGAAGAAAGAATCTCAGATGCCGAAGATACCATAGGAACCATGGTCTCAACAATCAAAGATAATGCAAAAAGCTTGTAAGTAAAAACATCCAAGAAATCCAGGACACAATGAGAAGACCAAACCTAAGGATTATAGGTATAGATGAGAGGGAAGATTTACAACTTAAAGGGCCAGCAAATATCTTCTACAAAATTATGGAAGAAAACTTCCCCAACCTAAACAGAGAGATGCCCCTGAATATACAAGAAGCCTACAGAACTCCAAACAGACTGGACCAGAACAGAAATACCTCCCATCACATAATAATCAAAACCCCAAATGTACTAAACAAAGAAAGAATATTAAAGGCAGTAAGAGAAAAAGGCCAAGTAACATATAAAGGAAGACCTATCAGAATTATACCAGACTTCTCACCAGAGACCATGAAAGCTAGAAGATCCTGGGCAGATATCATGTAGACTCTAAGAGAACACAAATTTCAGCCAAAACTACTATACCCAGCAAAACTCTCAATCACCATAGATGGGGAAAACAAGGTATTCCATGACAAAACCAAATTTGCATGATATCTTTCCACAAACCCAGCCCTACAATGGATAATAGAGGAAAAACACCAACACAAGGAGGAAAACTACACCCCAGAAGAAGCAAGATAGAAACCTCCTTTCATCAAACACAAAAGAAGATAGCCACTCAAATATAAAAAATAATTTCAAAAATGTCAGGTAGTAATAGTTACTATTCCTTAATATCTCTTAACATCAGTGGGCTCAATTCCCCAATAAAAAGACATAGACTAACAGATTGGATACGGAAACAGGACCCTACAATTTGCTGCATACAGGAAACACATCTCAGTGTCAAAGACAAATACTACCTTAGAGTAAAAGGCTGGAAGACAATTTTACAAGCAAATGGTCTCAGGAAACAAGCCGGAGTAGCCACTCTAATATCGGATAAAATTGACTTTCAACCTAAAGTCAGCAAAAGAGACACTGAAGGTCACTACTTGCTGGTCAAAGGGAAAATCCACCAAGAAGAACTCACAATACTGAACATATATGCTCCAAATGCAAGGGCACCCTCATTCGTGAAAGAATACTAAAGCTTAAAGCACACATTGCACCTAAGACAATAATTGTGGGTGACTTCAACATTCCACTGTCCTCAATGGACTGATCAGGAAACCAGAAATTAAACAGGGACAAAAACAGATATATATATATCTGTTCTCTCTCTCTCTCTCTCTCTCTCTCTCTCTCTCTCTATATATATATATATATATATATATGTTCTATATATATAAAACATTTCATCCTAAAGCAAAAGAATATACCTTTTTCTCAGCACCACACGGTACCTTCTCCAAAATCGATCATATACTTGGTCACAAGACAGATGTCAACAAATACAAGAAGATCAAACAAATCCCTTGCCTCATATCAGATCACTATGGAGTAAAAGTGGTCTTCAACAGCAAGAAAAACAACAGAAAGCCCATATACACATGGAAACTGAACAATACTCTACTCAATGACACCTTGGTCAAGGAAGAAATAAAGAAAGAAATCAAAGACTTTTTAGGATTCAATGAAAATGAAGGTACAACCTACCCAAATCTTTGGGACACAATGAAAGCAGTGCTAAGAGGAAAACTCATAGCCCTGAGTGCCTCCAAAAAGAAACAGGAGAGAGCATACACTAGCAGATTAACGGCATACCTGAAAGCCCTGGAACAAAAAGAAGCTAATTCACCCAGGAGGAGTAGAAGACAGGAAATCATCAAACTAAGGGCTGAAATCAATCAAATAGAAACAAAGAGAACCATACAAAGAATCAACAAAACCAGGAGCTGGTTCTTTGAGAAAATCAACAAGATAGATAAACCCTTAGCCAGACTAACCAAAGGGCACAGAGACAGTATTCAAATTAATAAAATTAGAAATGAAAAGGGGGATATAACAACAGAGACTGAGGAAATTCAAAAGATCATCAGATCCTACTACAAAAGTCTATACTCAACACAAATGGAGAATCTGGAGGAAATGGACAATTTCCTAGACAGATACCAAATACCAAAATTAAATCAGGATCAATTAGATCAGCTAAACAGTCCCATAAATCCTAGGGAAATAGAAGGCGTTATAGAAAGCCTCCCAACCAAAAAAAGTACGGGACCAGATGGTTTTATTGCAGAATTCTATCAGGCCTTCAAAGAAGACCTAATATTCCACAAAATAGAAACAGAAGGGATACTGCCCAACTCATTCTATGAAGCCACAATCACGCTAATACCAAAACCACACAAAGATCCAACAAAGAAAGAGAACTACAGGCCAATTTCCCTTATGAATATCGATGCAAAAATACTAAATAAAATTCTTGCCAACTGAATCCAAGAGCACATTAAATCGATCATTCACCATGATCAAGTAGGCTTCATCCCAGGGATGCAGGGATGGTTCAATATACGGAAATCCATCAATGTAATCCACTACATAAACAAACTAAAAGAAAAAAACCACATGGTGATCTCATTAGATGCAGAAAAAGCATTTGACAAAATTCAGCATCCTTTCATGTTAAAAGTCCTGGAAAGAACAGGAAATCAAGGCCCATACCTAAACATAGTAAAAGCAATATACAGCAAACCAGTACCAACATCAAACTAAATGGAGAGAAACTTGAAGCAATCCCACTAAAATCAGGGACTAGACAAGGCTGCCCTCTCTCTCCATATCTTTTCAATATAGTACTTGAAGTTCTAGTGAGAGCAATTAGACAACATAAGTAAGTCAAAGGGATACAAATTGGAAAGGAAGAAGTGAAACTATCATTATTTGCAGATAATATGATAGTTTACTTAAGTGACCCAAAAAATTCCACCAGAGAACTTCTACAACTTATAAACAACTTCAGCAAAGTGGCTGGTTATAAAATCAACTTAAGCAAATCAGTAGCCTTCCTGTACTCAAAGGACAAGCAGGCTGAGAAAGAAGTTAGGGAAATAACACCCTTCACAATAGCTACAAACAATATAAAATATCTTGGCGTGACTCCAACCAAACAAGTGAAAGATCTGTATGACAGGAACTTCAAGTCCTTGAAGAAAGAAATCAAAGAAGACCTCAGGAAATGGAAATATATTTCATGCTCTTGGATTGGCAGGATCAATATAGTAAAAATGGCCATCTTGCCCAAAGCAATCTACAGATTCAATGCAATCCCCATCAAAATCCAAAAATCAATTCTTCATAGATCTAGAACGAGCAATTCTCAAATTCATTTGGAGTAACAAAAAACCCAGGATAGCTAAAACTATTCTCAACAATAAAAGGACTTCTGGGGGAAATCAATATCCTTGACCTCAAGCAGTACTACAGAGCAATTGTGTTAAAAACTACATGGTATTGGTACAGCGACAGGCAAGTAGACCAATGGAATAGAAGTGAAGATCTAGAAATGAACCCACAGAGTTATGGCCACTTGATCTTTGATAAAGGAGCTACAACCATCCAGTGGAAAAAAGATAGCCTTTTCAACAAATGGTGCTGGTTCAACTTGAGGTCAACATGCAAAAGAATGAGAATTGATCCACTCTTATCTCCTTGCACTAAGATCAACTCCAAGTGGATCAAGGACCTCCACATAAAACCAGACACACTGAATCAAATAGAAAAGAAACTGGGGAAGACCCTGGAGGACATGGGCATAGGGGGAAAGTTTCTGAACAGAACACCAATAGCTTATGCTCTACGATCAAGAATTGAAAAATGGGGCCTCTTAAAATTACAAAGTTTCTGTAAGGCAAAAGACACTGTCAGAAGGACAAAACAGCAACCAACAAATTGGGAAAAGATCTTCACCAACTCCACATCCGACAGAGGGCTAATATCCAATATATACAAAGAACTCAAGAAGTTAGACCCCAAAGAACCAAAGAACCCTATTAAAAATGGGGTACAGAGCTAAACAAGAAATTTTTACCAGAAGAAATTCGGATGGCTGAGAAGCACCTTAAGAGATGTTCAACATCATTAGTCATCAGGGAAATGCAAATCAAAACAACCCTGAGATTCCACCTCACACCAGTCATAATGGCTAAAATTAAAAACTCAAGAGACAACAGGTGCTGGCGAGGATTTGAAGAAAGAGGATCACTCCTCCATTGTTGGTGGGATTGCAAGATGGTACAACCGCTCTGGAAATCAGTCTGGCGGTTCCTCAGAAAATTGGGCATGACACTTCCAGAGGACCCTATCATACCACTCCTGGGCATATACCCAGAGGATTCCCCTGCATGCAATAAAGACACATGCTCCACTATGTTCATAGCAGCCTTATTTATAATAGCCAGAAGCTGGAAAGAACCCAGATGTCCCTCAATGGAGGAATGGATACAGAAAATGTGGTATATTTATACAATGGAATACTACTCAGCAATTAAAAATAATGAATTCATGCAATTTGTAGGCAAATGGTTGGATCTGGAAAATATCATCCTAAGTGAGTCAACCCAATCACAAAGGAATTCACATGAATTGCAATCACTGATTAGTGGATATTAATGAGCCCAGAAGCTCTGAATACTCAAGACACAATTAGCTAAGCAAAAGATTCCCAAGAAAAGGGATGGAGAGGACCCTGGTCCGGAAAAGACCAAATCTGGTTTTGGAGGAGAGTACCAGAACAGAGAAATGGTGGGGAGGGGGGGTAATTGGGGAATAGGGGGGAAGAGGACTTATGGGACATATGGTGAGGGGGGGGGACTAGAAAGGGGAAAGCCTTTGGAATGTAAACAAAGAATATAGAAAATAATAAATAAATATATATGTATATATATACATATGTATGTATGTATATATATAAAGGCATGGACAAAACAGATAATAGGTAGGTCATACATAAAATAATGGTTATAAGTCAGATAGAGATTAAAATATATTGACAATTATATTAAGTATAAATGAATTAAAAACTACAAATAAAATGCACATTTTGCTAATAAATAATAAAATATAACCCAAGTACACAGCAGTCACCTTCAATATAAGGGTTATAAAAATATTAAGAGTAGAAAGATGGGGAAATACAGAAGTTGCACAATGGTATAAAACTAATGTATCTCACTGAAGAAAAGTCGGTTTTGACATAAAGACATCACTAGAGACATTAGAGATAAAGTGAACATTTCTAGTGATAAAAATATGTAAGATTCAATTATTAACTTATGTACAACAAATAAAACAACCTCACATTATATAAAGATAAAATACCTGGAAGAATTAGAAATTGTCATATCTCTATTCACAGTTGTAAATTTTCAGTGAATATCTTTCTCCATAGTATAAAAGTATAAAAATGTAGCAAATACATACGTGAATTGAAAGCAAGAGTAATAGACTTAATAAAATTGACAGAATATTCTGTGTTCAGCACCTGTAGAATACACACTCCTGTGCAACATATATGGAACACTTACCAAAAGGATCACATTCTTGGCTTTACAGAAATATCCAAAAAAATATTAATTGTAGAATTTAGTATCTCAGAAACAGTGGAACTAGGAATAACTTCAGTAGTAGCGAAGAACACTGTAGGAAAATTCCCACCTGTCAGTAAGTTAAGTAGTGTGCATCTGAGCTGTCCAGGGGAAGATGCAACTACAAGGAAGTCTTAAGTAATATGTTGGGCTACAAGATGAGACTACAATATATCCGACTTGTGAAGCCCAAATTAAATCTGTGCTCAGAAGAACGCACACAGGTTTAAATCAGTGTTAGGAGAAAAAAGTGCACAGTCTGATTGGTCCTCTCTAGCAGCTTGGAGAGGAGTGAAGAGCTTCAACGAAATCATAAGTAGAAAAGCAAATGCAGAAACTAAGAAAAACGCAGACAAGAAAACCATCAGGAGTCAAGAGTCAGTTCTTTGAAAAGATCCATTCTGATAGGTAAGTAAGAAGGGTCCAGGACAGGAATTCGTTGGCACCTGTGGGGGAAACTGCATGAGTTCAAGGAAGAAACAAAATCAAGCTCATACAAAGTCCTCCAGAGAATTGAGACAGAGGGTAATCTCCAGCTAATTGTATGAAGTCTGCAAACATGACATGACGGGCTACTGCCAGGAAAGAAAACCATAGGCTAATCTCCTTCATAAACACAGATTTTCAAAATCTTAGAAAGTGAATCCAGACATATATAAAAAGCCTTACCCTTCAGGACAATTTTGGGTCTTTTCCATAAGTTCAAGGTTTTAGTGTCCTACTTTCATTCTGTTGCTGTGATAATACTCCGACTGAAAGCAGTGTAGGGTAGGAAAGAATTTATTTGGGTTCCATTTCTGGGTTTCAGTCCATCACTGAGGGAGGGCAGGGCAGGACCTGAAGCAGGAGCTAAAGGGAGGCATGCTGCTCACTGGCTCATTCTGACATGCTCACGCTTGGCTGGTTTCCTTACTTAGACCACCTGCCTAGGGACGGTGCTGCCCACAGTGGGCTGAGTCCTACTACATTCAAGACAATTTCCCCACAGATGTGTCCACGGGCCACTCTGATCTAGATAGTTCCTCAGTGGAGCCTCCCTCTCAGATGACTCTAGGCCATGTCAAATTGTCGGTTAAAGCTAACTAGGACATCTGGTTTCATATTTGAGACATCTGTGCAATTCATAACACTTTCAGAACAAAGAACACACCAAATGATTTACACCAATAGCTACTAGGAGAAGAGTGGACTAAACTCCTACTGATAAAGAATCTTAGCAAAACTAGGCATTGAAAGACAACTTTTAATTTTGATAAAGAGACTTTCAAAAGAATGAAGGAAAAAGAGAAAAAAATAAAACCATCTTCAACCTAGTATAGAAAACTTGTTTTCCTCCTTAGTGGCCAATGACATGTGTGCTGCATGTATTCGGAAGTGCACTAGAAGACTGACCATGACATTCCATTCCAAGATAGGAGAACCCCAAAGGACCCTTGAAGGCTGGAACCTTATGTAAAGGAACACTCGAATATCCCTGTGTTCGAAGCTTCAGGTTTTCAGACAAGCATTAGAATTGAGGAAACAAACCTATAATATCTCTGATGATGTTTAGGGCTCAGGAGAAGAATTGGGGCTATTCAAGTGGCCTTGTAGAGAACAAAAGGAAAATCACATCTTAGAGCTGAGAACAGTCCTGCAGGGCCTAAATAGATGTGAGATGCTGTACAGTAGTATTCTTGGGCTGATAGATGGCTCAGCCAACCACTCATTGTGTAAGCAGAGGGGCCTGAGTTTGGATAACCGAAGCCCAGGACACCCTTGTAATACAGAAATAGAAATATGGAAGGCAGAAACTGGTGATTCCTTGGAGTTCACTGGCTGGCTAGCCTAGCCCACTTGGTGAGATCTCAGGCCAGTGAAATCCTATCACAGACAGAAGGTGGAAGGGCCTTGAGGAGCTACACTCAAGTCTGCTTCTGACCTCCATTTACATGAGCAGACACTTGTATGTATGCACATGTGTGCCTTCCAAATGCACTCCCACACATGCAACCACACATCTGTATACCTACACACACGTGTGAATCCACATCTGTACACTTCCAAACATATGCATCTACTTACCTATATACCCACACACACGTGTACCTTCACACCTGTGTACTCATACAACACACACACACACACACACACACACACACACACAGAGAGAGAGAGAGAGAGAGAGAGAGAGAGAGAGAGAGAGAGAGAGAGAGAGAGAGAGATCCTGCTAGATTTCTAGAGAATTGATAGCATCATAAAGGGCCCCATGTACATCTGCAAGAAAGGAACTGATGGGGTGGAAGAAGGAAGTGCAGGTGTGAAAGAAGACATGATGGGATGCAGAAGACGGAGGCCTGGGATGCAGAAGACGGAGGCCTGGGATGCAGAATACGGAGGCCTGGGATGCAGAAGACGGAGGCCTGGGATGCAGAAGACAGAGGCCTGGGATGCAGAAGACGGAGGCCTGGGATGCAAAAGACGGAGACCTGGGATGCAGAAGACGGAGGCCTGGAATGCAGAAGACAGAGGCCTGGGATGCAGAAGACAGAGGCCTGGAATGCAGAAGACGGAGGCCTGGCTACTGGTTTGTTGGTTAGGAGAAACGATCTGCAAAGTATTGTTGCTGGGAGTCAGACATGGTCATGCTCCCTACAAAAGATCCTCTCACAGAAATGCCGACGAGAATGTCTGATATCCAATTAAATTTGAATGTTAGAGAAACGGTACTTTTTTTCTTATATCTATGTTCCTAATATTTCCTGGAGCATACTTCCTGAAGGAACTATTGTTTAACAGCAATTTTATCAAACTTATAAATTTATGATTATAAACTTATAAATGACATTGAAGAATTTTGACCCTACCTTAGCTGACATTTATTGCAATACTCATTTGCATTTTTAAAATTAATTTATATTATGTGCCTGAATATATACATATATATGTATATGTACATATTTATATATATACTTATATGTCTTAGTATACATACACACATATAGACATATATATGTCTATATATGCCTATATATACACACCTAGGCACATAAAATAAATTAATGCTTATATATATATATATATATATATATATATATATGCATATACATGCATCATGGTGTGCACAAGTCCCTGGAGGTCAGAGGGGGTATCAGACTCCTGGAACTGGAGTTACAGGTAGTTGTGAGCTGTCAGGTGGATTCTGGGAACTGAACCTGGATCCTCTGCAAGAATAGTAAGTGCCCTTAGCCACTGAGTGTCTCTCCAGTCCCAGGCATTTTGATATGTACAATGCATTCCAAGGTAGACACGATGGTACAGACCGATAACCCTCACCCACACATGAATTTGAACTTAGGAAGTTTGAGGTCAAACTAAGCTGCATAGTGAGACTTAAACAACAAACATAAACAAAGCAAAAATATCAAACACACACACATAAAAGTTTTATAAATCATTCTCATGTCCTTTTCACTAAAATGCCATTCTAATTTGTTGTAAGAAATTGTTGCTTGAAGGCAGATTTTACATGGTGATGAAAATAAAGAGGTTTTCCTGGGTTTCAGGGTAAAGGGCAGGTGTGGCCTCAAGAAGAGTGGGGAAAGACATGAGCTTACAGGAGTGGGGAGTTGGGGCACTGGGGCACTGGGGAGCTGGGAAGTTGGGAAGTTGGGGAGCTGGGGAGCTGGTGAAGGGGAGTGGGGATCTGGGGAGCTGGGGAGCTGGTGAAGGGGAGTGGGGAGTTGGGGCGCTGGGACGCTGGGGAGCTGGGAAGTTGGGGAGCTGGGGAGCTGGTGAGCTGGTGAAGGGGAGTGGGGAGCTGGGGAGCTGGGGAGCTGGGAGTACCCAGCACATTCTTCCAAGAATGCAGTTTCACGCTATTCCTAAATTAGGAATATAGTAAACATCTGTATTTCTTTTTCAGCTGCTCATTGGAAAAAAAAATCCATCATTTTAACACCCCTTGACTATTGTTTTCAATTCTATCTTTTAAAAATGTCTTAAGTTCTCTTGCCTAAAGGTACACATATACATACACAGCCAGATGACATGTGGATGCACGCATATTACTGTTGGGGGTCCAACTCAAAGCCTTGTGCCTGTTAAGGAAGCAGCACACCCCAGAGCCCCAGCCCAGCCCTCCAGTGTATTCCTTGTTTGTATTTCATTTTTCTCCTTTATTTTCTCTTAGTAAACAAGATATTCCTTCTCTGTAGCCATTAGCGCACCCTGCCTAGTAAATGATATTGAAGTATATATTGCCAATTCTTTGTAGCTTTAGTATTTCTTTAAAACCAATTCTCAAAGCTCCTGAAAATATAGATTTCCACAGCCCTAATGGACCTTTCAGAGTTCTGTCTGAGGTCACTTTCAATGCTTTTGGCCATATGCAGACCGAATTGTGAATCCCACTTATACTGCAGTCTCTTTCCTTCTGCACCTTTATAGAAAATATAAAACTCCTTTCATAAACATGAGTTACAATGTATCCCAGGCACCACATTTAAAAACCTGCTTGCTTTGTAGAAGTCTATCTCCACTGAGGAAGTCCGAATAAATAGCCTCAGGGGCCAGTGTCACCACTGAATAGATTTTATTCAACATTCACTCCATGGAAAATGCTCAAAAGATTTGTGCTGTTTATACAGAATGAGTTATAAAATATGTGGTCCATGGAGAGAAGAGGGAGTTTATAGCAGAGACCCCCAAAGCCCTCCCACCACCCCAGAAAAGCTCCAGTTCATCCAGTCACCTTGTCTTAACACACAGAAAGCCCCGTGTAAATAATGCAAAGACATGCCTGCATTCAAACTCCTTAAGAACTGTTAAGTAGGTGGCGCTTGGGTGTGAGAAGGCCATAATGAAACCATTTCTTTTATACAATTAATATTCACCAAATGTGGAAGCAGGCACAAGAGTAACACTTTCAAGTGTCTTGATTTGCTGTTGGTGTGATTTTGTTGCAGAATATCTCAGAGAATGTCTTGAAGTGAAGACAGAAAAGCCAAATTTTCACTCTTTGCATCACTGGGACGATTGCAGCATCTGGCTCTCTATGATTATCTAAGCCTTAGTACCTTGTGTAATGAGCAGTGGTTCACTTACCTGAAAACAGAATAGACACAGCAGCCAGAATACTTAAAAGGGGTGTCCTATGACTCTCCCTTAGACGAATCCCACAGAGCAGAATCTAGAACATATTATCCATAAATAATGGGTCAGGAACTTCCTGTCCTCTCTCTTATTCTCGTAATTAAGATGTTTGAGCAAGATTCTCTGTCTTAGTGTTCTAACCCAGGTACAAGGGACTCCTGCCTGACATCAACATGTGTCATAAAGTCAAAGTAATTTGGGATGGGATGGTTTGGGTTCTGAGAGATACATCTTAATCGGTGCAGCCCCAACAGAAGCCTGGCATCCCCTTTCACTTGGCAGTGTAATATTTGGGAAGAAAAGCCTTACCACAGATTTCTAAAAACAGTCAGAGCAGGGCTTCTTTCAATAAGGATCATGGAAGATGGTGTCACGGGTGAGCTCTTACCTTGGAGGAGGTCCTTTATGATTATCTAAAGCTTATCTGTGCTTATTAGCTTCTGTTTCATGGATCAGATAGATATTCCATCACCATCATTTTTAATTATCAAAGAAGCTTACAAAAGGAGCTGGAAAGATGGCTTAGTGGGTCAGAGCACTTGATGTGTAAGCATGAAGATCTGAGTCCAGGTCTCCAGCACCCATGTCAAAAGCCAGGCCTGGCCAGTAGACCTAGGATCCCAGAGCTGACAGAGTGAGAGGGATAAATGGAGACGAGCATCGTGGGAAGACGGGGAGCCCCGTGCTCAAAGATAGGTCCTGCGTCAAGGGAATAAGGCAGTGAGCATATACATATTTGCAGATGGACTTGTATACATGTAAGTACAACACACACACACACACACAACACAGACACACACACACACACACACACAGAGTGGGGTGGAGAACTAGTCTGGGGGATGAGATCACCTTCTGTCTCTGTTTGAGGTCAGAAGTGAGGCGCTGTAGGAACCCCACAGAAAGTTGGTAGGCTGAATGACTGATTGGTTGCATGCCTTCACTCCTCCCTATGTCTGTGTCCTTGCACCTGTTTCACCTGGGAATATCTTCAGATTCTTACCTCCAGGACACTCTCATTACTCTCTCCACTTTGCTAGCTTCCTGCTGTCTATCCTTCTCCTTGAACACGACTTTGGACTTCAGCCAGACCGCCCCAGAGGGCTCGGGGATTCTCATGCCCTCGCACAGTGGGTATACCAGCTCTCCCAAGACTCTAGCTTCATTTCCTACCATATCCAGGCCCGCTCACCTAGGCTGGGCGGTTGAACAATAAGCAGATGTGGCAGAGACACCCAGAGGGCACTATGGGAAAGGGGGCAGATGGACAGCTGTGCTGATTAGAAAGAGCACACAGAGGGGCCCGTTGACTGTCCTGACTTATTCATGAACCCCAAGCTAACCTAGAAGCATCCATCTTGCTGAGCCGAGACTTAGGCAGATTCTGAATAAGAAAACAACTAGAAAAATCACAAGGACTGAACTAGAAGCTGAGATGCCTGTGCTCTGTGCTTTTGGTTCGTTCGTTTGTTTGCTTGCTTGTTTTTGACAGAACAGATTAAACGTTTGTTATCTGCTCGGTAATGAGTTTTATTCCCAGGTCCTGGGATTGAATGATTAAGCGATTGGTTGCATGCCTTTACTCCTACCTATATCCGAGGGTTTTACAGTGTAATTGCATTTTACCTTACTAGAAGTGGATTAGACATCCAGGACCCAGACATGTGACTTGGTTTGGACACTGAGGTCAGTGGGTATGATTAGCAGGCCAGTGTGATGCAAATAGAGACCTTCTGCTCTACAGGAGTGGACTACACCAGTGATCGACTGCTTGTCCCAGAAATGTGCGTGCTTGGCAGCCCCAGCCAGGGCTCTAGCAGCCAGCGTGTAGACGCCTTATGTAGGATAGCACTGGGCGTTTGGGAGTGGACATAGGGTTATTTTGACACGAACCGATCAGAGTAAGAACCACTACAGCCTTTTAAGAGACATCAGCTGCTGCAGGCCCACTTGGCTGTAGTGACAGTTTTTACACTCACACCCCGCTATCATGCCTACCAGCATCACTGACAGGCTGGCTTCCCACCGGGCTTCTGAGCATGGTGCAGGCTCTACTTCCGTAACAGCTCTTTGACTCCAGGCAGGCGATTCTTTCAAGCTTCAGTTTTCTTATCCAGTCATCTATATCTGCTTCTTGGGAATGCCAGATTCTTGCTAACGTGTCACAGTCACTGCGAAGTCCTGCACAGCGAAGCCTTCAATTTCCTTAATCTGTTCCCCCCCTCCCAAAAAGTTCTCTGACTTTTAAATCTTTTTATCTTCCAAGACCCACCCACCGGAGCGTGCTGATAAAGATCACCAATTATTAACTGTTAATTGCTGGTTTTCAGTCAGATGTTTCCTTTCTAGAAATGATGTAATATTCCTGGTTACTCTTCATAATTTTTTTCTGCTTAATATAAAAAATAACTGGCAGCACCTTACTTTGAAGTCTTCCAGATTCAGGCAGGGAGTCGGTGACTAAGTCTCTACCCAGAACTCCATCTGTTTAAGAATGTGAGGGTCAGAGCAAAGCTGTGCTACCCAGAGCTACCATTTCCTCAATTTCCACATCTTCATAAATGCTCTAAAACTCAAAACCTCATCGTTAGCCTTTTCCAGACTATCAGGCTTGTGTTTTCGTTCTCCCAACTGAGTGATTTACCAGAATCTGAAACTCATGATCCCCAAATCAAACCAACCATTGGCGGGATTCCTTCCCATTTCTCCCATGAAGTTAGCAAATCAGTATTCTCACTGGACCAAGGCTAGGGGATCTCTCGTTCCTTTGTCTTCCTAAGCTTCAGTCATTGCTGGGTCCTGTAAACTTTCTCCCTGTCAAAGGCAGTCCAGTGAGCGGCCCAACTTGGGATCCATCTCAAGGGGAGGCTCCAAAGCCTGACACTATTACTGATGCTATGGTGTGCTTACAGACAGGAGCCTAGCATGGCTGTCCTCTGAGAGGCCCAACAAGCAGCTGACTGAAACAGATACGGATACTTAGATCCAACCACTGCACTGAAGTCGGGGTCCCCTGTGACTGAATTAGGGAAAGTCTGGAAGAAGCAGAAGAAGAGGGCACCCCCATGAGAAGACCAGCAGTCTCAGATAACCCAGAGCCCTGATATCTCTGACATTGAGCCATCAACCAGGCAGCATGCACCAGCTGGGGTCCAAGTCCCCCCCCCCACCGCCCCTCCCATATACAGCAGAGGACTGTCTGGTCTGGTCTTAGTGGAAGAAGACAAGCCTAACCCCCAACAGACTTGAGGCCCCAGGGAGTGGGGAGGCCTGGGGGCGGGGTACACCCTCTTGGAGACAAGGGAGGAGGAATGGAATGAGAAATTTTGGAAGGGTGGACCAGGAGGGGGAAAATGACTGGACTGTAATAATAATACTAATACTAATACTAATAATAATAATAATAATAATGATGATGATGATGATGATGATGATGATGATAAACCTTTCTCCCTGCCCTGTCCTTTTACCAGTTAGCAGCTTTTGCTTCTTCCATTATGATATTCAAGATCAGGAGGGCAGGGTTCTCCTGAAGGGCTAGACTGTAGATACTGTAGTTTTAGAGGCAGCAAGCATATGGTCTGTATAGTAACCCCTTCTCTCTGCAGCTGTATTTTAGAAGTAGTCATCGATATATCTGAAGAATAGAGGCATGTGTTCTACTAAAACTTTAGTTACAGAAGCAGACTGGAGAAAGTGGAGGAAGGCTGTTTGCAGTTTGCTAGCCCTGCTCTGTGTCTTTTGTATCTTCACAGTTGGAACTCATATTCACTTAGAGAGTTTGAGGTGTGTGTGTGTGTGTGTCTGTGTGTGTATGTGTGTGTGTGTGTCTGTGTGTGTGTGTGTGTGTGTATGTGTGTGAACTCCATGAAACTTCCAGACATTGAATACTATGGAATGATGTCTTACCACAGTAAGAAGCTGAGGCTTGGAGGGATGAAGTGACCAAACTCCTTAGACAGCCATAAAGCCTGGCTTCAATCTCGTTTTCTCCAGAAACTCCTCTGCCCATGGAGCTGTGACTGTCTGCTCAGTGAGCCCCTGGTATTTGCTTTCACCCTCAACACTCATAGCCCTACGGGTCGGTGCCTATGGATGCGAGGAAAGAGCAATTGCAACTGTCAGACAAGGGCACCCTGGACCCAGAACAGTCCTTAAGCGATACCGAAACTAAAGCTCTATGGCCGGGTTTGACTCATGTCATTTAGATGTGAGCTTCTCAGGAAGGAACATGGCTTTGGATAAGGTAAGTATCTGAAGATGAGAAAAGTTCCTGAAGGAGCTGACAGATAAAAGTCACATGTCACTTGGACTCCCAGCAGCCCAGATAAGAGTTTCATTGATGGATGTTTATTCCAATGGCCACTTCATCAGCTGTAGGTTGAATTTCTTTATACTCTGTCAACTGAACATTTCTTCCACAATTTACTAATATCTGCTGTGTTTTAATCTCATGGTGACTTATATTTCTGTATTTCTACAGTTCTAGAGATTTTTTTCTTTGAGAGTTCCTTAAAGGATGTGGGTTAGTCAGACTGAAGAGATGGCTTAGTTATTGAAGGTTAGGCTCCCAACCAAAAGTACGAAGCTGTGGGGTAGAAAGAGCTTCTATGTCAGAGTAGATTCACCTGGTGTGACTCTCAGTTTTGCATTTTCCTATCAGCTCTGTGAGCCTGGGCAAGGCCCTCAGCCTACCTGGGCAAACACCTTAGTATGCCTGGGTGAAGCCCCTTGTTCTGCATAGATGAGCCCCTCAACCTGCAGATACCCTTGTGTACCCTTGAGCTCTGCTTCCTGTTACATTGTAATACTTTTTCATATTGTCATGGGATAGCAGGAAATGACAAATACAAAATGCTTGTCTTGTACAAGTGCTCTGGAAATATTGGTTTCTTCCTTTTCAGAAAGAGACTTACTTTTGTGTCCCCTAAAGCAACATTATAGCGCCATAAACATTTAAGAGAATCAATGTGTCTTTACTGAATTCAATCTTTGCACATGTTAAAAGATCCGTTTCCACTGCAGATATGAATTCCTTGTGTGTAGACGGTCCATTTCTTTTGTTTCTAACCTAGAGGCTTTGAAAGAAGAAACAAATAACAGGGTGAGTGGTAGGGGAGCTCCACTAAGGGAAGGGAAAGGCCCTTTTAAGCTCTTTCTGTTTGCATGGCCTTGAGTGTCTGTATATTCAGGAGGCTATTGGGACCCCTGGGTAAACACTTCTTGAGTGTCTTGCTGGAAATCCACTGCTTGAAACCATCTGTCTTGAGAACCATGGGACAGAAAGAGAATCACAGAGTGGAATCAAAGCCTTTGTTCTCCTCGTTGGCAGTGGTAATGACAGCTCTGGCCCTCTTCTTGGGTTGTAATCTCTTTTGCAGCGAACAGCAGTAAATGTCAACCCTGAAAGCCACCCAGTTTGACAGCGAGTGATTTAAGCACCAAGGGTGACAAGAAGACTGTATTTTATCAAGTCACTGGGCTGGCTTTGAGGACTTACTTGCTGGCCTTTTGTATCTGATGGGCAAACGTGTCTACAGTAGCAGATGGGAAACTTCAGCCTGGAGATAAAGATACATATAATTTTACATTGTAATAAAGGTTAGACTTTGTAGTTGACTTGTTATATTTCTTTAAAAAACACTTTTGGGGTATTCTCATATTTCAGCAAAATGTGGCTGGTTCCTCTAGAGAATGATGTCGCCCTTGTCCCGATTAGAAGTTAACCGTCCACTCTGAATGCTGTCACTGGAACTTTCAAAGAAACACTTGTGTTTCAGAGAGATTTTTTTGATTTATCTAAAAATTTGGAATTTTAATTTATTATTTTTACCTAATTTTTTCCAAGCAATGAAGTGTCCCATCCCATGATGCCTCCTCTTCCTTCAGTGATGTTGCTTAAACACAAAGCCACAAGACAGAGAACTGTGCAGCATGGGATCTGCAGATGAAGGGGGTTGAAATCTAGCCTAAGCTCAGAAATTAGGCTCTGTCTGTACCTGCCAAAAAGGAAAAGACCTTGTTCAAAAACATCAGATACTTCGACAGCAAGAGAAGTATTTTTGTAAGTCTATTTCTTTTAATTATTCATCAAAATTAAATAAAGCTTTAAGGGGGAAAAAAAGATGCCTGAGAGGAAAGAAGACAGAGGTGAGTGTGTTATAGAGATCAGCCCGAGGGAGTCTGTGGTGTTGAACCTATTCTCTGTCTTAACTGGGATGGAACCATGAGTACATGATAGCTTAACTGGGATGGAACCATGGGTATGGGATAGCATACAACCACACTGTTCTCAGCAACTCATGAACGGTACAAGCCAGATCCAAAAGGAAGTTGGGACAAGATCCATACTTATCCATAATGCACTTGATACATTGCCCTCAAGATTTTTGAAAAGATTAAAATGTCAAATTATGTGTGTACGTGTATGTCTCTGTGTGGTTCTGTGCACATGCAAGAAGTCAGAAGAGGGCATCTGCTCACATGGAGCTGGAGTTACATGCAGTCAGTTGTAAATGGCTTAAGTCTTTGAGACAAACTCTGGTCCTTTGGAAGGGTGGCAAATGCCCAGAAACACTGGGCCATCTCTCCAGCCTCTGTCCTAGTTTTTGCACAACTGTGCCATTGGGAACAACTGAGTCCAGGACCACAGATCTCTATTGTTCCCTTGCTGCTGCATGTGGATCAATAATTATCTGAAAAATTTACAAGTGCCATAAAAAGTTACCTCACAACAAGCAATACCTTTTTGCTTATTTGTTTGCGACAGGGTCTTTCTCTATAACCTTGCCTGTCCTGAAACTCCCTATGTAGACCAGGCTGGCCTTGAACTTGCAGAGATCTACTTATGTCCCAGTAATACCTTTTACAGGGTGGTCTTTTCCAATTTCTGGCAAAACCTCAGACTTCACAGCTACTGGGAAAGATAAATGGATGACCCTATTTCATGAATAATAGCATGCTTTGGCAAGTGGTAGAGGGACATGATTCTTGATCACTGACTGTGTTCATCAGAAAGACCTTATCATGAAGATTTTTTTCCATTGACATTTAAGAGAGAATATAAATGCGGGGGTGTGTGTTTTAAATATGTCCCAGGAGGCAGGAGCCTGAGCTTACAAATCTTCAGAAGTGTTTTAATAATCTGTCAAATTCAGTTGACAATGTTTTATCCATTATGGAAGCTATTTCCATAATGATAAAATTAATGGTTTAGAAGGAGAAGGAGAGATTCTTCGACATCTAAGAACAAAAGTCATCCTGGGGGCTTTGTAGATAAATCAGCGCCAGCATTCTCTCTGCTAATGAGGAAAACCCATTGCAAGAACATGCCTCCACTGCAGAGGCATCATGGGCTGTGTCTGTATGGTGGGGGAGAAATAGCAAAACCATGGGGCAGTGTTCCAGGGTGTCAGATTAAAAGGCAGTGCTGCTCAAGAAACCATTAATATTAACTTCCCAGGAATCTCAGGCTCTACTGATTCTGGCATTTATACTCTATCTTGAGTTTTGGTGAAGGACTTCAGTGGGAGATGGAGATGGAGATGGAGATGGAGAGGGAGAGGGAGACGGAGACGGAGATGGAGACAGACGGAGACAGACAGACACACAGAGAGACTCCAGACAGAGACAGTGTGTATTCTGTCTCCCTTCTCTCTACTCAGTCACAGACGTACACCCAGCCCACCTTGCTCTGTTCTAGGTGAAACGACATGTCAGATACCTACCCCTTGAGTGCCCTGGAGGGGCTGTGGGTCCCCCTGTGGAGCACAGCCCTTCCCTTTGCCTCCTGCCTCCTTCTGCCCCCTTCCCACCTTGCTTACTCTCTCCCTCTCAGGTTTGCTCAGCTCTGTTCCACTGGTGCTAGCAGAAACCTTGGATGGGTTTAGATGAGCATTAAATGGCTAAGACACTAAAATAACATTTAAAAAGATTTCCCTAACCAATTCATGGAGTGATGCCATCCCCTACGTGGGAGGTACCAAGTGCTCTTGTGTTTCTATCAGAAAATGGTGATTTCATTTATCATTACCAAGGCAAGCAGTGCTTGGCCAGTACATTGACCCCCAAACCCAGAGCTTGGCTTGTTAACGCACATGTGCACACCACATATGTGTGCCTGCCTGCTCCATCTGAAGCTTGGGCTGTCTGCTACCTGCCTTTTTCTGGAAACTTCTTATTCTGGCCTGTATGATTAGCTGCCAGCCACGCCCCCACCTCTCTTGGTTGTGATAGTAACCTGGGGCAGCCATGACGAGCTGAGCTGGATTCTGTTCCTTGTGTTCTGGATGCCTATCTTGTGATCCACCTTGTACTTATTGGGATCCTGGGACGGACTTGGGCTGGGCAGTCTTTGGTGCCATCTGGTAGAAGATCTGACCCTTCCGGAACTATGGTGTCTAAACACCAAGTCGTTTTTAAGTTCCCAAACTGGAACTCGTGCTTTAAAGGGGTGTGGGAGAGAGGATGCCTCCCTTCTCTTAAAGTATATTTAAGTCCCATCCTAGATAGGACATTACACTGTTAGAGGCCTGAACCTGACTCTGTCATCAGCAATCCCAAGTCTCCTAGGGAGGCCATTCACAACTCTTGATAGCTCCTAGGGTCTTCTCTGAATGACACTTCAGTAGGGGAGAGTGTGGGAGGGCTTCCCTCCTCCCACAGCCACAGCAATCCTCACTGAGTCCTGGAATCTCTCCTTTTTTCCTCTCTCTCCTCTGGAATGCAATGAATGTTTGCACTTGTCTTATAGGAAGACACAGTTAATCTCAAGACACATAAAATAACAGGCGATTCCATGGTCGTTGGGTGTTTAACAAATGCAACTAATCATTTCTAAGGGGGTGGGGGTAGAAAGGATGGTAGCCATGGTGGGGGAGGGGAGAGTGATAGGCCACTGCCTGTCTGACAGGCAGTTTGAATGAATTCAAATACTGCAACAAAGAGAAGTGTTTGTGTCTTCTTTTAACCTTGGGAAGGACAGAAAGAACTCTTTTAAAAGTCTGATGGTTGGTATAAGATCCAGTTCCTAAGCACTGGTTACTAAATTCCAGATAGGAATTCAGGATCCAGACCTGCCTAGATTGCAAGGGCCCAGTGAGGGCCACAATACCTTCTTGTTCTGCCGTGAAGGATATGTGTGTGTGTGTGTGTGTGTGTGTGTGTGTGTGTGTTGTTAGCAGAGAGTGCCCCTTTTAACACTGTCTTGTACAGCCTAGTTGCTGGTAATTTGAACCACAGCTTCAGTTATGAGACTTACCACCATGTCCCATCAGTATTAAGCTCTGTTACGTCTCTACCCTGGCATGTATTCCTTTATTCCTGTATTGAATTCGATTTATTGAAAATATGGTATAAGGAGACTAAGGCCTCCTGTGGGATTATCGTTTGCTGTTTAACTCAAGGCAGCGATGAATGTCAGTCACCAACCGTGTTGATCCTGATAATCATAGATGCCCAGGGCAGGTCTGTAACTCAAACAACAGTCATTCTGCTGTTGTACATGTAGGTTCAGACTACTTGTGCCAGTCAGTGTTTCTTTGCTATGATAAGACACCTAAGGCAATCAATAAAAAGAGAGCAAAAGTTTTGGAAGACGGCCAGTTTCAGTGGTCACCGTTCGGGCCTGGGGCGGCTCAGCATGTCACGGTAGTGGCTGTGTGTGGCAGAGAAGGTGTACTCATCTGAACACAAGAGAGAAGCAGCCTCGGGTCTCAACATCCCTGTCAAGGCCAGATCCTTGTCATTTAATTTCTTTCCCATGAGCCCTACCTTCTTAGGTCCCACCTAAAGCCTGGAAACCTGACCTTTAGGTACACGAGCCGTTTGAGGACACTTGGGATCTAAGACGGAGCGTCATTTTACTATCAAACGTTAGGAGTACAAGCGCACAGTCACAATCTGGATGGTCGGGGCTGACGGTCCTTTGCTGTCTGCACCCTACTTTTCCTGGTGGGACCTCAGGGGAGCCACCCAAAGATCTAGAGCACAGCAATCACTTTGCCTCAAATTCTCCAGAAGTCTTTCTGTCTTTTAATCTTAAAGACTTTAAATTTGTGTTATAAAAAAATATCATATCTGCTCCGATACAGATTTTTAGCAAACTACTGTCACTGACTATGTGTGACGGCTATATAAGAGGCTTTTTAGATAGCAATATATTAGACCACAAAAGAACATTTTGAGTACTACGTGTAGATGATTATGACTATTAAAAATTCTTGATCTGGAGAGATGGCTCAGTGGTTAAGAGCACCGGGTGCTCTTCCAGAGGTCCTGGGTTTAGTTCCCAGCATCCACATGGCAGCTCACCACTGTCTGTAACTCTAGCGCCAGAGGATCTGATACTGTCACACAGAACACCAAATGCACATAAAATATACGCAAATGAATTCTTTTATAAAAAAAGCTTTTAAAATTCTGGGTTTTAAAGATGACTTCAAATTTAAACCAAAACCATATCTGATGTATATTTATATAGAGAAAATAAAATAATTAAGTAGTCAGTGATCAGAACTTCAAGTATACGCGCAGGCTTGGTGAGACACAACTCCGATCCCAGCACTGAGGAGGCTGGGGTTGGGGTACCACAGAGCTACAAGGCCACCTGAGAGGCATACTGAGACCCAGTCAAGAAAGAAACAAAGAGAGAGAGAGAGAGAGAGAGAGAGAGAGAGAGAGAGAGAGAGAGAGAAGGAAGGAAGGAAGGAAGGAAGGAAGGAAGGAAGGAAGGAAGGAAGGAAGGAAAGAGAAAGAAGAAAGAATGGAGGACAAAGACAGACAAAAAGAAAGACAAAGAAAGAAAAGACAGAAAGACAGAAAGAAAGAAAATAGAAACAAATTTCAGATATACTTAATAGCTATTAATGTAAAGAAAGATTAAGCAACTCTGGACAGTATTTCAGGTTCATCAGGTAGGAAAGGATCTTTTTTGGTTTTTTGTTGTTTTTTTTTTGTTGTTGTTGTTGTTGTTTGGTTTGGTTTGGTTTGGTTTGGTTTTGGTTTTTTTGGTTTTTTTGAGACAGGGTTTCTCTGTATAGCCCTGGCTGTCCTGGCACTCACTCTGTAGACCAGGCGGGCCTCGAACTCAGAAATCTGCTTGCCTCTACCTCCCAAGTGCTGGGATTAAAGGCATGTGCCACCACCTCCCAGCTGAAAGGATCTTTTTATATAGGCAACTTCTCCATCTCCGCAATGGAGTTGTCTTCAGTTTCTTTCCTATCAGTAGCAGAAAGGAAAAGAGCGTGTATTAATATCAACGAACTTGGCAGACAGAAAGGGGTTAATGTTCAAGCGTTGTCTCCGAGATCCGGCAAGAAAAATGCTATTTATTGTTACTGACTGCCTACTTGGCCAGGAAGAGAGGAACTCGACAGTCAGCTGTGCTTTCCAAATCCCTGTGTCGTCTGAACTGAGTTACTTCCCTTTTGAAAACTGGGTGTCATGAATAAGCGCTTAGCATAAAGCCAAATGCTCCACATGGTCAAAAGACAATTTCCCACTGGTTCCCCTCCGCTATCAAACCCTTAAAACCCCATGTGCTGGCGAGCTGACTGGCAGACTGTGTCTTTGGGTACCATATGCACTTCCACTCTCCATACTGGGGCCGAGTGTGTTGGCACAGGGTAGATCCAGCTGTGGCAGGGAACTGAGAAATGGTGTTTTGGAGATCTGTCATCTGGTGTAGCCATGTCCCATGTTGACAGGCGGAAGAACATCCAAAGAGAGGCGGTGCCGGTGCGGGGAAAGCAGACCGATGTTTTTATCTGTACTTTACCTGGATTCTTTCACTGAAGCCGCTGAGTTCCCCCACGATGCTGTGCTCAGCATCGGACCTTGTTACCATGTGTGTTTAATCCTGTAGGCAGTGCTGTCCAATGGAATGCAGAACCGTGATGGAAGATATCCAAATGAGCAGTTCTCACGCAACTGGTGACTGGCACCAGGCACTTTAAACGCAGCAAATGTGACTGAGAAACAGATTTTTCTTTCACTTTTTGCTGCTGCGCAAATTCAGAGTTCCTGCCCACCCTTCCTTTGTCTGATTCCCTCTTGTGGGAACTTTTTGAAGACCATCACATTTGTCCAAATGAATCATGGGAGCAATTAGCCTTGACATGATACCGTTGGCTTACCTGCAGATTTTCTTTTCGGATCCCACCAGCTTCCGCCATGCATTTTTCACATCGCCTTTAGTCATGGCGTCTCTTTGGTCTTAGGACCCTGATGTTCAGTTGGGTTTACTCTTGAGTGGCTCGTGTTGAGTGGCTCCTAAATAACTGTGCAGGGCCTTCCCACCTGTGCCCTAGTAAATTTTGACGGTTTCCCCAATGGTGGCATTGTGACTTCCAAGTTACAGAGGAGAAAATGGGATTCAGCCTGACTGTGACTTGCCGCTCCTTATAGCGTCAGTGAGTGGCAGACAGAGTGTCTGAAAGCTTCCAGGGTCTCCTGACCCCCAGCAACATGTACTTCCCCGTTGCCTGCAGGCACTTGTCCATGGTGATATGTGTGACTTAAAACTCACGGGACACTGCGCCGTGGTGTTTATTACTATGGCACGTGGGAAATCGTTACGTCCTTGGATAACATTTTAAACACAGGCAGCCTTTTGGAGCGGGGAAGGTCTCAGTATTCTGGAAGAATGGCTCACCCTCTTAATGACCTCCAGATCGATGTTGGATCCGAAGTCCTGGGACCATGTCTGTATTTACGCTGTCTCCCCAAGTGAGCTCATTTGGTGCTGTGGCTTTAAATAACATCTGCAAATGGGTGAGACTCAGATTTACAACTCTGGAGAGAACCTTGCCCCCTGGCCCTGCAACTCCACCTGTCTCTCCTCTGCAGTTTCTCTTCCGTATTCTGCTTCTACTTTTGAATTGTGGGTTAAAAAGAAGTAAGTGCGCGCGCGCGCGCGCGCACACACACACACACACACACACACACACACACACATGGTAAAGTGCAACAACTCAAGATACATGTATGCTTACAGTATACTGTGACTAGGTTAGGACAGTTTGATTCCTTTATGTTGATACCTTTGAAAGCTTTTAAAGATTATTTTAAGTTTTGAGCCTTGGAACCCTCCTATTTTCATCATTTTAATATATATGTAACTTGTCAAAACTTAGATTCTGGTTTGTTTTAGTATGCTTCCTGTTGCTGTGATTAAACACCACAACCAAAAGCAAGTTGGGAAAGAAAGGGTTTATTTAGCTTACATATCCAGGGCTACAGTTCGTCAATGATGGAACGTCAGGGCTGGGACTCAAAGCAGGAACCTGGAGGCCGGAACTGATGGAGGGACCACAGAACAGTGCTGAGCCATCTTTCCTTTACCATCTAGGATCGCCTACGCAGGGGCGGTACCCCTCACCCAGTGCTGGGCCCTCCCACATCGACTATCAATCAAGAAGACATCCCACAGACATGCCCATGGGTAGATTTGATGGAGACAGTTCCTTAAGGGCAAGTCCCTCTTCCCAGGTATGTCTAGGTTTGTGTCAAGTTGATAAAAATCCAACCAGTAATTGATATCGCCACCTTAGCAAAGCGCACAGCAGCTGCTCGGTCATTCTGACTGTAAGTTGGCCTGATTCCCCTCCCTGGTCCTCCCTTCTAACATCAGACGGTACGCCTGCCACTCCCTCCTTTCTCACCCAGGCTGCTGGTCACCATCATTTCCAGTTCATTCACTGTCAATCAAACCTTATGCCTTGACTCACTGAGAACTTGGAATGGCCACCTCTGCTCTTGTAATCCAATCCAAACAGCCATCTGTGGCTTCGAAGCCCTGAAAGACTTACCCGGGGCTCTATTTCCCTTCCCTATGGATAGTCTACATTCTCTCCGGCAGAAAAAGCAAACTTTCCATCTAAGAACTCAGCTGCTTCCTTGCTTTCAGCCTCTGTTCCTCCTGCCTGGCTCTGTCCCAGGTCTTGGCCAAGGCTGGTTCCTGTTATTAGGGCTTGTGTATCTCTCCCTGCTGGAGACCTTTCCTGATTGCCCACTCTCCCTCCCATGTTGCCCCGGGGATTTTCTTAGCAGCACTTAACCACTCTCTGAACTTATCTTATTTGTTCACATGGTTCTGTGGTTATCCCAGTAGAACATCATCTCCTTATGACCATAGATCGACTCTCAATGAGCCCTATATCTCTAGTGCCAGCAAGTCTGTGTTTTCTTTATGCTTGAAGCTCAATAAATATTGTGAGTGAGTGAATGAAAGCAGTCTGGCCAACAAAAGGCAATCCTGTTGGCTGTTTAGACAACCCTCCATTTCTTCTGTTTGTTTTCTGGCGACACAGTCATTATTGTTCGGTGTAACTCCGTCCAACTTTGAACTAATGCTAATCCTCATGTGGCACTGCCCAAGGAGATTCTAGGCCTGAGCCATCACTCTTGGATCCAGTGACCCTCCAGGGCTGGCCCCTGATTGGATCTACGTCTCTAGTGAGATGAAGGGAGTGATGAGCCACAGCTCAATGGGACTCCTGGTCGTGTTGATAACTGGATGACACACTAGAAATTAAAGTGATTGTGTTGGATAAGCCGGATCACAGCAACCAATACTATCAAGACCCCAGTGACTTAATAAAACGATTTTACACATAGTTCCTCAGGTATTTCTTCTTCATGTGGCACCTCACCACCTACACTGCTTTCATGCTATCCAACATCTGGTTTCTACTTTCATAGCATGGAAGAAGAGAACTGACAATTCATTCACCCATTCCATATCCACTTTTAAGTACAGTGGTCTAGAAGTGGTGAATACCATTTTATGATCACACCCATTGTTTAGAGGTCATCAATAGGGCCCTGGTTGTAAATGTGGCTTTTAATATGACAGAAGAATATGTATTTGAGGAGTAGGAAATGTCTTTGCCAAAGTCTGCCCTTGAACATTGACAATACAATCGACACCTAACCAAGGGTGGAATGCCGAGTTCTGAAGAGGCCAGGCATGGTGGGACACAGCTATAACCATAGCAACTGGAAGACTGTGGCAGGAAGATCATGAGTTGAAGCTAGTTGGAGCTACATAGCAACTTCAGGCCAGCCCGAAGCTGTGGCAAACTCTGTAGCAAGGCCTTATCTGAAAACACAAGAATACTGTTCTAGTTTCCTGTCAGTTCCTGTGATAAAATACTCTGAGTAAGAGCAACTTATGAGAAAAGGGTTTATTTGGTTGACAGTTCCAAGTCCCACTTCCATGGAAAGTCATGGAAGAAGCCCAAAGCAGAAACCATGCAGACTGTGATTGACTGGCTTGGAAATCATGGCTATCTAGCTTTCTTATCTAGTCCAGGACCCTCTGCCCAGGACACGGTGCTACCCATTGTTGGTGCAAAATACCACAGCCCTCACCATAAAAGAGGTAAGAGGTGTTTTATCGTGGAGCCGTTTTGAGTGACCATGGCCTGGGAACACGCATTTAGATTACCCCCAACTCCAGGCTCCTGCATAATTGGTTTCACGGAGTTGTGTTTTCCTGAACAAAGAAAGTCATAAATCAAGATAAATTTATAATAAATTTGTGTATGCATCGGAAAGAAAGGATGGGGTAAGCTTTTCTGTAGGCCCACCTGGTGACACCTGATGATATTCTTAGCTTCTGGGTTGGTGGAAGCTAGGAGTCTGCTAAGTTAATAGATTCCAAAAATTTTTTTTTTTAATCTATTTCCACAAAATGTTAGTTCCAACACAGAGGTGGGCAAGGGATGGCTGTTCTGGAAGCTAGAACTAGCCCGAGAGAAGGATCTAGAGCTGTAACATTCCAACCTCTCCACACTGCTGCAGTTCCTATGTGTTGGTCGGGCTCTACAGACACAGCTTCTCTCCGGACACAGCTTCTCTCTGGACTCAGGAGCGCTGCTTTACACCTCCAGGCGTTGGGTACTTCTAATAGTAAAATCCTTCATAGGAGTGTGGTCTAGGAACCCCACCTCCTGGACTAAGAAGCTGGCAATCCATTCACAGGTGACTCTAGGCTGAGTTGTGTTAGTTAGCAAAGACAGCTTGGACACAGGCAGGCATCCATATGATAATGAAGTAGGTGACGTACACCGAGTCACTACTTCCCTCTGAAAGTCCAGTGTCTGGGATCTCTTGTGCTGGACTCATCATCTCCATCAAAATAGAACGAGGTCTCTTACGGTCCATACCTTGTCTTCTAGCGTGCATACGTTAGTGCCACAGATAGAGGACAGCCCCACATGCCTTTTAGATAAGAGTCAGAGGGGTTATTTACAACTTGGTTCAGGTTTCCCCAGGATCTTTGGCTTAAAACTCTCCACGTTTCTTTCTCTTCTTCTGTATTTCTTGGTGAACAAGGACTACGAAGTGACTGTTGGGTATCATGATACCCTCTTTCTGAGAGGTGCATGGCTGTCTTCGCCCACCATCCACTGACATTGCTGCTCAGGGTCATTGCATTCCCAGTAGTTTCAAACCAGTCACAGCTCTCTGATCTGACTGCTTTAGACAGCTCTATAGGCCTGCGGTCTTAGATGCCACAGTTCTTTTAGGGAAGAGAAGTCATCTTTCCTTTCTTGCTTTCTTATTCCATGACCTTTGGTGACCCAGCTTCACAGTGCTACTTTCTGTGTGAGTTAACTGTTTCTTTCAGGGGTTTTGCCATCACTGAGAAGACTCAGCCATAGAACTTTCTTAAGAATCGTAGTCAATTGGCCACCTTGATCAGGCTTCGTGCTTCTCAGTGTAATTCTTTGTATTTCTGATGAGAAATTTTAAGTGTTTCTCTCTCTCTCTCTCTCTCTCTCTCTCTCTCTCTCTCTCTCTCTCTCTGTGTGTGTGTGTGTGTGTGTGTGTGTGTGTGTGTGAGTAACCACAGATCAACAAAGAACGACAGTCACTATGGTTTCAGAGAACTGCTAGTAGTGTAACTCAGATGAATAATTTCAAAGCAGAGAGGGTGTGGGGCAGGGTAAAGGCAAGAGTGACCCTCCTCTCTGCGGCTCTGGCAGCCACTCAGACAAGGACCCCATAGTGAGTTTCAACAAAGGAGTCAGAAAATGGGGGTGAGGGGCTTTTCAGTTAGCCCTCAAGGTCTTTCAGTTTGTGGAGGTGGGACACACCTGCAATCTCAGTCCGCCTAGGGGACTACAGTAGAATCATGAAATTTGGGGGCCAGTAGCTAATGTCTTGTGTTTTCCTTAGGAGTATTTGAGTTTCTTCTCATCTCAGGCTTGGGGATGGGACTAGAGTCAGGGTGGGGACTGGTGGTACCAGGGGAAAAAGAGGGAGCCAGTGAGGTCTTTAGATGATGAGATTTTTATTTGTGGAATTCTGGGTAATGATGGTGTTTCTCCAGGGGAGAGCAGGTGGTTTAAGATGGTTCGCTTTGGAGATGAAGAAGATGGTTCGGTTAATGTGATTGGTGCACAAGCAGGAAGACAAGAGTTTAATGCCCAGGACCCACGGAAGTGCCGGGTAGGCGTGGCAGCCAGCTCTTCATTCCAGTCTTGGAAGGCAGGGAATCCTTCCCTCTACCACTTAGCTCTGGCTTTTGGGTTCCCAAAAGCAACTTAATCACTTTGGTTATCACTTTTGTTTAGGTGTAAAATCAAAAATAAAATAAAATAAAATATTTTGGATGCGGTGAAAGTAAATTAGATGCTGTTCATAAATAGCATTCAGTTAGTGCTCCTCAGGGCCTAGTGCGGAGTGGTGGTGTTGCCAGCGCTAAAGCTACTTAGGAGCTAAGGAGGGTCTTGGCCTTGGCTGTGCAGTATCAGCTCCCAGTCCCTAGGAGACACTTTATCCTTTCCATTAGAATGTCTGAGGTGGAATGAACTCTGGTGCTGATTCTAATATGCAGCAAAAGTAGAGATTTGCTGGTTTAAGGGAATGCTCTGGGGATAGGGTAATGTGTTAGAACCCAATACCCCTAAGAACGTAGTATGCCAATCAGAACAATTTGTGGTTTATGCTGGTGTAGAGTGGGTGACAGGAATCCGGGGTATGATTTCTCACCCACGCACTTGTTCAAACAATATTTACTCAGTCCCTTTGGGTGCCAACTATACTAGAAAGTTCTAGGGCTTCTGAGGTGAATGAGAGAGAGAGAGAGGAGAGAGGAGAGAGGAGAGAGAGAGAGAGAGAGAGAGAGAGAGAGAGAGAGAGGGAGAGAGAAACATTTTGCTGAGGAGATGGTGGTCAACCTAAGGGCTGCCTGACAGAACCCGACATGCATACACAGCAGTGCCTTCAACGAGAGCTGGACCACCAAGGCAGGCAGTTCTTCTAGCTTGTTTCCCTTTGTAAAAAGCACTGAAATCAACGCATCAAAGATATGCTCATTTGAGTGGTATGTACATTTCTTCTATTACTTTTCTGTTTGAAATATATTATTTGTTTTGTTCATTTTCTATTGGCTATTTTCTTTATTTACATTTCAAATGTTATCCCCTTTCTAACCCTCCCCATCCCATCCTCCCTTCCCCCACTTCATGAGAGTGTTCCTCCACCCACCCACTCCCACCTCCCTGCTCTCGATTCTCTTACACTGGTGCATCTATCAAGCCTTCATAGGACCAAGGGTTTCTCCTCCCATTGATGCCTGACAAGGCCATCCTCTGCTACATATGCAGCCAGAGCCATGTGTACTCCTTGGTTGGTGGCTTAGTCCTTGGGTGCTCTGGGGGGTCTGGTTGGTTGATATTGGTTTTCCTATGAGGTTACAAACCCCTTCAGCTCCTTCTGTCCTTTCTCTAACTCCTCCATTGGGGACCCCACACTCAGTCCAATGGTTGGCTGCGAGCATCCGCCTCTGTATTTGTAAAGCTCTGGCAGAGCCTCTCAGGAGACAGCCATATCAGGTTTCTTTCAGCAAGCATTTCTTGGCATCTACAATAGTGTTGGGGTTTGGTGACTGTATATGGGATGAATCCTCAGGTAGGACAGTCTCTGGATGGCCTTTCCTTCAGTCTCTGCTCTACACTTTATCTTCATATTGAAATATCTTATTAATAAAGAATGTGCTACAGTACGATATTGTGGTGGGGATAATCTATATCAGCAAACCCAAAGAAGGCACGGGAAGACAGGCTGGCAGTGGGGCAAGGAAAGCTTTCCAGAAGTCACCGACACATAAAAATGTTTTAACTTACCTTTAATTGACAAACAACATTTATATATACTTATGAGATATAAAGCCATGTGCTCATATGTCTATACATCCTGGGAACATTCAATTAGGCTAATCAACCTACCTATAATCTCACATAGCTATTTTCTCTGTGTGCTGAGAACATTCAAAAGCCTACCATTCAATGCATTTGAACTTTTCCAGATTGTTAATAACTATAAGGAAGGTGCTGGGCCTTCTCTAACCACCAGCCCCTTGTAGCAACCATTCAATTCCCAATTTCCATATGTTCAACATGTTTGATGGCATGCAGTTTTTGTCTTTTGTGTCCTCTGAACATTTTGCTTCCTATGCCTTCCTGGTTCATCTGAACTGTTGGAAATGACACTGGAGTACCAGCCTGACTTCCAAAGAAGGAAATTCTGCCGCTGATGCTTTTAAGGCAGAAGAGGAATCCAGGAGAAGAGGCTGAGTGGTGATACTCTACAGCCAACCCTTAAACCTCGGAGGCCAGCCACATGCAGAGGTGGGTAGGGCCAGCCCGAAGCCGCTGCTATTCTTGGCACAGGTTCTGTGGAGAACGGTTCCTGGAATAGGTCCCGAGGAGGACCAATCTCTGGGTATCATTAGTTCAGCAATAACATTCTGGGTAGGCAACAGGTTGGCAGCAAGGGAAAGAGGATCCTGAGTTCTTTTTGGTGATTTCTCATGTTGGCGCTATTTCCCATCTGCACAAATGTCTACTCAAGAAAATGGCTTGTTCAGGAAAGAGGTCCTCACAAGCCACGATGGAACAGGGGTTATCAGAGAGTGCTCATCTCTCAACGATCATGACACCTTGGGACAGGAGGATGGCCAACTGAGAAACCTCTTTCGCTCTCATGGAGACTGCAATAGAGAGAGTCATTTCCAAAGGTCTGAGGAGAAACCAGGAAAGAGTTGTGACTGAGCCCAAAGGAAGATGCAGAGGTCAAGTAAGATATCCATGGAGAACTCAACTGGATTCCCGTGGAGGTGAGCATTAGGAACAACAATCCATCTGCGAACCATGGTGACAGCAAAACAGATCCAGGGGCTGGCTGCAGAGTGAGGACTCGGGGAGGGGCAGGACTCATGACTCGTGCGTCAGACTGAAGTGTTCTTTGACTGATGTCCTTGCTCTTGGTGCAGTAAGTCATGGACACGAGGAGGCTATGCTGGAGATGGGATGAGGTCTCATACTTGACTCCCAGGTTGGCCTAGAACCAGTGGTCTTGCTTCTCACAAGGGAGGCTCCTCCCCCCCCCCATTCTGGCTCGCTTTGCTGTTGCCAACATTCTACAGCTCCGATCCATTATCTGAAGTGTCACCCCTTTGCCATAGATAGGAACAGTAAGTGTAAAGAAAATGCACTGTGGGGGCAGATGACTCAGGAAGGCTGACCCTGGGGTAAACAAACATTCTACCTCCGGTGAAGATAGACAGAAGGCCCTCCGGGCAGACTGCTGTCCGCTGCCTCTCACGGTCCCTCCTCTTACGGAATCCTTGCATAGCTCCAAGGGTGCCACCAATACACACAGCAAACCATCAATTAAAGATGGCTTCTGGCCCAGGTTCGAAACCTACCCTGTTGCCCTCAAGAGTTCTGTGTGTTCACACGGGCGAAGCCGTTCCAGCCACCATCATCTGCTCAGTGCCCAAGTCCTTGTCTCTACTCAGCTGGGATTACTGAAGTCCAGATAAGTGAATAGTCCAGTCTTTCAGCCCTTGGTCGTATCCCCAGAATACACAGTGCCTTGTTCCCACCATCAACAATCAATAAGTCCTTATTAACTATCAGAGGAAATAAGTCAAGCCTGCTGGTACTTGGGATTCCCTTGATGCTTTTCCTCATTTCCGCGGGGTAAGTCTTGTCAGGTAACATTCAGCCACAGCTATAGGAAGAGGCAGGCTAGGGGAAATGGACTTGCCCTGTGCCCAAACTGGGTGAGCAGGCCAGAACTTCACTGTGCAGCATCGGGAAGGAAGACGGGAGGCGGGGAGTCTGTAAGGGACGTTGGAGCTAGTGCGCACACATGCGGAGATCTTGTCTCTGTCCTCTCTGATTGATTAAGGCCCACTCACACGATCCAGTATAATCTCCCTTAATTAAAACCAGATGATAGTGACTTCAATAGCATCGGCAAATGGCTTCACAAGCAACCTCTTTAGTGGGGCACCGAGACTTTAGCTTGTTCCATTGATACATCAAAAGATATGCCAGGGGTTAATACAAATAAAAGAATAGGTGGAATGTGTGTGTGTGTGTGTGTGTGTGTGTGTGTGTGTGTTGGAGTTGTGTATATGGGGGGCAGTGCTGGAAGACAGGAAACTGCCAGGTTCGGTTTGGAGTTGGAGGTGCAGTATCATCTGCCTAAGGAGACTGTTGGGTTAGATTGTGGCCTGAGGCTTTGCGATATTGAAACTCAGGTAAAAACAGAGCCCAGGGTTCCTTCAGGGTCAAAGCCACCACGCAGCGCCCCCTCCGCTCCTTCTTGCACCTTACAAGGGGTGAAGTTTCCCATGGCGTCGCCAGAGGGCGCGCGAGTTGAGAAAACGGCCTTAGGAGGCACCCAGCAGGTGACCCACTTAGGGACCCTCAGGCAGGGAACCTGGGACGGTGATTTCCTTACCCCTGGACGCTTACACAAGCTGTCATTTTAACCTAACCGCTTCGGTGACTACCGTCAGCAAATGGCTGGTTCCCACACTTTGCTCCGCCCGGGAGAGGCTGGTGGCTGAGAGATGAAGGTGCCAAGGCAGGCTGCCCTAGAGGCTATCTGGACACCCCCTGAGACGCTCACCAACCGTCCCAGAGCCTGGATCACTTCTTCCACTGCCCTCGGGTTTGGAAAATTATATTGAAACCGGAATGGAAGGCAGAATTAGCTTCAACGGTCACCCGGGCAACAGCCCCACTGGTCCAGGCTTCCTTTTCCAAATTCTGAAAAGATCTGCCGGTCTCCCTCACGAAACAACCATCTCAATAGCAGCATCTTCCACCTATAAAATTAGGACCCCAAGACAAGAAACAAATCTTTTTTATTTGTTCCCCCTGAATTTTGGGATTTAAAGGGATTCATAATATCACCTGCCTCTCGCTTCTTTTTAAACCCGCAGTGTCTGAGGGAGCACCTTTAAAGGAGAGAACAGTCACTTCTGGACTTCTATCAAGATTTTCACATAGTGGCATTATTGTAAAGCAAAGACAGGAAAAGGCTGGCAGGCTTTTTACATCCCCCAAAGGTGGGCAGTGAACAAGATGAGATACAGGAGGCAGAATTATATGCACTCTGAGAAGCCTTAATTGTGCCCAATAGGGACATTTAGACACTTAGAGAGACTGAGCAATTCGTACTTAAACACGGCAAAGGTCAGGAAAGGAAGCCCGTCCTTCTCCTCTTCTTAGATGTGGGTCCGGCTCATGTGTGGGTTTGGAAAACCGTGACAGGAACGGGTGTCTGGGAGATGTCTCGCTGTCAAGAGGTCTCTTAAGTTTCCTTAAGACACCCAGCCTGGATTCATTACGCCTTGTCACAGAATAAAGAGAAATAAATATTTTTCTAAGGCTGCAACTAATCCTCAAACTTAAACATGGAGCGGGGATCCCACATATGAAAAGTTTGTGAAATTTTTATTGGAAATGTGCAGAGATGTTGTGTTTAAATCCTCAGATGTGGAAAATGACATTTTTAAGGAAAAAAAAAGTCCCAAATGATTTTCATTCGTCTATTCCCAGACCTCTCCTAGCAGACTCAATTAAATAGCATAATATCTTTTTTTGAGTCATTTAGAAAAATATTTATATACCAGTGAAAGCAGGGAGAAGCTTTTAAAGATCTTGCTAACTGTATGGTAGGATATGGGCAAATCTTGTATTTATGGTGTTTTTTTCCACACTAAGGGTTTTCCTCCCTTTACGGCTTGGGCACAGGCTGTCATTTATTTGCAATCAGTGTGTTCCACAGTCCACAAAGAAACTTTTTTTTTTTTAGAGAAAAACTTGCCCTAATGAAATTCAGTAATTCTTTATAAAAAGAAAAAAGGATCTTTTATATGCATTTTATATGCACGGAATGTATAAGGGTGGTGTGTACCTGGTAAGGCTGATTTCTGCTGACTCTGTAATGCAGGTAAATCAACACGGTCCAAGGCACGTTATGGGCCACAATTTATTGGGTTTTATCTTCAGGTAAAGACTTCTATTAAGAAAATACAAGTGTCTGCATACCTAGCCTGCCTTGTTTTCCACAGGGGTGTATACATAATCTCTTTTTGAATTTGCTTAATCAAAGCTTGCTATATTGAATACATTTAATTGGAATCCAGTGGTTAAAATATAAAAATTTACTGCTGTAGAAAAGTTTTGATTAGTACTTTCCATTAGTGAGTGTTGTTGATAAACCCTCTAACTGTGCATTTGCATTCAGACAACTGACTGGGCAAAGGAGTAATGCCTTCAACTCCACAAATACATTATTTCCCATAAATATTCTTAATGAAAGAGCCGGTCTGTTTCAGAGGAAGTAAAGGCAGTGAAGAATTTTACATAATTGGGTTGGGGGAGGTCCCAACCTTGATAAACACATGCATGGGGCCTGGAAGGGTGAGTTATTAGGTGTGGAAAAGTAGAGTCTAGGAAAGCTCTCCCACACGGAGGACCCAGCATGCTCCACGAAAGCCTGGCAGAAGCAAGCTTCTTCTCTTCCTCATCCTTTCTCCTGACTCAAAAGAATATGATTTTTTTAAAAAAAAGTTTATTTGTTCTAATGAAATATTTTAGGAATATTACAATTAATGCTATATTTTATCAAAATATAACAAAAAGTGGAAGGAGAAACATAAGGAAGGGGAAATGGATGAATTTCCAATTCTCAGAAAATTTCACATTAATTGTCCTCCGACATTTTGCTACCAGTTTGGAAGGCATTAGTTAACAGCAGAAGTGAGAGTAAGATACAGCCTTAAGGGAGCCGGTTTCTCCTTCACTCCTTTACGAACTAGCTATCCAGAAGGGCACTGAGGCTCAGCGGTGTGGTTCCATCTGGAATGATGGTGGTAACTGCCTCAGTACCTACCACAAGTGACCCGCCAGGGCTCTGTCCCTCACTGCTGATGGAGTTCTCATTTCACGGGCTCCAGGGGAAAGCCTCATGCGTGGACACGGAGGTTCGAGTTTGGATTTTTCTAATACACGATTTTAATCTATCCTTAAGACTGAGTTATGTTTGAGTGCAGTGCTCTTGCTGTTTTGCTTTGGTTCAGTCCTATGGACCACTGCTTCCTGTGGATCTGTGTGCCGCGGGGACAGGAACCAAACAGCAGCAAGTGAGGGGAGAGCACAAAGTCTACTCTATACTCGCACGACGGTGCCACCATGCCGCCCGTGCTCTGTGTATGCGCCTGTTGCCGTATTAGAAGCATGAAGACACATTCGCTCTGGAATATCGCCCGCTCTCCTCCTCTACCACCGTATTCACAGAGACCTCCAAGATGGAGATTGTGTATGGATAACTCATTTCTGATTGACGGCAGCTGTAAGAGACTGTTCAGTTGCATCCATGATCTCCAGATACGGTCTGTGACATCAAGGACCGTTACATCAAGTGTGTAACATAGAGCTTACTCTTCGACACCTGTTCACCTATGGAAACACTGAAAAAGTTCAAAGAGAAACATGCAGCCACACACTTGTTCTCAGTTGTTGCAACTCACGGCCACTGGCTGAGGAGGAATCTGTGAAGGGCACCTGACGCCCTGGAGCGTCCCGAGGAGGCTGGTCCTTTGCAACACTAACACTTCTGCCAACTCAATGTTGGCAGAAAATGATGCCCGCTAAGATTCTGCTACGAGAAGAATGTTAGACTAGAGACCTACGTGCATGGGTGGATTTCATGCTGGAATGACTCGAACTGATCGCCATGGAAAGAAACCATCAATGAGTCCAGATCACGGATTCAAAAAAGCGAAGCATGTAAGGAACCCCAGTCTTGCTGGGAGAAATGCCTTTGATCACAATTCACCTAACATTTCCCATGTCTGTTTAGACTTTGCTAATTAAACTGACATTTTAGAACATGCTACTCCTGCGGAATAACCAAGGGAAAAAGAAAAAAAAAATGTAGCTAAACTCCTGAGAGGAATTCAGTTACATTAGTTTTAAGAATGAAAAGAATACTTTTTGTGTGGTGACTTCCAAGGCCAAACTATCTGGCCAGTCGATAATAATTATCAAAGAATGTGCTGACTAAGCAAGTGGGACCCGCCTGGCTGTGCGAGGAGTAGGTCTCCACAGAGTAAGAACAGGGCCCTGCGTCCCTGGGAGGCTCGGTCATTTGGCTCTCCGGAAATAAAACACTCACCCTGACATTCAGCTTACTTGGTGCACAATAAATCTATCATAATTACCAATACTCAAACAGATGATTTTCACTCATCTCAGAGACTTTACAAATTCTGAATGGGTAGGGTTTTAGTTAATAAAGTATTTCTATATTATTTCCCAAATCTATTTACTCTAAAAAATCTTAGAACACTTATGTGGCCCATGGATGCTTCATTAATAGTCTGCACGTCAACAGGTCTTTGTCATTTACAAGGGATATTTTATATGCTTCCTCTACAAAAGTGCCTTCAAGGGCCGAGATCTTTTTGACTATAGCAGGATCTTTACTGTTGGAGGAAATAATGAGCTAATGCAATTCAGAAACATGCATGAAATCAGTCTCATGGAAAATATATAAATAAAAACATAATTCTTTACTTTTTAAGGTGTATTTGTTTGTTTTTGTATGTGTACAGCTGTCTTGTCTATGTTTATATCGCACACTAAAGCAGGGCATCAGATCTCACGGGACTACAGCAATAGGTGTTTGTGAGCCGCCATGTGGGTGCTGGGAACTGAACTCAGGACCCCTGTAACAGCAGCCAGTGCTCTTAACTGCTGAGCCACCTCTTTAGCCCATATTTCTTCCTTTAAAAAGCATTTGTTTATTATTTTCATTGATGTGCGTGTGCTTGCATGTTTATGTGCACCACAGGTGTGTGCCTTGGCCTGTGGAGGCTAGAGGTTGTAGCATTGGAGTTACAGACAGTTGTGAGTTGCCTTGTGTGTATGCTGGGGATGGACCTGGATCCTCTTCAAGAGCAGTACATGCTCTGAAGCTTGGCGCCATCTCTCCAGCCCCAACGTATTTCTTCCTAATGTAAAGTAATGGGTGTTCCAAATTAAAATTCAAGTCATACCACATAGAAAATTGTAGAGTATATTAAATAACCCTGATAATTCTGCCCAGCATGCAAGAATAGCCAGTTACCTTTTTTACATATATCAGTCCAAACAGATTTATGTATATGTATATATATATATTGTGCATTCAATATATATATAGTTTATTTAATATACACATATATTGTATATATTATTTTGTAATATACACACATATATACATATATATATTTAAATACCTAAGTATGTATTTATATCACAGATTCTTAAAGTATGGGGGTGTAACCTCATGGACCATGTAAAACAATATGGGTGTGGTAAAAATTTTGGCAACACTAAAGGAAAGAAAAAGAAGAAAATTAATACAAAATCAAGTAAATAATGAGTCCAGGGTGTTTCTGGCTGTGTGTGTGAAATCCCATGATTTCACTGGAGACCAGTCTGTCAACATATAAGTGCACACTAATCCTGTTGTCACACTGCACGAAGCTAGGCAACATTGCTTAAAACACCATGCTCAGAAGTAAGGCTATTTCCCATTATGACTTGCAGGGTTCTTACTGTATATATAAAGTGTTGTGCTCATATAAACATCCATAGTTCTGGAAAAGAAACTCTGTTAGTATTACCAATATTTAGGATAGAAGAAGTACGTTAAGATGTCTATATATAGATTGTAGTAGGTTGGAACGTTTGATTTTTTTTCAGTCTGGATCCTTTATTTCCGTTTTGTACATTAGGCCATGAATCCGTATGGAATGGGCTCCAGCCGCTCAGGCTCCTCCCTGTTAGTCCTCACAGTGTGTTTCTCTGGGTGGCGCAGGCTGGCGCTCCAGCTGAACCCAGGTACCCTTCTCTTTGGCCCCCTTTTCTTCTGATCGTTCCCCCTCCCCCGCTCCAGGAAGCTGTCTCTGCTCTTCGAGTGCTTGATGTGCTCAATCCGCACGTTGATCCTCTTGGTCAGAATCTTGCCCTTAACTTGATTGTTCACGGTGATGCCCAGGGCATGCTGGGTGGCACTGTAGACTCTTCTGGTGTTGCCACGGTAACACTTATGGGGCATTCCTTTTTGATTGCCCATTCCCTTGATGTCTACAATATCTCCCTTCTTGTAGATTCCCATGTATGTGGCCAAAGGAACAACCCCGTGTTCCCTAAAAGGCCCAGAGAACATATACTGGGCGCCTCTCCTCTTTCCCTCTGTATTCATCATTTTGGTGAGTTACTGGAAGATGGCTCAGAACGTTTGATTTTAAAAACTGCTGTTTGAGATATTGATTTGAGTTTCATTGAAACAAATTCTTTAAATGAATTTTTATTTGGGGTTAGGACAGAGCTTCTGGCAAATTCTGAAATGACCCTAAACCTGCTCCTGTCACTTTATACTACATATTTATCTAAAGAGGCATTTTTAGCATTGCTTTTTATAAAATCAAAATATTGATAAATTCTGAAGAACATTAAAGATATAGTATCAAATCTTAAGCCAAGACACAATTTTTTATTTAAAAGTACCCCACATCCATCTTATTAGAATGCAAATTTGCAAATGTTTAATAAATGATAACAGTGAATGTATACCAAATAGTTTTTTATAAAACTAATTTGAGACTTATTATTCATGTTTGATTTGTATATTTACTTTCTATATACATATAATTGGAGTTGTCTAAAAAAATTTAGGGCCAAATGAGATTTTTGATAAAAAAAATTGAAGTCCTGATTATATGATGTAGTTGGAACTATTTTTTCATTGGAACATATTTTAGTATTAATAAATATATGTCATTATAATTTTCTAGCTAGTTGGAGACTTGTATAGTATATGTTTATAAAGGTGGTCACTTATGAAACTAACCATCGTGTTTCTGGGGCATTCTGCTTTGTTCTGTACAGGTAAGAAACCACAACTGAAAACAGTGAAAGGGGCTGGAAACATGCAGCAGCTCAGGGTAGCGTGCTTGCTGACCATGCGGGAAGCTGCGGGAGGCTTTTATGCACCATCTCTGCCCAGCAAGAGCCAGTCAGAAAACATCACCGCAACCACCAAGAGCCTCCTTGGCCTCATTTCTTTACACTGCTTGGCTATCTTGTTTCTAAAGGGTCTGCACAAATTGTTCTAAAGTAAACTTGGTTTCTTTAGCTAATATTTTAAGTGTGGGGGAAAGAACTTAAACAAATATGTGGATTTTTGTGACATTCCTCATGAGTTAGGGAAGTAGAACATAGCAGCCACACATCGGATGCCAGGCAGTCTGGACCACAGTTAGGGCATCTATTGGAGGCTGTTACCGCTGCGAGAAAATCCTGTTCCTAGACCAAGTTAGGGCAGCGCCACTGAAGTGTGTGAAGCGCATTTGCCCAACCCTTCCTTTCTGAAATGACGGACTTGAAAGTGATTGTTGTTTTGTAGAATCAAACCGCTATTGCTTAAAATCAAGAGAGCCACGGGAGGATAACAAAACCACTGGTTTGCGTTTCATCTTTTCTGATTAGGTTCTGTCCCAGGAGCTGTCGGTTTGAAGTTATAATCTCTACTGTAGAAATCTCTCAGCAACTTCTAGAAAAAAAATACTTCTCTGGTCCCCAAGTGCAGACTGATGGAGGCGATTCTAGTGTTGCCGTGGAATTTTCTTCTCTCTTTGAAATTTCCAGTTACAGGCTGGGTTACAACCCTTCGTCCTACATGAAAACGCAGCTTCATTGTGGGGGAGGAAGGGGCCGATCGCTCTTACTGGCTCTATCTCCGTTCATGATCCACAGGGTGAGAAGGCCACCGCGTGAGAGAGAGGACCACAGAGCTGGTTGCCCCAAAAAGCTTTTCCCCTGTCATGTTTTGATGGTTCCCGCCTGTTTTCCTAAGGCAGAGGGAAATGGGTGAGCCTCTTAGGGGAGGTTACTGTTTCTTTCCTGAGATGCTCACTAAAGATGATGAACACGGGCCAGGGTGGGAAGCAGGGAGGACCCGGCTGAAATTTTGGCAAGGGCCGCAGAGCGGGCCCCACCTAAACTCTGACAGAACACACGGTCCCGGTCCAAGCTGTCCCACAGATGTGAGCGGGGTGCCTCCCAGCCCCAGCTGATGTGACTTAGTGGATGAAGTGGCATTTTCCCCTTAGGAGTCTCCGATGCTGAAATCCTCTCCGGGAATTGGATGCTCATGATAACGCGTGCCTGAAGATAGCCTTCCACGCCCGTCTTTGGGTGACCTCATAGGCGGGGGGCAGAGTGGCCTCTGAAGGAAACTTGCAGAGTGGAGACTCCCGGGTGGGCGAGGCTCCCTTCCTGGTTTGGTAATCCTTATGACCCCACAGAGGATGAAGAGTGGGGTGTGGGTCTGGTCTCACAGCTGTCGGGCAGGAAAAGAGGGAACTGAGGCAGGAGGCGAGACTGCTGGCGCAGATATTTATTAGTTCACTGAACGACTGCTGAGTGACAGGGGCTCCTTGGTCCCAGCAGGCGGCCATTCATGGAACATATTTTTAACGTGAATCGCAAGAGAAATAACAAAAATATGAAATGGCTAATTAGACTGCCATTTCACAAAGGCCCTGCCTGATGACAAGTTTCTTGGTCAGTCTCACCGTTTGCTAGTTTCCAAGTTGAATGAAGTCAGAGGCCATGAATCCTGGTCTCAGGCGGGGCTGCGGGTGGGGGTTGCAGAGAAGAAGAGGATAAGGGTGGATATTCAGCAGGCCTTAATGTATTCCTAATGTGTTGGTGAGGTAAGTGTCTTCTAGAAGCCTCTGGGGTGGGGGTGGGGGCACACCTCAGTTTGAGGTGGGAACCGTGGTCTAGACACACAGAGTAATTCTAGAGAATCTATTCTTTGTGCGACCGTGGCAGAGTGACCCGAAGGCTTTCTGGGAGATTTAAAACACAGGAGTGGGTGATCCAGTTCTTGAGATCAGAAGAACAATAGAGACTTGACGCCATTCGTGTGTGTGGGACTCTATCACTGAAGGGTACATCAAAAATAAGCCAAATAAAGTTTACTTTGTTGTGTGATGGCTTACACTGCAGTCTCCCTTTATCTAGGAGCCGAGCCCATGGAAGGCAGCACTGCTGGTCATCCTGAAGATCCTGTCAGCTAAATTTGGGAAGGATTTCCAGTATCTGTCTGTAGCCCACCCCACCCCACAAAAGGAAAGGAAAGAAGGTAGGAAGGAAGAAAAAAGAAAAAAAGACAAGACGAAGGAAAAAACCTGACCTGGAAATGAAGAACCTACACGCCGTAGAGGAGAGCAGAAAGGCCCTGTCTTTCATGTCATACAAACCACCAGGCCAGCAACCTAAGTCCAGGCAGGACTGGGTGGCCTCAGCATCAGCACCGCATGTCTACTTCAGTCTCTGGTAACTGTTTCACCATACAAACTTCCCAACGTTTAGGGGCTCCGATTCTATTTACCTATTCACTTAGTTCATTGTAATGACAGTAACAGAGCAGAATGGAATGGTTAACCCTTTCTGGGCAAGTGCTCTCCCGCTGAACTCTGCCCCAGACCCTGAGCCCTACTTCTTTTGAGTTCTCTCCTCCCTCCTCTCCCCTTCCTTCTTTCCTTTGGTGGGATTAGAGATCAAGCCCAGGGCCTGGTAGATAAGAAACACATGCACTGCCAGTTACACCCCTTTCCCTTCTCCTTAAGTCTCAGCTGCATGATGCCCGTGGACCGACTCAATGAATACATGCCCCTCAGCAGAGCTTGGCGCTGAAGCTCAATCCTGTGGGTTCGTTCAGCTCTGGGAGTAAGAACTAGAGACACATCGTTGCCGCTCAACAGATCTGCCGTCGTACAGATCTTATTCTGTACAAGTCAGTTTACACAACTTGTACTTTCAAAGGCAAAGAGATGGGGATAAAGAAGCTATAAAACCTCGGAAGTCAACGTTGTCCTTCTTTGCCACCATTTCTGTTGCTGTGTCTCCCAGACAGCAGCTCCTCTATGCTTTCAACGAGCAATAATCGCACCTCGGATAAACCTCGTTGGCTATGATACTGCCACCACGCAAAGCTGCAGCTCCTCTACGAATGTGACTGTAGGTCTTTGTGGACCTGAATGGATTTCTATTGTTCAGGCCCCTGATATGCAGACACTTATAAGGATCAATAAGTAGGTCAGTCAATCAGCCAGCCAACCAACCAACCAACCAACCAACCAACCAATCAATCAATCAATCAATCTTTCTATAAACAAAGATAGGGAGTGAGAAAGACCCCACCCAAGTGTGGCTTTATTAGGACTGTTTTCGCTGGCAAGCAGCAATGGCTCTGCTGTAGAGAATAAAAGAATGGTTTACTGTCCCACTTCTCAAATCTTACTAATCTGTCAGATGTGAAACACATGCAGATTTTCCTAAATATATTTTACCTATAAAAGGAAATCTGAAAGCTAAAGCCAAGAAGGTGTTTTCTGTGTTTCCTTCAGCATATGAGTCCACAGGAAAAAAAATCAAAGCATTGTAAATAGTATTGGCTACTTATTTGAAATAAAGGGCATAAATCACCAGTCTCTTGAATAGCTCTTGCCAATTAAAAGTTAGGACTATTCCAGCTTCCAGAACCTGTGTCTCATGAAGGAATCATCTGAGATAACACAGAAAAAGAATTTTGGTTCTTGTTTAACCACTTAAAATTCCCATTCTCTACTTTCCCCCTTAAATCTCAAAGTTGGTTTTGCTGAGACTTGTAAAATTTTAGGGCTTTAATTGCATTTCTGCTGCTTGTCTCCTTTGAGCTTTATGTACTTCTAGATCAAAAAGTGTCTTTGCTATAATGAGGAAAATATAGACAGATGATTGTTCTTATCTAGCCTCCAACAGACTGGACAGTACAGACTAAATGGGAAGGTGGCCTTGTGCTTTGAGCAGAGGCATGCAACCAGGAACTAGGGACTATCATCAACAGAGTCTAATGGAATGGCCAATGTAGAAAGCTCCTTTCGACCTCTGCAGCACTTAACATGATTGTCCAGTAAAATATTAGCCCCAAGGCCACCACTGGGTGGGAAAGGTCGGAAAAACTGGCTAATTTGGGACCCACTGGATTACGTGGACCACAGCATCATTGAGATTAATGTGAGTCAGGGAGCCTCGTGTGACTGTCTCAGGGATGTGAGCATGTATCCTAGGGTGGAGAGCTCTTAGAGACTACTGCACCAATTATTTTCTTCCAGGGCAAGGTCAGTGTACACAAAGGAAAATGGCTAAGAGCTTTCCTGAGGTTTGGCAAGTTATATGTTCATCACAGTTGGACTCTCTACTGGAGTTCGCTGGGGAAAGTGGAGGCCTTATCTGCATCATTGGATGAAATATCTGGGCAATCGGTTTCCAATGCTCTTAAATAAGACTGTTAGATTTTGTTTTGTGTTGGGGTCCTGTGTGTGTGTGTGTGTGTGTGTGTGTGTGTGTGTGTATGTAGAGAGAGAGAGAGAGAGAGAGAGAGAGAGAGAGAGAGAGAGAGAAGCATTATTATAGAAGTTAATAGAATACACTCAAGCACATTTGCAAACCCTGTCTCAGTGCCAAGCTCTATACTGAGTACCAGAAGGGATAATAGAAAAGAGTAAGTTAGAACACAGTTCTACAGCTGTGATAGTCTATTAGGTGACTGAAACAGAGATGCAAATATTGACATGAAGCAGGCCGTGATACACTATGTTAAAAGGATTACTAAAACCTTATGAGAGTAGATAAAAACACACATTGCAATCCTCAGGAAGGGACAGTGGGCCTGGATGTGGAAATGTGAGGGTTTGACAGGCATTGGTGTGGTGAAGGGGGCAGTGGAGGGAGTCCTGACAGAGGAATGTCTGCAAACAAACCCCTTCACGGACAAGGGGCAGGTCCGCATGGCGGTAATCGACCCTGGGACTGGGGAATGAAGCAGGAAGGTGGGAAAAGACGTGGAGGATTGGAGATGTGGTTGTGAGAATTTGTAGAATTTTATCATCCATATATTAAAGTCCCTGAATCTGGGATTTGCCTGGAAGGTATTGAAGAGCCACTGAAGGCACTTGAGTTGAGAAATGGGGGTGTGTGTTTGTACTTGAGTGGTCGGTGTCTGCACACATATATATGTGTTGTGTAAATATTTGCAGTCATGTCAGGGGAAAATAAGAAGGCATCAAAAGGGAAACAGGATGTGTTATGGGCTGGGCCTGTCTCAGACTTTCCCTGATGTATAAGAAGGAACTAAGATTTGTGTGTAAAACCAGAAACATGTTTGGTAATACCAGTAGCAGCCTGGGGTGGCCCTCAGGGTGCTGGGCTCTGGATCCTAGGAACTTGACCTTTCACTCTCTTGAAGGGCTGTAGTTATCAGTTCCAAGACTGCTGGGCACTTGGCCTGTGGCATACTTGAGATATCCTGTGTTCCCTTTGGATGTCATTACTTGATGACTTTCCTGCTGACTTTGTCCCATTGTAGGACAGCTTTCTGCTGGCAATGTCCCCTGCAGACCATATATGAGATGCTGTAGTTAGTAAACTTGCTTAGCCTAGGTTGTAGCTTAATGCAAGATCGCCTAACTCCAAATTTCCTATCTTCTTTGTTATTTCTGGTTACCCCTGCCCCTCAGGAACCTATGACTGAAGAATGACCTGTCGGTCTTTGTCACGAGAAGGCAGAGATGTTTGTGTTTTCAGAAGGAATGAGTGCATGGCACGGCAGGCTGAGAAAGGAATGGCCGTGTGGCAGCCCGTTCTATGCTACAGTCATCTAGCTCAGAGGTAAGACGGTGGCGTGGAAAGGGGAGAGGCAAGGCAAACGGGCAGGTTCCGCTGTTATGATGAAAACCAAACCGCCTGGTTCGCCATCGAGTAGATCTGAAAATCAGAGGGAGGGAAGGCGTGCCAGCTATGGATGAGGCCCCTGCCACGCCCACCTCATACTCGGAGGCCACACTTAGTTTAAGGTAAGGAGCTGGAACAAGGAGCTAGTTTGCATGCTCATCATTTAACATACGTGCGAAGGAGGGCCGGTTATAGCTAAGGGAGAGGGCAGACATGGCATCGAATGGAGATTATGAGAGGAACCAGGTTCTAAGTCACAACGAGGGAGTTGTTCTTCCAGAACTGACTGGTCTAAGGGACAGAATGACTCACCAAGGAAGACGCCCATCCACAAGACAAAAAGCTTGTGAGCATCTGCGATTTTTCTGTCCTCAATATTTCATTCGATAGAAGTAGGGTGAAAACAGTAGTTCAGGGTTCACCCATTGAAAAGCAATAGAAGGGACACGCAGAGGATGCATGTGTGTTCTTGCAGCTCCTGGAGCATATCTGACCTGAGAATCACCCATCCACTGTCTTTCTTCACAACTGTGGCAAACCTTTCTAAGTGACCCTAGAGGCGAAGTCTCTTGGATCAGACTGCTCTTCGTCTAGATTTGGGTGGAATCGGGGCTATTTCCCCAGTCCTTGCAGACTGGCCTCCTTGGGGTCACTTCATGCTCAGACACTGTTTGCTACTTGTCTACTTGTTACTATCAGGACACATCATCAACATTGTGTAAGCCTTAAAGGGTAACTTTTATCATATGACACCGTGGGGCCCGCAGGGAGGAAGGGCAGTGATCTGTATTATGTGACATCATTTTGATCTTGGTTCTGACACTGAAAGTTCTATTCAAGAGATACGGAGGCTTCAGGGAGGTGTCACAATGCCGGTTTTCTTTGTGTGGCAAAGCAGCTGTTAAAGAATACTGCACTTTACTTAAGTGAGTCTCCCACGGCTGGTTTAATGGACGCCCGAACATAAAAATTGCACAGCCCTGACCTGCGTCTATCCTGGCCCCTTGTTCTGGAGAAGCGGGCAAGGCCTAATTGCATGATTTGGCTGTTTGCATACAAAAAGGGAACTCGAATGCATCTTATAAGTGAACACTTGGAAGGGGAGTAGAAATCCATCCATTAGTTGAAAGAGCTGAACATACTCCAGGCTGAATAAGAGAGGCCGTGCTCATTAAGTGCTTTGTAAACTGAAACTGCAAGCTAACAAGAATGAAGCGAAACGGCCCCATGGCAGAGCTCGTTTTTAAACCTTAAAATGAAAGAGGCATCACCATGTGTGCCTCTGCAGAGGAATTGCCAGGGTCTTTGTAGATGTGTTGCGTCTGCACTTGTGTGAAACCACATGTCAATAAACATCTCAGTATTTCCCACTGCTTACATTCACTGCGGCGGGGAAACACATTTCATCTCTCTTGTCTTCTTGGATGAGTGCATGCATGCCTGTGAGAGGTTACATGATGATGATGTACATGTTAGTTGTGGGGAGACACATGCACATGGGGGAGTCAAATGTAGCGTTATCATCTTCCATCTTAGAGACAGACAGGCTTTCTGACCTAAATGTGCGCTCACAGTTTGACACTATTTGCCGGCCATTGAGTCCTCAGGATCCACTGTGCCTCTGCCTCTTTAGCACATACTAAAGGATTATAGGCACATACTACCACACTGGCTTTTCACAGGGTGCTAGGGATAACTTGGGTCCTCAGAATTGTGTGGAGGACCTTTACCAAGCCATCCTTCTAGTCCCTCTATCAGGGACATTTATGTCTAATATATATTATTGTAATTATTGCAATTAAACCCTGTCAAGATGTGTTCTAACACTGGTGTATCTCTACCTGGTGTTCCACAACACAACCTTGCCTTTTGCTTGGCTATTTAAACAGAAAGACTTCTCGTTTTGCCTCTGACTGTGAGTATGAGAGCCATGATGTAAGTCAGGGACACTTGTACGTTCTAGCTTCTCTAGGGAAGTTCCTCAGCTCTTTGTCCCGATCTGCCTTCCTGATGGGTCAACCTGACCCTTCATGGCATTGGTGCTTCTCAGATCCAAGTCACCCTGTGAGCTCACAGGATCTCCCACCTAGTGTGGAATGTTTGAGGTGGAGCCCATGAGCCTGCATTTCTACAGCTTCTCAGGCAAGGATGACGCTGAGGTTCCCAGACTCCTCTTTGAGAGCCAATGAGCTTCCTACGGCTTCTTGTTCTCTGAACCATTCACTTTCTCGCTTAATAATACACACGAGTCTGAGTCTGCTGTGAATCCTTCTTTCCTTCCTTCCTTCCTCCCTCCCTCCCTCCTTCCTTCCCTCCCTCCCTTCTTCCCTCCCTCCCTCCCTCCCTCCCTCCCTCCCTCCCTCCCTCCCTTCCTTCCTTCCTTCCTTCCTTCCTTCCTTCCTTCCTTCCTTCCTATTATTTGCTCTGGTTATAACTTAATCTGTGACCATCCTGTATGATGAATTTAGTGATTTCTAAGGTGAGTTTTAGGCACTTCAAATAATCCAATGAATATAATGGAGGGCTTTTCTTTCTTTCATGAAGAAAAGAAAAGAAGAATGAAATTTGCTTACATTTCCTGTGAATCACAAATTTATCTGTTCTTTACTAGAAAGCAGAATCTCCCAGGATCCCTAGATGTATTTGCATCAAGTAAACGACAGAACAATACAGCCTTAAATACTGAATACTCCTTCCAAGAAAGGGACTATTCAAAAGTGTGAGAAGCTGCAATTTTATTTAAAAAAAACAAAACAAACAAACAACAACAACAAAACAAAAGAACACACATGGAATGCAGTCACTGATAAGTGGATATTAGCCAAGAAGCTCTGAATACCCAAGACACAATTCACATATCAAATGATTCCCAAGAAGAAGAGAGGAGAGGGCCCTGGTCCTGGAAAGGCTTGATGCAGCAATGTAGGGTATTACCATGGGAGGGGGTTGATTGGGGGGAATGGGCGGAGGGAAGAGGGCTTATGGGACTTATGGAGAGGGGGAAACCGGGAAAGGGGAAATCATTTGGAATGTAAACAAAGAATATAGAAAAACGCAACAAGACCAAAACAAAAAAAAAAATCCAACAAACCAAACCAAACCAAACCACCTTTGAAAATACACGGTGGGCAGAGCGCTGTCTTCCTTGATGGAGGTCGGAGGCTGGCTTTAGGGGAGCAGCCTGACTGACTGAAAGGAGGGTCAGAGGCAAACACTAGTGAGGCAGAGGGAAGGGAGCTGAACTGGAAATCAGCAATGGATACAGTTTTGCTGAAGGGGTGAAACCTGGTTCTGCCTCAGTGAGCGTCCGTGGCCTCCTTCCACACCCTGATTCATTTCTATTACTCCATTCACATGACTAAGGCTCTGACTCATCACCACATGCTGGAGAAGCTCTGGCTGGGGGTGGGCAGGGGCAGAGTGTTTGTGTGTGTGTGTGTGTGTGTGTGTGTGTGTATGTGTGTGGTGGCTGGGGGGGGATGACCTGGGAGTTTATTTGGTGTCATTAAGTTTAAAATTGGGCTCAAGATTCAACAGTTCTAATCAGCTCCCAAGTGAGCCTATGTGGCTCATTCACAATCACTGATCGCCAGGCCACGCCCCACAGGTGTGCACCTGTATGGTGGCCAGTCAAGGAGAGACATGCTTAGTGAAACCAACCATGCAGGACAGCTCCCACAGGCATGCCCAGTACAGTCACCCATGCAGGACAGGAGAGGGTCCTTAAGAGTCCTACTGTCACTTTCTGGTCCTTACTGCATCTTATCTTCCAGCATCCCATCAGTGTTTGGTTGGCCATGTCACTGACTACGAAGCTGGGGGCTGTTTTCTTGCCTCTGATCTAAGTGGCCCTGAAGCTGATGTACAGGTTACTTAGCTGAGCTGAGCTGAGCTGAGGTTACATCTCTGCTAAGCTATTTTTCAAATCCCTGTTAGGCCTTTCTCTTGAGCTAAACTGCTCATCTATCTTTGGTTTTCAGATGAATCTCATAACTTGGCGTGTGTGTGTGTGTGTGTGTGTGTGTGTGTGTGTGTGTGTTTAAGTCAAGTCAATTATTTTCTGGCTCCTCTTCTTGAAGTTGGGTACGAAGATGAACTATGGTCAGAGATCACCATAGCTACCTTCGCATTATCACTGCTGTGGTTGCTAAGTAGTCTCTCTGCCTAAAGGTTGGAAGAGTCTTCCCTTACATAATTTCAGTCCTTCTCAGTGCCTGATATGATTTCTAACTCAGTGACAGACAGAGTGGCTCAATAAATTTTTATTGAACACCTTGTATGTTCAAAGCCCTCAGGAGGACAGTAGTCTGGATTTTAAAGTTGATTATAACCCTGGGGGGGGGGAACGTGTCGAAAAGGGGAATCCATTTATATGAAACTGAAATAATGTCCCACTAGCATTGACCCATGAATGATAATGTGCACTTACCCATTAGTGATGGCTCCATGGCACGCAGGGTTGGCAGGCAGAGTTTCTTTTGGTTCTTTGAGAACTTCCAAACTCAGCACCAATGTTAGACAAACACAGATCTGGCTACCACAGAATCTGCAGTTGTCCTGAGTTTCCCCTTCAGCACGATGGACAGTCCTACTCAGTGAAGATGTTTACTGGTTGGCATGGAGGGAATTTAAATCACTTAGTTTACATGTGTGTATTACTTCTCTCATAGCTGTGACAAAATGCCTCTCAGAGGTCATTCAGGAAAGATTGATTTGGGGCTCATGGCTTCAGGGGTACTATCAATCACCTGGAGAAGGCACTGTCAAATGTGTTGTACAGCAGAAGCCTGTGGGTAGAACCATGAGGAAGCAGATATCCGATGGGCAATGATGTTCAAAGACCTTTCGTCAGTGACCCAGCTGGGTACCACAGCCTCCCCCAGACAGCAGCTAGCGGCTGACCACGGGTTCAAATCCAAGAGCCTATGGGAGACATTTTACATCTAAACTTTATCTGCATGCTTTCCCTGCTCTGTAACTCTGACTTCGTACGTAAGCACTGTGCAGGTGTGCATGCCACGTCATCTTGAGTGAAGAGCGTGGTTGTCCCGATTTTGCTTGTACAGTAACAGACACCTGTAGAGGATGATTGTAGGTATGACACTCAGTGGCAGAGCCAGCATTCAGAGCCAGGAAGGCTGATTTCTCCCATCCTACTTTCTGGAAACTCCTGGAGTTTATACATTTAAAGAATGTTGTTAAAGCATTAGCCATTTGCATTTTTAAAAATTTTTATTGTCCCTGATGAATTTGTGCAATACTTTACTCTTCAGAAGAACTCTAAAATAGCTTTTAAAAAAATAAACATAACTAAGTGGCTTTGGGAGCTTGGTTATGGAAGCCCTTTAATATGACTCTAAATATTTCAATCTCTTATTAGTTAATGTCATTTTGATTTAATCAAAGGCATCCCAGGCACAATAGAGTAAGAACCATCGTTCCATCATTAATGTTTTATGCCCAAGGTTTGCACGGGAGGCTGTTGTAGGAATCTGATCTCCCAGAATACATTCCCCTGGACTTCTGAGAAGCTGTTCACACAGAGGCACAAAGGAGCCCTGTGACCAGACAGCAGGAATGGTTTCCTCTGAACACTAAAAATATCCTTGTGTGAATAGTTTAGCTTATCTTTGAGGTTTGAGAAAATGTCCTTTTTCTCTTGGTCTTATTTTGTTTTACAAGAGATTTTTTTTTCTTTTTAAAAAGACTCAGTTTTGATGGTTGTAGTATATTCATTGTTGGGCCAAAAGAGAAACCAAATAGAACTTTTGGCTTAGTCATCTGGAGTCGGGACATCCAGCTTCAGCTGGGGGCCTTGGGTGAGTCATTTAATAGCCCCGGGCCTCTGATTCCTTGCTGCAGAAGAGGAAAGTGGAACTCGCAGCTATCTGCAGGTTGTTGCTGCTTCTGGCTTCTGCCCTCACATGATCTCTTACTCCTGTTTGACAGAAGCATGTGAAGCAGTGTCCCTTCCTTCCCTGTCCCTTCTCAAGCCAGGTCCATTGCTGTTTTCAAGAAACAAAACAAAAAACAAGCAAATAAAAACAAATGAAGGGCTTCATGATGTGGGAGTGACCTTGCCCCTGCAGACTCCAGTGTCTGATCAGGGGTGTAGCTCTCCTGGCAGCTCTCTAACCTGCAATGACTCAGGGATCCATGTCCTATCACCCCCTTTCTCCCTCTCCCTGGGCTACAGATGGAATCCAGGACCTTAGCTATGGTAGGCAAGTGCTCAGCCCCTGAGCCAGCCCCTAGCCTTTCTCAACTAGCTTTTCCTTCTTTCTTTCTTCAGAAGTAGTTGAGAGCCCTTGTTAGTGATGAGGTCAGGGAGCATCTGTTGTGTGTGTCATCCCGATCAATGACTTTACACACTGTCCTTACCCCTCTGACTCTAGGATTGCCAACCCTCCTCTAGTCATCATAAACACATGTGACAGCTTTAAAATGATAGCTTCTTCAGACTCTTGGTAGCCAACACAATTATGCTCACACAGATTGGTGACTAATATAATTAAAGTAGTTATTAAACTATCACTATTTAAAAGTCGTGATTGAAATGAACTCTTAATCTAGCATTTCTTATGACAAATGTAATACAAACAGCATGATAATGTGACCGTGTTTCAAGTCCAGTCAGAATGTTCACATCTGTGTGTCTAAGTCACGGGAAAGCTTTGATTTCCAAAGTGCAGTGAGCTGGGGCAGCTTGGAAATGGCACTCACAGATGTCACAGCCATGAAAGACATTGGTCCTGTATCCCTGACCCTCCTCACCTCACACCTCAGTCTTTGCAGTCTCCTTTTTGGACACCTGTTATGAGGATCCCTCCATCGGGGCCATCAGTTTCTTGTTCCTGTGCATGGCTGTGAGCTCTAAGTCTCACAAGCCCCAAGCTGCCAGAGAAGACCAGGTGTTTCTCTCATGCTCACTTCCTAAACAGGCCATAGAGCCTATTGGACACATCACTGGACACCAGCCTATTTAGACAGCTCTTAATGAACTCAAATAAAGCATGTTTATAGCTATAAAATACCTATCAGAAGGAAGGTTCCAGACTCATGAGAAAGGCAGTACAGGACACAGCTATACTCTGTAGACCACCACATCAACAGCCCATCAGTTGGGAAACTAACCCTGGTCTAAGTTAGCATTCTGAGCTTGTCCCTCATGTTGTCATCCTCTGGTTAAGGTAAGATTTTTCAAATGACCCTCCTCTGGTCACTGAAGCCTAGATAAGCTTCTCAAGAACAAGAGTTGTTCTTTGTTTTCCTGATAGAAAAGGACCAAAAGGGCATCCTTGGCCCCGATTCTCCCCCTTGCTGTCTGGACTGTGTCCATGCCCTAGAATCCCAGGAGTTCTTTGTGAGGATCCCGGGAGGTCTCAAGCATCTGAGAGTGGCCAGGAGCATCACAGAGCTGTTGGTGCTGATGTGAACTTTCAGAGTCAATGGCAAGGACTCCAGGCTTTTATTATGAAAGAAAACCAAACCTATCTGTTTAAATAGTGGTTTTGGCAGAATTCGTTAGGACATCGTGTATGTGTATACACTATACTTTCACCATATTTTTCCTCACACAGACTGATCCTCCTCCTCTCTCCTAGCCCCCCTGCCCTTTTCATGTGTTCTTTCTATACTGACTCTATGGGTTTCATTAAGGTTACTCACAGGTAGGCCTGGCCTATAAGAGATGGTGTTAGGCCCCTCCTCTCTTTCTTATCTCTTATTCCTCTTGCCTCTCTTCATCTCTCTACTCTCTGTCCTCTTGGACTCTCCTCCCCTCTCGCTTCTCTCCATGTGGTTATGGCTGGCCTCTACTTCTCTACTCTCTCCCTCTGTCTGCCTTTCTCTGCCTCCACTACCCCATTAACTCCCATCCTCTGCCCTGAATAAACTCTACTCTATACCATGTCTGTGTGTGTCTGGTCCCTCGGGGGAAGGGATGCCTACTGGGGCACCCCCTTCCCCTATACCTCCGCATACTATTCTCTCTAGACTTTTCTCTTTTTATGAACATAGCAATGGTGCATTGGCCAGGAAATAGCATTGGCGAGCTATCCAGGAGCCAGAACCTGGGAAATAATACCTACTAGTGGCTACACCAATGAAAACTTGTTTGTAGCTTCCCTAGCTACATTGTATTTCATTGTATGTATATAATCCCCAGGAAATAATGGGGCCCCTTGAGCTCCTCTGAGATGCTAACTGCAGTGAATATCTGCTGAGAAAGGGAACATCCCTTTCCTCCAAATGAATGTCATGGGACTACCAACTATTCTGAGTGACAGGTTCCAAGCTCAGGAGTAGCTGGCCAACAAACTGGACTCTGTGGTTTTGTTTTGCTTGTCTTAATCTTTCCCTCTCCCTCTCCTTCTCCCTCTCCCTCTCTCCCCCCTCTCTTTTTCTCTCCCCTTTCCCCTTTCTCTCTCCTTCTCCTCCTCCTTCTCCTCTTCTTCCTCCTCTTCCTCCCCTTCTTCCTCCTTCTCCTTCTTTATTTTACTTTGCTTTGATTTTCATCTTTCATTACTTTGTTTTGTGAGAGGGAGGAAGAATGTGGGGGAGATCTAGGAAGAGTTGGGGGAAAGGAATAGAAGGAATATCGAAATATCTTGTATAAGAATTAATGTTTTTTTAAAGAGATTGTGTTCTGTTCTCACCTTTAAGGATATTATTCCAGCATCCTCGGGAATACTGGTAAGAAAAACCTTTCTTGGAAAGTATATGTGTAAAATTATTTCAAAGCAAGAGAATGGAAAATCATTATAACACTTGATAAAAAAAATACTTTTAATGATAGTTGATTCTTATGCTTTGAATATCAAGGCCCATAAGCTGAGCCATGGCATAGAGAAAAAATACCTGCATAAAATTATTTTAATCTTATTAAAAGATTTATTTTATGTAATGAGTGCTTCTGCGTGGATGCATGTACATAAGCCTCTTACTTCCCTTGTGCCCTCTGAGCTAGAGTCACCGACAGATACAAGCCACCATGTACGTGCAAGGAAATGAACCCAGGTCCTCTACAAGAGCAGCAAGTGCTCTTAACTGCTGAGCCAACTCTGAAGCCTTGCCTTTAATCTTCAGTAAATGCTCTGTTTCGGCCCCGAGCTTTTAATAAAATGAGAACCCATCCTTCATTCACTCATGCATGCATTCATTTGATAAACAGCTGTTAACATCTGCCTTGCACATGATGGTGTTCTAGTCTTCTCCCTGAACTTTAACCTCATCGTGTGCTTTACAGCTAGTTGTGAGACTTGATTTCTACAAGGTACTTCTGGAAATATCAGTGGCTTTCACTAAGTCGCCATTTTTTTCTCTGCATTCCCTTTTGGAAAATCCTCCTTCATCTCCAGAAGTCAGAGGTTCAAGCCCCCATCACCCAGCTTCCCAAAACAGGCCTGCTAAGGAGAACCACCGGCCCAGAGTGTGCAACCAGGTTCTCTCTCCTGGAGAACAGGGATATTAAAAGATGGACGCATCATGCGCTGCTTGGGTGGGAGGTGGGTTGCATTGAAAGACTGGGTGTGCTGTTGTGTGAGGACATCAGAAATGCTGGAGTCATAGAACTGGCTGAGCAGACAGCAGTGTACATAGAAAGAGGTCCAGACACAGTGCAGAATGAGAACACACGTCCACAGACACACACAGAACCAGATAGTTCTGCCTTCCCAGTGGCCTCCTGATGGAACTGATATGTAACTCAGTTGGATGCTGTGCAACACCTTTCACATCTGTCCAATAACTCTTTTATCACTTGAGCCTTCCTGGCAGGGCGCTACCTCTTTAAGTAAACCTTCTCAGTCTAAGAGGAAGATCAAGATCAAAGCTGACAACCCAGGTTTACACAACAATGCTCCACTTAAGATAATGCAATGAGGTCCTAATGGGTTATGGAAATGCAATATGAACTTTCTGGCTTTCTAGCCAGAAAAGAACTGAGTGAAAGTTGTAAGTGAACTAAGTTCTTCCTTCTGACTTACTTGGAAAACAAGCCAGCAGTTCCTGTCCTGAGAACATGCAAGTAGGGGTGACCCACGCCAACCTCTCAGAGCCTAGAGGGTCTGGACTGTATATTGGTTTCAAAGGGCTCATGGAAGAATCCTGGCAGCCTCTTCAGTTCCGTCTCCCATAGGCCTAAGGAAATATAGTATAGTATGGGGAGACCAGGTAAGAGGAAGAAGAATTATTTAAAAAGTTACTAAAAGAGTAAAAGCCATGGGTAAGAAGGAAGGAAGGAAGGAGCCATCTAGAATACTTTAAGAGGCTGTTGCCACACCCAGGGAGAGGACAAGTGAAAAACTTCCCAGTGGCCAACAGTGGCTTCTTGGTTCTTCAAGATAACTGGGAGCATGAACTGAGGATGTCTGGCCTTAATGTCTGCAAAGCTCCACCCTCTTTCGTGAAGTACAGAGTGCAGTCCTACCGGTAAGACTCTGTTACATAGTGTTCTCAGTTGAGAGGAACGAGAAGGGAGGCGTGCAGAGACACTCTGGGAGGGAGACACCCTCACCCAGGCTGTCCCTAAGCAACAGTGACCTTTGAGGCATGAGCCTTGGTTTACCAGGAAGTACTGAGACTCTGTGAAGAATGAATGCCATTATTTACAAGCCCAAATTCCATCAGACAAGAGTTACACACATTCTTTGCATTTGAGTGCTTTATTATATTGGAATTGCGGTGATATTATTAACATTTGTACAAATGCACAAAATCTTGTCTCTTCTTGCTAGAAAGAGAAGTAAAAATCTGACCTAGTCGAACAGTCTTAATGAACTCATTGTCCACTGGTAACAATAAATTGTGTTCACAATGCAACAAAAAGCTAAACAGAAAATTAAACACATTAAAATGCTGCAGCAAATATTTACACATATGACATATGTACCCCCCCTCCAGGATTTTTTCTCCCTCCAATTGGAAGGTGGTTGCTTTACAGACATACACACAAATACAAAGACTTTGCTGTTTACAACGACAAACAACCCCAAGTCCAGAACTTAAAGTGACACATCTTTTTTGGGGGAAGGGGGGACTTTTTTTAGTCAACACGTACTTTACACAGTGCTAAACTTTTTTTCTATTATATTTGTGGACAATGTTTCTATTCCAATTGTCCTACAACATTGTGTTTGAATAGAGCCATTGTTTGGGGGCCTTTTCAGAAGATCTCAAGTGTTGTGTACTCTATGGAGGACATTCCAAGCTTAATTTAGTTATTTTTCACTTAGAGACAATCCTCAAAGGCAGTTTCCCTGTGAGGCAGATGAGATTAGCAGAGATCTTAGAAGGGAAGGGGTGGACATGTCTTAAACTGCTTGGGAGGGGGTCCTTTCTCTTAACTCCCTGCCCTGGGACACCACTACTTTCTCTTGCAATTTTGATACTCCAAAGGCAATGTGGGCACTATAAAAGAGCAAACAAGAATCTAATGCACTGACTGTGTGGAAGATTTTAATGATGCATTTAAAGCTAATTTATTCAGGTCCCACATTCTCCAATTTGAGGTGAAATGATTTTTATGTTTTAAAAAAAATCCTGTAAAGTTCTAGGATATAAACTCCAAGGTAGAACCTTAAATGGCTTAGGAAGAACTTCCTAGGTCCTGTGTTCAGATGAGCTAGATTCTTTAACTTGGTTTAAATATAGCAGTTGATTACTGATTTTTTTCTGATGATAAGCTTGGAAAGCCATCAGAGGGCCACTTAATGGTATCAATGTTTGAACAAATGCTGGCAATTCGGCTTTACCCTATCTTCAGTTTTCAGTTAAATAGGTTTTTCTTTTTCAAAAAATAGATGATTTATAAGGAAAAAAATATATAAACACTCTTTAAGCAATTTGGCTACAAGCATTACACCACTGAAAAATTCCACAAGGAATAGCAAGAGACTTTGAGCACAAGGACATTTCTATTGTGACAACATGATGAACTAGGCTGATTTCAAAAGATCTATGAGTGTTTTGGTATCAGATATTTACTTATAAGTTTATTGCTCCTGTGTTCTCTGATCCTTCCTTAGACTGTAATTATAAAACAGAGGTGCTGTCTTTAATCATGCTACAAGGCAACATTGTATATTTGAGAACTGGGAATGGGAGGACGGCCACTGTTGCTTCAGCAGCCTTACAAAGACTACAGCTAGGACAACAGTGCCGTGTGCATCGTGGCACACGAGAAGGTAAGTCTCCTGGCTTAGTCAGGACACTTTGGTTTGGAGGATGAGATAGAAAACTTGTAAGCGTAGCTTAGCTGCTGCCTCACATCCATTGCATGGTGTAACCATCCAAAACAATGCTAGGAAGGAAGAGATCAAGGGGAAAAACCATTTTGTGTATTGGCTCTTCTTGGCATTCTTTAGCAAGCTTCACCAGGCTGTGAGAACTAGCCGTGAGTGCGCACACATAAACTGGGCGTACGCGTTCTGGAAGGCATTTGAAATGGTGCAGCAGAAACCTTCACACAACAGTTGTAAAGGGTGGAGCCGAGGCAAGCTGAGGGTCAAGACAGAGGTCAAACAGAGGCAGAGAAACGGGTAGGGATCAAAGAGGTAAAGTGCAACGTTAAAATATAAATTATTTTAAAAAGCAGAAAAGAGGTTCTAAATCACTGCTGTCGCATAGGCACGGTTTATGCTGGGAAGGTGCCTCCCTTTCCCTTCTGATACAATGGGGCTGGGGGTGGGGTGGGGAGGGAGGTGGGGTGGGGGTGGGAGCTGGGCGTGGAGCGTAAAACTGCTGCACACAGTTCATTGGTTGTTCAGGAGGGCCAGGCAGCTCCAGAGAGCTGAGTGGTGGGGGTGATCTTGGAGGTGGGCTGTAGTGAAGAGAGGCTGGAAGGAAGGCATTTTGTGTGGAAAAGAAAAACCAAAGCCGCTCTGGTTCCCATCGCTGATACCCTTGAGTTAAATTTGCTTCCTAAATGAAAGAGCTTATGTGGAAAAAAAATGAAAAGAAATACATGTTTGGGTTTTTTTTTTTTTTTTTTTGATTTTTGTTTTTTTCTTAAAAAAAAAAAAAAACTTGCTCAGAATATAGAGTAACTAAAAACTCACAGATAGTAAACAAGCCTCAAAAGATGCACAAAGAGCTAAGCACGGGCTTCCAGCAAATGATAGAAAGAGCCATCCAAGACCCTGAAAAATGGCGCCCTAGCTAGGGCGGGTTATTATGGACTAACTTTTCAAGACACATAGAGCCTACAGAAGAATACTGTTCAAATGGAATGTTTAAAATAACATTTATTAATAAATATCTTATACATTCTAAATTAATAGATTCCTGTTCAAATTTTGCTTTGGTCCTTGAATCCCACTGTACATACATACATATATATTTTCTTAGATGGTTTTGCTCAAAAGGAAGGACATTCTATTCTAACTGAAAGGCTAGTTTTATAGCAGTTACTGGTGCTTAAAAATAAGCCCGGCTAAGGGCTGATTTTTTTTTTATTGAAGCTGGTTTATGATTTTAATGGCAAACTCTAAGCCACTCTAACTTGCATTACTAGCAGGTAACAGTCACCTGAGCATTCCCCACTGGCACGTGTCTTGGAATGCCCACTGCATTTTATTAATTTATTAGGTAAGTTCCAAGGAGCATTGGCTGAGTAAGTCACCCCAGTTCTTACGACACACACTGCAACAGCACACACACTATCGGTCACCTACAGGCTATTTTAATATGGCAACTTGCACACGTTGATATGTGAAGAGCTGACTAGGGTTGCCGGCACCAGCAGACCATAGCTAACTCAATATGTAGCTTTGAGATTAGTGCACTCGTCCAGGGTTGCGACTTTCAGTCTTCCTATCCCGGTATCAAAGATTGAGAAAGGTGTCTCTAAGAAGCACTAGTGTGCCATGCCTTTCTCTCGGTGAGTGAGGGTGTGTACCGAGTGCCCAGCTCTCAGCATGTTAGGCAGGGAGGTTCTGGAGAAGTGCCCAGGAGGCTGGCAGGGACTTCAGAAGCAGATCCTGTGATAATGGAGCCACACAGGAGCAAGAGAGGCAGTGTTACTAGAACTCTCCTCCCCTTCTTGGATGGGGGACTCTGAAGGCTTTTATTTACCACGGGACTCCTGAAAGTCTCTATGGCTGACATTGGTAACTGGATGGGAGACTATAAATAAAAGGAATTAAAGAGATGCTCTCTTAAAAGGCTGGTGTATGGCAGACAGTGCAAGGGACACTTCAGGCAGGTTCTGAGATCTGGTGAAGGACGGACCTTTCTGTGGAATCTTGACTAGGGATAAACCAGGAATTAGATTTCCCCAGAAGTTTTTCTCGACTGACAGCAAGCTGGCACCCTTACCGACTCTATCCATACTGCAAACAAACACACCTAAAGGCCTGCCCGTAACAAGAAGGCGGTTTATTCTAATTACATGTTGAGAAGGGTTTGCTGTGTGCGGTGGCTTGCCTACTTAGCATAGAAAACAGACATAATTGAGCTATAAATAATGCACATCAGTCAAGCTGTCGAGTCGCTGAATTAAGAAAACCCAGGCAAGTTCTTAACTGCAAAGGCTGTCCCTTGAACAGCTAAGTATCTCAGTTGAGAGGTGGAAGTGACATAAACTGAAAAATCATCATTTTAGTGGTGGGTCACTCCCTGGACATTGTGGTATTACTAGTGGATTAAAAAAAATCATTTCTTCAAGTGCTACATACGCAGGCAGGAGGGAAAGGTCCTGTTTACTCAACGCAGATGTCAGATAAAAGCCACAAGCTCTGTCCCTCCGGCTGGCCTCCTCCTCCTTTGACGGGAGCAGAGCACCAGCCTGATCTAAGGAAGGAATTGTGCAGAAAATTATCTTTGATTTCAAACCAGAGCTATGAATGTTAACTTCTTGCAAATCTAAGACGTACACATTTCTTAGCAAGCCAGTTAGGTTAAACCATTTTGTTACTGCTGGAATTAAGAAAAACAACAACAACAATATTAATTCAATATTTAAAACACTTGAAAACGATGTGTTTTCCTAAAACACAACAGAAATTTGTTTGCTCCATCTTCTTTCTTCCCATTTCATTTTCCTTTTTTCTCTTTTTATTTTTTTCATTTGTTTTTTATTCTTAGGACATATATCCTTACACTTTACTGAACAGCCAAACTTGTTTCGCAAAAACACAGCATACATGAAAAAATTGTTGATAAATATTGATTTTTAAAAGTAAGTTATTAGACAAAACTGAAACTAGTTATAAAAATCATGCTTCAGAGCCCTCATATTTTCTTTTTTTCCTCTAAAATAGATTTTTTAAACTATAGTAAGCGGAAAAAGTACATCCTTCCTTTACTGAACTCTTATAAAAGTGACGGCTTTTGTAAAATACTGTTCTTTTAAGACCTATACTGTTCATAAACACACACACACACACACACACACACACACACACACACACACTCAGGCACACACCCCCATGTGCACACACACACAGGTTAGGAGGTGAATTATTTGGGCAGAGATGAAACACCAGCATATGCCCAGACTGCTGGTGAGAAACATTAGCCCCTATTATTTGTGAAACACGATATTAAAACACCAGCAAAGTAGAATGGCTTGTTTCAAGGAGGCACAACTGTGGTTTGGGTTTGATCTGCTTTCCATAATGGGCAAGTCTAGGGACATTGCTGAAAATATAAATCAGAACTACTCAGATGAGCGCACCAGCCTGGCCACCTCCATGGGACCCGGTCAGCAGCCAAAGAGTCTGCCTGTTCTGGCAGGCTGCGAGGACCCTGAGAAATGCTGGCCTCGCTGTCTCTCTGTTTCTCCAAGAGTGAGTTTGCTTTTGCCCACCAGAACAGCAGAGCTGGTTCCATAGGCTTAAGAAAAAAAATAATAATAAATCTTAGGTTATTAGCAGCTGATGATTGAACAATGTAATCTGTGTAGTGAACAGAGCCCTTCTGAACTATTATATAGTGCATGGATTTTTCGACATTATAGACAGGCCATAGAAGCAAGCTGCAATTCGAGGGTGTGATGTTAGAGCCCACATCCTTATTTGAGTTTTCACAGTTGGGGCTTACAAAGTCCCTTTCCCTAGTGTCTCCACAGCTGGCATTCAACAGGGCTTCACCTATAACCAAACCACCTTTTATTTGCTCTGGTTATTAAAAACATTAAATCAGGCACATTAAACATCTCCTGGTTGCTATTTTGTGAAAGGCAAGAATTGAATGAACTCCAGCTGTGGGTAAAACTGTGGGCTAGGTCCACAGTTTCGAGATTTGTTCTTTCTCTTCTTTAAACAGTACTTTCTTCTTCACATGCAAAGCTACAGGGGAGAGAAGGGAACAGAAGAACAGTCAAAACCAAGAGTGAGCAAGGGATCTGGGGAAGGGAAATGGAGACGCATACTGGACGTCTGAGCAAGTGGGCCCGAGAGGAGGAGGGGCGGGCCTGAGATGCTTGGCGGCTTTCTGGGATATCGACGGACCATAATTTCTTTTTTTTTTTTTCCTAGCAAGAGAAAAAAAATTCAGGAAGACCCATATGTTTATCTGAGATTCTGGTGACATCACAGCACAAACTCAACATGAGTTATGACGTCATGAGCTTCCCCACCCAGTTACTGTGTGGACCCATCTCGCTTGACATCTAAGCATACCTCATTTTGGCTAAAAGCTGTAGTTTTAACAAGATTCATTGTTCCAGACAAAGGGTTTGGGCTGGTAAGAATGAAACCATGGCTATATACAAGGGAAGGTTCCGTTTACAAACGAGAAACTGGTACCAGAAAATTGCAGAGAAGCACCAACGTGCTTCCCAAGCTGATAGATATTCATTGCATATCTCCCTTTTTTCTTATATAACTAAGTATAAAAGACAACATTTCCATAATAACTATAAAAATGAAAGCCAGTCTCTGAAGGGCTGAGGCGTCTTCCAGGTCTGAGATAATTCTAAAAATGCCCTTTTGAGAAAGGATGTATGGCATGCTACAGCTGTTCTCAACGGCCAGGGTTGACGGTGCCTTTTAAAGAATAGGATTCAGGTCTGTTCTGTGAGTCGTGAGCTGACTGAGGGTGGAGCTCCCCACGACCTCGCTGACCGATGAGGATGTCGTGATGGTGTTATGCTGGATGACCTGCTGCTGAGAGCATGCTGGCACGGGGCTCGCGGGAGGGCTGCTCTCTGGACCTAGGAGAGAGAACACAGACACATGCACAAATATAGCTCTTTCTTAGGGGAGCTCCTCAGGAACAAACAGAAATGCTCTTAGACATTAACTTTGGGTAAAGGAGCTTCATACATTTTCTTCTGGAAGGTAAAGCCAAAGCTTCATTTTAAACCGAGGTCACCAAGCTAAGCCTCCCAGGTTCATAGCAATGGGAAAAGCCAGACTTTCCCATTAGTGAGATGACCCCATAAAATGCATTTAATCAAGCCTTGGAGTGTGAATTCCCCCGTCTTGGAATTTCAGATAGTGGTTCGCATATTAAATGTGGAAAAATACTCACATGTGGTGGGAGAATCTGTGTTGCTCAATCTAAAAAATTATTTGAAAACAAATTGGCCTTCGGCCATGACTCACTGTCCCTCCTGCCTTCCCTTATTCATCTAACTTTCATTCTACTGCCACTGCAAATGCAGAAAATGGGGCCAGGGACGAGGGGCCCACATTGCTTTCTGAAAAAACAGGGGGAGCCCAGGAGCTGTGCAGCCTGGTGGGCAACAGGCAGCATCCCCTGAGACACTAGAGGCAGTGATACAGCCAGTGCTGCCTCCCAGCTCCAGCTCGCAGACTCCTCAGGGGGATGAGCAGGCTTGTAGTGACCGGACCCCCCACAGACTTGCTTCTTCCTGGCTACAAAGCTGGAATCTGGTAATGTGAAGCCAGGGAAAGTAAGGCCAGACATTATCAGGGACTGCTGGGCATGGTTTTGGAAAGAGGTCAGGAAAGATGGCTTCCCCTGGTAGAAGCATCTGGAATCTCTCAGTCATTCTGGGTACCTGTCTGGGTGTGCAACCTATGCTGTATTTTTTCCCTTAGAATAAAATTCAGTGCAAAATGAGAGACAGCAAGTTTTCTTCTAAAGAACCACAACAACAAAAAAGACTTACTTAAATACCCTTGTGATTCTTTCTGCATGGCTGTTATTGGACAGTCTTTATGCGTTAACAACAGCTGCTTCAGCTGGGCCACCTCATTCTTCAACATGGACACTTCATTCTGGGAAGACATATTAAAATTTTGTTGTGAAGACCAAAGTCCATCTGCTTTCAATAGCAGAATTATCAAGCTTTACTAATTGTGTTCAAATGGCATTAAGAAAGTTATTTAGAGGGACCGATCTGAATTGTGTAGTTTCCCTTCCATTTGACCCTCTTATTTGGTAGGGGGTCTTTTGAAGAGACCAAAGTTTAACTCAAGAACTGAACCTTCACTTCAAAACAGGCCATACCCTTTAAGTGATGTGCTCCGGAATCAGGTTATATAGCTGAGGTCCCCATGCTTCACTGACCATGTGATCTGACATAGATGTGACCATGTATTATCTAACACGATTTGGTTAACCTCCACCAACCTCATTTATAGCATTTAGAAGATAGAGTCAGAAATGGCACAATGTACAATGAACTTGGTGACACCTATGATAAAAAAAAAAAGTATGCAAGTAGAAATCACCTAGAGAGGAACGTTCCTAGAAGTCTAGACGTTACTTTAATGAATATCTCCCACTTGCAAAAGCATTTGGAACATTGGATAAACTCACACCAAATAGCATTGCTAGTAAAGTAACAAATGTCTCATCTGCAAAAGCTTTCCCCATTATCCTTCAAACCACAAAATAGTGATAATAGTGAGACATTCACCTAAACATGAATAAATCACTTAATGGTACAGGAAAATTGCTCTTAAATCTGAGAGCATTCATGAAGGCAAATAGTACCTTCCACTTCCCAGCAACCATGGTCCAAAATGGCTTTTCGCAATTCAGAACAACTTTATTTTATAGGGAAATTCACATCAGCCTTCAAGCAACTCCTCTTTGAACTTTAACTGAATTATGTTGCTTACATAACATTCTTTGTTTCCCCACACCAAGTTCTCCTATTTTTAAAATAGTATATATGAGAAATTCACCTTTAAACCATTATTATATATATCTTTAAATATCTGCTTAAAAATAAAATAAAACCACTGGAGCCGGAACAGAGAATTGTGGTGTGTGTATGTGCATGCATACAGCAAAAAAATAAAATAAAATCACTCAAGTTGGAACAGAGAACTGTGGTGTGTGTATATTTGTGTGAGCATACAGCAAGATAAAATGTCCTGACACTTGCGTACTTCAGCACTGATGCTTTTCTGAACACGCCATTCCAGACACCCTAGCAAAACTGGCAGCTGCAGGTGATGTAGACGAAACAGAGACCATCACAGAGAACCCACACTGTCTCTACGGTGGCCCAGAAAACAGCTAGCAAAGTAGAAAAACCAAACTTGGGGGTTGGTGAGATGGCTCAAAGGGTAAAGGTGCGTGCCCCTGAGGCTGATGACGGGAGTTCCATCCCTCGAATCCACATGGTGGAAGGAGAGAATCAGCTTCTACAAGTTATCTTCTGATTCCAACGTATGTGACATGACACATGCATACCCCACTACAAGCATGCAAGCAAGCAAGCAAGCAAGCAAGCAAGCAAACAACCAACCAACCAAGTAATGTAATTTTAAAATAAACAAAACCAAACTGGGTTATTTTGCTTTCTTAACACTTCTTGAATTAAAAACCAATCATTTTAGAGGTCTGGTGGCCATTTTGGAGGTGGTGACTTTAGGTTCCATTTCTTCCCCGACCATGTCCTGGGCAGAGGCTGTGTCTAGGCAGCACTTGAAGCTCTTGCCAGGATGTGTTCATTGGTTATCTTTTGAAACACTAGTACTGCTACTCACTAGCTCTACAACATTACTGGGAACACATCCCAAACTCTTCCACAATACACTTTTTACTTCCACGAAGCAATTTTACTATAAAACTGCATACACATTCACGCCTATCAATAAAGTACTATCAAACACATGAGAGCATAGTTTTTTCCACAAATAGCAAAATACTTTGTTAATAAACTAATAAGCTGCAAGTAGAGAAACTAAGGTCTTGAGTGGTGTGACGTTCTGTAAGGATGTAAGAATCAAAACTGGAGAGATGGTTCGGGAGTTAACAGCACTTGCTGTTCTTACAAAGGACCTGATTTGGGTTCCCAGCACCCACGTAGCTCACAACCATCTATAACTCTAGTTCCAGAGGATTTAACAATGTCCTCTGCAGGCTTTTCAGGAACTAGGTATGTACCTAGTGCATATACACACATGTAGGGAAAACATTCATCTATATGAAATATATGAAATATAATTTCATATAGATGAATGTTTTCTATATATATATATAATATCTAAAAATATGCAGTGCTTTAAAAACAGACCATCATTTAAGGATATACTTTAATGCACATATTTCTGACATTAGTAATTAATTGTGTTATTAGGTCATGTCATGGTTGAGAAGGGAATACCAGTTAGTAACATTAACAGAGAGGAGCAAGCAGCCCCTGAATTGAATACACATTGCTCCGATGCAGCAGGGAAGAAGCAACGGCCTACTAGCCTTGAAATTCATGCACAGGAAGTTCACAGGAAAAAGGAAAAGCAGCTTGCTCCTAGGGTTGAGAATAACCAAGGGGGCTGAAACCATGGCCCAGTGGTATAGTGCTTGCCTAGTCTGGACAAAGGCCTGGGCTACATATCCAGAACTGCAAACCAAACTCAACGACACCATTACTAATGACAGTGGTTGAAGCTGACTTTCCAAATCATTCCACTGAAGTCCAAAACAAGATGGCTAGACTAGTTTAGTTCTTCCCAGGAAGACAGCTTTGCATTCTATAGAGATTTTGTGCAGCCTTTTATAGTGTGCCAATCGCCTAGCTATCCATGAAGGAAGCGATCCTGAACTGTTTTTGTCTGTGAACTGCCCTGGGCATTCTCATGGATGCTTCTACTACAGGCCTTGTGTCTCCCGAGGAAGCCAACTCCAGCATCTCTTGTATGACCAGATCTTACCAGTGTAAATCACAGTGCACTAACCATAGTCTCATTTCAGAGAGAACAAAACCTGTATGTCCACATACACACTTGTGTTGAGAAAGAGTTTCTGAAACCTTCACTGGATGTCACAAGGGCCCTTAACTTGACAAAAGTCAAGAAGTGGAGTCCTAGAAAAAGGAGATAAGATGGGCTGCTCTGCACAGACATGACATCTAAGGATTCCAGATTCAAAGAAGGCAGAGGCAGGGAATACACAAACACTAGACTGGCATCTTGTCAAAATCCTTTTAAGGTAAGAAGATTAGAATCACCTTGAATTTGTTTTTGTAAGAGAAAAACCAGATAGTGAATATTTCAAAAAAAAAAAATACATGAGAGGAGTCAGATTTGGTCTGGACGTTCAGCAGGGAAATAAAAGTCCTGACTGTGGGAGGCATTTCCTCACTTTATCAACTGAGGAAAAATCACCTTAGAGGTTGTAGCCACCTTTGTTGGTTGTAACACCACTTCTAGGTGCTCAGATATAGTTAAAAATAAAAGTATAACTAATAAACACACTCTCTCTGACTGAAATCAATCCTTTCCTTTTTCAGTTGTGGAGTGACTTTGGGGTTGCTGTTCTAAAAGCAGTTAGCGATTTAGATAATGATGGTAAGAGGGGGGTCCTGTCACACTGATGTGTTTTTAAACCCATAAATCTGCCTGGGGGTGAAGTAGGGATCACATGGAGGTGTTCCACACTGCAAGAGCATCCTTTAAACAGCACGTTCTGAATTCCCTGACAGGCACATTTACAGCTTGGGGCTTTTGTGATGTCGTTTTGTTATATGACAAACCCACAATACTTTTTTTTTTTTTTTTTTGGTTTAAACTGGAGTTTGTGCCAAAAACATAATTATCACAAAGAGCCCAGAATCCCACCGCTTTTTCAGATTAACTGAGGGCAGGTTTGGTCCCTCAGAAACAAAGGACTTTCAATTTGTCAAGCAACAGTTTCCATCTGGCCCACTCCCTTGCCAAGTCCCAGATCTGGGTTCGTGTGTCTAAAATTTCAGCATCAGCTTAGACCATGTGTCTCTGCGCTAAAAAGGAAAAGCAATCACTTTAGTGGGTGACCAGATGATTCCCATATCCCCGCTGAATGCAAGCAAGCTAGGAGCGCCACATTGGGGGAGATCTGTCACTGCGGCAGAAGGAGACAGACTCCTCTGGTTCACTGGTGTCACAGAATGAAAGATGTCAGAGCAGTGGCTTAGGGCACGGGCGATTTGCCCCAGTCCCTGGTCTGGGTTGTACGACATTTGGGCTGACTTCTTATCTCTCCAAACCTCAGTTTCTCCATATTGCAAAAATGTCAGATTGGGCATATTTTAAAATTTCTCTAAATCCTATACCTGTGATGACCTCTTGGGCAGAAATTTGCTGAGAATCTAAGACTGAGGTCTGCCTTTTATTTTCTTGGGTCTTGTTTTTTCCAATTAGAAGCTCTGCAGAAGCCTAGCTATAAGGCTCTGTTCTGGAAAACAACTCAGAAGTGGCCTGGCTGGCCACTCAGACCTTGGAGGTTCCATTTGGCTGGAGTTCGTTTGCCTAGCACCTTCTATTTATGTTTTCTTAAAACTTGGCTCACGCAGCCAGTCTCAAGAAAGACACCTTTTCTTTTGACACTGAGAGGAAAGGGTCACTCAAAGGTAGCCAAGACTGCGACATCCTCTCCTGCATCACAGGGCATGGTCCACAGTACACAATGTAACAGAGACCATGGCACTGCTGTGCCCTCTGGTCCCTTTGTAACAAGCAGTGGTTGAAAACATCAGTAAGTGGCGTTTCGGAGATCCCCCCACCCCACCCCGCTGCCCCTGTAGGCCTTTTGTAGCCAAAAGATACCAGTGTCTACTGCACAGACTTGCTAAGGCTAGTATTTTTTATCCTAGCCTAGTTTTTAAGACTTAGTACCTCTTTTTCTTGGCTGTCTTAGCTCTAAAATATTAAGTGTGTGTGCGTACACACACACACACACACACACATATACACACACAGTGAATTAGTGTCTAGTAAAGGGTAAATGTACTTTGTACATTTCTTGAAAGCAGTCATAAATAAGTGTATGTCAAGCCACAGACACATCTGACCTTAAACTCAAGGGCATCTTTGCGTGGCTCTGTGCTGTGACTCTTCTCAGCAAAGATCCTGGAGTAAATCTGTAAGGACTCATTTTAATTCAGCCTGATTTAAAGTTTCGTGTCTGACCTGTGTCTGCTGGCTATTCATGGCTCCGTTTTAAAGAACTTGCACTCAACCAAAGCTGATTTTTTTTTTTTCACTGCCACATGCTCTGCTCCAACCCGGGGGCAAGTGGTAATGTCTGGAGACACTGTGGTTGTCACAACTGAGGGAAGGGTTTTAGCCTGATTCTGATATATAAAAGCCAAAGATGCTGTGAAACAGCCTTAATTACACAGGGTGTAACAAAGATTCCCAGAGTCAGTAGAGACTAAATAGGAAACTCCAATGGGTTTCCACTACCCTCCTGTGGGCCTCAGAATTGTCAGAATTTCCTACTTCAGTCGTTGCTCAGCCAATGTCCCAGTGTGTGCTGGGTCTGCACAGCCCAGAGCTTTCACTATTTTAACAAGTTTGCATAACATACTTTAATTTATTTAAAAAATGTATTTATATGTATGTGTATGTCTGTGTGGATGCATGTCTTGTGTGCAAGGTACCCATGGAGGCTAGAAGAGGGTGTCAGAGGCCCTGGAACTGCGGGCACAGGCAGACATGAACCCCTCTATATGGATGCTGGGAACCAAACAGTCCTCCGTAAGAGCAGCAAGTACTCTTAACTGCTAAGTCATTTCTCCATCCCCCAGTAACATTTTAAACACATGTCAAAGTGAAAATGTATCCATGAATGCTAAACTGCTTATGCACCTTCCTGTTCAAGGTTTCTCACCAACTCCTCTGCCCTGTCTGAGCACAGCAGTGGCTTTCAAAGCCTTTAGCTCCAGACACTGCTTTGTGGTTTGACTCTGCAATCAAAGCCTTACCAAACTGGACAGGCACCCAGTCTGTGGACATTCTAGACATGGGGAATTCATTCAATGATTCAAAAGAGTGCAGGTCCTATGCTAAAACAGGGAATCGCTACTGGGGAGGCAAGGTGGTGAGACATTGTTCCAAACTATGTGCATGAACCAGTGTATGACCTTATTTTTATGTAAGCTGCACCCTTTCTAACTTCATCTTGTCTATCACAAAAAGGGTGATAAATTTAGATGGGGGGGGATGATTGCCTGTAAGTTATGGAATTCAGCCCATAGATACACTAATCTTCCTTTTTATGCTTTTGATTTGTACACTGGATGCCATGAATCCCGTCCATTTGATGTAACTCACAATGCAAAGACATCCCAAGTGCTCCTTTGAAAGGGTGCACAGATGGCTGGAGATGGAGCTCAGGTGGCAGAGTGGCTGCCTAGCATTAGGGAAGCCATGATCCCCAGCACCACATAAAACTGAGCAGTGATGTCACGTGCCTACAACTAGAGGCACAGGCACCCGAGGTTCAGAGTCACCCTTAGATACATAGCAAGTTCAAAGCCAGTGGCGGCTATACCCTGTCTAAAATAAAGTAGAATAAAATCAAATCTGCTGTAAATATTATGAGGCCAGACTGGTGATACTATTAATTTCTAAGGTGTACAGTCTATTTCTGTCACCCTACCCTCTTCCCTATGCCCATAGCTCAACTCTGAGAGGAGCTGGCTTGATTTAATTGGCATTTTCTTGGGAGAGCCTTCCTGATGTTAGAACAAACACCGTGAACGGCATGACCGGGAAGCTGAGTTCTCCCCAGCAACCCAGCACATTGGTTTCTCTCCTCTTCGCCCAGGACAATCCCAGAAACGGCTTCTTTAAAGATGTTCCTAGCTAAGCCGCCCCTGGAAAGCAAAAATCACACAAGATTCCAACCTTGCTGAGGCTAGACTTGAGATAGAAATAGGTATTTACTTTTAGAACAAACAAACCTAATGCATGCCAAGACATTAAATATATTTTTTTTCCGTTAAAAATAAAAATATAGACAGTTGGGTGTATGCCTGGTGCCCACACTAGATGGTTTCCAGATGCCTTCTGTGCCAGGGACCATGCTAACTGCACCGTGGACATCGGTTCACATTTTACCTCCAACTCTGTAAAGTTGTTCCCTAATTATAGATGAGGAAACAGAGCCAGACCGCTTACACACAGCCAGAAGCCGCCAAACCAAGGCACAAAACTCTGCTTCTGCGCTTTGGCCCATGTGTCCCTCATCTCTTGTCCGAGGACTGATGGGACCAAACTACTTCATGATGTTGGATGAGGGGGCCTGGGGTTCCTCTGAGGCCAGGTGTGTGGTAGGAAGCTTGGGTCAACAAGCCTCAGGGCAGGAAATGCCAGCTGTGAGGAGGCCTGGGGAAGGGATGGGGCCCGCACCTGAAGCTGCATGTTTGTCTGGGTGAGCTCTTCAGCTTTCTTTTCCAGTGACATCACCCAGACCTTCCTCTTCTGTCTGCAGCGGGTGGCGGCGGCCCGGTTCCTTTCCAGAAATTTCCTCCGCCTCTCATCCGGGTCCTCATCCACCACCCTTCGCCGGCGTCCCCCCGTGGGCTGGGGCGGTTGTATTGTCTGGGTTGGCTGCATCTGTTGTGTGGCTGGTGAAACCTGAGGGGAAGGAGAGGGAGGAAGTGATGGGGGGGAGGACACCTTGGGTCAGGAAGACTCCCAAGCCAGCAGTTCAAAAGCAAAGCTCAGGAAGCCAGCTGCTTTTTCATAGGCCCGTGCAACTTGTTCTCAGGGAATGAGCTTAGCAGTGAAATCACACTTGTGAGAGCAAGAGACCTTGAGCTGCGGTCCGCGTATTTGGGCGTGATGATACAAGCAGGCAAATTTTCCCCTGCAGGACATTTGTAGAATCATGAAGGTGGTGCTGTGTGTTGGGGGTGGGGGCAGCATTTGTTTCTCCTTCAGGGATTAAAAATGTTTTATTTAAGATCCTTTAAAGAGCATTACGTTGGTAGTGGACAGCTCCTCCGGGGGTTGAAACAGGTAAGGTCAAGGCTATTGTCATGATAGTTTTGATTTGTTTTGTTTTTGTTTTTCACAGAAAAACCTGTATGGTAGATTGTGGGCTTTGTTAACTTCCAAACGGTGGGACACTGCCACGCTGCACTGTTCTAGAAGAGGAGCTGGGGTCCTCTTTTCCTGTTCCGACTACAGACTGCAGATGGGTGTGGTCTGCTCTGTCCGCAGGGCTCTGATTAAGGAGGAGGGAGACTTCAGAGAGTTTCTTAGTGACTGCGAGCCAGGCCTTGGACAGCTAGCAAGTGTTGTCAGCAATCCTCTCTGTTACACACGGTATCAGAGAGGCAGTGAGGACAGGTTGCCTAACACATACTTACATTATAAGGAAATCCTAGGAGTGGTCACATACTTTATTAAAACGTTTTACTAAGCTTGTAGACTCCTTGTAAGGCCTATGTGGGACTCCACAACACAGTAAGGTTGGAGACCCCCACACAGACAGCTTTATTTCCCTCTAAGAGGCAGACACACAGTCCCTTGTGAAATTTCTATGACTCCCTCTTTATATGTCTGGACACCTAATGCTCTCACTAATGCCCTTCACTCCGGCCCCCCTCTCCTGTCTCTCAGTCACCCAGGTTTACGGTTGTAATACCTATAAAGTTGCTTTACAAGAGACATTTAACCCACAGAAATAACAGGGAAAACGTTTTCAAAAGCTAAGCTCAACCCCCTTTTCTAGCACATTCAAACACTGTGATTAAAATCAATCAGAATGACTGTAATTGCACCAATAGTGGCTTCGGGTTGACATCAGTTGAATGATGATGATATATTTCAGTCCTAAACTCTTGTCAAACCTTCTATGACTAACTGTGAAAGAATCGGGCTCTGGGGGTCGGTCGGACTGCATCTCAGTAATTTTATCTAAAGCAAAGACATTTTTCTGAAACTCTTTATTGACAATTCCTTTCCGCCCAATCACAGTGGGACAGCAAAATAAATTAATTTTCTAAGGTCTTACTCACTGGGGGTGGCTGGTGATGACATAATCTTTGCCATTGGCCAAGATGTAGCAAACTTTCATTTCAGATGCTAAGCTCTGAGCCAGCTCCTGCAGAACCAGACGGCAGGAGCAAGCACGCTGGCCTTTGCCGTGAGCTGGTTTCACTGTCTCCTTTTTGTGTGTGAGATCTCTTGCTACCAGTCCTATACAAGATGAATTTAAGCCACACTGGATTTTATTCTTTACAGCGAGGACCTCTGAATGCCATATCCTGCTTCCCTAACTTCAGTCCACCTTACACTCAGATACCTATCCTGTACCTTCGCCCTGTGTGCTAAGAGTTCAGGCCCAGTGTAGGTCCAGGGCTCGGGCTGGGGGAATAGCGGCTAAGAACTATTGCTTGTGAGCATCAAGCATCACCAGGATTCTGAACTCAGACCTAAATTGTGTAGGAAAATTGCAGGAAGCTGGCAGAATTTGAAGCGACAACCTAGAACTAGAACCTGGATCCCTGGTCATTGCCATGAGTTTTATGCACAAGGTGAAGCCTCTTGGCGGGATTTGTTTGACAAATTTTGACCAAAATTCATGAATGGCAATCTGATGAAGACTGCATTTGTCTCCAATTAACTTAGACTCTCAGAATTAGAATGACCTCCTGAGATCTCTGTATCTCCTGTTCAGACTATCATACAATTAAAGAAACATAACAGGATCTTGTCAGTCATCAGTCATGTGCATATCACCTAAGCATGGTAATTTAGAATACGGACTAAATGATCCACAGATATGGAGTCTTTCTTTCCTAGAATAAGGTTTAAAAAAGAAAATCTAGGTGTAGCTAATTATAATAGCAATTAGCTAATTGCATATACAATTGGGCACTTACTGACTTGAAACAGGGCAATTGGCTAATTGGCACTTAGCTAATGAATGGTTTTCATATTTATAAAACTCTTCACCCGTCTCTGAAAGAACTTGTGCAGAAAGGTGCTCAAACCTTGATGTCAGTAACGAACTCAGGGTGGACAGACTGCCTCTGACGTGGCTTTTCTTTCTCCTTTTTGATGCATGTCCCAGTCCAACAGTTGACTAACACGTGACTAAAAATGTGCTCAGGGGAACGTTTCAGTTTTGAACTACCTCCTAAACTTCTTTCAGATTGTTTGAGTTTAGAATTGATCCTGGCTGGCGTGTTTTAGAAACCTTTACAGGACCCGCTTTGCCACCTGCGGCTGTCCCCACCTCTGCTACCTTTCCTGGCTTGGGTTTCCTTTGGTAAGGCAGGGAACTCCAGAGCTCAACGCATTGCCTGGTCTCAGAGCTTGGCTCCAGATGCAGAAAGCAAAGGAGGGAGCTAATAACCATATCCTTGGCAGGCCTTAGCTTCTGATGCCATTCCCACCGGGGCAGTGTGAGGTGGCCGTGGAAGACTGGTGAAAGTCACCCTACTCGAAGCCCCAAAGTGACCAGGGCTCACCGCACTCTTGGACATGTCCTTCATCTGAGTCCTGTACAAGGGCCTTGCTTGTCTTCTTAGCCTGTGTGACATAACGTCTGCCTGGTCCCCCAACTCTCCTAAGTGCACTCTGCGTGTTCTCTTCCTGGCTAGCCATGGTGACTCTCTCTACCCCTGGGATCTGACCTTTCTCTTGGTCTGGTCATCTGCAGAGCTTGGCTGCCTCTCTGCTTCCTCCAAGATGCTGCACACTCAAGATGAGTCAGCTCTCACCGTCTCTCTAGCATCTTGGACCCGTCCCTTGCATTGCTTGATGACTTTCACCTGCAGGGACTGACACTCTTCAGCTTTTTAGTTGTCAGTTCAATTGTTTACATCTTTCATCGTGAGCTCAAGTTTCTCTTAATCCTCCTATCAGTATTATCTATTTCTTAGGACAAACTTTATGCCATGCTTGCAAGAATATAGGTTTTGGAGAGCTCACAGTTTTCACTTGCTCCTAGAGACTGAAGCTGAAATTTTCTTCTATTGTTTATAAGAACCTATGACCCAATCCTGTCTTATTGTTCACCATCACCTCCTAAGAAATGCACAGAGCTCCCCAGAATGTCCCTAGACTTATCAAATAAGGTAGCAACAGAGGACTGCAGATTTAGTGCTTTAGCTGTTAACAAGGCCAGGAAGAAGGCAGAAATGCCAGTGAAAGTCTACCTGTGCTTGGCTGCCGGTGTGCAGGGGTGGGTGTGGCGAGGTCTGGTGGTGCGCTGGGTGCGCGTGAAGGTGGGAATGGGAGTGGTGGTGCGGGTGGTTCTGCTGGTGGTGAGGCTGTGGGTGGGGGTGGTGTGCGGGGTGCTGGTGCTGGTGTGGATAGGGGTGGTGGGGCGGCAGTGTCTGGTGCTGATGCGGGTGTGAGTGCATGTGGTGGTGCGGCGTCTGGTCTTGCCGGGAGCCCATCATCTCCATCATGTGTCCGATGGTGCTCATGTTCCCGTTTGACATGGCAGCGGGATGGTGAGTCAACGCAGCCTTCAGTCTCTGAAACAGAACAAAAGGAGGGGGAAGCTGAGGTCACTCATGCACACAGTGGGGTTGGATGGTGAAGCAAACTGACTCACCCTTTCAGTTCTATAATATTTTGGTACTGTTGTTGCAGCAGCTACTGTGAGTACAAAGTACAAAGTGTAGAACTTCCCTGTTTTTAACTGTATTGTGATGGGTGGATCACTGTCAGTTCTGTTAACTATTACAGCAGATTCACAGGATATCCTAGCAAGATTTACTAAAAGGTATTTCCTGTGGTACCACCGCTCATCATGGCCTATTGATAGCAAAATGTAAACACAAACTAAACGAAACCATTTAATATACTCATGCCATGAGGTGGAGGTCTCCGGCCCTCACCTGTGTGCAGGGACCACAAGTATAAACCATTTTGTCTGTCACAAAATTTCTTAGATGCAAGGAAGAGATCACATTAAATTTTAGCGTGCAGGAAAATAACTCATATTGTTTTTGGAGTTAGCCTTGGCAAGGTAATATGAAATTCTTTTGCAGTACCATGACACTCCCCGTGACCCTACTGATAATCATCTTTGTTTGTTTGTTTGTTTGTTTCTCACACAGTCAGTTTCTTTTAACTCCATGTATGAAGTGAGGAAAGTAGAAGGAGCTGGGGTATTCACCCTCTGTGATGGCCAAATCAACAGGCCAGTACATGTCCACCAAGAAACGTACTTCATTGCAAAACAGGCATGCGATGCAATAGCTTCCACCTGAACCCAGAGCAGAGGCAAGCCCATGTTATCAGACAGATCCTTCACCACTGTGAACTTCAGTCTCTCAGTTCAGCCGCCCCAGTTCCCACGCAGCTGTAGAGGATGTGGAAGTGAGCCACTCTTCGCCCAGGAAGCTTTATTTATAGACAGGAAATTGGCATTTCATATGATACTTACAGCATAAAATATTAGTTTGCTCTTCCTTCCTTCCTTCCTTCCTTCCTTCCTTCCTTCCTTCCTTCCTTCCTTCTTTCCTTCCTTCCTTCCTTCCTTCCTTTTCTCCCTCCCTCCCTCCCTCTCTTCTCCTTCTTCTCCTTCTCCTCCTCCTCCTCCTCCTCCTCCTCCTCCTCCTCCTCCTTCTTCTCTCTCTCTCTCTCTCTCTCTCTCTCTCTCTCTCTCTTTCTCTCTCTCTCTCTCCCCGTCACTTAAAATATCAAAGCTATTCTTAGCTTACGATATACAAAGTTAGGCCACATGTTAGACTCGGCTCATCAGTTGGCTACAGTATTAGCCCAGTTCCTTCCACCTTGTGTTCTGTGTGGGAAGTCATCCTAATTCTGAGGGTCCCTGGTGTGCTTCAAACCACTGTGCAGTGTAGTTACTCCCTGGAAATGCACCCTGGGAGGACATGAGAGTCTCCTTGGGGAGCTCACACGCATCGGCTCTATGAAGAGTAGTGGACTCAAGTTCTCTGCAGATTTGTGGCCTTATCAGATGACGGTGATGAACATTGCTGAGATAAGGAAGAGCAGCCTTCAGATGGGCACAGAGGCCCTGGCACTCTAGCAAACGACAGATCAGCCTGTCTCAATCAGCTTGTTGGACCAAATTATGTCTTAAACATAAAAAGTCTCCAAAAGCAGATAGGGTGGAACTCTGTGGCTATATAGATCGCCCACAACTATTTTCCGTATCTTGATCCTGTCTGCTGATCTCACAGCATGAGCAGTAGCCACTGCTGGGACAGGGAGGGCTTACTAAGGACAGTGTGGAGAAAGGTAAGCTTCCTGCGTGCTGGGAAAGACTAAGGTTAGGGCACCGTGTTCGCTATGAAGCAGAAACATGGACTGATACTCTTCATCTCTGTGTTTGAGAGATGATGTCATTGGTTGTTTTTTTTTCTTAAACACTCATTATAAAAAATTTAAGCCATGCTTAAGAGTACAGTGAAGTCACCCAGTTGGAGCCAGGTGTGTTGTTTGTCCCGGTGGGCAAGCAGCAGTCCAGAAGCCCACATTTGCATATGCAGAATGGGAGAAACAGGTGGGATAATTGCACCCGCAAGCATCTTAAGGAAGGATTGACTTGGGATGGACTGGTTCAAATATTGCCTCTTTTCCTTAACCGGAAAGCCTCTGAATGCTGTTTTCCAATTTAAAAGAAAAGGAAAGTATAAAGGGGATTATGTTGAAGTTGTGTTTTAATTTAAGTTTACTTAAGTGGAATGTGCCAACAGGCTTTCTAAGCTATTTTTAAAAGTTTCATTATAAAAACATATAGCATGCATGTAGTGCTTTCACTGAAGAAGACGAAGCAGGGTGACTTGTAAGATGCACGCACATGTGCACGCGCGCGCATGTGCACGCATACACACAAACACACACTCATGCTTATATTTGCATGCAGTTTCATAGTTTAAAAACTCCATTGGTACATGAGTACCATGTGAAAAAGTTAAAGCCACTTGCCTAGCGTTGCCCCTTTATGCTCTGCCCCATTCCTCCCGCCAACTTCAGGCCATGATGCAGGGTGCGTGTGCCAACCCTTTCTACTGTGGTTTTTTTTTTTTTCATGCCATCTTGTGTTACCTTTTACCACGTTTGCATCCATAGAAGTAGCTAATATGAACAATCAAGCACTAATTGAGCACGGGCCTGTCCTCACTCTGTGTTTTATAAGTAGTAAGTCCCTAGGTTTCAGAACAATATTATAGGCATACTACAAGGGGGAGGAGCATACTCAGGCGTGCCTGCTGATGGGGAGGGGCAGGTGCCGTTCTCAGAGTGGGAAAGTGAGTGTGGGAAACCACACCAGGGACCCACTCCCCAAAGCGGGGATCCATTGTGCTGTGGCACTTCCCCAGCACTGAAAGGAAAGGCAGAGAGAAAAGAAAGGGCGACTGGACTGACTGGGCGGGATAGAGGTCATGCTGCAGGCCGCAAATGCAGATATGTGTGTCTGGCACTCAGAAGACAGCTAGAGATGGAAGGCAGTCTGTATCTAGGAGGAAGGGAGGTGCCTGGTGAGAATTTCTCTGTTTCCTGTAGCACAGGGCCATCCAGGGCTGGGTATCTTCTCTCTCTTTGTATTTGTTGAGGGATTCATTCTTAAATCTCCACATACCAGACAGATATGGTGAGCCTTGGCCAGGCCGTACACTGAGGCTTACTTTATCACCAGCCCCAATCTCTCCTCATAGAGCCATACCGGCTGACTTCTATATAATTTTCCCAGTGATTATTTCACTAATACCCAATCATGAAAATAGAACCATCTTTGGGTCTTGTTAAGTATTAACTTCCCAACTTCAGTACAGACTAATACATAATTACATGTGAAATGAATGAATGAACGAATGAATGAACGAACGAATGGTCATTCACTTCCCCTGAGACTTATGGAAGAAACATAGAATGTTTGTCTTGGAACACCACACATGGCTTTTGTTGGGAGGATGATATATTTGTTAGCAGATGTCACGGAGGCAGCCGACCCCTAGAAGTGAGGTCTGCATGAAGCCTGCCCTCTAGGAAACAGCAGAGAAAAGGAAGCAGAAGGCTGAGGGGCACAGCGCATGCTAAGTCCATCTTCGTGTGTCCTTCAGACCAAGGCACGGAAAATCCAAAAGCTCTGCCGGAGACGTGGGTCGTCCTGTTGTCTCTTCAGCGCTGGAACTGACTTTCCCACCTTTAATTAGGAGCAAATGGAGCCTGACAGATACATAGTGTGTACCAGATCTTCATCTCTCTAATAATCAGCTTGTGCTGGTGAAGGGAAATTACTTGATTGCCTCAAGTCTGTTCTTGTACGTTCCAAGCCAAGGCAATAACACCGGCAACGCTAATAACATTCCATTTAACTATTTATTCACCCAGCAAATATTTATTAGGTTTTGACTCCGCGCCAGCACCGCACTGGGCATTTGGTTCTTTGCCATCTGAAGTAAATGGAAGATACATCAAACTGGGGCTTTTAAAAACCAGTGGAGAGAAAAAAATATACTATGGTATGGCAGTGAAGGCTTCGGCTCCGCTTTAGCAAACCTTGGGCTTGAGCTAAGTTCCGCCTCCAGCCCTTGGCCTCCACCACGGTGGCTCTGCAGCTGCTCTGCACATGTCCTTCCCCCACCCCTGTGCCACTTTAGACCAGTTGGGGGCAGTTCTTAAAGTCATGGAACCGCTCCCCTGTGTTTCAGCGCCAAAGGGAGCACATGCACTGTGAGCCATTAAAATATCCCCGATATAGATACATGCACCCCACTGTCTGGGGTATGATGAATGACCAGCAGAGGAGTCCAAGCTGTATTTTGCAGAATGAGTTTTCTTTTTGAAGCTGAGAGGTGTGTTGTTTTAAATTACACTCTGTCAAATGCCAGGAAAAGACAAGAGCGTGAGATGGACATTAATGAAAAAATAAACAAGATTTTTATTTCTCAGCTCTAAAATCTGAGAGCTGGGGATAAGCTGGGACTGCAAGAGAGAAGGAGCTTCAGTTGACTTCCTATTTTTTGCCTACCATGACTTTTCTGTCGCTTATTTGAGAGAGAATGGAGGATCGAACACACACATAGATCACCTCTGTTCCAGCTGCTTGTTCCATGTCCCTGGTGGGAGTGTAGGCCATTCAGTCCCAGAAGGAAACTGGCTGTCTACCCCGCCCATCTCAGTGTGGCCTCTGCTGGGCACCCGGGCACCAGCTGCTCTCACAGTTACCTCAGTTTTGTATCACAGCAGACCTTGCGAACTCCAGACACAGTCACAGCATCAGTCTTGCAAGCATGTGGGAATGTGTGCTTGTGCGAATACACACCCACCCACATACACAACATAAGCACGGCACATACACACCCACACACCCCCTAGGCAGGCCTTCTCCCATTAGCAACTTGTCCGTGCCAATTAGAAACATTTGTGTAATTCGCAAGCTCCCTGGGTAAGGCGGATTGCCTATGCTCCACAGCCTCGGAAAACCAAGGCAGATCGTTAAACTTTACTTGAAATTCAATTGGATGGGAGGCGGGCAAGGTGGGAACATTCTTTCTAGAAAGCTTTGAATTGCAAACTGCCATTTGATATGTGATCACGCCAAAATATGGTTCTAGATGCAAGCATAATACTAGCTAGATACAAATGTGGCCAAGGCTGAGTTTCTATGTCACATTTAACCCAGTTATCCCCACTGTTGGCTTCCTTGAAACTTTCTTCCAGGTGCTTCTTTCTTTAGCATCCTCCTCCTCGTAGTTGTACCGAGGAGGGATTGGTACAAGCTTCTCATGGCTTTCAGTGGTGTGAGACCAAAGGCTTCGGTGGAGGTGAGCCTTTAGTGCCAGTGACTGCTAACCTGCTCTGCTTGCAAGGACTTCTGAAATGAACATAATTAATGAGTTAACGTAAATGAATGAAATTAAGTTAGTTAGTTATTCACTGATTTTAATACCCGCAATGAGCTAGTTTAGATTCTAAGTGCGTCCTAACCTAAGAATGTAAGAGGTAGAGTGGATGGCATGGGGGGAGAACACGAGCTGTGAGCGTCTTCAGTATGACAGATTTGAATACCCAGGATCGCATGTGGGCTTCAGAGTGTGCTCTGAGAATTACTGTATAAGCCTGATTCTTAGAACCCATTTGTCTCAGAATTTTTATGAAGTTAATCAACTAAAATCATATTTGTTCTTCATCCTGGACCACTACTGGTCTGACTGGATGGGAGACTGCTAGGATATCCTTTGCGACCTAGCCAACGAGAGAGAGGATTGAAGGTGATGCTTGTTGGATGGCACATGCTATTGGGAAGGTGTGGGGTGTGAATGTTAATAAGGAGGAAGGAATAACCATTGCTTCAGAGAACTTAAAAAAAAGAAGAAAATGAAAACATGTAACTTGAAGTGAAAAAATCTGGGCACTTGTTGCTACTGCTTTGAGAAAGGCTCCCACTATGTAGTTTAGGCCTTGAACTCGCTGAGATCTGCCTTGCTCTGCCTCCTAGGCACTGGGACTGGGATGAAAGGCATATGCCAACATCCCTGGGGACATCTTGGTTCCCAGCCTTGCTCTACTGGCCCAGGAAGCAGGCCTGAGCCTCAAGTTCCTCTTTTATGAAATTCAGATACATGGTAAGAAAAAAGGTTATCCAGGGGATTGTGTGTGGGGGTGGGGGGCAGCGTGGGGATGCTTTGTGAGTGGACATTTGGGTGGGGTGAATCTGAGCTTTTTATGAACGGGAAGAAAGCAGGCCCAGTGAGACGGGTCAGAGGGTAGAAGTGCTTGCCTCGCAAGCTTGAGGACCTGAGCACCCCGCAAGCTGGAGGATCTGAGCTCAGTCCCCGAATCCCAGGATGGAAGGAAAGAACTAACTCCTGAAGACTGTCCTGTGACTTCTACATGCTCACCATAGCACAAGCACACCTGAATTCTCAGACATCACACACACACACACACACACACACACACACATACACACACACACAAGAAATACAATTCTACAAAGAAAACAAGAAATCAAAACTCCTTTCCTCAATATTAAAATACTTTGGTTTCACTTCAAAATTCTTACAAAATTCAATAAAAATCGACAATGAAGTGTCAGTTACACCAAAACATACAGTGTCACAAGCATTTGAGTGGATTTTAAAAAGCCAGACACAGGAGGTCACATTCATATGAAGTATCTAAAACACACAAAGCCAGAGAAAAGACTGGAAGTGGCCAGGGACTAGGGAGGGGGCACAAGGTTTCTTTCTGACTGACAAGAACACTTTGGAAGGGCAAAGGTAACAGCAACACAGAATGTAGTAAGAGCCAGTGAGAAACATGCTATAAACTGGTTAATTTTATTAGAATTTTGACTCAACCTGAAAAACATTTTAAAAAATAATGCAAGAGGCGGGTTTGTAGCTCAGCTGCAGAGCTCTTGTTTACCCAGGTCTGTGCTGGATGGTTTTATGTCACCTCAACACAAGCTAGAGTCCTTGGGAAGAGGGAAATTCGATTGAAAAGACACACCCATAAAATTGACCTGTGGGCACGCTGTTGGGCATTCACTTGATTGGCCATTGATGTGAGAGGGCCTCCAGTGGATGGCCACCCAGGGGTAGGTGGTCCTGTGTGCTGTAAGAAAGCAGGATGAGCAAACCCCCAAGAGGAAGCTGGAAAGCATCACTCCTTCATGCTTTCTGCTCCAGTTCCTGCCTCCACGCTCTTGCCTGGAGCTCCTTCCCTGATTTTCCCCCAGACGACGGATATCAAGCTGTAAGATGAAATACATTCTTTCCTCCCTGGGATGCCATTGGTCAGGGTGTTTTATCACAGCAACAGAGACCCAAGACAACAACCTGAGATCGACAAAGATAAAAAGCTAAAGGGGAATCGTGCTCCCTCCGACAGAGTCCTGGCAGAAACTTCATTTGACAATCACTGGGATGCCATCAGAAGCACAACATCATCTATGAGAGGACACAAAAGTTCCTGCCTCTAGCATGACAACAGTCAACAGGAAATTTCTAACATTTGTCTCTAGGAGACAAATCCCTTCGGCAAGAAATTGAACCACTCCTTTTCTCGCAACATAGTCACCTGTCAGCTGGCTTAAAAGCAAAAGAAACTGCAGAAGATATGGTCCCGACTTCATGACATAAAGCTAATATTAGGTTAGATATGCTGGCTGCCAGAACTCCAAGACTCCCCTCCCCCACCAAATGAAATACAACAGAATGAGGCAACACCTGTCTAAGGAAGATGGGGCTTGACACAGGCACATGCCTAGCAGGATTTGGGGATTGTGTAAAGCATGCTTAGGCAATGCAGCCATTGAATCTGTGGACGTGCTTTTCTGGTTAAATCTGTAGGACTGAACCAGAGAAGCATGAGTCATGCAAGAGAGCAAGAGTCAGTCGTCCCTGCACTGGGCATACAACGATGAGTCCATCTCTCCTTCCCTGCCTGTCTTTCTCGAATGCCTGCATCAGACCTTGCCAGTAGAGGAGTTTTCTCCAAGAAGTACTAATATCCTCATTTAGGCATCACGTGGATTTCAGTTTTTAACCCCTGAAGGGTTGAGATGGGTATCCATCACTCACATGTTCTGGCATTCATTCATCTGTTTCCAGCATTCATTGTCTTCTTTTTTAATTGACAAGTTGATCCATCTAGTCATGTTCAGTTGCTAGGCAGAGACGGTGGTAAGGGGTAAGCATGTGTGTGTGTGTGTGTGTGTGTGTGTGTGTGTGTGTGTGTGTGAAGGGATGAGGAAGACGTCTCACAACTTTTCCTTTTTTAAAAAGCCTGTTCTTGGGCTGCCTTTTCTTGTTCTAAACAAAGGTTGGATGTCGTGCTTGGGCTACATGCTCTATAGCTCTTTGTTCCTTTAAGCCACTGAGCCTAAACATTAAGGAATGACCTCAGGTTGTAATTTGTCCCTATCTGCCAGTCTCTCTGTGGATTTTAAAGGTACTGAGCACACAGTGGGCTGTCAGCTGGTCTTCCTGAGGAGGATCTTCCTGTGTCATATCTTCTGGCTTGTAGCTTTCTCAGTAGAAAGAACCTTTTGGGTGGCAACTGTAGAGAGAATAATCCCTTTGTCTTGCTGCACACACTACTCAGTCCTAAAACCCTAACACCTGCAAACTTAGATGCCTTTAGGAGAGGGCTATTTCAGAGTTTTATAGAAGAAACTTCTATTGGAAAAACCAAATCCCTTGTTATGTTATTTCAGATGCGGACTTAATCAGGATCACAGGCACTAACACATGTTAGAAAAACACAGAGCTCTGCATTTGTATTTCACCATGGAAACTCCATGTGAACACAGCACTGAGTTGAGGGTTTTAATAGTACAGAAGTCAGGAAATTTAGAGTTAAGTTCCCCAAAGACTTCATTTTACATGAGCATCACAAGGCCTTCCCTGAGTTGTGATCTAATAATTTGGCAAAGGAGGTGTAATGAATAAAGAAGAAAAGGGTTTCTTCCTTATTCTAAAGTTCCCAGAATACCTAGCAAGATGGCCAGAGAACAACTTTCCATAACTTGTACCTTTTAGTTGCACTGCTTTGCCTAGTTGGTGAAAATCATACCATTGTCCTGTCTGATGCTGGGGTGCAGGGCTTGGCAAGGGGCTACGTTGCTGGAACAGCCAATTAATTACCACTACCTCTCCCAGTCCTCAGTGGATCACTTCCACACTCTGGTTAAGAGAGCTGCATTCAGTAGGTATCTTTAGCTTTCTCCCTAGATGGTACCTCAACCACTCTGGTACCCAAACTTCTAAATCTGAAGTCTATCTCCAAGCTCCATGGGAACTGGAGAAGGACTTCCTGTGACCACATCTCTGGCTAGCCTCTGAGTTGTCCCTGATAAGATGTTCTGAAGTATCATCTTTTGACTTCATTCCAGTTGTATGACATCAAGCCCCTGCTGGAGTCCCTTAGGGTCAAGGGCCCTGGAATTGCTTGTAATAAGGAACTTCCAGGTGTTTCTCTTCTTCCTGGGGTAGGTGACAGTGTCCTGACTGCGTCACTGGTCTTTATGGATATGGGAGGAGGACAGAGAGGTTGAGCCAGGATGATTGACACTATGATACCACGTAACTTACTCTTTGGCTTTAGGGGTGTTAGTGGTCCATGGACCAGCTGCAACACTGACTTTCAATGGCTCTATCTTCATGTTAAAGAAGAATTCCAGGGCCACTCTTTTGGTCTAGATTATGACTCTTGACTTAGGAGTCACATAAAAGATGAAAGGGAGGTTTGGCGTTAGCACCATGATTCTACACACTTTGTGAGCCTCCTGGTCTCCCTTAGCAGGGAGAGAATGCAGAAAGCTGAAGTAGGCAAGCATTGTCTAGAGGTACTATCGCATCCAATCTTCATGTATGTCATTGAAAATCATACCATCGAGAAGAAGATGCATGAGGAAAGTAGAATACACAAACGCATGCACCTGCGCGTGCACACACCACACACTCACACACACACACACACACACACTCACACACACACACACACACACACACACACACAGAGAGAGAGAGAGAGAGAGAGAGAGAGAGAGAGAGAGAGAGAGAGAGAGAAGCAGAAATAGACAGAAACAGAGACAGATCTTTTCTACATCCTGGATGTGTACATTTAAAACATTTTAAATGTGGGCAGAGACCCATAATTTATGAAGAACCCATCAGCTTGTATGTGTATATAGCAAGAACTGCTTATGAGAAAGCTTAAAAACTATGGCCAAACAGACAACGTTCAGATCCCGTGGTTCTCTTCTACATTTTACATTTTTCCTTGATATCAGTATTATGAGAAACTGAATATTTTAGGTGTTCTTCGGCTTTTGTTGTTTCTTTTCAGGCCGAACTAGGAGAGTACAATTGCATGTTAGTAACAGCATAGCAGGGGCTCTTGCTAAATTTCCTTCTTATCATTTCTGTGGTCTCCATGGGCTACTTCAATAAGCCAGAGATCTAAATCTATGGCTTTACTCCCTGAAACACCAGCAGTGGAGGTGATGGGGCAGGGAGTGGGAGGCATCTCCTTAAATCATCGTCCCAACTGAGCACCATTCTAAAAATGCCAACTAGAAAGCTTTCTGCTTGATTTATGAGTTGAAAACGACCCTTCAAAGAAGTTGCCTCTTAGCAAGCTGAAGATAGCATTTTCTCTACCCTGTAGTCATTTCTATCCCAAGTCATTATGTTTCTGGCTCTACCTTGTACTTAAGCAACTGCACACTGGGTACTGGGGGTGGGATAGACGTTTGGGGTAGCCACTAGCTTCCTGAAGAGAGTCACGACTCCTTAAAGGTCCCCAGCCCATGAAGTAGGTGGCACAGATCAATCCACATGCTTGGAGATATAGAAAATTCTCATGAAGAAATAGTAAACCATCTGCTTGAAGGACAGTAAAAGGGATCTGACACTTGGTAATTTTTTTTTCCACAGTGCAGGCTGTTTGGCTGGGCAATTGTGTAGTTAGAGGAAAGATGGTGGATAAAAGGAACATGGTGCCCAAGGCAGGGAAGGGCGGGGCTGAGGGAAGGCAAGAAGACTGGGGGTGAGGAAGCTTCTCCCAGAGGTTTGAAATTCCTTTTGCTTAAGGGTCTACTATCCATTGGCAGAGCTGAGAAAGAGTATCATGAATACACGTGAGTACACGATTGAGTCAAAATATTCCACAGCCAAAAATAAGTTCAATGCCCCTCTTTGAGAATTGTCTACTCCACCCTACTTTCAAGATAAACTAATCACCACAGGGTATTACCAAGGAATTTCTTCATTTCTTCTTATCTAGAAAGGGAGTCTATTTCTGATATGACAGATAAGGAAGAAATTGAATCTTACAAGGATTTTTTAATATGAATAACATATTATAGGAATACTTATATTACAAATTTTCCCACTTCTGTAAGGTTTCAAGCCATGTATGGTTAACCAGAAGCTAACAAAATGGTTAACCAAACATGTCAACGGCTAATCCCATGGAAATAGTGATGGCTGTCCTAGCAACGAAGAGCTGTTCTTCCATTTCTGAGATACATTCCAACCAGCCCAGCTGAATTCAGAATGACATGGTATTGAAGGAACTCGCTCTGTCCTGCAATGTCAACAAATGTGAGAACACTGCTGCAGCCAGGCAGCTCTTGCTGCTCTGGGTGGACAAGATTGTATCCTCCATGTGCATATTCACTGGGCTTGCCATCTATTCTGGTCTGACTAATGACACTGAGTAGAAACATTTTTTTTTCAGTTTCCCAGTAGTACCTATGTACATGATGTGTACATCCACATCCACACACATGGGGAGTCACAGCACACATGTGGAGGTCAGGGAGCAGCTTTCAGGAGTCCATTTCTCTCCTTCCGCATGTGCTTTCCAGGGACTCAACTGTGTCATCAAGTTTGGTAGCAAGTGCCTTTACATGCTCAACCCTGTTGTTGGTCTTAGGAATCTTTTCCCAAAGAGAAAAATCTATTAATATTTTTTTCTTGATACTATTTCAGAGTCTGATATTTATTTATTTTTTCTCTTTTCTCACTCAAAACTATCCTTGACTTTTTTCTAAAGCTTATAACTAAAGGAAGCCCACCAGTTCTCAGCCTCCTTGGTGGGTAGCATATATTATATACTTTGCTAAAAAGGAAACCTGTTGGGATTCAAATATGTGACTTCTTACAGTAAGCATCATGAGTGGACCCGTGTTTTAAATAAGACCAGTTGGTGTCTATTATTTAGTAGCTCAAAATCCTTTCTGGAAGTAGGAGGGATGGCTATGAAAATTCAATTTGTAAACAAAGAAAAATTATGAAAATAACTCCATTTCATCTAAGACACTAATAGGATTAAAATCAGATTTTGATATGAGAAAATACATCTAAGTGCTTTTGTTGGTTTGGTTCACCATTTCTTTCCTTGGAAGCAATTGTCATTCCTGAGTGGAGTATTAGAGAGCTGTACTCAGAGAAAATGTGGTGAAAATGGAGGCATATAAGTTGCTTCTACTACCTCAGGGTTTGAATTTAACTACCAGGATACACGGCAGGAAGACCTTGGCAGACTAGAGTGTGTGCCCTATCTATGCTGACAACACAGACATAGGTTGGCTGCTTAAAACAGCAGTTACTCTTCCCATTTAAGCCTGGATTCGTCGGAGGAGATAAGCTCTCCAAATGCATTGCTCTTTATTTTAATCTATTTTTGTTTGTTTTTCGCATTATATCGGCGATAGAACCCAGTGCCCTGCACAGAGTAAGGAAATCCTCAACCTCTGAATTATAATTCCCAACCCCTGTTTTTGTGAAACAGGGTCTCCTTAAATAGCCCAAGCTAGCCTCAAACTCATGCTTTTCCTGCCTCTGCCTTCTGCTGCTGGAATTGTAAGCATGCACCATGACGGCCTGGCTGTGCTTCCTTTTGATTTTGGTCAGAATTCCAACTCCTTTAATAGCACGTATCAGTTTAGCAGAGATGCTCTTCTGTGGATGATGGGGTGACATCCAGATAAATCATAAGTTGAAGATATAAGTTGAAAATGTAGTCCACACTTTTAACCCACCAAATACCTTAGCATAACAACACAGCACACTTTAAACCTAGACTCTTTAATCTCACGACTGGATGGTGGCTCACTGCTACTGCCTACCATCAAAAGATACTATGGTACTGTGAATTTCTAGTCCAGGAAGCGATCCAAATTCAAAACCTGAAGGTTTGCACTCAATGCATATCATCTTTTTACCAGACAAAAAACAATGAATTGCAGCATCCTATGTCTGGATATTATCAAAGGCATGCTACATAAGAAAACCTTTATTCGGGAGGTTTGTTTCCAAAGCAACGGACAGTCAAGCAACCTAGTCTAAAACTAGTGAGCTCTGGAGAGGAAGAAGAGAAGAGATTGGAACATACTGTGCATCCTTAGTTGGGCCAATTTCACTTTAAATGACAGTAACTATCTAGGTAAGAGATTAATACCGTCTTGTTGACCATGGTCATCTTGAGACCTAAGGGATAGAAAATAAAGTCAGATGAATTCCAATGCCTGGACCTAGAGACTAGATGGAGATTGTTCTGAATCCAAGAATGATTTAAAAAAAACACATAAAATATCAAGCATGAAGGTGAACTCAATGCAGTACTAGTGTCTGTAGACAGATATAGGTGGAGTCTGTTTATTCTGAGAAGAGACTGTTGTCATGGCAACAGAGAAAAACATTTGAAATGCAATATAAAGTCACACGGGTTGCACACCTGAGGTTTCCATAATCCAGGGCCTCCAAAATACATGCCAATTTAGGAATATAATCAGGGACTAAAGCAGCTTTACCTTCCATACTCGCGTGCTCAGTGGAGCCCAGATGTACAACTTGGACCTTAAGGTACTGAGGCTCCCCATTAAATGTTCCATGATTCTCTTTTAACCATAAGACAGTTCATCTGGCCTCACTTCAGCTAGGCTAATGGCAGCCTACCTCCCAAAGGTTCCTTTGCCTTTTCCAACTGGCAAACCCTGGCTTCATTTCCTCTGGTGCTGTAGGGATCACGGAGAGTGACTGGCTTGGCACGGAAGCTTTCTTTCAGCAGTGCCCTGGCTCTTGGGGAGACAGTGCTCCTTCTTTGGACATAGCAAATACACGTGGTTATTGGATTATATGCTGCTATTTTCCAAATAGTTCAAGTGATGTAGAGGTCTCTGAAGTGACTCCCATCAAGCCTCAAACCTGGCATTGTCTTCTTAGTGATAAGTTTGTCCGTGGCCTTTGGTGGGCAGGGTGGGTGGCGAGGTCTAGACAGCCTGCATGTGCCTGTTGAAAGGCAGCCATTACCACCCTGAGTTAGACAGAGCACCAGTCGCTGCCTTGGCTTTCAAATAATTGAACCAAGACTCGAGATTCTAGCAACATCCTCACATGGCCTTTCAGTTCAGGTTCAAAATGCAACAGTAAGGTGGCCACTCCCTCCATGCCTGCCATTCCTTGATAAAGAGTTTCAAGAGTGAGCCTGGGAGTATACAAATTATACTATATAAATTCTATAGAGCATCTGTATAAATTCTCCTAATATCTCTTCTCAGATCTGCCATAAAATATACATCATATAAAATTAAACTTTAAGGTATAATGTTTCTTTTTCCTTTTATTGAGATACTAAGGGCCTCTCTCATGATGGGCAGGTGTTCTATTGCTGGATTCCCAACTCTCTCTCTATTTTTGAAACTTGGTTTTAATAAACTGGCCAAGCTGGCCTTGAACTCACTCTGTGTCCCAGGCAGGTCTTAAAATTGTAATCTGTCATAGTCTCTCTGGTTGCTTGGGATTGCAGGCCTGTCCCAAGTTTTAACTTTATATTTAGTGTACTCATTTCCATGAAAATGGACGAGGAAAGACAGATAAGATGGGCAGCTACACCGTTAACTACGAGCTGTCTGTCTTCTCACTCAGCCTGCTGACATTACCCTTAATATTTGATCTGATACTGCCTGCCTCCTGTCTCCTAGATGCCACTGGAACTACCTTATGGCCAAGGGATGGAATGACACCTATGCCTCTGTGGTGTGTGTGTTTGTGTGTGTGTGTGTGTGTGTGTGTGTGTGTGTGTGTGTGTGTGAGAGAGAGAGAGAGAGAGAGAGAGAGAGAGAGAGAGAGAGAGAGAGAAACAATAGTTTGCTCTGCGATTTTCCTATAGCTCTTTAAACAGACCTTTGTCACAATTTTTGGCTTGGGCCCCACAGACCTCAAGTGCGTTCTTCAGGGCAGACAGGCCTCTGAGGTGTGAATGCCCTGAATTCAAGAGCACAAGGCTTCCCTTTGTTCTTCAGAGTAACCTGGATTCCTCGCTAAGTGCCACACCTCATGCTCACTAAGAAGCTGTTGGGTCAGAGACAGACCATGGCACAGCCAGGACTGAAAATGTCACAAAAGCACCTCCTCCACAACCCCCAAAACAACAACAACAACAACATCAACAACAGTCTATCATAAACACTCTAGTGCAAGAATAAAGCTAGACATAATAGTCAAGGGCTCACCCTAGAAACTTCATGGTTTGGATGTGACCCTAGCTTCCCCCCAGGGCTCAGATGTGTGAACATTTTGTCCCAGATGGTGGTGCTATTAGGGCAGGCTGTGGAACATCTGAGATGGTGGCGGAACTTGTAGAGGCGGGTCTCTAGGGGTGGGCCTAGAAAGTGCTTTCTGCCTGATACCGTGTGACCTCGTGCTCCTGTTACCATGCCTTCCTAGAAACAATGAGCCAATATCCTCTGAGCCAGGAGCCACAATCCATCCTTCCCTGAAGTTGTTCTATCGGGTATTTGGTTCAAGAAATGAGGAGGGCTTGTGCTCGGAAGGCCGTGAATGAAACAGATGGAAAGCCTGTACTTACGTATTGTCCCATAGACAAAGCCTTAAGATCCACTAAGAGACTGAGCGGTGTTGGATGGAGGAGTGGGGGTGGGGTGGGAAGGTTGGGCATATGATCCAGATGCTTCCTGAAGCAGTGGTCCCTGCAAGGTCTCTGAATCACAGAACGGTATCAGAGGCCTCATGGTATCCACACGTGGACTTACCCTGATGAGGAATTTTTATTTTTCTAATGATACTGGAGACCATCAGAAAAACAATGAATATTGAAAAGTCACCTTCAATTGTACAGAGCTTTTCACAAGTCATAAGATTCTGATGACCCATCCTGCAGTGACTTGTGATGAAATGCTGGGATACAGAGAAAGAAGTTTGAACAAAAAACTGAAGGAAGAGGCTAAGGGGAATCTATGGGTGGAAACTGGATGGCTGTTTGGATTCTGAAGTCTTGGGAGCTTTTGCAAAAGGCCCAGAACTGTCTGGCATTAGTGGTTGAGTGTGGGGGAACAGACCCCATAAGTCTTCACCGTGAACCGCATCGCACCCCATTCCTTAACAAGAGTCTCGTGGGCTTAAACCACAGGCTCACGGCCCAACGTTTCTTGCCAGGGCACCAGACAAGTCTTGCCTTCCCACAGCCTGGCAGGGAATGTCAGCATCCCACCACAGTACCTCGGCTTAAAGATCCATCATCGGAGCAGCCAAATACATTTCTCTCCACACAGTAACCTTGTCCTGGCCCTCGGCCAGAGTGGGAAGACCAGGAGGGGGGAAAATCCTATAACTAAGCAAACCAAAGAGGAGGGTGGGTTGTGGGGAGAAAGGGTCGAAGTGGCTAAGTTCTCCACCTTCCCCCGCTGTGGTTAGAGCCGGGGCAGATAATTTATCACACATTTTGACTGCACACCAGCTGGCGGTGAAAAAAAAAGAGTTGTTTATTAATTCAATTAGTTGGCTTATTTATCAGGGCTGGGTTAGCAGGGGCAGTGTGGAGACCAGGGGATGCCCGTGTCCTGCTGTCTCTCACAAGCCCTGTAAGGAAGTGGAGGCACATATTCTTAGCCCCAAGATGTGAAGTGTCACACAAGCTGTGTTTGTCACGCCTCGAGAGTGACAAAGAGGCCCATCAATTGTAATGAAATACTAGGGCGGGAAGATGTTCAAAACAGGACAAAGTTGTCCAAGTGATGACAGCCATTGGTGTTTATCACCCTTTGGGGGTGACTCTCATATACAAGACTATGTCCTTTAGGCATTTGGTACTCATCTTGGTTGTCTTCTCATCACTGGTGGTTAGACACAGGCTGTCGATTAGACACAGCAGCCTGAGTGGGATAAGACAGATTAGTTATTCTGCATGATTTATTAAGGGAACTCCACAGGGTTTGCAAATGGTTACTTTATGCTAAGCTGTGTTTGCAATGGCTTTATCTTGGGTACTGCCTGAAGTCTTTGGGCAGTGGATGAAGATTTGCAGCTGTCTTGCTGGTGAGTTTCCTAAGGTGCAAGATCTCATCAATTTGCCCCATGTCTTCCCTAAGGTCTTACGTCACTCATTGCCTGTCCATCTTCTGTTCTAGGCTCACCCAAGCACTTGGTAGCCCTAGGCCACACATCTGCTTCTAACCCTGTAGGGATAAGTAGAAAAAGGTCAAAGAGAGAGAGGACTGAGATTGTATTCTTATTGATTTTATTCTTATTCTTATTACATTTTATTTCAGTGTAACTTGATTATAAATTGTAACATTTGATTTTTGTTTTGATTCAGATTATAAGAATTTCCTTCATAGAACCTACAAATAAGACATTTTAAAGACTTGAAGGAAAGAGGGTTCTGGGCACATGTTTCAGTGTACTAATTTCACACATGATTTACAGAAAGTGATATGATTAAAAATGGTAATAGAAAACTATTAATGTAGGAATATGGTAAGATTTTGGTGGATTAACTGGTTAATTAAGGGGCATTTGCTGCCTAAGGCATGCCAATGACGAGGCCCTGTCACTGGCTTCAGTGAGAAGCACTGTGATTTTCTCATTCTTTCCTGATTTTTGTCCTCTAACATATATGGAGTATGCGCTGATGACTCTCTGACCCATCCTCCATTATTCAACTGTTAGTGCCCCTATAGCTTCCTCCCACCCCATCAGTCCCTGACTCAGATCCATGACTCTTCAGGTAAGGCCATCTGTGTGAGCATCAGGTTAGAACTGTTTATTGGAGCCAGGTGGGTCACCAATGGGTACCCAGCTGAAAACAGTGTCTCCCTCTCTCTGAATCTATCAGGATTATACTATCAGTGATCTTAGCTTTATTAAGCTGTTTTACATGTACACTGAGAAACACACCCTCTTTCCCTATCAGTCGTTAGTAATAGTGGTGTGTGTGTGTGTGTGTGTGTGTGTGTGTGTGTGTGTGTTCAGGTGTTCATGCATGTGTACACATGTATGTGAAGGACAAAGGCTGACTGGTGTCTTCTTCCATGATTCCCCATCTTAGCCAGGGTCTCTCACTGATCTGGCTGGACTAGCTAGTGACCAAGGCCAAGGGACCGTCTTCTCTCTGCCCTGCCCCACCCCCAGTACTGGCTGCTACACTTGCTTCTTACACGAGTGCTGGGGACAGGGATCTAAGCTCAAGTTTTTATGCTTTTTCAGGAAGCACTTTCCTGAAGGAGCCATTTCCACAGCCCTGAGAATGCTCTAAATGTCTCAATCACCCACTTTTCCTCTCTCCCTTCCCTCTTTTATTCCCCCTCCCTCCCCAGCTGCCTTTGTTTCTGGTTCATTGGTTGCTTCCTCCACAGTTTGCTAATCTCTAAGGGTCCCAGGAAAGGCACCTTTAATGTGTCTCCTTCCAACTGTACTGCCAACACTTGGCTTCAGACACCTTATACTGTGTCTGCCATGCTGGGTAAAACCAATTAATGTCTTTTGCCTTTTCAGTTTCCACTGCCTGGAAGCTTCTGGATCAAGAAGGGGAAAAGAGTGCTAGGTGGTGATGGATCGATGATTGCTTCATTCCTGTTTCTCATTTTCAGATCAACTGAACCAAAACCAATCGATTTTAAAGATGACATAGCTTAGCCCAATTCTCAAGAAACAGGACCAAGATTAGATAATTGAGTCCATGAAGAGACCCGGAGCCCACGCCAACATCTCCTAAGCTCTCACTTTTCCACTACAGCCTATTGACCAACCTCACTGAGAGCTTCCCCACCACTCCAGCCCAGTGGGGATTTACAGGATTCCACTGGATATTTTCCTAAGAGAGTAGGAATATCATCTGTTTTTCTGAACAAGATCCTTAAAGGACATTGACCCCTTCAGACACCTCAGAAGGTCAACTCACATCTAGACCTCTGACAGCAGGGCAGTCTGAACCACACCTCCTTTCTGATGGAGGGTGCTTGGGAAGGTTCCAGTGAGAATATTTCCACGGCCGGAATTCAGTGTTATACCTCAGTTCTGTTTCTCACCTTCAGTTTAATATGCGTTTAGCATCCAGCCAGACTTTGGCGAAGATAGCTTGGATTTATTCTACTTTGGTACACTCAAGGACACAAAGGAATACAGAAAAAGGAAAAAGACCAACACAGCTACCAAATGCAGAAATCAGAGGGGTTTTTTTCCCACCATGGATCCATGCTCCAGGACATTTCAAGGATGGTGTTGGCAGAGCCACCTGCATTGCAGTGTGGGTCAGATAAACAGCCTAGCCAGCAGCCACTTTAATAGAGCATTGACTGTGCTTTGAACTGTACGCTGCCTCTTCTGTCCCAAGTCACCAGGGGAAAAGGAAGACTGTTTTTGTGATACATCGTTACACCAGCCTGGATAGAAATTACAGTCTGAATAGTCCGTTAGCTTCCAGCTCCTTCTCTCCCTGTGTGTATGTGAGTGTCGACGTGAGACCTTTGCCTAAGATGCTGAATCAGATGGGGTTACTTCTGTATGGGAAACAGCCATGGGCAGAGGGAGGCAGGCGTGGTTCTTGCCCTGACCAGATTGACTATCTGGTCAGAGTAATAAAAATATACACAATGGATAAACAACAAAAGTGACGGATATGGCAGATGGGCGTAAAGGACACAAAGTGGCTGTCAAAGGAGACAGAGTCTGACAATTGTGCAGGGTGTCCAGCGAGGCCACTGCCGCTGAGGTGCTTCCAGCTGGGTCTTAGAGAAGAGGCGGGCAAATTTCGAGTTTCCAAAAGGCTCGGAGACTTTGTACAGATATGACAAGAATTTCTAGAAGAGCCCGTCTTCCTTTCCCTGGGGGCTCATTGTCTATATAGTCCACCCTTCTAAAGAAAAGCAGCTCGAACATTCGACAGTGTCATCTGTAAAATGAAAATCAGGCTCATCACCCCCATCCATAGGGCAGGCCGGCTTGGCCCAGGTAGGCAGCACATCTCAGCACTGTATTTTATTTATGCTTTTGGAACTTATATCCATTTCCTCCTTTCTCCTTGATCTAAGGGAGGGCATTCAAAAGCAAATATCTCCCGTTAGTAAGCTATGCCAAGGTAACAAATCCTATGAGCCATTTTCTTTTAATTTTCAAACTGTCCTCTGTACGGACGGCCTTCTCCCAGGCCAGGCTGACTGGCGAGGGCGGGATGTGTTCCAGAATGGTACCCTTTACTCCTCTTCCAGGAAAGAACTCCTCAAATGAGGTCCAAGTGCTTGCTCGGTGTCAGTGCGCGTACAGACACCTACACACAGCCGGGGCGTGCCAACTCCTGACATGGGAATTTTCAGAAGCACACCAAAGTCTCTGTTGGATTTTAATTTATTTTTAATCACATAAAATCCAATTTGGAAAATTGGTGCATGGGATTTTCTGAGTCACTAGAAATGCTTTATAAAGTTGTAAATACATCAAGAAGGAAGAGGCCTACCTCAGAAAGGCCGGCGCTCCTCACCCATGGGAAAATGTGATCACAGTTCAAAGTGAATAAGATGAGTACGTGAATTATGAATACATATTGTGAATATATTCATGAATATATGTATACATATATGCATGCTGTGGGGTTTCAGCATAAACTCAAAATACATTTGCTATCTCTCGCTTATGAGGAAGAATTGAGGAGAAGCAGGCATCATTTGAAACAGGTTGTTTTATTAACTTTGCTTTTCAGTCTTTTAAAACTATTTACCAAATAGTGACTATTTTGGATCATAGCAATTAATTATAATGGTGATCTTTGTCTTCCTTTCCTGGTAATTTTTTGTTGTTGTTGTTCTTGGCAACATATACCAGAACATTTTCTAATTCTTGCAGGAGTTTCCAAGAAGGACAATAAAAATTATTTGAGTTCATTGCATGTGCTATTCCCTATTACTTGTCTGTCCACAGAAATAGTCCTCTTGCCTATAAATGGATTTCTTGAAGAAAAGCATAGATGTTTTGATGAAGTATAACTGGTGTTGTGTCTTCAGTATGAGTGGGAATCACAGATGTCTAAGTCCATCCTCTGATGGTCACACTCCAAATCACTATTGCTATGCCTGAAGCCTTTAAGGTGTGGTTTGCGCTCTCTGTACACAAGCACTTATTTGCTTTACAGGGAAACGTTACTACTTTGTATCTGCTGTGTATAAATATCTAACATGCTTTATCAGTTCCACATTAAGTGATAAAGTATAGCTAGAAAACTGTAAACATGAAAATGCTCTACGAGTCTTAACAAATTCTTGTATAATCTCATGAATCTGTACTGTGGCCACTACCTTCTGTGGGAAATCGGGTGTCCTCTTTCCCTTGTGTGAAAACTAGTCACGTGCTTAGGATGCTGCCTGGAAATATCCACAAAGGAAAGGTCAACAAACAGTTCTCCACCAGGGGGATGGCCCCATTAATCACTGTGCGCCTCTGTGACAGTGTATCATTCAGTCGGAGGAGCTGTGAGTGCAGGCACCGCTGATGGATAGACAAAACACCAAATACTTTGTTGACAGCCGTCCCCTCTGAATAACTAGGTTTGTAGTCACCTGGTTATATCTATTTATTTTTTTCTATCTCTTTTCCGATATCTTCCAAAATTTGTTTTTACAATAAATATATAATTGTTTTAAAAAGTTACAAAATTTGAGATTAACCAAGCATCAAAACATTCAAAAGAACACTGTGAAGATTTATATTTTGCAATGAAAAAAATGCCTCAAACTTGTGGCAATTCACAAGTCTAGAAACTTCCCCTGGCAGACATATGGCCAGCAGCTTAACCTATTTTTGTGCTGATTGATTTCTGTGGTATCTGGTGGACTGATTTTTCTTTTATTCAGGTTAGAGATTACCTGCCTTCTTAAGGCAATGGAGTGACAGAAAAGTTCTCTGTATAAAAATACCAGGTGCTATTTTTCTAGTAATAATTTTAACCGGAGTCATTTAACTTCAGTAGAGAAAACAAACTTCAGATGGAAACTGTTGTAAGGATTTCCCCTACAATGAATCTATAAATCTGAAGTTTGTGTACAGACATAATGTAGTGCCAGGCCTCATCGCTCATAAAATGCAGGCGCAGTATTCAAATCGTTAGGGGAAGGGGTGTGGCTCCAGGTTGGAAATAAGATCGAGGCTCAGAAATGGCTTTGAAATCCAGAACATTGAATTAGGGATCATGATAGCAACAGTTAAGAGTGCTTGGGACCGCTGTGTCTGTCGCAGTAATGCATACGGCAAGAATAGTGCAGTTCAATAAAGCTTCAGACTCAGAAAATGAGCACAGTTGCCACATGGCCCACCGTTCTGCACTCAGGAACAGCCCCACAAGACTGGAAATCTTTGTTCACAATAGCTGGTACATTACAGCATTATTCAAAACAGACTGAAAAATGGAAACAAGCCAGATGGCCAATTGATAAGCTGAAAAATACAAGGCTCAAATGTAGACCCGCCATGATGGGATACGGTGTGACGACAAACGGGAAGGAGCACTAACAGGTGCTCCCCAGTAGGCAAGCCTGGAGCGCACTATACAAGTAAGTGAGGCAGCCCCTTCATCCCTCTGATACAGTTCCGTTTCCATAACATTGTCCAAGCAGGCATACACACAGAAGGCTAAGCAGCAGATTTGGAGCTGGAGAGCTAGCTGGGCAAGATGGGCGGCTTCTGATGACTAAGAGGGTTCTCTGGGGGACAGGAGTATGTTTTGGACTTAGATAAAGTTGAGCGTTGCATAGCTCTGTGACTATTTTTAAGAGAACTGGGCCCTCTGAAAGGGTGAATTTTATACGTTTGTATCTCAACTTGAAAGAATCAAGCTTTGTGAAGGGCTTTCTCCTGACAGCAGTCGGGGGTGAGAAGCAGAGATACTAAGATTTTTTTAAATCATCTCAAACAAGTTTCAAGTTCCAGATGAAAAAGATTCAGTTTTCTAAACATACTTAGATGGAAACATATTTTAAAACAATAATCACTCTGGTCTAGTAAGTGGCAATAATTTTGGACAGAATTTCTTAACAATCTAGCTAAGAGATGCACAATATCCGATGTCTAATTCTGTTTCAGCTATTGGTGGGCTGTGCTCAGTTTCCCTGTTTGGCAATAAGACTTGTTGGCTCTCTTGCAAGGAATTAATGTTAAACAAGAGATAATGTAAGGATACCTACTGGGATCCTGGGATGGCAGAAGACAGAAGGAAAAAGAATTATGCACACAACTACTTTGCTCTACAGCATAACTGGTAAACGTGGTGGGGGATCCATTAAGAATTGTATGGAAGCAAATCTAAGAAATCACATTCTATGTTATGCAATGGATATGAAGAAAGTCACCCTTTTGTATGTTAGCTTTAAAAAATTAAATGTTAAAATTTAATTTTTTAAAGTTAAAAATATGAAAATAAAAAATATAGCATCTATGAAAACATTCTACATACACGCAGAAGGAATGACTGATAAACTTCGATGATGGAATTCCATCCAATAGTGGCAATGAAGGAAGTCCACCCATCATCAGGATGAATGCAGGTAATGCTGTGCATTGACAAGATCATCAAAACCTTTAGAAAAAATATGGATACTTTAAAGCTATTTACAAAAAGTTATATATAACTAAGGATCGTATATGCATAGCAGAGAAGGTAAAGATAATCGGGAGAATGGTAAATAGCTAACTTCTTGCACTGCAGAAGACAGCCGAGGAGGATTACAGTGTCATTTCTTGTGCAGTTTTGCATGTCTTAAATGTTGCATGATTACTAAGGAAAAAGAGGATTACAGGGGAAAAAAAGAGCCCTTTTTGTTGGGACTGGGCTACAGGTTGAAGGAAGGCTTCTAGGGGGAGAAGACTTGAGGAGCTAACATGCAGGGAGTCAGGGAAAGGGTTTCTGGTAAAGAGAAGAGTGCAGGTAGAAAAAAAACAGCAAGGCCTTTTTGGCTCGAGGGAATACACAGCTTCTTTAAGTCACACAGAGTGTGTTAGGTTTCAGCTTCTTGGCAGATTTTCTCCAGGCAGACGCAGAAAACAAGGAGATTTTCATGAACCGTGGTGTAGAAAGCTTGATACATTGAAAACAAAACATGACCAGAATCTCCAAGTGCCATTGGAGGGGTTGCAAGCTTTTAAATAGTGAGAACAAATTGGGATCCCTGGAATATACCACTTGAGATGCTGGGAGAACAATTTTATCCACAAAGTATTAAGCTGTTGCTGGGGACAGCTGAGCAAACAGATCGCTGGAGTCCGTTTGAGGCCTGCCAGCCAGTCACACCCATAATTTCATCTCTATTAACGAAAACAGCTCATACTGTCACACTGCCCTGCTCCCACTACCCCGTGGTTTGCAGCGTTTGAGTTATGGAGTGTCACTTGTGAAACTTTCTGTAGCAGTGGGGGCTGTGTTTTGATGTCCTCTCACTACCCCACCCCCGCTCTGCTGATTTATGGCATAGCGCACAGAGACCTAAATCAAAACGAGAAAATACGTGTGAAATAATGCAAAACAGAGCCAAGGGGCTGGCAATTCCATAATTACACCTAAAGGGAAAATAATTATGCAATACCATATGGTAAGGGCAAGCCTCTGAATAACAAACGTCCATACTGTGCGCGGAGAGCTCTCGGAAGAGCAGCCAGGGCCTTTGAGGAGAGGCTTGGAGGAGCTTGCCTTTAAAGGGACCTAGAGACAGCTTTGTGAATGATGCGTGCCCTTTGATAATTCTGTTTATAGCCCCGGAAATGAAGGTTTGAGTGAGTGAGTGACATGGCCCTGACAAATGGATGTGGAAGAGCAGGGCTGAACTCCGTTATTTATTGTTTCTGCTCAGTGCAGGCTACTACCTACAGTGACCATGGGGTCTACCCACAACTCAGAAACGTGAAAATGACTTACTGATAGAAACCAGAAAACTCTCCAATCTTGACAGCAACTGTGAATTAGGAACTAAATCAACACAAGAAACAACTCACGATGGTGACCTTTCCGTTTATAAAAGGGGCGGAAGATGAAAGAATTTCTCCCTTGTCAAGAATATGAAAGTTCCCTCTGTAAGTCTATCAGTTAATGAATAACCTCTAAGTGTGAGAAATGACCTGGGCAGGCTTCCAGCTTAAATCTTCACGCACACTGTAAAGCCCCGGCATATGGAAACTGACGGGGAAAGATGCTAGGGAAAGATTAGGGTACTGGGGCTCTCTCCGGCCAACTTTCCTTATGAAAACTCAGTCCTGAATTCAGTGCCTTCTGAAGTCCCTTAAGTCACTCACCCAAGTGGAGTTTACTGGGGCTGAGCCCAATACTGTGGTGGCAAGATGGGCTAGCCATTAAGCCGAACCCAAAGAGGGAAATCAAGGAAAGAGATAGAGTTAAGGTGGAACTTGTCAAACTACACCTCTCGTGTCAAATCTGGCCAGCTGTCTGCCTTTATAAATAAAACTTTATTGCAATGTAGTCATGTGGCTGGGAGACCTCGGTAGTTGCTACAAAGAGTAATGCCCATAAAGCCTGGACTATTGACTACGTGGGCATATGACTGTATTTTCAGAAACATTCTCCGATCTCTGCTTGAATAAGTCATTTATGAAGAATAGCCTCTGCTGTCAAGAATGCTATGATCCCAGGATGAGCGTGGTTGGGAAAACTTCTAATGATCCCTGGCTGGCACTGGGCAGAGGGGGAATCATTCAGCTTCACACCAAACTCTTTCCAGACTCCCTAACCACTTGCACTCCACTCTTCTCTGGAGTTTGGTAGGATGATGGAGGGTTCCCTCTGTGAGGTCAACTCTGCCATAGCTGGGTACACTGGCCGTGGCCTTGAGACCAGTGCCCCTGAGGCGGCTTCCCACCTCTGTTGCTGCTGACCTGGGCTGCAGCTGTCCTAGGTTCCCCACTGGCTGCCCCCAGTTTTACCCCAACCACTGGCCCTCAGCCTGTTCCTGCCTGTCCCTCTGCTGTGACTGGTCTTCCATCACTGCCTTTTGACTATTAGTTGGAGCTTGATTTAAGCAAAAGCCACCAGGTCCCAAGTCAGTGTCTGGAGTGGAGTCTTTGCGACAGTCTGCCAAATTCAGGAGACTCCACCAGTCTGCCTTCAGAGGAGGTGGTTTTTAGAAGTGAAACCACCCTGTGTCCCTTCACAACTGGATCTGGCTGCCAAGCCGGACGGCTGCCCCGAAGTGTGGGCGAGTTTGAGGGGACAGCCAGCTGCGCCTTGCTGTCTAGTTTTGACCAGGCTGAGGAGAAAAGGGTGACTTTTCCTCATGAGAAATTTATGGAGAGGAAGAAAGAAAATACTGACACATCACCCACGTAGTGCAGGGCCAGGGTGCTCTTTCACTCAAAGAACACACTTACAGAATCCTTTCTTAAGGGACCAAAGAAACAAGTGACAACATTTTTAAAAAGTCTTCTCTTGTGAGATTAGACTCAACCTTTCATCCACACACCCACACACCCGAGGGAGCTATAAATTAGATATTACAGGCACAGAAAATTGGCAGTTGAAGCTTTAAACATTATGAAGTTCCAGGTCTGGTCCTTCACACAGATACTTTTTGTTGTTGAATTAGGCAGTTACCATGTAAAAATACACAGAGAAGTTTCTGGAAGGGCTATACCTAAAATGCCCACACCAAACCAGCAGAGTATGGGAAGGGCTTCCTGGCGTCTCACATGTAACTCGCCAGGCAGGTGTCATTATCTTTCAAGCTAAGCTAAGAGAGGTCCTCACAGGAGAAACGACTTATTCCAAGTCGCCTGTGAGCACACACTCCATCAGGAGGGGTCCAGAAGACAAGCCCCAAAACTCCGATGAGCCTCATATTCCAGCCTGGCTTCCTGGACAAAGAAACATACACTGACCATGAATTTTTTCCCCCCGGGGAGTTTGGGAGATAGTGATCATGAGCTCCAAGTTTGCATTTCTCCCCAGAAGGAAGAGCCCCATGCTTCTTTCTGAACCAGCAGGACCTGGGAGACTAGCTCATTCAACCTTATCACAGGACAAAAAATAAATCAAGATGTAGGTGATTGACCGGAAGGTAGACTCTCAGTGGAAGAGCTTTTCTTTTTGGTCCCATGACTATCTATGCTTAAAAAAAATACACAGTGTTTTCCAGCATGACTGGAGTAAGAGTGGCAAACATAACTGCATGATTTGCAGTTGTACTATGTGATACTTTGGCATGCACTTAGTTTATGGGAAAATTACACAATCAATGAACTTTTTATCTAGTTGCCCTGCTTTGATTTGTTGGGAACATGGACACACATTTCAAGTACACAGTTAATTCAGAGTCACATGGTGCGATCCTCTGAAAATACTCACACTGTAATTAAAAGAGTTTGTGCTATTTACACCACATATGCCCTTTTCCCCCATCTCTCTCCTGTTTAACTGCTACATAATTTCCTCTCCCTTTCCCTTTTTCTCCTTTTCTCATCCTTCCCTCCTTTTCTTCCTTCCCTCCCTCCTTTTTTTTTCTTCCTGCCATGAAACACAATTTACCTATCACAGAAAGAAAAATTTAAAAAGTGCTGTTCATAGTGTGGCTTTGATTTCACTTTAACAGCAGCAGTGGACGATCAGTTTCCATCATCGCTGGGGATGGATGCAACCGCCTTTGCCATAACTGGATTCTCTCTTCTTTCACTTGGTTATTTGTGTGTGTGTGTGTGTGTGTGTGTGTGTGTGTGTGTGTGTGTGTGTCCTGAGAATCCAAACAGTGAAGAGACTGAGGGACGAGATGTGGACCCTTGTGAAGGATGCACAGTTCACCCTCCGTAATCGGGAAGCTTGCCCAAGGAAGATGCTTTGGGACAGAACTCGAGGAGTCCTTACAAATCCTTTGCCCTGAGGTGAGACATTTTGCTTTCCCAGTGGTGGCTTTTGTAGTGGGGATAAGCTTTCTAGTTTCTGGATGCAGATGCTCCAGCATGCTGGGCTTCCACAGAGGACCAGGAGAGCTCACTCCTCCAAGCAGCCAGCGGCCACAGCTTTGTTCTGAAGACAGAATGGACTGGCTGGAAGCTGGAGCCGCGGTGTGTTAACTGGACTCTTCTCTTCTGTCCACTCACAGCTGCCCTGTGTCATGGCCTTGGGCTCTTTGTGGAGCTTTGGATCAGGGATAAGAATGGAGCTCTCCAGAGATCAAGAACTTGCTGCAGGTCCTCTGCAGCCCCTGGGTGGTGACAATTCTCTCTGTGCACACTGTTGCCTGCTGCCCTTTCGACACAGCCAACAGACCCCTTGTGTGCAGTGGAAATTTATGGCTTTTATGCTGGAGGGGAGAGCTGATCACCCTACTCATCCTTTAAGTTCAACCCAGTTTCCATCTTCCTGAATTGTCCTATTCAGCCACATAATGGGCCTCTTTATTTTGGCCAGGGTTATTCTTCAGTTGTCCCCATGGAGACGAGAAAATTGCATGTCAGTCAGGTCCCCCAGGACACTTCCTTGGTGCTTCTTAATAAGGAATTAACTCTGAGGGCTGGGTCCACCCTTGTAAATGTAGTTAGCTAAACTATTTCACTACTTCCACCCTGAACATGGGTTCTTTGTTCGTTTGGTTGGTTTTGTTTTTTATATGTGTGCAAGGCTTACAAACAAAACATGCATCTGGTAAATGAGGGTACAGCTTCAGGCTCATTTATCCAACTTTGCTTTTCAATAAAAGCAAAGAAAAAAAACAAGAAGATGAATATCATATTCTAAATCACTATCATTCAAACCAGAGACAGACATGCTTCCTGAAGGGAAGCAGAGGACTGAGTTTGCTCTCGTGGCTGGAGGTCAATACTCCCTGGGCTCATCTGATAGAATCTTTGGAATATTCTGGAAGAAGAAAGAGGCTTCTGGGGAGATGGGTGAGACTGCAGACCATCCTCAGCAAAGGATGCCATATTCAGATCTTACCAGCAGGTGGAAACCACTTCCTTCTGAGAAGATAGCATATGGCTTACATCTCATAAGGGGAGGGGTCTCTCCATGTAGCACTGTAAATGGTGGGTCTTGATTGAACTTACAAGCGAATTTCAGGGTTTGTAGGACTCCCTGAGTACTTGTCAAGAAATGAACGCTTCAGACTTACAATTGTGGGACCCAAACTAGAAGAGAGCTCAGACAGGCATCCAGACGATACCCACAGGGTCCCTAGAAGGCATCCCATTTGTCCTCTGACCAGGAAGAAGTCCCTGACTAGAAAGCAACTCATTCTACTCCAAGGAAAACTTTGTGTTCCTGTAACTCAATTTCCTTTCCTGCTCCAAAGTTTCCAACTCAGTAAGTGTTACAACTCAGTTCAGAGATGAAGCCTCTTCTAGGAATTTTTTACCTTCTCTGCAGAGCTTACGGAGGAAGAAAAAAAATCTTCAACAGTGCTATCTCAGGTGGGCAAGATAGCTAAGCAGGTTAAAGTGCTCACTGAATGAAAACCACAGAGTGTAGTGCAAAGAACCAGCTCCCAAAGTTGTCCTCTACATCCACACATAAGCATGCCAAGCATGTGCCTACACTCACGCGCGCGCACACACACACACACACACACACACACACACACACAGGAGAGATCAAATAAGTTTTAATAGGTTTTCTAAAAGGAGTATCTTTTCAGGTCTTCTTCCCTTTCTCAAGCACTTCATGTTCCCTGTTTCCTGGTATGTACCTATAGAATCTTCTTCACCAACCCACCTCTCCCATGATATATACAACTTGGAGACTAGTCTGCATCTTAACATGTGGGCCTGTGGTAGTTTGAATGAGAATAGCTCCCCAAAGACTCTTCCTGTATTGGAAAGCTTGATGCCCAGTTGGTGGCACAGTTTGGGGTGGGTTTAGGAGATGTGACTTCTTGGAGGAAATGTGTCACTGGAGGCGGACCTTGAGAATTTAAAGACCCATGCCATTTCAGTGGCTGCCTCTACTGTGTATTTGGGATTGATCAGATGATATGAACTCTCAGCTTTCTGCTTTTGCTAGTCTTCCTGATACCTACTGCCAGAACTGTGGTTTCTCCATCTCGTGGACTCTTAACCCTCTGAAACCCAAATAAATTCTTCTACACGTTGCCTTGGTTATGGCGTTTTACCACAGCAATAGAAAGTAACCAGTACTGGGCTTCTAATGGGTTAAATTCCAAAACTATAAGCTTTATTCATAGTGCACCCAGGAGTGCACTAATCCATCAGTTTTCAAACATTTTAAGGATTTCTGAAACATTTTTCTCAAAGACTTTTCTTCCAATTTTACTATGTCCTCTGGAATTTAATTGACTTTTATCTTCAAGCTATCCAAGTGAATGCAAGATCTCCTAACCAGGGAATAAACTATTGAGGGGCCATGGGAAACGTCTGTTCTCTTAGAAACAACTCTTGGTAGAGCATGCTTTAGGCAAGTGGGTTGTGTCTGACCCAGAGCTGGTCACTTTGGCATAGAAACCGGAGAGACCCACAAGTTTCAAGACTTAATACTTTTGAAAGTAACTTTTGTTAACATGGAGAGAACTAAATTGAGGGCAGCAGAACAGGTGTGTGCCAGCTTTCAGGAAGCAAATTCCAAGAGAATGTGCTCTGGAGTCTGCAAAAGTCCTCCTCGCTCATGGCAAATGATAGGTGGGCTTCATGGTGGAGTCTTCAGGAAGATTCAAGTGAGTTGGTCATTCTGTAATATCTCCAAACAGAAGTTCTGCTCAGTTAAAATTACACCCAACTTTGTTAAGATTTGGCCAACAGAAAAATTTCTGAAAGGACGAGATGAGGCTCAGTAAAGGAAATCATGTCAGGACTTAATTGAAGGGACTGTCTCACAGCACCTCAGATTTCCCAGCCTCTCTCCCCTAGCTGCACTACGAAACCTGCCTGTGGTATACTGCTGGTGGCTAGTCTGGTATACATTGTCACAGTGCACATGAGAGGGGGCAGCAAGATTGGAAAAGGGGCTCGGTTACATGAACGCACAGGTCAGGGATGAAGCCATGTGACTCTGTAAAAGTTGTCACAAGAGGCAGACAAAACAGAGTCCCGGTGACTTTCTTAGACATTTTCTCATTGCATGTGATTGGACCTGACCTTGTCTTATTAAAGAGAAACCTACAGATAAGAGATGGAAAAGTAGACTCCAGGTCTGAAAACATGCTCCGTGTCCATTTCTGAGTCTGACAGGTGCACTGACGCCCTGTACCTGCTTCATACTCTACCAATGCTCAGAGAGTGGGAAGGAGTCTGCCTCCAAAGACTGCCCCAGAGATAGAACTCTCTGCTACGAGTTCCATTCTTTGCATTTTTACTGGGTCCCAGTGGATAAGAGTCTGGCTAACATGAAGCCTGGGGAACTCTTCCTTAAGGCTCCTTTAAGTTTAGGTAGACACAGAAGCCATTCCGTCTTAGCTGCTGGAGCAGCCAACATCTGAAAGTGAGGTTTTAGTCTTACCGAGGGCTCAAATGTTTGTTACACACTACTAGACTTAACATCTTGTTTGCTTTCTGCATATAGAGGCAGACACAGCTTGGTAGGGCTATGTGGACCTTTCACCAAGAACCAAGGGGGAATTTAACATAAATCTTGGAATATGGGGAAAAAAATCAATATTTTCTTTCTGTCAGACTATTTGCTTATTCAGACCTTGATTTTTCAAATAACTTTAAGGAGCTGATGCATAAAATGCAGTCAACATCACGCTGGCTAAACAAACACCTGCAATTCTTACAGTGCAGCGGGAATGGACTAATGCATAAATATTTATATTTATTTATATACTAAAACATAGCTATGCCTCCCCTTTTTAATATACATTAGGATTTCCATTTTATACCCTGGAAAAGCTGTGACCCCATGAGGTCTAAGTAACTTTTATCGAACTTTCCCCAGTGTGATTCCTACCCAAGGAAATGCTCACAGGTGAGGACCACTGCAGTGTGAGCTTAGCACCCAGCTCCCTGCACAGTCCAGTAGCAGCCATCCCCGACACTGTTGAGAGGTGGGTGGACATAAGGTGGTGGTTCCTTCCATAAGCTCTCCACTTTCATCCATCTGTCCCCCCTCTAAGTGCCAGGGCTAATTAATTGTCCACCATCATCAACTCATTGTCCTTTGTCTTTTCTTGTCTACCTATGTCAGGAATCCATAAGAGTAAAAAATACAAAGGACACAGTCACAAAGTTATGGTGGGGGGTGTGCAGGGGGATGTGATTTGATGACATTTGCTTTCATTAGACAAGGAGCAACCAAACAAAGGATAAACAAGATATCTAAATCTTTACATATCCAGCCATGGTTCCCTCCACCCACTTTATCTACAGCTTCCATCGGAACGCATGTGGTTCTCAGAGGGGGCAGATCCCAAGACTAGCTGGTGATAAAACCTGATTTGTAGTCTTCGGCAACGTTTTATAATTCCAAATGAGACCAATGTCACCCACATGAATAAAAGTAAGGTAAGCAGCTCTTTGTCATTATTTTGATGACAATATTCATGGCTGTGTAAAAGTGGGATTTGACTGTAGACTCCATGATATTTATACCCCTGAGGGACTGTGTGAAGGCACACTGGACAGATAGACTCAGACATGGCTGAAGTTGATTTATGAGATATCAACAAAGTGTCTTTTTAAAAATCTCATCATCTCCAGAAATGAGTACTTAACCACTACAGAAACTGAAATTACCACCACCAGAATTTACAATTAGGCTCTAGGAACAAAGGACTAAGTCTTCAGTCACCTTTAAAAACACATAACTAGCTCACATTTTTTTAGAGCAAAAATCGATAGTCAATCACAGGCAGATAAATAGTATCTCTACAAAGAAATAACTTTTACAAAGTTTTTAAAATTGGAAAAGCATAGTATAAAAATGAGAAAACAAATAAATTATAGCTCAGACTTTCTTCTAATGCACCAGAATCAAACAGCGGGAGGCCATCCAACAGGAATATTTCCACTAAGTAAATATTTGCGCATATAAACTCCCTCCTTTTAGTTTGATCTTTCTCTTAAATGTTATGAATTTTATAGCTTGGCAAAGTGTTGAGTTTGCTGTCCAAAACCCAAAAGGCTACTTTCAAAGATTAAAAGTACAAACGTTAGTGTGGGGGTGGGATGTGCGAATCAAAACAAGTAGAACCTTCTCTGTGAGCCTTGACAGAGGAGAATCCAGCACCCTCTCCCCTCCCGCTATGCATTCTAGCATGGCTTAAGTATAACAGTGTGCATTTTATTATAATGTCAACAGCACATATTTTATATCAAATTACAGATTTTTAAAATAATCAATGACATTTGCTTTCATTGGACATTTTCAAATCCCGTCAGCAAGAGAGAGAGAAAAAAAGAGATATCTCCAATGAACAAATACCTGCCCAAAACCAGCCACATGTCCAACTAGAAACAAGACAATTTATAAGAATGGCTAAGAGTTGCTGACTATATCTGAAGACCCTTCTTGTGTCCAGGTTTATGCTTTGAGTAGCAAGGCAGACAGAAAAAGAGGTGCATGGAAGAGAGAAACCTTGTCAAGGTGAGATGTGACAGGAACCTGGTAATGCTGGCATGTGCCTATAATCTCAGGGTTGGGATGACTGAGGGGGGCAGGATCCAGTGTTTGAGGCCAACCTGGCTACATAGTGAAAGCTTCTCTGAAAAGACACAAAGTGGATTCAGGTCAGTTGAAGATAACAGGAGAATGCATTTCACTTCCTGGGAAGCTTGGCTGATGCCGGATGCTAGTGGGGCAACAAGACAGAGGGCTCTACAGTCTCAAAGGCAGTTTTCTCCCTACCTCTAACCCCTAAGGAAGAGCGAGCTGTCTGCAAAAGCAAACCATAGAAAGAAACTACCCCCGTGGAAATAGCATGCAGCAACCATACAAGGAAATCCTGTGTTTGTGTAATGTGCACATCTCAAGGTCTGAATCCTGCTGCTAGCTATGAAGACACAGAGCCAAGGGTGCGGGACTGTCAAGACCCTGGAAGACATGGAAACACAAACAATTAACACAGCCACTAAAAGCAAACCACAGCACCATCTCGCTTTAGAGTTCACACTAGTTGCATCACAATAGGATATTTGTCTTCAGTTCTGTTAGTCAGGTTCGTGTCCTTGTCACTATGAGCTCTAACAACAACAACAAAACTAGTAATGCTACATAATAACACTGGCCTGAAGTCCACCCCTCCAGATACAGCAAATTGAAAATTCTTTTAAAAGTATTGCATGCAACATGTACAACCCGTGACTACAGAATCTGACTCTTGAAATGTCTGCATTAATATATTTGTCTTAGTAAAGGAATTCATTGTTTTTTCTTGATATTTGCTTTGAAATAAGAGGAGTTTATATTAATTGACCCATACTGACAACCAAAATAATAACTCATTTCAAGGAAACTACTGACCTTGTCTTTGTTTGTTTCCTTTTGTTTCTCAGTGTGGCTGTGTTGTGGCAAATGCTGCCTGGATAGCCAGGGAACTAACTCTGTGAGGCTTAACGGGAAATGCCTTGGTAAGTTACTCTTCCCTACAAACCTTATATTCTCAGTTGGGTATGCTTTAGTCTGGATCTGTTGTTCAATATTATTTTATCTTCATAGTACAAGTTCATTCCTAAAAATATTATCCTACTTCTTAAAAAAAAAAAAAACCGAATCACACTATTTTCACATGTTATACTTTACATCCGAAAATAGAAGAAATTAAAGACATGCTTTGTAGTCTTGGCTTTTATTTCCATGAAACCCCCACACACAGACACACACAGACACACACAGAAACAGACATACACACAGACACACACACACACACACACACACACACACATGGACATACACACAGACACACACAAGACACACACAGAGACACACACTGACACAGATGTACACATAGACACACATAGACACACACCCAGACATACCCAGACATATACAGTTACACAGACACAAACACACATATACACACAGACACATATACACAGAGACACAGACACACACAGAGAGACACACACAGACACAGACGCACACACAGACAGACATAGACACACACACACACATATACACAGATACAGAGAGAGAGAGACAGAGACAGAGACAGAGACAGAGACAGAGACACATACATAGAAATACACACAGAGACATACACAGACACACAGAGACACACATAGAGAGACATACACAGACATACACAGAAACACACAGACACACAGACACACATACACAGAGACATACACAGACACATTTACACATAGACACACAGAGACATACACACAGAAATACACACACAGAGAGACACACACACAGACACACACAGACATACAAACACACACACACACACACATACACACACACCATTTAATGTGGTGGTACACAGGGAAGAATTTGGACTGACTCCAGTCATTAAAAAATGCCAGCTACATGAATCTCTCCAACTAAAAAGCCCCTACTCTGCTTGCATTTGTGATATTGGTACAGCGCCGGGAGAAAGGAATCTTTAATTAAGGTTGGAGTTTCAAACTAATTAGATGAATGTACTGTGAGCAGAGAGATGCCATACCCCTACTCAGCAGCTGACACTTTAACCCACTCAGGACACAGTATTCAGAGACCCTTCCCGGAGAAGAGCCTGGGCCTCTACACTCACTACTTGCCTGTATAGAAACCTGAATTTCAGAGCAAAGAAGCCCCCAGGTACCCGTTATACCAATACCCACAATCCATTGGTGAGAGATCTGGGCTTCAGAACGGTTAGGGCCTTGTCCAAAGGCTCAAAACTGGCTAACACGAAGCTCTTCTGTGTTCCAAGGAATATATCCCACATTTCAATCAGTCTGTCTGTATTAAAATTTGCTTCTTTCAATCTCTATTTTCTCTTTATTTCTAGTCTGTGATCTTTGGGCCTCTGCTGATTTAGGATGTTTTTTTTTTCCGTATTAAGACCTCTTTCTTTGGTTCTTCTTCTAAGCCTGCCAAGGTTGCGCTGTCCTAAGCTATGCCATAGTGCCCCATTGCCATCATTCAGTTTGGTCTAAATGTGTGGCCAACAGTAGGAGTGGGCATAAACACAAAGACAGAGAGCGTTCTTGGGAGGCCAGCGCCCCGTGTGTGCGCCCCTCTGGATACAGCAGGAAGATGCATCTCCTTCCCACTTGAATATATAATGGAAGATTAATTAGTTTGCATTTGCAAAGTGCCTTGAAAATCAAAAGTGCTATGATTACACCTAATTAAATTTCTCTCTTATATGTTCAGCAACAATTTCATTTGTATGTGCTTCTGTGCCAAGAAAATAGCTGTGTGGCTCCTGGAAGCTTTACTGCGAAAGCCTGTCACAAGCTTATCTCACCGCTGCCTTCTTGTCTCCTCTTCTCTCCTTAATTACGACGTCTGCTCTCTGGATACAGACTGGCCCGAATGGACACGGATTCTTGAGTTTGCGCTACATTTCGGAGTAAAGCACTTTTTAAGAAACGGGCGTGCACGCAGCACAGAATAGTCTCCCGAGAAGGCAAATGCTGATTCATGGAGACACAGCCACACATGTTCATCTCTCCCCGCTGTGTGCGCTTGGGGGAACGTGCCCATCAGATGAACAGGGACATGCAGAGGCAGCGTGGCCCGAAGCAAAGCCCTGGCAGGTCTGAGTCCTGCCCTCGGCTTCTCGGGGTGGTATCATCACCGGGTCCTTGTAAACACCTTTCCCCACCAGTCAGGCTACTGTCCTGACCTGCCGAGATGCCTTCAAACTACAGAATAATTTGGTTGGTCTGGTTTTGCTGCTGCATGTAGACACAGAATGAAGCCTCCTGGGAGAGGAGCAAGGTGTGTGTGGAAACCCAATCTGATTTAGAAATCATCTCTCCTGTAGGTAATGTTGTGCTCTAATAAAGACCTGGAAATACAGACGCAGAGGTCTAATTAACCGAGTTGGGAAATCAAGAAGGCAGAAAACTGTTGATAGAAAAGTATTTCTATTGTTCAAAACATATTTGGTGCATTAGGAAAACAAAAACCGAATTCTTTCTCCTGGCATCTACCCCCAGGGGGTGCATCAGCTAATGAACAGGAGCGGGGCATCGGGACTGACATCACAGCAGAAACAGCAGCCGGAGACCTGTTTGTATGTGGTTAGACTAGGCTCTAGTCTACTGCTGACGTCATGAGTCAAGCTCGAATTAGCGAAGTGGATTGGCAAGTTTTCCCTTTCTTCTACATCATAAACAGCCACAGCGCACCGTAGACCAGCCACAGCACACCGTAGACAAACCAACCCCTGAGCATGTCAGACGCTGAGAGAAGTTGTGTGGTGGCAATCGCTCTGCGGCTCTCGATGTGGAGTGGTGACAAAACAGAGTGGTGACACAAGACACTGCTGCTTTGCATTCGCTGCCGCCGCACAAAGGGAAGGGACCGTCCATCCTCGCCAGAGCACAGATGAATGGAAACTGTTCCCTAGAGCAACCTACTCAGCTAGAAACGCTGGCAGCCAGGGTCCTGCTTGGAAACTCAGCAGGAGCTAAAGCAAGCGCAGTCCCTCATTTAAGGAACACGGTTTGATCGGCATGAATGTGTGCATTGTCGGGATCTAATTGTGCATCCACAGTTTCTGGTAGACTGCTCCGAACTCCTGGAAAGCACGCCAAGTGGGCACGCACCTGCTCCAGTTATTGAATCTGGAAGATGGCGTGCTTCGAATACATGTCCCTCATGAGTGGTAACAAGCAAGCTTAGACAAAGGAGACTGCCAAAATTGAGTAAACGTATAGCTAGCTTATCGATTATCCCCCTTTCCTTTGGAGCCGTTTTCTCTTTGGCAGCCATGGCGGGTATCCCGAAATCAGCTGAGCTCCGGTACAATCTCTGTGGCACACATGGTAACCTGGCTGCTCATTGCTGAAGTAATTACCCAAGGCTTCCCACTGAAGTGTTTTCTAACAGGGATGATAATCACCCTGTACAAATTAGGGGTGCTTGGGGACTGAACCGCTGGCTCTTCTACTGGCCTCCCGACAGTGTGTGCTTTTCATTAGCGTGGGTCCCTCTGTGGAAAGCCTGACGGCTCACTTTAAATACACTTTTCTGCAAGTCAACTAACGAAACTAATTAGGAGCTGTGAAAGGCCATATTGATAGACTGAACTCTATACGCTAGCTCTGACAATTCTCTTGGAAGACTCCATACATCATTGGCCTCTGTGCTGGGTGTGGGGCTCTCTCTTTTTTTTTTTGGCTACAGTATAAATAAACTGAAGTTAAATCTCACATTTTAAAATGACTTTAAAGAACCACACGCTTCCTGAAAGCACCATTTTCAAATTATATATAAACATGTTTAATCAGTCTCTACTGCTCCGAACCGCTGAGGGATTTCTCAGGGCCATGACTGGGTGACCTGCTGACTGGTGTCACAGACCCTAGCACAGGCAGCATGAGGCTGTGGTTTGAGCTATCTTGCTGGGTCAACAAGTTAGCTTACTCACTGGCTCTCCCCGGCAGACTTTCTTCTATTCCCAGACTAGTTTCCCACTTTTCAGCTTCATCCCCACCCCACCAAACTGATGGTTTAACCTGGGCAGAATCAAATTTAGTGAGAAGGACGGCTACAAGCCAAATCTGCATGACTATTGACACTTGTTCAAATGGCAGCCAAAGCACCTGGGCATGGCCCCCATATATGGCTTCTGTGTGCGTCTCATCTGCACAGTCATAGAGGCAGCCACAGGTGGGCGCAGCTTTTCCTCTAGCCGCTTGTCATTTGGTCTTGCTATGCTCTGAATAGAGAGCATGGCAGCAAGGGTAACAGTGACAGTGATAGCAGCTGAGGCTATTGCACTACTCTTAGGAAACACCAAGAAATACACCATCACCATCACTACTTCTGCTCTACAGGCACCACTGCTGGCCCCATACCACAAGGCACTACCTAAGAATTCCTGTGCTAGCATTATGGAGTATTCAGGACCAATGGTCTCAAATTGATAATCTACAACAGTATGCTGCAAAGATCGGCCAGGCTGACTGACAGCTGCAATAATACAACACGAAGGGCGGTGCCTGTGTTCGACTTGGTACCAGCCGACTGTTGCAGAATGTCAGAACTCGTTCTTTTAATGGTCTATCATACATTTGCAGAAAGGTGAGTGCCTGAATCGATTATCCAGGAGTAGGGGCTACCCTACTTGGCAACTTATGCACCAAGGGCAGCCGATTGATCTTGGTCTCTGTCTCTCTGTCTGAAAATTGTTGTCAGCTCCCAACAGATATCTCTGAGCACCACTTGTAGCTTTGGCTGGGTTTAAAGTGTTTGGTTCTGACAGATGGATGACCTAGGTGGTGCTGGAGAACTAGGTGTTTGGAGAATGTCAGAGTGGTTACGGAAGATTTGGGTCCTGCAGTAGAACTGAGACGATTCCTGTGTACGTGCCAAGTAAGTGGGTCTGTAGCTCACAGACCCCTGGGAGTCAGTCCATCCAACCTACTTTTACCGAGAGTCATGGATTGGAGAGAAAATGCCTCCCAAGGCTTGTTCCTCGGCTGGTGGCACTATTGAGGGGAGACCACATTAGGAGAGGGTTAACGTCATTGATGAAGTAAATGATCACTTCATAGTTATGGGTTATTAGGAGGTGAGGTCCAGTTGAAGGAAGAAGATTACTTAAAAAGTGTATCTTGTCCTCCCTCCCCCTCTCTGTCTCTCTCTCCTCCCTCCCTCCCTCCCTCCCTCTGTCTTTCTCTCTCTCTCCTCCCTCCTTTCCTCCCTCTTCTCTCCCTCTATCCCTCCTTATTTTCCTACCTCTCTCTTTATCCTCTCCTCCTCTCTCCTTCTTCTGTCCCACAAATCGAACCACTTTTCTATACAACACATAATACATTTTCCACCCTGATGTTTGGGCACTGTGGCCAGAAACCTATAAAACCACCTGTCAAGATACATCTGTTTTCTTTAAGTTGCTCTTAGCAAGGGTTTCTGTCCCAGCGACGAAGCTGAGGAACCACTGGATGACAAAGGCTGACGGGGGCCCTTCCTCTCACCTGGCTTGCTCCCTACACAGAGCTCATCTTACATGCAAAGCCACACAGTCACTACCCACACCAAGACCAGGAGGCGAGCGGCACTCCCGGGCGCGAGGGTTCGCGTTCCTTAGAACTGTCCGTGCCAGCCATCCCATGCGTCCACACACCCCCATGTTCTATCGAAATCGACAGCCAATAGAGATACATTCCTGTACGGCAGAGTTTATTTAATTTTTTTTCTTCTCCTTACACTCAGGGCCTATCATGATGCCTGGTGCATAGTAGATTCACACAAATGTTTGATGAAAGAATTAATAAATTAATGAACGGCAGAAGTACGCTGGAGTGTCCGATGCCTGTGGGTTTCAGGGGCCATCTGAGTTATGCGAGGTCTTCAGCTGACAGCTTTCACTCTGTTTACAGTGGGGAGCCATCAGGGCGAGTGCTCAGCAGAAATGAGCAGGGGTCACAATCTAGTTCATGTCCCCAAACCAGTTTGTGGTATTTCCAGCTTAGTGAAACTTTTTCTTCATCATTCCGAGCTGACGTGTGTTTCTACACAACACTTCTAGATTCACAGTCCAAAAAAAGTAATGTCATCTTGTCCCTCCCTGCTCCAAATCCTCCACTTAGTCCTATTGCTCCCAAAATCACGACCATTTACCCTGCCTGGTGTTCCAGAGACCTCTGGCTGTTAGAACTGAATATGTCTCTCTACCAAGGCCTCTGGTCTTTCTCACAACAATCCACGTTCCAAAGTAACAAGTCTGCTGCTGGCAGAGTCTTGAGGAGCTGCTTGTGTGAGGCCAAACAGCCCTCCTCCGCAGTCTGTTAAGGCGAACTGAGACACAGGCCCATTACACCTCCAATGACCTGCTCCGTTTCTGCCTGCTTTCCCAAGACTTCTGTCCAAGTTCAGAGGAGTGTTTTCCTGACAGAAACGTCTAGAGCACCTTCTCTCCATGCCACGCCTGTGGCACACGGATCATAAACCATTCAGTGTTAACATCCTGATCCCCCAATCGACCAGGGCATGTGTTTGTTACAGAAGACCATCATACGAGCCACATGCTGCTGTCTAAGCTGGTCAGCCTCGATGCTTTGCTTATCCCCAGTGGGGACAGTCAAGTTGTAATTAACAGAGTGTAGTCTAAGAAATCTGCTCCCATTCTCACAGGTAAGGCGGAGAGAAGGCACAGTTTTGGGCTGCTTGGTCCTTGGGGAAGGAAGTTTCCTAGGGGATTATTAAAAGTTGATGTCCCTGGTGCTGTGGCATCTGCAGGAGCAGACGCAAGAAAAGGCTGGGCAGGGTGTCTCGACAGTCTTTTTTATCTAAGTTGAATGCCACTTGAGTGGAGAGCAAAGGACCTCACAGGGCCGTAACGTAGGGGGTCAGATCTTAGAGATCTTGTTGAAGGGGAGAGGAGAGTAAACTTTCTCATGTTTTTGCAGTGCTAACACTGTTCGCCAGGGGCTGCTTGCCAGCATGCTCTTGGCAACCGACTCACTCCTCTGTCTGGTTAGTAGGAAGTGTAGGTAAAATATGAGCCATCATTCACCCTTAATGAATCTGCGGGTGACAGCCTGTCACTGCACGGGAGGCAGGCGCATCAAGGTACAGTCCCATAACTACAGCAGCCATCCCTCACGGATCCTGTCACAGAGCCGGAGGAAGTGAAAGGCGCAGTCTTTCATCACAGAGCAGGTGGCCACCAGGGATGTTTAAAGGAGCAGAAACCATAGAATGCTGTAGGCCCGGCCAACCGCATGCTCCTTCTCGCAGCTCTGGCCTTCACGGAACACTTGAGTTATTCACGGCACAGGGTGCCATCCCTGTACGCAGGCAAAGAGGGGCCACAGACTGCCCGGCACAAACACACTGAGGGCCTTTGGTGGGGACCGGCATCTCTCTGGCTTCGAGAAAGCTGGTGCAGGGTGCAGCAGAGGGGCCTGTGGTCTCAGCTGTGATCTTACCTCACTGTCCCCTGCAGTGACCTCACCCAGCCACAATGCCACTATTCATGGACAGGGGCTGGAGCACTGCATACAAAAGCTTCATTTAGCCACATAAACATGAATATTTAGCTTGTTTGATTAAAAATGAAACCTAGATATCTGGCTTTTGTGATTTGATGTGCTTGAGGGAGGTTTTGTTGTTGCTTAATGAGTTTAAGTTAAAAAACTAACTTTGGAAAAAATAACAAAAAATGTATTTTTAAACTTTTATTAAAATGAGAATTTACATTTCCTGACAGGCTAGCCTTCTCTTCTCTTCTCTTCTCTTCTCTTCTCTTCTCTTCTCTTCTCTTCTCTTCTCTTCTCTTCTCTTCTCTTCTCTTCTCCTCTCCTCTCCTCTCCTCTCCTCTCCTCTCCTCTCTTCTCTTCTCCTCTCCTCTCCTCTCCTCTCCTCTCCTCTCCTCTCTTCTCTTTTATCAAATCCTTAGCTCCCACAGATGCATTTACTTTTAAAGTCAACCCTAGACAATTTAGCTATCATTTTTTTCTTCGAAAACAGGTAAATATTTTTAAGAGAAAATTTATAGAAGCCTTATATTTTGATGGAGATGGGACACTAGGGTAGCATACTTTGTTGAGCTAAAACATACTTTTAATAATTTTGAAATTTAGAAAGATGATGATACCATGCAGATAGAGATATGCCATGGGAGTTTTTTTATACAGAGAAAAGAGGTGGATTCCGCTTGCAAATCTCTGTCCATAAAAATGTCCCTAGGACTGAAGGAGCTGAAGGGGTTTGCAACCCTATAGGAACAACAACTATCTAAACTACCCAGACCCTCCCAGAGCTCCCAGGGACTAAGCCACCAACCAAGGAGTACACATGGCTCTGGCTGCATATGTAGCAGAGATGGCCTTGTCAGGCATCAATGGGAGGAGAGGTCCTTGGTCCTATGAAGGTTTGATAGATGCCCCAGAGTAGGGGAATCGAGAGCGGGGAGGCGGGAGTGTATGGGTGGGTGGAAGAACACCCTCATAGAAGCAGGGGAGGGAGATAGGAGAAGGGCTTTCCGGGATAGAGAGAAACCGGGTAAGAGGATAACACTTGAAATGTAAATAAATTAAAGTTAAAAAAAAGTCCCTAGGATAAGTACTGTAGCCATTTAATCGCCTGACTTAAATAACCATTCAGTTCATCGCAGTGTGAAACTGGATGCCCACATGTGTACAGAAGCACTCAAAATCTTTTTTTTTGTTGTTGTTGTTATTTTTAAAGTTTCAATGACTGCTGTTGATAGAGGAATCGGATAGAGGGTTCAACAAGCTTCCTAAGGCACCTGCGGGGTGGCTGCAAGTTTCAGTTTCTATAATACCTGCTCCCAGTTCCCAAGAAGAGCCAGGAAAACAACCAAGAAAAGAAAAGAACCACCAGGCATAATTCTCACTGTTAATGACGCTTCCTCATGTGTGATATTCCTAGTAGTAGAGTGTGTGTGTGTGTGTGTGTGTGTGTGTGTGTATAAAAGGATACTTTCAAACAGTATAGACAGTATTTTTTATTTTTCCACATAATAGATTACTGTGTGTGATCATTTATTGGTTTCGACAGCGGGACTTGAACCGCCGCATCACATTCCACCCATCCCTGACAAAGAGGCACTTAATGATTTCCACGGCGCCCAGTGGCAGGGCTGCGGTGGATGACTTGATAACCTCCTGCCTGCATCCGGGACTCTCCTTTTCTGGGCAGATGCTTTGGGGTAGAACTGAAGGTTACAAGATGTCCTCAAGGCGAATGCCCTAAAAATGCCTGGCACCTGTTCCCAAACTGTCCCCAGGAAGCAACATTTACATAGGTCAAAAATTATTTCAAAATGAGAGTTAAAAAAGAATTGCAACATTCATAATAAGAAATGGAGGTGTGCTGGGCGGTGGTGGCACCACGCCTTTAATCCCAGCACTTGGGAGGCAGAGGCAGGCAGATTTCTGAGTTCAAGGCTAGCCTGCTCTACAGAGTGAGTTCTGGGACAGCCAGGGCGACACAGAGAAACCCTGTCTCCAAAAAAACAACAACAAAAAAAAAGAAAGAAAGAAAGAAAGAAAGAAAGAAAGAAAGAAAAGAAAGAAAAGAAAAGAAGAGAAGAGAAGAGAAAAGAAAAGAAAGGAAAAGAAAAGAAATGGAGGTGTGCCTATAATACAAAACTTTTTATACAACTGAGTAACATAGACTTACTAGGAGGTAGAAAACGCACCTTCTAGATTTTTGTGAACCACATAAATAGCCCACACAAATAAATAATAGAGCAGAAAACTGTAATTCTGAAATGGCTACTCAAGCCCCTAGCTGCTAAGATCTAAGAGCACTGGATAGCCAAAGTCCTAAGGGTCTCCATGTTCTGGGCAAGCAAACCCCACATCTGTTAGCTCCCTTCTTTGAATGCAATGACCACAGTGGCCACCCCTTCAAGTCATAACTGTCTTTAAAGCAGGGAGAGAATGGCCACTGAAACAGGCGCTGGACATGCCTCTGTGCCACCCTGTCCACAGGGCCACGCTCAGGTGACTCGCTCTGCCTGGTCTTCCCAGCTCACGGCCCGAGAAATGGTTTCTTTTCATGAGCAGAAAGGAAAAGGCAGATTTTCTTATTTGTTTGGAAGAAGCCTAGAAACCGACACAGACTACACCCTGGCATGTGTCATTTAATCTTGCTGAGGTGATCAAACAGATCCTTCTCAGTCCTAAACGTTTTTTTTTTTTTAAATCTGTATTCAGCCAGTTGAGAATTGAAGCTTCTGTGGGACTAAGAAAGCCTGTGTTTAGCCCAGTCTGAAACTGATGGAAACCTGAAATGTCATTACCTGATACATTCACCCCATTAAAGTTAGATTTTGCGTCTTACCTCATGACAATTTCACACTTAAATGGAAAAATTTAAAGTATATTTAATTTGATAATTATTACGTGATAATTAGTTTTAAAATGTATCATATAAACTATACTTTATCTGGATTTGGTTGCCACACTGTAAAAACATAAAAAAGGACATGATGCATATGTTGTTATTATCTTTTACCAATTAAGGTGGATATAGAAACTACAAAGATTTTTAACTTAAAGAAGGGTCATGTATTTTACATTGATCCTCAAGCTCTGTTTCTTACAAATGAAGTATCTATGATCAAGATTAAACATGATTAACATATTACTAAGATCTGATAAAAATGGCCTCACAGCCTCATGTGTCTGACACTTGGTCCCCAGCTGGTGACCTGTTGGGGAACCTTTAGGATCTGAGACCTACCTGAGGGGAGCTTCTGAGTGGTGGCTTTTGACCTCGGCACCCTGGGCCTGCTTCCTGTCCTAGATCTATTTCCAGACTCTCATGGATGTGAAAAGGCAGTGGTCCCCCTTCGCCCCTCGGAAGCTAACTCACCAGGCTTCCGCCCCTTGAAGCACAGTATCCCCTCCACTGTGAGCCCGAGCAAACCTCCCCTCCTTTAACTCCCTTCTAATCCGGCACAGCAACCAAAAGGTAAGGAAAACGCATGGCCACTCTCCTTCTGAAAAACGGGATCCACAAGTTTCCTCTCTAGAACTAAACCAATACAGAATGAGAAAGCAACCCTAGGCTATAACCATACCGTCCACTAGAAAGCTCAAAACTAAACTTTGGCAAGACGTCATTAAAATATGCATAGTGCAGTTCTGGCCATGGTGCTTCGCCATAGCAACACACATCTGTGATAAACACATGTTTTAAGCATGGAGGGAACAGACCTCAGGACATGGGCGATCTTGATTCTGGAGAGCGATGAGGAAGCATGCCCCTGGTTGGCAATGACTGCTGACAGTCTTGTTCTAGGGATACGGTAACATACAAATATGCTATGTATACTTGCATATCGAAAATGCAAAAGACATGAGGAGACCATGTTTAACTGCCACTATGACTGAGTTTTTAAGAGATGCGACAGTCCTCTGCCTTATCCAGAGCTTTCCACTCTCAAGTGAGGTTGTGTTACACACGCTCTATCATGACATAATATTAAATTGGAAAGTCAAGACATACGGAACTCTTAAGTCCCCATTGCTCTTCTAAGTGGCATGACGGCTTCATACAGTCTACCCTACATGTGAATCACTCCTTCATCCAGTATCTGCTCTCTCTACACTGCTCACGCGTTAGTCACTCTATAACCCCACCTTGGGTGTAAGAGCAATTACCTGGGCATACTGTTACTGTTCAGGTAACCTTTATTTTATTTACTAGAACAGGAGGAGTGGTGCTAGTGATTCAAATATTTCTAAGAAAATCTAGAAAGCCCTTCATTTAAATGTAAATAAAAAAAAAAGCCAGGCATAGGGGCACATGCCTTTAATCTCAGTACCTGGGAGGCAGAGGCAAGCCTGCGTCTACAGAATAGTTCCAGGACAGCCAGACCTGTGAAGAGAACTATTGTCTTGAACAAACAAACAAACAAACAAACAAAAAGTGAAAAAATTAAATGAAAGATAAAACTTAAAAATAAATTTAAAAAAAGGTATGTTGCTATTGCTATGATCCATAGTGGAAAAAAAACTTTTGTCTTTGAAACTGTGAAAAGGAAAAAGGATTCTATGATATTATGGCCATAATACCTGATAAACAGTTAATATAATAGATACATTAAGTTATCTGTTCAATATCATCTGTGGCTAGACATCCTCTGTAGGTCTTGGGCTGTAATCCTCCACGAATAAAGAATAACTATTGTATATTATGCCATTTACATAAACTGATTCATTATTAACAGTTATATTTTCAGTCTAATATTATATCTAGAAAGGATATAGTGTACTTTTTATATTGGGCATGTTATATTTAAAAAGACCTATTAGCTGCCAAGAATGATGTCAAATTTCAGCTTTGGGCCAACTTCTTGGCCAATTAGATTCTACTTCTGAGACATAAAAATTATTTGCCTTGTGTAAGAATCTGTCATTAAATACCTCCCCACACACCAATGTACCTAAGTGCCCTGGCAACCTAATAAACACAAAATAACCCTCAAGATCATCTTGAAAAATCCTCAAGATGGCCTTGAAAAATCTAATGACACCAGCATTATGGACATTGATGCAGTAAGGCCTGTGTAAGTGTGTATGGCATTTGGTAGCACTCAGAACAATACAGACTGGTTTAATACCAGCATCTCTAGTCTTCTGTTTCAATATGGGTGTGTGGAAGTTGTTCATAACTGGACAGCATGCCTCTGCCTTACTACGCGCACAGTGCCCAATATTTCTTATTCATGAATAATTTCGCCCAGGTTAGATGTACTCAGCCCACTCCCTTCTTCTAACTGTTGCTACGTCAGGTGGGTGGATGGGTGCTCCAACAGCTGGGTGGATGGGTGCTCCAACAGCTGGGGGCCACTCAGTGGGCCTTGCAGCAGAGGAGGCGCCAGTGACTCCAGGTGAGGGGAGTCCCTTGTAAATCAGCCACTGAGACACCCGTCAGGGCGCTGTGCCCTTTCTCCACTGCTGTAGTCATGAAGTCATGGGCCTGCCCACGGGACTAACATATTATTAAAATAAATCACTGGCCTGAAGACTTGCATTTAAATACCAATTAACTCATAAGTAAGTGGGAAGGAGCTGACTCGTCTCACCCAGAATGCTGTTTGGAGAAGTCGCTGAAATCACTACTCCCTGTTGAGATCTCTGCTTTCATAGGTGCCGAGATGAGATACCCACAGAACAAGAGCCAGCCATGTAAGAAGAGGCCTTGTAAGATAGAAGGCCAGGATTCTACTTACAAAGCCCACCCGCTTCTTCCACAAAACAAAAACGAAGTGAGCGCAAGTAATTTCAGTGGGATCATGAAACTTCCATGGCTTGAGGTGCTCACTCAATAGTTAAATGAAATTATCAAATTCATAAATTTCATTCACCTACTCTTTATTCCTTTCTCTGCAACACTGGCAACTTATTAGAATGGAAAATGTGGTGAGACTCCCTCCCCTCTGTCACTAAGTCCCTTCCCAGGTAGAAACTCATGGAGCACAGAATTCACTATCTGAAGGCCAACATCTACAAACAGCTCTACTTCCCGAGTCATAGGCTGTGGCCCCGTGCCCACACGCATGTGACAGTAACTTTTGGGACTAGTTGGGTAGAAGTTTCTTGACTCCAAGTAGGATACCAAAGGTCAAGTTCTAGATGCATTTATCTCATGGATGCTGAATTCTCGCTGCCGAGGGATGAAGGTGCCGTGTCAAAGCCTGCCTGGAGCTTTCCACTGGCCCCCCTTCAGCACTGGCATTTTCTTCTTAGCCCACTTTCTTGCCAGAGACACATTCTCTATACTTTCACAGAGCGTTCACAATCCGAATATAACCATCATGGTAAGGAAGAAGGTTTTCTACGGAGAGACCTTTGTGCCCTCCCTTGGCCATCAGACTATTGAGACAGCCATTCCCCAAGAGTCCAGAGTTTCTCCAGGAATCTCAAAAGAGAAAAAGGAAAGGGCTAAATTCTGGTACTAGTCTGAGAAGATACTCATCTCCCAGTAAGAGATGTCATACCCTTTTGCCAACTTGTTGAAGGGACTAGAACCCAGACATTGATGGTTCAGTGGTGGGCAGGACCACACCTTGACCACCTGGTGCTTAGTAATCCAAATCTATTGATTCTCCTTAAATCTAAACTTCATGTTAGAACCCCAAAAATGGACTTGAGGGGTCACCAGCGTTTTGTTTGTTTTGTTTTTGTTTTTGTTCTCCTTCCCAGTATTACCACACCGAACAAATCTTTCTCTGGTTTTCACTATTATTTAACTTGTTTAATTAGACTACTGGGGACAGGTGGCTGTAATTAGTTAGGGTTGCTAGAGCCCGGGGTTTTGACCTGAAAAACTCCAATGAGAAGAATGTATTCTATCCCTAAGGTGAACGGCTCTGCCTTTGGGCTTAAGGCTTTTTACATCATTCTTTCTTGTGATGTAAGAGTTATGATGGATTTCAAAGGTTTCCTGCATGTTTGTTTATATTATGCATATAAGACTTGATCTGTCCATCTTTTGTGTCCAATGACTTACTTTTCACGTTGGTTTTCTGTAGATTTAGGTTTTGCAGCCTACCACAAAGGTAACACTGATCTTGCTAGTGAAAAAAGGAAAGAAAACACTACCTGTCTGTGTTGTCCCTAATCCTAGTGGCCTACAGGTATGTTATTAAAACTCACATCCTATTATGTCATTACTTTTCTTATCCTGCTTATCCAAAGCTATCGGGTAATGAACCATAATCTGAAGTCAGATGCATGGCTACGGGCCCATGAAGAGTCTCTTCCTGGACATGGTATAATGTTCTGATTCTCCTGGGGAACAAAGGCACCAGCAGGCACTGTGGCTCCAGAGAGGACTCATGGAACACCTTCCAGATGACTTCAGCTCTCTCCCGTATCTGCCTGAGAAAGCTGTTCTCACGAGGAAGGGGTGCTATTAACAGACCAAAGGTCTGGGGATGCTGGTCAACAAAGGCTGCTCTTCGGCATCTAATATATTGGCCGAAAGCTTTGATCTTTCTGTTTTTCCAAGTATCACAGGATAGTCAGAACTGGCCATAGGTATCCAGTTAGCGTGGCAAGATTAAACTACCCTAGGGTCTTACCTGCCATGTCCCTACCTGTCCCCCCCTCCCGCCCCCCCCCAAGAAGAGCCCAGGAAAACCCATTGAGATTGGTATTTCTTGCCTGAGTGTCAGACTTCAGATGGTATTCAAGAACATATGAGTCTTTGTATTCAGTTCCAGGAGAAGAAAGCTGAGTTCCTTCCCTCTTAGAGGTTATGGAGGGCACTAGAAAACTCCAGGGTGCTGCTTCCTCAGTCTCTTAAAGAGTGATAGACTCCACTCTCTTCAGAGAGTGTCTGCCAGTAGCTGTTTTGTTTCTCAGCCATTTCTCATGTCTAAAGTGCTTCCTTACTATACATTCCTTTTGGTTTTAGCCTTAATGAGGAGCGATTGATGCATTTATTAGCTATTAAGAGAAGTGACTAATACTGCTGAGCTTTATCACATGGAGAGTATGTTGTGTCACATAGCAAGTGGCGTGCGCATGTGTCTTTGTATCTGTGCGTCTGCGTGTGTCTGGATGTGAGGATTTGTGCCTCCTTTTCCTTTTGAACCTCCTTCCTGTTCACATCTGATTACAGATTGGAAGTCCTCATGTGCTTTGCTCACTACAAAGCCAGGGGATTACAAAACTTCAGACAAAAAAAAAAGTCTTACTTTTAATATGAAAAATGGGATTGAAGGCCAGAGTTTAAAAAGCAAGGCATAGGGTCATATTTGAACTTTTTGAGAAAACAAAGAACATGATTTGTTTTGATCTGAGGACTGTTTTTTTCCACCAGAGCCCAAAGCTTCCTGCTCAGCCTTCCTGCCCTGGTATCCTAAGAAATGTCTATGAAGCAATAAAGTTTTCTCAGGGGGGTTTCATTACTGAAAGGACTCATTAGGAAAGACATTAAAATACAAATTACCTCATAAACTATTTAGCTCTGCCCCAGTGGGAGCTTGCTTATTAGGGCCTGAGCTTTGTACAAATAGACCTAATCAATTAAGCTTCATTAGAAACCGAAGGTTTCTCAAAACGAATGTGTAGGTCAGAGACCAGCTGCTGAAGGTCTTGATTAGAAGGAGTCTCTTTCAAGTTGCCATTTTTCTACAGAGTATCACCTTCTCCAAAGCTGACAACATGGAAGCATGCTTCTGAGAACACCTGAGTACTAGGTGTTTGGCAAAATCTGGCCAGGAGGCGTGGCTGAGACAGAAGGACACCTTTCTTCTTCTTCCACAGAAGTGCCAGGAGGAGGCAGAAAGGTACTCAGAGCATAAACCTGACAGAGACACCCGTTCTCAGAGTCTTCCCAATGCACCCCTGTGTGTCTGAGAGAAAGTACTCTAAAAGCTCTTCTGCATTCCATACCCAGAAATGGAGTATTCTACAAGCTCTGTACAGACCAAGGAAGAACTGCCCGTTGGGAAGGCCAGCACGGAGAGCTGGCCTATACAGAGTCTCATAAAACTGTCTCTGGAATTCAAGACTTGACTTTACAAAGAGAAATTAGGGCTCAGAGGTTGTTAGATAGAGGGTGTGTGCGTGTGTGCATCTCTCTCTCTCTCTCTCTCTCTCTCTCTCTCTCTCTCTGTTGTGTCTATGTGATGATATTTATGTGTCTATATTACATGCATGTGCACACAGAGCTATGTATGCTCATGCACACAGCTGAGTTATCTTCCTCTTACTTTTTGAAACAGGCTCTTCCACAAGGGCAGATTCTTATGTCAGTGATGATGATATAGACTCAGATGCTCCTGCTTGCAGAGCAAGCACTTTTTTTTGACCTATCTATCTAGTACCCTCCCAAACCCTCCATGTTTTAGATTTAAAGATCTTCTTTTGAAAACTTCTGTGATTTTGTGTCCCCGTTTGCTTCTTGCTCAAATATATGTGCTAAACTCCTAATTCCCAATACTCCAGAGTGAGATTTTGTTTATATATAGTTCCTTTAAGGCCAAAATTATGTCACAAGAAGAATCAAAGGGATAAGGAGGAGGAGGAGGCAGAGCAAGAAGAGGAGGAAGAGGAGGAAGAGGAAAACAACAGCAGGGGTAGGAAAGGGAAGACTTTGTAAAGACACAGAGGGAAGATGGTCTTCTACAAAGCAAGGCCTACAATAGATCCTGTTCACCTTAGTGCTTCCAAGGAACAATCCTATTGTTTCTTTGACCTTGAACTTAGAGCTTCTAGAACCAATGATGTGTACCCTTTAAAAAGCCACGCAGCTGGGGTGCTTTTCTCACAAGCCAACGAGGGACAGTAGCTTCCTCTGTTTCCTGTCTCTGTCTCCCTAGCTTCTACTGTGCCCCTGGACCTCATCTTTCCCTCTCATTGGACACTGCCCTCCACTCCACTCCCATATGGTACAAACATCCGCAGAAAAGGCAACAGTATGTGATAGTGGCTGGAAAATTCCCAAGCACATCACGATATGGATATGGGAGTTGATGGGAAATGACTTATGTTCTCAGGGATTATAAATATGTCCTCCGGGTGTACAAAAATGTTAACTAGACCACACTGGTACTGCCAGAGTTGAGGAGAAGGTGAAGGATTACTCTTATTTGAACAAGACATAAGCACGGTGAGCTGTTTCGATGAGCTCAGTCCGCTCAGCAGGTAGACTTAATCGTTCTGCAGACTGTGGCCATCAGTCATCTGCCTGCTTTCTACACGGCAAAGAACCAATCAATTGTTCTGACATTAGAAAGTGACAGTATGTCAATTGAATGTGAGAACAGCTCGCTGTGGCTATTTTTAAGGTCTATGAAAATGTCAGTTTCTTAAAGCAGTAGGAGATATGTGCTCCTGTTAGGATCGAATCCCAGGGACATTGATTTCTACTGTTTTATGATCATTAGAGCTCTAGTTTGTAAATCAAGGAATGGTGCAGAGTTGCCATAATGGGCCTCACAATGATAAAAGAAGAAATCATGCAAGTTATGCCTATTTTCAGAAGAATAGACGTATCTTAATGTTTTGGACTGGGGTGTAGCTCAGTAAAGAAGCTTCACTCGCAAGCCTGATGTCCAGGCCCAATTCTCAGTTCCCCCAAACAAAAACAATGAGGAAATAATATATCTTATCTGAGAAATAAACAATAAAGCTTATCTCGGTGTGTGTCTAGGGTGGTTGCAGACAGCAGACAGTTTTTCAAAGAAAAACCCTTTCCTTTCTGCTCCCTGAAGTCCAGGTGGCAGCCACCTCAGCAAATACCAAGTGTGGTCCTCGGGGACGTGGAAAGGGGACTGTGGTCCCACACCCCTCCACTCTTCCCTCAACATGTAGGGATCTGTCTGATGCACTGTGGAATAAAAGGGCTTTTGTGGACGGCCCTGGGAAAGTCTCTGTCTCTGACATGTCTTGTGAGGAAAAGTGTTTTTTGAGTTCTGAATGACTGACTTTTTAAACACACAGTGGGAACACCACCCACATTTGTAAGACTTGGGAAGTGCTTTAACTGGAACTGACTGTGGATCTATCAGGAAGATCCGAGGCAGCTCTGAAGACTCATGTGAAAGGTGTTCCGTTCCTTAGCATTCTGAGTAAGGCAAGACCTTCTAACCAAATGGGAGCCAGTTCAGTCGCCAAACATGTAAAAATCCTCGGGCAGCCAGGTAAGCTGTTCAGATGAACTCTCGATGCTGAGAAGCGGAACACAGGGGCCAGAGGGCCACGTACCACCGCACTTCTGTTACATGAGTAAATTTGCATTTAACTAAAATTTGGAGATGTAGGAAATGCATTTTAAATACCAACGGGACATGAAAGTAAAGTTTCCTTTTCTCTCAACATTTAAGCCATCTCCCTTAATGCCTTTTTGTTTTCCAAGGGCTCCCTATATTGAAGAATTTTCTACTGAAAGAGATTAGGAAATGAATGCTAGTAATTCCTTTTAAAGGAGACTATCAATGGAAGAATGGAAAACTGTTTAGCCACGCATTTCATTCATGATATTACAATTTCTAAAAACAAAACAAAACAAAAAACAGCTGTACACTAGACTCCCTGTATACCATATCGGTTGTTTATCAAAGTCCCATTCCTTTGAGTTCATCTTTTCTGGGATGACTTGGAACGTTTCTTTAGAAGGTTGTCTGAGATTGGTGATGTTCAAACAAGGACCATTAAAATCCATGGAAGGCCTCGTGGCTGCCAGGGTACCCAAGATCTCAATGGTAGACATTCCCAGCTGAACTAAAATGCCAGAGAGAAGGGAAGTGGCCATTGGCAGAGTCTGCTAGTTAAAAACCTGCCTGTAACATTCCAGGGCTGAATGTTAAGAGATCTGACTTTTGTAACCCAGAGGATAAACATCATGGGTTCATGGTTGCTTACTAACATTTTCGCTGCATCTGTCTAAGTTGTCTACCCTGTAATTCCAGAAATGTGAGCTAGATCACTGACCAGTTGGTAAGTGGATAGGGAAAACCTGCCTTTTTAGTCCCTAAGAGCTTCTAGCCGACACATCAGCTGGCGATTTGCATAATCCGAAACACTCCCCCCACCCACCCAAATCCTTTCTTCAGCCATCCAATGCAAACAAGATCTGGCTCTGGTTCCCTGAACTAATCCACACTAACACCATTTAGAAGGGAGGCAGTTCCTTGTAAGTTAGCAGAGCCAAATAAGCTCCCTGCAGCACAAAGAGAGGTTTAGTAGAAAGACATTCATGAATATGCCAGTAGGAGAGGCTCAGCTTCTGGGGTGGTTGCTGAATTCCAGTGCTACACCAATTTAGGAAACCTTCAAGGTTTTTAAAAGCAAGGTAAGGAATTGAATTCTGCCGCTCCTTCTGAATTCTAATTGATCTTCAAGACCCTGATCACCAACAACAGTTTCACCAAGAGCATAACCTGGCCTCAAGTCTAAATGCTCCTTCCATATACACATGTGTTTACACTTGAAGTAATAAGCTCAAGTAACGGAGCGCCTTCTGAGAGTAGTACATGTAAGTTATTTAGAGGTAGGGAGAGAGAGAGAGAGAGAGAGAGAGAGAGAGAGAGAGAGAGAGAGAAGTTGCATATATACTGTTTAGTTTCCTGGGATTGAATTTAGGGTCTTCCACATGCCAGGTGGGACTGAACTACATCCCCAAGCTTGTTTTTGTTTGTTTGTTTTATTTTGTTTTATTTTTTTTGCTTGTTTGTTTGTTTCACAGTTATTTTGAGATAATTTCTAAATTGCTCAGGCTGGCCTTTGAATTCATCCTGTAGTCCAGAGAGCTTTGAACTTCAGATCCTTCTGCTTCAACCTCCCAGGTAGCTAGGGTTGCAAAACCTGGACTAAATTAAATTAAAAATATATATTTTTACGTAAGGGGTGTGTGTGTGTGTGTGTGTGTGTGTGTGTGCACACGCGCGCGTCTGCATGCATGTGGGTGTGTGCATCTCTGTGTGCATGTTTTAAGGGTTGTAAATGCAAAGTTTCTTACACATTAGGCAGGCAAGCACAGCATTCTACCACTGAGTTATACTTCCCCCTCTGGAAACCCACCCCTGTGCTATAAAAGCCTGGTATTTCTCACATCTAAGGACGCTGAGCTCTCAAATCCTGCCTTAGAGGGAGGCAGCCTGTGTCCACGAATAAAAGAACTTGTTTTAATTAATTGCTTGCGTTAATTAATTTGGCCATGATGATTTGGGTCAGTGGTCTTTCTCCTTCCATCTTTGGGATTAACAACTGTATATTCTCCCTGGGAAATCAGCCTTTCCCACCCTTCACATTTGGTTATATTAGCAAGTGCTGATGCACTGACATTTTTATGGTGACGGGATGTTTCTGTCTGTGATGCACTCTATGGGAGCCACTGGCCACAGGTAGTTATCTATGCTTAAGATTTAGGCAGTAAGATTTAGCACTGTATTTTAGATTATAATTTATTTTAGTGAATTTAGAATTTAAATATCCAGATGCTGCTGGTAGCTACTGTACTATAGAGCACAGGGACTGGATGTAGCTGTGAAATCTGCAAGAGTTACTGGGCAGTGTTTCCATCCCCCTCCCTGCTAAGGAAGACCCCACAGTTCTGCATCTGACTGTAGGGTCACACTTCGCATCATACTTAGCCATCCATTTGTGTACCTGATTCCCTATGACTGTGTGAATTCCTAAAGGCTTCCGTTAGGAACACAATGTCTTTATTGCATCTTCCTATGAACCAAGTATAAAGTGGAACTTTAAAAATGCTCAATAAAGATTTTTTGGTGTACAGAATGAATGAGTGAACTGATTGCTCTGTAGAAAGCTAAGAGACATTTTCCTCACAACAAATGTGTGAAACCGATCTGGATCTGTTGCAACAAAATGGATGACAACATTCCTGGTGACTGTGTGACTGTGTGACTGTGTGTCTTTGCCTGAGGAAGTAACACACCCCTTTATCTTATCTTTCCCTACAAACTCATACTGTTTTATGCTGAACTGGAATTTAAAACAACTTGGTTTAGACAACTCTAGTCATTAAGCCATGGCTCTGTCCAGACTTGTTCCTCAAGAAAATTCCCAGGAGATAGAGTTTGCTACAGTGACGGAGGGAGGTGAGCATGCTTTCCTATATTCTTACATAGCTCACACTGCTCTGTAGGACAGCTAGATTCATTCATCAGACTTGAAAATAATCAAGTCTTTACACCCGATTATCATGCTTGTCCAAAGGCTCCCTAGCCAAAGCTCTTTCTTGATAGCATCCTTGAGATGCAGTTACCCGAATTCAAGGAACCAGGAAGCAATATCTTTGCTGCTAGCAATTCATCTAAGCCTATTTTCAGAGTCTAGGAACCAAAGAATAATCCTAATTGTTTTAGGAAGAAAACACCCTAGCTAGAATGGGGGTACTCATGTCATATTGAGTATACAGTTGCATCTCAGAGATGGGAATATTTCCAGTATCTGTAAAACTTAGAGAAATTTCTGCAGCCACAGTAAATGTCTGTTTTTAAGCCATGGAATTTAGCCTTTAGCAAATTCTGTGTAATTTTATTCTCTGTATTCATTTTAACATTAAAATACTTAATGACAAAGATACTTTTACATTCCAAAAATTAGGTATTATCCCTAATTTCTAGTCAAGAATATAAAAATTGCATGTTTGAAATTTGCATACACACTGCCTTAAGGTGTATTCTAAAGCAAGTCTTGAACAACTTGAAAAGAATTAAGAATCGTCTTTATTTTCCATATTTTAACTCATCTACAAATTCAAAGTAACAGCTGCATAAATCCATGGGTTCCTATATCCATGTCTCCATAAAGACCATAGCAATAAAGCAAATTTAGGACCTGAATTGTTTTTATTGGATATTTTCTTTATTTAAATTTCAAATGTTTTCCTCTTTCCCGGTTTCCCCCCTTCTGGAAACCCCCTATCCCATCCTCCCTCCCCTTCTATGAGGGTGTTCCTCCACCCACTCCACTCCCACCTTTCCGTCCTCAATTCCCCTATTCTCCCACTTCATAGGACCAAGGACCTCTCCTCCCATTGATGCCTGACAAGGCCGCCCTCTGCTACATATGCAGCCAGAGCCATGTGTACTCCTTGGTTGATGGCTTAGTCCCTGGGAGTCCTGGTGGGTCTGGTTGGTTGATATTGTTGTTCTTATGACCTGAATTCTATGGCCAGTATCATAACCTCTATTGAAAGGTTAAAAGTAAGTCACATCTCTTATAGCCCGTACTTCTGCTCTTTCTCAGATTATAGATTTTACACAAGTGTGTTCTAAACACAAATTAAAACAGCAACAGAAAGGTATCCTTTGAAATGGGGATGGGGGAAAGGGAAAAAAAAACACGTAGAAACAAATTGCTATGAGCTAAGCGTATTATCCCATTTACCCTCCAAAATGACCCAAAATAAAAGGAAGTCTTTCTCTTAGTTATCCTTATGTTCTAGATGCAGAAATTTTTTAAAAATATTGAAAGTTGAAATCTCTAAGTCAGCACTTATTTAGTGCTGCCTCTTAATTTTCAGAGGAAAAAAATAGCCTCATCTTACTCTTAATTACGGTGTAACCAATGCTTCCCATCCCAGTCTAGCCTAAAGACTAGTGTGCAAATGTCTCAGAGATCTTAAACTACAAACTCGGTTACTATTAAAGACAGGAAATCTGGTGTTTTATGATTTGGCATTCAAGATTTCAAACATAGGCAAGCACAAGACCTTGTGTGCAGTCCTCTGCTCCAGGAAGAGAGAATTTCAAATCTTAAAACTAACTAGCTAATTAACTAACTAGTTAACTAACTAACTAACTAACTAACTAACTAACTCAACCATCTATGACCTGCAGGGATTTGAACTTCCTGGTGCAGCTGAGAAATGAAACTCCTATGCAGCCCAAGGTGGGAACAGTCCTGCAGAGTCATGGCTGTGATGTGGCTCCCAACCCCACTTGCTGGCCTGGGTACAGGGAAATGATGTATAGACATGGGTTAGAGACTTACAGCAGACCAGGACTGTCACTGTCATGTGGCCTGACTGGTTGTCACTGCATGGCTGATAGGACACAACACGTCGGCTGGGTCACTGTCCCTAGCACTGTGGCTGCTGCAGTCCAACCCTCATGCTGTGCTTAGGTCACCAGAGCAGACGTTCACCATTAAAGGGTCACCTCTGAGACCCACATCTGAAGTCCCAGTCAATGGACTGCCACTTGTTGGCTGCCTGGCTTTGGGTGTGGTTCTCTGTGTATTAATTAATTCATATGCCCGTGCAAATGAGATGGCTGTCAGAGGATTACATAGCACAATGCATGGACATGTGTGGTTCCAGTGCTCCTCACTGAACTCTTACCACACAAAGGACATCCAGCAACAGGACCGACCGTCAGCATCCAGTGCCCATTTGATACGGTTGCGTATTAGTAACTCATATGCATTCCTTACACAAATAGATATTTGGTGCCAGGTATATGCCAGGTGTTCAGATCTTTCCCTTCTGGGAGCCAGACAGGTAAGGAGGTTAGAGTCAGGTTAACAGAGGACTCTCTCAACTTTAAAATAATTGACCTCACCCATGAGGTGTAAGTTACTCATGCTTCCTGTTTAATGTTTACGATTCAGAGTGTATTCAGCAACACTTAACCCTCCAGGAATGATGGTGAAGTTTGGCCAATATAAACTCACAGGGTCCCATGGCAACAGGTGAAACGAACATGGCTAGAGATTGGCTTGGGGTCGGAGCAGAAGCTGTTTAATCCTACCCAGGTTATGAATGGTGTGAACACTGAAGCTACTTAGGTAAATGTTTGAATGAAGAAAAGCTTGGAGAGATGAGCATAAGAGATGTGGTGGGGCCACGCCGAGGAAGCCATGAGCTTTGCAATAAGTAATCGGAATAACTATTAAAATCAGAAAGCTTGGCCGGGTGGTGGTGGTGGTGGTGGTGGTGGTGGTGGTGGTGGTGGTGGCTGTGGCGGCAGCGGTGGGGCGCACACCTGTAATCCCACCACTCTGGGAGGCAGAGGCAGGCAGATTTCTGAGTTCGAGGCAGCCTAGTCTACAGAGTGAGTTCCAGGACAGCCAGGCTATACAGAGAAACCCTGTCTCAAAAAATCAAAAGAAAGAAAGGAAGGAAGGAAGGAAGGAAGGAAGGAAGGAAGGAAGGAAGGAAGGAAGGAAGGAAGAAAGCTTAAGGAGATTAGAAGGAAAAGAAGAAGAAGAAGAAGAAGAAGAAGAAGAAGAAGAAGAAGAAGAAGAAAAAGAAGAGGAAGAAAGCCCAAACCACAACACATTGCTTTGAAGAAAGAGTGAGGTAAAACAAACAAAAAGTCAAGAGATAAAAAATACCCTACTAAAAGCATATTTTAGGTGTGTGCTTGATCTTACAGAACAGAAACGTATTTAGTGAAGTAAGGTAGGGGTGAGGGTCAATTAATCAGAATCTGAAAAGCAATGACAAGACTGATTACACTGTCATCACTCCCCAGAATGCCAGTGCCAAATCCAGGTAAGAAGCATTGCCTTTTCTACTAGGGAGGCTGAAGGGAGAGAAAGACTTTAGTCCAAGAGTTCAAGACTAGCCTAGGTAATACAGTAAGACTCTGTAACAAAGACAGGAGATGAGAAGAGGGCCTCAGAGGAGGAGAAAAAGAAGAAAGGATAGAAGGGAAGAAGAAAAATGTTATCTTAAAGCTGGAGATAGGATCTTGGGGTGCATCTCAGTGTAGAGTGCTTGCCCAGCACATCAAGATCCTGAGTTCAATCCCCAGCAGAGAGAGAGAGAGAGAGAGAGAGAGAGAGAGAGAGAGAGAGAGAGAGAATGCAAAGCCCACAAATTTAGAGAAGAAAGTTAAGGGGACAAATGTAGAAAATGAGGTCAACATTAACCAAGATCTAGGAAGTGCAAACCAAAACTGATAAACATTTTGTTTCAAAAATAACAATGCTTACTATTCCTCGAAGGCTACAAGATAGGAATGTGGCATGCTCTCTTGTATTTCAGGAAGGAATAAAGCTTGGTACAAATTGCAAGAACTATGACAAGCACATATAGTATTTGAACTTTGTATTTCTTTTGATCTATTAATTGCAATCCTGGGACTCTCTGCTAAGGAAACAATCAAAGGGGTAATTAAGTAGTTTCAGGGTAGCTGTTTGTTTTACTTTTGTGATCAAAGAACTATTTCTAGTGAAAAATCCAAATATTCTGAGATGAAAATAACAGAATAGTTCATTTTTATATGCTATCCATGGTATAAATCATAGAAGTATTAAAATGTTTATGAAAGACACTTCATGCTAGAGGAAAACACTCATAATATTAAAACCTTAAAGCACAGGCTTCCCTCCACTATGGGGGGAGATGCCAAGTTCATACAAAAAGGGAAAAAGAAAGAGTTAATGTTAACATGTCTCCAAAATTTTACTATCATATATTAAATATAACTCAAGCTATCCTGGAATCTAAGAATCTACATGTTTTCCTTGAATTATGTCTTAACGAGATTTCAGTCCTAAAGAGTCCGTGCCCTGGACTTCAGGTCATCTCACCTTCAGAGGGTGTCTCAGTGGACCAATTGGACGTCTCTGGCAAGTGTTGTCCTTGGCAGTGGTTGGCCGACCTCAGGAACGCACATAGATAATTGGTGAGTTGTAGGAAAGACATGCCAAACATCTCCCTGTCACAGGCTTGTCTGGGTCTTGAAAATTTACCATTCATGGGCTGAATAGTTACCTTAAAACCTTGCCTCCTGCCTAAAACTTAAAAAATAAAATAAACGAGCAAGCGAAGAGCCACCATCTTGGATGATGTATTAGGTCACAGGAACACACCTTGAACTTATTTGCATTTTCCCTCCATTTTCTTAAACAATATTTACTAGGAACCCAATGTATGCAACAATATAGCAAACTAGGGAGATGGGGCAAAGTCAAATTGTCCTATGCTCTAAGGCGTGTGCAGAGTGATAGGGGCCAAGAAAGCTGACAATGATCAGTGAGGGCTTCTTGGTGAGAAAAGGAGAAACAGAGGCCAAGCTGAGTCCATCCTCAGAGAAGGTATGACTTCTTGTGGCCCCTGGTGAAGCTGAAAAGACTGCTGGGAGATGGTATACTTGAGCAGAGTCTGATAAGAAGGAGTTTACAGGGCTCCAGGGGACTGTAAGCAGAAAGGACACAAGTAGATAGGCAGCCAGATGCTGGGTGGGGCACTGGGAAAGTGCGTGGAGAAGGGACTGGGATGACCAAGAGCCAGACTAAAGCCTTGCCTACTAAGGAAACGTAATGCAACCTGTTTCCCTGTACGGCCACCAGAAGGACAGTCCACAAAGCAGTGCAAGAGAAACCCTTACAGGCTCTGAAATGCTACCTGTGTGCCCCGCACTCCTCAGGTCCCGGATGATGATACAAGCTTGTTCAGACAGTCACCGTTGTGCAACCATTTAAATACAGCTTCCATTCTAGGGACTACATAGAGAATTTGGAAATGAACTCAGTTGACGTGTGCCTGTGTTGGTGGGACTTAATGTTAAGAACCTTGTGATACTTTGAGTTCATGTTAAGATGAATATCACATAGCACATTGAGCTAGCTTTCCAAATTAATGGGATACAAAGAGAATTTTAAAAGGATGCCAGTGGAGAAAAATGTACTCCTTTGCTTTAGATGTGAGGATTAAATCCCTTTTGCTTCCTTAAGAAAATCATGCTTAAAATCAACACTGTAGCTCCGCTCACTCCTAAGTCTGTTTTCTCACACAACTCTTCTGTCTTTAGCACACTTAAAAAAAGAAAAGAAAAGAAAAGAAAAGAAAAGAAAAGAAAAGAAAAAGAAAATCGAAAGTATAAAGCAAACTTTTGTTATTAGCTGTGCTGGCCAAACTTTTGGAAAGTGTAAATTATGCTCACTTCGAGAAAAGAAACCAAACTCTATCTCTGCAGAGCAGAATTTGCCTATAAGCTGATCTGCTTGGCTTTCTTCTTTTCTCCTTGGTTTCTGTGACACAAGCAGAGTTCGTTTGCAGTGTTCCAAAGCAGACAAGGAAACACGTGTGTGCACACGTACACAGATACACAGGGAAGACACGCCCGAAAGCTTTGACAGGGAATGTTCCCAACCAGACTGTGCGTTCCTTGTCCAGATGTGGCTGACTTCAGGCTCAGGAACATTAAACTAATACAAAAACAAGACCCAGCAATGCACGTGCTGGGCTCCGTGACAAGAGGCCATGAGCAATGGAGATTGTATTTCACCTATTGTCATGGTGACCAAACCAGGGTGGATTCTGGCAGAAAGAGAAAGAAATAAAATCCAGAAGACAGTGAGTTCTAGGAGTCTGGGTGCAGGGAGAGCTAGGACAGAGATGGATCTGACTGAAAGACTCTTTCTTTTTTCTTATTGTATTATGAGTATAAGTGTTTTGCTTGCATGTGTGTCTATGCACCATGTAAATGCCGGATGCCTGTGGAAACCAGAAGACAGCATCAGATTCTCTAGAATTAGTGTTACAGACCGTTGTGAGCCACCATGGATGCTGGGGATTGAACTTGCATCCTCTGAAAGAACAGCCAGTGATCTTAACCACTGAACCATCGTCTCTCCAGGCCTGAGAATTTTTTTCTAGAGACAGAACGTCACTCCATAGTCTGGCCTGGCCTCAGACTTGTGGGGAGACTCCTGTCTTGGTCTCCTTAGTGCTGGAACAGTAAGTGTGTGCCGCCACCCCCAGTTGAGCTTCATTCTTTTTCAACATCCCTGCCTGCTTGAGCAGCCTCAGTCCTTAGACAACACAGTTCAGAACTTCAAAGAGCCAAGCCAGATCCACAGGAGCCCCAAGAAGAAGGTGATGAGACAAGGGAACATAGGTTATTTTGGGCAAAGATCTAGACAAGTTTTACTAGATGTCAAGAGATAAAACTCTGGTATGGGTTCCTAGGCTGGCTTGTAAACTGGGATAACGTGATAGTCCCAGGTCTTCACAACAAAGTCTCACCAGTGGCCAGATAGTGGGGCCCACACCTTTGGGCCACAGATGCTTTATTTTGTTTCCCAGTGACATGAAAGGGAAGCACATCCTCTCCTCTCTCCACGTGCTTTACAGCATTGCTGTCCACAGTAAGGACTCCAAGAGAGGGACACCTTGGAAGCCCCCTACCTCTAGCCAGCAGCTAGCTTGCCCTAACAGCTGCAGACTAGCACAGAGAGGGAGCTTCATTCAACTCAGAAATCGGGAATCCTAGTCAAGTCTTTCTCCTGTGACAGTTTGTGACCTTAGACAAGTTATTGACTTGATCCTCAGACCATTGTTTATTAAATTTCCCTAAAATATTCCCAAGTCTCGTTGTGCTTTGTAATTTGTTGATAAATTCTAATTCTTGATTTCAAGAGGAGTGTCATCTTGGGGTTGGAAGTCTGACCCACAGGGAACAAACTGTTGTCGGAACTCATTCTGTCCCTTTGGAATTATCAATGGCCTCAGAATCTAAGCATTTACATTTTATTTGACAACTGACATCACACACACACACACACACACACACACACACACACACACACCATACACAGTAAATGGGTACATTGAAGGAGCAGATGACAGGTCCTGCTCTCAACCAATAGAAAAGAGCTCTCTACTCTCAGTCAGATGCTGTTTAGTTCTTTAACAACAGTAGATAATAAGATCTAGCCGGTCTTAGCTACACAGAACTGTGGAGAAGCCTTTTCTCTGGGATTTAGAGAGACCTAGAGAACTGAACAGACACAATAAGCCAAGCAGTTCTGGTTTTATACCACAAAGCTTTGTTATGTAGGCTTGCCATGGGCAAACAGGAGATAGCATGTCATAGCAGGGAGAGGGGAACATCAAAGGAGACCTGAACCCAGGCCTGTGATCATAGCTCAAAAGGTCCTGTAGTGTGCAGTTGGAAGGGTCTCTTAAGCTCTGGGTCTGTAAAACAAGGATGTTCAGGGCTCCTGAGAAGTTCTAGTGGCATCATGCATTTGAAAACACCTTGCAGTTTGTAAAGGGCTCTCCGTAGACAAGGCTGGAAACAGGGGTGGGATGGGGGGGGGGTGTTCACCGGTCAGCACCGTGTCCTCTCAGCTGCCTGTGCTTTCAAAAACATTGCCCTCACCAGACTGTCGAAGGGTTAAAGGAGAAGACATTACAGCATGCTTCCCATCTTTCCTGCCACATACAAAACAAGTGCTTAATTAACGCTGACAATTACTATTTTCTACCACGGGACTCTAAGGGGGCAAATTGCCTATAAAATGAGACACGCTGAATGTATTAGCGAAAACATTCTCATGGAATCTTACATAATTCCTATTAGTCTGCTTCTTAGGCAGTGGTTTTCAGAAAAGCAGAGCAAGAGGATTCTGGAAAAAAATATATATATATGGTCACTTAGTCCAGTCCATCATCGTGTTTTGATTACTAGCTGCAGGGACACATGGCCGCTAGCATGACTCAAAAGTTAATGAGAGCTTCCTTAGAGTCAACAGCACTTCCTGCCCCGCCGGGAAGGTTCGGTGCAGCAGACAGGGAGTCAGACACGGCCCCTTCACTCCTGCGCCTTTAGGAAATGGAGCTGGGGCTGACTGAAGCCAACAGGCCTTTTCTGAGGGGTGCCAGGGAGATGCTACCAGGGGCCTGCTTTTTCATGGGTACAAACTCTCTGGGCAGCTCCACAGGGAGCTAGGTTTGTCTGTGATTTATCTGTTGAACAGTGGGTGGCCAAGGGGCACCACAGGGCAAACAGTCACCCCACTTGATAATTAGGGAGGGGAAAGGCAAACACAAACACACCCAGGCTGACATTCAAAACAAAGTGAGTGTTTAACCCAGGACTGCTCACTCTACCACCCTAATTCTCCGTGCGTGCGTGCGAGTCCTGGGAGGAGGAGGCGCCTGGGCAGAGACACCACTGCTACTGCTGCCTTTTCAGCGCTGCCGCCAGGCAACAAAAGCACAAACCAGACTGAAAACTACAGGCCAGAAAAATGGAGCCCAGCTGTGTGCGTCATCAAAGACTTGTCTTAGTGCCCCCATCCCCTAAACGCCTTCCCTCTCCAGTCTTTTATTTCTGTGTTCATTCTCACATACACATATTTAAGTAGTTATTCAATCAATGACCACTGTGTTTATAGATGAACTATTGGCCATCAATGAGTGAATTCCAGCATGGACCAGTCAGTCCATCATGATGGGAGAAACTTCGCTGGTTATAGATCGCCTCCAATTCCTAGGAGAGGAATGGCATTATTCCAACCTCTGTTTCTAAAGAACGTACATGTTACTGCTTTCCTCTCGAGGGGAAAGCATGATGGGCATTGTTGAGATATCTTTCCAAAAATATTAAATTTGGCTGGCTATGCCTTACAAGTGCATCACTTAGCTTAAAATTTCTGTGGTTTTATTCTCTCCTTCTCGGGCCCATCCTTATTCTCTACCAGCTACATCTCACACGCCTCCTTAGTAATCTTGACTCCTTGCATAGTTTAAACTGCACTTTAGACAGCCTAGTTACATTCTAGTTTTCTTTCACGGGCCTTTTATGGTTCAAGGGGCTCTCATAGTTCAGGGAGTCTTTCTGAGGAGCTTCTGGTTAATCGAGTGAGGGAGATGTGTGTATAAATTGTAAAGACTGGCAACAAAGTGGTTTGGGTGAAGAGCAGCAGGGTTGTACCGGTGAGGGAGCCCACCAAGCTCTCGATACGTGGAGGGGGACACTCTAAATCTATCATGTTGATTCAGAGGTCCAAACCAACCTTGCCTGCACCATCTATGTATAAATGAACACTGAAGTCGTTTAATTTAATCTGAGAGCTACTGACATCTGGTAGCTCTGTCATATTTGTACCCTAAAGTTCAGCGTTGTAATCGGAGCTTTGTCGTGGGGCTATGGCATTTGGAACTGAACCCATGAAGTCCTGGGTTCAGTTCCAAGCATGGCAGTAAGTCAGGCAGGAGGGTGCACATCTCTAATCCCAGCATTCAGATAGATGGAGCCAGGCCGTTTCAAAATAAAAGGTTATCTACCTAGGCTACCTAGGAAGTCTGAGGCCAGCTATGCTATGTAAGACTCTGTCTCAAAACAAAACAAAACAAAACAAAACAAAACAAAACAAAACAAAACAAAACATATCTTTGCCTTTAGAACTCTCATTAGCAAGAACCAGTTTTTTTTTTCTAAATAATATGTCATTAAGCCAGTTTTTAAACCTCTCTTCCCATGCTATCAAGTAGGGGCAATATGTTCTGTCATGTGTTTTCTGGGGACAGAGTCAGACACAGTCATACACAACCCTATTCCTAGGAGCAATATCCTCCATCTTCACTAACCCTGCTCAAACTGAAGGTAAAACGGACAGAGCAGCCAGAGCCTCTGAGAGCAGCTGGCCCTAGGCCAGCCTTCATTTTACCTCGCTTCTACGCCGTGGGAGTCGCCTGGTCTACAGTAAGATGCAAGACAGGGACACAGGCAAGTTCCCACACAGCATTCGGCCTCCAGACTCCTTACAACACAATCCCACCCAAAGCTAGATAGAATTTGTCTAATTCCCACAAAAAGAAATCTAAACCTCACACACTTGGGAAGTTGTGTCAAGAGAATCAAAAGTTTGAAACCAGCCCGGGCTACCCGATGAGCTGAAGTGAGGTTGAGTAACTTATTAAGACCCTTTCTCGAAATAAAAACAAAAGAAGACCTGGAGATGTCCTCCATAGGATCACTCTAAAAGAGGAAAAGAAAAAGAAGAAAAAGGCCGCAGAGAAGGAGAGGAGCCATTTGCCCTGACTGAGAACATCTCTCTCACGCACTCCTACTCAGTTCTGTGCTACAGACTGGAGCCATGCCTGTCCCATGATGCCTTGCATTTGCCTTACCTTCTCTGCCCCCTTCCCCCTTTTCTCTCTCCTCAAGCTCAGTTCAAGTCTCCCCACTTCTTTCCCAGTCTCTCTTTAATGTTTTTTTAGAATTAGATATTTTCTTAATTTACATTTCAAATGTTATTCCCTTTCCTGGTTTCCCCCTCCAAAAACACCCTATCCCCTCCCCTGCTCCCCCTACAAGTACCTAGTGACTTGCATTTTCACAGACCCCACTTCCAACTGAGACACCCAGAACCCAAGAATCCATGGAAAGGCCGGGCAGTAGTGGCGCACGCCTTTAATCTCAGCACTTGGGAGGCAGAGGCAGGTGGATTTCTGAGTTCGAGGCCAGCCTGGTCTACAGAGTGAGTTCCAGGACAGCCAGGCCTACACAGAGAAACCCTGTCTCGACAAAACAAAGAACAAAAAACAACAACAACAACAACAAAAAACCAAAAAAAAAAAAAAAAAAAAAGAAAGTTAGAAAGACGGGAGGGTTCCAGTGACTTCAGTTCAATCATGATCCCCAAATGAAAGCCTATATGTATGTATGTATGCATGTGTTAAACTGTGACCCCCCCACTCGCCACCAGTTTCAGAATCCATACTTTTAACCAGTGTGATGATGAAGGTAGGTACAATACATCAAAGATTAGCACACGTGTGTCTTTTAGTCAAGATGCCCCAAATTAGTACAGTTCTGAGTTTGGTAAGAACCTTAATTTTGTTTTTTGTCACCAGAGAATGGATGATGTCCAGCAAGGGAAACAGACCCACTCTAATGGGCAGTTCCTGGTCAGTGAGCCTCTAGCAAAGCTATACATTGAAATAAGCCCCGTCTCATAATTTTGTCCACCTCCGGGTTCAGGATGCTGGCTTTTGCCAGGAGCCGATGGGGATTCTGAAATGCAGCCTGCGACACCACATCCTCAGGAGAGTCAGGCTGCAGTGGTGAGGTGAGGCTGGCTCCTCCTCAGTAGCTGTTTGCTAGTGTGTTCTGAGAACACACCCTGCCGAGGACATTCATCACAAAAGCCCCTGTGTGACCTTAGGAAAAGTCCTTGAAAACAGTGAAACAAGAGTCTCCATTGAAATCTGGAATCCATTCCAGTCTCGCACAGGAAGAAAATTAGGCATAGAACAACAAAGCCTGTAGTTCAGAGAAACCTGGGGAGGCTCTGGCTGACATTAAAATCATGGAAGACTTTTCTCCCCCTTGAATGCTTGGTATTTCATCAAATCTTTTCATCTGTGCAGCCCAAAGGCTGCTAGAGAACACTGTACGATTAGACGGCTGTAACAGAGCAAGTACTTGGCCAAACAGAGTAAGAGTAGAAACACTGACCGCCGCAGTCCAGTCCACCCGACACTTTTCCAAGCTGCTACGTGAAAGCTCGTCTTCCAAACGTTAGCAGCCAACACTGCTGTTTTCCCCTGGGGATAACGTCTTGGTCACTGCAGGGGCAGCAGAGATAACAGCTGGAGGCAAAGAGAAAAGCCTGCTTCCCAGGCACAGAGTCTAAGATCAAGTTCATGAGTCCAGACATCACCGGCCTGGAAATATTTATTCACTTAGAACATGAATCAGCAGAGGGGTGCTTACTCCGTGCATTTAACTCAGCAAACATTTGTGGGGTAACACTATTTTTATAAGGACAAAGCAGTTCCCTTTTGTTCCCAGCTGACATTACTCAGAGCTAATTTGCCATATCATGTGATTCAGTTCATGCATGTAAATAATTACAAGCCTGTATGTACCACCTGTGGAAGCATTTTCCTTCTGTGGCAGCAAGAGGAGCGGTGGCACTTTCTTTTCCTTTTTCTTTCTTTCTTTTTTTTTTTTTTTTCCTGTTATTTAGGTTTTTTTTTTTTTTTTTTTTAGTTAAATTGTGCTTTTAAGACCCGGTAATAATCAATTGTCAGGGATACATGGTTTGAAATCATATTTTTTCATTCCATCTCCAGTTTGTCTGAAAGAAGGACACAGATTTCATAGCAAGGAAGAAGGCTGAGATCCTTTGGCTGGGAACAGAAGGTGTCAGACCCAGCCCCGACACATTTACTCATACACATACAAATGGTTTCATTTTGTTTCTTCTTAAGCACCTTTATAGTTCATTTTTACTTTCCTTCAAAAGGGAGGGGGTGGGTAAATGGCATTACTCTGGTCTCCAAAACAGATGCCAATTTGAACTTTATTTTGCCAGCAAGTATTTGGTTTGGCTCTGTGGCAGTTGAGTTGAAAAATATTTGCCAATTCCAAAAAGACTTAGCAAGCTTTGCTGTGGACACCGTGCCATCTGGCACATCACAGGGCCTGGGGCAGAGCAGAGAGAGCGCTCTCAGCCATAGCTTTCATTTGCTCAGGGTTGCTGGAACTGGGGATTCAGTTGATTCCTAAGGTCAAGAAATTACAGGTCAGATAGGCGAGGTTCCCAAAAGCAGTGACAAAGCAGTGTGTGTGTGTGTGTGTGTGTCTGTGTGTGTGCACGCGTGTGCGTGTGAGTGTGTGTGTGAGTGTGTGTGTGTGTGTGTGTCTGTGTGGTATATTAGGACAGATTCCATGCCCATGTAGCATGGGATGGCTTTCAGAATGGTACACAGCATCCTCGCACGATTGTCACACACAGTCCACGCTGCCCACCAGCATTCCAGATGTATGCCATGCCCACTGCTAGAAATCACTACCATTATCTGATACAAACAAACAAACCATCAAGAAAGAAAAAAGAAAAGCTGTACCACATTTCCAGTCATCTGTGTGAATTTAACTATATTAGAAATGGATGTGCTACTTCCTGTAACTCTGCTAAATATTCTCAGAAAATCCACTTTGTATTGGCAGGGCAGACGAGAACTTGCTTTATGGACACCTAGCAGAGTACAGACACATAGATCCATCATGAAGTATTGGAAGACTGGTCTCACTGCCCCGAACCATCAAGGGTTAAAGGTCACTGAAGGTTGTCAATTGTGGCCATGCCTTCCAAGTACAGATGGCCAGAAACAAGACTCCCAACCTTTCAAACAGTATTACACCTAAAAACTATGGCAAATAAAAACAACAATAGCAATAGCAAGAACAATAATAATACAGTGTTCCTATAACTGTGGACACTTAGGAATTAAATGTGTCTTAATTGGGTAGGAAGAGTGACATCAGAAGATGTAACTAGGATATAGAGTTCTATATCCTGTTTTTTCACACAATGAGCAAATAAACACATAGTTGGGCACTTCTCCAAATTTCTCAACACCCTCATCCTTAACATCACTTGCCAACCACACACTTGGGACCGGATTACCTGACACAGAAAACCTATAACAAATACCCGGAAGACAAAGCCAATCTCTCACCCATCTTTCTAGAGAAATACCTGTTCACCAGAACCAAGATGAGTGCTCGCTTAACTGAGGTTTGAGCCAGAACAGAACTCAGTGTTACTACCACGCATGATGTAATGAAAGGATGACTGATGCTCTTACTTACCATTTTGGCTTCTGAATGCATTGGCTGAACTTGGGGAGAAGCACAGGGGTTACTGAGGTTTGGACCTTGCATGCCCATGATGCTGGAGTTCACTGACATTTGTCTCTCCATCTAAGAAAAAGGAAAGTAACACAATTAGAAGACAGAGAAGGGCAGCGGAGGCTACAAAGTTGCACCTTGCTTTGCTTTGCTTGAGGTCTCAGGAAGTCATGAAGAATTTCATTGAACAGCCGAGAAACCGCAGGCTTGGTGCAGGGAATAATGCACTCTTGAATATTGAACATGAGCATATTAAAGAATCTCACAGTTCTGTGTGCTCTGAACAAGATTCATGATGCCAAGAAGGATCACCTGGTCTGGCAGACATCGCCAAAGAAAACTACTAAATGTTTCTACTTCACTACACACTTTAAACCACCACTAATCATACTTATTTTTGTTGCTATAAATAATAGTATATGCATAGATGTTAAAAGATTATATCATATACCAAATAGTTATGATGCCTTAGGACGCCTTTAGCATTAGTTTACCTGAAATTTTATATAGTAAACATGAATCATTTGGCGATAAAAAAATAAATTTAATTTTAAAGCAGTTCTGACCCATGTAGTGCTTCTCTCTACTGGTACAGTGCGTTAACACAAGAAAAATAGTTCAGGGCATGTGACACAGCCCAGTAATCTCTGCACTTGGTAGGCAAAGGCGGGAGAATTTGGAGGTCTTGGAGGTCACTCTAGGCTACATAGGGAATTCTAGGCCAGTCCAAGCTACACAGTAACATCACATCTCAAAACCAAAACCAAAACCAAAACCTTAACCCCACGACTACCCCCAGCTCAACAGACACAGAGTAGCTGCCCCAGCCTATCTCCTGCTCTTAAGCTGGCCAGGATTCCACACAGCTGTAGTGTCAGGGCTCTACAGCAGGCTTAGGCTTTCTGGAGGAGAGAAAGAAACTGGGGTTGGGTTTACACATCACAGGAGAACAGTCTCACTTACATGCCCTCTTGCTAGCTCACCCCATTTAGAATCAACAGCAGGGCCAGACCTCTGGTGTCCTCAGGGTTTTGAGGTCACTCTCTGAGATGCTATGGAATAAATGCCTTTATCAATTTTAGAACTTCTGGGACATTGGAACATTAGCACGTACATAAGATATTGAGGGATGGAATCTATGTCTAAACGTGAAACCCATTAATATTTCAGGTACCTCTTATATATAAAACCTTTGGTTAATATAGTAAATTGTAGTGCTCCTGACTTCAAAAAGTTTCAGATTTTGAATTTATAGATTAATCAAGTTGCATAGCAAAATTTTTGTGTCAGCGCAGAAGAAATACATATGATGTTTTCTGTTAAGGAGAAAATTAATACTTTTCAAAGAAAATAACCAAACTTTTTGTTGGGGACCAATTGATACTTCAGTGTATTTCTACCAAAGGGTAGAAATGTGCTCAGAAATCTAGAGGTACTCCATAGCCTATGTGGTTTTGGAAAGTGGAGTTTCTTATGGATGAAAGTTCAAAATGGGAGTGTGGGAACTTCCCCAAGTGGCAGGCTTGAGAACGATCTGAGTTAAGCGGCTGTGGAAAGGTGACTAAGGTCGCTGAGGCTCAGTGACTGTGATTTCTTTTGTATTGACCCCTGGCACGGGCATCTGGTTAGTAGGCTGTTCTGTGCAGTCGGTCGGGTGGTGGCAGCTAAAAGCTTTCCTCTGAGGTGGGAACCCAGCCTTTTCTCCGCCTGGATCAGCTGACCTGTTATCCAGCAGGGGTGTGGGAAAGGTGTCAAGAGAAGGTAATGAAGGCCAATTTCCTGAGGCCTTGATAATTCAGCAAAATAAAACATCTGCTCCCGTGTGTGTTCGCTACCTCTCCGGGAGGCAAATGTACTCTGTTTTTAAATCATTTGAGTTGTGATAAAATACACTTAACATAAAATTTACCATTTTAACCCGCTCTAAGTGCTCTTAAATTGAGTATCATTAAGAACATTTGCAGGCTGTAATTAAGTTGTGAAGAATTCAAGAAATGTGCCTTACTTAGAACTTTCACCCCGAGACCGAGCGATAAGAGGAGTGGAACAGCATTAGGCCTTCTATTCCAATGATGACTCTTATAGCGAGGGGAATTCAAACCCAGGTGAGCTTGCCTTCCATTGTCTAGAAGGATGGACTCTTCTAGCTACACAGGGGTGAGGGCGACCCCCTTGCGGCTGCCTACTGAGGAGTCAGCAGTCAGTCCAGTTCACTTCTCTAAGTAGTTATGATTGTGTCTACTCCATTACACAAAATACTGGTTCTGAACGGGCTGCTTCCTGTATCTGTTAAAACGAAAATGTGGATTTTCTGTCAGGTAGACTATGAGCAAGCATCACTTCCAAACAAGCCTCCTGGGCTTTGCTGAGCCAGCGTCCTGTCTGCACTGTAACCCCAACTTTAAAGAGCTGACAGGAAGCCGAATGGCCTTGCTGAATGCCCAGCGGCGGTTTCCCACCAGGAGTAAATGACTCAGGCAAGGGTTAGGCTGTAGGCAGTGGTAGAGCACTCACTCAACCTAAGGAGGCCCTGGCTCCAACCTCCGACTGAACAAAACACCCATATGGACAGCTCTCCCTCTCTTCTCACACTCGAGAGCAAGAGCTAGAGTGTTTCCAGGTTACTAATCTTTTCTAATGAGAAATAGGCGTGCATTTTCCCAAATTATGAAGGCATTTGACTTTCAAGATAATAAGGAAATCACTACTCAGGAAGTCACTGAAGGCCGCACCTGCCTTCCCTACAGGGAGGTGTCTAGTAGTTGTGGCACAGAGAAAGTGCTCAACAAGGTGTAGAGAATGAATGGGTAGGTGGATGGATGGATGAACGGATAGATATATTATGTACTTTGGACCTAGGCAACATACGTCAAGAAACAGTTAAGAATATCACCTTCACCTAAAGATAAGCAAAGCTTTGATGCTCAGGGCCTCAAGATTTCCCAGGGTCCCATTCTAAGGGAAGAAGCAGCCCTTGATTGACAGCCTTTGACTGACTATCCAGAAGACAATGTCCCAGCAGCACAGGAGGTAGTAACATGACTGAGGAAGGTGAAACTAGATTTCTAGGGCCTACAGAATCCTAAGAATAATTTATTTGAGATTTTTACTTCAGTTTTTATGAATAGCTTTACATCCTCGAAGCTCAGTACTATTGTTATTTTAAGTCAAATAGTCCTAGGTTGAGTGGCCTGTATATTCTGAGACATGTAACAGCATCCTTAGTTCCTACCCATTAAACACCGTACTACCTATCACATTTGTCCTGTGACAACCAACAGATAATACCCAATATTCGCTGAGGGGCAAAATCACCCTCCCACCCTCACGGAGAATCAGTGTTCTGGGATGACACAGCTGTCACGATGACAGGCACGCCATGCTGTGGACTAATGGCTTGGAAACTTCTGCAGGGGCCATGTTCCTTACTTTTTGTCTATACTGGTTCTTGCCCAGTATCTTGCCCAAAAGATTCACTGGACTCTTTTGCTTTCAGGCTAGAAATCTTTTAGATAGAAATGTTCTCAGTGGATCAAGCTGTGTGGTAGGATTAAATAGAAAGTATACTAGGTTTTCAGGGCATCTGTCTCCTACCTCATCCCTAGAAATGACAGCTTAACTATATAGAAATAAAAAAAAATCCCTGTAGTGACAGTTTTCTAGTTACTGTTTACAAATTCTGAAAAGAAAATTATTTTGGGCAAGTAGGACATAGAAGATGAGTGAATTCAGCTTGTGACTGAAATCTCCATACAATTAGTTGAGCTGAATAAAACCATGGATTTATGCATTAATAGTTCCATTCTCCTCTGTCAACCAGTCTAGGGAGAACAAGCAGCTCCTCCATCTATCCTCTAGCACAAGTTTGCAAGATGCCTCCAGTCTGGGTCAGAGAGCATTAGTAGTAGGCAGGTCCATTTGTCTAAAAAGAGTCCATATGATCTTCATTCCTCAACCCTCTTCACAGAAGACTGGGCCAATAGCTCAACAGGGAATAATCTGAGCTCCTTGATGTGAAGTGAGGTGTGGGCTCCACTTACAACTTTCTACCATGCTCAATGTGTTGTGGGAGAGTTGCTAACTGGGTTGTCCTACTGCTTCTAGGGCTTCCAGAAATCCCCCATAATCCTGTCCTTCAAAACAGAGTGCCAGGAATGATTAGGAAAGGGCAAATGCCTTATAGAAGGGGAACAAGACTTCTGCTCCACTATAGCCCCCCATGTTGTCAAAGGAGACGCAGACTGTACAATATGCTCATCAAGAGTAGAGACTCTTAAGGTCAGGTGTAATGGTGCATGCCTCCTAGCACTAGGAGACAGAGATAAGTTCAAAGCTATCCTGAACTGCATAGTAAGAGTCTATTTTAAATAAAAATCAGTAAGTTAGGAGTCTGACTACTTGGGTTTAGATCTTGACTTTCTCGTCTACCAGATACACATCCTTAGCCAGGAAAGGAGTTCTATGAGCCCCTATTTTCTCATCTGTGATGTCAGTATACAAGTACAGACCTCAGTGATTTGCTGTGACTGAAAAGAGAATGTGCCTGTCATTTTGTAGTTGAAAGAGCAGACTGTGGAGCCAGGATTACTGAGTTCAAAATCTAGCTGCTCTGCTTTTCAGATGAGCAGGTCACTGGCCTAACTTCCTTCTCTCAAAAGATGGGGACCATCCTAGACCTCCCTGGAGTCCTGTTTCCTTTTGCTGTGATGTGCTTGCAAAGTGATCAGCATATAGCAACCAGGCAGTAAGTGCTACCATTTATAGAACATGATGTGCACAAATCCAGATTCCCAGCTATTATATGTAATCATTGTAATTAATGCCCTGGACTGTGTCTAGAATCATCACTGCCCATTTGATGACCTGTATACAATTCAAGATGCAGACGTGGGACTGCAGTTACCCATTAATCCCCCGCCCCTGGAATTAGCACTAGAACACCAATTTCTGCTTTGAGGCTAAAATCTGTAACTGCTCAAGTCCTTTGCAGTAGATGGCACAGTATTTGCATATACTCTGCATACCCCTCCCATTTATTCAGTATCATCATATCCTAATACAATAATAATGCTCTGTAAGGAGTTGTTAAACTGCAATGCTCTAGAATAGTAACAAGGGAAAAAGTCTGTACACGTTGAGAAAATATGTGGTTTATTTTTTTTTAAACAATATTTTCAGTTCCTGGTTGGCTGAATTATAGGTGTGGAATCCCAGAGAGAGGGATGACTATAGGTATAAAACAGTATCTTCCTGGACAAATTTCATTCCCTCATTGTGGCAGGCTCATTTGCCACCAGCAGATAGAATATACCCTGCCCCACAGCAAGGCCCCAAAGGACAGGGAAATGCCTAAGGATGGCCCCTGGGTACCCTATACAACCTGGCCCCCAGCTCAAATGCACTCGGAGGCAGCTGCCCTCTTGCCAGGCAGCTCAGCTCTCAGCTCCTAATTTCCTCTCTAGGACTTCAGTCCTAGCCCTCCCCTCCCCACAAAATGCTTACAGGCATCAAGACGGCAGAAGATCCTGGCATGGTGGGGTTGGGCAGGGTTCCAGGCATGGAGGCTGGCATGGGCTGCCTCTGTCTGTTGTGGAGATGGAGTAGAGATGATAGAGAGCCTGGGACAGGCCTGGGGACAAAAAGAAAAAAAATCGCATTATTCCTGATGGCCTGGGTCTGTTACCCAGCTTCCAAAACCAACGGGGACACCAACATCACTGGCAAACAGATCGGATCCTCTGATGGGAGAGCCACATAATTGAGGATATTAGGGAAATAATAACAAATAAAATACATGCCTGGTTTCCTTTGCTGCTTCCTAGTTAATACATCAAACTCTGCTTCATTTCCTGACCCGTTATCTAACTGATACTCTGTGGAAACATGCTGCTTGTCTCTAATAGCCACTGCTTCCAAGGAAGAAAGTCTGCTGCACAGGACACAGTTTACCCCAGTCTCAGCCTCCAGAGGGTCTTAGCGTTGAGGATCTGGGTACACTGGTGTGTTAGCCCACACCTTTGCCCTGAAGCCTGCCTGGCTTTGGGCTGGACCATGGGGCTGGGTCCATGATCATTCTACAGCGACAGAGTAAACTCCATTCACGTATTCCTAGCAGAAATACATTTTGACTTTTTTTTTTCCTACTATGAGTGGAAAAACACAAAGTCAGGACACAAACAAATGCAGCTGGGCCGTGGGGCTTGGCACTGAGCTCAGCATTTCTCGGGGTAAGTCCAGAGTTCAGCCCCTATTAGCAATCTCCCGTTTCACAATAATGCGAGGTGTTAGGCTGTTTGACAGAAATTGATTTGGGCCTGATCTGCAGGATTTGAGTGAGCATTTCTCAAGGGAATGCATAGTTTGAAATTTTACTTCAACTTGCCAAGAAAAAAAAAACTTAAAGGCCCGAAATTGATTTAATGAGCCAAGGAATGTGGAGTTGAGGGAAAGGGGAAATTATTTGTGTTTATTAAAAATGGCAAACAAGTCACTTTGTGGCTGAATTCTCAGCCTCCTTGTGCTTCTCCTCTATGGAGTTGGATAAACATTAAACCATGAAATTAATGTAAATGCAGACAAACAAACAAACAACAAAATCCCTGGGTCTTCTCTGTTCAACAGTCTAATCCTGTATGTTCCACTTCCCGAATCAGTGAAATTTCTAAAGATAATGAAACATGTTACTTCTTGTGCCAAAAACTACATAAGACTACAGCTAGAGAGGTTCTGTGTAGGCCACTGCCTTCCTTCAACACAGAATATCCCGACCTGTCCACAGCCTTGCGACGGCACAAGGCTCTGGTTAGAGTTTAATCAGAGCATCACAGCCTAGTTAACACATCAGCTTAGCAGCACAGCACAGTCCAGAGCCCCATGGGCCTGTCCCGAGTCCCAGTAGAGCATTACAAGAGCACTGCAGGGCCTCGTGGTACATTAGAGCCCTAACAGAGTGCCCAGTCCAGAATCCCATTGCGGCATCAAGATGCTGTTGGAGCTGTCAAAGTCGGAACAGGCCAGTTCAGAGTCATAGCTGAGCAGTGCAGGAGCTATTCTGCCACAAAGTTCTGGTGACTCAAAGAGAACTGAGGCCCGAGATGGGCCAAGAATGACAAAATACTCTTCCTTCATAATACCGTTAAAATTCCAAAGAAGACTAAGTTTTCCCTAGTTTTTGCCCAAGAGATTTCTTTGAAAACAGAGCTACTTATCACAGCTACAGACAACCTAGAAGGATTAGTCATCAATTAGTCAAGATTGATGTGCCCAGGAGGGTACATGTATGCAAACAGACAAGAATACAAAACATGTCGCAGAGACTGGGTTCACATAAAGGCCTGCACTCCTAGTGGATGTGTGAATAGAAAGAAGTAGGCTAGCCTAGGAAGTTTACAACAATGGGGTGACCCATTTATAATGAGCCACTACGATTATTTCGTGACATGTGCCCTTCTCTGTAAAGAGGACTGACCACTGGAACTGGATTAGGTGTGACAATCCTTGAGCTTCCACAGTTTCATCAGACTTTGGGGTCCAGCTGTCCCAAACACTATTGGACAGTGGTTCTCAACCTGTGGATCATAACCTTGGGGGGGGATTAAACAACTCTTTCATAGAGGTCACTTAAGAACATATTTACATTGCAATTCGTAATAGTAGCAGAATTACGGTTGTGAACTAGGAGCAAAAATAATGTTATGGTTGGGGGTCGCCACAACATGAGGAAGTGTATTAAAGGGTCGCACCCTTGGGAAGGTTGAGAACGATTGCTACAGGAGGTTGTGACTTTACTATGTCTCATAGTCTCTTTAGAGGTGGTTTACACAATCTGAGAGACATAGAATGGGACTCAGCTAACAAATGACACTTGTTTAGAGCGTGTGCTTGGGAACTTCGCTGGAAAGAGTTGCCTGTAGAGCAGTTACTGAGGTGTGGAGAGGTTGCTCAGTGGCTGGGAGCACTCAGGGCTCTTGCAGGGGAGCCTGGTTTAATTCCCAGCATTTACATGGCAGCTCACAACCATCTGAATTCCAGGTCCAGGGCATCTGATGACCTCTACTGGCTTCCTTGGGCAGCAGATAACAAATGTGGTGCCCATATGTACATGCAGGCAAAACACTCTTACACATAAAATTAAAATGAATACATCCATGAAAGATAATTGATTAATAATACCCTCAGGTTAAAGTTCATCATCGAAATTATAGTTCCATAAGAGGCACCATTCACTGAGAACAGCTCTCCTCAGAACTGCTCAGCCAGCTGTCCCCATCCATGGAAACATGTCTGTACATGTGTGGCATCATCTTTCACCAAGTACTGGCCACCAGAGGGAAGCTGTAAGTGCAGTTCAGAGTGAACGAAAACTTTTGAGACAACTGAAATCCTGTCTACGTGTTACAAGGGTCTGCAAGATCGTGCTCAGGACCAAAGGGCAGAGTGTCTACTTCCATCATTAACCTTCTGTTTCTAACTTGATATGCTCAAAAAGATGGCCTTGGTGAGCAGATTTTATTGATGTGTTATCTTTTTAAAAGAAGGAACCCAATTAAATAATCCAATGGATATTGAATGGGAATGCCAAAGTAATTCAATTTAAAATGAGTTTTTACTCTTTTCCAAAGGCTGGGAACTCCCAAGTGTATTGAATCACTAGGGAACGAAATACTTCATTTAATCCAATAATTAGGTTAGTTGTTTCCACACCCTGCATGGATCTACAATAGATTTTAAAATACCAAATATTTCCTCTTCACTTAAGAAATCCTTTCAGGGGACCTGGCTCCCTTGGGATTAGAAGAGTTTCCACAGTTGTCAACTGGGCCGATCGGCCACATACGCTTGGAAGGAAATACGACTACTCCGGATCCTTGTATGCTCGAATTCTAAATAATTTCCCTGTTATTGTTTTATATAGATTCTGTAAATTAGTTTCCCAAGCCTTTCTACCAAACCAAGAGAGGTTTCTGAGTTCCTTGCTTGGGCTTTTAAAACTGCAAGCAGTAAAAAGCAAGATCAGTATGTGCTCATGATGACTTACAGAAAGGACCAGGGCTCGGAGAGTGGATCAGTGGACACGGTGTGCCTAGGATGTGTGAGACCCTAAGTTGTGTCTTGTACTGCAAACAGACTAGCAAACACTAAATAATCATACAACGACTTGTCCCCATCAGTAGGTCCAAAGAAACCGTGTATGTGCCCAGGAGAGTCACACAACTGAAGCCAGAGTGGCAACATAACTCCTGCATGCATTATCTCATTCCTTTTGTGTGTATTGAATTTTTTTTCAGATTTAATCTATAGTATTCTTGAATAAAGCTTCGTATGTTTCACTTGGTGTTTTCAAGTAATTTCAAAATGTTTTCATATCCCGGTTTCATGTGACTTGAAGCAATGCAGCGTGGTAGGTAGGTTCATAGTATTCCCACTTGTACTTGGGAGTAAACTACATTTATCTTTTTCCTTTGCCCACAGTTTCACACATCGCGGAAGGGAGCAGAGCTCCCCTTATCTCATACCTCCATGGCTCCCATAACTAAGTTCGTATCTATTTTTATGATAAAATAAATTCACGGTCTGTTTCTCTTGATGTTCATCCCACCACTCCCTGATCATAGCGCTAAGTAGTGAGAATCCAGAATACTGCTAATACGAGAAAGCACTCATCCATGTGAAATTCTATTTTCTCCTTTAAAAAAGAATGAAAGTAAATAAAAGAAAAAACCTTTCCAACAACACATCAATTAGATTCTGAAAATCAGATGGCAAAATAGCAGGAACGTTGTGAAAACACATCCCAACAGCTTTCCCTCTAGTGCAGGCTTGCTGCCATGAGCTAGTAATTCCAGACTTTGAGGGAGCTGAGCCTCCTTTTTAATAACCATATGCCTCTAGGTAAAGTATTTCTACTAAAAATTATTGAGGCATGGAACAAGGTAAATGTGTGAGCTCATGTTGGATTGTTCAATTACTGAACTGAGGCCGCATTAAGAGTTTTCCAACTTGACAGATTACCCTTCTCTATACACTTGTATAAACACACCGCTTACGGCTGAAATCTATGTAAGCTTTTCTTTCAATTAAAATGTCAAGTATGACAGACTGTGTTTTTACTGTCCTTAGCAGAATGATAGGTGCCACAGCAAGAGGTTTCATGTCCTCATTTCCCTCCCCCCCAAAGGATGTTTTCCAGTCTTGGGGTGTCGGAACAGCCCAGCCTGTGGCTGCCAGTCTTCCTTGCCCCAAGTTGTCTTGTTTTATCTATCTAGCTGTGGGCCAGGGCTTGTGTCTGGGAGATCTAAAGAACTGTAGACTGATCTCCTTTGCCAGGTCTTCCAGTGATCCACGGTACCCTGAAATTGCTTACAGACTATCAGGACAGCTACATCTGCTATGGAGCCAAAGGAGAGAGGGCAACCCTTTGACACAAAGATACAGACACAAAATTAACTGAGAAAATCAGATCAATTCTAGCACAGAAAGCAGACCACAAAGATGGACACTATCTGAGGAATATGAAAAGTAATCATGTAAGTACTTGGTAGGAGGCAGGTTTTTTTTTTAAGCTTCAGAGGAAGAAAATGAAAAAAAAAAGTGTTGGGCAGGAAACAGATTCAGGCACCAAGCTGGAAAAAAGTTCCTGAACTTCTGCCGGGGCCATTCCATCTGCCCTATGTGTGAAGATACAGCTTAGGCTCTGTCCAAAACCCTTGGAACGCCAAGACCCAGACTGTGGGACATGACAAGGGTGAGGCTTCGCTCTTATGAAAGCACTGTTCCCGATCTCTGCGCTGTGCACGGTGCTTCGTTGTGTACCTGGTATAAAGTAGGTGGTTAATGTCTATGTTCAAAGACACCAAGACAGTCCAGAATTTGGTTCTTACTACCAATATTGCACAAGAAACATGACAAACCTCCTTCCTAGCCCCAGAAGATGTTCCTACAAAAGAACATCTTAGAGCCATGCTTCTTTCTCACTTCCATTTAACACTACCACACACACAGAGACACACATACACACAGACACACACAGAGAGACACACACATATAAACATGCACACACATACACACACAGACACACACACACAAACACACACACACACACACACACACACACACACACAAGTCATGGTTGCCCACTGTGCTTGTTATTTGCTTCTGATGTTAAAGGTTACATCTTAAATGAAGTATTGTGAACTAAATTGGCAAACTCTTTTTTATATAAAGAAGGGAAGGTAAAATTCTGAAGACAATGTAGATCTTCAGACTTATAAATCAGAAGAAGGGCTTTCTAATGTGAAGTATTTATCTGCCCATTCTCTGGTGAAATAGAAAATTTAAATTTCCAGTGTTGCAAGGAAGGCTAATTGTCCAGATCTCAAGCAGAAGATAATATGAATTCCCCATGGGTAATAATTTCACTGTATAGGGAGTGGTAAGGAACATAGTCTCAGGAGTTAGTCTGGCCAGACAGAAAACCAGTCTCTGGAGGGTTTTAGTTGTGTGATCCAGAGAAAATGACTTTGTCCCTCAGTGGTAAAATGGTGTTCTAGTTTATTTTTCTGTTACCGTGATAAAATGTCATGATCAAAACTTGAGAAGAAAAGGGTTTATTTCTGCTTGTAACTCCCAGGCCACAATCCATTATAAAGGAAAGTCAGGGCAGGAATATAAGCAGAAGCAGGGGCAAGTGTGTAGGAGAGCTGTTTATTTTCTTGCTCACTAGTTCCTTCTCATCTGGCTTTCTTTACAGACCAGGACCCCTGTCTAGGGAAGGTATTGCCTGTAGGGAGCTGGGCCTTCTCACATCAATTAGAAATCAAGAAAATGCCTCATAGACATGCCCACTGGTCAGTCTGATCAAGACAATCTGAAGTTGAAACTCTCCCAGATAACTCTGAACTGCCGTTTATAGTTCTGTTCTAGTTAGTTCTGGAACAGAAATGGGCACTACCAGGAGTGGGGTGTAAATGTGACGGACCTGATCTTCGTGTTTTGGGGGATATTTATGAAAGCATTTGGAACTCAGAAATTGAGAAGACACTGGATACTCAGAGCTTGAAGAGCTCTTCTTTAAAACTTAGAAGCCAAGAAATGTTGAGAGAAATGGAGCCGGTGGAGATCCGGCTTGTGAAGTTTCAGATGAAGGACAGACGCTACGGGGTTATTTGTGGGGCACTGAATTAAGAATCTGTGGTTGCTGGTCAGCAGAAGCGGAAGACTTGACCGTAATTAATAAAAGAGCAGTATCACTGAAATGAAACGTTTGCTTTCCTAGGACAATGGATGCTGATTAGCTGGGGCTAAAAATCCAACTGTGACTATGACTATAAGACAGCCACTACTGAGGTGAAATCTTTTGGGAAGTATTTCCTCAGGGTCAGCAACAGGGTAAATTAACTCATCAGTGAAAGGTAAGCCAATAAAAGACAAATCATTTTCCTACTGCTCTGACTTTTAAAATCTATGCTGTGACTAGAAGTTTCATCCCACGTGTAGGGTGGTTCCTCCAACATAATTTAGCAGTGTAACTCTCTAGCTCTGGCTGCCTGATAAGGTAATAATAATTTAAAACAAATTGACATTAAAATCAACCATCACACATGGGTTGATAATAAAATTTACTCATGGTATTAAATGATTTCCCACATATATTAAGTATACTGAATAATAAAAATTATTATTTCTTTTATTATTCTAAAGCACCGATCAAACAACAAATTAAATATAACTGTCTTAATTCAGGTTTCTGTTGCTATGTTAAAATATCATGACCAAAGCAACTAGGTGAGGAGAAGGTTTATTTTTGCTAATAGGTTACAATTGATTATCAAAAGCCAATGCAGGAAACTGGTGGCAGGAACTGAAGTAGAAGCACAGAGGAATGTTGCTTACTGGATTGTTCCTCGTGGCTTTCTCAGTCTGCTTTCCTGTGTAACCCAGGTCTACCCACCCAGGAGCTGCCACTGTCCCCAGTGAGTTGGGACTTCCCACATTAATCAGGCTTACCCACTTTAATCTATTGATTGATTAATTGATTGATTTAATGTATGTGAGTACATTGTTGTTGTCTTCAGACACACAAGGAAAGGTCACCAATCCCATTTCAGATGGTTGTGAGCCACCATGTGATTATTGGGAGTTGAACTCTGGAACTCAGGAAGAGCAGTCAGTGCTCTTAACCATTGAGCCATCTCTCCAGCCTCCACAGGCCAATCTTATAGAGACATTTTCTTGACTGAAGTTCCCTTTTTTTCATATGACTCTAGCTTGTGTCAGTTTGACAAGACTACCCAGGACGATCATTATTCTGTCAACAAATTGTAATTTAAAGTTGAGATCTTAAAGACTATCAATCTTTAGCCTTAATTAATGAACTATAGCAACATACAATGTTTAACACTTCCTGCATATTTATTTCTTTAGTGATCCACCAGCTTCACGTTTTCCAAGCCTCTCTACAGAAGAGAATGGCCCCTTCTCACTCATAACTTTAGAGAATTGCAGAGTGACATCACATTATTTCTTAGAAAAGACTCTTGCAAATATTTCTTCAAATGGAGCCAAACTAGTTCCCCAGAGATCAGTCCTTGGTGTCTTGCTTTTCCTGACAAAAGCTAACAGGAGCAATCACTGGGAAAACAAGAAAGCTGTCTAACCTGTATTTAAAATATATATATATAATTAGTGTTCCTATTAAAAAGTATGAGAGAGAATGAATTATCTTGTTGCCTATAACTTTTTTGAGTGAGCTCACACTTATGTCTCACCACTAAGATCCTAAAGATAGATGGGAAATACAACAATATTTCCCCTCTTTTAAAAATGGGACAAAGAAGTTCATATTTAGCCCTAGGAAAGGCAGCTTCAAGGAAAGCATGTGGCCTCCTTTTCCAAGGCGGCTTAGTTTTAAGCTAGAGTCTCTGCTGATAAAGAGCTGGACCTGCAGGTGACTTTCAGGTATTTAACCAGAGAATTCTGCCTTTGGATATATATCACATTTTCTACCTCATCCAAAGCCTCCATCTTTCCATTAAGAGAGAGAGAGAGAGAGGGGGGGGAGAGGAAGGAAGGAAGGAAGGAGGAGGAAGGACAATAAGAAAGAAAAAAAGAAAGGGGAAAAAGTCAAGTAGCAATGTCAACAGCACTGCCATGTAGCTTACCAGGGGTTCCTGTGACAGAACAGAACAACCATCTAAGGCTTTTGCCTCTCCCCCTCCCCCCACTGGCTTTGCCCTCTGTTACCTGTAACCCTGAGCCTCTGCTCCATTCCAGGTAGCACATCTATATAATCCTTCTAATCACAGACCTCTAACCTGAGCCATTCACATTGCCTTTCCTGGGCAATTCCATCAGGTTGGGGCTGTTTAATAATGTTTTCAATATACCTTGTATTTTTCATGATAGTATTTATTGATACTTAATCAAAAAATTAATTAATAATCAATTAATCCATCAATTGCGCACCAATGATGAATCAAGAAATGAATGTATTTCAAGATAGTGTATAATCCCATTTAGTATATTCCCATATACAAATGGTTTGACTTCTTAGGTCACTGATATAAAAATCTTTTACTCGTTTCTTTTTGGGAACTATTTCATATTCTGTCATCTCTTAGGGTTTACTCTCTTAGCTTCCCCACCACAATTCAACAATGATTAAAAAAACGATTTTAGAAAGCAAAGCTGAGTCTGTTGCTCAGGTTTATAATGTTGTCCTAAAAAGGTGAGGCCCTCACTGGGTTCTACTGAAGTAGAGGTAAAGACAAGAAAAAGTATCTTTCCTTGTCATTATACACAAATATAAATAACAATAAGCTTCTTCATTCAGAGATTTTGTTTATCTTATCTATCAAAGCAGATGCTTCTGAACTTTAAGGCAGTGCAGGACACACAGTAAGTAGGTCTTTCACAAATACTTCTGGAATCAATGAAAGCATAGAGACACATGATCTTATCTACTGGCAATGGATTTTGCAGCACAGTATTCAAACAATTACCTTTGCTGAATTTGGAGAAGAATGTAACCGAATCTAAGTCATAAGCCAAACTCCAGCTTTCATCAACAGACTCACAACCCATCTCTGCTCCTTTGTTTTGGTACTAGGGATTGAGCACAGAATCTTGTGCAGGCTGGGCCACTTCTAGTCTTGACAAACCCCGAGGTTGAATTACCTTTTACCCATGCCCCTTAAGTTAAACTCAAGCTGTCAGGTGAGTCCTAGATCCATAGCCAGTTCCCCTTTCAAGTGCTATTTTAGGCACTTTATAACAGAAGGCCAAGAATGGTCCCACATTTGTGTCTCCAGTTTATGTAATGTCCCCTAGTTGGATGCATGGCCAACCTTAGGGTTATCCAACATAGTGCCCCCACTGTTCTCCGGGCTACCAGTCACCCCATACTGCGATCAACATGCATCGGCACTGCCAGGAGTGCCTGATACTCAGTTCTCCACTCAATCTGGGTCTCTGTATTTATCAATCAGATACTACCGATGCCTTTATTTTTATAGACATAGTGTCTGATGTCTTGGAAACTATAACTTCTTTCTCTTTAAGTGAAGGCCCGGCTGTGAGAAGCCAATGGTAGTTAAAAAAAAAATACAACCAGCAATCTGCATCCTGCTGGGGCCTTGGAGGCTTTTACAGCAGATGCCCTGCGTTCTCTGCAGAGGAGGGTTTACTGTAGCTTTCATGCACTTTAAGCAGAAGGAGGAGTAATAGGAGGAGAAACCCAAGTTTATGGCCATTCTGTTAAGACTATTAAATCATTTTTTTCCCTCCTGGCTTCTTTAATGACTGATTTCTGCACCATTAATCTGAATCAGTCCTGCCGTCAGGCGGATCCATTTGAGTTAACCCCAAACACGGCTGGGTTCGTTTCTGATGTACTATTTGGAGGCGGGGGCAGAGGGGAGAAATCCATTTCCAAACGTGATTTTTTTTCCCCTGTAAAGAGCTAACAGTTCTTTGTAAAGATCATTTTTATAAAAGATCCTAAATTCCTAAGCACTTTAGCTTTATCCACAGGTCAGCCGCTCACACAGGAACATAACAGCTCCTCAGTCAGCCAATCGCTTCACACTGCACCGATCATTCATAAAGTCACACTTAGAAAAGGCAAGCAAATGCAGAACAGCAGACTCCAGGAACGGGGCTCAGAGAAGGATGCGCTTCTCACTGGTTGGGAAGAAAACCTCTCTTTCTAGAGGCTTGTCTCTAAGCACAACTTCTTCCTGTTAATATGCCTCCTTGGCTTCCTAAGGGCGAATAAGCAAGCCTGAGATGATGAGCCTTGCCATTGATGTGAGATCGCTGCTTTTCTCATCCTCCAGAAATGAATAATTCATGGCGGCAGTCACCACCACTCCTGCCTGCAGATTCCATGGAGACCCAGAGCTCCCAGGGTTCCTAGACAGCAGGCAGGGCCCCACCCCCACCCAAGCTCTCTGCCTGCTAGCTGCCAGCAGCTCTGCTTAGGTTTCTCCTGGCCTTGCAGCTTCTCAGTCAGTGTCTTTTAATTGAGTCATTTCTGGTGGAATCTGCAGTTGGCACAAGACCCTGCACCTAGATTCCAAATTTACAACTGAAGTTTGCCCCCGACTGGCATCAGCCCCAAGAAGCTCCAGTGGAAGAAAAGGCCTAAGTGTCTCTGGCTGGCCTTCCTGGGCCTCTGGGATTCGTGGGATTTCTTACTGTGAGGCTCTCTCTAATGCCTTTACATAATCTCTTCTGGAATCTTGAAGCAGAGCCCCTCCTGTACATCCTCAGGGAGATCAAATCTGAGACTCTCTCCACCCCTGTCCATTAGGAGTAGGTGTTGGAATTCATTGTTCTGCAAGTACCCCTGCAGAAGAGGGAGATGTTCCTGCTCTAGAGGGTAGAGGGAGTAGCTTTGATATTTGGGACACCATACATGGCCAGGTAACTAGCTGCTGAAAGCTTGATTCTCCCAAGAGCAAGTATTCTATACAATTATTCCATTCTTATTCTAGTCTTATTCTATTCTATTCTATTCTATTCTATTCTATTCTATTCTATTCTATTCTATTCTATTCTATTCTATTCTATTCTATTCTATCCTATCCTATCCTATCCTATCCTATCCTATCCTATCCTATCCTATCCTATCCTATCGTTTCTATTTTATATTTCATTCTACTTGATGTTACTGAGGAGGGAATCTATGACCTTAGAAATGACAGCCAAATGATCAGGCACTGGACAATAACTCCCCAGTCTACCTACTTCTACCTTTTTTTTTTCTGAGACAAGGTCTCATAGTGTAGTCCTGGCTATTTTGGAGCTCTGTGTAAACCAGGCAGGACTAGAACTCAAAGAGACCCTCCTCCTGCCTCTGCTTTCTGAGTCAGTGCTGGGATTAAAGTGCTACCACGCCCAGTCTAACTTCTATTCTTAATGATGAAATAACAACTCTAGGAGAAGCCCTTGTTCTTAAGGGAAAAGGTCTTGCCCTTCTACCCAACCCCAGCTTAGTAAACACCCTGTGAGTTTATACCCTGACAAAGGGTACAAAGAGGGTACAGGCTCTCCAGTCCCATAGGCTGAGTCCAGGTGCTGAGGAAACCCTGGCTAGATCAAGGCTGAACACAGTACAGGGATGGGGGAAGGGTGGGGAGAAGAGATGGAGAACTCAGAGAAGGCTCCAGCAACTTATAGAAAAATGCACATGACCTAAAGAGGGGAAGCACAGGATTACAACTGTTTCAGTCAACAAAAGACACATTAGGGAAGTGCGGGACAAAACAGAACCATCTTCAATTTCCATATGACTCCGTGGTTAGAGAGACTCTCAAGGACAATCAAAGCAGAACAGCAATCGCTTAACCAGAGATGAAGGTCACAGGAAGTAAGAAAAGCGGATGTCCCAAGAGCACATAGAGAAAGACGGCCATACGGCTAGCTGAAGTGGTAGCTTTGCCTCTTGTTGGGCTCTTAAAATCATAGCTGTGTTCTTGTCCTTCCTGGGCTCAGGGGAGGAGGAGCAGGAGAGATGGCAAACCTCCGGATCCTAAGTGAGGTCTATCTTCAGTTATTTTAGCCAGGGTGTTCCACAGCAAATGCAGAGTTGTGCAGGCTGCCATATCTGGTCTCTAGCATGAGTACAGTGCCTGGACTGGCTGACAGGCCTAGCTGTCCCTTGGTTTTGCAACAGTCTAAGAACATGGGCACCCTACAATCTGCTCAATCTTGCTGCTTTTTCTTCAACAGGACTATGTAGGTATGACATCAAAGTCCCAGGGATGGCTAGAAGGACATTTGAGTGTTCGGACTATCTTTGGTCCTTGGGGGATGCAAACCTATATTCTCTGCATAAGATGATATGCCTGATTTAGAAAATAAGATCATTATTGGTATCATTTCATAAAACACGTCAATATGACATTTTTATAGGATTGGAGGTAAGGGATGTGGGAGAAAGATCCAGAAGCCAACCAAAGGAGGTGTGTTACTCTCGTTATTGTGATGCGTGAAGTACCTGCCATCTTCTGGGAGATCTTGCCAGGACAGATTGCCCTGTTTTGGCTCTTACATCTTTTCAGTCATTTAGACTGAATTTGGAATTCAGTAGGAGCTATAGTTGTTGAGTGACTTAATGAGATTAAGGTAGTCTATCCCGTCTCTCAATTCCTGATAGCTGTACCCCTAGGACTTATACGTGACAAGGATATTTTTATTTTAAAATTCTTTCTCTAGGTCCTCCACATGCTAGGCAGTTGTTCTAGCCCTGAGCTATGCCTACAATTCCTTGCCATGATTTGGTTTTTGGTTTCTCCTTATCTTTTTTTTTTTAAGACCATGATAATGGAAAGTAGTGTTCTAATTTCTAGGGAAGGTATGGCCAAGTCAGATTAGCCTTTGTCTTAAGCAAGGGACGTTGGAGCAGGGCAGAGGTTCTAGGAAATCATGACCATTCTTTTGCACAACCTCCCAGAGCTACCTTCCGAGTTCACCGGATTTGCAGGAACTGAGCTGGCACTAGTCTGAAGCACTCAGTCAAACCTCAGCAATAAAGCTGGTAATTGCAATACTCGGCATTTACTTTGCACTGTGGAGGGGTCTCAGAGGCCTTCTCAGCCTGGGATGGACTGGACACAGAGGCAACTGGCCATGGCTGCCACCCCCCTGGGGACAAGGCTGCTTCTGTTATTAAACAGCAAGATAGAGAGAGTGGCCATGTTCTGTGTGTGAACACACTACATATAAACACAGCAGGCTGATACACACTAAAAGGCAAAAGCCCAAAGACAAACAAACAAACAAACAAAAACCAACCTCCAGAACAACAACAATAACGAAACCTACAGACTTGTATTTTGATAAATTGGGCTGTGTTGGCTGGGTTAAACATTGGAAGCTAGGCTTCACTTGATTCTTATTCATCATTAGCATGCTTGTATGTCTGTACATGTGTGGATGAGTGTGACTGTTCGAATCCATCTTTCCTTCCACTGTGGGGTCTGGAGAGCAAACATGGGTTATGGTGCTTGTGTGGCCATTTCCTTCACCCTCTGAGCAGTCTTATCAGCCCCAGGGCTGAATATTTTTAGGCCTGTCTTTCTTTGCTGTTTTGCCCAAGCCTCTTCTCAATGTGTTTGTGACTACATTTGAAGGGGAGCTGGGCATGGAACATGTCTGTCACCCCAGCACCTGGGAGGCCAAGACAAGAGGGTCACAGATGAGGTTAGCCTGGGTTCCACAGTGAGATTCCGCCCCCAAAGACAGTAAAGCCAACAAATTACAGAATAGATGTGGATAAATAAAATTTAAAAATTTAAATGTCTACATCTGATAAGGTCACCAAATCTTAAAAAGCTTGTTTTTCTTTTAGGTTCATTCAGAAAAACAGACAAACAAAAGAAAAAAATCTTTGAGGTGGAAATGCTTTGGAAAAAGTCATGTAGAGGCACCTTTCTCTCCCCTGGTGGCCTTGTGTTGTGCCAAAGAGGGGTGACTTGTTCTGTACCCAAATTACTCTCCAGACAGTCTTATTCCTGCCCTTAAATGAATGTGGCATTTGGGGTTTCACGTTTAAAATGTAATTTGGACTCATTTTAGATGTCTTCCTACAGCTTAATAAACATCTTCCCCAGACAGACTCAGGGTCTGATTTTAATTTGTGGTAGGGTTACAGGCAGCGTAAATGTCAGTTTCGGCTACAGAGAGTAAATCTGTGCTAGAAATGGAAACTGAAAGTGACTGTCAGTACACTCGAGCACATACCACATGATGCTTGCCCACAGGAAGCATGCCTCCCTAAGAAGCCCCTACACTGGCCTGTGATGAGAGCTAAGTCTCTCCTCAGAACTCTAAACTGTGACCCAGAACAGAAAGGCTCAGTGCTGCCTTCTCTGGATGTGTCAATCTGAAGTAAAACGTTAAAATGAACTAAGTTGGTGGTGATGTAGGAACAACCCACAGGGCCACTACGGCCTCAGCCAGCCACTCATTCCCCTGGGGGGCTGGAGCTAAGTCCTAAATGCCTCTGAACTTCCATTGCTCTGTGTATAAAATAAAAACAGCTGACCAATCATCTCAAAGAGCTTTATGACACCAAATTTACATCAGTTACTATGGCTCCCATAGTTAGGTAAGCTGATCTAGAAAGATCTACAAGTGTGTGTTTCAGAGAAACAATTCATCAGTTAATACGCCTGTCTAAACGTCACGGGAAACAGGTGAATAATTTCTCACTGGATGCTCTAGAACATCACCTTCCTTGAACGATAATGAAATGGCTCCCTTGGTCCTGACTGTCTGTAACGTTAAGCCTAACAAGGAAGGGAAGCAATGTCCTGAAGAGCAGGAGAGGGGACAACTTCTTCTCACACATAAACAGTAACAAGTACAAAATAAAGGTTTAACTTCATGTTACGTATTTGTATCTACCATTTATTATTACGCAGAATGACATTTTGAGGAATCTTGGAATACCGGCTTCCAGATGGATAGGTCTAACTTTCCATTACAATGTCCATTGGGACTGGTTGGAAACCTGGCATTTTGAGAACAATAAAGATCCTTCAAACCTGAGAAAGGAAGCACTGTAGCTATCATGTAGTAGATGCTACTTTGACCCGCCTGCTAAACAGGTAGGATGACATTCCTTAAGGGACAATGCTGAGCTCTGGATGGTCACCTGGTGCCTGTGAAAGTTTTGAGCATTAATGTGGTGTGCTATAGACTGCCTGGAGATCTGGCTAACCACTATTCCTGAGTGTCTGTGAGGGTGCATCTGGAACAGTCTCCGCTGAGTAGAACAACGTGCCTCCTCCATTTGAGTTTCATCAAGCAACAAACTGAGGGTCTGAAGGGAAACAAAGTTCTTAAGCAGAGGAAGGGGGTGCTGTCTCTGTATGATTACTTATCTTCTCTTGATCTTGGTAAGGGACAAAATTCCATGGGTGCTTCTCATTCTTAAGCTTTCAGATTTCTACCAGAATTTAGGCTGCCTGTTCTTCTGGGTCTCCA